>OV884060.1:124215890-126715890 GCA_930367215.1 Pollenia angustigena
CCGTCTAAGTGGATCGATTTGGAAATTTGTATTTATTCTATTCTCGGTTATTTATGAACGTATTTTGATCATTTTCACCACAAGTATACTTCTAAGTTTATTTCCGATAAAAGTGAAAAAGAAACTTTGAATATTTCCTTATTTAAGCCACTGTGCCAAATTATTTTGTTGTTATTTCATTTTTTTAATATTCTTGTGGGTTGCCAGTTTACTGCGCTTCTGTTGGTGTTTTTCCTTGATTTAGTTTTTTCCAACTTTAAAGGCATAAACATCCCTTTTCCCCTTGATTTCAGACCAGAGAAAATGTTGTTGCCATTGTCAGCACATTGAAATAATAAACGGAAATTAAAATAGATGAAGTGGTGTCATGGTTCGTTGATTAGTTGGCCACTACTTTGTTGTATTCTCGTTATTATTGTTGCTGTGTTTGCTTCTTTTTTTTATACAAATTTAGAAAAAATGTTTTTATAATTTTTTGTTTTCTTTTTTCATCTTTTTTTTTTTGGTGTTATTGTTATTTTATTTTTTGCAATTTAATAACACTAGGGCACCCACATTTAGGTGGGATGAAAAACTTTTTTTATTAATTGGCTGTTAAAGAAACAATAACAATTGTGATGAGAAAAAAAAGAAACAAAGTATCCTTAAAAAATAATATTTATGTCCTGTTTTTTGTGTTAACAACAAACAAACAAACAATTTAAAAATAATTTTTTATATAAACCATCTTAACAAAAATGGTTGGTATTGTGGAATAGAAGAAAAGAAAACTTTAGAAAATAAAAAATACCATCACGTCTTTTAATTTATAGCGCAGGCAAAAATACCCCTATAATTTCTCCTAACCTTCAGGAGTAATTTATCTTTGCCACTTCGCTTGTTTTTAAGTTGTATAACAACATTTTGTTGTCGTTAATTTTGGTTGCCAAATTGTTATTGTTTCGTAGCTGTAGCAGAAAACTATGGGCATACTAATGGTCCTTTGAAAAGGTTGGGTCTGCGGGTCGTTGGCTTTTTATTTCTATTTTATTCATTTAATTATTATGCCTAATAAATGTCTAATTAGTTCACATTTATATTCGGCTAAAAAATAAAATATATATAAAAACAAGCCTACGTACATAGACATACCTATCGTCAGCTTAAATGCAAGCGGATGTAGCTACATTTTTACAAAATCAATTGTAAGAAAATATTATTTTCGTTTGAATTTCTTTAATAAAATCGCATTTTAAGATCGCAGGTGTCAAAAAAATTAGCATGAAGATGAATTTGATAAAACGAACTAAAAACCCGATTTCGAATTGTTGTTTAGTTATTTCCGTTTGCATTTAATGTGACAATATAGTATGTTTTCTTCTTCTAACTAGGTAGTTTCATATCTAAGGGAGTAGATTCAACGATATCAAATACATACACAACAAGTGAAAGTGCTTTATTCGGCTGTGCCGAATTTTAAAACACTCTACTTAAAATATTTCGGAAGTGGGTTCATGATTTTACTTGTTCCTTCTACAGTTCTTTTCTCAAATGAGAGAAATTTCTGTGCACTAATTTTTTGGGAATCGGTCCATATTTATTTATATTACGTGATTCATCGTGAGGTTTGATTTTTAATATGCTTCTTTTTACAGATCACGCGTGACTCATATTAGACTGCTTTGTCATTTTTGTTCAGTATCGTTTGGCAAGTCATCATGGCAAGACTCATACCACAACAGCGCCTCCAAATTATTCAGCTGCATTACAAAAATCAGCGTTCTGTGAGAAATGTTTTTCGTGCAATTCAAAGAACTTACGGTGCGTATAATCGACCTACTGAAACCATACTCGTGGATGATACTCGGCCGTTTAGATCACATCCAGCACCAAGTGAAGTGAATATAGCAGCTGTAACTGAGAGTGTATGCGCAGACCATGACGAATCGATTATGTATTTGTCGTTCTCGGCAGCTTTTTATCATTTTGCGTGCACAATTATGCGCTACGCAATAAAACATACAGAAATGCAGTAAAGCAAGTGAAAAAACTCTCAACAACTTAAAAAAATAAGATTTGAAGTGATACGGCGATTTTTATATGCACTGAATAATGCGCTTCATGTGTCAAAAATGTATTGCTTCAAAATGGGAACTCGCTATATAAAACTCATGCCTTCCGTAAGCGCAATGGTAAGCGAAACGTTTATGTTTCTCCCTTACAAACCTGCTTCGTTGCAAGCTCCATTTTTTATTGGGTTGGGCTGTCGTATTCAAGAACTTAAGGCGCAGTCATATTATGTTGGCTTAAGCAATTATGCAAATATATGTGATTTATATGTGGCAGACCATATTGAATTTTACTTTGCTTTAGCAAAGTGCGAGGCAGATCGCACTTTCTGTATAAATAAAATATTTTTTGATTTTATTTTTGTTTTTTTTTTTTTGGAATTGCTCTAATAGGATTCTTGTTTATTTTTGACAGTTGCTTAAGCCAGCTTGTGCATAGTATAGTTGGGCCTTTAGCATATTTTACGTAAGGATCTCAGCCTTACAGCGCACAAAATTCAATTTGTGCAAGAAATAAATTAAATTTGGGTTTTTTCAGTGAATCGGCTCTGGAAGAATTCCGGTGTTTTATTGTGAAATTTTGTTCAGTGTTGAAGCAAATCTCTGGCACAAGGGATAAGTTAGTACACAAAATTGCTGTTTTTGAGCTGATGAGCAACCCGGAGAGTACCAAGAGCTACCATAACATACATGAAAAACAACAGTGTGGTGTGGCTAATGGGCTGGTGGAATCATTGGTTCTTAATTCTTCAAAAATTAGGAAAATCAGAATGTAACCGTCATGGTTAATGAGCTATGTGCTTTCTGAAATTCAAGCGCATGGTTTCGGTGAGCTCTACTTTCAACAAGACGGTGCTATGAGACATACAACGCGTGAAAAAAACCTTGTTGACAGATCATTTAGCTGAGCACATAAGTTTTGCTATGGTAAATTTGGACTATTTTCTATGGGGATATGTAAAGTCTGGGGTGTTCAGGAATAAGACGGCAACGATTGACGCTTTGGAATCCACCATTACTCGTGTTATTCGCGAGATACCAGTCGATATACTCGAACAAGTCGCCAAAAACCACCTAACCCGTATTCATGGCCAACATTTACATGATATAATTTTTAAAAAGAGGGAGTTGTTGGTCTCCTATTAGACGGGTCCCAGGTGATGGATAGAGATATGCCGGTAACAGGTAGTATAGAACTATAAAAGATACTCCGAACCAAAACCAACAAATCAGCGTCTGTACACGATGTAAGGTGCAGCTGAAGAGGGTGTCGGACTTAAATCAAGCGGCTATAAACAAATTCGCATATTCAAACAATTTATTTGCATTTTGTTTATTGATAAAAAAAAACACCGATTTTTTCAAACAAATAATTTAACTGAATCAAACAAAAAAGTTTCTGCACAATCAATGACGCGCACACAAGCAAGCACTGTAGGAGAAGATGAAGGCAGAGCAGAGCGGCTGGCTGGCTTTGAGACACATTTTTTTGATTGAATAATTTTTGAACGAAGTCTTATTTTTATACACACAATGTTTTTCTTCATCACTCACTGTTGCTGTATACTTTCCTTTGCTAAAGAAGAAGAAATGTAACCAAAAACTAAAATATTATTAAGCGTGAATAGAAATATAAGTCAGTGTATAATTTGCTATTCTGAATAATTATGGGTTATATCAGATGAAACTTATAAGCTGTCTATGAGTTGCCAATTTTGACAGATGTATTGTATAATTGACCAGCGTTCTCAGTTTTGGGGATTTATACAAACATAGGGGATTATTTTTTGTAAATCCCCAGAGGGGTTTTTTTTTTTTTGGGAAAAACACTTTTCGCTGAGGATTTTTGGGGAAAATATATATTTATATATGTATGATATTTAAGCATTGGCAAGAACGGTGTGGTTAAGCGTGCAAAGTTATTGGTTCGAAGTTTTTTGTCATACCTAGGCGACAATGGTTCAAAACCTTTTCAAGAGCTTGCTGAAATAGCTTTAAAGATGCTTTCTGTACCAGTATTAAACGCTTTTGTTGAATAAATAAATATAATCAAAGCCACAATTCGCAAATTAAAAAATTAAACGCTTTCGCGGGCCACCTTGAGAAAGTTTTCACTCCAAATGATGCACAAACTTGTTCCTGCAATAGAAAAAGTGAATATTAGAAAATCTCACAGGGTCAATGATAAGAAACTTACCATCGTCTGCTTCTAGAATATTGGTGCTCATTTTTAACGCGATATTAAGAGTCGGATACTTCCCATCCTCATGGAAGAGGACTATAATTGTTATAATTCCCAATCCAGGAAAAGATGCTAGCCAGGTTGCGTCGTACAGACCGATAAGCTTATTATCAATCCTATCGAAGCTTTTCGAAAAAATATTCGATTAAGTATAACTCCTCATCTAAATGAACACGACATCATCCCGTATCACCAGTTCGGATTCAGAGCGAAACATGGTACAATAGAACAAGTGCATAGAATTGTCACCCTTATTAGATCGGCGTTTGAGAAAAAGCAATACTGCTCAGCCCTGTTTATAGACATTTCCCAAGCATTTGACAAAGTTTGGCATGATGGGCTACTTATCAAAATAACACGAATGCTCCCTCAAAATACTCACAAGCTTCTGGAGAGCTATCTAACAGGCAGAACATTCATAGTAAGATCGCAAGATAAATACTCCCCCCTCAAGAAAATTACTGCTGGTGTCCCCCAAGGCAGCATATTAGGACCGCTACTGTATATAATATACGCAGCGGATATGCCAACAAACCTGAGCACGCATACCTCTACATTTGCAGACGACACATCATTTATTAGCGTTAACCATGACCCAAAAGTCGCATCGCAAAATCTGCAGTTCCACATCAATGAACTAGAGGCCTGGCTAGAAAAATGTAGAATAAAGGTTAGCCCGGCTAAATGTGCTCACTTAACTTTCACGCTCAGAAGACAAACGTGCCCATCTGTAAAAATAAATAACATCACTGTTCCGGTAGAAAACCATGTTAAGTACTTGGGAATTCATATAGATAGACGCTTGACCTGGTCTCGTCATATTGAAGCGAAAATAACGGCTACGAAACTTAAAGCAGCTCAAACTTGTCTTTAGACAACAAAATTCTCTTATACAAGTCCATCATAAAACCAATATGCCCATATGGTATCCAATTATGGGGTACTGCATGCGCATCTAACATCCAAAAGTTTCAAAGAAGACAGTCTAGAATATTACGACAAATTATCTGCGCCCCATGGCATATACGTAATGATATTATCCACAGAGATCTCAACGTCCCCACTATCCAGTAGTGCTGGGATATTATCGATATTTTCAACTATCAATAGTTCAGATTTCACTATCGATATATCGATATTACTATCGACTGAATGTTTGTACTTGTGCAGGAAAACATTAATTATTTTTTTATAAGGCTAAAGTTCGTTGTTTTTATCACTTTATTGAATGTATAAGACTTATGTATTATCGGGTGATTTTTTAGCTATTATCTTTTTGGCAACACTGGTTTAAACAGCTGACGCACGTTTCGTGTTTTGTTTCACTGTCAACCATCTTCAGTTTGGTCTATAATTTATCCATGAATCGTCTTACAAACGAACAACGCTTGCAAAGTTCATCGCGCGCTTCTTCCATTTTATGGTCAGTTTTTTTTTTTTGGCTCATTGGGTACGTTAATAAGCAGAATTGTCGATTTTGGAGTGAAGATCAGCCAGAAGCATTGCAAGAGCTACCAATGCATCAAGAAAAGGTCACAGTTTGGTGCGGTTTATGGGCTGGCGGCATCATTGGACCGTACTTCTTCAAAGATGACGCGAATCGTAACGTAACTGTGAATGGTGAGCGCTACCGTGAGATGATATCCAACTTTTTTTTTTGCCCAAAATGCAAGAGCTTGACTTGCATGACATGTGGTTTCAACAAGACGGTGCCACATGCCACAGAGCACGCTTAACAATGGACTTATTGAGAGGCGAGTTCGGTGAACATTTCCGGACCGGTCAATTGGCCGCCTAGATCGTGCGATTTAACGCCTTTCGACTATTTTTTGTGGGACTATGTTAAAGCTCATGTCTATACACACATGCCCGCTTCAATTGACGCATTGGAAGGCAACATTGAAGCGTTTATTCATGAGATACCAGCCGAACTGTTGGAAAGAGTATGCCAAAATTGGACTAAGCGGATGGACCATTTGAGGCGCAGTCACGGTCAACATTTCCATGAAATAATCTTCAAACATTAAATTATATGGACCGTACTATCGATTCAAATAAAGATTTCATGAATTTTTCTGAATATTATGTGTTTTTTTTAACTTTCCTATAGCTCTTAAAAAATCATCCTTTATTTTAAATGGCAGTTTTTAAAAATTGATAAGTACCTTTCTGAAGGAACCAAAGTAACAGGGACTATAAGATATTCCATTGCAACTTTAAAAAATTTTCTAAATTCTAAACCCAAAAAGGTAATCAATCTAGCGGCAATTGCATTCGGATTTGGATTTTTATACAACATTACAAAAATATTTGCCATTTCAGTCCCTATATAAACATGTAAAAATGATTTTAAGTCCTTTAGTTAGCAGTAAAAAGCACTGCTAAGCAATCCATACCACTTGCCATTCTTGATTTTGGTATTCATTGCTATAATTCAGCGCGAATTAATAATAGCAAGTAAAAATTTACGGCAAAAAACTGTGTGTGTATAGCTGCTGTAACATGTCTTCATAGCTGTATTTTAAATAATAATAATATCGATATTGATATTTTTCCTATCTATATTTTCGATATTTTAAGACTATCGATAATATCGATAGTTTCCCAGCACTACTATCCAGGAGGAAATTAAAAAATATTCAATTAGCTACATCGATAAACTAATGGTCCACCCTAACCACCTCGCTCGGGGTCTGCTTCAGTTTGAAGGTCACCAGAGGCTAAAAAGAACCGATACTTTGAGCCTAACTAGAATACATTTTTAAAATTTGAATACAGCAGTTAATGGTTACATTGTTAACAACTAATAAACAACAAGTAGAATTAAGATTTGAATACATATTGTAAATTTTCGATAAGAAAGATTCAATAATAAAAATAAATTAATTTAAAAAAAAGCAAATCTTCCTCGAGCCCCCATTATTTTAATAAAATGCTAGTTTTTCCTGTTTGCCTAAGCTTAAATTTTAACATTGGTTTTCTGATCCTAACATTACCAATTTATCTATTAAAAGAATCAATGTTCTATGTCTGTTCCTAATAACGCTGGTACACAAATTTTTAATTTTTATCTATAATCTCAAAAATGAGATGTTTTCTAAAATAAATCACGAATATGGTACACATTCTTAAGAAGCGTTTTCAAGATATACGCGAAAAACCAGTCTTTTTGCAGAGTTTTCAAAAATCTTGAGAACCGATTTTTTTTAAATTCGCAAATTTTACACTTTCACAAGATTTCTTTTTTCTCTTTCAGCTGACACCCATACTGTGTTTAACGGACAACAGTGCACTGAGTTACATGCCTTAAGATTGGAAAAAAAATTATTTTTACTACGTTTTAAAAAAAATTCAACATTTTCAGTCCTTTTTCCGTTTCGTCCATTTTTTTTTTAATTTTTAAACCCATATCTTAAAGACAATTTTGTGTCAAACATATTTGTAACAAAATAATTATCATCGGACAAAAAGGGTAAATTATGTACAGATCTTCACGAAATTTCCCAGTATCATTTATAGTCCTATAAAACTGTGACCAGCCAAAATTTGTTATGATTCCATTTTTTTTTGCGGTTTAAGGCGTACTAAACTGTTTTCCGGTAGTAGGGTTTATATGGGGCCTAAGGTAAATTATGGACCGATCGTCACGAAATTTCACAATGTTATTTCTAGTCCTAAAGAACTGTGACGTACCAAATTTTGGTACGCTAGCCTAATTTTTTACGGTGTTAGGCGTACTAAACTGTTTACCGGGAGTAGTGTTTATATGGGGCTTAGGTTAAATTATAGACGGATCTTCACGAAATTTAACAGCGTGATTTCCAGTCAAATAAAACAAATTTTTGCAAAATCTTATCTCATTCCGTGCCTTGTTCCAGCATTTATGTTTTTTTTTTGTAACAAAATTATCAATTTTTTTTAGGTGGTGGTTCTACATTTTGATTCATAGCTCTGGTCCTACTAAGCCGATTTTGCTGGATTTCAATCCCAAACTGCTTTGGTTAACTAAAAGCAATTTGGCAGCGAGTTTGTTCATTTCTTTTGAGTTGTTCGAAAGTGAGCGTGTTTTCAACAGACGGACAGACGGACAGACAGACTCAAGGACCCAGAATATATATACTTTATGGGGTCTGAGAAGAATAATAAAAAAGTTTCAGACGGAATGACAAACTTAATATACCCTCTTCACAACTAATTGTGGTGGAGGGTATAAAAATCTTTGTTTCTTGGTTGTGTTGATTGGATTAGGATTGAGTGTAAAGAGAGAATTTAATTTGTTTACATAATTCTATTTTTGGTCAACAATGTAATATTTGTCTCTTCGATTTATCGTTTTATATTGCGATGACGTTTCACGAATTGGGATCCAGCAGTAGTGTACCATCATGATCCGATCCCAATGGCGCTGATAATGCTTTTCCATTACTGCAACACCTCGGTGAAATTTTTTACCTTGTTCGTCACATTGAAACAAGTTTAAAAAGTGTTAAAGAAAAGGGACTTTCAATGACATGTGTGCTACTGTAATTACAGGAAACCCATTTAGACTTCCAATAATACTGATTTTTTTATTTATTTGATATACACCTATGGCATAAAAGTCTTTATATTTGGAATTAGGTGACTATCTTTATGGCTTCTGTTGTTTCCTAAAAACGTAATTACTTCTTTTTGAAAACAATTTCATATATCTTGGAGTGATTGCGATAGTAAACAACGTGTGACCCTGTGCCCGAAAATGATCTTCCTTTTAAACATGAAGCCAGTAATTTTAAGTTCTCCTTTGACAAGTTAAAGTCACGAGGTAAATCATTAAGTGCGTTTTGACTCATTGTATCACCTATAGAATTAAAACACAGATTAAAATCTTTTTCTTCATTATCTGATGTTACTTTTAAGGCTGGAGGTTTTTGCTTTGGTAATGTAAATCAATTGATTTATATTCGGATTAATAACTTTTTTTCCGTCATGCATGCTCATGCAGATATAGCCATCAGTCATAAGATCAATTTAGTTAATTTTACAAAACCAGTAGAATAAAATCCGTTTCGTGTCCATGGCTTATTGGCAAATCTGGCTAAGTACCGAAAATAAAATTTATAAGATTCCAAAATATTTTGGTCCACTTTCATTTGACACTTTTTTTTCTAACACAAACAAACTAATAGTTATCAAGTGAATTTTTACATATTGTTAAGTTAATGCCTTTCAATAACGTTTTGGTTTATTTTCTTTATAATAAACCGTTTCGAGTTCTTTTATTGCAATTCAAATAAAACAAATAAACACAACACTTTAATGTATAACATTTATTTATTAAGAACTTAGTCACTTTAACAACCGTAATTTACAGCTTTTATTTACAACTCACTATTGTAATCAACACACTTTATGTTTATAGTAAACTTGACAAAGTCTGAACTAATACTTGCCGCCGCAAGTATTTATACTGTGATTCCGCCATCTAGATTCTAGAACATTCGAAATGTTTCTCGAAGGTTCGAGGCAATTCACCACTCTATCGTCTATTATGATTTATGGCGGCACTTATGTTTACATAATTTCACCACTTATACTAAAGCTTTTTTAACGTTCATTTCTATGGTTTTCTGCACATTGGGATTGAAGTGTGCTTAATAATAACAATTTTTAATAGCAATGTAAACTAATAAAATTACTTATGAATACAAAACAACTAATAAATACATTAATTTATCTAATTCTTTACCAATAATTACAATTAATTATTAACTGAAGTTACTTTCGTAACAATATTTTAATATACAATGCAATTTAGAAATTTCAAAAGTCATTAACACAACAAAAGCGGGACAGTGGCTGACTTCATAGGCTCAGTGTTACAATGCAAGACTGAAAGGCATAGAATTCATAGGCAAGTTTTCTAAAAGCAATGCCTTGAGTACATTATTGAATGGTAGCCGTCTTTACAGAACAAAGGTTGCAAAATTTGGGCATTGTTTTTATTTGTGATGCTTTGCCACGCATTCGTTTTCAGTGATGTTTTGCAACATTGCATTTATGAAGTCATCCAGTATCTTCTTAAAATATACCGATAAGTAAAAGCATACTACCTAAACTAAAGGTAAAAGTACATAAAACGCGTTTATTCGTCGACGTTTGTCGTGCGTTTAAAAATTTTAGCGCATAAAAAATTGCAAATTACACAACGCACGTTACAAAAGCCATTCCTGTCAGCTGTTTTGTGCATTAAAAACGGGTACGAAAGAATATCAAGATTTATTATTTTATTGAATTTATTCTTTTTATATCAATACTGTATGTTTTGCAAGCTCTTCAATAAGTTTTTCTTTCATGATTCACAAATTTGTTAAATTATTTTTTTTTTATTGTCAGCTGGATACTTGTCAAAAATACACAACGCGTTAAAAAGTTCAAAGTTAACCAGCTTTCTGGCGCAAACGCGTCAAAATATTTTCATGTAGCTTGTTCTATGAAAATACACTAGGTTTTCTTTTTTGACAGAAGACGACAGACCGCCATAAGGCAAATATAATATAGATAATAAATAAAAATTCAAATTCAGATATATGTAGTTTTTTCTTAAATTTTTGTCGGGTGAGAACAATTTCACCCTTACTACGTTTAGAATAAAATATTATTTATATGAAAAATTGCGGATTTTAGTTGAACTGTTAATTTTTAATTTTGGAAGGAATTTTTACAACATGAAATTTTATAAAATTTATCGACAATTTTCTTGGCTGAGCTGGGGATCGAACTCGGGTTGAATTGACATGTTTCAAGAATCAACACATTCTTTCATCAGAATTCTTTGAGTTCTAACCACTGAACCACTGCGGTGCCTGCCAGCCAACAGTCAAACATCAATCTTTAACCAGTGGTACTAGTTGTTCGAAATTTTATTTTATAATTTTTAAATTTATTTACATGTTGCCTTCTTTCCTTCAGTTTTTTCGTATTCTTTCTGTCAAGACGTTGTCATGAAAACCTGAGTACATTTGCTTATTATGATTTTTGTACAATTTATTTGTACAATTTAAAGTGCAAATGTAAACATTAGAGCTTGTGCCATAGCTTTTTTACATTTACATGTTAAAAAAAATTATTGCCTTACTGGCGCGAATTAAAATGGTGAATAAAAAAAATCGCATTTTTTCAAGTTTAAAGTCCTGTAGCTCAGTAAATATTTATCCGATCGACATAAAGAAAAGACATATCTATGCAAAAGTTTAAATCTTGTACAATTGAGTTGAGCAGTTTTCGAGATTTTTCGAAATACCTAAAACAACTGCAAAAAACCAAGATTTTCGCGTGTTTCTTGAAAACGCTTCTTGAGAAAAATAAATGATATGATAGACTTGTATAAGAGAACTTTGTTGTCTAAGGATAAGTTTGAGTTTCGACCGATTAGCCAATGTAGTTGAGCTGCTTTACAGTAGGTTTACATTTGACAGTACTGGCAAGACAGTGAGAAAATACATATTAGTTTCTAAAAACACTTCTAACTGTCTTCGTGACGTAGGCGTCCAGACAGTAGTTAAGACAGTTCACTTTTAAAAATAAGTCAAACGTGAATGTTGCTGTTCAAGTCCAGCTAAACGTGTTTTACATGAACTAAACATACTTAAAAACAGCTTAAAATACTTTTATTATGTTAATAAACATAACACTTAACTGAAATATAAAAAATCAAAGCAAAATATGTTTAATTTTTTTTACACCTTGATTTTTTCCCTTTTTGCTAACAAAACTTCAGATTACTGTTAGCAAATGTCAAATCACTGTCCAATTTTACTGTCTGCTAAATTTGCTTGACAGAAGACAAGACAGTTGGAAAAGTGTGCATGTTTGCTACTGTATTGCCAGTACTGGCAAATGTAAACGCCAAGTTAAGTTTCATAACCGTTATTTTCGCTTCAATATGACGAGACCAGGTCAGGCGTCTATCTATATGAATTCCCAAGTATTTAACATGGCTTTCTACCGGAACAGTGATGTTATTTATTTTTACAGCAGGGCACGTTTGTCTTCTGAGCATGAAAGTTAAGTGAGCACATTTAGCCGGGTTAACCTCTATTTTCAATTTTTCTAGCCAGGCTTCTAGGTTATTGATGTGGGACTGTAAATGCTGCGATGCAACTTTCGGGTCCTGATTGGCATATAAGCTGTATATATTATATACAGTAACGGCCCTAATATGCTGCCTTGAGGGACACCAGCAGATATTTTCTTGGTGATATTGGTATTGGTTTTTTGATGTAACCATGAATGTTCTGCCAGTTAAATAGCTCTCAAGGAGTTTGTGAGTGTTTTGTGGAAGCATTCGTGTTATTTTAATAATCAGACCATCATGCCAAACTTTGTCGAATGCTTGGGAAATGTCTATAAGCAGTGCTGAGCAATATTCCTTTCTCTCAAACGCTGATCTAATTTGGGTAACAATTCTATGCACTTGTTCGATTGTACCATGCCTTGCTCGGAATCCGAACTGATGATCCGGAATGATTGCGTGTTCATTAAGATAGGGAGTTATACTTAAAGGAAATATTTTTTCGAATAGCTTTGATAATATTGATAGTAGGCTGATTGGTCTGTACGACGTAATTTGACTAGCGTCTTTTCCTGGCTTAGGAATCATAACAATTGTAGAGGTCTTCCAAGAGGATGGGAAGTAGCCAACTCGTAATACCGCATTAAAAATGAGCAGCAAGATTCTTGAAGCAAATTAAATGAATGCCATATTCGTGTTCATCAGCCCCAATTTAGCTCAGAAAATATCTAATTTTTGAGGTTAATATTTTTTGTGGCATAGTGTAATAGATCCCATAAAAACTGTTAATATTTGGAAAAAACTTGAAATTTGACGAATTTAAGTTATTTTCGAAAAGTTTTCGCAAACGAAAGTTTTAACGAATGCATAACATTTTTTTTAAAGCTAGGAGTCACAATCTTATCGATATATAAATCGAGGTACCTGATTTAATTTTTTAGCAAAAATAATAATACTAAAATTATTTCAATATTCAATTCAATTTCCAAATTCCTGTTTGCGCCAAAAACACGTAAGCGACAAATTCACTTCACTTACTTTTAATAACAAATTTTTACAAAACACATTTCTTTAACCTTCATGCTTTGTTTTAAAACTCTTATTTAAAAAGCTATTAAAGGTGCATGTAGACGTCATGTTTTTTACATCTGACTTGTCAACTTTTCAAGTCACATGTAATTGTGCATGTGTGTCAAAATGACTGTTTTACAGAAGGTTTATAATATTCGGTCACAAACGTACATGTAATTTGCTTCTGACATTGTCTCTGTTTTTTTCCCATAGTTGTTGCAAAAACCAAAACAAAAATGCCGCCACGAAAATTTTTATTTACGCCGTAAAATAATTTAGCCATCTTAACATACTTTTCTTTTAATTCAAAGATACCAATATAGGATATTATAATGAAACGGTTTTTATATATATATTTACATAAATTGTATTCAATAGTGGGTTGATCATACATATCTCGGTATTGTAAAATATAAACTTCAGCCGGCTAATGATTCCGTCAATAGTAGACGCCGCTGCCGGTTTCCTAGCGGCATAGATTTCTAATGTCAGATGGTTTGTCAGAAGAAAATAGAACATGCTCTAATTGAAATTTTGTCAGATGACTTTGAATCTGACTTTTACAAAAGCAAAGTTTAAAAGGTAACACACGACATGTATGTATTTTGCAGTGGGAAATTTGACATGTCAGATGACAAAAACATGTCGTGTACGGTCGCCCTAAGCTGTTTAAATTTTCAGAACAATGATTTGTTGACGCCTACGAGGTTTAAGTAGAAAAGCGACGCTATCAGTATCGGGTAAAAGTTTCCTAATGTATGTAGACTTTGGATTTTTAGAAAGTTTTTCAATAGATGATAAAAGGTGTTAGCTTTGTGTGGCAGTTGCCATAGCCTTTTAAAAGTTCAAAAATTATAAAGCCTATAATTATTTTTCGGATCACCAGTAACTCCAGTAACAAACATACATTGTTATATACATATAGGTATGTATGCAAATGTGTTGTAAATATGTATTTTTTAATATCTAAATGTGTAAATATGTTAATATCATAAAAACTAAAACAACATAAATAAAAGTAATAAAACATTAACATTACATTAGATGAGATTAAATAACAACCTAAAGCCGTAAAAAATTATCAAAATATTTTATGTTAAAAAGTATGAGGCGAAGACATTTTAATGTCAACATTTATATTATAAAAACCATCATAATCCCTAAAAAGTTAAATAAATATGTGTAATAATAATACTTAGTTATTTAAAGGAGGGGGGGGGGGGGGGGGGGGGCAAAGAAAAAAACTGAAATATTTAAATACCTAAAAACAGAGCCATCGTAGAAAAATTCTGGGTAACTTCTGGTAAGAGATATCGGCAATTGGTATTTACAGAAAGATAAAGAAAGGATAGGACAACTTAAAAAAAAAAATTCAAGTTAAATTTTACCACATTCTATTGGGAAAGCAAGTGGTTTAAACGTTAGCACTTTTTCACATTTGGAAAAAGTGACAGACAACGGCTCTGGAAAATTCGGGGAGTAGAAAATCTAAAAAACCCTCTTGGTGACTTTTTGCCTTAGGTGTGCTCTGCTTTAGAACAAAATATTAACTAATTTGGGCCAATCACGTTGACTATAGGTTTGATTTAATGGCATGCGTATTTAAATACCCACTTCGCTGTCAGAGGGATCAAAACACAACATTTTTTTTTAATATTTTGATAAGTAAAAGTGCGTTGTTTTATGTAAAATTAACTAGAAATAATTAGTATTGTGGTAATTTTGTTGAACTATTTATGGTTTTTAATCCAAATTTTCAATATTTTAAATCAGGCTTAAGTTCATCAAATTTAATTTTCATTAAATTATTTTTATGAAGAAAGGAATTTTACACCATGAAAATTAATTAAAATTGTTATTGATAATTAACTAGAAATAAATATCACAACTGTGGTTGATTATTGAGATAATTTTTTAATGTTTTTTGGGACACTAGCATCAAACTGTGCAAAACAAGCCTTTGGATATAAGTTTAATTTGCATTTTGTACAACCAAACTCAGTTTTACCTCCACATTGTCCACAATGGCCAAGCTTTTTAATTTGGCTTAGCATATGGTCAAAGTTATCCATGCGCTTTGCCATTTCTTGGGCATTTGTTACAACCTTTTCTCTTACAGGAACACGATTATCAGGATTTGTTACCAATGCTTCATCAACGCTGACACGAAAATCAAATTGCTTCAGGATCCTTCAGCTTTTTTTAGCATGCAGTGTAATACCATGTTCACACGGACAGCAATATTCGTGTTTCGCTCTCTTATTCCTGTTTCGCGCCCCAAACATGATTGAAAAGACTTGTTTCTCCATACAAAATTTTGTGAGCGAAACAGGTCGTTTCATTTTGAAACAGGCTGCGAAACAGGAAAAAAATTACTATCATCTCCAATTTTGATAACATTTATCGTTAGTTTATCTGAACTAGCTCTCAAAAAAAATCAAAATAAAGAACAAAACAAAATAAAAATTGATGTTTAATAAAATAAAGGGATTATTATAACATAATAATATGAATAAAAGTGTTAAATAATATATGTTTAAGTTTTATTTACTTTTTTTATCTATTTAAAAAAAAATCACACTAACAAGACAAAAAAAATGTCAAAATGAAACAGGAATGAATCGTATGAACAGCATGTTTGACAAACTAGTTTCAAAGAGGGAAACGAGTGGTTTATAACGTCGTATGAACATAGCATAAGTAAATTCCATGCATTCACCAGACCAGCAGTAAGTAACGGTCAGTACCAATTCTTACCACGAACTTTAATGCAGTGATTATTTAGTTCTTCTCAATTCATTTACTAAACGTTGCTGCTCTTCTCGTAAACAAAACAGGGAAAGCACTAAATTGTTTTTAAAACAAAAGTCACCGCATAAAGTAAAACAGAGCAGTAAATAAACACTCAGACATCCATTCAAAAACCAAAAAGTCCTAATTTAGTTTTAAAAATATCCCAGCGGAAAAACTCAGAAGACCTTCTTACTTCTGGTAATATTAAAAGCCTGTCAAAAAATTTTTCATTCAATTACCATTCTTATCTAATTGCTAAATAATGGTCTTTTTTCGTGATCAGAATCAGTCTTACCGTGAGGAACAGACCAATTATGAGAATGAAGCCCATTATGTACAATAAATTATGTCTTATAAAGTTTATTTTGTGTTTGATATTATACTTTATTAAATCATATTTTTGCTTTGCCATATACTATTTATTTTTTCTTAACAACTTTTTATACTTTTTAAGCTGTATTTATATTTCTAAAATTTTTAAAAAACATGTTTGCTTAAAATTTTTATTTTTTTTTTTTTTTGTTTTGCTTGCGTTGCATATCTAAAATATATTTTTTTAAATAATGATGTTCGACGATAGCTTAAATTACAGTTCCAATGACATTACGTCTGACATGATTCGAATTTTGTGTAAACAGAGATCTGGTATTAATATTTGTCATATTAATGCTCAAAGTTTAAGGTATAAGATGGAATAATTTCGTTACATCTTTGAGAATTCCGGTGTTGATGTAGTTTGTGTTTCAGAAACGTGGTTGGGTAAATCCGTTTCGGATAATATTATCGGTTTGAAGGGTTTTATATTGCATAGTTGGGATAGGAAAGCTTAAGTTGAGATTCAAGGTGGACAATGTGATATTGAACAAGGTAATATTGAACAACGAAAAAAAGAACCTCATGGTGGTGGGGTAGCAATATATGTAAAAGAAGGGATTTCAAGTAAAGTTTGCTGTACCTCTTTGCCAGGAGAAAAAATTGAATATCTGTTTATGGAAGTCTTTGCTTGTGGTATAAAAATACTTATTGGATGTGTTTATAGACCTAATCGTAAAATTGATTTAAATATTTTTCAAGAGAAACTTGAAACACTTACTGTATCTTATGAGGATGTTATAATTTGTGGTGACTTTAATTCCAACTTACTATGTAAAGTTCATTTAATTGATTGCATGAAAACCTTTGGCTTAACTCCAACTAATAGTACAATCAATACCAACTCATTATACGTCAACAACTGACTCACTGCTAGATATATTTTTCGTTAGCTGTAAGCACAAAGTCTTACTTTATGAACAACTAACGGTACCTTGCTTTTCAAAACACGATCTGATATTTCTAACGTATGATTTTAAACTGCAAACAGTTAATGATATAGTAACATACTACGATTTTAAGCACATGGACTTTAATATAATTTCTAACGAATTTTATAAAATTGATTGGGATTCGATCTATTATATGCCATTTGTTGAAGACCAATTAAACTTTTTTGAACACAATCTGTTGCACATTTTTAATATGTCTGTGCCTGTGAAAAAAATTAATAAAAATTTTAAAAACAAACCATGGTTTAATATGGATATAAAACGAATGATTTCTCGCAGGGATTTTGCATACAAAAGCTGGAAGCGATTTAAAACATCGTATTTACATGAAGAGTATTGTAAAATGAGAACAGAAGTCAACAAAAAGATACGATGTGCTAAAGCTGCATATTATTACCATCGTTTTAATTCTGCTGTAGGATCGTCAAAAACTTGGAAGACTATTCGTGAAATAGGTGTTGGAAAAACTCAACCAAATACTTCCACTAAAATAGATGTGGAAATGCTTAACGAGTCGTTTATAAATACTCCTAATGTTCCCGCAAATTATAATTTCTATAATGACATTCACAATCCCACACCAGATGAAAACAGGTTTTACTTCAATTGTGTAACGCAGTTAGATGTACTCTCAAGCTGTTGTGCTGTAAAATCGAATGCTGTTGGATATGAGGGATTGCATCCCAAATTTGTTAAAGCTATGTTGCCTGCAGTGTTACCTTATCTAACATATATTTTTAACACAATAATTACGAAAAGTGAATTTCCAAAAAATTGGAAATATGCCAAAATTATTCCTATACCAAAGTCCAATAATGATTTCAGGCCTGTTGCAATTCTACCATATTTATCGAAGGTGTATGAAAAGCTGCTTTACCAACAAATGAACAAATACCTACATGATAATACTTTGCTAACTGATAGACAATCAGGTTTTCGTAGTAAGCACAGTTGCGTTACTGCCCCTATTGATGTGTCGGAACTAGAGTTGTCAACCGATTAAGAATAACTCGATTAATCGATCAAACAAAACCAAACTCTTGTTCGAATAATTTCAAAACGACGATTTTCGAATAACGAATAAATCGATTAATTAAAGTCGATTAATCGAACATTTTTTTTTATTATAAAATAAATTAAATAAAAGCTTAGAATTTTGTTTATTCTCCTAAGTTTTAAGTGATTTTATACAAAATGTAGGAAAGTTAAAAAATATTGTTGCCATAGCCCTGGTTGTAATTTATCTCAATGTTTAGTAAGCAAAAACCGTGTTGTATTTTATAAATCTTATTAAACAAATCTTAACAAACAATTGAGTTGGTGAGTTGCAAAACTCGCTCGTTACAAAATTAAAAATACAAGATGACAATTGATTCTCATAGTTCTTTTGGCGCTTAATGAGAAGAAATATAATAATTGTATCAATAATGCATGTCCCCTTTCGTGATTTTAGCACGGACATGCAATGATGTAATCAGAATATTTCATCTAATAAAGTGCCAAAAAAACTGGAAGAATTATTTGCCATCTCTTATTTTTAATTTTGCAACAAACGAGTTTTGCAACTCACCTTCTTAATTGTGTCAGCTGTTTTCTTTTTAAATCAAACGTTAAAAAATTCTCAATTTCGGGTGAAAAATTTATAAATAAACAAAAAGCTTAAAAATAAAGAATTGATTTATATGAATCATATCTTGAAAGTAGAAAATGTTGTTATTGTATTATATTTTTTTTTAGAAGATTGGAAGTTTATCCAACGACATCAAGAAATGTCGAACTTTGTCCGATGGAAAAATACATTAAGAGATACAGCGGCTGTTCTATAGAAGAAATTGTAGACAGAAGTTTGGCTGAAGATGGTAGGTCTACCAACGCCTTTCGAAAATCCATAGTAAAATCGGATTATTAAGAAATTAAGGGTTTAACGATGCCTTTAAAGGCTGTTTTACACTATAACTTAAGACTTTTTGTCTCACAAAATGAAATGATATTGGTCTGATTTTTAAAAAAATCAAAGAGAAAATTTTTTTCATTACATTTTGCTTCTACACTATCACACCTCAAATAAAAAGTAAAATCTTTGTGATTTATGAGCTCCACTTTAGATAACAAAATAAAGACTTTCACATTTAAAGTTGGACTTTGGTCCTCAGATATATTTTTTCTTAATTTTTAATATTTCTTTAATATTAAATAATTTTTATTTGGATGTGGCCGGCAAATTATTCAACAGCTGTTTTTTTATTTTCTTCTAGGGTGGAAAAGTTGATACAATCATATTTTTTTATTTTTTTTCCGTCTGTGTACCGTATCTAACGATTTTTTACAACAAATATTTGTGATTTATTTAAATTTTAAAAGAATTCACTTGAAATTTTATATTTTTTTATCGTTTTGCAATTTTTTATTAGAAAAAATAATAGTGAATATATGTGAACAAGATTTCAATTTTCCATCCCTGATTTTCTTCTTGTGCGTTTGTAAAAATACAATTCTGATAAAATGAAAAATCTTATCGTTTAGAAAAATTTCAAAGAATAGACTGCCAAATTTCTTAACGTATTTTTTGACATTTCATTACAAAATGTACAAAATGTCGTAACACAAAGTATTATAGTCTATAATGGCCTTAAGTAATACAACGATATGGAGTTAAGATGAAAAATGTTATGCATCAAAAAAAAGAAGAAGTCAAAGCGGATGGAATGGAAGATTTTCCATAGTAATTTTTTTGTACAAATAATTTTTTTATTCGTTATTCTCATCGATTAATCGAATAATTTTTTAGATTTAATCGTTTGATCGAACGAACAAAAACAATTATTTGAATTATTCGAACAAAGTTGAAAGGCGAATAATTGACAACTCTAGTCGGAACATATACGTGAAAGTATTGATGATGGTGATATATGTTTTCTTGTTCTTTTAGATCACTCTAAAGCATTTGACACGGTCAACCACAATATTCTATGCACGAAACTATTAACAATGTTTAATTTTTCATCCTCGTCAACCAAACTCATATCGTCTCACTTATCTGGACGTTTCCAATCTGTGTTTTCTAATAACCAAAATTCACGTGCTTTGCCTGTGATTAAGGGTGTGCCTCAAGGCTCAATTCTGGGTCCACTTCTTTTTTCGATCTATATTAATGATCTAGTTAAACATCTATCATACTGCAGAATTCATTTGTATGCTGACGATGTGCAGATATATATAAATAGTAAAATAGAGAAAATTACTACTTGCGTGGATAAATTGAATGTAGATCTGGCTAATGTACACTAGACCGGGTCGACCTCCATACAAAAAAAAAAAGTTGTGCCAGTCACCCCCTAGAATGAAAGATATGTCAATGAAGTTTCTAAAACAGGAAACTAATTTTTTTTGCCACGCCCCAAAATACAGCACTTTTGGTTTTTTATATGTAGCGCTGCCATTTAAAGTCCGATCTCATCATATCGCATATCGTTGTTCATGGCCACTTATGCCATCTCGGATCCTTCCCCCAAATGTCCAATTTTTTTGACGGTCCAAGAGAGTCCTTATAAAACTACGTATGTTGAGATTTTAATATGCTCACTTTTATGACACGCCTCCAAATAAAGCCCCTTTTTCTGTTTCACATACATACTACATTAAAATAAGTAGAAGTCAATACAAACCAAAAAAATTTTCCTCAGTCACGCCCTAGAATAAAAGGTATATTTATACAGTTTTAAGGACTTTAAAAAAAAATTTGCCACGCCCTAAATAACAGCCCTTTTTGTTTTAGATATATAGCAAAATAAAAATTCTGTAAAAGCCTCCATTTTTTTTTAATGGCTCCCTAAGTCATTATCAATCTTGTACAAAACTCTGTAAGTTACGCGCAATTTTTGTTTAATTATTCAATAATCCTAAAAACCACCCTCTATGGCTGTTTCTTAGCCTTTGGTTTTTTTTAACTAAGCGGTGTTTTCAAGTGGACTACTCATATTTTAATGAAAGTGAGACGGATGAATTTATTGACAAGCTTTTTCGATCTGAACTACTAGCGTTTTTTTTTTTTGCCAGTTTTCATATTTTGTGCAATTTTTCGTGCCATTTTTTTTTTTTTGCTGGACTGTGAAACTCAAATTAAAAATTTAAATTAAGACATTTGTAAAAGCAAACATAATTTCATATATAAGACCATGATACAGAGTTAAAACAAGAACTAAAAAATATAAAGAAACTGCAGAATTCTAAAAATGAAAAAAAAAAAAAAATAATTTAAATGCATAAAAATGAATGCCTCAAAACATGTATGCGAAAAATTATAAATTGGGCAGTCGGTGTATATAAATCTTAGCTAGACTCAAGGTGACTCAAAGTTTTAGAGGGACTTTCTTAGCACGTGAAAAAATTAGACATCAGAGGGAAGGATCCGAGATATCATAATTGCCATCTAGAATTTTAAGTTAGTTTAAAAAAGCAATAAATACGAAAATAAAGGCACATTCTTGCCATTAACAATGATATACGATACGATGAGATTGGACTTTAATTGACGATGCTGTATATATAAAACAAAAAGGGCAGTAATTTAGGGCATGGCAAAAACAATTTTTTTAAAGTTCTTAAAACTTAATAAATATACCTCTTATTCTAGGGCGTGACTGATGAACATTTTTTTGGTTTGTATTGGCTTCTACTTGGTTTAATGTAGTATGTGTGTGAAAAAGAAAAAAGGGCCTTAATTTGGAGGTTTGTCATAAAAGTGAGCATATTAAAATCGATACATACGTAATTTTATAAGGACTTTCTTGGACCGTCAAAAAAATTGGACATTTGGGGGAAGGATCCGAGGTGGCATAAGTGGTGTCCAGAATTTCAGGTCGGATTGAAAAGTCACCAAAGACAAAAATGAAGCAACTTTCAAGCCATGAACAACGATATGCGATATGATGAGATCGGACTTTAAATGCAGCGCTACATATAAAAAACCAAAAGTGCTGTATTTTGGGGCGTGGCAAAAAAAAATTTTTTCCTGTTTTAGAAACTTCATTGACATATCTTTCATTCTATGGGGTGACTGGCACAACTTTTTTTTTCGACCCACCCTAATGTACACACTTGGGCAACAGCTAATGGACTATGCATTAATCCATCTAAATCGAAATGCCTAATTATAACCCGTAAGTCAGTAAACTTGATTACTGAACTAACAGTATCTATTAATAATCAACCAATTCAAGTTGTAAACTCAACCAAAAATTTGGGCATCATCTTTAATAATACTCTTTCTTGGTCTGATCATATTAATGCCGCAGCCGGAAAAACCTACTCCATGATACGTACACTTTGGACTACTCAATACCTTACCCCACTCAATATTCGTATTTTGCTTGCCAAAACCTATCTTATACCTACTTTGTTGTATGGATGTGAAGTGTTTGCCAACCTTGATTCTACTACTAAGAAAAAACTTACCGTGACTTTTAACTCCATATTAAGATATGTTTTCAACTTAAGAAAATATGATCACATCTCAGCATTTGAGAAACGTCTTTTTGGGGTTAACATTATTGATCTTTTGGAGATAAGAACTTTGTTACTTTTTCATAAAATTCTTTTTACAAGTGAACCAAAATACTTATTTAACAGATTAGTCCCTACTCGATCTAGAAGATATAATGATTTGATACAAATCAGATATAGAACCTCTTTCTCTGAACATCATTTTTATATTTTTGCTATACGTCTTTGGAACGAGCTACCGCCAAATCTACAATTTATTAGTAACGCTTTGCAATTCAAAAAAGAAATTTTTAAACATTACAAATAATTGTTTTTGATTTGTCTTATAATTGTATAAAATATGCTTGTATTGCTCTTGCTAATGTAGTTTTTTTCATAATTTTTTATAAATTTTTTATAATTTTTTGTTACTTATTATAAAATTATTTTAAATTATATAATATTATTTTTTTTACTGTAATAATTATGCTAATTATCATTGTAATAATTCTGTGCGATAATAATAAGATTGTAAATCTTGTAGCACAGAAACACAAATTAAATAAATAAATAAATAAAATAAATAAAATAAATAAAATAAATAAAATAAATAAAATAAATAAAATAAATAAAATAAATAAAATAAATAAAATAAATAAAATAAATAAAATAAATAAAATAAATAAAATAAATAAAATAAATAAAATAAATAAAATAAATAAAATAAATAAAATAAATAAAATAAATAAAATAAATAAAATAAATAAAATAAATAAAATAAATAAAATAAATAAAATAAATAAAATAAATAAAATAAATAAAATAAATAAAATAAATAAAATAAATAAAATAAATAAAATAAATAAAATAAATAAAATAAATAAAATAAATAAAATAAATAAAATAAATAAAATAAATAAAATAAATAAAATAAATAAAATAAATAAAATAAATAAAATAATTAAAATAAATAAAATAAATAAAATAAATAAAATAAATAAAATAAATAAAATAAATAAAATAAATAAAATAAATAAAATAAATAAAATAAATAAAATAAATAAAATAAATAAAATAAATAAAATAAATAAAATAAATAAAATAAATAAAATAAAATAAAATAAAATAAAATAAATAAAATAAATAAAATAAATAAAACAAATAAAATAATTGAAATAAATAAAATAAATAAATAATGCCTCATAGAAAGCCTCGGCTCTTTCTTATAAAAGATAAGATACACATTCCTCGTTTCCTTCTATGAGAAGGGAGAAAAGAAGGAGTAAAATTTTTTGTTTTGTTTTTTGTTTTCACAAGGAAAAGCAAACTAATAATTTTTTTTGGATCCGTTACCATTCTTATGTAACTGAGAAAGAACTAGAGCGGAAGGCCTACCCCTCAATGACGACGTGTGTAAAAAAGATATAAGGAATGGAGCGAGCAGGCCTAGTACATCCAAAAGAAGGAGTGCAGAGGACTCCTACTTTTTCCCGCTGGGACCGATTCTACGTGCATAGTGAAACAAACACACAACACTCACATCAATGAAAAATGCGTTTTTTAATTTTTTTGTTTTTAAAAAAATCTTGTGTTTAAGAACTCTTTAATAGCGAAGTGGGTAGAAAAATACACATAGTCTAGGGGCCAAGGTTTGACAGGTAAGAATAATAAAAAAACGATATGCTAATATAAATGCCCATAATATCAAATGTGTGAAATTTTATTAAAATCCGACCACGGAATAGGGGGGTCAGTCCTTAGTGGGTAAAAAAAATATGAATAATAATAAAGAGGTGTTTTTAAAAATATTTTGTAAGTATATCATAGGTCGAAAGCAATAGAAATAAAAATAACGAAGGGTCGAATAGTTTTTTATAATATATTTCCATAAAAAGTAATTTTTTTTATTTTTGTTTTCACTTAAATCACTAAATAAGAGTTTGTGAGAGTCAAAAAATTACATTAATAAGATTTAGTTTTAATGTGCTAGATGCCCAATCCTTACTATTGATAAACTGAAATTTATTGCTGGTGGGATAAGTTTTTCCTATGCCATATTCTACCGAAAGTTCGATCCAATCTGACAAAACCGCGAACGCCACTATATAAGATATATAAGATCATCTATCAGAACCTTTGCTCGAGTTTTCGACTACCATTGTGTTGTAATTTCATTATGAGAGTTCCGGAACTACTTACAATTTCTTTTTTATTATTTCTTAATTGAAGTTGCATTTTCCGAATAAATTTTGCATATCTGTTGGAGAAGTCAAAAATTAAATACTAAAATTAAACAATACTAAATCACCTGGATACGATAAAATAGATGCCACTGTTTTGAAAATCTTACCAAACAAAGCCTTATTATATTTGACACTAATATATGTACAATGCAATACTAAGGCTTTCTCATTATACTACTCAATAGAAGTCTGCAGTAATTACAATGATTCCGATACCAAATAAGCCCGAGCACTCTATATATTCGTACAGACCAATCAGCCTGCTACCTTTGTTTTCTAAAATATTTGAGAGAATAGTTTCAAATCGTTTAACGCCCTTGTTGCAAAAAAAAATATAATACCGGAGTATCAATTTGGATTTCGCCATAAACATGGTACTCCAGAGCAATGCCATCGTATAATTCAAACAATTACAGACGCCTTTGAAAATAAATTATACTGCTCAGCTGTATTTATCGACGTCAAACAAGCTTTTGATAGGGTCTGGCATCAAGGCTTATTACACTATGTGACAAACTTTCAACAAAGTCGTGACCAAAAGAATCTGACAGCTAATGTAAAATTTTCTGCTGAATCCGAATATGAAGTCAGCATTGTCAAAAGTAGAATAGTTTTTTGAGATATTCCAAAATAACCGTTATTTGCGTTTTAAAAAAGATGATGTCAAACTCATTTGGTCAAAAATTTGTCACGTAGTGTTATTTATACTTAACACTTTTTTACCAACTCCAATGTATTTTTTGCTAAAATCTTATTTGGAAGAGAGATCGTTTTATGTACGAGTGAGTGATGAAAGCTCTGAAATACGCTATATTTACTCTGGTGTACCACAGGGTAGAGTATTTGGTCCAACGTTGTACACTATATATACATCCGACATGCCAACTTATGAAAACTTAACAATTGCAACATATGCTGATGACACTGCCATAATGGCGTCCGATAAATCACCAATTACAGCTTCATCATATGTGCAAACTGAGCTCAATTTATTACAAGACTGGCTTTCACCCCTAGAAAAAATGATTGCCCGTCGGTCTGTCTTAATAATACCCAAATTCCCAAATCTGAGTGTGTCAAATATTTAGGTATGCATCTTGACAAAAGACTTACCTGGAGGAGCCATATTAAAGCTAAAAGAACGCATCTGAACATTATAACCAAGAAAATATATTGGCTTTTGGGACCTAAGTCAGCACTGAATCTTAACAACGAAATTTAAATATACAAAGCTATAATAAAACCAATATGGACATGTGGCATACAGTTGTGGGGAACGACAAGTAACTCAAACATCGAAATACTACAACGATATCAGTCGAAAACCTTGAGACTTTTGGTTAATGCTCCGTGGTTTGTTACCAACAAACGAATACATGAAGATTTACAAATTCCATACAACAGTGATAAAATAAAAACATTTAGCACCCGTTACCTAGTGAGACTAAGTAATCACCCCAATACTTTAGCCATATGCTTACTAGATGAGTTAGAAGAGGTAAAGCGACTAAGAAGATTCCACATACTTGATCTGCCTTTTAGAAAATAAAACCAAAATTGCATTAAATGTAGATATATTAGTACATATTGTATGTATAAAACAGTATGTAAGTCTCTTGCACATAGCCTTTAGCTGTTAATCTATTATAGCTCAATAGCACATGTTTAGATTTATTGTTATGTTTGAAATTTTTGTTAAACCATTTACTTAATATTGCACAAATAGATTGTAAATAAAATTATCTACATAAAAAAAAATATCTGTTGGAAATTTTCCTATAAATCATTAACAAAAATCTCATCATATTTTTGTATTGATTGGTCTAACAAAAATTAATCAAATCTTAATCTGATGTCGGTTTCCGTTAACATATTTAGGTGTTAGTGCTCTTCTGAGGCGAGTGTGGACGCCACACGTTGAACAAAACGTGGTTGAAGAATGGTTAGAAAAACATATTTTGGTCCCTTTACGGCAGTGTTGCCAAAGCTTGGTGACCAAAAATCGCTAAATTTAGAGAACAAATGGTTTAAAATTTTTTTGAATAAAAATTGATTAAAGTTGAACAACAAAACAAAAATTTTTACAATGAATTTGTAACTCGAGATCAATTTGTAACATGAAAATATTAAATTAATTAAATATTTAAGCATTAACATAATTAGGGAATTAAACTTGTGGAATCATCCATATTATGAAACATTTGCTGCAAAAGCTTTCTTCAATTCTCGTTTGTAATTTCCCATGCCTTCTCTCTTTCTTTCAATAACAAACTTAAAAAAACTGCTTGCACATGAAAAAAATTGCACTTGCACAGAAAGTGATGCTCAGTCTTAAAGGTGGTGGTGGGGCCAATATTTATGGTGTTACAAACCTCAGCACAAACGCATAATACCCTTTCCACTTTTGTAGTGTTCGTATAAATATAACTTCGCTAATGTTGAAGAATTTTTATGTTGGAAAATATCTGATTCCTTGAATTTTTTTTGCACATGTCATACCGACCCATTTTTGATTTAGAGTCGGAGCCACGAGTTTTTGTAGCTACTTCGACTTCGATCCGACTCCGGTAAAAACACCGTACTCTTTGGATTCAGCACGCTTAATTAAATTAAAATCTCTTAACAAAGTTCTTGCTCCCGGTTTATTTTTGCAGACCAGTGGTTTTATATATGTCAACATCATCTTCTTCTGGCGCAATCCGACGTGGAACTTAACCAGTACTATATACACACATGCATACATACATTAGTATGAAATTTTGTTTTTTTTTTCTAGTTCCAGGAAAATGACCACAAATATCAAATAAACTTTCAGAAACAACTTTATTTCAAATAAAATGAAAGATGAAAATAACAAAAATACTATATGCATGTATGTATCATAGTAATATTTTATAAAAAAACATCTATACAGCAAAAAAAATCTTTTGTAGAATCTCAAAATTGCGGACATTAACTCACATTGACAACCACCCAACGAACATGCTCAAACTGGTGGTAAAAGTTGCATTTTGTTTATAAAAAACTGAGTCAAATTTATAAAATCTTTTCCTTTTGATCTTGTATTCATAACAGACATACACATTTGATATATTCATATATGCATGTATTTTTTACTTGATGGAATTGAAAACAAAAAAAAATAATGTGGGTGTGCCACTTAGAGATAAAAGGGTCTTAAAGCGTGTTGAAATGCAACAAAAAATTAAATGAGATTTTGATGTAGGATAAAAATATTATGGTAGATAACCATGAACTTAACGAGAATAAAAAAAATCTATACATAAATGTATTGCATATATTTCACCATATGAAAGTAATATTTTAAATTGCATACTTTAAGGATAAAACAAGGAAAAGCATAATGTTTAACAAAAAATTTTTGTTTTTCATAAAATAAAAAAAAAATATATATATAATAAACTTATTTAAGGTGGAGTTTTAAAATGTTTTTGCGAATTTCAGTGTCGAATAGCACTAAAAAGCTGAATTTTATTCTCGGATATATGGGAAAAAATACGGTAACTAAATAAATATGTTAGCCCTCTATCGCAGCATAAGGATTTTGAAATGAGATAAAATTTATCAGTTTGTGAAACATCATATGATGCAATATTAAACAGTTATTTTTTTGATGTTTTTATTCATTACACTCAAAATATCCGCTATTTTTACATTAAAGATCGGAGTTCCGATGAATTTAAGAGATCAAGTTTTGAATTTGGAATTATTGTCATATCATAAATAGGAAAACATTTTTTAAGCTTATTTGCAATCGCTGAACACGAATAATTTTCTTTATGAGTTTTTTTGCGATATAAGCCACAAAAAGGTTTTTTTTCAATGCAATTAAATTCTTTATTTATAATAATATTTGTACAAAGTTCAATGTGTAAATACAATATTTATGTTTTAATTTTATATGTAACTAGCTTAACCCGTTTCGCTTCGATACACTGCTTTAACCACTTTATCGGTTGAGAGATATTTAATATATGCATCCTATGGAATAAAGCGCCTACCCGCTTTATTTTTATTTTCAAAAGTGTAGTATACCATAAGAGTGACTTCTACAAAGTATGAACATTCTCACTATAACAGTTTTTAAGATATCCGATATTAAACATTGGCATCCTGTAGGGGGTTACACTTCCCCCGCTGCTATTTTATTTCAATTTTGGGTTTTGTGGCTCAGAGGATCCTACTGCTAAAAGTTCATCAAAATGAGTGCAGCGGCCCATTACTTTATTGAAATTTAAAGTTTGCCATAATAGTAGCTTTAACCACGTTTGAAGACTATCCCTTTAATAGTTCTTCAGTTGAGGGATATTTAATATATGCATCTTATGAGAGGTATTTCCCCCCTGCGCCTACCCGCTTTATTTTTATTTTCAATAGTGTAGTATACCATAAGAGTGACTTCTACAAAGTTTGAACATTCTCACTATAACAGTTCTTAAGATATGCGATATTAAACATTGGAGTCCTATGGGGGAAACCACTTCCCCCGATGCTTCTTTATTTAAATTCTGGGGCTCAGAAGATCCTACTTCCAAAAGTTCAACAAAGTGCGTGAAGCGGCTCTTAAGATATGCGATATTTAATATTGGCATCCAATGGGGGGTACCAATTCCCCTGCCCCTATTGAAAAAATAAGTTGCCTATTTTATTTTTAGGGCTCACGTGATGCTACTGAAAAAATTTCAGGAAAATCGGTTCAGTAGTTTAGGAGTCTATAAGCCAACATACAAACGAACAAACAAACAAACATACAAACATTTTTAAATTTTATATATATACTAGCTTAACCCGGTGCGCTTCGCTACACTGCTTTAACCACCTTTGAAGACTCTCCCTTTAATAGTTCTTCAGTAGAGAGATATTTTCCCCCTGCGCCCTCCCGCATTATTTTTTTTTCAAAAGTGTAGTATACCATAGGAATGACTTCTACAAAGTTTGAACATTCTCACTATAACAGTTCTTAAGATATGCGATATTAAACATTGGCGTCCTATGGTGGGTACCACTTCCCCCGCTGCTATACTATTTAAATTTTGGGGCTCAGAAGATCCTACTACCAAAAGTTCAACAAAATGCGTGTAGCGGCTTTTATTAATATTTCTATATATGAGGTGTACTGCTCCTCCTCTGTCTACCCCGCCCAGTTTTATATTGAAATTTATAGTTTACCATAATAGTAGCTTTAACCACGTTTGGAGACTCTCCCTTTAATAGTTCTTCCTCCTACGGGAGGTATTTCCCCCCTTCGCCTACCCGCTTTATTTTTATTTTCAAAAGTGTAGTATACCATAAGAGTGACTTCCGCATAGTTTGAACATTCTCACTATAACAGTTCTTAAGATATGCGATATTAAACATTGGCGTCCTATGGTGGGTACCACTACCCCCGCTGCTATTTTATTTCAATTTTGGGGCTCAGAAGATCCTTCTACCAAAAGTTCAACAAAATGCGTGCAGTGGCTCTTATTAATATTTCTATCTGTGAGGGATACTGCTCCTCCCCTGTCTACCCCGCCTATTTTTATATTGAAATTTATAGTTTACCCTAATAGTAGCTCTTACCACGTTTGAAGACTTTCTCTTTAATAGTTCTTCAGTTGAGCGATATTTAATATATGCATACTATGGGAGGTGTTTCCCCCCTGCGCCTACCCGCTTTATTTTTATTTCCAAAAGTGTAGTATACCATAAGAGTGACTTCTAGAAAGTTTGAACACTCTCACTATTACAGTTCTTAAGATATGCGATGTTAAACATTGGCGTCCTATGGGGGATTCCAATACCCCCGCTGCTATTTTATTTCAATTTCGGGGCATTTCAAAATGCGTCCAGCGGCACTTAAGATATGCGATAATTAATATTGGCATCCTATGGAGGGTACCAATTCCCCTGCCCCTATCGAAAAAATAACTAGCCTATTTTATTTTTAGGGCTCACGTGATGTTACTGTAAAAATTTCAGGAAAATCGGTTAAGTAGTTTCGGAGTCTATAAGGCGACAAACAAACAAACAAACAAATAAACATACAAACATACAAACATTTTTCATTTTTATATAGATAGATAGATGGTATGGATCAGGGTTCAAAAGAAGTTGCAGGGCTATTTCTGGATTTCTCGAAAGCTTTTGATCTGGTTGATCATAAAATAATGATACAGAAGCTAAGTTATTATGGTGTGACTGGAAGAGAACTACATACAAATAAATAAAAATTATTTTGAAAATCGCAAGCAGTTTGTCCGGATTAATGACGTTAAAAGTAGTTCGTTGAACATTGAATGTGGTGTGCCGCAGGGTAGCTGTTTAGGACCACTACATTTTTCCATTTATCTTAACGATATTAAGAATTTAAATCTTTCCGGTCGCTTGCATATGTTTGCAGATGATGTGAGTATTTTCTATCCCTATAAATACGATTTGGCATTAAAAACAAATATGGATCGTGACATTTCTTTAATAATTGCGTTTGCTCGTATTAATAAACTTGTTTTAAATGCTGGAAAACCCAAACTTATTCGTTTTAAGCCTCATTCCCGAAATGAAGGAAGCAATTTTATCATTTTTGTTGATGGTAAAATGGTTGAAGGATCTCATTTTGCAAAATACTTGGGAATAACATTACAGAGTAACCCCTCGTGGGACTTGCATATACATATGTGAAATCAAGTCCAAGATAGCTCCAGCTATTGGCATATTGTACAAAATGAAATACAAACTTAATGAAAAAAACAAAACTATTATTATACCAGGCCTTGGTTCAAAGCCATTTAAATTATATGGCCATTATTTATGGTTGTAAGAATACAACAGTGTTAAAAAATTTGCAAAGTATGCAAAATAAAGCATTGAAAACAATTTACAATTTACCAATAACGTTTTCAACATTACCTTTAAAAAGATGTTTGCAAGTCAATTTTTCCGATCCATGCACTAAACGAGTACCAAGTACTAATGTATGTATTTAAATCGTTACACAACATAGGTTATCACACCATTAACTTCGTCCAAAACCAAAGTGTTTTTAATACAAGGAATCATCAAAATCTTAGATTACCACTATGCAGATTGGAAACCACAAAGCAGCGTATAGAATATACGGGAGTATTTGAATACAATAACTTGCCAGAGCGTCTGAAAACAATAACCAGAATATCAATATTTAAAAAAGATCTTACAGATTTTTTGCATCAAAAGCTTGAAACGTTTTTATAGTAAATAGATTATTTTTTTTATAGCTAGTTTTTGTTAATTTCAATTACTGAATTTAAAGAGTACATGGATATATTTTTGCCAACTTGTCTCAATAATGCCTTTTTGGTGCTGAGACCAAATAATTTTGTATTATAATTGTATATGAATGATAAATAAATATAATTTATATTAAATTATAAAAAAAAATGTAGAGAGTTTAGAGATGTATTTCTTATCTGCTCAAAAATAGTGTTATGTTAACCTAATATTAAAAAGAAACAAATAGCAGTTGAGATCAAGAGGAAAATTAAAAAAAACCTCATTTAAATCCTAAAAAAAGCTAATCTACATGTGATACGATATTGTTGATATGCTGATATTGCGATAGCTGACATCTTTGGTCAAAATTGCATTTAAGTCGTCGTAATGTTTCATCTACCATTACGATATTGCTTATGTTATGCAGTCTCCAAGTTGAAAAGTGCCTCGGGAGGTTGTACATCATTTTGAGTAACTTATTTTGTGTTATTTGTAGATTTTTTATATGTGCTATATTTGCCCAGACTGGAGCGCCATAAAACATTATGCAGTGAAATATAGCTTTCAGCATTATAATTTTATTTCCACAACTAAGTTTTGATTTTCTATTAATGAAGGGATATAATATTCTTGTTGCTCTGTTAATTTTATTGACGGTATATGAAATATGTTCTTTGAAGTTCAATTTTGGGTCTAATATTACTCCAAGATATTGAACTTTTGATTCCCAAGGAAAATCAGTTGATTGTAATCGAACCATCGTTGTGGGGTTAAGCATTCTTTTAATTTCCTGGTAAAATATATGGCCTGAGTTTTCAAGCATTCCATTCCATTTAGTGAAATAATTACACACAATTTCAAAATTATTTTTTTCTATAAATTTCTATTGCTATGGTCGCATGTCAATAGATTGTGTTTCAGACAATCTACAGATTCAGCATTTTAAAATTGTATTTATTTTCACTATCATTAGAAGCATAGATATATTTTAAATTGGTGGGGCAAAAAACAATACAATTTTGTACTCTGGGTACTTTTTGTTACAAAAACGTTTTTTAAAAAACTATTTTAAAAATGGTGATTCACGTATAATTCCAATAAACAAGAAAACGCAAAACCTTATAAAATAGATATCTGTAGCATTTTGACAAAACAACTCAAGTGAAATTAAAAAAAGTTGGAAAAAATGTTGTTAATCATACGAATTTTCATTCAAAAAACATTTTTGTTAACATTTTTGAAATTTCGTTTTATATCCAAGTTTTGATGTTTTAATTAGGCTAAAGTTCATCAAATTTAATGATCATTAAATTATTTTCATGAAGAAAAGAATTTTACAACATGAAACTAATTAAAATTTATTGATAATTTTTCATTCCTGACTGACGCGTGGCTCGAACCCAGGCTTTCACGGAAAGGTTACTCTTACTTGTTCCAATTGTAACCACTCAATTTCTTCAGAAGGTTTTGACCTTTTTTCAGCACACCTCGAAGGACAAATGTAAACATTGTGGTTATTTTGTTGAACTGTTTATGGTTTTTAATCCAAATTTTTATATTTTAATAAGGTTAAAGTTCATCAAATTTAATTTTCATTAAATTATTTAAATTTTACAACACGAAATTAATTAAAATTTATTGATAATTTTCCATTCTTATAAATGACATTTTTCTTTAATTTTGGTTTATTTAATTTTTTAATTTTTAATAAAAATTATTTTTTCACCGAGTTTTTTCAAAAACTTTTTTGCTATTTTATCTTGGCTTAAGATGTTTTGTCAAAATGCAACAGATATGTAGGCGAGAATATAACTAATATCCAGACCATGCCTAATTTTAAGCCCAATTTAACAATCCCTATCTGTGTGAATAATCGACAAACATGAACTTTGGGAAATTAAAACATTTTAATAAGCGTATGTGTAAAAATGTAGTTTTGACATAAAATGGGCGTGAAAAAAGCAGAGTATTTAAATGAAGATTTCATACATTTTTAGTTCCAATTCCCAAAAAAATAGTGTTTGAATGCCAAATTCTATTTTCTTCTTAGAAATCGGCAAGTATGATAACAAGAAAAGTATTTTTATAAGACATACATATGTAAGTATAGACATTATATATAACCCAAAGAAAGACTTTTTTCCAATTATATATTAATATTTCTTAACTATTTAATTAAAAAAAGGTTATAGAATAATAAAAAATTAAGGGGGTAATTTTGTTGTTCACTTCACCTTGCGTTGAGAAAATTTTCATATAAAATTTTTTGAATTTTCAAAATTTCAAAAAATTTTATATGAAAATTTTCTCAACGCAAGGTGAAGTGAACAACAAAATTACCCCCTAAATGTTTTTTGGTAATCGTCGGCAACAAATAGCTACACTGATAGAAATGGCGTCATAAAGCTGATGCATTTTGACATCAGTTCTATGACAAGTGTCTTCGTTTTTAAGCCTATGACACTTTTCATCATTGTGATGTCAGCCTTAACATAACTTGGTCAAATTGGCATCAGTGTCAAACATTGAAATTATGTCATCAATGAAATGACATATCGGAGAAAAAGGAGAAAGGGCCCATTGGCCCTAGTTTAATGACAAACCGTCATTAAATTGAGTCATTGGGACTTAAGTCAAAGACAGAGAATATAATAAATTACTTATCTGCTACACACGCTTCTTTTACTTTTGCCTGTTTACGCAATTTGCTTACAGAAGAACACTCAGTATTAAGACATCAGCAGCATGCCCGATTTCGTAATCATTCTACTTTGAAAACTTGATGCATTGAACTAAATAGTTTAAACAAATAGAATTTGGGAATTTTTGCATCTTATTTTGCTTTTAAACATGAAAATAAAGCATGTTTTTCTTATTGTAGTGTTGTTGTTGTTTATACTCAAAACGAGGAAATCGTTTTTACCTTCTTTTGTACTGTTGTTGTGTCTAGAACAACCTTTTACAAACACACGTGTGCTTTTTTTTACAATTAACGCTCTCATTTTTTTTTATGTTGATGCCAATAGAGTATTTACCGAATATAAATTTATTTTTTTCTGAGGATGTTGGTCCATATTAGAGTCCATAAATTTTTACCTACTAAAATGATAACATAATAGGAAACAATTTGGTAGAATCACAATTCTACTCACATCTTAACCAAGTAACAATTATATTAGGACCTAGTAAATATTTACCAAATGGGGTATAAGATAAATATTTGTTGGTGTTACAGACAAAAGTGCAAACGTAACATAACCTCATTTCTCGCTCGGGACAGTGAAGTTGAAATAAATAAAAATAAAAATTTACCTATTGTCAAAGCAATCGAAGGCAATAAATAAGAGAACCAAGAAAAAATGAACAAACCCAAGCAACCGGCTAACAATAATATCAACCCATCTTAAAGCATGCTGTGAGTTATAAATCTTTTAACAAGCCTAAAACTAGGCAATTGTTTGTAAATACTTAACTAATAGCAAAATAGACATAGACTGTAACAGCAAAATAGAATCAAGGCAATAAATAAAAAAATAAATTTTTAAACAACAGCCAACAAACATTGATTTTCCTATAACAGATTAAATTTTTTAAGTAAAACAAAAAAGTTAAATTTAGCCTCAATAAAGTTTTCTCAGCAACACCATTTGTTTTTGAAATATTTTTTTTTTTGTATTGTTTTGTTTTATTTATTTTTCAGTTTATAATTTGTTGTTGCTGTTGCTGTTTTTTTTTTACTTCAATATTAAAGTCCTTCAAGTGTAAAAAAACTGTGGTAAAACCAATTCCCAATAAGTAGCGATTTTTCTCTCGTCACTCACTTTCTTACAAACTTCTTTGGATTCTTATTGCAATGTGCTGGGAAAGGAAGTAAAAAGTATTAGTCACAAGCATTTGGCCTAAATCAACACACAATTTAATGTACATTTGCGTGTGATGGTTGTCAAAAGTTCAAAAAAAAAAAAAAACTTACCAACTAAAATGTACACAAGCACATTGGAGTTGTTGTTAACTTACGACTATGTACAAACATAATGCAAATATATACACCATCATTGTCTGTATTAAATTTAACAAACAAATGCAAGCTGCACTATGGGATGTGAAGATCATATGAATAGGTTTAGACTAGACAGTGTTGTAAAAGAACGAAAAAGTACCAAATATATCTCTTTTAAGATTCGCATTCAGTCAGAACCTTGCATGAATAATTTTATGTTTCAAGTCCAATTCTAGCGGAAGTTCAAAAGGCACCAGTAAAATGTCCCCCTTTAGAGTCTTACCACTGAGGGCATTAAATGTTAAATCTTAAATCTTTAGTTGAAGTTTCTTGACGATCTGGCCTAAGCACAAGTGAAATGCGCATAAATTTCGTTTATCAATAGTAAGAAATGAGAATTTGGCACATTTAAACAAAACCTTGCTAAATTTTATAATTCTAGGTCCAATATTACCAGTACCAGTTATAGAACCAAAAACCTAAAGAAAGAAATTCAACTATCCGTATTTCCTGATACTTTTTTCTCCTCATTGAAGTATCAAAAATTTTAATATTGTACTGCGAGCCCGTTAACTACGTTTATGCTAAAGCATTGAGAAAAATACTTTGTAAAAAAGTACCAACAATAGTTACGAATTTCACCCCTTAAACGTTCGAATTTCTACAAAGTACCAAATTTGTATATACATTTTTTAGAGAAGTTTCGAATGTGATATAATGTTTATTTTTACGTTTATTGGTTTAAAAATTAGACGGGGTGATAAAAAAGTACAGGTTTTACCCGTTTACTCCCTAAAAGGGCTTAATTGCAAAAAAAAGGGTCTGATTATTTTTCTTAAATAAACTATAAGTATTAAATTTTCTCTGTCTCTTTTAGTATTGGAGATATGAGTGAGGTAAAATTATAAGGTTTAGACCCCCTGGACCCTATCCTAAGCATTTTAGTCGATCTTTACAATATAGTCTATGTCCGTTAGGTGGTTCCATTATAAATTTTGGTGAAAATATTTTTAAAATCGGACCGGCAGTTCCGGAGATTACCTCAAACATACAAACTTTTCAGCTTTATAATAGTAGTATAGATTATAAATGTTTTGCTTCTACTGAATATTTTTAAATTTTGAGTAAATACCCTCTTTATAATCAAGTACGATATATACCGTATAGGGTCTTAAATTAATATTGTTAAAATTACAAACGGATTGACAAACTTATGTATACCTTTCCTCTTAGGACTTCGACTTGAATAATTCTTACTTGAATCAACGTTTCTGTACTTGATTCGAGAAAATCCGTGCTTACCGTACTATTGATACCGCTTCGGATTGACTTTAGTATGGATGGATTGGTTTTTCTTAATACACAAGATCTGCTAAAAAAAAAAGTTAACCGTTACTAAAAAACTTTAAAATTTAAACAACCACAAATTTATGTGGAACGTATTAAGTTCCAATAACATTTTAATCTTTTCAAAACGATGGGAAACAATTAAATAACACACAATTCCCACACACATTTTCAAGGTTAATTGTATTTGAAACTTATTTCTTAATAAAAAAAAAACTTTTTAAATAAAAAACTTATTGAATGCAAGTGAGAAATGAAATAAATCATACCCCAGTAAAAACTTCGCCTACAAAATAATGTGTTGAGTAATCAGAAAAACATAAGAGCACTACTTACAATTCTACTGAAAGAACCAATGAATTTTACAAGGGATGTCCCAAAATGAACGCATTAAAAAGTAAGTCATTATTTTTTTACCTGCATACATCCAGAAAAAAGTAGTTATAGATGTAGTTATAGAACAAAACTACAAAATAATGAGTTAAAGAAGCTATTCATTTTGAAAAAGTAGGCGAAGTTTTTACTGGGACTTTTGTATCAAACTCATTTGGAAAGTTTTAATTTTTTTTGGTACTTAGGGCTTATTTGACTTTGCTCTTATACGAATATCCACTTTGATTTTGTTGGTATTTAAAGTAATTTCAAAATGATTTATTGTTGTTTATATCGAGCCCTTACCGCGAAACCAAATTTTACGGGAGAGAGCTTTTTTTATTTTATTTCATATGAATTTTGTATGAAATTTGTTGCTTACAATAAAATTGTTTTTGCTATAAAATCGTAACGGTACCTTTTGTGACCATGAAATTTTAGGAGATGAAGCAAGTGTTGCCAATAAAGTCATTTAAAAAAAAACGAATTTTTAAAATGATGTCGCTTACGTTATTTTCACGGTTAGGGCTCGCCAATGCGCGCATCTCAGCTTCATTTCAAAATGTTATTCTGCTTTCCCAATACGATTCACTTTCTAAAATTATTCTACTAATACTTAGGCCCGACCATACTATTTTAACTTGGAGGTCCACACTACGCGTTTTCGCCTCCACGTATTGCATGATTTTTAAACCTTACTTGATTTCTATGCTTTTTAAGCGGCATAACCACAAGTAAAGATTTTATTTCATTTGTCAAAAGTAACTGATTTTTTCGAACGCTGCTTGTCACGCTTACTAAAGTAGAAAGTAAACCTAGTTTTAGAATTAAAAATCTCACTGCATCCTTTTGTGCATACAACTTGTTACATATATATGACTAGACAGATTACACTTTTTTAACAGCTACGTACATACATACACAGAAAAAAATAATTTTCATATTTGAATACGAAAATCGCATATTTGATAAAAAAAATGTTTAAATTTTCTGCGATGACGATTTTTGCGGTATTGGTAAAAAATTTGTAGGTGTAGTTATTGAATTTTTAGTCCACAACCATGTTTATTGAGTCAATAAAGAAAGTTGTTGCCCAAAATAATTTTTTTCAACAAAATGTTTCAGTGATTTGTTAAAATAAATTGTTGCAAATGTTGAATAAATCAAACAAAATGTTTATTGAATCTTTATTTATTTATTAACGATGATGTGCTTAATTCCCAATTTTTTTTTCTTTTTAAATAAATTCACTAACATTTATTATGGGGGGGATAAGCTAGTTCCTATGTGTATTTCTCTGGTTGCTTACTCCAGATCATCAGGAAACCTTTTTCCAAAGACATTGGCAAAACTAAATATCCCAGCAAAAACTTACATTGCAAAGTAATGAGTTAAAAAGCTAATATAACGACTCTTCACTACTTATACATTGGCATTTTAACTCATTATTTTAACACGGTGATGTCATTGGAGGCAAGTACTTACCACCCTCGCTTACAAATAGGGAGTTAAATAAGTCATTACCACATTCGCTTACAAATAGGGACTTAAATAAGTTATTACTCCGATGTCACCAAAATTACAACTAACATGTCATGACTTAAAAAAAATTTTTTTTTTATTATTTTTTTTAAATTATTTTTTTTCTATTTTTTCTTATTTTATTTTACTTTACTCTATGTTTTTTTCTATTTTTTCTTATTTTATTTTACTTTGTTTTATTTTTTATTTTTTTTTCTGTCTCTGGCAGGATTCGATCGCGCAACCTCGGTGCTGATAGACTAGCTCACTACCAGCTAATCTACCGGGGCAGTGTAGTTTTTCTATAAAAAAACGATGTTTTTTACTCAATTAAGAGCGTAAATATGAGATTAAATTATTGGAGGCAAGTACTTACCACCCTCGCCTACAAATAGGGAGTTAAATAAGTCATTACCACATTCGCTTACAAATAGGGAGTTAAATAAGTCATTACCACATTCGCTTACAAATAGGGACTTAAATAACTTATTACTCCGATGTCACCAAAATTACAACTAACATGTCATGACTATAAAATTTCAGTACAGCATAATTTTTCATATTCAAAATTATTACAAATTGTTTTTTATTTATAATAAAAAAAAAAACAAATGTAAGAACAAATATTTTAAATCAATTTGTATTAGATTTGAAAAAACTTCAACCGTAGATGCATTTTATTACGAATGAATTTTTAATTTCGTTAATCAACTCATACACAAGTACTTAGGTATCAGATTATATGTCAGCCATTACCAAACTACTTCTATGTAATGCAGATGGTATGAAGTAGTCATTGAAAAGTAAATTGTTCAGTAATGGCAAGTCATTACCAAGTTTTTGCTGGGATATTATACAAATAAAACTGTAAAGCGAATGAGACTTTACAAATGGAAAAGAGTTGTAAAAATACTGTATTTACTTTGATTCAAATATTTTTTTTATTGAATTTGTAGAAATATTTAATTATTTCATTATTAAATATGTTTTATTGAATGCTATTTTGCAAAGTGTCAATTTGATAAATTTTTTCATTGAATTAAACAAAAAGTTTATTGACCTAAAATTTTTTTTTCAACAAACTATGTTGTTAAAAAATTTCCTTGAGATTTTTTTTCTCTGTGTAGGCGGCGAAAAAGCATGCAACGCGTGGTGTGGTCCTTCAGCTTTACTTAGTTTTGCTATTTCCTTGTTAACTAAACAAATATCAAAGTAGTTTTTGGGAATACAAAATTTAAATTTAAAAGATTTTGTTATTCGTGCTTATTTCCCAATTTGTATTCTTGATAAAAACACTGAAATCTATGTTGATGGGATAAGCTATTCCTGTGCGCATTTCACTGGTTGCTTAGGCCAGATCGTCAGGAAACTTCATCCATAAAGATTTAAGAAAAACTAAAGATATTAAACCAAATAAAACTGTTAAGCGTATAAGAATTTTAAGCAACAGTTCTACTTGTAATATTAAAGCTTAAACCAAAACATCAACCATAAACAGTGAGTTTATCTTACTTGCAATTTTTTTGTTTGTTTTTATTTTGTTTTTTCTTAACCTACTTACAACTATCTACAATTAATGTTGGAAGAATTCCAATCAATTGAAGTGGGGAATGTATGTAAGAAGAGATAACTCACTGTTTGTTGTTGATGCTTTTGCTTAAACTTTGTTATTGTTAAAAGTAGAACTGTTGCTTATAATTCTTATACGCTTAACAGTTTAATTTGGTTTAAAATCTTTAGTTTTTCTAAAATCTTTTTGGATGAAGTTTCCTGAAGATCTGTCATAAGCAACCAGTGAAATGCGCATAGGAATAGCTTATCCCATCAACATAAATTGCAGTGTTGTTATCAAGAATGAAAATTGGGAATAAAGCACGAATAACAAAATCTTTTAAAGTAAATAAATATATTAACCTTTTCTCAGCTTTACATACATCTTGTTAACATATTCTTCATTTTCCATTTCAAACGAATACAAAGTGATTCGTTTAAATATATTGAAATGACCCATTGTGCAGGCAGAATAAAAAAAAAACTTTTTAACAAAATATGGGTAAGAAAGTCAAGAGCCTTTAACACTCGAATTGTTTGCTGTTCTTTTATAAGAGTGTTTATATGTTCGTAAGTGTTTATTTGTTTTATTTATTTACTTTTTTTTGTCTGAATTTTTAAAGCTTTGTATGTGTTGTTGATCCTGCTCCAGCTTCTGGTGCTGTTTTCGTTCTTTTTTTTGTTTGTTTTGTTGTTGGTGTTAGCTTCAGTGATTTATTTGTTTAGTTGCCAACAACTTTTTTTTCCTTAGCTGTATTTTATTACAAAAATTACACAAGCAACAACAAAATCATGAGTCAAAGTAGCAACAAAATGAAAAAAAGAACAATTGTTAACTTTGTTTCAAAATTGTTTGCACTTACCAAGTGTCGCAAAATAAAAAAAGCAACAAAACATGAAGTAAAATTTGGAGTAACAAATTTTTTAACGAGGGTCATTTATCTCTTTTATTTGCTTGGGGTTTTTTTTTGGCGGGTGAGGGGTGTGCATGTATTTATATACTTTACTATCAATAAGTTTGGTTTTTCCACTCTACGCCAACACAGGTGCACAGAAAAAATAGAAAATCGACTTTAATTAAACAATTTGTTCAGACAATTAATTTCTTTACTAATTTTTCCCCTAAAAAAGAATTGATCATATCAATTAACAGTTTTGTATTTTCGAGTCATGCGACACAAATTTAGCCAATTAAAAAATTAATTGCTTAAACTAAAAAATACACAACATATACACAAACATTTAAATTTATGTGTTTTGATTAAAAAAAATTAATGGCAGCAAACAAAAAATTAATGTACACCAATTAATTATTAAACTGACCAATTTTTGGGAAATAGTTTTTCTGTGTTTTGTTTAACCGATCGACTCAGAGTAACTCAGCCTGACTAGATATTAATACGTCCACCTGATGTCAATTTACTTACTAAAGTATTCAAAAAACTCTTGTTTTGAACTTTTTTTTATTGCACGGTCTCCATTGGCAGTTTACATCAATATGTCGTCGGTGTCCATATCATTCAATCCAGATAAAAAGAAGTTGGTAATCATTGACTTTAGTGCACGCTGTAAAAAGAAGTTGGTAGTCGTTGACTATAGTACACGCTGTTCAATGGCCAAGCCAACGCGTTCTTAAAGAAATATGTACCAATGTTGCCTTTAGCACAAAATCCAAACAACAGTGTCTTTTCCAAAATACTCTTTGTTCTCAGGTCCCAATTTCAACAATTTTGTTTGTTGACGTACGAATTTATCCAGGGCCTCATCGCTGAAGTGAATTTTTCCATTAAAATTAGGGCTTTGTTTTCATAGAACAATTTGCTTGTGTTGTTGAACACTACATCCGTCAATGGTGATTTGACAAACAGACTTATGTAAAGATCCCATAAAAACCCACTCCGGAAATATTCTTTCTATCGGTGAAGAGTATCAAAGATTCATATCTTGTTGCTTATGAAAAGTTCGCTACAGCCGTGTTCTTTATAAACGTAGTGAGTTGTACGATTTTTTTTTATTTAAATCAATAAAAACTTAGACTATTGCCGGTTTACTATTGACAAAATATCCGTGGTTCGTTGAAATCTTGTTTCACATTTGTGTGATAACAACTTCACATTTCTGCTCGATGTTTGAACTTTACAAAAATGTACCTCATTTGTTGCGTATGTTGTCAGTCCTCGTATAAAATCGTTTTTCTTTACTTTAGTTTCTGAATGCATTAGTAATAATTAGTATAACTGTTTTTGTATAAGTGTTGGCGTATAAGTTCTGATGACTTATACATTTTTATTATACTCGTAAAGTTTATGCTACGCATGATTGTTCAAGTGTAACGAAAACTTCTGTAGAATAAAGTTTTAAATAAATTTGTGTATTTTATAGCGTACTTATGCCAAATAGTCGAACAACATTAGCAGTTATATTTACAACAGTATTGACAATAACCAATGCACACAAAACATGCAAGTATTTAAATCGGCTTCAAACGTTTTCAGTATCCTGGAACTTCAAATTTGTTATTTATTTGTTATACACGTAAGTATGACATGTTTACTATGAGCAGCCTTTAATAAACTCCACGAAAATAAGTATTTTTAAGAAGTGAGCTGTATAAAAACTAATGAGCCAATCTTTATACACTCTAACCTCTCAGTATTATTATTCGTTATGGTTTTAGACGTATAATAAATATGTATAAAGTTTCATAAGGAATGACAAACTCAGTATATTCTCATATACCACTTGTAATAAAGGATTTCAAAATGTGTTTCTCATTTAATTCAATTGTACCAAACTGTTTTAAATTGACTAAGGACAACGTTCCGATGAGTAAAAGTTTAAGAAGCATAATTTCAGGGTAAATCGACTTTTTTCTAAAGCCTAGTAATCTGTTCGAACTTGCGAAGAATGTTGACCAACATTGATCTATCTATCTCGGTTTTTTAAAACTTAACGTTTTTATTAGTTAAAAATTTACTACAGTATTTTGCGAAGGTAAACAAAAACCATAGTTGGGGGTAGTGCACTTAATATTGACTTAAATCAACATTGCTCTCTCATTAAATAAAACTGCAAAAGAAATTGCTTTTTTACCAGCTTTAGTGATTATTGGAATTTTTTTCACTAGCACTCAAAAAATTAAGTGGTATTGCAAATTTTTTCACTATCACTAACTGTGATTGAGTGCATAAAATCAGCACTAACTCAATTCAAATATGCAGTGCAAAATTTGAACTTGCAATCAAAAAGCTGTACAAAAACATAATATGACTAAAATTTAAAAAAATGTAAATTATATGTGCATGGTTTTTGGATTTTTCTGATGATATGCAAAAGCAAATTAAATTTAACTAAAGGGAATAATAAACCTCACAAATGGCTTGGCAAACATGTCAAAATTTTACGTTTGTACAAACATTTTGTGTTGTTAATTGGGGTGTTTGCTGTTTGGACAAACATTTGAAGCAATGTTTGCAGAAATATTAAAAATTTTTAATATTTGGCAGACATGTTGGATATTTGTCAAACTTTTTGTGGCGTCTAATGCCAAATGTATTCAATTCAATTAATTTTTAATACTAAATTAAAATTTTCTAGTAGTATTGCTTGCCACAAAACAGCTCGTTGTTTAAAAACTGTTTAGTTTAAATTATTTTATAATTTCTTCTCCGTTTTAAGCTAAAAGCAACAAAATTGCTGCAGCACTATTGGCATCTGCATTCATTGAAAACAAAACAAAAATGAAAATTAATGTTTGAACGGAAAATATTTGTGTTATTTATTGGCACACCCCAAACGGAAATAATGTGTGTGTTTGCCAAGCGTTTTGTGTGGTTTATTATGCCCTTAAATGTCAATAATTCTTGGCGTTAATCATGAAAACAAAAGTTTTGTATTTTAAATATTGTGCAAAATTTTTAGTTGCAGTCAAATGAGTGTAGAAAAAAATTGCAATGAACAACTGATGATTGCTTTTTTTTAAATCAAACAATTTTTTTACACAAAATTTTTGTTGGAAAATTTTGAACACTGCCTAATTTTTCAAATTTGTTTCTATTGTCTTATGTCCGTATTAAATAAACATATGAATACACAGAAAAAAATCAAGTTAAAAACGTCGAAAATAAGGCTGAATTTACAATAAGTTGCGAACAACATTTTTTTCATTTAAAATAACTATAATTCATGTTAATTTAACATTGCAGTAAAGATAGAGCAAAATGTCATTTATATTGAAATAACAATCCGAATCACGTTGAATGAAAGTTGTTTCAAGTTGAAACAACGTGAATTTCATGTAGAATCAAATTGGTTGGAGTATGATATAGCAGAGTGACAACATATTCATTTATTTAAGAATAATTCAAAACACTTTCTCCTGTAACTAGGCTTGCACTGTGACCTTTTTTCCTCTTAATCTTTAATTGCAACAAAAGAAAAAAAATTGGGAACCCTAACTGCAATCGTCAGGAAGTCTTTATGACCTTCTAAATTTTACTGCCTGTATTCACAAAAACTTTTGAAATTAAATAAAGGTTTAAAGAACAATTCGGATGACGTTCAGCTGTATCTCAGTAGTCCTAAAGAGTCAGCTAATATGAAAATACGGGAATTAAATCATGATCTTGGGAAAATACTTACATGGGCAGCGGCTAACGGTTTACGACTTAATCCTAACAAATCGAAGTGCATATTAATATGTAAAAGAGCCTTTCATGTAGATCTTGAGGTAAATTTATTTCTTGGTGATTCGAGAATCGATATTGTAGATTCAGCAAGAAACTTAGGAGTACTATTTAACAAAACTTTAACCTGGTCGAATCACATTACACAAGTTTGTGGTAAAGTTTATGGCATGCTGCGAAATTTATGGGCTACTCAGCACTTTACACCTCTACAAGTAAGAATATTACTTGCAAAAACATATCTTCTGCCGACACTTTTATACTCATCTGAAATTTTTACTGGTTGTAACACAAATGATATGAGAAAGCTGACCGTAACATACAACAATATCATCCGTTACATTTTCTCTTTAAAAAGATTTGATCATATATCGCAGCACTCTTTTCGTTTATTCAATATGTCATTTTCAAACTATCTTCAATTCAAAAACTTAATATTACTTCACAAAATAATAACGACAAAGGAGCCAAAATATCTTTATGAACGTCTGCAGTTTTCTAGATCGTGTAGAGGGAAAAATTTAATACAATTTCGTCATCATGACCATGCTTCTGAATGCCAATACTTTATATTAAGCATACGTCTCTGGAATCAACTTCCAAATGATTTGCAAATCACTAGCAACGCTATAAGATTTAGAAGGTTATTGAGGGAATATTTTTCGTAAATTTTTTAATGTTTTAAATGAAAACTTTTTTTATTTTTATTTTTATTTTTTTTATTTTTATATACCTTTACTTTATTTATTTTACTCTATTTAAATTTAAATATAATCTATGTAGTTTTTAGAAAATATTTCTTTATCAATGTATACTTTAACTTGTCTGATTCTAATGCTGTAATTTATAAGATATTGTGTCTTGTTGTGTTAGAAAATCAAATTAATAAATACAAATACAAATACAAAATACAAATACAAAATTCACTATGAAATTATCCCTAATAAACGTTTGTTCAATTTAACAATCGTTTATGAATACGGGGGTACATTTAAGGTAAATTCCATGTACTAGTGCCTCTTATCTTTGAACCATCCGTAAAAATAGCAAATCTGTTATACAATCTGCCCTGACTTAACCAGCTCTCACTAGACGATTATTTCATTTTAAGTGGACTTCTAACGACAATTCCCATCACATACTACGTAAAAGGCAGAAGGTGTTAAAAAAATATTCAGAGCCGCTTGATTTTTGTTATGTGCCTTAGCCCGTTTCCTCTTTTGCCAAAGTTGATGTTTGAAATTCGTTTTATAACCTTAAAATCGTGAACATAAAAAAACTAAATAAAAAAATTAAAAAAAATTATTTTTGGGATTCGAACTGGCAATATCATCAGTCTCAGGAGAGAACTTAAAAACTCGGCTACGAATGCTTTTACTAAAGAAGCGTTAAATTAAAATATATTGAGTCTATGAGTTTGTTTTTTTATTTGAGCGGCATATCATATGCATGCATTAATGTGTATGTGTATGCGTAAAATTTAACACATTACAAATAAAATCCACCACTTGTAGTGAAGGGTATAAAAAAACAACAAAAAAAAACCACATTACCAATACTGTATTACCATAGCCACTGATGACCGTAGAAACCAAAATTGAATTGGTTTGTATTGTATGTTTATGTCGTTTTGGTAATATAGTGTTGGTATGGTAATGTCATTTACTCATATCTCAGCCATTTGTGGCCCGATCTTGCTGACATCGTTAAATCAACTTCGCTCCTCATAAGGACCCAGAATATATATACTTTATAGGGTCTAAAATCAATGTTATAGAAATTACAAACGGAATGACAAACTTATGTATACCCTTTTCACCACCTGTGCTGAAGGCTATAAAAAATGAAGCCTCGCTGAATAAGTGTGTTAGTACTTTAAATAAAGAACTACATAAAATTTATTTGTGGGCATCTACAAATGGTCTTGGAATTAACCCCCGAAAATCCAAATGTATTATTATACGTAAACGTCTGGCAAAAATTAATTTTAACCTTATGCCCAATATTTCCATTAATAATCAATGCATAGAAATTGTAAACACAGCAAAAAACCTCGGAATTATTTTTAATAACACATTAACATGGTCTGACCATATAAAATATGCATGCGGTCGAACGTTTTCCATGGTAAGAACACTTTGGCGAACTCAATACTGCACACCAATCCAAATTCGAATACTACTTGCTAAAACGTACTTAATACCTATTTTGTTGTATGGTTGTGAACTTTTTGCAAGTTGTGACGCAATCAGTGAAAATAAACTAAATGTAACATTTAATAATATTATTCGTTATGTCTATGGATTAAAACGTCGAGCACGAGTTTCAACATTTGCAATGAAATTATATGGCATTTGTTTTAAAGATCTGCTAAAAACGCGTATCTTAATTTTTGTACACAAAATCATCTACATGAAACAGCCTATACATCTATATGTAAAACTTAAATTCTCAAATATTGAAAGTAGAGGAAGACGACTAATACCATTTAGACATTATAGCCTTATATTATTGTGGCAATTCTTTATCCATGCCTTTCATCTCTGGAACTCAATTCCATATTGTTCTCAACTTTTATGTAACGCACTTGAGTTCAAAAAGTCTATAATTAATTTGTTTTCCACATTTGATTAATTAACAATAATTACTATTTGATTTTAATAAAATAATTACTTTTGATTATTATTATTAATTTATTTATTTTTTATAATCTATTTCTTTAATACATATATATTGATGATTTTGTAAATAGTTTTAAGTTTTAACATTACAACATTTTGCTAATACTTAGTTCTGTACTGCAATATGAGACTCTTGTGTCTTGTGTATGGAACGACGACAAATAAATAAATAAAATAAATAAAGTATAAATCATTTATGGGTAAAATAAAAACCATTTTTAAGAGACATTAGTACAAGTTTGTCGTATTAAAATATGTATTGCCTTAAGTTTCCCCGAAATCGGCGTTTGAATTGGTAGCCACGGAAACCACTTCTGCTTTTTTCATGTGCGAATGTCTTGTTTATTTTCAATTGTCTAAAAAACGAAAAAATTAATCTACTTGAACAATTACACAAATAAGAGGAGCTTATTAAAAGCACTAATATAAATCTAGTGTCAAAATAAAAATCTGTTTTATTTTTATTTTTTTTTCACTTTAAACGTGTACGACAGTCACGTTCGACATGATGGAAATGCCCATATAACAAAATTCATTTGAAAGAAAAAATCAGTATATTTGTTTGGAATTGCGAATATCCTGGAAAACTTGCCCTGTTTACAAATACTAAATGTGACGTTGTAGGTTAAATTTGGTAGAAAGTCCAAAAACACTCTACCAAGTGCTTGGAGGGTTAGAATTCATACAAATATACATATATTCTTGGTCTTTGTGAGTAAAGGAATTTTAATTTTTTTTCAGTTATTTCTCAAATTGTACTTCCGATTTCTCTTATTTAACTGTTGCTGAGCAGAAACTGTTACAGCTGCTGTATTCTGAGTGTTTGTCTTTCATCAAAAGATATGAAATCGAAAAATATAAACTGTTATCTTGTGTTTTTATGTGTACACTGAAATATGTATGTATGTATGTATATTGAAATGTGTTTGAGAAACTTTTGGCTAAAGTATGTGTGAGTGATTTTAATACGCTTTACCACAATATGTGGGTTAGGTATAATGCGTTTTTGCTTATGTTTGTAACACCAAGAAACAACCCAGTGGGAAAATGAGGAATTAATTACATAAATAATTAAAATATAATGTTTTATATTCGAAAGAATAATAATATATTCATTGGAATCGAGAAGGTAATTTTATCAGACAAAATTTTTATAAATTGATTACCACGTATATTCCCACATTTGCAGAACAAGGAATGCATTTTTTCTGTTCGTGAGTATTATTCTTTTTTCTCTTTAACATAATTTTTCAATAAAAATTCGTTATTTCTTGATGTTTTTATGTGGTCTACTAATTTTTATTATCAAGGATGGATTATTAAATTCACTCGCAGGTTACAATAAAATAATTTATAACAATCCTAGGGCATGTTCTGTATTAAGAATAATAAATTCTGGAATCAAATATTATACAAGATATGTATTGCGTAACTGATCGCACATTCCGTACCGAATCAAATGTTTTATGTTTTGTTTTTTTTATGTATTTGAGTGGCTTTTCGTCAATTTTTAACAGAAGCTTAAGCTTGCTTATGCACATACTGGTTGGGCCTTTAAGATTAGGGTAAAAGTTCTTATCTCTTATTTTTACAATGTGTGAAAAAAATATGTTGTAAAAATAATTATAGATATTTTGGTGATCAACAAATTCTGTTATTTTATTGTTTACAAATATATTGTTGATTATTTCGTTTAGCTTTGTTCTTTGATAAGAAAGGGATACAAATGTTGGACTGTAATATTTTTTGCTAACAAACATATTAAAGATAAAATTAGTTTTTGTGATCTTAGGAATAGCTGCAATATTTTATGATTAAGCTTAGGCGCTTATGACAAGCTGAAAATGTTTTTTTTTTTTAATATTGATAAAACGTATTTGTAATAGAAGTGTAATTAAATTTACCCTTTACCACAGGTGGAAAAGGGTTTATATTTAGTAATTTTATTAATTACCAATAAAAGAATCTAATGGTGTTAAATTCAATGTGTTTTATTCAAATTATTAACTTAAGAAAACTAAAATTAATATAAAATTATGAAAATTGTTAAGCGAGAGCCGAGATCGTGCGTAAACAAATCGATAGATCAAAAAAGAAAAAGTAAAAGTAATAAGAAAAACGGCTTTTATATACAAGTTACAAAAGGAGTAACAATTACGTTAAAGAAGTTAACGAAACAAATAAAGCGGCGGCAGGGTGCCCCTCCTAGAGGAAAGCTACCGGAACCTTACGGGAAGATTAACTCGTCGACCACACTTGGTAGATTTCATCGGAGGTTCTGAAACGTTTTGTTGAGCTGGTGGCGATTCATCTGTTTTAGAGTTAACGTCTTCTATAAGTACAGGTTGTTGACAATCAATTTCATCTCCGTTGGAATCAAAATCGAAAGCTTGTGGTTCCTCTAGAGGTTGATTCTCTTTTTCAAAAATATTCGCGTCTTCGTATTCAATAAATGCAGGCTTGAGTCTGTCAATGTTGATATTGGTATAGCGGCCTCCTATATCGATGGTAAAATACTTTGAAGTTTTACGAACAATGCGAAATGTACCATCGTAAGGATGTGATAATGACGGACGTATTGAATCATTTCGTACGAAGACCTGGGATGTCGAATTCAATGAGGGACTTATGAAAGCTTTCGGTGTTGACGTATGATGCGATGTATCGGTTGGACGTAGTTTTCGCATTGCAGCACGAAATTGTTCGACGACTTCACTTGTTGCTGAACTCGGGTTTGTGTTGATAAAAAATTCTCCCGGAATTCTTAGGTTCGTCCCATACACAAGTTCTGCAGGTGATTCCTTGATATCGGGCTTAAATACGACACGTAAGCCAAGCAAAAAAGATAGTAGGCTGTGGATCCATTTGGTTTGGTCGCTGCAGAGGATTGCAGATTTAAAAACACGGTGCCACCTTTCTATTATACCGTTCGATTCAGGATGGTATGGAGTCGTGCGAAGGTGGGTACTACCAATTAAAGTTGTCAACTCGGTAAAAACTGATGATTCGAACTGCCTTCCTCTATCAGAAGTTATCTTGGCTGGGACACCAAATCTTGCAATGCAATTGTGTAAAATTGCTTTTGAAACGGTTTCGGCAGTCATGTCAGGTATTGGCACAGCCTCGTGCCATCTCGTAAATCGATCGATCATCGTCAAACAATAACGTTGACCTTCACACAGCGGAAAAGGACCCACTATGTCGATATTGATGTGTGAAAAGCGTTCATTTGGCGGTGTGTATTTGATTGGCTGTGACCTCGTGTGGCGTTGTATCTTCGAGCGCTAGCAAGCGATGCAGTTGTGAACAAATTTTGCAGCTTCTTTTCTCATCGATGGCCAAACAAAACGGGTGGTTAGCATTTTTGTTGTTGCTCAAATGCCAGGATGAGCTAGACCGTGAACAGTAGAAAGGATTAGCGTACGAAATTCTTTCGGCACGTAAGGGCGGACGTTGTTGGTGGCCGTATCACAAACCAAACTAAGCTCAGATCCAAATTCGCAATTGTCGACATTTATAGATAAATCGTTAGTTTGCAGTCTATTGAAAACTTCACAAAGATCCTTTCGGTGTTGTTCAATCGATGATGAAGCGACGATAATGTCGTCAAAGGCGAAATCCAAGCCACGGAGCACCTCGTTAATGAGCCTTTGGAAGGTCTGCGCAGCGTTACAGAGTCCAAAGGTCATAAATTTGAACTCGAAAAGTCCAAAAGGTGTAATTATAGCTGTCTTAGGTACATCCTCAGGGCAAACGGGAACCTGGCTGGCATATATCGGCTTTTAAAAAGCGTCGAACTCGGCCCGTGCTGCGGCTAATTTTTCGGGCGATAAGCGTCGTGCTAGTGAGTATACTGGTTGGTTGGTACTGGTTGTTTCGATGTGATGAACAACTGTTGAACTCGTAGTCGTACCATGTGGTTTTGTTTTCGTGATGTCGGAAAAATTATGTAAAATATCTTGAAAAGGATCAGATGCATCAATTACTGCGGCCTATAGTTGCGAAATTGGTATCGTGGTTTGACAGTTATCGATGAGACGGTTTCGGCGCAAGTCGATCATTAAATCGTAGAATCTTAAAAAATCTGCACCAATGATGGGGCTCGTGACATCTGCTATTGAAAAAGACCACTCGAATTTTCGTTTTAACCCTAAATTTAAAACTACCCGCTTTTGACCAAGGACCTTAATTGGTTAGCCATTTGCAGCGTACAGTTTGGTGGCGGTAGGCTTGGCATTGGCACAATTTGACGTTAACGGAAGGACGGACGCATCTGCACCCGTATCAACTAAAAAAAATTGTTTGGTAACTGGATCTCTTATCTGCAAGCGGAATAATTTGCTATTCGCGGCAGAGTTTCCGCTATCATCTACCACGAGCGTCTGGCTTCAATCAGATCGTTGAGTTGCGCTGGATGTTACAGTGCTAACCGAAGTACGTTTGTGACGGCACGGGCTTCTACACTTTTGGGCATTTCTGCCATATTTTTTATGCGTTGCTGGTTGCGTTGTCTGGTGATACGTACCGAGATCGAAAATTTGCTGAGCTACGCGACTGATAGCGACTGCGGGAACGTGATCGAACAGTAAATTTCTCAACTTGCTTTGTGAGGTTATGAACGGCCTGGCGTAATTCATCGATTTCGGATTTGCTTAGCAACAGTATTAATACTTCTGGCTGACATGGTGTCTACAATGCAATCCGCAATTCTAGTAAGCTCCGCGGCTGTACCACTTGACGCAGCGACAACGGGTTGCACGATGTCAGGAAGTCGTTTGATCCACATACTTTTAAGAGCGGCCTCACCAAGAGTAGTTCCTGCTACACGCTTCATCTCATAGTAGAGTTCAGACGGCTTCTTGTCGCCTAGAGGCAACTCAGAAAGTAGACGGTTGAGTCTTCGCTGCTCACTGTCTGCAAAATGGAAAATTATTTTTGTACGTATGTAATTATACCGTTCAATTTGAGGCATCTCCGCAATCACTTCCGACAATTGTGAAATAACCCCTGGATCTAAAGCTGCCAACACTGTTGCTGTCTTTTGTTTGTCACTTGATATTCCGGACGCAATGAACCAAAAGTCCATTGTCGTGAACCATGATTCAATGTTAGAGCTGGCAATCTGCGGTAAAGGAAGACGTGCGTACACCACAGAAACGTTTGCAGCGGCTGGAGATTCTGGACGAGGACGTTGCATATCATTATTCGTCTCCGAAAACGTTATTGTTGATGGAGTTCCACTGTCGTTTAATTCGGTCATTTTGTTTGCTTCAAAAAAAATCCAGGAATTTGTGTACCGTTATGACCGTTACTAAAGGCACTTTATATTTGTATAAAACACACGCGGTTATAAACTTTTACTACTACACCACTAGATCACGTCGGGGTCACCAATTTAGTAATTTTATTAATTTCCAATAAAAAAATCTAATGGTGTTAAATTCAATGTGTTTTATTCAAATTATTAACTTAAGAAAACTAAAATTAATATAAAATTATGAAAATTGTTAAGCGAGAGCCGAGATCGTGTGTACACAAATCGATAGATCAAAAAAGAAAAAGCAATAAGAAAAACGGCTTTTATATACAAGTTACAAAAGAAGTAACAATTACGTTAAAGAAGTTAACGAAACAAATAAAGCGGCGACAGGGTGCCACATATATAAGTTTGTCCTTCCGTTTGTAATTTCTACAATATTGATCTTAGACCCTTATGAGAAGAGAAGTTGATTTAACGATGTCCGTCTGTCCGTCTTAAGTTTGATATGTGTTTTCCGGAGACTCCAGACATGATAGCGGCTAGGTTGTTTAACATTTAGTCACATATAGTCCATAATTTCTTGCTATTGAAATTCAGCAAGATAGGTCCACAAATGGCTGAGATATGACCAGAAAAGATAAACTCACTATTTATTGTTGGTGTTTTGTTTAAGCTTTGATATTGTTACAAGTAAGAGTTAGAGTGTTTATAATTCTTCTTCGCTTTAGGGTTTTATATGTTTAATATTTTTGGCTTTTCTTAAATCTTTGGAAAAGGTTTCCTGTTGAGCTGGCATAAGCAACCAGTGAAATGCGCATAGAAGCTAGCTTTTCCTCAACAATAAATTTCAGTGTATTTATCAAATATGAAAAATTGGGAATTTAGCACGTTATACGAAAACCGTATTAATAACACGCCTGCCTCCAATTTTTCCAAAAATTCCTTTTGGTTTTTGTTTTTTTGTTGTTATACCCTTCAGCACAGGTGGAAAAGGGCATATATAAGTTTGTCATTCCGTTTGTAATTTCTACAATATTAATCTTAGACCCTATAAAGCATATATATTCTGGGTCCTTATGAGGTGAGAAGTTGATTTAGCGATATCCGTCCGTCTGTCCGTCTTACGTTTGATATGTGTTTTCCGTAGACTCCAGACATGATAGCAGCTAGGTTGTTTTACATTTATGTCACATATAGTCCAACATTTCTTGCTATTGAAATTCAGCCAGATCGGTCCAACAATAGCTGAGATATGACCAAAAAACGACGACTGCCTCTAATTTTTCCAAAAAATCCCTTGTTGTTGTTGTATTTTTATTACTTTTTTCTGTATATCTGGAGAACGGCAAGAGCCAAAGTTTTCAAATTAGGTACAAACATTTAGGTTATAAATACACACCATCACACATAATGTGGGCGGGATTGGAGAAGTGGGCGTGGTACCTCCCATACAAAAAGTATTAAAAATTTTATAAAAACATGAATTTTTTGACTGTAATATGACCTATTGTTACGTCTTATATATCAAATGATCGGAAATTATTAATAGAAAAAATTTTCTGAAAAACTCGGGAAAATCGGTTCAGATACGAAAAATTTATGACCAAAATATTTATTAACTTATTAAAATAACTGGCAAATTTCTTCTTTAACACGTCGGTATATAAATCTGTCAAATCGGTTAAGAAATAACAGAGTTATGACCAAAATACTGAAATCCAAAAAATTACTAGTTTTTATAATTAAATTTGTTTTTTATACCCTTCACCGAAGGTCCTACACCCTATAAAGTATATATATTCTGGGTCCTTATGAAAAGCGAAGTTCAGATCCGGTTGTCCGTCTGTCTGTTGAAATGGGTTTTCCAAAGCCCCCAGATATGATGGGGGCTTGGTTGGGGTATCTTTATGCCAGGTATTCTTATTATAATTTTGGTATTGAAATATAGCCAGATCGGTGCAAAAATGGCTAAGATACGAGCAAAAAACCACGACTACCACTAATTTTTTCCAAAAATCCCTTGTTGTTGTTGTAATTTTATTGTTTTTTTCTGTATATCTAGAGAACGGCAAGAGCCAAAGTTTCCAAATTTAGTACAAACATTTAGCAATACACACCATCCCACAAAATGTGGGTGAGATTGGAGAAGTGGGCGTGGTGCCTCTCGTACAAAAAATATCAACAATTTTATAAAAACCTGAATTTTTAGACTGTCATATGACCTATGGTTACGCCTTAAATATCAACTGGAAATCTTTAGTAGAAAATATTTTCTGAAAATTTCGGAAAAATCGGTTCAGATACAAAAAAGTTATGACCAAAATATACTTTTTTTTCAAAAATACCCATTTCCGGTAACCATGATTCTTCCCGAGTCCAAGTTTTATAAACCAAGTAAATGGGAAATTTCTTCTTTAACACGTCGGAAAATAAATCTGTCAAATCGGTTAAAAAATGGCTGAGTAATGACCAAAATATTGAAATCCCAAAAATTACTTTTATACACTTCACTGAAGGTAAGACCAGTCTATCCTACACCCTATAAAGTATATAAATTCTGGGTCCTTTTGAAAAGCGAAGTTCAAATCCGGTTGTCCGTCTCTTCTGTGTTGAGTTGTGGCACCTTCATGGTTCAGTTGTCTACTGGGTTTGTTTAGGCTGGAAACTGTGAGTCCCCTGGTTCAAAACTTGGTTTTTCAAAAAGACATTTTTTTTTGATTTTTTTATGTTCTTAAAACGATTGTAAAAAAATATTTAACAGTTTTCGCTTTTTAAATTTAATTTATAATGATGTTTTTAGTATTGTAAATATGTATGTTTGTATATGTAAAATTATTGAGTTTAAGAAACTGGGAATTATTTCCTTCCGAAGGTAACTTTATATTATATTTAACATTTTTTCATTTTTTTTCGAATTTATTCTATGAGCTAAATTTCAGTTATGTATTTTATAAAGCTTTTTTGTAATAGTCCTATTCCTACAATTTTTCAGAAATGACTTTATACACTACCAGACTATTATATTGTATTTTCTTTTTACATTTTACCTTAGCCTTCCGTTGGAAAGCAATGAGGTATATTGAATGTACAGAAAAATTTACAATTATTAGACACCAGCAGAATGTAATGCATTTTCTGGCCCGCTACGGCCGTCGTCAGCATTCTTTGTGTCTCACTGGATAGTGTTACTTTATAAATTGAATGTATTTAACTCAACTATTTTAACAAATAGAAACTGGGAATTATTTTCTTCCGAAGGAAAATACATAACTGAAATTTAGCTAATAGAATAAATTCGAAAAATTAAAAATGTTGAATATAATATAAAGTTACCTTCGGAAGGAAATAATTCCCAGTTTATGTTTGTTAAAATTGGTAATATTTTTAATTTACCTTCCAGTAAAGAAAAAATTGTAGACAATGAATATTCTACAAAGGAGTTAACCACTTTTAAATATCCACCTATTACATCCGTTGATGTCGAACGAACATTTTCAATGCTTAAAACTGTTTTAAGACCAAATAGAATGAGTTTTACATTTGATAACTTAAAAAAAAACTTATTTATTTATATATGTATGTAAATATACTTTTATCTACTACTACTTTTTAAACTATGTTTTAAGTTTTTAAAACTGAATGAAATGTGTTTGGGTCGATATCATGAATTGACTACAATCGAGGATTGAAAACGGCCAAGTGCGAAAATGGGTTTAAATAATTATTTTTCGGTTGATACTGTTTTATAAGACCTTTTTATCTATTGGACAATAGTCCAACGGAAATGATATTTGTGCGGCACGGTATTGACTGAGCAGCATTGTAATGACGTTTTATCATGTATTGCAGCTAAATAAAACACATACAGCAATTTATGGAAACATACGTTATGCATACGTTATGTCCATTATTTGGATTATAATTCCAGGGGTACTAATCAGTATTGTGGTTATTTTGTTGAACTATTTATGGTTTTTAATCCAAATTTTTAATATTTTTAATTAGGCTTAAGTTCATGAAATTTAATTTTTCATTAAATTATTTTTATGAAGAAAGGAATTTTACAACATGAAAATTAATTAAAATTGTTATTGATAATCTTTCATTCTTGACGTGGCTGGGGCTCGAACCCCGGCCGGCAGGTTACCATGACATGTTTCGATTGCAACCACTCAATCTCCTCAGATGGATTTGCCGTCTTACACTCGCAGCCATCGACGACTGCTGACGTCAATAGTCAAACATCAATCCTTAAACCAAATTGTATTCTAACATTTGGTAGATCGAAATTTGCTTTCCTGAATGATTATCTTCTGTTTTTTCGTACTTTTGTCAAGAATTTTTCTTGGAGTCCAAGTACATTTTTTGTTTTTTTTTCATTTTGTCTTTTTTCTTTTCTGTTGACCTTTTTCAGCACAACTTGAAGGACAAATGTACACATAGAGCTCGTGCCTTAGCTTTAACAATAATTAGTATTGTGGTTAACTTGAAATTTTACAAAAATATAGTAGTTTAGAAATTTTTGTTCGAGTAATTTCATTAAAATTAAAAAAGTGTTAAACAGACGGGTCCAAACGAGTATATACAGGGGTAAAGAAATCACTTTCATCTTTCTATCAGTGGTTTCACCTTCTTGGTCCCTTTTGGTCTGCAAAAGTTCTATTCTACTAAAGTTGAAATAATTAGTATTGTGGTTATTTTGTTGAACTATTTATGGTTTTTAGTACAAATTGTTAATATTTTTAATTAGGCTTAAGTTCTTGAAATTTAATTTTTCATTAAATTATTTTTTAAGTTTGGGGAACATCAAATTTCTTAAATAATTACCATAGATTGAATTATCTCAAATATACATTGAAAATGTAATTCCCGTGTTCCTTTTGTCATTACCGTAGTTTAGATTATTCCCATGGTAATGACTGCACGGTAATGATGGAAACGTGAGTATTCTTGGATTTAAATGTGAAAATCTTCAAAAATTTTTATAAAATATATTAGAATCTAATAAAGACTTAAAAAATGAACAAACCAATACAACGAATTTGGAAATTATAATATAAATAACGGAAAAATATACTTGCCACGGGAATGACAAAATTTCAGAAACATGCGCAAAAAACACTAAACACTTCAAAAGCTCTCAAACAACTGACTACATTTTTCACTTCGGTCAATACACTTTAAAACTAACGGAAATTGTCGTTACATTGACAGTTAACACCTAACCAAAAAACCGGTTTAAAGCATTTTTTTTAATAAGCAAATTGGCCCACGGGGAATGACGAAAAAATTTAGCCACGGACTAAAATGTCTCAAAATCATAAGCTTTAAAATAAAATTATATTTATGAAATTAAAATTGAGTTGGTTTATTCTTCTCGAATAACTTGACGTACTTCATTTATAATATATATTTTGAGATACTAATGAAAATCTGTGTTTTTTGAACACAAAACGTTTGAACGCACACCATGGTAATGACGATTTGCACCGTGCGACCAAATTTTTTCATAAAAATATCTAAAATATTTTATTTTGATTTCCGCGCCTCGTTGAAGGACATTTTGTTTTATTAAATCCTGTTCTCAGAATTTTAATTTTGTAATATTTTTAATACAAAATGCGTCGGGCCACAGAACGTAGTCATTTCGTGATATCGACCCATTTATGTTTTTTTTTTTTGTTAAATATGGTTAAATAAATATATTTTATATGCATATTTTTACTTATATTTTTGCATATTTTACGATTTTTAGTGCATGAACTTCCTTGCCCTGTGCCCATGTTCTGTAACTTTAGTGAGAACTTCTTGCATCGAAAAGAGTGAAACAAAATATTCCATCGTTTCTCGAAAAGTGAGAAAAATGTGTGTCTGTAACTCATGTCGAAAACTATCAAAAGAGATTACGTCGTTACGTTATAAATGCCATAATATTGCACTCGAAGCCGATGTGACATTGAAGACGTTCAGAACGCCAGTAACACATATCGTTGACGGCGACCAAAATTTACTTAAATTGAAAGTTTTTCAACGACGGCGGCGAACACACAACCGTCGGCTACGCCAAATTGTATAAAGAGCGACTTTAATGTTTGTTGTTTGCAAACGAGCTTTGAAGGCATTCGTATATTTTATAAAAATGTTAAAAGCAAAATAATAAAACAATGAAAAATGTGCCAAGAATAAAATATTATTATTATTATTCTTTGCATTTTGCATTTTTAATTGTTTTTTAGTGTTAAAATTTTTTCTCGCCCCATTTTTATTCGTGAGTTTATTTGACAGTTCAAAGCGGGTACTTTTCTCACCAAAATGTTACAGACACACTTTTTCTGTTAATTAGCGAGTAATTTCCTTACGTGACAGCTTGTACTCGCTAAAAAAGTTACAGACACAGTTAAGTGAGAAAAACAGCTGTTTGTTTCAATTTATGGCATTTTTGTTTCATTTCACACATTTCAATCGAAAACTTTCTCGACGCGAGAGTTACAGAACATGGGCACTGGTCATTACGTATATACCATGGGGCGCAGACAATTTGCCGTAAGATCCTAGACTGTCTTCTTTGTAGCTTCTGGATGTTTGATGCGCATGCAGTAGCCCATAATTGGATGTCATAAGTCCATATTGGTTTTATGATAGACTTTGTTGTTTAAGGATAAGTTTGAGTTTCGAACGATTAGCCAATGTAGTTGAGCTGCTTTAAGATTCATAGCCGTTATTTTCGCTTCAATATGACGAGACCAGGTCAGGCGTGTATCTATATGAATTCCCAGGTATTTAACATGGCTTTCTACCGGAACAGTGATGTTATTTATTTTTACAGCAGGGCACGTTTGTCTTCTAAACGTGAAAGTTAAGTGAGCACATTTAGCCGGGTTGACCTCTATTTTCCATTTTTCTAGCCAGGCTTCTAGTTCATTGATGTGGGACTGTAAATGCTGCGCTGTAACTTTTGGGTCCTGATTAACACTAATAAATGCTGTGTCGTCTGCAAACGTATGTATGCTCGGGCCTGTTGTCATATGAGCTGCATATATTATATACAGTAACGGCCCTTATATGCTGCCTTGAGGGACACCAGCAGATATTTTCTTGGTGGGGGAGTATTGGTTTTTTGATCTTACCATGCATGTTCTGCCAGTTAAATAGCTCTCAAGGAGTTTGTGAGTATTTTGTGGAAGCATTCGTGTTATTTGGGTAACAATTCTATGCACTTGTTCGATTGTACCATGCCTTGCTCGGAATCCGAACTGGTGATCCAAAATGATTGCGTGTTCATTAAGATAGGGAGTTATACTTAAAGGGAATATTTTTTCTAATAGCTTTGATAATATTGATAGTAGGCTGATTGGTCTGTACGACGTAATTTGACTAGCGTCTTTTCCTGGCTTAGGAATCATAACAATTGTAGAGGTCTTCCAAGAGGATGGGAAGTAGCCAACTCGTAATATCCCATTAAAGATGAGCAGCAAGATTCTTGAAGCAGACGTAGGTAAGTTTCTTATCATTGAGCCTGTGATGCGGCCAGGACCGGGAGATTTTTTAATGTTGACATTTTCTATCGCTGATTTTACTTGGGTTTATTTAAATTTTATTGGATAGGTAACTGTATCAGGAATAATTAGACGACAGGAACAAGTATCAGCATCATGGGGCGTATAAACTTTCTCCAAGTGGCTGGAAAAGGCGTTTATTTTTTCATTTGTGTTTTTGGCTCAGGTCGGTTTTGCAGTCTACACAGAAAAAATTATTTTTCCAATTCAAACAAAAAATTTGTAGAAGCAAACAATTTTTTGTCTGAAATCGGTCCTATAAACAAATTCGCATATTCAAACAATTTATTTGCATTTTGTTTATTGAAAAAAACACTGATTTTTTCAAAGAAATAATTTAACTGAATCAAACAAAAAGTTTACTGAAATTCATATACTAAATTTCAAAATCAAAAAAAAAAAAAAAAGGTTTTTGCACAAGCAATGATGCGCACACAAGCAGGCACTTTATTAGAAGATGATGGCAGAGAGAGCAGAGCGGGCTGCTGGCTTTGAGACACATTTTTTTGTTAGAATAATTTTTGAACGAAGTCTGTTTTTATACACACAATGTTTTTCGTCATCACTCATCCTTTCCTTTGCTAATGAAGAAGAAATGTAACCCAAAAACGGCGACAGACCGACTCGATATGTTTTTCGTCATCATTATATTTTTGTATTTGATGTATTTAAGCAAACAGTTTGAAAAAATTGAATACGGGATTTTGGTTTTTTTAACCAACTTTGAAACCAACCAAAAATTTATTTTGTTTCTTATAATGTTGTTGTTGTTTCTGTTGTTTAAAAAGAGTGAAACGTTTTTTTACCTGCTATTTTTTTGTTTTTTTACTTCAAACCTCTTTTCTTCTTAAGCTGTTATGATACTTGCTATTTTTTGTATTTTTTCTATATTGGAGAACAGTGCAAATATATTTGCATAGGAAAACTGACTAAGTGTAAAGAGTATGATTATATCATAAAAAATCTTGAAATGTCCAACAAATATACATGTGTTATCGATAAATAACACAGTACAACATTTTTCAGTTAATTGATTGCCAACTCAATTCTGTGAACTGTATGTGAAATTAGACCCAAAAAGAAGAATTTCTGCATCATTCGTTTTGTCTTCTTACCTGCGATTTGAAGTTAGTATCGATTTGAAGTTAGTACTATCGTATAGGGGAATTTATCACGTTTTAGGCCCTGTTGTTTGACATAGCTCGACAACCACTAGCCCAATTTAGTTGAAATAAATTTTAAAAAATTAAGAATTACAATTCCCTTAATCTGTTCATATATTGTTTTCCTATACAAGTAACACTTTCGAAGTTAAAAATGAATGTATGAAGGGAAAAAATTATTTTTTGCCTAAAAATTTAAATTTTTTTTTTTTAAAATACATAAAAAATCCAAAATGGAAAAAAGTTTCAAGTCTAGTTATTTTTTCGCAAAGTCACATAACCTATGAGCAAAATGAGACAAAGATCATAAAAATCGATGCACGCGTTTCGCTTTTATTCGCAATTGAGTAAAGGTATGAATTTCAAAAATCAGTTATAGCCACCACCCTTAAAATAAAAATAAAAATATAAATTAAAAAATTATCATGCAAAAAAAAACTTTATTTATAAAAACTTAATGAAAATAAAATAATATGCAATTAATACGCAATTATAATATGCATAAAAACAAAATTTAGAACATTTTTTCAATTATTGGCAATATCCATCCTTGTAGAAGTTGACGCTTGTGGTTCTGATGATCTTGTTTTCTTCGTAGGTTGTTCATATTCATGGTCTGAGTCTGTATCGTCATCCGAGATACACATACTATTCAAGGGCGTGTTTCTTTCACTGTGTCCACCAATTTCAATGTCTTCATCTTCGGTGCTTTCTTCAAACTGCATAATTGTGGAACTCCACCAACAAACCTCCGCAAGCAATGCATCCAATTTTTTGCTTTTGAACCGCTTTTCAAATGGCATGGTCACCTGGTGGAACCTCTCTCCTTGTTCGTCTGATTCCTGAGGTGATTGTGCCAAAAAAGTATCGAGGTGGTGGTGCAAGAAATGCAATTTCAGCGTCATGGTTGCACCGATTTTTTCGAAATAAAACAGCAACCTGTCCACTCGTTGCTGTATCTCTCCTCGCTGGACACGGTTCTTTCCTAGAACGCCTTCTATTACTTCTTTCAATGCGTTCCATGCATGTTGGTGGTCGTGATGCTCTGAAAGCAAATGTGTGAAAGAATCACTTTTGATCAATTTCCGAATATCAGGTCCATTGAGAATACCTGTTTTAAATACATAAGAAAAACGAAAAAATTATTGGTAATGCGAATGTATAGAAATTAACAAATTTAGATATGACAATATTGAAATACAGAGTACGATACGTACCGTTTTTCATTTTCTCATCACTGAGTTTCGGAAAGATGGATTTCAAACAGTCAAAGGCGCCGTTAACTTTTTTGACCACCACTTCAACGAATTTCCCAGCTATTCCCAGTTTCATGTGGAGCGGTGGCAACAAAATATCATCCAGGTCCTTTATCATAGGTTCAATCTTTACATTGATATTGATTTCCTTTGTATTGTGAATCCCAATTACAAAGGAAGCAGAAGTATTTTGGATATGTTCCATTTGTGTTCATCGTATTTGATTTTCTTCAAAATTTCGCCCAATGCTTCATACGTTTCCTTCATAGTTGTGCTGAATCCCAATGGAATGCATGGTTTTTTATTTTTTTTTGTGCAGCAGCACAGCCTTCAAACTAGTAACTGAACCATCGATGAATAAACGCCAGTCGCCAGCGATATAATCCATTCCCAATTTTATTACTAAACCTGGGATATCATGGCAGTACGTGAACGTATTTGCTTCGTCAGCGGAATAAAATTTCTGAAAATCAGCTTGGCGTTGTCGGTATGATGTTGCGCTGACATTTTGCTGTGTGAGTTTTCTTCTCTTCAAAAATGATGTCAGCCATTCGGAGTCGTGTTGTGATAGTCCCAGCTTGGCCACAATGTAATCCATTTCGATTTGTGGTAGCGGTTGTGGTGCACTATTTTCAATATCGGGTATCCAATCAGCATCATCCAAATCGGTCGGATTGGTGAAAACGGTTTCGGCTAGCAGGGACACAGTATCCGCACTCGGAGGTTTAGGTGCATCGGTATCAGCAGGGCGTTGCACTGGAAGTGTGGCAGTAAATGCAGCAGTGTATACTTTTGTTTTCAATTGTTGTCTGTTTAATCCAGGACGAAAATTTATGCATGCATAGCACCTGGATTCATCATGTCCAGTTGTGTCTTCCACCCAAATTACTGGCTTCATAAAAGATAACTTTCTACTTTTTCCGTGAATCCATTTTAGAAGGGTAGTATAACAACTGTTGCACACTGTGTTCGGCGTAAAATTTGCACCACTTAAATCTGCTTCATCGAAATAATTACAATACGCGGTTTTGAATTGCTCCGTAAACAAATTTTTTCGATCTTTTTTCTGTATTTTTCGGACGATATGACCACAAACGTAACAATATTCATCCAAATATGGGCACTTGTTGTTTTCCATATTGATATATTTTATGTTTTGTTGTTATTCACTTTTAAAAAACTGGAAAAAAATCACTTTTACTGTTCGCGTTCGTCGGCACTGGCTGAATGCCAAAAATCGATCAATGCACACCTATAAATACTACGTATTTTTGAATATTTTACTGCCAGGTACTTATAAATGGGCGCATATTTTAAGGGCGGCTGGCTATATACCTGATTCAGCACTTGTACGTTTCAAACTGTGCAAAACTTTCCAAATAATGACCACCCTTAAATGTGGGTGCAATTTCTGTAAAAAAATCATATAGGTAGCCACCGGAAAAACCCAAATAATGAAAAGGTCCACTTTCCGTTTAATTGTCCACGTACATTTATTACCGCAATCATAAAAATCAAATAACCTTTTGTTTATTCCTTTTTTTTAATTCTCAGAATCATGAAAAAGGTGTCAATGTTTTCTCCAAATAATGTTGTGCATATCTCGAGCAAATTTTTGAAATTCATACATTTACTTAATTGTGAATAAATGACAAACGCGTGCATCGATTTTTATGATCTTTGTCTCATTTTGCTCATAGATTATGTGACTTTGCGAAAAAATAACTAGACTTGAAACTTTTTTCCATTTTGGATTTTTTATGTATTTAAAAAAAAAAAAATTTAAATTTTTAGGCAAAAAATAATTTTTTCCCTTCATACATTCATTTTTAACTTCGAAAGTGTTACTTGTATAGGAAAACAATATATGAACAGATTAAGGGAATTGTAATTCTTAATTTTTTAAAATTTATTTCAACTAAATTGGGCTAGTGGTTGTCGAGCTATGTCAAACAACAGGGCCTAAAACGTGATAAATTCCCCTATACGATAGTACTAACTTCAAATCGATACTAACTTCAAATCGCAGGTAAGAAGACAAAACGAATGATGCAGAAATTCTTCTTTTTGGGTCTAATTTCACATACAGTTCACAGAATTGAGTTGGCAAATCATGTGTTGTACTGTGTAATCTAAGACTGTCAAAAAAAAAATATAAAATCTTTTAACTTAAAATTGACATTTCCAGATTAATTGTTAGCATTGTTGCCATTTTTTTTAGTTTTTGATCGAAAGAAACGGGTTTTAACTTTTTTTTTTTTGCGATTTTTAGCTTTTATGGCGGTTTTTTGTGGGGAAAAAACGTGGGCAGTATTGTTTGTTTTGTTTACATTTTATCAAATTGTATTTCTTGTTCTTTCTCGCATTTGTTGTTTCATTCAGTCAATCTTAAAAAAATCCAATACAAAAAATAGCAAGTATCATAACACCTTTACTGTTGTACTTTTTTAAAGTGTCCAAAAATAAACTGTATGTGTTTTTTTTTTTTGTTGTAGTTTTTATATTTCACATTAGGAAGTGTTGCTTACGATCAAATAAAAAAATGCAAAAAGACGGCAACATTAAAAAGCGTTATATATTTCATACAAAATTATGAAAACTTGAAACCAATAACGCGTGTATTATATTTTTGAATGGTTGTCAACATTTTTGTTGGTTAAATAAAAATCAAACAAAATTTTTAATTGAATCAGTAAAAAAATTTGTAGAAATTAAAAAAATTTTCAAACAAGCGTTTGTTGGAAAATAATTCGGCAATAATTTTTTCTGTGTAAGTGGAGATTGCATATGTCTTACAGCCTTCCATAAGCTGTAATTGGAGTTTTTTGTGAAATCTAGGCTGTTTAGATAGCCATCTACTGCAGAGTCGTGTTTCTGTGTCAGTTTGTTGCGTAGAGTTGCCTGGCATAACCGCAGTTGGGCCTTGATGGTTGGGGAACGATTATTTTGCCATTGTCTTTTCAACTTCCTTTTTTCCCTGACAAGGGTCTCTATATCCACAGATGAGAATTGCGAACCACGCTTCACTGTACGCTTGATTGGGGTTGCTGTTAGAGCTTTAAAGAAACAAAGCTGAATAGCATATTTTTATTAATTCGACATTTAATTTTTTTCTAACAATTTGTTTTGGTTTAGTAGAAAAACTATTTTAACCCGCCCAGTTATAAAAAATAATAGAATTATTAAGCTGTTTTGAAACTTGATTCATATTATTTTGTTTGTGACGAAATATTTGCTTCATCAAATGTTGAGAAGTGATCATAACTGACCATTGGTCCTGTATAAAGGCCGCTCTCGAAATACACTTTTCACTAAAAATTGTGATGTCATACTAAAAAGAGCACAGTTCACAATTCATCAAAGATCCTATATAAATTCCACTCCCGAAAAATTAATATTCTCGGTGGAGGGTGTTTAAGATTCGACATAGCCAAATAAATCGTTCTTATTTGTTATATCTTGTGCTTACCTGATTGTAAAAACCACATGGCAAAAATAATGTAAAAATCAACAGAAAATACGAAAAACTGAATTGAAATAAAAACTTAACCAAGACATGAGGTATTAAAACGAAAATATATTCATGAACTGGCATCACCAAACAACCTGCATCTGCAATCTGCATTAAAATAAAATAAAATAAGCCATATTTTTCAACTGTCATGACAAAATGTTTGTGTGTGTATATTTTTTTGTTTTCGCAATTGTGTGTGTGTGTGTGTGAGTAGTAGTAGTAGAGCCTGTGTGCCTGTGGTCCTTTCAATTTGTCTGGTTGGTTAATATTTTACACATAAAAGAAGACTAAAAATAAACAAGGATTTCCCCCTTACTATGCAAACTTAAGATTTTTTTTTGTTATTTTTAATTTTAAGCAAAAGGACATTTATATCCTTGTTTTGTAATTTTTGGAAACTACTTTTATTTGATAAGCTGTAAATCCACAGATATGGCCAATATACGAAAGCAATAGGGTAGTTTGCAGGTTCTATACATCAAAAGCAATATACGCATTTAAACAAGAACAAAAATATAGCGGGATAAGCCGAACAATATTTATCTTAGACCGACCATAGCAATTTCAAGATATTAGAAAACGTAAACAAGTGAGTGAGTGATAAATTATATTGAAAACAAAAACAAATTTTCGTTTTTTATTGTTGTTTTCAATATAATTTCTCACTTACTCACTTGCTTACGTTTTCTAAAAACAGGCAGTAAGTAAGCATTAATCGATATTTTTTACGGAACTAGTGGACATAATCTTTTAAAGATAAAAACAAGTGGGGATGCTATATTCGGCTGTGCCAAGTCTTAGATACCCTCCACCGACAGTTCAAATATTTAAATTGTAACTGTGGTTAATTAAGGGCCAATCTTCACGAAGTTGTGATTTCTATTTATTTTAAACGGCGACAGACTAAAATTAATTACAATAGTATTATTCGTTATCGTTTTACGCATACTAATCTGATTTCTGAGAGCGGGATTAAAATGGGGCCTTTGGTAAATTATAAACCAATCTTCTCGAAAGTTGGCAGTGTAATTTTTAGTCAAATAAAACTGTGACAGCACAAACTTTATTACAATACATTTATTCGTTACGGTTTTAAGCGTGCTATTGTATTTTTCAAGAGTGGTAACGGTAATTTATGGACCAATCTTTTCTTAGAATTGCTCTAAACAGGCTTTCAAGATCAGTTGTATTTAAATAAAAGATTATTTATTTATATTTTCATCCTACTTTTCGTTGGTTTTTTCGAACTTCATCTGGGATTTTAGTTTATTAAATACTCAATCTTTGTTAAATTGACATTTTATAACACAAAACACACAAGTTTTACAACATAAAACACGAATTTGTTTAAAATTAATTAAAAAATGAAAAAGTAATTAAATATCACAGCTTGTTATTGTTAATGTATCTGGTCATATAAGACAATTGTAAGACTATAAATCACACAACAAAATTTTGCATGGTTTATCACAGTTTGTTAAGACTAACACTAGATTCAGACAATGATTTTTAAAACATGATTTTTGGTGTTAGCAGGCGAACGAAGTAGAGAAGCAAGCGTTCTAGAGAAAAAATCAAATTTTCTGTTCTCTGTGTCTTTTTTTAAATTTTCTTTTGCAAACATTCGTATTTTTGTTATGTGGCTTCTTGTTATTTTTTATTTCAATGTAGCAACATCTCTTTACAATACAAAACACGGAGCGCCTTTCAATGGTTTGCTTTTTTACAAACAAGAACTCAAAAAGAATGACTGGTAACGAGGAAAAAATCAACCCTAAAATCATGGGGAAAAACCCATCGATTTAATCTGTTGTGTTTTTTTAAGCAACTTTTAAAAGGAATAAAAAAGCCGTGATTTTTAAATCAAGGTCTGAATCTGGTGCAGGAAACACTCCATCGAATTTCATAAAGATCGGTCGAATAAAGAACATTTACTCTTTTTTAACGGAAGACATTCAGGTTTTTTTTTTTCCAGTGGACTCATATTTAAGCATCAAATTAAAAACTGTTGTATGTTATTAATGGGTGATTTTTTAAGAGTTATAAGAAAGTTTAAAAAAAAAATCGTTAAATCGCACGATCTAGGCGGCCAATTGACCGGTCCCGAACGTGAAATAAAATGTTCTCCGAACTCGCCTCTCAATAAGTCCATTGTTAAGCGTGCTGTGTGGCACCGTCTTGTTGAAACAACATGTCATGCAAGTCAAACTCCTACATTTTGGGCAAAAAAAAGTTGGATATCATCTCACGGTAGCGCTCACCATTTACAGTTACGTTACGATTCGCATCATCTTTGAAGAAGTACGGTCCAATGATGCCACCAGCCCATAAACCGCATCAAACTGTGACTATTTCTGGATGCATTGGTAGCTCTTGCAATGCTTCTGGCTGATCTTCACTCCAAAATCGACAATTCTGCTTATTAACGTACGCATTGAGCCAAAAATGAGCTTCGTCGCTGAACACAAGAAGCGCGCGATGAACTTTATTAACAGAGCACACATTTTGATAATAAAATTCAATAATTTGCAAGCGTTGTTCGATTGTAAGACGATTCAACGTGCGTCAGCTGTTAAGCCAGTGTTGCCAAAAAGAGAATAGCTAAAAAATCACCCGATATAAGTATGACTATATATTAAGTTTCTTATGATGTATATTTAACTAGGATGGAGGTGTACTAAAGTCTTTCTTAGCCGATTCATGTCAATCTGTTGAAAACTCGGTCCATTCTAAAAGACTCAAAAGCAAATAACTTATTTTTATGTATTTTCTAGCGGAGTTTGATTTTAGGACCAGCAAATAGAATAGAAAATTATTACTAATGTTTTAATCACACTCACAATATTCTGTACGTAAAATTAACTGAAATTGTCATATGAAATAAATGAAAATTCAATTAAAAACCGGTCTACTTATTTTTCATTTATTTTTAACAAAAAGTTCATTTAATTTTTACTGTCAAAAATTCAACACCATATTCCGTAAAATCAAATAAATATTCAGTTATTTTGTAAAATTTTACTGTCAAAAATTCAACACCATATTCAGTAAAAACAATTAAATATTCAGTTATTTTATTAAATTCAGTATTTTTCGTTTACTAAACAAAAGAGCCGAATTTCTAAAAAATACCAGACAGACACCTGTCCGCTTGTTTTTCTTATAAGCGAAAGAGGGAGAATATTATTATTTACTTACCCTGGTACAAACGTTTGTTTAACTTTTGTTGTACTAACCACGTTGTTTACAGAAGAACTCTCAATTGTAAGACACCAACACCATGACCGATACGGCTTCGCAATTATTTTACTTTTAAAATTGGATGTATTTAACTAAATTATATTTACAAATAGAAAATGGGAATTGCTTACACAAAACAAGCAATTCATTTTTTATAGATAAGTAAAAATTAATTTTTGGTAGTAAAATTATAAAAAATAACTGAATATTTAATTGTTTTTTCTGAATATGGTGTTGAATTTTTGACAGTAAAATTTTATAAAATAACTGCATAAAATTTAATTTTTCATTAAATTATTTTTATGAAGAAAGGAATTTTACAACATGAAAATTAATTAAAATTGTTATTGATAATCTTTCATTCTTGACGTGGCTGGGGCTCGAACCCCGGCTGGCAGGTTACCATGACATGTTTCGATTGCAACCACTCAATCTCCTCAGATGGTTTTGCCGTCTTACAATCGCAGCCATCGACGACTGCTGACGTCACTAGTCAAACATCAATCCTTAAACCAAATTGTATTTTAACATTTGGTAGATCGAAATTTGCTTTCCTGAATGATTATCCATATTAATTGATTTTACATGTTTTTTCCTTTACTTCTGTTTTTTCGTACTTTCGTCAAGAATTTTTCTTGAAGTCCAAGTACATTTTTTGTTTTTTTATTTTGTCTTTCTTTTCTGTTGACCTTTTTTCAGCACAACTTGAAGGACAAATGTACACATAGAGCTCGTGCCTTAGCTTTAACAATAATTAGTATTGTGGTAAAAAAATACATGGTAACCTGCCGGCCAGGGTTCGAGCCCCAGCCACGTCAAGAATGAAAGATTATCAATAACAATTTTAATTAATTTTCATGTTGTAAAATTCCTTTCTTCATAAAAATAATTTAATGAAAAATTAAATTTCATGAACTTAAGCCTAATTAAACATATTAAAATTTGGATTAAAAACCATAAATAGTTTAACAAAATAACCACAATACTAATTAATAACTGCATATTTATTTGTTTTTTACGGAATATGTAGTTGATTTTTTGACAATTAATTTATATAAGATAACAAATATTTATTTGTTTTTACAGAATTCGCGGTTGAGTTTTTGACAGTAAAAATTAAATGAACTTTTCGTTGCTTTAAATTACATTTTTATTTAATTTAACATAAAGAAGAATTTAACTCAATCAACGGACAACACTGACTGCAACTGAAAATCCGTATTAATATGCACTTAGATTTTTGAATAACTGTTGGAATCAGTTTAAAATAAATTTGCTTGGAATTTTAAATGTTTATTTATTTAAAAATGACTGAACGAAATATTTCTTAAATAAATTACAGTCCGTTACTGTAATAATATTGTGAGTGCACTTTAAAATAAATTATAATGTGAGAAATGATAAATTTATCTTGAGTGAGCGCGCTTTAAAGCAAATATTTACGTAATCGTAGGAACTTTAAAACAATTTCTTTCTTTAATAGTCACAAAAAGTTTACGAGCATATCTCTAACAAAGCATATCCCGGGCAAATCTGTTCTATTAATGCCCGATTAAATGTTATACCAAGGCCAGAAGGACCATGAAACATCAAATAGAGTTGATTGGAATGCTTAACTTGAGTTTGCTTTTACAGTTCCAATGCGACATACTTGCTTTCATTACATTTGATAAGAATTATGTTTTAAAGCAGAAACTATGAGGCGATTTTTAGCAATTTAAATACGATATGCCCATAAACGCGGACAGTTATCGTTAAATCCGCCTCAACATTGTTTAATTTTGTTTCATTTCATAAGCATTATTAATGTAGGGTATCACAAAGTCAATTAGCAGGATTTACTATTTTAACAAAACATATTTCTTGGAATCCTAAAATTTAATTTGAATTGTAGTTAATAAAAAAAAACTCTGCAGGCTTTAAATCATTTATGGAAAAATATAATCCGCACTATTTCATTTTGTTCATCCCTGCTTTACAAAGGCTGGGGTCTTTTTTAACTGCCTTTTAGACATGAGTACAACACATCACACCAGCAAGCACTTGCACTCCTAGAGACTAGCAGACAAACTAAAGGTGTGTACTTTTGACGCTGTGAGTGTATCTTTTTCGTCCTTTTTAGTATTTACTTGTTTATTGTTTGTGTTTTAAAATTCAGCTGGAAATAAAAAAAAAAAGAAATGAAGAGGGTAGCAAACAAAAATCAAGATGAATCAATGTTTTTACAATGAGAGAAATGCCTTGATGATTTTTTGCCAGATACAAGCACCATATTCATTTCGTTTTTTGCAGCTGTTAAGCCGATGAATAATTTTTTGTTCATTTCTACTTGTTCTTCTATTTTCTTTATGTATTTAAAGAAAAAAAAAAAAAATATTGTATGCAACTAGACTTGTTTCATTGACAAAACAAAACTGTGGGTAAAAGAAGCACACCTACAAAGGAAAAAACAAAATACTCGCAGGAAATAATCAAATGTTTGCTTGAAATCCGGATATTGGCAAACAAAAATATCAAATGAAAAAAATGTGTCAATATTTTGTTCGAAAATGCATTTATAAATGAACAGCATACAAACAGAACACTAACGAGGATCCAAGGAAAGGAAATTTTTTTAAACCAAAAATAAATTCCATATAGCGCACAGTAATAGTTTTTCTTAAAGAAGTGTTGAGCAATCTAAAGTACTTGAGAGTTAATTATCCATTAAGTCATATGCTTTGGGCTTAGATGAAATCAATCCTAGACTCGTAAAATCCTCATTTCGAAACTTCTTCAATATTTTACATATCGTCTTATTAACATTCTCACAAAATCGGATTTTTTATTTTAAATGGAATTCCTTCCAATTATAGAAGAAGAAACTGAAAAGCTGTGAAAATAGCGACTTTCGACCAATCGCAATACATACAACCTTTTTTATTCAAAGTTTGGCAAAAGCTTATGCTTAAACAAATCAATTTATACATAAAATGTATCGGGCTTTAAGCATGGTCGAAGCTGTATTACAGTATTGATTGATGGATTGAGGAGCACCGATCTAAATTGGATAAAAATATGGTGCCGTTTCTTGTGTAGTTAGATCACGGTAAAGCATTCGATACTGTGGGTCACACGATATTTCTCAAATTTTTCTAACTCTGCCATCAAATTCTAACTAGAAAACAAATAGTCACGTTGGGAGATGTTTCTTAAAGTGACCGTAACGTTCATAGAGGTCTGCCGCAAAGTTATATTCTTGAGTCATTGCTTTTCTGTTGATACATAAATGGTTTTCCACAGATGTCTGTGCACAGTAGTGCTCATTTGCGAATTGTTCGAAGTTGTATTGATTTTAGAAATGACGATTTAAATGAAATGCATAGCTTTACGGAAAGAAGTTTATTTTCTTAAGTTATCATTTTCATTCCTTAATATTAGATAGTCTGGTTTTCCCTCTGCACCACAATAGTGCAGAGGGTTTTATGTATTTGTGCTGATGTCTGTAACGCCTTAAAATATTGGTCCTACCCCACCTTAAAGTATACCGATCGACTCAGAACCACTTTCTGAGTCGAACCTAACCAGAATGTGCATTATAAAACTTAAGCTACTGCCAAAAATAAAACAAAAAGCCTCTCAAATGCATTTAAAATAACAAAAACAAAATAAAAAATCATTGATTCCGTACGGAATGAGCGATTAGTTTCGCACCTTGCTTAAGCAAATGACAGTTTTATAAAACTAAACATAAAGTTTCCTTAAGTTCAATTTGGTTTGACACATATGATTAACATGTATTTGCTCAGTAGCTTAAGCCACGTTATTCACATTCTGGTTGGGCCTTAACGATGTCCGTCTGGCTGGCTGGCTGGATGTCCATGTAACCTTGTGCGCTAAGTGCTGGTCGCAATTCTGGAGATAAGTGATTAACATTTGGCACATAGGTTCATATGGGCACAAATACCAAGCCTATTGAAAATGGGCCGAATCGTAGGGTCACGAGGGGAGATAGGGGTAATTTCTGCCTCTCAGAAACTACACTCATAGAAAAGGCGTCATAACGCTGATGTATTTTAACATCATTACTATGACAAGTGTCTTCGTTTTTGACCCCATGACACTTTTCATCATGGTGATGTCAACCTTAACATCACTTGGTCAAAATGTTATCAGGGTCCAAATCAAATTATGTCATCAATGAGATGACACATCGCCATCACAAAAATGACGAACATGTCATCAGTACGATGACGCAGTAACATCGGAGAAAGGACACATTAGCATCAATTTAATGACAATTTGTCATTAAGTCAAAGTCAGTGGAATTGACTTAAGTCAAAGTCATTGGAATTGACTTAAGTAAAAGTGAGAGAATATAATTGTTTACTTACCCGTTACATATGTTTGTTTCACGTTTGTTGAATAACAACCTTTGTTTACAGCAAAACTCTCAATAATAAGACACCAGCACCATGCCCCATATGGTTTTCGTAATCATTCTACTTTAAAAATTTGATGTTTTTAACTAAATAATTAAAAAAATATAGAATATAGGAATTTTTGCTTCTTATAACACATTGTAAGCATGAAAATAATATTAATATTATACAAAATGTGGCATCGAATTGATGTCTCTATAGTCATAAAATAGATGACACGTAAAAAATTACAAAATTGTACGAAGACGCTACTCATTCGATTGATGTTACTTTTTGCATCATTGATGCCATTTGTAGTAACATTGATGTCACAATTCTGATGTTAGGGCATCATCAATATGAAGATGAATTTTTCTATCAGTGTATCAAACCGATTTTAAATAAAAAATTTAAAACATAGATAGATCCATATTTGTACGGACACATAAGCTACGCATTTTAATAAAAATAGGACCACGAGGGGAGATGGATGGCAATATTTTCCTCTCAGAAACTATCAAACCGATTGTAATGGAATTTAAAACATAGAAATATCCCTATTCATATAGCCATACACTCTCGAAAATTTGTTTTTAAATACTGTGGTGTAGGGTATCATTTGATCGGGCTTGACCGACTATACTTTCTTATTTGTTTTTATTTGAATCGACATGTTAAGTAAATCAATAAAAAGTTTCTTATTTCTATATTAAGTTTTCTTTAACTAATAAATGCTACACGTCTTTATGTAACGAACATTTAGGCTTTTCTTCGTATCTTGTAAAATATTAAAGGCTGATTTCACCCATAAATTTAAAAATCCATTTATGTTTTGTTTGTGTAAAAACTCTTGATACTGTCAAACAGCCAAACATAAAGAAAACAAAAAAAATAAATAAATCATGGCGAACTAAAATGTAAGCAAATTTTGACACTATCGAAAATATAAACAACTGAACAGCTGATCACTTGCATGTACTTGTAATAAATATACTTTGTGAAAAACTATATTGAAATATGAAGTTTTATCAAAATTGATTTAAGTGGCTATAGAATTAAAATACATTTTTTAGATTCATTTAAGTAAATTTTAGTTCGTTTTGAGTCATAACTTTTTGCTTAAACCAAGCCACACATACATCTGTTTAAAATAAGTACATTTTAGCTTGGACAACAATAGTGCAACATTTTCTTGGTTCAAGCCATATTTTCTGGTGATTTAGAAAATAATTATTTCCGTGTTGGAGAGCGTTAACGGCATCAGACTTTAATGCTGTCCATACAATTCATTCCTTGACCTTTTTTTGTGCGTTTACCATTTTCCACCTCAATCCTTCAGAATTTGAAGACAGTTTCACTACATTGAGGAGTTTCAGCTCTTTTAGAAGTTGTGTGGTCATTTCCGGCTGTTCCGCCAGGACTATGAAGGTATGAAACTGCAGTCCCTCTCTCTTTCATCTTTACGCATATCGAAAAATTAATTTGCGTCAATCCTTATTCATAGTTGTCTTTGTACATCCCATGTCATACGATATTTGGCAAACTAAAGGCGCTGCTGTTGACGGATTTCATTAAATGAAAGTTTTTTCTTTAGCTTTTTGAGCTATTAATTTTCGCGGCTTAAAATAGCGCAGAGAACTGTTGATTTATTTGCACTTATCTTAGAGGAATTTGAACCAATTTAAAGAATTTTCTTATTAACCCTCCGATGAGTGACAGTTCTGAACATCACGGCCGTGTGAAAAGGTCCCTACGGACCTTTTTTGTAAATCATGTTTTTTCATATAAAATTTTTTTTTATTTTGTTTTTATTGTTTATAACTAAAAAATAATTTTTTAAATTTTTTTTAAATTTTTTTTTTTTTTTTTTTTGCTTGAATTTTCTTAATACGATTTTCGTATGACGTGCTAAATTCCTAATTTTTCATATTTGATAAATACACTGAAATTTATTGTTGAGGGAAAGCTAGCTTCTATGCGCATTTCACTGGTTGCTTAGGCCAGTTCATCTGAAAACCTTTTCCAAAGATTTTAAAAAAGCTAAAAATATTATAAACACTCTAATAGAATTATTCAAGCAAATAATACTCGTATTAATAGTGTTACTTTTAAAATAATAATCGTTATTAAAAAATGTGATTTGTACAAGTGAAATGATATAGTGGTCGCTGTTAGAAACGCTTTTTCATTTGAAAAGTGTTGACTGACCAATTTATATACACTTAAAACATTCTTGTGGAAGAATTTAATGTGTGAATTAAATAGTAAAATATTGGCGCATTTAGAAAGCTCAAACTGATGGTAGTGGATTTAAAAGGCACTTAAGAAATAAAGTAGTAAATAGTTAAAATTTGATGTTAAAAATTAACAATTAATACAGATCTCATTGATTTTACTTAAAAAGTCATACAAATCACTACGTTTAAAATGAAAACGGCCATAGCAAACATTTTTAAAACGAACACATTTTTATCTCGCTAAAAACCATATTTTATACGAAAATATCTAAATATAAATTTTTGATTTTTTAATTAGGCTAAAGTTCCTCAAAATTAATTTTCATTAAATTATTTTAATGAAGAAAGGAATTTTACAACATGAAATTAATTAAAATTTATTGATAATTTTTCATTCTTGACTGAGCTGGGAACCGAACCCAGGTTTTCACGGACAGGTCACCCTTGCATGTTTCGATCCCTTTGACGTCGTTACAACGCGTTCAACTGTTTGTGAATAGTTTTTCAGTTTTAAAATTAAAAAAATACATTATTTTATGTAGGGGATGAATAATAAAAAGCAAGTTTAATTGGGAAATTTCAAAACGAACAAAAGACACTCAGTTTTAAAAGTTAGTCAACATCAACGATTGCTTTTAATTGTTATATTTCCCATTTTCGAACGACACAGCAGAAGAGAATAATTTTTGTAATAAGTTGTTTCTAGTCATCCTAAGCAATTGGGGATTAAAATCCAAAGCATTTGGTTTAGTAGGAAGAAAATAATAAAATAAAATGTAGAAAAACCACCATAAAAAATTTATATCTCTGTTAAAATAAAACTTACATAAATTGGGGCGGATTAAATTTTACACAAAGTTGTTTTATATGCCAATAAATCATAAATCAAAATTTCGTGAAGGTCCGTCAATCATTCACGATAGGCTCCATATAAAGCCCACCCTCCGAACACACTTTTGTACGCCTAATAGGCTTTTTACACAGATCAACATCTAACACCTACCATGAAAGATGTAGAAAATGTGAAACACTCGACAAAAAAATCACGATTTTGGAAAAAAAAAAGTTTTTAAATTAAAAAATTTTTTTCTACAAAAATGCCAAAATTTAATAATAAAACACAAGAATGTATTTGAAGTTCAATATGTTTGATAATATAAAAAATACTTAACAAAAAACATTGCAATAAAAGATAAAGCTTGACAAGTGGTAACGCTGCTTTCAAAACCAACTTCTTTTTGTCAGTGATGACACAATAATAATAGAACTTATTGACACATTTCTAGTGATGGCACTAAAATAATCGAAAGATGTAGAATGGAATAAAATGAGATAGGAACATCTTTTCTTAAAGTTGTTGGTTTTCAGCCCTATGTATTTTTATGGAATGATGTTAACATCTTCGCAAATTGATGGTATATGTTAGATCTTGATCAGTGTAAAAAGGCTATAAGACCGTAACAAATAATGCTTTTGAAGTAAAAATTGGTCTGTCTTAACTTCATTAGACTAGAAATCACGCAAAGAAGATACAATAGGCTCATTGAAAGCGCACTTTCTTGAAATACTTTCGTACGCCTAAGATCGTAACAAATAATGCTATTATGGTGAAATTTGGTATGTCATAGTGTTATAAAACTGGAAAACACACAACCACAATTTGTAAAAAGACTGTCAATAATTACACTATGCTAGTTGAAAAAATAGACAAGCCAGGCACATGGCGTTTTAACATAATTAGGGTACGCTGTATCCAATGGTGCTTACTGTTTTTTTAGGTTAGCTCTTGTTTTCGAGATAAACCGTTGTTTCGAAAATGGAGGAGGTTGCACAACATATGTTCGCGTAACTCAAAAAAGCTTTGACTTATTGAAAAAACTAAGAAAGAAGGCTAGAAATACATATATTGAAGAAAAAGCCCCATAAATGCTCAGGAGGTGGGATATAATGTATAACCGACCTAAATAAATTGTTTGTCTTTAACATTTTCTCGAGACATACTTGCCCCTTATCTATCACCACTTCTTAGGAGGGCTCCCATACAAATATTGCGTTTTATGAAATTCTTAAATTAATTAGAATTTTTCGACTTTTTTACATATTTTAATAATTTTTGGCTTATGTTGTTTGCAGCTTCGTTTTTTATATAAAATAAGATGCATTTTCTAATTTTTTATGAATTTTTAAAAAAAAAAAATTTCGAAATTTTGATAAAAAAAATAATTTTTTTTTTCCATTTTAAAATTTTTGGTTCAAAGTTCCTAATGTATTCGCCGAGATAAAGGCTAGTTTTTACTATCACACAAGTCTAACTTATTCTAAAATACTTTGGGAAAGTCTAATGAGTTTTGTTGTGACTGTAAAAAAATCAGATGTAACTATCACATGATCAAATGAAAAGTATCATTGCTTAAAAAATTTCAAAAAGCGATGAAGTCGTATGGAATGTCAAAGTTTTTCGTAATACTTGTCATTTTCACAAAACAATTGCATTCACACTATCACACTTTTTCATATTGCTTGAGCTTTTGACATGCTTTAATATAAAGTATAATAGTGTAATCTAGCCTTAACCCAGAAAACCCTAAACGGGTTTTTGATAGTTTTGATGAGTACTTTCAGAAACTGATATCAAAATGGAGTTTCCATTTTATATGTTGCACTGTAAAATAAAAAAAGGAGAATTTGTAAGCACTAAATACAGTGCTTACAAATTTTGCAATTTTTGAGTTAATTGGTGAAAGGGGTGAGGAGACTGGGGTGGTGAACACAGTTTCATGTACTCTGCAATTCTGTTTTGTTATTCTCACACTTGTTTACCTGAAGTTTGCTGTAGATGTATTTGTGTTTATATATAAAATATAAAAAGAAGAAGAGGAAAGACAAGACGAAAATACAAAAATTGCAAAACTAGAATTTAAAAAATTGCAGCAACAAAAATTGCAAGCCTGAAAGATAACTTTTTTTAATGACTAAAAAGTTGACATCCTGATAAGATAAATGATTTTATTTGATGATTTGTATGTTCCCACGCGACTATTTAACTCGACTAACAACAAAAGCTTTGACCAAACATATCGCACTTGATGAGCAAGACCAAGCCAACTTTCTGCAGAAGCAAAACAATTTTCAATTTAATATTAAACCCTTGAATGCCCAAGGACACCGATTTTGACCAAAAAAATATATACAATGCGTAAATTTTGTCGAAATTTTTTTTTTTAAAGTTATTTAGAAAATAGTGGTTGTATCTTAGAAGATACACTGGACACCTTCCCGTTAGTACTTTTCATCGAAAGTACTAATACAAAGCATACATATATGGGCATTTCCCCAGAATGGTCTACCAGGATAAAAAAATAAAATGTTGATTATCATGGTCTACCAGTAGTGCGATTCTCTATTCAATTTTAACATAATTTAAATTGTTAAAAATATTTAACAGCAAAGTTAACGTAAATTTTATTCAGTAACTTTTTTAACAATAACGTTTACTGCTAAGTTCTATCTTAACGTCAGGTATTTAAGTTATCTTAACGGCAAAATATTTTTCATTGTTTATTTTTAAATTCGTAGTTATTAAAAAAAAACAAACAAACAAAAAATTTGGCGAATAAAAGCCTCATTGACATTTTTAAAATTCACGTTATTTACATAAATTTTGCAAAAATAATATTAAACAATTTGGTTTTTTTTGCGAATTTAACAAAAAGCATTAAAAATATTACATTTTAGATGCAGCTTATGGAAATCACTAAAAGTGTTTTCTTTTCTACACAAAAAATAAGTGGTAGACTTTCCAATCATGTTAGCTAATTTTTGCAAATTTCCACTAATTTAGCAATTTTTACCGAATTTTTGCTATTCCTTATAGTTTAAGTGACTTCAAATCAATTTAATGGTTTGGTTGAAGTATTAAAAAATTTCGCGAATTTTCGCTGTTTTTGGATTTTTTTGTTATTTTCCGACATTTTGTTTTTTTAACCGATTTAATGATTTCAAATAAATTTTTTTGCTTCTCTCCAAGTTTGCAATTATTCGCGAATTATAGCCACGTTCGCGGTAGAAGCTTTTTATTCCTGTAAGTTTTCTGATTCTTTACAGCTTGAACGATTTTTAATAAATAGTAGACTTTGCCATCATTTCGCTGTTAACAAATATTTGCGAATTTCCCCTAATTTAGCAATTTTTACCGGATTTTTGCCACTCCTTATAGTTTAAGTGAATTTAAATAAATTTTATGGTTTGTTCGAAATATTAAAAAATTTCGCGAATTTTCGCTATTTTTGCAAAAAAAATTTATATATTCCGACAACTTGTTTTTTAAGCGATTTCAAATAAATTTTAAGGTTTTTTTTCCAAGTTTGCAGTTTTTCGCGAATTTTATACATGTTCGCGTTATAAGCGATTTTTTCCTGTGGTTCTTTAGAGCTTTAACGATTTTTAATAAATACCCGCTGTTTGCAAATTTTTGCGAATTTCCGCTAGTTTAACAATTTTTACCGAATTTTTGCAATTCCTTATAGTTTAGTTTTATCAATTTGATGGCTTTTTTGAAATGTTAAAAATGTTCGCTATTTTTCCAAATTTTCCGATTTTTTGCAATTTTCGCTAGACTATCAAATCCTAAATGGGGTTTTGTTAGTTTCGAAAGTACTTTAAGTCGTTCCACACGAGAAGTAGTTTGCAGTGTTCGTTAAATATACTAATTAATTAACAAAGATGCCACTTGATTGATATTTTTAGCTATGTTGTTTAAATTGAGTTACTGAATTGCTGTATTGTTACCGTAAGCAATAAACTGTGCCGGTAAAATTAACGTTAACGTTAGTTGTTAAAAGTTAGAGAATTCCACTACAGGATAAAAAAATAAAATGTTGATTATCATCGTCTTTTATTGTTTATTATTATAAAAAAGTCTTTGTTCTTATAATAGAATGGTTTCATAGCATATCTCAGCTGTTTTACTTGAGGAAATTGGGTGGGAAACTGGAAAATTTTATATTTTTCTGTATTTTCTACTTCTAAAGACATTTTTATATATTAATTTTACATGCAAGAAATATGTTATGTTAACACTCTTTCTTCATAATCTCTCCATTACAATCAATTGTTTTTTGTTAAGGAAATTTGAACACATTTATGGGAAAATGCGTGGTGATAATAATAAAAAAACATATGAAAAAATCGTACGTTCGCGATCCGTACGTTCGCGACCGGTAAATAAGCCAATTAAACAAAAACAAGAGAGATGTTTTATTTTGCAAATACTGGATGGAGACCTACATAAATATACTTTTAAAATAAATTAATCACTTTTGAATATTCCGTTCCATTGCGCAGATTTTTACATTTCACTACTGTCAGCCAAAGTTGACTTCTATTTTGCGTACGTTCGTGGCCACACGTTTATAACTCTTATTATGAAAACTTAAACTAGATGAAATTCATCTTGTGCTAAACAAAGAGCTATCCAAATGCTATCGAATCGAAAAAAATGCTTAACAAAAGTTTTGTTTTCTATATTATTTGTACATCAAAAGCGTACGAACTAGCGGGTTTTCCCGGGAATTCCCGGGATTTTTGTCGCGGGCTCCCGGGAAATAAAAAGTTCCTCATAGTTTCAGAAAACAGCGATTTATCCTTTGAAATTTAGTTTTCTATTCTCTAAAAATTAGCATCTGTGGATTGGTTGTCGATTAGGGTAGGTTATATTTTGTTATGTACATCCAAAAAAATTTTATGCGAAATTTTACGAATATTTCGTACGATGTATGTCAGTTTTCGTATAAATAAGAAGAGATTTTTTCGGTGTTTGGTATCAACTGTTTCATACGTTTAAATTTTACTATACTTCGGTTTGGTGGATGGTTTATAACCAGCAATATGTAAAACACCGAGGATTTAAATCAGAAACCGTAAATATATATAACATTTTCCTACACGCAGAGAAAAAACATGTTTAAATATGGTCACCTCCAACAACACTATGTTTAAAGAAAATTTTAACCATATTATGTTTAATTTAACCATATTTTTGTCACCGACAACCATGTTATGGTTAAATTAGTCCCCTATCAAGAAGCCACAACCATATTATGGTTGTCTCTAAACATGTTATGGTTAAATATGACAATAATTTGTTTTTAAATTGACAATAGTATTTTCCTCTTTTTCAATAGCAACATGCTATGGTTGAAAACCAACCATGCTATTATAAGTGTTAAACATATTTTAGTTATTATTAACCATAATGTGTTCGGAGGCAACCATATTATGGTTGTGGCCTCTTGATGAAGGAATATTTTTACCATAATATGGTTGTTAACAATAATATGGTTAAATTAAACATAATATGGTTAAAATTTTCTTTTAACATAGTATTGTTGGAGGTGACCATATTTAAACATGTTTTTTCTCTGGGTGTATTAAAAACAAATTCCGTTAAGGACATGGAAAGACCTCTTCCAGTGAATAATCTGCACCCGATTCTATTTTTAAACTCATTGAAGGGTCCTACAATTTAATGACGGCAGCGAAAGGCTATTGCAATAGCATTATTGAATTGTTTAGAGGCGGCCGCACATATAATTCTCAGTTCAAGCTACCAGTACCATTGCAAAAAACATCAACTTCAAGTATGAGAGCAAATTAAGTGGATGCAAAGCAGTTAAGAAAGGCTAGGTTTATCATTTGGGAGGAGACAACAATGGCACCTACCTATGCATTTAATGCTATCGACAAGTTGCTTAAAACATTGATGCAAAATAACAAGTCTTTTGGAGGTAAAGTTGTGCTTCTTGGAGGAGAGTTTCGCCAATGTTTACCAGTGGTACCACATGCTCACAGGACGGCCATTATCGAATCATGTATTAAGTTTTCTAATCTTTGGTCCAACTTTAAAATTTTACAACTTAAAGTCAACATTCGTGCAGTGGATAATATTTACAGAGATTGGCTTTTAAAAATGGGGAATGGTGAACTCAGTTCGGAATTTGGAGAGGACATTATTGCATTACCAAACGAAATGCTGGCTGAAAACTCAATCGTTAAAAATATCTTCGTTAATTGTTTAAAGCCGTCTGATGTAGAACAGTATTGTAAATTTGCCATTTTATGCCTTAAGAATGATGAAGTATGCCAATTTAATGAAGAAGTACTAAGTCTTTTAGAGGGTGAATGTTTTACATTTTTGAGTGTTGACACGGTGGAGAGCAATAGCATAGCTGAACGGGAAAATTATACGGTGGAGTTTTTAAACAGTATATCGCCATCTGCAATGCCTCCTCATAAGTTGCAAGTCAAGGTGGGAGCCATTATCATGCTTCTGAGAAATTTAAACACTAAAAGATGGCTATCAGGCGCGGATCCAGCTCGAGCCTTACGGGGGGGAAATTTTGTATGATACAAAAAAGTTCAGGCTCAAGTTAAAATATGTTAATCTCGTTTATCAAATATAATCAGTTCATCAGCTAGTTGTGGTTTTAAAATAAATGGTATATGGGCAAATCTCAAAAACAGTCCACAAACCAAAAAATTTTCATATTAATTTTTTTTAGATGTATAATTTAATTTTTATATTTAAAAATATGTTTTTCGAAGATCATTAATATAATAATTTTTACCAAATATAATTCCTTCCCTGATCTCTTGATGTTACACATGAATCTAACATTATTTTAGGTGCTTTTTGAGCTTAAAATAGCAGTTACAGCCAGCAGACTCATCACAATATAAATTTCGTTAAAAAAAAGATTGATATTCCTTCATACATTCATTAATGATCACAAAATAAGTTTATATATATAATTTGTTTTGTTAAAATAAATAAAATTGGGTTTATTATATAGTACTAAAAAAACTGTAGCGTGCGTTGTAAGGCGTGCGTCACAAAGGGTTCACGGATTTTATCAAAAAATTACAACATTTTTAAGCTGCGAATTGGTGATTTTAGAGTCAAAATTCGCTAAAAATTAGGAAAACATCCTTCAACTTTTAAAGTTGCTTCTAAGTTTTGTGGCGTGCGTAACAAAACTTTGTGATTAATTATTTCGCAACAAATACTTGCTAAGAAATTATGATATATGCCATTCGTAAGTACATATTAATGTCACTAAATACTATATATAAGTTGAAGCTATCTCTTTTGAAAGGCTAAAATAGTTATATATCAATCAGAAAACACGAGCGAGTGTAGCGTTCGTTACGCAGGATTTGTCCATATGACTTGATTACACTTTGAGGTTGAAGTTTAGGTATGTTCAATACATTTAGGATATCTATTGGGAAAGATGTTTTGAGATCTTCTAAAATAAATTCAATTAAAGGAATGTAACCTACAACTCAGTGGTAATCTTCCACATTTTGGATGTGATTATTTCGTTCAAATCTTGTCTTTTCGATAGGAACCTCGATTTGAGCGCAAATAACTTTTTCAAAAACCACTTTGAATTATTCTTTGGCTTTATTTCTGTTCTCTTCAAGGCACATGATACAAATTTTGATAAGGCTTGATCCGTTTTGAATATCTATATCTTGCTTTTGTAAAATGATACTAAGTGGCTGTGTTACAATAGGTATCACACTTAATATGTATATTCCGCAAATAAATTTAAAAGTACTAAGTGAGCTCCTTAATATAAAGGTAGAGATACTACTTCCTTTCCACTCAGATATTTTTTCCAAAGGTTCTACTATATGATGTACACTTGTTGCAAAGACGCATAATGAAGAGAGTTTGGCTCCCAAATACTTTCCTAAAACAGTTTTTTGCTTGGGATGATTATTTTAAAAAAATTTTGTCGTTTCTTTATCAAATGATAAAACTTTTTGTATTAATGCACTTTATTGCTTTTAGAAATTGAGTTGTTCGATTTATGGGAATAGCAAGGCGTTTGTTTCGCATTTGTCGCTTTTCCAGAAATTTTGAACAGCTCCATTTTCTGCTGACATCAGAGGACACCCATCTGTTCCATCTCCTACACATTTTTTTAGGTCAAGACCAAAATTTGTCAAAGTTTTAAGAACTATTGATGATAGTGCCTTCGCATCAATTGACACCTCAACGTCATCAATATCTTTTGAAGCCTCTTCAAATGCGTTTACAACAAAGCCAATAAATTCTTCCCGACAAATCCGTGCTTTCGTCAAAAATTATCGAATAGAATTTTGATTCATATAACACATTTATACATAAATATTGCAAATACTAAAGCTTTTTAATAATTTAGCCGCACGCATTATCAAGTCAAACGTTTAGTCTTTGGATATAGATGGCACCTGCTGGAATTGAATGTAGAATAATAAGTAATTGAATACGGTAAACTAAATGTTTCTTTGGAAATATCTAATAAATAACTATTAGGATTAAGATGTGGATACTTATTGAAAATCGTTAGAGATTCAATAAAAAATAAATAAAAAAATACTTATTGAAAATTTCGTTATAACGAAATTTTCAATTCTCTATGGAGATTCCAAAAATTTTGTACATTAAAAAAAATATCATTATGGGAATTCTTATATTATCGAAATTAACAAACCATATTTTTATAATTTACGGGGGGGAAATTTCCTTATTTCCCCCCCCCCCCCCCCTGAATCCGCGCCTGATGGCTATGCAATGACAGAAGAATGCAAGTTACACAATTGTCACATAATCTAAAATGCGCAACTATATTAACCGGCACTGCAAAAGGCAATTCTGCATTTATTCCGAGGATTGATTTGGCTCCCATAAATCCCGACCTACCACTTATTTTGCGTAGGAGACAGTTTCCTATAAGGTTGGCGTTTTCCATCACCACCGATAAAGCTCATGGTCAAACGTTAGAGAGGGGGATATATTTACCCAAACCAGGTTTAAGTCATGGACAATTGTACGTTGCTTTCTCAAGAGTGAAAAAAAATTATGTTAAGGTAAAAGTGATGCATGTAGATGGAAAACAGGGTATGTTAAAACAGGGTTGCTTCTCAGTATTTTCAAAAAATGTTGTTTTTAAAGAAGTATTATAATTTAGTTATTTACTTATTGTTATTTTTTACATATATTTTTTCTTCATATACCTATTTAATGTATTAAAACATTGAACAATAATTTTTTGTTTAATTTCTTTTATGAGCGTTACTATGTTAGTTATTATCTAAAAGATTTGTATGCCTGGCTGGGACAGGCTTTGTGACTAGTTTACATATAAAAGCGTAAGGTAATAATAATTCAAGTTCCTCTTTCAATCTTCAATGAATTTTTGTAGTAGTTTAGCATTTATTTTACTTACTTTGTAAGCATCATGATGCTTATGTGCCCATATAAATATGTTTATATCTATGATTTAAATTTCATAAGGCGGTATAAATAGTGAAGATATCAGACGAAGTGAAGTAATTCTTGCACTGTTTCAGGAAACCAAGAACCCTGAATTCATCTTTCTACACTTGAAAAGCATGTCGGTTCCAACGAACACATTGAATTTTCATCCCTAGCAGGTCAAGATTGTATGATTCTTCAATACAACCCATGGATACAGATCAGAGAACGGCTTTGTGCAATTGTAAAAAAATCCCATTAAATGAACAGCAACAAATACACCCACTTGCGGTCATACAATCAAACTTGCGCAACAGCAAATATTCGCTGCTGGTTTGTAGTCATTCAAATAATGCACATCGTAATTTGTTATTTATACAATCGTTAGCTTCGTTTTTTAATAAAAATGTTTGTTTGTTCGGTGCGACAATGATTGTTTTGGTAAAGAAAAAAAAATACAAACAAAAAAGCCAGAAATGAAGAAATTATTACTCATGAAGACATTCAGCATTAACTGTGTAGTACAAGCAAAAAAATTGAAATGAAACTTAATGCACATAAGTACATATGTAGGAACAAACAATTTCCATAGAAACAGACTTGTCTTTCATCTTAAAAAGCACAGTAGTTCTGTATTTAGGTAAAATGTATTCTTGTTATTGCTGTTTTTATAGTTGTTAATTTTAACAAAGCGTCTCTTCGAGTGGTTTATTTTTGTTAATGGTAACAAAGCGTCTCATCGAGTGGACAATGACTACTTGAATGCAAAAGTATAAGAATGTGTTCCTTTTGAATTTACACAGTTGTGTTATATTGCGTGGGCAACAAAAATGCAAATAAAGCACTTTCAATAAAAAACGAATACATGCAAAAATCAAATGTGTACGAAACGATGTAAAAATTACCAACGTTGAACTTTGTTTTGCAAGCAAAGAGTGAATGTAAATTTTAGCGTATGAATAAATCAAGAAAAATAGTGATTTTGCAGTTCTCTATTACATATGACGCTGACTCCTCAAGCCGTCTGTGGGTCAACATACAATATTGGGACTTACGAGAGTTTTAACCGACCCTATTCGTAAGACACTACTCAGAGATCGTCGTAAGGTCATTATTGTGTATGTCGTTGCTGTTCTGCCTCATAGCTTCAACCTCAGTAAGGCTTGGTCTTTGATTTAAGGAAAATGAATGACAACAACTATTGTCATCTGAGAAACAAAAGATAGGATTGGAAGTTAAATCCGGGAGGTCGTTAAGAAAAAGTGAAGGAGAAAGAACAGAGAAAATTCATCTAATAAGAACTAGTCTATAACAACACGTATGAGCTTCTTTAAAGCGCAGCATATGAATAAAACTAAATAATAAAGCGGTGCATAAGTGAACAAAATCGAGTTTTTAATTTACTGGTGAGTGCCTATTGTATCTTTGAAGATACAACCATTGGACAAAGCTGTAACCCATTAAGGACTGATAGGTATTTAAATACCCAAAAACAGAGCCTTCGTAGAAAAATTCTGGCTAACTTCATGTAAGAGGTATCGGAAATTGGTTTCACAAATAGATAAAGAAAGGATAAAACTCCTTAAACAAATTTTTTAAATTAAATTTTGCGCCCTTTAATTGGGAAAGTTAGCAATTTTTAATATTTAGAAAAAGTGAACGACAACGGCTCCGGAAAATTGGCAGAGTGGAAAATCGGAAAACCCTCTTGGTGGATTATAGCCTTAGGTGTGCTCTGCTTTAGAAAAAAATATAAGCTAAATTGGGCTTTTAACGTTGACTTCAGGTTTGATTCAATGACATGGGTATCTAAATACCCACTTCGCTGTCAGAGGCTTCAAAACACAGAGTTTTTTTTTAATTTTTGGCAAGTAAAAATGCGATGTTTTATGTAAAATGAACTATTTATTAGTAAAAAATAAAGAAATAAATATCACAACTGTGGTCGATTATTGAGATAATTTTATATTTTTAATGTTTTTTGGGACACCACCATGAAAATGTGCAAAACAAGCCTTTGGGTGTAACTAAAATTTGCATTTTGTACAACCAAACTCAGTTTTGCTTCACAATGTCCAAAACGGCCAAGCTGAATAATATGGCTTATCATATGTTCAAAGCTCTCCATGCGCTTTGACATTTCTTGTGCATTTTTGACAACTTTTTCTCTTACACCAATGCTTCAACAACGCTCACATGAAATAAAATTGACTCATGATTGGAGATCCTTCAGGTTTTCTTAGCATGCCGTGTAAATTACTGGCATACACCATAGCAGCATCCAAAGCATAAGTAAGAAGACCTCGGATCTTTCGTACAAAATATAAAACATTCCACATTCCCTTCTATGACAACAGAGAAGAGAAGGAGTGACATTTTTTGTTTTGTTATTTCGCACAAGCAAAAGCAAAAGATTTTTTTTTTTTTATCCCGTTACCATTCTTATGTAACTGCAAAAGAAGCGAGATCAATGACAACGTGTGTAAAAAGATATGAGAGTGGAATAAAGCCAGCAAGCCTTGTAAAGGGCCAATGTTGAATGTGAACCTCACCTTATTATTATATGGGCGTTCAAATCAAAATGCACATCGTGCACTTCGTAATTCAGTGATGAGGCACATTTTCACCTCAGTCGATTCGGCAATAAGCAGAGTTGCCGCATTTGGGCGAATAATAATCCAAGAGTGATTGTCGAAAAACCAATGCGCTCACAAAAGTGACTGTTTGGTGCGGCTTATGGACTGTCGGCATCATCGGGCCGTATTTTTTCCAAAATAAGGCCGGTCTGGCAGTTACTGTGAATGATAACGAACTTTTAATGACCCGAATCGGAAGATGTGGACGATATGTGCTTTTAACAGGACGGTGCCACACAGCTAACGAAACAATGGCTCTTTTCCGCAATGAATTCAATGGCCATGTTATCTCACGTGGTGGCGATGTCAATTGGCCGCCAAGATCATGTGATTTGACACCGTTGGTCTTCTTTCTTTGGGGTTATTTGACAGAAAAGGTGTACGTCGATAAGCAAGCAACAATTCAAGAGTTATAGGATGAGATAATTCGGCCCATTAACGGCATAGAACCTCAATTATGCCTCAGCGTCATCGAACATTTAGACCATCGGATGGAGGTGTATTGCCGAGGTCACGGCGGACATTTGGCTGATATTTTGTTCCATACATGATTGAACCATACCAATATTTTCATAATAAAAATAAATGACAATAACTTCCTAAATAATTGGTGTTTTATTTAAAATCAACATCGGCCCTTAAAATTGAACCATCCTTTTCATCCAAAAGAAGGAATACAAAGGCCCTCTGGAAGGCATCCGTACTTCTTCCTTTTCCCGTTGGGACAGATTCAACGTACATAGTGAAATAAGCACACAACACACACATCAATGCATGCAATAAATTTATTTTTAAATTTTTGGTTTTCAAAAAATCTTGTGTTTTAGAACTCTTTAATAGCGAAGTGGGTAGAAAAATACCCATGGTCTAGGGGCCAAGGTTTGACAGGTAAAAATAAAAAAAAAACGCAATGTCAATATAAATGCCCATAATATCAAATGTGTGAAACTTCATCAAAATCTTACCACGAAATCGGGGTTCAGTCTTTAATGGGTTAAGGCTGGTCCGCGAACCCAATTTTTTTTAGGGTATTGGTAATAGCGTCTGGACATATATTCTAAGCACCTTATATTTTTTCTGGACCTCAATTTACAAATAATATAGAAAACTAAACTTTTCCTAGCATTTCTTTTTTCGATTCGATAGCATTTTGGTAGCTCTATGTTAAGATGGATTTCACCGAGTTTAGGTTTTCATAATAAGAGTTATAAACGTGTGGTCACGAACGTACGCAAAATAGAAGTCAACTTTGGCTGACAGTAGTGAAATGTAAAAATCTGCGCAATGGAACGGAATATTCAAAAGTGATTAAAATATTTTAAAAGTGTATTAATGTAGGTCTCCATCTAGTACTCACAAAATAAAATATCTCTCTTGGTTTTTTGTTAAACTGGCTTATTTATCGGTCGCGAATGTACGGGTCGCGAACGAACGATTTTTCCATATGTTTTTTTTATTATTATCACTACGCATTTTCGCATAAATATCTTAAAATTTCCTAAACAAAAAACTAAATACTCCTTTTATAATTGATTGTAATGGAGAGATTATGAAGAAAGAGTGTAAACATAGCATATTTCTTTGCTTGTAAAATAGGTATATAAAAATATCTTTAAAAGTAAAAAAAAAAAAACAGAAAAACATAAAATTTTCCAGTTTCCACCCCAATTTCCTCAAGTAAAACAGCTGAGATATGCTATGAAACCATTCTTTTATAAGAACAAAGACTTTTTTATAATAAAAAACAATAAAAGACGATGATAATCAACATTTTATTTGTTCATCCTGGTAGACCTTTCTGGGGAAATGCCCGTATATAATTTTAAAAGTTTACGGCTTTTTAAACATAAAAATCTAAAATTTGTTTCATATAAATAAATTTTAGATGATTTTCTAGTGATTTCTAAACACACTTGCTTAGTTTATTTTTCAATTTCACTAAAAGTGAGCCCGTGATGGTTGTATCTTTAAAGATACAGTGGGCATTTAAGGGTTAGGGCATATGAAAAAGAATTTTTAAAGCAACCGATTCATTAGCAAAAGTATATAAAATAGAATGATATATCGAATGTTTCCAAAAAGTAAAAAAAAAATAAAAATTTTGAGTTAATACCCTTGTGTTGATCAAGTGCGATATGCATGCATGCATGTCTTCTTGGATTAATTACAAATATTGATTTATAAAAAAAATTGTTTAAGTGGAATATTTTGTTTGTTTATGGAAGTCCCCTTTAAAAATGTTTTTAATCACTCGAGTAATTAGGTTTTTGGATTTTTAAAGGCAATCTGATAATGGTTATGCTTAATTATAGTTATTTTTTCGAATTTAGTTTTGTTTTTGGCCGCGTATTTTCCTCTTAGTTTTTAGCCATTAAAAAATGTCAGTCTACTTTGTGGCCGGTGTGGTATTTTGTTGCATTGAAACAGAAATCATTGTACGTTGTGTTTAGGGTTTTTCAATAATGATATTTCCCGCTTTACCGGGATTTTTCATGCGGGATCCCGGGAAATAAAAAATTCCTTATAGTTTAAGAAAACAGCTATTTATACTTTGAAATTTAGTTTTCTATTCTCTTAAAATAAGCATCTGTGGATGGGTTGTCGATTACATCAATTACAAAAAGTGAGTACATACGTAAATCAATGTCTCCTGATGCAATAAATCTACTTAAAGCAGAATAGGCAGTGCAACAGTTGATAATTAATAAATTTAGTGAAGTGAAAAGTTAATAAAGAACATTAATTCAAAATAAGATGCAGGTAGTAAAGTTTAATTGTCCATGGACAAGTCTTAAAAATAGCAGATACCTAAACATATAGCTCCTTTATTGTAACATAGTCATATCTACAAAAACAAAAAAACTTGGCAAAATGTGATTAATGTTTTCAAAATGTACCGATTTAAAGATATATTTTGCTATAATTTCGGTTCAGTTTGAGATAAAATACGAGACGGCATGAAGGAACTGCTTAAATAACTTAAAATTTTTGATTTTTTGAGATATGACTATGTTGCGATGAAGGAGCGATATGTTTATTAGGTGATAAACACAAATTTTTTTCAATTTGTGTTGGTTTATATACCCTTGAATTGCGGGGAAACCGAAATAAAAAATTTGGAAACTCGTGTAAGATACTATAACATACAATTTGAAAAACACATTGTCCTAAAGATTACAGATAGACCTAATGAAATGAAAAGGTTTGCAAGAGGTTGATGCTATTTTTTGCATGAACCTTGACATACATTTGACTGATATAGACGTTGTTAATAAAAAAAATGCTTCTTATTGTGAATCAAAAGCCTTCTACAACGGTGCACTTTTAACTATTTATCCAACCTCGGTAAAAAAATGAACGAAATTTTTCGGAAACATGGTAATTAGTAAATAAAATAATCAATATACTTTTTGACAACTTACTAAGCGCTTTGAGTGTGTCAGAAAGTTATTTCCTAAGCCGTTAAAAAATGTTAATATATTTATTTAAAATATTTTATCTATTTTATGAATTAACTTTTTGATCTCATATCTTGAGTACCTCAATTTGTGTTTGTTTTTATTATTGCTTTATGAATTAAATTGTTATGTTTATTTTAATTTTTTATCTTGTATCTAGAGCATAATAATAATACGGAATTTACGTATAAAACCGTAAGGTAATATCAATAATTTTATCAACAATAAAAACTGGGAATTAAGCACGAATAACAAAATCTTTTGAAATTAAAATTTTGTATTCCCAAAAATTGAAATTACTTTTTGATAAGGTAATAATAATTCAAGTTCCTCTTTTAATCTTCATTTAATTTTGTAGTATTTAAGGATTTTTTTTTTACTTTGTAAACAAGTTACCTAACGTTTTTTTATAAAGGTTGTTTTTTTTTCATTATTTAAAAACAAATTTACTGTGTATTATTTATATGGAGCGGGATCCCGCGAAATTTTTTCGAATTAATTTCCCGGGAATCGAAAAACTCCGGGAAAAAAAAACTCTAGTTGTGTTGCACATTAGAGGTTTTAATTTTTTTTATGTTGCTATAAGTACCCTGAAGGAAACCTGGGTGCAAGTGCCTCCAAGTCACCAGTTTTGTCGACTATATTGGTGACATTGTCAACGAAGTGTCTACACTACATTACATTTGCCACTATATTTGGCTTTAATACGAAAAAGATTTTATCAATAACAACTGAGAAGTACACTTCCCATAAAAGTTGAAGAAATAATAAAAAAAGTTTGTTATGATTTCGTATTTTTACAAAAAGTGTTGAATACTTTTACTTAAATGTACTAGCGATTCTGTTATTCCAATGTCTAAATATGTTTCCAAAGGAACTACCTAGTCAGTACCCAGTCAGTAGTACCAACGTCAGTAGTAGATTTCGAATGATACGCACATGTTAAATGTCTATTGTAAATTACATTGCCTGGGGAATAATATGTCACTAGTACTGGTGACTGTGTCAATAGTGAATCAGTACAGATTCACTAGTGACATTTCCTGCAGGGTAGTAACACAGCTCACCCATACATACAAAATGTATGTATGTATGAATGTGTTCATATGAGTTCGGGGTTTTTTTGTTTCCATGAATTTATAGTTCTATTTTATGTGTAATTTAGTTTTGTTTTTAGGATTAAAATGGCTTTTAGATTTCAAACTCAGTGCTGTGCAACAAAAAAAGGTATAAGTGTGTTAATAATTTTATTGTAAAGTCTCGTTTATATAATCGTTAAAATTGTAGGTCGTATACAAAGACTAATCTGATTTTTTTAATGGGAAAGAAATGTACATTAATGAGTATCTAAGAAATGTACCTCTATCTACCATGGAGTTGAGCACAATAGAATTTTTCATGAAATTCTAAAATAAAAAGAGCCGGTGCTTATGACCTTTTTTTTATCATTATTTTCAAGAATGTGCGAGAGTGTGTGATAAAACAAAAATATTTTTCCCATGACAGTGCGTGACGAAACATTTATGGGTCTTAATTTGGCCAGTCGTTCGGTTTAAAATTAGTTTTGGCAAAAAAAAAAATAAAATTAAACTTGACCTCACAGTATTTTAATTTGTTCGTATTTAAATCTATTTCAAAACGTAATTTAAAATTTAATTCGTCCTAATTTTAACAAAATAAGATTTGTTTCAGAAATATTATTAGGCGTTTTGAAGTAATTTTCTGCAGGGGATTTAATATGGGACCTATCGAAAATTATGGATGGCTCATCACAAAGTTCGGTAGGGTTTTTTTATAGTATGAAAAACCCTGAATAAGAAATATAAGTTTTTTTAGAAACAATTGCTTCTTAAATTGACTTTTGAAAGAACGCCTTATCCGATTATCAGAAAATTATATGGTAACATTTCTAGTCATACAACTCTAAATTACACAAAATTTCACCACAATCTCTATATTTGTTACAGTTTCAGTCGTATTCAAATGATTTCCCAGACTGGTCTTAACAAAGCGATTCCTAGCTTTCTGACACAATAGCCAACAAAATTTTACTCCAAAATCATTATTCGGTACAGTAGGCGTATTTAAGTGTTTTCCTAAAGTTGGCTTTATATGGGGCATATAGTAGATTTTGCACAGATCTTCCCATTATTCGTATTTTTATTTTCCAGCCATATACATAATACTAATTTTTGAAAAAGTTAATAAAAATAAAGCATTCTTTCGGCAATTTATGTTAATTTTTAAAACAAAAATATAAATTTTTAAGGGAGGTTGTTCAACATTGTGCTAATAACTGTTTTCGTACTGAGCGGATAATGCTGGGAGAAATGAAAGGAATTTGACACCAATAGAGTTCTTTCCTGTTTAGTCTTTTGCAAGCGAGCGTGTTTTCAACAGACGGACTGATGGTTAGGCGGACATGGCTTATTTGATTTTGAATTACTCAAGAACCCAAAATATATGTACTTTAAGGGATCCTAGATAAATATTAAATAAGTTTTACACGGAATGAAAAGCATTATATACCCTCAGTCACCACTAGTATTGAAGCTCTGGAGAAAGCCTGGAGTTAAGTGTCTTCAAGTCACCACTTTTGTCGACAATGTCCATATAACCCCACACACAGAAAAAATGTCTTATGGCCACTTTCTCAATGTATCGACAAACTGTCTGTTACTTAATGTCAACATAAATTTATTAAACCGATAAACTGTCCGTTAACGATTTTGGGTTTCTCAATATACCGACAAAAAACAAAGTTTTCAGCTGGCAACGCCTCTCAAAATACATGTAAAAGTTGGGAGTCAGCTGATTGAATTTATCTGTACGGCAAATAAAAGGAAAATAATTAATAATTGGCAGATGAGTGCCGGTTAGCTTTGCGATAAAATCGAAGCAAATTAGACATTGAGAAAACCAAATTTCTTTAATGTGCAGTTTTTCGTTGGGAAAAAAGATAATCGCCTAATGAGAAAATGGCCATTAATCTATATATATAAAAAAAAGTTGCATTGTGTTAGTAATTGAAGTTCTCTGTAATGCGTGAACCGATTTTTACCAAGGTTTTTATGTATCCACGGTCTTCAAATGTGTATTGGTTCATGACTCATAGCCATTTTAGTGAACACTCCATTCATTCCGAAATATGTATTTTTTTCCTAATGGAAATTTTGCGCATTTGACTTAATGTTTTGAAAAGCCGAAATTCAATTCGTTTTTAAATTCATTACAATTCGATTTTAGTATTTCAGGGTACGTTGGAGATTTTCTGTAGACTGTTAATGCTAAGTTTTCATGAAATCGGCCCAGGGTTTCCGAAGTTATGGCATTTTGATTTTTCTATACATTCCCATACAAACATGAACAAAATGCCCTCCATTTTGCATTCCTCCGAAACGGCAGAACTAATTTGTATGAAATTTTGTTTGTGAATTTGTTAGGTATGAGAATACGTCTTAAAGTATATTTTATATCTTCTTAACTAACCAACCAACCCGTTTTCTTAAAATTTGGCATGCAGGCCCTGTAACATCTGAAAGGATATACGGAATAGGGCGTGAAATATGGCAAGAGGTGTTAAAGCTCCCCTCCCTATATCTTCTTAACTTATTAATCAATTTTCTTGAAATAGTGTAACATCTGGAAAGAACTACAGCCTGAAATTTTTATTATTTAGGGCTTGAAATATGGCAATAGGGGTAAAAGCTCCTCCTTCCCAATTTTCTTAACTAATCAACCGATTTTCTTAAAATTTGGCATGCTGACACTGTCACATCTGAAAGGGAATAGGGTGTAAAATAGGGCAAGAGGGGTAAAAGCTCCCCCTCACTATATCTTTTTATTATTAAGGGACTGAAATAAAGCAAGAGGGGTAACATCTGAACGAAATAAGTTGTATGGCAAATCAACGTTTGCGGGGTCAGCTAGTTCTCTATAAATAATAAATTTCAGTGTTTTTATTAAGAATTAAAATTGGGAATTAAGCACGACAAACAATATCTTGTTAATTAAAAATTTTTTATTCCCAAAAATTACTTCGATGAAAAACATTAATTTTTTTTTACTTTTATGTTTAAAAATTATTTATAAAAATAAAAAATTCCCGTATTCTTTTTATTAAAATTATTAAGTTAAATTGTACATCAAAGTAAAATGATGACGAAAACTATATCGGACCATTCTGCGATGACTTTTAGTTTTGAGTGTTTCTGTAAACAAAGGGGAAAACAAAAAAGTGAAACATGTGTTAAAGGAAAATAAATAATTATATTCTCTCTCTCTTTCTCTCTCTCTTTCTCTCTCTGAACACAATGTAATGATAATTTATTGGGTGCGGTTTTTCATACGATTTTAAAGTAAAAAACCACAGTGCGGAACGGCATAAATTTTAAATCTATTTTATTTTCATTGCGGACTATCTTTCTCTCTTAAGCCTAGTACTCTGTTCAAATTTGTGAAAAATGTTGAGCAACATTTATTATTTCACACGAAAATATTGACATGTATCAATGTTACCTATCTTGCGAGTTTGTACAGTTTGACGTTTTTATTCTTGAAAAGTATGCGATATTGTTTTGCGTATGTAAACAAAGCCCACACGTATTTTACTACATTTATTTTTTTTTAATAAAAAAGAAATTAAATATGGTTAAAAAACTGTTACCGGTGGTGTTATATTAATTTTTTATTTCTTATTCAATAATTAGTTCATATTGTTTTGCTTTTACTTAAAATTCCACGTGAAATAAGTGCACCTACATTATTTCGCAGTTGTAAAATAATGTTGCCAGAAACATTTCGGAACTTTTTCACAGATATTCCGCACAAGTTTTTTTCATATGCGTTTTGACAACATTTCACGTGAAATGTTAAACAGAGTACCAGGCTTTAAGTTGTGATACTCATTATCTTTCTGATGTTGCCATAGTTTTTGAATAATTGGCGATGTTCACAACATTATTGTAATCAAAAAACATGAAAAAAATGTATGCAAAAACAATGACAACTATTGCCGTCGCCGTCGACCATTGTATTATGTTTATTTTTCTCTCCCGCAACGAGAAATCGCACCGCACCGCAAACATTGTCTTAAGACTCTATGTTCGCTCTTAAGCTTCCTCTTATTGTTATTTTAAACTCAAACCAATTCGATTTTACATGAAATTCACGTTATTTTAACATGAAATAACTTTCATTCAACGTGATTCGGAGTGTTATTTCAATATGAATGTCATTTTGCTCTAGCTTTACGGGAATGTTTAATTAACATGAATTATAGTAACTTTAAAAGAAAATAATGTTGTTCGCAAGTTGTTGTAAATTAACATGAAGTGACTATGAAACAAAATCACTACCGACAAATGTAAAAACAAACTAGTTTTCGAGGAGTTTTCATTGATTTTTTCTGTGTGTCTAGTCAATAAGGACACTATTACTAGTGTGAAAATATTATAAAATGTGTACTAGTGAATCTATCGTTCCAATGACAAGCACATGTAAATGTCTACAGTGGAAAGCATTGCCTGCGATATAAGTGGTCAGTAGTACTGGTGGTGAAATCAATAGTGAATCAGTAGAGTTTTACTATTGACATTTCCTTCAGGGAGGGTATTAAAATCGGGATAAGTTTAAATTTCATATTTGCAAAAAACTAGACCAATGTGGTTGCCCCGGTAACTAGTTGTTACTGATGGTTACTATTGCTCGTATGTTTAGGTAAGAATATAATTTGTAATTGTGCTCATAACACTATGCCACAAAAAAAAAACCTTAAAAATGATATATTTTCTAAGCTAAATTGGGGCATTCATTTATTTTTCTTAAGAAGCGTTTTCGAGATATACGCGAAAATCGTGTTTTTTTGCAGTTGTTTTAAGTATTTCGAAAAATCTCGATAAGTGTTCAACTGCATTTTACAATATCAAAGTTATTTTCGGGAATACAAAGTTTATTATTAATACGATTTCCGTATGACGTGCTAAATTCCCAATTTTCCATATTTGATAAATACACTGAAATTCATTGTTGAGGGAAGGCTAGCTTCTATGCAAGATTTAACATTTTGCATAGATATCTCTTTTCTCTTTCAGAACATAACCATACTGTGTCGATCGGATAAAGATTTACTGAGTTCAAAATTCACCATTTTAATTCGCTCCAGTAAGGCCCTAAAAAATGTTTTTAAATTATTTTTTAACTTGTATCTTAAATAATATTTTGTTTCAAACGTAGTAAACGTAAAATTGTTATCGTCGGACAAAAAATTAAGAAATAACAGCATATTTAGTGAAAGCATCCGAATTTGAATTTTCATTAACAATTTGTTTTTAAGAATGCTATAATTACACTGCGGAACAGTAAGTTTGCGGTATGGAATTTGATTGCAAATTTTTATTAATTTAAGATCGCTGATTTCAAATCTAATCTGCGTTTTTCTCTATCAGCTCTAGTTTTCGATATACCGTTATGTCCAAAATTAAGGCACTTTCACTACATATATTGGAATACCTTTAAAACGAGTGATCATATTAAGTTAAAAAAAAAAATGCGAAACTCGGCAACAATATTATCTTTAAGCCGTGCCTACTTGTTTTCAAACTTGCCCTGTAGTTTTCAAGATATCGTAGAATTTTTGAAGAAACAATAGGGAAATTTAAAAAAAAAAACAATTGTTTTTAAAAATTCATAAAAAATTAAAACGCGACAAAAATCGCAGTTTTGGTCTAAAAACATTTAGCTTAATATAATTTCGAATGAAATGACATTTGTTTCATTGAAATCTTTTGATTTTATTCACAATTTACTGGGAAAACTGAATTTCGATTTTCACACAAAAATAACGTTTTTTCCTTTTTGCATTGAAATCGTTATACAGCTTTTTTTTTTTTAAATTTCTACACAGAAAAAACTCAAAATTGATTTTAATTGAAAAATTTGTGATATGAATTAAAAAATTTATAAAATTTTCACTAGTAAACAAATTAATAGTAGTAATTGAACGTTTTATTCACTTGATTAAATTTTTAATACATTTGATGAAATTTTTAATTCATATTGTTTTTATTTTTGATTAATGGTAAAACATTTTCCAGAATTTTTTCTGTGTATAGACCAATAAACCATAACTTCGCTCAAATACAATTTTATTCCGATCAGACTAATCGTTTAAAAAATCTTGAACTATTTCGGTTTTTTTTCAAAATGTGCGTTGTTTAACCGTGAATCTATTAACCATGATTTACTGATCGTAAATGTGAAAAAGTGATAGCGGTATGACAGGTCGTTTGACAAGTAATCCTTTCGAAATACTTTAGAGCTTAAAAAACAACCTGTATTATTGCACAGAAAAAATTATTAGTAGTTTTTTATCAATTAAAAAAATTATTTAAAAAGTAATTAAACTTAATTAATTTCATAATTTAATCAATTATTTTTTTTTGTTGAAGGAAAATTAAAAATATAATTTTGATTTAATTAAAATTTTAATTGTTTTGAAATAAATTTTGAAATAAAATAATAATCAAATAACAAAAAACTATTTCGTTTAAAATAAAATAATTTAAACTTGTGAAATTGTTGTTGGAAATTGTCAAAATCAATCAACACATTGTTTGAAACGACCAAGTTTTTTGATAATTTTTTTAATTAAAATTTAAAATATCATTTATTGAAAAAAAAAAAACATTCAAAATATAAAACTTTTACAATTTTAAGTAATCAATATAATCATTTTGGTAATAGGTGCAAAATCAACAAATGGGTTGCTTGATTCTATGAATTTGGTATAAAATTGGTGATTAGAGAAAATTTATATTTTTTTCTGTGTGAAAAAGTATTGTACTATGGCAGAGGCAATCATATTGAAAGACTATTCTTGTTATTAGTTTGCTTCGAACTGTCAAGAAAAAAATATTTGGCAATTCTAGTTCTTTTTTGAGAAGGCTGGTCCAAAAGCAAACTAGATTTTTCAAAAGCAGAGGATGTTTAGTGGAGGTCTTTAAATTTGCTATCGCTAGCTAATAAATAAAAATTGTATTGCGTTTCAAAACATTCTACAAAATGTACGTATAAAGGGCTTAAGTTAGCACATCACTTACCAGCCAATTTCGTAGTTTATTTCCTTAAGCATACTTTTTGTTTTTCCAACATCTTGCTTGCTGTTACAAGTAAGTTGTATCTATATTTTAAATAGTTGGTGGCACGAAATCTTTTTAAAACACCTGCTCTTCAACCGCATTAAAGGGGTTTAAAGCTAAAAGCTTTAATGTTTTAAAATATCATGCTGCAAATTCGTAACAATTTCAGTGGGAATCTACGTCTTTAACAGGCTTAATAGAACAGCTGGTTATTTCTCATGATGATTTCCTACGTAACGTGCAGGAGTTTCTTATTTAATCTTTAATCATCTAACAATTAAAACTAAAAAAATCAGCTGTTTATTTAAAAGTTGAAACTTAAACTCTTTTTTTGTACGGACTTAAATTTTAAATTTCTACACACACTCACAGTAACGTTCGTTTGTATGTTTAGTTTTGTTATATCGCTGAAAGAAAATATCTAAATAAATATTGCTTTGGAGCATATTTCAACCAAAAGAATTCTTTTGTTGCCTTGTTTTTGTCGCATTTAAATATTTTTTGTTAAAAAACAAAATACTAAAAAAAATAACTTTATTGCAAAAAATAGCAGCAGTTTTAATATTCTGATTGTTTTTTTTTTTTAACATTGCATATATCAATTTTATACCCAGCCATGAAAAGTGCTCTCTAGAAAAACTTTTATGAATAATCAGCTAAAGCCTTTTTGAACAAAACAAAGAAAAAAAGAATAAATTGCCACGTTGTGCTGGTGAAATTTTTAGAGTATTAAAAACAAACTAAAAGTATTCTACTAGAAAAAGCATTCGCATAGGAAAACAAAAAAGAAAGGATAGTCGTTGAAGCCAGACCATTAAATACCCTACACCACAGTATTTATTTATTTCAGGCCATGGAAACAGAATTCCAATTAATCCTAATCAAACAATTAATAAAAAAAATGTTCTAAAATGTTTTTATAGCGGAAACGAATTCAATTTGGAAAATAACAAAATTTTTTTTTTCTCCTCACTTTATAATAATTATTATTAATTAATTAATATTAATTATTAAAACAAATACATACTTGAAATCTCTTATTGTATAAAAAAATTAAAAATTTTTAAATACCTAGAACAAAAATTTTATATTCTGTTGATATTTAAAAAAAACCGCTAGATTTCCCGCTAACCGTCAAAAAGGAAGTTTTGCCGCGATAGCCACATAAAAACCTCTAGAATCGCGGTAAAACCAAAGTTGAAATGGCGACAAGCGATCACTCAAAGAAATTTAACAATCTGTAATGTTGCTGTATCAACAATTTCATTAGTATGTTGCCATAGTCAAAAAAGATTGCCAAGTAGTTGCCACACTTTTGAAAACTCCCTACATTTTAATAATTTTTTAAAAAAAATTCCATATTTTCCCTAAGTCCACTTTTTTAAAGTAAACCCCTACGAATAGGAATTATTCTCTACGCATAACATCACTGTTTAATAATGACTGGTTGGTTCATAATCAACCGTAGGTACCGTATAAAGTTGTCTTTAATAAGCCTAAAAAACTTTTGAAATAAAATTAAGTGTCTTACCCCCAATTTTACCAAGTTCAGTTATAATTAGCTATCAGTTTTAGCTGTCAAAACACATTGTTAACTGGAAGTTAAAGAAATTGTTAGTTTTAACTGAACTTGGTGAAATTGGGGGTTACCCTGCGGCCACATGGTCAAGTTATTCTTAATAGTCTTTTATATATACTGCTTGTCAAAATTTAAATAAATTGAAAGCTGTGACGTAGGCTGCATTCAGTTTTTGAGCAATTTACTTTAAAGATGTCATCAAGAAAACAATAAATAAAGATAAACGAAACATTTGCTCACTAACCTTGAAATCAGCTGTTTTCTTGAACGTAGACTACCAAGTTTATTAGTGTGATTTTATAAATTTCTAACAAACAAATTAATTTAATCATTGACTTTGTTTTTAATTTTTTAAATGTTACAAATAGAATTACAAATCATATTCTACACAGAGAGAACACTCGGGATAAATAGAGTTTTTTATGGTTATTTTAAGTACGAGTCATACTCAAAAATTCAAGTACGAATAAGATCATATTTACATTATGCAATTAACGCCGCAACTTGCCACAATTTTCGCATGCAACTTTTTGTTTGATAGCAAGAGGTGTAGGGAAGAAAACGGGGTTGAAAAAATGCTCGTAGAAACTACTTTAAAAGAAAATAGAAAAAAAAACTGGGCGTTAATTGCATAGATGTAAATGCGGTCTAACAATAAAATAAGTATAAAAAATATAAAATAAACTAAAAATATAATTCAAGTAAAAAAAGGTTAAACTTTTCGTTGTGTTTAACTCTGGCTTACGCATGTTTTGATTTTCTATATTGAAAAAAAAGTCTGGTCAGACTTATGTGTACCACGAAGGGTTAAAAAAATTTATTTGAACTCTTGCTTCTCATTTAGTTTATATTTTTGTTTTAATATGTACATAAAATTTCTAAAGTAAAAACCATATCGAGCATGATCGAATTCGGGATAAAATCAACTTTATAATACCTGAATCAAGCACATTTTAAGATTGATTCAATTTTAGTTTTACTTAAATCAATCTCACATCCAGATTATTTTAAGTACGAACTCGGGATAATTAAAAGGAAAAGTATTTTGCTATTTAAAATCCGTACTTAAATCAATCTTTCTGTACTTGAAAATGCGCTTCGGATTGATTTTAGCATGGATGGATTGCGTTTTCTTTTGAGCCACACGTAATTTACCAAGCAATATTACCAAAGAGCCTACGTCGTGGATCTTCAGCCCGTTAAAATTTAAACTAATGCGGGAATCGAACCTGCAACCCACACAATGATAAACTAGTTCACTTCCGAGCTACCTAAAGCTCGATTCACCCATGCGTTCCGAACAATATTTTTGACCGGACAATAATTTTTTTACAGAGAGCGTTCTGCAGAACGATTCACCCATCTCGGAAAATTTGTCCGGACAAACAAAGCTACCATATGGCTTACAGATGTAAACGATTATACAAAGTGGCAGCACAGTTAGCAAACTATTAGTTTTTTTATAAAAGTGTGTGAAAATGGAAGAAAAAAGAAAATTAATTTTATTGTTTTTAATTGAATTGCATAAAACCCATTTACTAGCAAAACAAATTTATCAAAAAAGGTTGAAAGTAAAAAGAATAGCAGTTAGAAAAATATTACAGAAAAGAAGAACAAACGGTGTTTTCCACACACTTGTTCCTAAGATGCGCCTTCATGACGTGGAATCGTTTATAAATAATTCACATTCACTTCCTACAATAATTGGTAAACATTATGTTAAAAAATATTTAAATTTACCACTTAAAATTTACTTACGACCAATTCCAATAGATTCTTCTATTTCCGTCCATATATTTTGTTTTAAGTAAGTATTTTTATATGAACGATTTCCCATATCATTAATACATTCTCTTCCTGGATTTTTTATTTCCTCAATAAGTTTCAGGGCAATATTTTCTTTAACATCCATTTTTGTTTAATTTTTTTTTTTAATTATTCAGCACAAAACGAAAAATTTAATATGTGGCAGCTCAATTCAACTTTTATGTACAAATTGAAAAAAAGTGGCATCTCAGTTCATTTTGTTCGGTACAAGAATTAAAATTAAACCAATTCAAGAAAAAACGTTCCGAACAAATTCATTGCTCTCTCTCTCAAAAGTAAAACGTCAAACTCAATATAAAAAAAATTTTGTCCGGACAAAAATTTTGTTCGGAACGCATGGGTGAATCGAGCTTAAGTCTATATATGTATATAAATTGTTACATTACTGACAGACTGATTCATCATAGCACAGCCTAAGCGCCTGAAGCTAAAAAGTTAATATTTCGGCTGGAGGTTGTTCTCTCGCCAAATCGATAGACTGAGACGTGATTTTTGGAAATTCAACTGTTTAAGGGGTAAAATTCGATAAAAAGAGATATACAAAGAGATATACAAAAAATTTAGTAATTATTGTTGCCCATTTGAAAAATAAGCGGACATTATCTATCTATCAATAAATCTATCTGTCTATGCATTTATATTGTTACTAACGTAAATTTAGCTTAGAATTTATTTTATTTTTTAGTTATTAGCTTATATTGTTATTGTATTAGTTATACATAATTGTAGTCTTTTATAATTTAAAATTTTTTTTTTTGGGTTTTCAATGTATTTGAGGTTATTTTAAAAACAAAGTCTTGGCTTCCAGTCTTATTAAGAGGATTTACAGTCACTGCATGTTGGAAATGCAATATACAAAGCTGATTTGTCAAATCCTTTAATCCGTTAAAAAAAACATTGTTTTATAGAGACAATTTTCTTTTCCATATGATTAATTGGATAAAGTAAATTCCTGTACACAGAAAAAAATTATTTTTCCAATTCAAACCAAAAATTTGCAGAATCAAAAAATTTTTTGTCTGAAATCGGTCCTATAAACAAATTTGCATATTCAAACAATTTATTTGCATTTTGTTTACTGAAAAAAAAACACTGATTTTTTCAAACAAATAATTTAACTGAATCAAACAAAAAGTTTACTGAAATTCATTTACTAAATTTCAAAATAAAAAAAAAAGTTTTTGCGCAAGCAATTACGCGCACACAAGTAAGCACTGTATGAGAAGATGACGGCAGAGCAGAGCCGCCGGCTGTCTTTGAGACACATTTTTTTGTTGGAATAATTTTTGAACGAAGTCTTATTTATACACACACAACACAATGTTTTTCTTTATCACTCTCTGTTGCTGTATCCTTTCCTTTGCTGAAGAAGAAATGTAACCAAAAACGGCAGCAGACCGACTCGATATGTTTTTCGTCATCATTATATTTTTGTATTTGATGTATTTAACCAAACAGTTTTAAAAAATTGAATACGGGATTTTGTTTCTTATAATGTTGTTTCTGCTATTGTTTTTCTTATAGTTGCACTTTTTTAAAGCGTCCAAAAATAGACTGTGTGTGTTTTTTGTTGTTGTTCTTATATTTCACACAAAGAAGTGTTGCTTACAATCAAATAAAAAAATGCAAAAAGACGACAACATTAAAGAGCGTTAAATATTTCATACAAAATTATGAAAACTTGACACCAATAACGCGTTTATTATATTTTTGTTGGTTAAATAAAAATCAAACAAAAATATTGTTTGAATCAGTAAAAAAATTTATAGAAATGAAAAAAATTTTCAAACAAGCGTTTGTTTGAAAAAAATTCGGCAATAATTTTTTCTGTGTAGGGTCCTGCGATGGCTATTCAACATATTTTTTAGTTTTCCTGTGTACAAAAATTTGAATGAACATTTCAGGTTGAAACACAATTTTGTTTTAAAAAGTCTGTCGTACAAAAAACTGTTGATTGAAAATAAATGGTAAATGGCATAGAGAGTACAAATCTTGTTACAAAACTCGTTGAAAATGCTCAACTGTATTGTGAGTTTCTGTTTTATTTTATGAACACACACGATTTTTTGGTTGGTAAAAACCGAGAAGATACACAAAACAGTTTTAATAATTGGGTTAACCTGTTGAAATGTTGAATATATAATAATGATAATTGGCATAAAATAGTTTCCTTTAAACTTAATTGATCTATACAAATGCTGTACAGAGACAAGAACAGGTAACCATATACTATATAAAGTGTTAAATACAAATGTTTAATTAATCGTTACATTTAGTTCTAAAGGAGCTTACTGCTAAATTTTTGAGAATTCAGCTCTTGACGCAGTTCAGTAAGTACACAAAAATACATTGTTTGCAGAAAAAATATTTTATATGTTTTGTTTGTTGTTTTGCAATGGAAGGTAAAAGTGTTAAGTCTTATATTGTTTAAAAAAAGTGCTTAGTCCCTTTTTAAATATGAAATTTTAAAACAAAATATTTACAGTTGCTGGTTGAAAACTTCTAGTTTGAAAACCGTTTTTTATCCTGTTTTAATAGTTTGTGGGTTTAAATAACATTTGTTATTTAATTGAGTGCTGACGAAAAAACGAACTTTAGAGCGATGTGTGACGAGCAGGAAAACAAAAAATATGCAATTGCATGAAGGGAGAAACAGCATATTTATCCGTTTTAGAGCTTTTAATGAACCTTGGCATCGATTTGTTCGAGCATATTTTTGCATATACATATTACCTTTTACAGCATTTTTTGCACAATTTAGTTAAAATAGTTTTTTGCAGCAATTTTTAAGTTTTTAGCTCATATTTTGCATTTTTGAGGCATATTTTGATGCATTTTTTTAAATGCCTGCTTTAGCCTGTCCATTTTAATTCTTTGCGCACAGTTCAAGTTGCAATCTTGTAGATGATAATTTGATAAAATTTGGTAAAAAAACATTTTAATTGTGCTAAGAACGAAGTCTAACCTCTTTAGACCTGAACATTAACCCGTTGAATTTTTACATTTTTTACACCTTTTGGGGAGCAAATTAGACAACTGTATATTTATTTTTAAAAAATTTTATTTAAATTCTTAGAAACTAAGGGTGCACATATTTGTAACTCAGGTCTTAAAATATTAATAATTTCAACTAAATTTCTTAAGATCTGAACCGAACCGATTAAGTAAAGGGCTTATTAACTATTTGTTTTATTTTATGAGGTGTAATTTAAATTTCGGATTTTATTATTTTTTAAATTTTTTTTTTATTTAAAGTGGTAGAAAAAGAGGTGCACATATGTGTACTTCAGGGCTTAGCGATTAGTTATTGAGGAAAAATATCCCAACGGTATGGTTTTTTCAAACTGTTAAATTCAAATGTAACAAGTAAGAAAGTATAGTCGGTCAAGCCCGACCATATGATACCCTACACCACAGTATTTAAAAACACATCATGCTTATGTGTCCATATTAATATGGAAATGTCTATATTTTAAATTTCATTAAAATCGGTTTGGTAGGCAGAAATTGCCCCTTTCTCCCCTCGTGGTCCTATTTTTTGAAAAATGCATGCTTTTTGTGTCCATATAGATATGGTTCTATCTATGTTTTAAATTTGTTTTAAATTAAATTGTTTGATAGTTTTGAGAGGAAGAAATTTCCCCCTATCTGCCCTCGTTGTTCTACGATTTGGCCCATTTTCAACAGGCTTGGTCCTTGTGCCAATAAGCACCTATGACCAAAATGTCATCAACTTATCTCCAAAATTGCTGTACTTTGCGCACAAGGTTACATGGACAGCCAGCCAGCCTGCCAACCAGCCGGACGGACATCTTTAGTTCGACTCAGAAAGTGATTCTGAGTGGATCGTAATTCTTTAAGGTGGGTCTAGGACCAATATTTTAAGGTGTTACACACATCAGCACAAATGCATAATACCCTCTCCACTATTGTGGTGTGGGTATACAAATAATGGTTAAAACTTCTAAACCCTGCCATATTTTGATATTGTTTTGAAGCGCAGTAGCTTAAAGCAAGTAATAAAACTGTTTCTATTGGTCACACGATGTCGCTAGTCTTTAAAACTTGTAATAAGTTAAGGTATACAATAATTAGTATTGTGGTTATTTTGTTGAACTATTTATGGTTTTTAATCCAAATTTTTAATATTTTTAATTAGGCTTAAGTTCATGAAATTTAATTTTTATTAAATTATTTTTGTGAAGAGCCGGGCCACGTCAAGAATGAAAGATTATCAATAACAATTTTAATTAATTTTCATGTTGTAAAATTCCTTTCTTCACAAAAATAATTTAATAAAAATTAAATTTCATGAACTTAAGCCTAATTAAAAATATTAAAAATTTGGATTAAAAACCATAAATAGTTCAACAAAATAACCACAATACTAATTATTGTTAAAGCTAAGGCACGAGCTCTATGTGTACATTTGTCCTTCAAGTTGTGCTGAAAAAGGTCAACAGAAAAGAGAAAGACAAAGCGCAAAAACAAAAAATGTACTTGGACTTCAAGAAAAATTCTTGACGAAAGTACGAAAAAACAGAAGTAAAGGAAAAAACATGTAAAATCAATTAAAGTGGATAATCATTCAGGAAAGCAAATTTCGATCTACCAAATGTTAAAATACAATTTGGTTTAAGGATTGATGTTTGACTAGTGACGTCGGCAGTCGTCGATGGCTGCGAGTGTAAGACGGCAAATCCATCTGAGGAGATCGAGTGGTTGCGATCGAAACATGTCATGGTAACCTGCCGGCCAGGGTTCGAGCCCGGGCCACGTCAAGAATGAAAGATTATCAATAACAATTTTAATTAATTTTCATGTTGTAAAATTCCTTTCTTCACAAAAATAATTTAATAAAAATTAAATTTCATGAACTTAAGCCTAATTAAAAATATTAAAAATTTGGATTAAAAACCATAAATAGTTCAACAAAATAACCACAATACTAATTATTGTTAAAGCTAAGGCACGAGCTCTATGTGTACATTTGTCCTTCAAGTTGTGCTGAAAAAGGTCAACAGAAAAGAGAAAGACAAAGCGCAAAAACAAAAAATGTACTTGGACTTCAAGAAAAATTCTTGACGAAAGTACGAAAAAACAGAAGTAAAGGAAAAAACATGTAAAATCAATTAAAGTGGATAATCATTCAGGAAAGCAAATTTCGATCTACCAAATGTTAAAATACAATTTGGTTTAAGGATTGATGTTTGACTAGTGACGTCGGCAGTCGTCGATGGCTGCGAGTGTAAGACGGCAAATCCATCTGAGGAGATCGAGTGGTTGCGATCGAAACATGTCATGGTAACCTGCCGGCCAGGGTTCGAGCCCGGGCCACGTCAAGAATGAAAGATTATCAATAACAATTTTAATTAATTTTCATGTTGTAAAATTCCTTTCTTCACAAAAATAATTTAATAAAAATTTAATTTCATGAACTTAAGCCTAATTAAAAATATTAAAAATTTGGATTAAAAACCATAAATAGTTCAACAAAATAACCACAATACTAATTATTGTTAAAGCTAAGGCACGAGCTCTATGTGTACATTTGTCCTTCAAGTTGTGCTGAAAAAGGTCAACAGAAAAGAGAAAGACAAAGCGCAAAAACAAAAAATGTACTTGGACTTCAAGAAAAATTCTTGACGAAAGTACGAAAAAACAGAAGTAAAGGAAAAAACATGTAAAATCAATTAAAGTGGATAATCATTCAGGAAAGCAAATTTCGATCTACCAAATGTTAAAATACAATTTGGTTTAAGGATTGATGTTTGACTAGTGACGTCGGCAGTCGTCGATGGCTGCGAGTGTAAGACGGCAAATCCATCTGAGGAGATCGAGTGGTTGCGATCGAAACATGTCATGGTAACCTGCCGGCCAGGGTTCGAGCCCGGGCCACGTCAAGAATGAAAGATTATCAATAACAATTTTAATTAATTTTCATGTTGTAAAATTCCTTTCTTCACAAAAATAATTTAATAAAAATTAAATTTCATGAACTTAAGCCTAATTAAAAATATTAAAAATTTGGATTAAAAACCATAAATAGTTCAACAAAATAACCACAATACTAATTATTGTTAAAGCTAAGGCACGAGCTCTATGTGTACATTTGTCCTTCAAGTTGTGCTGAAAAAGGTCAACAGAAAAGAGAAAGACAAAGCGCAAAAACAAAAAATGTACTTGGACTTCAAGAAAAATTCTTGACGAAAGTACGAAAAAACAGAAGTAAAGGAAAAAACATGTAAAATCAATTAAAGTGGATAATCATTCAGGAAAGCAAATTTCGATCTACCAAATGTTAAAATACAATTTGGTTTAAGGATTGATGTTTGACTAGTGACGTCGGCAGTCGTCGATGGCTGCGAGTGTAAGACGGCAAATCCATCTGAGGAGATCGAGTGGTTGCGATCGAAACATGTCATGGTAACCTGCCGGCCAGGGTTCGAGCCCGGGCCACGTCAAGAATGAAAGATTATCAATAACAATTTTAATTAATTTTCATGTTGTAAAATTCCTTTCTTCACAAAAATAATTTAATAAAAGTTAAGGTATACATATGTATGTGTACCCATGGTCTGAAGAGGCTAAGTATATGGTGAGAATCGGGGTATAACTTTACTTGTTCCCTCCACATCCGTAAGCCATCAAATTGTGTTGGAATTTAGATTAAATTCGCCCAAGAAATATTTTGCTGCAAATTAAATTTTTTTCGAATCGTTCACATTTGCCCAAAACTTCCATCTATAAAAAGCTTTAACTTCATTTTAAATGTTAACAATTATAAACAATTTAGGGACCGTCCCTAAAATCCCTTTAAGACAAAAAATCTCTTATGGATGTTAATATCTAAATAGTATTCGGCACAAATAACTCTTATGCCCAATTTTCAGGATAGTATTTAAATCAATATTAAGTTAATTTTCATAACAAACTTAAATCGTATTTAAATCAGATTGGTTTTTTGAGTTTTATTTGAAAAGTCTTATTTAATTAAGATAAAAGTATGGTAGCACTTCTAAATACAAAAGGAAAAATATAAAAAAGTGTATTTATTTACAAGGTGGTCTGAAAAAACAGCTGACTGTTAATGCTTTGCCTGTTGTTGTTGTATTGTTGTGATATTGAGGCCACCTTGCTAAGATATTACAATGGAAATTTAAGTTGAAATTAAGTGTACCACATCGGTGACTTAAGTTTCACTTAAGTTTTTAGTGAAGAAGAGAATTTTGTATTTAAAACGATTTTAAAAATAAATGTGTTTTAATATCAATCCTGAAAATTCGGCATTAGCCTCTTAAAATAACTTTGATTTTGTGAGCCCATGACTGTCCATCGTTTCCAAACAGGGTGAATTCTCGAAAATTCGTCTGTAAATGCTATGGTGTTTGGACTTCACCGGTTATAATTTTGAGATTGTTTTTATTAATTGGAACTGTTATTAAGTTGTTGAATATTTTGTTTTTAAACTAGCGATTTTTGAATTTTTTGGGTCATATTTTTAACAATTTTTAGTACAATTTTCAGGGCATATTTTCAAGTTTTTACTGCATATTTAATTCGCATAAAACGTGTTTTTAGAGCATATTTCTGGTTTCCCTGGTGATGAGTAATGCTTTGCCTTATGTATAAGTTCAACATAAAGAATCTATTGGGCAAAAATTCTTGAAATTAGTTAAATGTAAGTTAAAGGGCCATGAAGTTTAAACAAATCAATTTCCCTGCTAACTAAATTGCCACATGCGAAGCTAAGAACCAATTCCCTAATCTTCGCAAAATATAATCCTATTGGAGGTCTGACTGTCTCTACACAGTCAGTATCCCCTATTTCTGAGCCCAGTTTCAACAACTCATTGGCCATTGCATTACCGTCGATTTTACATAGACTCGGTACCCAGCATAGCCTTAATACGTACTCCCCTTGAAATTTACAATACAGCCCAACAGGGCGATAAGTGCAACCTGGCTGTCTATATTAACCTTTGAACCTCCGTTAAAAATGCACTGCAGTCGTCAGGAAGCCTATATAACCTTTTAATATATACATATATATATATATATGTATATCCTCAAAGTAGACTACAGCAGCCTTGCTGAGACAGTAATTCCGCTCCCGGCAAATGCCCAGAATCGACCCAAGTGGCAACGTAATCCGTGGACCCAGGCAAAAACTACCTATGCCAATCTCATCCAACATCCGCGAGCGACCTATTGCGAAATTGCCTAACCGTCCCGGGTTCCTCACTCTGGCTGCTATTCTTATCACATTCTCCTCAATAGGCAGAAAATATAGAATAACATCCAAAACCGCTTGAGAAGTACTTCTCATGGAGAAAATCGACAAAGAAGGTTTACATGAAGATTTCTCAAAAAATGTTTTGAAGAAAAATGTAAATTGTTGTCAACTTTCATGAATGAAGTTAGAAGTTAATAGTATTTTATCGAAAATGAAAAATTTTATTTCGTGCCGCATACGCCACTTTTCTAAAAATATTTGTTAAAAGTAGCTTTTTGTGTAGCATACTTATTGCAAGGCATTGAGTAACTTGCTGAAATGAAAGTTTCTATATCAACAATCTAATAAAAAGTCAACATTGAGGATTTTTATACCCTTCACCACAGGTGGAAAAGGGTATATATAAGTTTGTCATTCCGTTTGTAATTTCTACAATATTGATCTTAGACCCTATAAAGTATATATATTCTGGGTCCTTATGAGGAGAGAAGTTGATTTAACGATATCCGTCCGTCTGTCCGTCTTACGTTTGATATGTGTTTTCCGGAGACTCCAGACATGATAGCGGCTACTTTGTTTTACATTTATGTCACATATAGTCCACCATTTCTTGCTATTGAAATTCAGCCAGATCGCTCCAACAATAGCTGAGATATGACCAAAAAACCACGACTGCCTCTAATTTTTCCAAAAAATCCCTTGTGGTTGTTGTATTTGTATTACTTTTTTCTGTATATCTGGAGAACGGCAAGAGCCAAAGCTTTAAAGTTAGGTACAAACATTTAGGCTATAAATATACACCATCCTACAAAATGTGGGCGGGATTGGAGAAGTAGGCGTGGTACCTCTCATACAAAAAGTATTAAAAATTGTATAAAAACCTGAATTTTTTGACTGTAATATCACCTATGGTTACGCCTTATATATCAGAAGATCGGAAATTTTTAATAGAAAATATTTTCTGAAAAACTCGGTTCAGACACGAAAAAGTTATGACCAAAATATTAATTTTTTTTGAAAAATACCCATTTTCAGGAACCATAGATCTTCCCGAGTCCACGTTTTATAGCCCAGATAACTGGCAAATTTTTTCTTGACTACGTCGGTATATAAATCTGTCAAATCGGTTAAGAAATAGCAGAGTTATGACCAAAATACTGAAATCCCAGAAATTACTCTTTTTATACCCTTCACCGAAGGTAAAAGGGTATATATAACTTTGTCATTCCGTTTGTAATTTCTACAATATTGATCCTACACCCTATAAAGTATATATATTCTGGGTTCTTATGAAAAGCGAAGTTCAAATCCGGTTGTCCGTCTGTCCGTCTGTCCGTCTGTCCGTCTGTCCGTCTGTCCGTCTGTCCGTCTGTCCGTCTGTCCGTCTGTCTGTTGAAATGGGTTTTCCGAAGCCCCCAGATATGATGGGAGCTTCGTTGGGGTATCTTTCTGTCAGGTATTCTTATTATAATTTTGCTATTGAAATTCAGCCAGATCGGTCCACAAATGGCTGAGATATGAGCAAAAAACCACGACTACCTCTAATTTTTCCCAAAAATCCCTTGTGGTTGTTGTATTTTTATTACTTTTTGCTGTATAACTGGGGAACGGCAAAAGCAAAAGTTTCCAAATTAGGTACACACATTTAGGTTGCCAATACACACCATTCTACAAAATGTGGGCGGGATTGGAGCAGTGGGCGTGGTACCTCCCGTACAAAAAAAATTAAAAATTTTATAAAAACCTAAATTTTAAGGCTGCCATATGTCCTATGGATATGATTTATATACCAAAATATCGGAAATTTTTAGTAGAACATATTTTATAAAAAACTCGGGAAAATCGGTTCAGATACAAAAAAGTTATGACCAAAATTTTTTTTTTTTTTTTAAATACCCACTTTCGGGAACCATAGATCTCCCGGAGTCCAAGCTTTATAACCAAGGTAAATGGTAAATTTCTTCTTTAACACGTTGGTATATAAATCTGTCAAATCGGTTAAAAAATGGCTGAGTTATCAGCAAAAAACCACGACTGCCTCTAATTTTTCCAAAAAAATCCCTTGTGGTTGTTGTTTTTTTGTTTTTTTATTTGAACGAGTTGAATTTTAAGCATAAGAAACATGTACACATGCTTGTACATGATTGTTCGCTTTAATTGAAAAATACATACCTACATATTAAACTAATAATATGACGGAGTATATTATACTATAATTCTTTATTTTTAACAACGTTAATAGCTCAATGGTCTGGGCGGTTGCCCAAGAAGGTTTGTTTTGTTTGTTAAATTGCCGGGGTTCAAATCTCGGCATCTCCACCTCTTCCAAACAGAAAATTTTTTAACTTTTTTTATAAATATTTCTATAAACGATTTTAAAATTATTCAGCGATTTTTGATTTTTTCATTTTATTAACAATATAAATATGAATCGTTCGCCTTACATGTGAAACAAAAACCATATTTTACAATTTGTTTTTGGCTTAAATGTAAATACCTAAGTATGTAGTATGTACGAGTATGCAAAAGTTATTTATGTGTATTGGTAGGCATTGTTTTCATGATTGTTGTTTTTTTCAGTTTTAGAGACGGATTGTTGCTATGTTTTGATAATCTCTTCTTACATTTCAATTCAAAAATCTCACACGTGTTGCCATATTATTTTTAAAAAATCTTATTATTTCTAAAAAAAATCCCATTTGTTATTTGAAAGCAAAACATTCAACAATAAGTATTTGCGTACGTAAATGTTTAATTTAATCAAAAAGCTAGAAACATTTAAGTTTGGATAATTTTATTGACGAAACCAATGACATAGAAACAGATCTTAAAATTTGTTCACAGCTTACTCTGACATTAGGCAAGGCAAAGAAATGCTAAAAATTATTTTGAAAACGCTACAAATAATTCTTTAAGTTGTTCATTATATTGTTTTAAATCCTTATACATTAAGTGACTCATTTTAAACAAAATTAAAATAAATGGTAATATTTAAACAAGTATTTAGGTAGATTTGATATAGCATCAGATATTAATACCACAATTGGTTAACCTTGAAATTGGAAGGCCCTCTAATAAAAACAAAATACAAACGGTTTTATAGCTATTTCGATTTAAAAGAATTTACAAACATATTTAGACAAGATTATTTTTTTTATATTTTAAAAAAACAGTCATCATTAATTGCGTAAAAGTTAGTTTATAACAATTTATTTTAGTTTTAATTGCTAAGACTATTCCATCCAACTTTAAAAATTAATCAAAAGAAGCTTAAAACATTTTTCTTTAAAGCTAATAAAATGCCAAATGGAAATTTTACAGCTAAATCTAAGTTTTTGGTGCTGAATTTACTTTCAAAAATAAAAAATTCCCACACTACTTAAAAGTCTTCATTAAAAATCGCCCAAACATGCAGGGTTATCGTCTTGTAAAAATATAAAATGAAATTTTTTTTACTATAATATAAGAATTATCCATTTCCATACGAAATTTCATTTTGACTACAACTATTTTTTTTAGTCAAAATTTATTATAATTTATTATAATACATAAAAAACTTAAGTTATATCAATACCTATTCTTCAATTTTTAAAATAATTCAAAAAAAGCTAGAAACATTTAATTAAAATGCTTAAAAAAAATGCGAAGCGCTTAATGAAAGTATTTTAGCTAAATTAAAATTTTTAATCTAAGTTAAGCTACAAAATTGCCAAAATGGTCACACTGCTTAAAAACCATACAAACAAGCAGGGTCATCCACTTTAAAAAAAACTGTATTTAGGGAATATTAGAAATGCCCTCATCATATAATTTTACGACTACAAAAAACCGCTAACATAACGAACAGTCACCTAGTGTCGTCAAAATATTAAAAGCAATCTTTGCCTTTTTATTGCTGACATTGATAACATATTAGTCACTTTTTTAGACAATTTATACAAAAATATATTCATATATACCTATATACGGGCCTGTTCTGAAATCACACCTGTGACTTTGTGGTGTTTTGAAAGTCATACCGTTGTTGTGTTTCTTGGTGTGCTTTCTGCAATTGAAGATCAAACAAAAACGGGACGCTAAAATATCAGACGTGTGATTTCAGTAGGCACATGTGATTTCAAATCACGTGATTTCAGTTAAAGTGATTTTCAGAACAGGCCTGATAATATCTTCTGCACAAAAGCGATTTAAAAGCATACACAATTTAAGCAATTTCTTGGTATGTTTATGTTGTATTATTGATAAATAAAAAACATTTAAATTGGTTTGCGACTTTTATTAACCAAAACGAAAGTTTACGTTTCAAAACGGTTAATGGTAACCCTGTAAAATAGTTGTTTTTTTTGTGGTTTTTTTTCATTTAAAATACTTGCGGTAAACTTCTTTTTTTTTTTTTATTTAATATTACCTTCTGTATTATACACAAACAACAAACACATACATACTTTTATTTACTATTAAAAATTATTGATATCACATACTCAAATCAACATCGACTTTACATGCGGTTCGATGGTCGAACGGTCTAAGCGGTCTGCCTCCTAACAATTTGTTATTGGTTGACTGGTTCGAATCCCATTCATTCCATTTTTTGTTTGTTTTTTATTTTTCGTTTTTTATAAATTCTTTTTATCTAAAAAGAAATTGGTCAGTTTTTAATTTTTAAAATTTTTTAAATATATTTATGAACTTCATAAACGTATATTTTATACATATTTACGCCTTTTAATTTACCCTTTTTATACCCTTATTTTTATTGATTTAATTTTTTTTTTACTTATTTTATTTTTTTATTTTATAGGTAATTCGTTTACATACATAAGTTTGTCATTCTGTTTGTTAATAATTATTTCTACAATATTGATTTCAGACCATATAAAGTGTATGTATATATATTGGGTGCTTATGAGGAGAAAAGTGGATTTAACGATGTCCGTCTGTCAGTCCGTTTGTCAATATTTATAGAAACCTAATTTTTAGGCCTGCCATATATATGACCTATGGATACGCTTTATTTATTAAAACATCGGAAATCTTTAGTAAAACATATTCTCTGCAAAACTCGGAAAAATTTTAGGGCTGCTATACGTCCTATGGATATGACTTATATACCAAAATATCTGAAATTTCTTGTAGAACATATTTTATAAAAAACTCGGAAAAATCGGTTCAGATACAAAAAAGTTATGACCAAAATTAAATTTTTTTTTTAAATACCCACTTTCGGGAACCATAGATCTCCCCGAGTCCAAGCTTTATAACTAAAGTAAATGGTAAATTTCTTCTTCAACACGTCGGTATAAAAATCTGCCAAATCGGTTAAAAAATTGCAGAGTTATAACCGAAATACTGAATCCACAAAAATTACTCTTTTTTTATAATTATTTATAATTAACTTTGTTAAAATATATATTTACAAGTTTATATAAATGTTTATATATAAATATAACTTAAGTAAATGGTAAAATTCTTCCTTAACACGTCGGTATATAAAACTATCAAATCGATTAGACAATGGGTAATTTATGAGCAAAATACTCCAAAAATGGGCTAAAAAACATCAAAATTTTTATAAAAACCTAAATTTTAGGGCTGCTATACGTCCTATGGATATGACTTATATACCAAAATATCTGAAATTTCTTGTAGAACATTTTTTATAAAAAACTCGGAAAAATCGGTTCAGATCCAAAAAAGTTATGACCAAAATTAATTTTTTTTTTAAAATACCTACTTTCGGGAACCATAGATCTCCCCGAGTCCAAGCTTTATAACTTAAGTAAATGGTAAATTTCTTCTTCAACACGTCGGTACATAAATCTGCCAAATCGGTTAAAAAATGGCAGAGTTATAACCGAAATACTGAATCCACAAAAATTACTCTTTTTATACCCTTCACCGAAGGTAAAAGGGTATATATAACTTTGTCATTCCGTTTGTAATTTCTACAATATTGATCCTACACCCTATAAAGTATATATATTCTGGGTTCTTATGAAAAGCGAAGTTCAAATCCGGTTGTCCGTCTGTCCGTCTGTCCGTCTGTCCGTCTGTCCGTCTGTCCGTCTGTCCGTCTGTCCGTCTGTCCGTCTGTCTGTTGAAATGGGTTTTCCGAAGCCCCCAGATATGATGGGAGCTTCGTTGGGGTATCTTTCTGTCAGGTATTCTTATTATAATTTTGCTATTGAAATTCAGCCAGATCGGTCCACAAATGGCTGAGATATGAGCAAAAAACCACGACTACCTCTAATTTTTCCCAAAAATCCCTTGTGGTTGTTGTATTTTTATTACTTTTTGCTGTATAACTGGGGAACGGCAAAAGCAAAAGTTTCCAAATTAGGTACACACATTTAGGTTGCCAATACACACCATTCTACAAAATGTGGGCGGGATTGGAGCAGTGGGCGTGGTACCTCCCGTACAAAAAAAATTAAAAATTTTATAAAAACCTAAATTTTAAGGCTGCCATATGTCCTATGGATATGATTTATATACCAAAATATCGGAAATTTTTAGTAGAACATATTTTATAAAAAACTCGGGAAAATCGGTTCAGATACAAAAAAGTTATGACCAAAATTTTTTTTTTTTTTTTAAATACCCACTTTCGGGAACCATAGATCTCCCGGAGTCCAAGCTTTATAACCAAGGTAAATGGTAAATTTCTTCTTTAACACGTTGGTATATAAATCTGTCAAATCGGTTAAAAAATGGCTGAGTTATCAGCAAAAAACCACGACTGCCTCTAATTTTTCCAAAAAAATCCCTTGTGGTTGTTGTTTTTTTGTTTTTTTATTTGAACGAGTTGAATTTTAAGCATAAGAAACATGTACACCTGCTTGTACATGATTGTTCGCTTTAATTGAAAAATACATACCTACATATTAAACTAATAATATCACGGAGTATATTATACTATAATTCTTTATTTTTAACAACGTTAATAGCTCAATGGTCTGGGCGGTTGCCCAAGAAGGTTTGTTTTGTTTGTTAAATTGCCGGGGTTCAAATCTCGGCATCTCCACCTCTTCCAAACAGAAAATTTTTTAACTTTTTTTATAAATATTTCTATAAACGATTTTAAAATTATTCAGCGATTTTTGATTTTTTCATTTTATTAACAATATAAATATGAATCGTTCGCCTTACATGTGAAACAAAAACCATATTTTACAATTTGTTTTTGGCTTAAATGTAAATACCTAAGTATGTAGTATGTACGAGTATGCAAAAGTTATTTATGTGTATTGGTAGGCATTGTTTTCATGATTGTTGTTTTTTTCAGTTTTAGAGACGGATTGTTGCTATGTTTTGATAATCTCTTCTTACATTTCAATTCAAAAATCTCACACGTGTTGCCATATTATTTTTAAAAAATCTTATTATTTCTAAAAAAAATCCCATTTGTTATTTGAAAGCAAAACATTCAACAATAAGTATTTGCGTACGTAAATGTTTAATTTAATCAAAAAGCTAGAAACATTTAAGTTTGGATAATTTTATTGACGAAACCAATGACATAGAAACAGATCTTAAAATTTGTTCACAGCTTACTCTGACATTAGGCAAGGCAAAGAAATGCTAAAAATTATTTTGAAAACGCTACAAATAATTCTTTAAGTTGTTCATTATATTGTTTTAAATCCTTATACATTAAGTGACTCATTTTAAACAAAATTAAAATAAATGGTAATATTTAAACAAGTATTTAGGTAGATTTGATATAGCATCAGATATTAATACCACAATTGGTTAACCTTGAAATTGGAAGGCCCTCTAATAAAAACAAAATACAAACGGTTTTATAGCTATTTCGATTTAAAAGAATTTACAAACATATTTAGACAAGATTATTTTTTTTATATTTTAAAAAAACAGTCATCATTAATTGCGTAAAAGTTAGTTTATAACAATTTATTTTAGTTTTAATTGCTAAGACTATTCCATCCAACTTTAAAAATTAATCAAAAGAAGCTTAAAACATTTTTCTTTAAAGCTAATAAAATGCCAAATGGAAATTTTACAGCTAAATCTAAGTTTTTGGTGCTGAATTTACTTTCAAAAATAAAAAATTCCCACACTACTTAAAAGTCTTCATTAAAAATCGCCCAAACATGCAGGGTTATCGTCTTGTAAAAATATAAAATGAAATTTTTTTTACTATAATATAAGAATTATCCATTTCCATACGAAATTTCATTTTGACTACAACTATTTTTTTTAGTCAAAATTTATTATAATTTATTATAATACATAAAAAACTTAAGTTATATCAATACCTATTCTTCAATTTTTAAAATAATTCAAAAAAAGCTAGAAACATTTAATTAAAATGCTTAAAAAAAATGCGAAGCGCTTAATGAAAGTATTTTAGCTAAATTAAAATTTTTAATCTAAGTTAAGCTACAAAATTGCCAAAATGGTCACACTGCTTAAAAACCATACAAACAAGCAGGGTCATCCACTTTAAAAAAAACTGTATTTAGGGAATATTAGAAATGCCCTCATCATATAATTTTACGACTACAAAAAACCGCTAACATAACGAACAGTCACCTAGTGTCGTCAAAATATTAAAAGCAATCTTTGCCTTTTTATTGCTGACATTGATAACATATTAGTCACTTTTTTAGACAATTTATACAAAAATATATTCATATATACCTATATACGGGCCTGTTCTGAAATCACACCTGTGACTTTGTGGTGTTTTGAAAGTCATACCGTTGTTGTGTTTCTTGGTGTGCTTTCTGCAATTGAAGATCAAACAAAAACGGGACGCTAAAATATCAGACGTGTGATTTCAGTAGGCACATGTGATTTCAAATCACGTGATTTCAGTTAAAGTGATTTTCAGAACAGGCCTGATAATATCTTCTGCACAAAAGCGATTTAAAAGCATACACAATTTAAGCAATTTCTTGGTATGTTTATGTTGTATTATTGATAAATAAAAAACATTTAAATTGGTTTGCGACTTTTATTAACCAAAACGAAAGTTTACGTTTCAAAACGGTTAATGGTAACCCTGTAAAATAGTTGTTTTTTTTGTGGTTTTTTTTCATTTAAAATACTTGCGGTAAACTTCTTTTTTTTTTTTTATTTAATATTACCTTCTGTATTATACACAAACAACAAACACATACATACTTTTATTTACTATTAAAAATTATTGATATCACATACTCAAATCAACATCGACTTTACATGCGGTTCGATGGTCGAACGGTCTAAGCGGTCTGCCTCCTAACAATTTGTTATTGGTTGACTGGTTCGAATCCCATTCATTCCATTTTTTGTTTGTTTTTTATTTTTCGTTTTTTATAAATTCTTTTTATCTAAAAAGAAATTGGTCAGTTTTTAATTTTTAAAATTTTTTAAATATATTTATGAACTTCATAAACGTATATTTTATACATATTTACGCCTTTTAATTTACCCTTTTTATACCCTTATTTTTATTGATTTAATTTTTTTTTTACTTATTTTATTTTTTTATTTTATAGGTAATTCGTTTACATACATAAGTTTGTCATTCTGTTTGTTAATAATTATTTCTACAATATTGATTTCAGACCATATAAAGTGTATGTATATATATTGGGTGCTTATGAGGAGAAAAGTGGATTTAACGATGTCCGTCTGTCAGTCCGTTTGTCAATATTTATAGAAACCTAATTTTTAGGCCTGCCATATATATGACCTATGGATACGCTTTATTTATTAAAACATCGGAAATCTTTAGTAAAACATATTCTCTGCAAAACTCGGAAAAATTTTAGGGCTGCTATACGTCCTATGGATATGACTTATATACCAAAATATCTGAAATTTCTTGTAGAACATATTTTATAAAAAACTCGGAAAAATCGGTTCAGATACAAAAAAGTTATGACCAAAATTAAATTTTTTTTTTAAATACCCACTTTCGGGAACCATAGATCTCCCCGAGTCCAAGCTTTATAACTAAAGTAAATGGTAAATTTCTTCTTCAACACGTCGGTATAAAAATCTGCCAAATCGGTTAAAAAATTGCAGAGTTATAACCGAAATACTGAATCCACAAAAATTACTCTTTTTTTATAATTATTTATAATTAACTTTGTTAAAATATATATTTACAAGTTTATATAAATGTTTATATATAAATATAACTTAAGTAAATGGTAAAATTCTTCCTTAACACGTCGGTATATAAAACTATCAAATCGATTAGACAATGGGTAATTTATGAGCAAAATACTCCAAAAATGGGCTAAAAAACATCAAAATTTTTATAAAAACCTAAATTTTAGGGCTGCTATACGTCCTATGGATATGACTTATATACCAAAATATCTGAAATTTCTTGTAGAACATTTTTTATAAAAAACTCGGAAAAATCGGTTCAGATCCAAAAAAGTTATGACCAAAATTAATTTTTTTTTTAAAATACCTACTTTCGGGAACCATAGATCTCCCCGAGTCCAAGCTTTATAACTTAAGTAAATGGTAAATTTCTTCTTCAACACGTCGGTACATAAATCTGCCAAATCGGTTAAAAAATGGCAGAGTTATAACCGAAATACTGAATCCACAAAAATTACTCTTTTTTATACCCTTCACCGAAGGTAAAAGGGTATATATAACTTTGTCATTCCGTTTGTAATTTCTACAATATTGATCCTACACCCTATAAAGTATATATATTCTGGGTTCTTATGAAAAGCGAAGTTCAAATCCGGTTGTCCGTCTGTCCGTCTGTCCGTCTGTCCGTCTGTCCGTCTGTCCGTCTGTCCGTCTGTCCGTCTGTCCGTCTGTCTGTTGAAATGGGTTTTCCGAAGCCCCCAGATACGATGGGAGCTTCGTTGGGGTATCTTTCTGTCAGGTATTCTTATTATAATTTTGCTATTGAAATTCAGCCAGATCGGTCCACAAATGGCTGAGATATGAGCAAAAAACCACGACTACCTCTAATTTTTCCCAAAAATCCCTTGTGGTTGTTGTATTTTTATTACTTTTTGCTGTATAACTGGGGAACGGCAAAAGCAAAAGTTTCCAAATTAGGTACACACATTTAGGTTGCCAATACACACCATTCTACAAAATGTGGGCGGGATTGGAGCAGTGGGCGTGGTACCTCCCGTACAAAAAAAATTAAAAATTTTATAAAAACCTAAATTTTAAGGCTGCCATATGTCCTATGGATATGATTTATATACCAAAATATCGGAAATTTTTAGTAGAACATATTTTATAAAAAACTCGGGAAAATCGGTTCAGATACAAAAAAGTTATGACCAAAATTTTTTTTTTTTTTTTAAATACCCACTTTCGGGAACCATAGATCTCCCGGAGTCCAAGCTTTATAACCAAGGTAAATGGTAAATTTCTTCTTTAACACGTTGGTATATAAATCTGTCAAATCGGTTAAAAAATGGCTGAGTTATCAGCAAAAAACCACGACTGCCTCTAATTTTTCCAAAAAAATCCCTTGTGGTTGTTGTTTTTTTGTTTTTTTATTTGAACGAGTTGAATTTTAAGCATAAGAAACATGTACACATGCTTGTACATGATTGTTCGCTTTAATTGAAAAATACATACCTACATATTAAACTAATAATATGACGGAGTATATTATACTATAATTCTTTATTTTTAACAACGTTAATAGCTCAATGGTCTGGGCGGTTGCCCAAGAAGGTTTGTTTTGTTTGTTAAATTGCCGGGGTTCAAATCTCGGCATCTCCACCTCTTCCAAACAGAAAATTTTTTAACTTTTTTTATAAATATTTCTATAAACGATTTTAAAATTATTCAGCGATTTTTGATTTTTTCATTTTATTAACAATATAAATATGAATCGTTCGCCTTACATGTGAAACAAAAACCATATTTTACAATTTGTTTTTGGCTTAAATGTAAATACCTAAGTATGTAGTATGTACGAGTATGCAAAAGTTATTTATGTGTATTGGTAGGCATTGTTTTCATGATTGTTGTTTTTTTCAGTTTTAGAGACGGATTGTTGCTATGTTTTGATAATCTCTTCTTACATTTCAATTCAAAAATCTCACACGTGTTGCCATATTATTTTTAAAAAATCTTATTATTTCTAAAAAAAATCCCATTTGTTATTTGAAAGCAAAACATTCAACAATAAGTATTTGCGTACGTAAATGTTTAATTTAATCAAAAAGCTAGAAACATTTAAGTTTGGATAATTTTATTGACGAAACCAATGACATAGAAACAGATCTTAAAATTTGTTCACAGCTTACTCTGACATTAGGCAAGGCAAAGAAATGCTAAAAATTATTTTGAAAACGCTACAAATAATTCTTTAAGTTGTTCATTATATTGTTTTAAATCCTTATACATTAAGTGACTCATTTTAAACAAAATTAAAATAAATGGTAATATTTAAACAAGTATTTAGGTAGATTTGATATAGCATCAGATATTAATACCACAATTGGTTAACCTTGAAATTGGAAGGCCCTCTAATAAAAACAAAATACAAACGGTTTTATAGCTATTTCGATTTAAAAGAATTTACAAACATATTTAGACAAGATTATTTTTTTTATATTTTAAAAAAACAGTCATCATTAATTGCGTAAAAGTTAGTTTATAACAATTTATTTTAGTTTTAATTGCTAAGACTATTCCATCCAACTTTAAAAATTAATCAAAAGAAGCTTAAAACATTTTTCTTTAAAGCTAATAAAATGCCAAATGGAAATTTTACAGCTAAATCTAAGTTTTTGGTGCTGAATTTACTTTCAAAAATAAAAAATTCCCACACTACTTAAAAGTCTTCATTAAAAATCGCCCAAACATGCAGGGTTATCGTCTTGTAAAAATATAAAATGAAATTTTTTTTACTATAATATAAGAATTATCCATTTCCATACGAAATTTCATTTTGACTACAACTATTTTTTTTAGTCAAAATTTATTATAATTTATTATAATACATAAAAAACTTAAGTTATATCAATACCTATTCTTCAATTTTTAAAATAATTCAAAAAAAGCTAGAAACATTTAATTAAAATGCTTAAAAAAAATGCGAAGCGCTTAATGAAAGTATTTTAGCTAAATTAAAATTTTTAATCTAAGTTAAGCTACAAAATTGCCAAAATGGTCACACTGCTTAAAAACCATACAAACAAGCAGGGTCATCCACTTTAAAAAAAACTGTATTTAGGGAATATTAGAAATGCCCTCATCATATAATTTTACGACTACAAAAAACCGCTAACATAACGAACAGTCACCTAGTGTCGTCAAAATATTAAAAGCAATCTTTGCCTTTTTATTGCTGACATTGATAACATATTAGTCACTTTTTTAGACAATTTATACAAAAATATATTCATATATACCTATATACGGGCCTGTTCTGAAATCACACCTGTGACTTTGTGGTGTTTTGAAAGTCATACCGTTGTTGTGTTTCTTGGTGTGCTTTCTGCAATTGAAGATCAAACAAAAACGGGACGCTAAAATATCAGACGTGTGATTTCAGTAGGCACATGTGATTTCAAATCACGTGATTTCAGTTAAAGTGATTTTCAGAACAGGCCTGATAATATCTTCTGCACAAAAGCGATTTAAAAGCATACACAATTTAAGCAATTTCTTGGTATGTTTATGTTGTATTATTGATAAATAAAAAACATTTAAATTGGTTTGCGACTTTTATTAACCAAAACGAAAGTTTACGTTTCAAAACGGTTAATGGTAACCCTGTAAAATAGTTGTTTTTTTTGTGGTTTTTTTTCATTTAAAATACTTGCGGTAAACTTCTTTTTTTTTTTTTATTTAATATTACCTTCTGTATTATACACAAACAACAAACACATACATACTTTTATTTACTATTAAAAATTATTGATATCACATACTCAAATCAACATCGACTTTACATGCGGTTCGATGGTCGAACGGTCTAAGCGGTCTGCCTCCTAACAATTTGTTATTGGTTGACTGGTTCGAATCCCATTCATTCCATTTTTTGTTTGTTTTTTATTTTTCGTTTTTTATAAATTCTTTTTATCTAAAAAGAAATTGGTCAGTTTTTAATTTTTAAAATTTTTTAAATATATTTATGAACTTCATAAACGTATATTTTATACATATTTACGCCTTTTAATTTACCCTTTTTATACCCTTATTTTTATTGATTTAATTTTTTTTTTACTTATTTTATTTTTTTATTTTATAGGTAATTCGTTTACATACATAAGTTTGTCATTCTGTTTGTTAATAATTATTTCTACAATATTGATTTCAGACCATATAAAGTGTATGTATATATATTGGGTGCTTATGAGGAGAAAAGTGGATTTAACGATGTCCGTCTGTCAGTCCGTTTGTCAATATTTATAGAAACCTAATTTTTAGGCCTGCCATATATATGACCTATGGATACGCTTTATTTATTAAAACATCGGAAATCTTTAGTAAAACATATTCTCTGCAAAACTCGGAAAAATTTTAGGGCTGCTATACGTCCTATGGATATGACTTATATACCAAAATATCTGAAATTTCTTGTAGAACATATTTTATAAAAAACTCGGAAAAATCGGTTCAGATACAAAAAAGTTATGACCAAAATTAAATTTTTTTTTTAAATACCCACTTTCGGGAACCATAGATCTCCCCGAGTCCAAGCTTTATAACTAAAGTAAATGGTAAATTTCTTCTTCAACACGTCGGTATAAAAATCTGCCAAATCGGTTAAAAAATTGCAGAGTTATAACCGAAATACTGAATCCACAAAAATTACTCTTTTTTTATAATTATTTATAATTAACTTTGTTAAAATATATATTTACAAGTTTATATAAATGTTTATATATAAATATAACTTAAGTAAATGGTAAAATTCTTCCTTAACACGTCGGTATATAAAACTATCAAATCGATTAGACAATGGGTAATTTATGAGCAAAATACTCCAAAAATGGGCTAAAAAACATCAAAATTTTTATAAAAACCTAAATTTTAGGGCTGCTATACGTCCTATGGATATGACTTATATACCAAAATATCTGAAATTTCTTGTAGAACATTTTTTATAAAAAACTCGGAAAAATCGGTTCAGATCCAAAAAAGTTATGACCAAAATTAATTTTTTTTTTAAAATACCTACTTTCGGGAACCATAGATCTCCCCGAGTCCAAGCTTTATAACTTAAGTAAATGGTAAATTTCTTCTTCAACACGTCGGTACATAAATCTGCCAAATCGGTTAAAAAATGGCAGAGTTATAACCGAAATACTGAATCCACAAAAATTACTCTTTTTTATACCCTTCACCGAAGGTAAAAGGGTATATATAACTTTGTCATTCCGTTTGTAATTTCTACAATATTGATCCTACACCCTATAAAGTATATATATTCTGGGTTCTTATGAAAAGCGAAGTTCAAATCCGGTTGTCCGTCTGTCCGTCTGTCCGTCTGTCCGTCTGTCCGTCTGTCCGTCTGTCCGTCTGTCCGTCTGTCCGTCTGTCTGTTGAAATGGGTTTTCCGAAGCCCCCAGATATGATGGGAGCTTCGTTGGGGTATCTTTCTGTCAGGTATTCTTATTATAATTTTGCTATTGAAATTCAGCCAGATCGGTCCACAAATGGCTGAGATATGAGCAAAAAACCACGACTACCTCTAATTTTTCCCAAAAATCCCTTGTGGTTGTTGTATTTTTATTACTTTTTGCTGTATAACTGGGGAACGGCAAAAGCAAAAGTTTCCAAATTAGGTACACACATTTAGGTTGCCAATACACACCATTCTACAAAATGTGGGCGGGATTGGAGCAGTGGGCGTGGTACCTCCCGTACAAAAAAAATTAAAAATTTTATAAAAACCTAAATTTTAAGGCTGCCATATGTCCTATGGATATGATTTATATACCAAAATATCGGAAATTTTTAGTAGAACATATTTTATAAAAAACTCGGGAAAATCGGTTCAGATACAAAAAAGTTATGACCAAAATTTTTTTTTTTTTTTTAAATACCCACTTTCGGGAACCATAGATCTCCCGGAGTCCAAGCTTTATAACCAAGGTAAATGGTAAATTTCTTCTTTAACACGTTGGTATATAAATCTGTCAAATCGGTTAAAAAATGGCTGAGTTATCAGCAAAAAACCACGACTGCCTCTAATTTTTCCAAAAAAATCCCTTGTGGTTGTTGTTTTTTTGTTTTTTTATTTGAACGAGTTGAATTTTAAGCATAAGAAACATGTACACATGCTTGTACATGATTGTTCGCTTTAATTGAAAAATACATACCTACATATTAAACTAATAATATCACGGAGTATATTATACTATAATTCTTTATTTTTAACAACGTTAATAGCTCAATGGTCTGGGCGGTTGCCCAAGAAGGTTTGTTTTGTTTGTTAAATTGCCGGGGTTCAAATCTCGGCATCTCCACCTCTTCCAAACAGAAAATTTTTTAACTTTTTTTATAAATATTTCTATAAACGATTTTAAAATTATTCAGCGATTTTTGATTTTTTCATTTTATTAACAATATAAATATGAATCGTTCGCCTTACATGTGAAACAAAAACCATATTTTACAATTTGTTTTTGGCTTAAATGTAAATACCTAAGTATGTAGTATGTACGAGTATGCAAAAGTTATTTATGTGTATTGGTAGGCATTGTTTTCATGATTGTTGTTTTTTTCAGTTTTAGAGACGGATTGTTGCTATGTTTTGATAATCTCTTCTTACATTTCAATTCAAAAATCTCACACGTGTTGCCATATTATTTTTAAAAAATCTTATTATTTCTAAAAAAAATCCCATTTGTTATTTGAAAGCAAAACATTCAACAATAAGTATTTGCGTACGTAAATGTTTAATTTAATCAAAAAGCTAGAAACATTTAAGTTTGGATAATTTTATTGACGAAACCAATGACATAGAAACAGATCTTAAAATTTGTTCACAGCTTACTCTGACATTAGGCAAGGCAAAGAAATGCTAAAAATTATTTTGAAAACGCTACAAATAATTCTTTAAGTTGTTCATTATATTGTTTTAAATCCTTATACATTAAGTGACTCATTTTAAACAAAATTAAAATAAATGGTAATATTTAAACAAGTATTTAGGTAGATTTGATATAGCATCAGATATTAATACCACAATTGGTTAACCTTGAAATTGGAAGGCCCTCTAATAAAAACAAAATACAAACGGTTTTATAGCTATTTCGATTTAAAAGAATTTACAAACATATTTAGACAAGATTATTTTTTTTATATTTTAAAAAAACAGTCATCATTAATTGCGTAAAAGTTAGTTTATAACAATTTATTTTAGTTTTAATTGCTAAGACTATTCCATCCAACTTTAAAAATTAATCAAAAGAAGCTTAAAACATTTTTCTTTAAAGCTAATAAAATGCCAAATGGAAATTTTACAGCTAAATCTAAGTTTTTGGTGCTGAATTTACTTTCAAAAATAAAAAATTCCCACACTACTTAAAAGTCTTCATTAAAAATCGCCCAAACATGCAGGGTTATCGTCTTGTAAAAATATAAAATGAAATTTTTTTTACTATAATATAAGAATTATCCATTTCCATACGAAATTTCATTTTGACTACAACTATTTTTTTTAGTCAAAATTTATTATAATTTATTATAATACATAAAAAACTTAAGTTATATCAATACCTATTCTTCAATTTTTAAAATAATTCAAAAAAAGCTAGAAACATTTAATTAAAATGCTTAAAAAAAATGCGAAGCGCTTAATGAAAGTATTTTAGCTAAATTAAAATTTTTAATCTAAGTTAAGCTACAAAATTGCCAAAATGGTCACACTGCTTAAAAACCATACAAACAAGCAGGGTCATCCACTTTAAAAAAAACTGTATTTAGGGAATATTAGAAATGCCCTCATCATATAATTTTACGACTACAAAAAACCGCTAACATAACGAACAGTCACCTAGTGTCGTCAAAATATTAAAAGCAATCTTTGCCTTTTTATTGCTGACATTGATAACATATTAGTCACTTTTTTAGACAATTTATACAAAAATATATTCATATATACCTATATACGGGCCTGTTCTGAAATCACACCTGTGACTTTGTGGTGTTTTGAAAGTCATACCGTTGTTGTGTTTCTTGGTGTGCTTTCTGCAATTGAAGATCAAACAAAAACGGGACGCTAAAATATCAGACGTGTGATTTCAGTAGGCACATGTGATTTCAAATCACGTGATTTCAGTTAAAGTGATTTTCAGAACAGGCCTGATAATATCTTCTGCACAAAAGCGATTTAAAAGCATACACAATTTAAGCAATTTCTTGGTATGTTTATGTTGTATTATTGATAAATAAAAAACATTTAAATTGGTTTGCGACTTTTATTAACCAAAACGAAAGTTTACGTTTCAAAACGGTTAATGGTAACCCTGTAAAATAGTTGTTTTTTTTGTGGTTTTTTTTCATTTAAAATACTTGCGGTAAACTTCTTTTTTTTTTTTTATTTAATATTACCTTCTGTATTATACACAAACAACAAACACATACATACTTTTATTTACTATTAAAAATTATTGATATCACATACTCAAATCAACATCGACTTTACATGCGGTTCGATGGTCGAACGGTCTAAGCGGTCTGCCTCCTAACAATTTGTTATTGGTTGACTGGTTCGAATCCCATTCATTCCATTTTTTGTTTGTTTTTTATTTTTCGTTTTTTATAAATTCTTTTTATCTAAAAAGAAATTGGTCAGTTTTTAATTTTTAAAATTTTTTAAATATATTTATGAACTTCATAAACGTATATTTTATACATATTTACGCCTTTTAATTTACCCTTTTTATACCCTTATTTTTATTGATTTAATTTTTTTTTTACTTATTTTATTTTTTTATTTTATAGGTAATTCGTTTACATACATAAGTTTGTCATTCTGTTTGTTAATAATTATTTCTACAATATTGATTTCAGACCATATAAAGTGTATGTATATATATTGGGTGCTTATGAGGAGAAAAGTGGATTTAACGATGTCCGTCTGTCAGTCCGTTTGTCAATATTTATAGAAACCTAATTTTTAGGCCTGCCATATATATGACCTATGGATACGCTTTATTTATTAAAACATCGGAAATCTTTAGTAAAACATATTCTCTGCAAAACTCGGAAAAATTTTAGGGCTGCTATACGTCCTATGGATATGACTTATATACCAAAATATCTGAAATTTCTTGTAGAACATATTTTATAAAAAACTCGGAAAAATCGGTTCAGATACAAAAAAGTTATGACCAAAATTAAATTTTTTTTTTAAATACCCACTTTCGGGAACCATAGATCTCCCCGAGTCCAAGCTTTATAACTAAAGTAAATGGTAAATTTCTTCTTCAACACGTCGGTATAAAAATCTGCCAAATCGGTTAAAAAATTGCAGAGTTATAACCGAAATACTGAATCCACAAAAATTACTCTTTTTTTATAATTATTTATAATTAACTTTGTTAAAATATATATTTACAAGTTTATATAAATGTTTATATATAAATATAACTTAAGTAAATGGTAAAATTCTTCCTTAACACGTCGGTATATAAAACTATCAAATCGATTAGACAATGGGTAATTTATGAGCAAAATACTCCAAAAATGGGCTAAAAAACATCAAAATTTTTATAAAAACCTAAATTTTAGGGCTGCTATACGTCCTATGGATATGACTTATATACCAAAATATCTGAAATTTCTTGTAGAACATTTTTTATAAAAAACTCGGAAAAATCGGTTCAGATCCAAAAAAGTTATGACCAAAATTAATTTTTTTTTTAAAATACCTACTTTCGGGAACCATAGATCTCCCCGAGTCCAAGCTTTATAACTTAAGTAAATGGTAAATTTCTTCTTCAACACGTCGGTACATAAATCTGCCAAATCGGTTAAAAAATGGCAGAGTTATAACCGAAATACTGAATCCACAAAAATTACTCTTTTTTATACCCTTCACCGAAGGTAAAAGGGTATATATAACTTTGTCATTCCGTTTGTAATTTCTACAATATTGATCCTACACCCTATAAAGTATATATATTCTGGGTTCTTATGAAAAGCGAAGTTCAAATCCGGTTGTCCGTCTGTCCGTCTGTCCGTCTGTCCGTCTGTCCGTCTGTCCGTCTGTCCGTCTGTCCGTCTGTCCGTCTGTCTGTTGAAATGGGTTTTCCGAAGCCCCCAGATACGATGGGAGCTTCGTTGGGGTATCTTTCTGTCAGGTATTCTTATTATAATTTTGCTATTGAAATTCAGCCAGATCGGTCCACAAATGGCTGAGATATGAGCAAAAAACCACGACTACCTCTAATTTTTCCCAAAAATCCCTTGTGGTTGTTGTATTTTTATTACTTTTTGCTGTATAACTGGGGAACGGCAAAAGCAAAAGTTTCCAAATTAGGTACACACATTTAGGTTGCCAATACACACCATTCTACAAAATGTGGGCGGGATTGGAGCAGTGGGCGTGGTACCTCCCGTACAAAAAAAATTAAAAATTTTATAAAAACCTAAATTTTAAGGCTGCCATATGTCCTATGGATATGATTTATATACCAAAATATCGGAAATTTTTAGTAGAACATATTTTATAAAAAACTCGGGAAAATCGGTTCAGATACAAAAAAGTTATGACCAAAATTTTTTTTTTTTTTTTAAATACCCACTTTCGGGAACCATAGATCTCCCGGAGTCCAAGCTTTATAACCAAGGTAAATGGTAAATTTCTTCTTTAACACGTTGGTATATAAATCTGTCAAATCGGTTAAAAAATGGCTGAGTTATCAGCAAAAAACCACGACTGCCTCTAATTTTTCCAAAAAAATCCCTTGTGGTTGTTGTTTTTTTGTTTTTTTATTTGAACGAGTTGAATTTTAAGCATAAGAAACATGTACACATGCTTGTACATGATTGTTCGCTTTAATTGAAAAATACATACCTACATATTAAACTAATAATATGACGGAGTATATTATACTATAATTCTTTATTTTTAACAACGTTAATAGCTCAATGGTCTGGGCGGTTGCCCAAGAAGGTTTGTTTTGTTTGTTAAATTGCCGGGGTTCAAATCTCGGCATCTCCACCTCTTCCAAACAGAAAATTTTTTAACTTTTTTTATAAATATTTCTATAAACGATTTTAAAATTATTCAGCGATTTTTGATTTTTTCATTTTATTAACAATATAAATATGAATCGTTCGCCTTACATGTGAAACAAAAACCATATTTTACAATTTGTTTTTGGCTTAAATGTAAATACCTAAGTATGTAGTATGTACGAGTATGCAAAAGTTATTTATGTGTATTGGTAGGCATTGTTTTCATGATTGTTGTTTTTTTCAGTTTTAGAGACGGATTGTTGCTATGTTTTGATAATCTCTTCTTACATTTCAATTCAAAAATCTCACACGTGTTGCCATATTATTTTTAAAAAATCTTATTATTTCTAAAAAAAATCCCATTTGTTATTTGAAAGCAAAACATTCAACAATAAGTATTTGCGTACGTAAATGTTTAATTTAATCAAAAAGCTAGAAACATTTAAGTTTGGATAATTTTATTGACGAAACCAATGACATAGAAACAGATCTTAAAATTTGTTCACAGCTTACTCTGACATTAGGCAAGGCAAAGAAATGCTAAAAATTATTTTGAAAACGCTACAAATAATTCTTTAAGTTGTTCATTATATTGTTTTAAATCCTTATACATTAAGTGACTCATTTTAAACAAAATTAAAATAAATGGTAATATTTAAACAAGTATTTAGGTAGATTTGATATAGCATCAGATATTAATACCACAATTGGTTAACCTTGAAATTGGAAGGCCCTCTAATAAAAACAAAATACAAACGGTTTTATAGCTATTTCGATTTAAAAGAATTTACAAACATATTTAGACAAGATTATTTTTTTTATATTTTAAAAAAACAGTCATCATTAATTGCGTAAAAGTTAGTTTATAACAATTTATTTTAGTTTTAATTGCTAAGACTATTCCATCCAACTTTAAAAATTAATCAAAAGAAGCTTAAAACATTTTTCTTTAAAGCTAATAAAATGCCAAATGGAAATTTTACAGCTAAATCTAAGTTTTTGGTGCTGAATTTACTTTCAAAAATAAAAAATTCCCACACTACTTAAAAGTCTTCATTAAAAATCGCCCAAACATGCAGGGTTATCGTCTTGTAAAAATATAAAATGAAATTTTTTTTACTATAATATAAGAATTATCCATTTCCATACGAAATTTCATTTTGACTACAACTATTTTTTTTAGTCAAAATTTATTATAATTTATTATAATACATAAAAAACTTAAGTTATATCAATACCTATTCTTCAATTTTTAAAATAATTCAAAAAAAGCTAGAAACATTTAATTAAAATGCTTAAAAAAAATGCGAAGCGCTTAATGAAAGTATTTTAGCTAAATTAAAATTTTTAATCTAAGTTAAGCTACAAAATTGCCAAAATGGTCACACTGCTTAAAAACCATACAAACAAGCAGGGTCATCCACTTTAAAAAAAACTGTATTTAGGGAATATTAGAAATGCCCTCATCATATAATTTTACGACTACAAAAAACCGCTAACATAACGAACAGTCACCTAGTGTCGTCAAAATATTAAAAGCAATCTTTGCCTTTTTATTGCTGACATTGATAACATATTAGTCACTTTTTTAGACAATTTATACAAAAATATATTCATATATACCTATATACGGGCCTGTTCTGAAATCACACCTGTGACTTTGTGGTGTTTTGAAAGTCATACCGTTGTTGTGTTTCTTGGTGTGCTTTCTGCAATTGAAGATCAAACAAAAACGGGACGCTAAAATATCAGACGTGTGATTTCAGTAGGCACATGTGATTTCAAATCACGTGATTTCAGTTAAAGTGATTTTCAGAACAGGCCTGATAATATCTTCTGCACAAAAGCGATTTAAAAGCATACACAATTTAAGCAATTTCTTGGTATGTTTATGTTGTATTATTGATAAATAAAAAACATTTAAATTGGTTTGCGACTTTTATTAACCAAAACGAAAGTTTACGTTTCAAAACGGTTAATGGTAACCCTGTAAAATAGTTGTTTTTTTTGTGGTTTTTTTTCATTTAAAATACTTGCGGTAAACTTCTTTTTTTTTTTTTATTTAATATTACCTTCTGTATTATACACAAACAACAAACACATACATACTTTTATTTACTATTAAAAATTATTGATATCACATACTCAAATCAACATCGACTTTACATGCGGTTCGATGGTCGAACGGTCTAAGCGGTCTGCCTCCTAACAATTTGTTATTGGTTGACTGGTTCGAATCCCATTCATTCCATTTTTTGTTTGTTTTTTATTTTTCGTTTTTTATAAATTCTTTTTATCTAAAAAGAAATTGGTCAGTTTTTAATTTTTAAAATTTTTTAAATATATTTATGAACTTCATAAACGTATATTTTATACATATTTACGCCTTTTAATTTACCCTTTTTATACCCTTATTTTTATTGATTTAATTTTTTTTTTACTTATTTTATTTTTTTATTTTATAGGTAATTCGTTTACATACATAAGTTTGTCATTCTGTTTGTTAATAATTATTTCTACAATATTGATTTCAGACCATATAAAGTGTATGTATATATATTGGGTGCTTATGAGGAGAAAAGTGGATTTAACGATGTCCGTCTGTCAGTCCGTTTGTCAATATTTATAGAAACCTAATTTTTAGGCCTGCCATATATATGACCTATGGATACGCTTTATTTATTAAAACATCGGAAATCTTTAGTAAAACATATTCTCTGCAAAACTCGGAAAAATTTTAGGGCTGCTATACGTCCTATGGATATGACTTATATACCAAAATATCTGAAATTTCTTGTAGAACATATTTTATAAAAAACTCGGAAAAATCGGTTCAGATACAAAAAAGTTATGACCAAAATTAAATTTTTTTTTTAAATACCCACTTTCGGGAACCATAGATCTCCCCGAGTCCAAGCTTTATAACTAAAGTAAATGGTAAATTTCTTCTTCAACACGTCGGTATAAAAATCTGCCAAATCGGTTAAAAAATTGCAGAGTTATAACCGAAATACTGAATCCACAAAAATTACTCTTTTTTTATAATTATTTATAATTAACTTTGTTAAAATATATATTTACAAGTTTATATAAATGTTTATATATAAATATAACTTAAGTAAATGGTAAAATTCTTCCTTAACACGTCGGTATATAAAACTATCAAATCGATTAGACAATGGGTAATTTATGAGCAAAATACTCCAAAAATGGGCTAAAAAACATCAAAATTTTTATAAAAACCTAAATTTTAGGGCTGCTATACGTCCTATGGATATGACTTATATACCAAAATATCTGAAATTTCTTGTAGAACATTTTTTATAAAAAACTCGGAAAAATCGGTTCAGATCCAAAAAAGTTATGACCAAAATTAATTTTTTTTTTAAAATACCTACTTTCGGGAACCATAGATCTCCCCGAGTCCAAGCTTTATAACTTAAGTAAATGGTAAATTTCTTCTTCAACACGTCGGTACATAAATCTGCCAAATCGGTTAAAAAATGGCAGAGTTATAACCGAAATACTGAATCCACAAAAATTACTCTTTTTTTATAATTAACTTTGTTAAAATATATATTTACAAGTTTATATAAATGTTTATAGATAAATATAACTTAAGTAAATGGTAAAATTCTTCCTTAACACGTCGGTATATAAAACTATCAAATCGGTTAGACAATGGGTAATTTATGAGCAAAATACTCTAAAAATGGGCTAAAAAACATCAAAATTTTTATAAAAACCTAAATTTTAGGGCTGCTATACGTCCTATGGATATGACTTATATACCAAAATATCTGAATATTTTGTAGAACATATTTTATAAAAAACTCGGAAAATTCGGTTCAGATACAAAAAAGTTATGACCAAAATTAATTTTTTTTTTTAAATACCCACTTTCGGGAACCATAGATCTCCCCGAGTCCAAGCTTTATAACTAAAGTAAATGGTAAATTTCTTCTTCAACACGTCGGTATATAAATCTGCTAAATCGGTTAAAAAATGGCAGAGTTATAACCGAAATACTGAATCCACAAAAATTACTCTTTTTATAATTTACTTTGTTAAAATATATATTTACAAGTTTATATAAATATTTATATATAAATATAACTTAAGTAAATGGTAAAATTCTTCCTTAACACGTCGGTATATAAAACTATCAAATCGGTTAGACAATGGGTAATTTATGAGCCAAATACTCCAAAAATGGGCTAAAAAAACATCAAAATTTTTTAAAAACCTAAATTTTAGGGCTGCTATACGTCCTATGGATATGACTTATATACCAAAATATCTGAAATTTCTTGTAGAACATATTTTATAAAAAACTCGGAAAAATCGGTTCAGATACAAAAAAATGACCAAAATTAATTTTTTTTTAAATACCCACTTTCGGGAACCATAGACACAATGGTGAAGGGTATATAAGATTCGGCACAGCCGAATATAGCACTCTTACTTGTTTATAATTAACTTTGTTAAAATATATATTTACAAGTTTATATAAATGTTTATAGATAAATATAACTTAAGTAAATGGTAAAATTCTTCCTTAACACGTCGGTATATAAAACTATCAAATCGGTTAGACAATGGGTAATTTATGAGCAAAATACTCTAAAAATGGGCTAAAAAACATCAAAATTTTTATAAAAACCTAAATTTTAGGGCTGCTATACGTCCTATGGATATGACTTATATACCAAAATATCTGAATATTTTGTAGAACATATTTTATAAAAAACTCGGAAAATTCGGTTCAGATACAAAAAAGTTATGACCAAAATTAATTTTTTTTTTTAAATACCCACTTTCGGGAACCATAGATCTCCCCGAGTCCAAGCTTTATAACTAAAGTAAATGGTAAATTTCTTCTTCAACACGTCGGTATATAAATCTGCTAAATCGGTTAAAAAATGGCAGAGTTATAACCGAAATACTGAATCCACAAAAATTACTCTTTTTATAATTTACTTTGTTAAAATATATATTTACAAGTTTATATAAATATTTATATATAAATATAACTTAAGTAAATGGTAAAATTCTTCCTTAACACGTCGGTATATAAAACTATCAAATCGGTTAGACAATGGGTAATTTATGAGCCAAATACTCCAAAAATGGGCTAAAAAACATCAAAATTTTTTAAAAACCTAAATTTTAGGGCTGCTATACGTCCTATGGATATGACTTATATACCAAAATATCTGAAATTTCTTGTAGAACATATTTTATAAAAAACTCGGAAAAATCGGTTCAGATACAAAAAAATGACCAAAATTAATTTTTTTTTAAATACCCACTTTCGGGAACCATAGACACAATGGTGAAGGGTATATAAGATTCGGCACAGCCGAATATAGCACTCTTACTTGTTTATAATTAAGATTGTTTTTTATACCCTTCACCGAAGGTCCTACACCTTATAAAGTATATATATTCTGGGTCCTTATGCAAAGCGAAGTTCAAATCCGGTTGTCGTCTCTTCTTCCTAACCCCTCACCCCCCCCCCCCCACCCCCCCCCCCCCCCTCCTTCGTTTTGTAAAACATTTTAACCCTATAAAGTGCCGTTTTTATATACTTTTGTGGGAAAGTTTAAAAAAAGACAAAAATTACACCTTAAAATTAGTGTAAGAGTGTTTAAATATTCTAAGCAAAGAACAATTCTAATGAAGACATCGGGAATAGTATTTTAGCTCAGAAGTATATTTAGTATAGTTTTTTGACTTATACCAAACGCCGATAATTCAAGAACCCGAGCTAACTTTTCAAACCCCTTTGGCAGATTTGGTCTACCAGTAGTCTTGTTTCATTTCGCGTTGCAAGTATTGAGGTTGTTTTTTTTTTGAACAGTGTTATTATGTAGAAATAAAGCAATTAAAAAACAACACGCACTTTGAAGATATCAAAAACAATTGCTACAAAAACAATTGCATGGAATAAAATAACACAACTCTACAAAAAATCAGCATTCGTTTTGCGTAGACCTACTGATTCGATGATGCTTTTGCCTTAATTACTTTTTTTCTTACGGCAATGCAGCAAAGTAAGAGTGAAATTTATTTTGTACGTTTTTTATATGCTGCAATTTGCTGCAATCGCCAAATAATGGTGTAAAGGGCAAACCAATACATACCCCTTAAAATAGTTGATATGGAGAACAAGTAAGAGTGCTATATTCGGCTGTGCCGAATCTTATATACCCTTCACCATTGTGTCTATGGTTCCCGAAAGTGGGTATTTAAAAAAAAATTAATTTTGGTCATTTTTTTGTATCTGAACCGATTTTTCCGAGTTTTTTATAAAATATGTTCTACAAGAAATTTCAGATATTTTGGTATATAAGTCATATCCATAGGACGTATAGCAGCCCTAAAATTTAGGTTTTTAAAAAATTTTGATGTTTTTTAGCCCATTTTTGGAGTATTTGGCTCATAAATTACCCATTGTCTAACCGATTTGATAGTTTTATATACCGACGTGTTAAGGAAGAATTTTACCATTTACTTAAGTTATATTTATATATAAATATTTATATAAACTTGTAAATATATATTTTAACAAAGTAAATTATAAAAAGAGTAATTTTTGTGGATTCAGTATTTCGGTTATAACTCTGCCATTTTTTAACCGATTTAGCAGATTTATATACCGACGTGTTGAAGAAGAAATTTACCATTTACTTTAGTTATAAAGCTTGGACTCGGGGAGATCTATGGTTCCCGAAAGTGGGTATTTAAAAAAAAAAATTAATTTTGGTCATAACTTTTTTGTATCTGAACCGAATTTTCCGAGTTTTTTATAAAATATGTTCTACAAAATATTCAGATATTTTGGTATATAAGTCATATCCATAGGACGTATAGCAGCCCTAAAATTTAGGTTTTTATAAAAATTTTGATGTTTTTTAGCCCATTTTTAGAGTATTTTGCTCATAAATTACCCATTGTCTAACCGATTTGATAGTTTTATATACCGACGTGTTAAGGAAGAATTTTACCATTTACTTAAGTTATATTTATCTATAAACATTTATATAAACTTGTAAATATATATTTTAACAAAGTTAATTATAAAAAAAGAGTAATTTTTGTGGATTCAGTATTTCGGTTATAACTCTGCCATTTTTTAACCGATTTGGCAGATTTATGTACCGACGTGTTGAAGAAGAAATTTACCATTTACTTAAGTTATAAAGCTTGGACTCGGGGAGATCTATGGTTCCCGAAAGTAGGTATTTTAAAAAAAAAATTAATTTTGGTCATAACTTTTTTGGATCTGAACCGATTTTTCCGAGTTTTTTATAAAAAATGTTCTACAAGAAATTTCAGATATTTTGGTATATAAGTCATATCCATAGGACGTATAGCAGCCCTAAAATTTAGGTTTTTATAAAAATTTTGATGTTTTTTAGCCCATTTTTGGAGTATTTTGCTCATAAATTACCCATTGTCTAATCGATTTGATAGTTTTATATACCGACGTGTTAAGGAAGAATTTTACCATTTACTTAAGTTATATTTATATATAAACATTTATATAAACTTGTAAATATATATTTTAACAAAGTTAATTATAAATAATTATAAAAAAAGAGTAATTTTTGTGGATTCAGTATTTCGGTTATAACTCTGCAATTTTTTAACCGATTTGGCAGATTTTTATACCGACGTGTTGAAGAAGAAATTTACCATTTACTTTAGTTATAAAGCTTGGACTCGGGGAGATCTATGGTTCCCGAAAGTGGGTATTTAAAAAAAAAATTTAATTTTGGTCATAACTTTTTTGTATCTGAACCGATTTTTCCGAGTTTTTTATAAAATATGTTCTACAAGAAATTTCAGATATTTTGGTATATAAGTCATATCCATAGGACGTATAGCAGCCCTAAAATTTTTCCGAGTTTTGCAGAGAATATGTTTTACTAAAGATTTCCGATGTTTTAATAAATAAAGCGTATCCATAGGTCATATATATGGCAGGCCTAAAAATTAGGTTTCTATAAATATTGACAAACGGACTGACAGACGGACATCGTTAAATCCACTTTTCTCCTCATAAGCACCCAATATATATACATACACTTTATATGGTCTGAAATCAATATTGTAGAAATAATTATTAACAAACAGAATGACAAACTTATGTATGTAAACGAATTACCTATAAAATAAAAAAATAAAATAAGTAAAAAAAAAATTAAATCAATAAAAATAAGGGTATAAAAAGGGTAAATTAAAAGGCGTAAATATGTATAAAATATACGTTTATGAAGTTCATAAATATATTTAAAAAATTTTAAAAATTAAAAACTGACCAATTTCTTTTTAGATAAAAAGAATTTATAAAAAACGAAAAATAAAAAACAAACAAAAAATGGAATGAATGGGATTCGAACCAGTCAACCAATAACAAATTGTTAGGAGGCAGACCGCTTAGACCGTTCGACCATCGAACCGCATGTAAAGTCGATGTTGATTTGAGTATGTGATATCAATAATTTTTAATAGTAAATAAAAGTATGTATGTGTTTGTTGTTTGTGTATAATACAGAAGGTAATATTAAATAAAAAAAAAAAAAGAAGTTTACCGCAAGTATTTTAAATGAAAAAAAACCACAAAAAAAACAACTATTTTACAGGGTTACCATTAACCGTTTTGAAACGTAAACTTTCGTTTTGGTTAATAAAAGTCGCAAACCAATTTAAATGTTTTTTATTTATCAATAATACAACATAAACATACCAAGAAATTGCTTAAATTGTGTATGCTTTTAAATCGCTTTTGTGCAGAAGATATTATCAGGCCTGTTCTGAAAATCACTTTAACTGAAATCACGTGATTTGAAATCACATGTGCCTACTGAAATCACACGTCTGATATTTTAGCGTCCCGTTTTTGTTTGATCTTCAATTGCAGAAAGCACACCAAGAAACACAACAACGGTATGACTTTCAAAACACCACAAAGTCACAGGTGTGATTTCAGAACAGGCCCGTATATAGGTATATATGAATATATTTTTGTATAAATTGTCTAAAAAAGTGACTAATATGTTATCAATGTCAGCAATAAAAAGGCAAAGATTGCTTTTAATATTTTGACGACACTAGGTGACTGTTCGTTATGTTAGCGGTTTTTTGTAGTCGTAAAATTATATGATGAGGGCATTTCTAATATTCCCTAAATACAGTTTTTTTTAAAGTGGATGACCCTGCTTGTTTGTATGGTTTTTAAGCAGTGTGACCATTTTGGCAATTTTGTAGCTTAACTTAGATTAAAAATTTTAATTTAGCTAAAATACTTTCATTAAGCGCTTCGCATTTTTTTTAAGCATTTTAATTAAATGTTTCTAGCTTTTTTTGAATTATTTTAAAAATTGAAGAATAGGTATTGATATAACTTAAGTTTTTTATGTATTATAATAAATTATAATAAATTTTGACTAAAAAAAATAGTTGTAGTCAAAATGAAATTTCGTATGGAAATGGATAATTCTTATATTATAGTAAAAAAAATTTCATTTTATATTTTTACAAGACGATAACCCTGCATGTTTGGGCGATTTTTAATGAAGACTTTTAAGTAGTGTGGGAATTTTTTATTTTTGAAAGTAAATTCAGCACCAAAAACTTAGATTTAGCTGTAAAATTTCCATTTGGCATTTTATTAGCTTTAAAGAAAAATGTTTTAAGCTTCTTTTGATTAATTTTTAAAGTTGGATGGAATAGTCTTAGCAATTAAAACTAAAATAAATTGTTATAAACTAACTTTTACGCAATTAATGATGACTGTTTTTTTAAAATATAAAAAAAATAATCTTGTCTAAATATGTTTGTAAATTCTTTTAAATCGAAATAGCTATAAAACCGTTTGTATTTTGTTTTTATTAGAGGGCCTTCCAATTTCAAGGTTAACCAATTGTGGTATTAATATCTGATGCTATATCAAATCTACCTAAATACTTGTTTAAATATTACCATTTATTTTAATTTTGTTTAAAATGAGTCACTTAATGTATAAGGATTTAAAACAATATAATGAACAACTTAAAGAATTATTTGTAGCGTTTTCAAAATAATTTTTAGCATTTCTTTGCCTTGCCTAATGTCAGAGTAAGCTGTGAACAAATTTTAAGATCTGTTTCTATGTCATTGGTTTCGTCAATAAAATTATCCAAACTTAAATGTTTCTAGCTTTTTGATTAAATTAAACATTTACGTACGCAAATACTTATTGTTGAATGTTTTGCTTTCAAATAACAAATGGGATTTTTTTTAGAAATAATAAGATTTTTTAAAAATAATATGGCAACACGTGTGAGATTTTTGAATTGAAATGTAAGAAGAGATTATCAAAACATAGCAACAATCCGTCTCTAAAACTGAAAAAAACAACAATCATGAAAACAATGCCTACCAATACACATAAATAACTTTTGCATACTCGTACATACTACATACTTAGGTATTTACATTTAAGCCAAAAACAAATTGTAAAATATGGTTTTTGTTTCACATGTAAGGCGAACGATTCATATTTATATTGTTAATAAAATGAAAAAATCAAAAATCGCTGAATAATTTTAAAATCGTTTATAGAAATATTTATAAAAAAAGTTAAAAAATTTTCTGTTTGGAAGAGGTGGAGATGCCGAGATTTGAACCCCGGCAATTTAACAAACAAAACAAACCTTCTTGGGCAACCGCCCAGACCATTGAGCTATTAACGTTGTTAAAAATAAAGAATTATAGTATAATATACTCCGTCATATTATTAGTTTAATATGTAGGTATGTATTTTTCAATTAAAGCGAACAATCATGTACAAGCATGTGTACATGTTTCTTATGCTTAAAATTCAACTCGTTCAAATAAAAAAACAAAAAAACAACAACCACAAGGGATTTTTTTGGAAAAATTAGAGGCAGTCGTGGTTTTTTGCTGATAACTCAGCCATTTTTTAACCGATTTGACAGATTTATATACCAACGTGTTAAAGAAGAAATTTACCATTTACCTTGGTTATAAAGCTTGGACTCCGGGAGATCTATGGTTCCCGAAAGTGGGTATTTAAAAAAAAAAAAAAAATTTTGGTCATAACTTTTTTGTATCTGAACCGATTTTCCCGAGTTTTTTATAAAATATGTTCTACTAAAAATTTCCGATATTTTGGTATATAAATCATATCCATAGGACATATGGCAGCCTTAAAATTTAGGTTTTTATAAAATTTTTAATTTTTTTTGTACGGGAGGTACCACGCCCACTGCTCCAATCCCGCCCACATTTTGTAGAATGGTGTGTATTGGCAACCTAAATGTGTGTACCTAATTTGGAAACTTTTGCTTTTGCCGTTCCCCAGTTATACAGCAAAAAGTAATAAAAATACAACAACCACAAGGGATTTTTGGGAAAAATTAGAGGTAGTCGTGGTTTTTTGCTCATATCTCAGCCATTTGTGGACCGATCTGGCTGAATTTCAATAGCAAAATTATAATAAGAATACCTGACAGAAAGATACCCCAACGAAGCTCCCATCATATCTGGGGGCTTCGGAAAACCCATTTCAACAGACAGACGGACAGACGGACAGACGGACAGACGGACAGACGGACAGACGGACAGACGGACAGACGGACAGACGGACAACCGGATTTGAACTTCGCTTTTCATAAGAACCCAGAATATATATACTTTATAGGGTGTAGGATCAATATTGTAGAAATTACAAACGGAATGACAAAGTTATATATACCCTTTTACCTTCGGTGAAGGGTATAAAAATGGACGCTTAAAATTTCGCGAAACAGGTTTAAGATTTAGAATGGGGAAATTAAAAAAATATATACCTCATACCAAACAATTAATGAGCTGACGATATCTATATATATAAAAATGAAAAATATTTGTATGTTTGTTTGTTTGTTTGTTTGCATGTTGGCTTATAGACACCTAAACTACTGAACCGATTTTCCTGAAATTTTTACAGTAGCATCCCGTGAGCCCTAAACATGAAATAGGCTACTTATTTTTTCGATAGGGGTAGGGGAATTGCCAATATTAAATATTGCATATCTTAAGAGCCGCCTTTTGTTGAACTTTTGGTAGTGAAATATTCTGAGCCCCAAAATTAAAATACAGTAGTAGCGGGAAAGTGGTTGCCCCCATAGGACGCCAATGTTTAATATCGCATATCTTTAGAACTGTTATAGTGAGAATGTTCAAACTTTGTAGAAGTCACTCTTATTGTATACTACACTTTTGAAAACAAAAATAAAGCGGGTAGGCGCAGGGGTGCAAAATCTCCCATAGGATGTATATATTAAATATCTCTCAACTAAAGAACTATTAAAGGGAGAGTCTTCAAACGTGGTTAAAGCTACTATTATGGTAAACTTTAAATTTCAATATAGAAATGGGCGGGGTTGACAGAGGAGGAGCAGTACCCCTCATAGATAGAAATATTAATAAGAACCACTGCACGCATTTTGTTGAACTTTTGGTAGGAGGATCTTCAGAGCTCCAAAATTTAAATAAAATAGCAGCAGTGGAAGTGTTGCCCCATAGGACGCCAATGTTTAATATCGCATATCTTAAGAAATGTTATAGTAAGAATGTTCAAACTTTGTAGTATACTACCCTTTTAAAAATAAAAATAAAGCGGGTAGGTAAATATCTCTCAACTGAAGAAGTGGTTCAAGCAGTGTAGCGAACGGTTAAGCTAGTCATATATAAAATCCACAATAAAAGTATCAAATATTTAACAGAAAATGTGCTAAGTCAAACTTTGTCAAACGAAAATCCACAATTATTCGTTGTCCATGTTTTGCATGCCAAAAAGGCGTCGGATATAAAACAAAACTGCATTTACAGATTTAAAACAAATTTTGGAACTGAAGATTTAAGCAAGTTTTTTTCTCTCTTCTCTAAAATTTATTTAATTGGACTTAGCTCCTTTACGACTAAAGGTAACGAATTGATAAAATCAACATACGAGTTCTTTATCACAAAAAGTTAATGAGTTTTAAAATTTGGCTTTTTAATTGCTGTCCAAAGGAAAGCTAAGGTAAAATGTAACAAGAAGATGCAATGAAATAGTTTGGTAGTGTATAAAGTAATTTCTGAAAAATTTAAGGAATAGGACTATTACAAAAAAGCTTTATAAAATACATAACTGAAATTTAGCTCTTAGAATCACTTCGAAAAATAAAAAATGTTGAATATAATATAAAGTAACCTTCGAAAGTAAATAATTCCCAGTTTCTGTTTTTAAATTAATTAACTTTTTAAAGCTTTCGTCATCAGCTTACGTTTTTGAAAAGGGCGTAATATGAATATGCATAAGAAAGTTATACGATGAAGAGTAAATGAGTTTCGTCGGTTCGACGAACAGTAACCATCCAGGGTTAACGGTTTGTTATAAAATAGAAAATTTTCTAAAACTTATCCGTTTTCTCAATGTTGTTCTATTTGAATGTGGAAGTTCGCGTTTTTAAGTTAGGGCTCAGAAATATTTTCTTATTTCAGCTACTTAAAAAGGGCTAAATCTAGCCAGAAATGTTGACATCACTGTTGGACTTAAATGCTACTACCAAAGCAAACACAATAGATTCATTTTGCGGTTTTCGAACTGTTATATGTTCCATATCCTTGCTCCTAAATTACGTTTTAATAAACTACAATTGTTTTCACATACTCTTCTATACAATATTGTTGTTCTTCATTAATAAACACGTATGTATGTTGAGTTACATTTGTACTGCACAATCACAATCAATTTGCGAAAGCTATTCATCTAAAGTTGCCTAAAAAGAAGAATAAAGCGTAAATTGTATAAAATTCGCCAGCAGGTATTTGTTACTCATTGAATGCAGTTGGTCCAACTGTTGTTTCGAAATGTACAAAGATTTTGTTTACATATTTGTAAGAGGCAGAATTTATGATTGTGCACCTTCTGAGCCAATCTATTCCATTTCCATCCGCTGGTCTAAATTGGGAGATGGCTGTCTATGTTCATGTAAGAAGAAATAATACGCAACACTGTATCGATACTACAAAGTAGTAGCTCCGCCTAATATGCTATTTTCATTATACGAGTGATTGAACGTGTAGAAAATTTATATGAAAAACATTAAAAACTGTGTTCTCTTCATATTAATTTTACTACTAAATCAATCACTTGTGTTGTGAAATCAGCACATTAATTAATTAAAGTCTTTAAACATATATTAAATATAATCGTACACAATTTCATTTAATGAAATTGAAAAATAAAAATGTAAAAGCAAAAACAAAAAAATCCAATAAATTCCCTGCCTAAAATAGGACTAGTCCAAACACGCGTGTAAAATGTAGCCTACAAGGGACTAGGACTAGTCCAAAAGTAGCCCAAAACGTATGGAAAAAGCATGGTATATTTATTTGACATTACAATGTCCAAGGGCAGGACCATAAAACCCAGCTTTGGATTACAAAGGAGTAGTCTTAAAACTACTCCATGGTATGCTCAAGAGTATTAGCTGTGAAGTCGTTTAAAAACGAAAACATATCGTTAAAAAACGAAGACATGTCGTCTCATTACAAACACAATGACACACAGAAAAAATGTTCACCAAAATTTGTTCAATTAATTCAATAATGCTGTTTCAAACTATTTTTTTAATTGTTCCAATTAATTTCCCTTAATTGAAATTAAAAATTATAATGTTTGTGTCTATATTTGCAAATATGAAAACATACACACAAAGGTTAAAATATTTAATATTTTCAAATAATTTTTTAATTGTTTCAATTAACTGTATTGATTGAAAAAAATTGTTTATTTGTGTTTACGTTTAATTTAGCATCTTTTGCTGGTAGTCAAATTTTAATTAAACCTATTGATTAAAACTGAACCGCAAGAAAAGCTCAAACTTACAAATGTGTTAATTGATATGATCGATTTGTTTGCTGGCGGAAAATCAGTACGGAATTTAATTAATAGTACAAACTTCTAGCAAATACGTTGATTGAAGTTGGTTTTTAATTTTTTTCTGTGCATGGTCCATGCTTTCATTACATTGGACCAGTCCAGGGAGTAGTCCATTTGATCAAAATGGATTAGGTGGTCCAATATTATTTGCAGGGTTATAAAAAAAAGAGATGCAGATCTTTCTATGTATGCGAGAAAACTGGCAATAAGTTCTATTATTACTGCGGCATGCCTGACAAAAGAAGTTTGTTTTTAAAGCAGCGTTATCATTTGTCAAGTTTTCCCTTTTTAGCAATGTTTTTTTTTTTTTTTGTTTCATATTTTTAAGCAAATTGAATTTCACATACAACATTTTTGTGTTTTCTTTTAAAATTTTGGCACTATTGTTTCTGATTCTTGTCGTATTAAATTAATGTTTCTTTAAACATAAAATCAATGACATTTTAATAACCTCATAAACCAAATAAAAAAGTTGTCTTATAAAAGTCTATCATAAAACCAATATGGACATATGGCATCCAATTATGAGGTACTGCATTCGCATCAAACATCCAGAAGCTACAAAGAAGACAGTCTTGGATATTACGGCAAATCGTCTGCGCCCCATGGTATATACGTAATGACATTGTCCACAGAGATCTTAACATCCCTACCATCCAACTACTTCTCTCGGGATCTAATAAAGTTCGAAGGTGACCGGAGGCTGAAAAGACCCGAAACTTTGAGCCTAGCAGGCTTTTTTTGACACTTGAGTGCAATTAATTAGCGGTTACATTGGTAATGGCTAATAAATAACAATTAGGATGTACATATACAACTGAAAATATAAACTAAATGAGAACACAAAGGTTCCGATTTTACTTTTTAAACATGAAAATAATGTCCTGTTCGGTTTGTGCTTTGTTGTGATACAGACGTGTATTTTTAGCCCCGCATACGATTTGAACTATTAATTAATCACATTTGATACATAAATATAAGCAGCGAATGGACGCTTAAAAAAAAAAATAATATATTTTGTTATTTAAATTACTTAACATAATAGTGAACAATTTAAAACGATAAAATTAAATTAAATAAAACAGTAAAAATATATATGTATGTACGTATGAATGTTCATACATGTGTAAACATATTCTGAACAAAACATTTAAATTCTGGTTTTTTCTTTTGTTGTTGTAAAATACAATAAATAATAAAAATATTAGGGCAAAGCAAAACGGTGAAAAACAAAAACAACTCTTTGCATGAGTACAAACAGTGAAACAACACTAAGACAAAATGAAAGAAACGTTTACGTTTTAGTTAATGCAAATGAAAATAATGCAGAAATAAATAAAACAAAACAAAACAATATTAACTACCTAACGGCTAAGCCAATTACTCGAACACGTTCCCTCTCACCCTCGGTATTTACACAAACGGTGGATAGTGACTCATTAAAAAAACTACAACAAGATTTGGTGACAAGTGTTGCCAGGCCAGCAAGTATTGCCGTGACGTCAAAAACAAATTTAGTGGGAAATGATACCATGAACTCAAACACAAATGCAATGGAAAACCCCCCTGTAAAAAGTTGTCAAAAGCCTACAGTACAAGTTGGTATGGACAGGTACATAACAGTGCTTAAACGGGGACGCAGCCCTACCTCTGCAGCAGTTGCTTCGGCCTCAAAAGTACCATCTTTTGATAAAATAAATACTCAAAATCGTTTTGCAATTCTGGAGGATGAATCCTCTGAAGCACCAAACGTCATTAAACCATCCAAGCCTCCCCCGATATATCTAAGGGAGCAAAATTCAAATGAGCTCATAAAGAGTTTGATATCGGTGATAGGTGAAAATTCGTTTTACGTAGCGGCTATAAAGCGTGGAAGTATAAACGAGACAAAAATACAAGTCAATAATGAGAATGATTTTCGCAAAATAGTAAACAACTTTGAAACGCTTAAAAAAAACTTTTATACCTACCAACTGAAAAGCAGTAAAGGTCTACAGGTAGTGATTAAGGGTATTGACTCATGTGTGGACCCAGAAGAGGTTAAAACATTCCTAGAAGAAAAAGGCTTCAAGGTAAAACATGTAGTAAATATTAAAAATAGAGAAAAAATTCCCCAACCACTTTTTCGAGTGGAGTTTGAACCCGGCGACGTAAAACTTAAAAAAAACGAAACACATCCTATTTACAATTTAAAATATATTCTCTACAGAAGAATAACTATAGAAGAGCCGCACAAAAAAAATGGACCTGTTCAGTGCTTAAACTGCCAAGAATTTGGCCATACCAAGGCATACTGCTACTTACCCCCTGTCTGCGTAGTATGTGGTGAACTACACGGTACAGTTTCTTGCGATAAGTCTAAAACCGACCCCAACGTAAAAAAATTTAGCAACTGTGGCGGTAATCACACTGCCAATTATAGAGGATGCCCAGTATATAATATTGTCAAGCAGACGGTTGGACCGAAAACAAATACCCCTCAAATGCAGGTTGCAAATCAGGTAAACACAAATGCAATTCAAGCCCCCCAGCCTAGTAATAACAGAACCTCTTACGCTAACGTCCTAAAATCAAACCATCAGCCAATGCAAGGTGCCTCGCCAAGTAATGATGAAACTCCGGTTTCTAATTTAAGTCGTTTAGAAAAAACCATGGAAACATTAGTGCAAACAGTAAATAATTTTACGAACACAATGGGTAATATGATGCAGGAAATGCTTAGAATGCAATCGATGTTATTGCAAGCTGTACTTAACAAACCATGAACTGTTTAAAAATTTGTTTTTGGAACGCAAACGGCATCCGCCAACATAAAAATGAATTAGAATACTTTCTTAAAAATAAACAAATTGATGTCATGATGATTTCTGAAACTCATTTGACCTCAAGAAATACGTTTAAAATCAATGGTTATAAACTATATGATACCAAGGACCCTCGAGATAGAGCTTGTGGAGGTTCTGCCATCTTAATAAAAACTCGAGTCAAACACTACATTATGTGTGATCACCGTGAAGACTATCTGCAAGCAACGACTATTTGTGTTGAGGAGCTAAATCGAAACATAGTAATTTCTTCTTTATACTCTCCACCTAGATTTTCCATATCAGAAGGCCAATATTATAAATATTATAAATCATTAGGACCCTGTTTTCTGGCCGCTGGCGATTATAACGCTAAACATACCTTCTGGGGGTCACGACTTATAACACCAAAAGGTCGTGTTTTGTTTAACACAATCTCTAAAATGGGTTTAAATGTGGTCGCGAGCGGGCAACCAACATATTGGCCTACTGATCAGCAAAAAATTCCAGATGTTATCGACTTTGGCGTGGTTAAAAACATCCCCACAGAAACGATTCATGTTGAAGCTTCCCTAGAATTATCATCCGACCACACACCTACAATTGTTACTATATCGAACCCAAATAGAATTGTATTTCCGTCAGGTTACTTAGCGACGCCAGCCACACAAATAAATTGGTTAAAATATAAAAAATTTCTCAGTGCCCATTGCACAGAAAATATTCCGCTTAGTACACCGGAGAATGTGGATCTCTCTCTTGTTAACTTTGACAGTTATCTTAAACTAGCTGTTCAACACTCCAGCGTTACCCTCAAAAAAATTAAAAATAATAAAATATGTTCTTCAGATGTCGAGCGGCTCTTGACTGAAAAAAGGAGAGTTCGAAGAGAGTGGCAACTTTACAGATCCCCGCAACTTAAGATTTTATTAAAAGAATGCACAAAAAGGCTAAGAAAGTTGCTACAGAATCAGAAAACGGCTTCTCTAGAAAAATATCTTAAGGAACTTGATGCAACTCCACAATCTGACTACTCATTATGGCGTGCAGCTAGAAATCTAAAAAGGCCAGTTATATCTAAGCCACCATTAAGAAACTTGAATGGTAGTTGGGCAAGAAATGATAATGAAAAAGGAAACCTGTTTGTAAATCATTTGAAAAACGTATTTACACCAAATATATCTCACAATATTGCGGTCGAGTTACCACCTGTTGATGCTAGATCAGCTATTCCCCTCAGATTTGAGATAAGAGAAATCGAAAAGGCTATTTGTGACTTAAACACTAATAAGGCACCTGGTATTGATAAAATCAGTAATAAAATGCTTTTGGAGCTACCTCGCATAGCAAAGAAAATTATTCTTTTTATTTTTAATGCTATTTTACGCCTTGAATACTATCCTGAAAAATGGAAGGTTTCCTTAGTTACCATGATACCAAAGCCAGGTAAAGATCATACAAAAGTTGAGTCTTATAGACCTATTAGCTTATTATCAAATATGTCAAAGCTGTTTGAGAAATTATTAGTTTCAAAATTAACACCAATTTTAAGTGAAAATAGATGTATTCCAAACCATCAGTTCGGATTTAGAAGAAAACACAGCACAATCGAGCAGACTCATCGAATAGTAAATGTCATAAGAAAAGCATTTGAAGAAAAGAAATATTGCTCAGCACTCTTCATCGATGTTTCGCAAGCTTTTGACAAAGTCTGGCATGAAGGCTTATTACACAAATTGAAGCAAAATTTACCAGCAAACACACACAAGCTGCTAGAAAGCTACTTAGTCGGTCGTCAATTTATTATTAAAGAAGGAAATTTCTTAAGTTCACCTCAGCCCATTGCCGCTGGAGTCCCACAAGGCAGCATCCTGGGCCCCCTATTATACTTAATTTATACTTCGGACATGCCAACAAGCAACTACACACAAACTTCAACATTTGCAGACGATACAGCTTTTCTAAGCGTCCACGAAAATCGTTATGAAGCATCGCGTTACTTACAGCATCATATATTTCAACTAGAAATATGGTTAAGACAATGGAGGATAATGGTCAATGAGCAAAAATGTGTACATATAACATTCACTTTGCGCCGGGAATCTTGCCCCCCTATTACAATCAATAATCAAATAATTCCTCAACATTCGCATGTTAAATATCTCGGTATACATCTGGATCGGCGATTAACGTGGAAATGCCATATAGAGGCAAAATTAACTCAAATGAAACTAAAAGCCATTCAAATTCATTGGCTTATTGGAAGAAATTCTGTCCTTAGTCTCGATTGCAAGCTTCTACTTTACAACTCTATCTTAAAGCCTATCTGGTGCTACGGTATTCAACTATGGGGCACTGCCTCGGCCTCTAATATCGACAAAATTCAAAGGCGCCAAAATAAACTTCTTCGAATAATCACAGCCGCTCCCTGGTATGTTAAAAACTCAAACATTCATAAGGATCTCAATGTGCCATTAGTGAAATCTATGATTACAAAATATGCAATAAAATATTTAAAAAGGCTTGAACAACACCCAAATCCACTAGCTCGAAATATTTTAAATCATGGCGGCCACACTCGCTTAAGAAGAAGAGACACTGCAGCACTTACCCAATTAGATGAGCGATAAACACCTATAAAAGTGAACATAACCCGTGATGAAGAAAATTTTGTCTGGCACTGGCAGGAGATAAAATAACGTATTAGGTTAAGATTTGATTAATTATTGTTAGTTCATATTTAATATAAGTTAAGTTTGTCCTTAATTAATAATTAAAAAAAAAACAAACTTTCTTTTTATTCGGTCAGCGTGACCGCGCTTTATTAAAAATAAAAATCAAACTTAAAACTAAAATTTACAATCAATATTTATATTTTGTATTTTTGTTTATTCTAGCAAATTTCGCCGGTGGCGTGATTATCAATTCTGCATAATTTGTTTCTTAAGAAATTTAAAATGATTTTTTTCAATAAGTCGTTGCACTTATTTCTAAAGAAATTTAAAATGATTTTTAACAAAATGCCAATGTAGGCGTCTTTGTATTTTTTGTAATTTTATTTCAAAGAATAATGTTAATTGAGTTTACTTTAATTTTGATAAATGTTTACGTTACCTAATTTCATTTTAAAGAATAATGTTAACTGATTTTACTTTAATTTTGATAAATGCTTACGTTAACTAATTTTATTTTAAAGAATAATGTTAATTGAGTTTACTTTAATTTTGATAAATGTTTACGTTAACTCCTCCCCTCTTAAGTCGATTGTCCTCGATCGATTATTTATTGAATTGGGGAGTTGCGATTTGCAGAAATGGTCCATCTTTTATATTTGGGATATAGCTCGTGGCTATTTGCGGATTTGACGATATGTACCATTTCTGCTTTATCTTGTGAATTATTACAAATGTTATAAAAAAAAGTATTATAATTGCCACGTCTGTGCTTAAACTAATTACATGTGTATTTTTGTTTTTGCTTGCTAATATTTTAATGTTATCCTCATGCTGCAGCTGTTTAATATATAGATTTTCAAGTTTTAAATTAAGTTTTGTGTTATTATTATTATCTGTAATTTTTGTAATCATGTTAGGTAAAACAAATGTATCATATATCCTGAAGTTAACATTAACATAAGTTTTATTAAGTGCATTAATTTTACAGTTTTCGAATCTGATAAGAAACGTTCCTTTCTGCTTTATTTTTAATTTACTGCAGTCATGAGTGATAATTCCTTCGAAATTCTTAAATATAATTAATCCTTGAGTTATTTCTGTAATTACAGTTTTTTCTGAATTTTCAAGTTCACATTGGGCTTCCTTAAAATCTAAAATATTTGATAGGCATTTATTATTTAATGCAATTAAATTTTTTTCCAAATTATCTTTAATGTTTATATTATAAATGTTGTTATTGCTATCAGCTAATATTTCTGTTTCATTTAATACAATTGATTTATTTTGAATATTTGGAAGTGGCTCGAATTTTATTTTTGACAAAATATTAAAAGAAAATTGGGGTATGAGTAATGTTAAAATGATATTGTTATTTTGAAAAAGTACCACAATTTTTATGTTCCTATAACTGTCGAAGTCTGCGATTACATCTAGTTCCTTTTGTGTCAGAATATCAGCGGGGATAACGCCTAGCTTACATGAAAAAATTATTTGTCCAACATCCTCGACGTGATTGTTCAGAAGTAGTATGTCATTGTTAATCCTATATATGTGCTGAATGAATTGGACTTCATCCTCGAGTGTTTTGATTCTATTTTGTGTTTCATATTGAAACTTATTAATGTAACTGCTAATGAGGGCTTGTTGCTTATTTATATGCGTTGTGATGTTATTAATCTGATCGCTCATTAGATTGCTTACAAGAGTTAAGTTGTTAATTGTTCTGTCAGTAGCCCGTTCGTTGTCATGTATTTTTGAAATGGTTTCGCGTAGTTCCTGTTCGTCTTCGCTGTCCATGGATCCTGCAATTATTTTTAAGCCTTTACCTACGATATTAAAAAGTCCCCTTCTGGATTTGGAGTTTATGTGAAGGTTATCAATTCGTGCACTGAGCAATATATAATTTTTATTAATTGTATTGATAAGTTGTTTGTCTTCAAAAGTGGTAGCGTTTAAAGTTCCTATGTTTTTGGAGATTAAAAGCATCGTCTCCTCGTATGCAGTTAGGTTTATGAAATGTAGAACTTTATTATAATAGCTAATCGTCTTCTGCTCGCCTGTCTTAATAGGTATATACCCATTATTATTGGTTAAGTCCTGTACATCTAGTTGTTGTGCGTTCGTCGCTAGTATCCATATAAGGAATGGTAGTAGGAGTTTCATATTGTTCTATAAAAAAAGGTAAGTGTATTGTTATGAAGTTCGTATCAAAAAGGTTTAAGATTGCTTAATATTATTTTTATGCACGATTTTTCCTGAGCTGGTTTTGACTGTGGAATTAAAGTTCTGTGCAACCGTCTCTTTTTTATATTTAGCTGATAACTTATTTCCTAATCTTTTATTAATCCTGACAAAAATTTCTTCACCCGTTAAGTATTTTTTCGGAGGTACCCTGTTTGCATTATGATAGGCGAGGTCGTTTTTTTGTTTCTCTAAAAGTCTTACGGTGGTTTCTTCCCTGTCTTTCGCTAGTAATTCGGGATCGGTACTGACCCGTCTCCCAAAAAATGCTTCTAAAGGTTTTTTCCCTGTAACAGTATGTATTGATAGATTGTACTCTTTAACGGATCTTTCAAGTAATTCCTGGAATGACCGGTGTATTTTTTCTGTCTGTAAGCAGCGCATTATTTCCTGTAACGTCGAGTGGAATCGCTCCACTTGGCCGTTAGAACTACTTGTGTAAGGGGCGGTTCGAAAGATTTTTATACCGAATTCATTTTCTATCATAAAATTTATAGACTCCGAATTAAATGACTTTTCGTTGTCCATCACAAGGCTTTCTGGAAAGAATGTAAAAAGAATATCCCTTAAGGGTTGCCTTATATCTTCGGTCGCTTTGGATTGTATGGTTTTCGCCGTAGCGTACTTGGAAAATTTGTCGATTGCCGTTAGCACTAACTCCTTCCCAACTATGAGTATGTCTATATGAACTATTTGCCCTGGATACTGTGGAATGGGCGTTGGTTGTATCTGGGGTTTTGGTGGATGACGGTCGTACTTGTTCTCTTTACATATGACACACTTTTTAATGACGTTTTTAATTTTCCTTGACATTGCGGGAAAATAACATTCCTCTAGGATTTGCAATTTATTTTCCCTTGCATTCCTGTGAGCACGTTTATGAATTTTTAGGATGATTTCTTCCTGTTCTTGGTCGTTCTTAATATCCCTAACTTGTTTATTAGAAAATCTTATTTTGTAATTCTGGAAATGGTCTGAAAATATTTCTTGTATTATTCCTATGGTTGATTCAGATGCTTTTATGCAATTAATGATTGATGGATAAAGGAATTTTTTCAAAATTTGTACCAAATTTTCTGCGTTAAAGTAGGGTTGAGAAATCGTATGTCTGTGGTAACTAGGGAACACAATTTCGAATTTGTAATTAGGTGTCTGAGCGTTCTCGAGGAAGATCTGGTTTTTAAATGCATTTATGGGTGCATCGACGTGATATATTAAATTATGAGACGAACTCTCGGCGCTATTTGTTGCTATAGATAGTGTATGGGTATTAGTTTCGCGTGGTATTCTTGAAAGGGCATCCGCAACGAGGTTTGCTTTCCCTGGTTTATATAGAAGCTCGTAGTTATACTCCCCTAGGATGGCCTTCCACCTTTTCATCTTGCTGTTATTATTTTTGTTGCTTAATGCATAGATGAGAGGTTGGTGATCCCTGTATATCTTAACATTTGCTGGTCCGTATAAGTAATTACGGAATGAATTTAGTGCCCATATTATGGCAAGGAATTCTTTTTCATTAGCGGCATAATGTTCCTCTGCCTTGTTAAGGGTTCTGGAGATGAAGGATATCGGTTTGTTGTTCTGTGAAAGAACTGCGCCTAAAGCATACTTTGATGCATCAGTTGTTAGTTCCATGTCTTTGGTGAAATCAGGGTGTGCTAGTAGTATGTCTTCGGATACCAAGGAGTTTTTTATTTTGTTGAATGCTTCTTTGGCTTCCGAACCAAGATTTATTGGGATAAGGGAAGATTTTTTCTTTGAAATTCTACCTTCCTCCCCTCTTAGGAGCGATGTTAGGGGCTTGGCTAATTTTGCGTAGTCCTTCACGAATCTTCGGTAGTATCCGGATAAGCCTAGGAATGACCTGAGTGCCTTAAGTGTTTTGGGTTCTGGGAATTTAGCTATTGCTTCTACTTTGGTTGGATTTGTTCTTATCCCTTCTGCGGATATAATGTACCCTAAGAATTCGACTTCTTTATGCAGGAATTTGCATTTATCTAATTGCACTTTAAGGTTTGCGTCTTCTAGAGTTTTAAAAATTTTACTAATATTTTCCAAGTGCTGGTCTTCTGTTTTGCTAAATATAATGATGTCATCGATATATACGTAACATCTTTTCCCAATATGATCACGAAGAATGTCGTCAAGCGCTCGCTGGAAGATCGACGGGGCGTTCTTCAGACCAAAGGGCAATCTGGTAAATTCATATTTACCATTACACACGGAAAAAGCGGTTTTTTCGTAATCTGCTGGTTTCAGAGGAATTTGGTGGAACCCGCTCTTAAGATCAATTACAGTGAAGAAATTATTTTCGCGTAGTTGCGAAGTGACGACATTAATTTCCGGTATCGGATAACGGTCAGAAATCGTCACCGAATTTAGTTTTCGGTAGTCGATAACCATTCTATATTGTTTGTTTCCTGCTGAATCAGGTTTTTTGCTAACAATCCATACTGGAGAGTTATATGGGGAACGCGATGGTTTAATAATTCCGTCTTCCAGAAGCTTATCAATTTGTTTTTCAATTTCGGATTTTAACGCAACAGGGTATGGGTAGAATCTAGTATAAATAGGTGAGTCGGATTTCGTACGAATCTCTCCTATTACTTTAGTTGTGTAAGTCAGTCTTTCATCGGGCTCTGAAAATAGTTTCGCGTGTTTAGCCACAATCATACCTAATTTTTCTTTTTGTGTTACAGTCAGGTGATTATCTTGTATTTCGACTGAGTTCAAAGGAGCGTGGGATTCAAGTTGCTTCAATTGTATTTTTGTACCATTTTTTATTTGCAGAAAATTTTTACTTACGTGAATAACTGCATCGAGCTGTCTAAGCGTTTCATTTCCCAATATACCATTGAATGATTTTAAAGTTGGCATTAGGTAAAATTTTATTTTTTCCTTAATATTGAACAAGTTAGCGAAGGTATGTTCTTTAATTTCAACATCACCTGCTACCGATTTTGCATAAAAAACGTTCTTATTTGCTAGGGGGTGTTTGACATACCGTGGTTGAATATAATTTTTAGTTGACCCGGTATCGATCAAGATTTTGAGCTTTTCGTTGCTCCTCGTTGTAAATTCTATGTAGGGCAACGAGGAGCTTAATTTTCTAAAAAATGGATATCATTAAAGTCTATATATTGATCGCCCACAACCTGGGGATCTTGGATGGAGTCTAGATAATCGTCTAAGGTTTGTTCTTCTTCCTCATCCGATTTCTGAAGCTGAGCCTCATACTGCTGATATCCGGCATCAAGGTGGAAATTACGAGCGATTTTCCTTTGAGGTTGGTTGACTGATGGCGGTGGTCTGTCTCTAGTATAATTAGGACGTGGTCTGTTCATATAATCGATTCTCCTAGTGCGTAAACTTTCATCTACCTCCATTGGCTCTGGGGCAGGTTGTGGTTTGGGATTTTGTGGTCTAGGGGGTGGTTGTGATTGAAAATCAAAGCGTCTGTCCGATGCAAATCTCTGCTGAGGATTATTAAAATGGAAATTTTCGCGAATCGCTTGTGGGTTATGAGCAAGCTGAGGGTAGAATGTCATAGGACGTGAGCGAGGAGGAAGTTGTGGATTGCGATTAAACTGATTTGGATTATAGTTACGCGTTGATTGGTTTTGTAAATTATATCCACTTCTGTTAAAGTTATTACCATGAGCATAATTTGCTCGATATGTTTGATTTTCAAGCTTCAAACATAAGTGGAGTGCCTGAGGGAGGTCTACTGGCTCTCTCATTCCCAAAAGTTTCGGGAGGTCCCCGTTTAGTCCCCGCACAAATGTGTCGAGGGCTTTATCTCTGTAAGTTTGCGTTAGCAAGCAAACAGATTCATTTGACGCATTCAAAGTTCCTAGTTTGTTCAATATCAAAGATAAATGTTTATATACTCTTTGGTAGAAATCCTGCACAGAGGATCTGCCTTGAATAAGTGAGGTCATCTGGTACTCGAGAGTCGCCAGATCTCTTTTATCTGCATAATGCAGGGACAGACATCTTGAAATAGCTGTCCAATCTAAAGGGGTGTTATATGATTCGAGAGCTATGTCGGCCTCTCCAACAATTTTATTTCTAATTGTGTTTAGTATGCCGTAGTATCTTGGTGTGCCCTTCGTGCTTTCATAAATTTGTAGAACACGCTCTACACTCTTCTTCCAAGAGTTAAATTCGCCCTGATTCCCAGAAAATTCCCGGAGACTCTTAACAATATCGGGAATCTTATCAAGATCTCCTAAGTTGTTTCTAAATCGTTCTTCTATTTCTTGGTCCCTAACTATATTTAGTCCTGCGTTAGGATTAAGCGTCTCTTGAATTAATTGTGGTCCTTGTCTAGTAAATACTTCTGTTGCAATATTAGAAATTAATGTGCTTAGTTCATCTAAACTTATTTGCGAGTTAGGCAACCGATTGCTACCTTGAGGGAGGACAGAAGGTCGTATTAAATTTTCAGGGTTAGACATTATTATTCTTTTAATTATTCAAAAAAAAAAAAAAAACCCTTTTTTTCTTCTAATTTTTTGTAATATTATAAAAATGTTTTAAAAAATTATTTCCACTTTAAATTGTAATTTATATACATATAATTTTTAATTTAACCTTTTGTAATTGAGTCTAAGCTTATTTCTAAAAATACCTTGTGTGGATAGATGGCAAGCACGTTATGCTACCTTTTTGCTGCTGCTACTAAGGGGCCGTTTCTATCACGATCTTTATCTTGCAGTTTCCTTGGTTTCTTCACTCTTTCTTGATAGTTTTCCAGATTTCTTTGCTTCTCCTTTAATGGATGGCTGCTTCCCACTTTTTCACTTTTTAAAGTTTTTTTTTTTTATGATTTTGTTATATGGGGAAAAAATATTTGGCACAGTTTATGTTATTTTTTCCCTTCTTTCTCAGGCTCTTTTTTTCTCTATTTTTATTTTTATTTTCTAGTACATGAGTTTTTTTTTCTATTAAGACCTTTTAACAGTCTGGTTCTTATTCTTATTAAATTATTATTTAGTTAGTTTTTTTGTCAGGCAATCAGTTTAATTGTTGGGGTCTTTTTTCCTTTTTTTTTTTTGTTTATGCTATAGAAACTTTGGAACCGCACTTCCTGAGGGCTTTTGTTTTGCACTATATTTTTTGCGGGTTTTACGGTAACTACGCGCTGTGCTACTTGAGGACTTTTTGCGGTAAGTTCCGTTGATCCTTTTTATAAAAACATTTATTTCTGTTTTTTTTTTTTAAAGGATACCCGATTTTATTCGCTCGGGCGCCAGTTAAGTTTGTCCTTAATTAATAATTAAAAAAAAAACAAACTTTCTTTTTATTCGGTCAGCGTGACCGCGCTTTATTAAAAATAAAAATCAAACTTAAAACTAAAATTTACAATCAATATTTATATTTTGTATTTTTGTTTATTCTAGCAAATTTCGCCGGTGGCGTGATTATCAATTCTGCATAATTTGTTTCTTAAGAAATTTAAAATGATTTTTTTCAATAAGTCGTTGCACTTATTTCTAAAGAAATTTAAAATGATTTTTAACAAAATGCCAATGTAGGCGTCTTTGTATTTTTTGTAATTTTATTTCAAAGAATAATGTTAATTGAGTTTACTTTAATTTTGATAAATGTTTACGTTACCTAATTTCATTTTAAAGAATAATGTTAACTGATTTTACTTTAATTTTGATAAATGCTTACGTTAACTAATTTTATTTTAAAGAATAATGTTAATTGAGTTTACTTTAATTTTGATAAATGTTTACGTTAACTTATATGAAGATTCAATAAAAAAAATAATGACAAAAAAAAAAAAAAAAAAAAAAAAATAATGTGTTTTGTGCTGTTGTTTTGTTGTTTCGTCAACGCACAGTGGCTAAAAATTTTATTTCATTGGCCAAAAGTCCAATTTTTGTTTGTCACCGATTTCAAAAATTTTAATTTGATTTAATAGTAACCATATTAAAACTACGGTAGCCAAAAAAGTTGGTCAAAATATTGGTAATTGTGGTTGTGCCATGTTGTTAAACACAGCTTTTTTTTAATTCAGAAAAAAGTGTTTTTTTTAATATTTCATCCGAAAGAAATTATCATTGCACAAAAACTATCAGATATAATGACCTGCTTGCCTTTTTGCTAGGTTGGTAGTCTTGTTATCTTTAAAAAGGTAATATTTGTGTTATTTATATTTGAGATGCTAGGACATATTTTCTAAACTACTATATTTTTGTCAAATTTCAACTTTAGTACAATAGAACTTTTGCGGCCCAAAAGGGACCAAGAAGGTGAAACCACTGATAGAAAGGCGAAAGTGTTTTCTTTTACCCTGTATATACTCTTGTACCCGGTTGGACCCGTCTGTTTAACACTTTTTTAATTTTAATGAAATTACTCAAAAAACCATTTCTAAACTATGTACTATATTTTTGTCAAATTGCAACTTTAGTAGAATAGAACTTTTGCGGACTAAAAGGGCCCAAGAAGGTGAAACCTCTGATAGAAAGGTGAAAGTGTTTTCTTTACCCCTGTATATACTCTTGTACCCGTTTGGATCCGTCTGTTTAACACTTTTTTAATTTTAATGAAATTACTCAAACAAAAATTTCTTAACTATGTACTATATTTTTGTCAAATTTCAACTTTAGTAGAATAGAACTTTTGCGAACCAAAAGGGACCAAGAAGGTGAAACCTCTGATAGAAAGGTGAAAGTGTTTTCTTTACCCCTGTATATACTCTTGTACCCGTTTGGATCCGTCTGTTTAACACTTTTTTAATTTTAATGAAATTACTCAAAAAAAAATTTCTTAACTATGTACTATATTTTTGTCAAATTTCAACTTTAGTAGAATAGAACTTTTGCGAACCAAAAGGGACCAAGAAGGTGAAACCACTGATAGAAAGTTGAAAGTGTTTTCTTTTACCCTGTATATACTCTTGTACCCGTTTGGGCCCGTCTGTTTAACACTTTTTTAATTTTAATGAAATTACTCCAAAAAAAATTTCTAAACTACTATATTTTTGTCAAATTTCAACTTTAGTAGAATAGAACTTTTGCAGACCAAAAGGGACCAAGAAGGTGAAACCACTGATAGAAAGATGAAAGTGTTTTCTTTACCCCTGTATATACTCTTGAACCCGTTTGGACCCGTCTGTTTAACACTTTTTTAATTTTAATGAAATTACTCAAACAAAAATTTCCAAACTACTATATTTTTGTCAAATTTCAACTTTAGTAGAATAGAACTTTTGCGAATCAAAAGGGATTAAGAAGGTAAAACCACTGATAGAAAGGTAATTTTAATGAAATTACTCAACAAAAAAATATTTTTTCATGTGCTATTGTCTTCAAGAAAAATTTTATGATATAGGGAAAATTGATCGTGATCGAACATAATACAGGTAGTACATATAAAAAATTTTATTAATGTTACGCAATCAGAAATCAGACATGCGTTTACGCTAAACACGTTATTGTGAATCCCACCTAAGAAGGGATTTTTAAATTTTGTTTGGTCTTTTTACGACGAATACGACTTATGGAACACATACTTAAAATCAGTTATGATTTGGATTTCGGATCTTCAGGATCAATAATAAACAACGAAACCAACAAGGAGTTAAGCAGTTCAAAAAGGAAACATGTTCAAGATGAATATCGCAAATTTGGGTTGATTATAGATCAGCCGAAACAAGGGTCAGGCGATACAAATGATGGCAATACCGCAAGAAGATTCTTTTCAGATCCAGAAACAGCATCTGAAATAACAGGTGTTGATTTTAACCTCATTTTTAGATTTAAAATAGTCCTAGAAGTACTTGCGTGCAATGAAGAAATTGACTCTAGAAAATTTGGAGATTTTGCTAAGGAAACTCCAAAAATATATACAACCAAGTACCCATGGAGAAATATGTTTGCTACAGTTCACAAAATCCTTTATCATGGAGAAGATGTCATTAAATATCAGTTGATGCCACTTGGATATTTATCAGACGAAGCTCAGGAAAAAAGGAATAAGGATTACAGATTTTACAGAGAGCACAATACTAGAAAAATTTCACGAAATTCCACTAATGAAGATATATTTAATATATTAGTGGCAACGTCAGATCCGTTCATCTCCAGTATTCGAAATCAATGGAAAGTGGAACATCGGGATTTAGATTTAGTCAAAAAACTACTAAAGAACAGAAATAACACAGAACAGAATATGGAATATTTGCAATCAATCTTTAAATTAAATGAACAATAACTATAACTCATAAGATCTAAGATCTAAGACAGACATTGTATTAGTAAAAAATAAGAATAAACAGAAACTCACATTGTTACAAAAGCTTTTTAAATCTATTGCTGCTAATATTTTTAAAAGGTTTTTTTTTATCCACATATGTATGAAATGTTTGAATAAATATATAAGAATAAAAAAGTGTAAACAAATTTGAAAGCAAGAAATTGTTTATTTTTCAGCAATAATAAGACTTGCAACGTGTGAATTGGGACTTAAAACGCTCACTTGGTAATTTTACTCTCGGAGTGACACTACCAACGAAAAGTTTAATCTATTTTTACTTGTTTTATGAGTTTTGTATTTATTTTAAGAAATTCCGGGATTCACTTTCGAAAGTAATCCCATTTAGGGGTGTTTTGAGTAAGTTTAAGTGTTATTTTTACTTAAAGTAAGTAGAAAAAACTTAATTTATTCTGAGTGTTTTTCTTTCTGTGAAGGAGAACTGGGACCAATTTTGCACCCAAATTGCTAAATCGTATAACAATTACTGAAGGACTCAGAGTATATACATACTTTATGGGATCTAAGCTGAATATGAAAAATGATTCACATGGAATGGACAAACTTAGTATACCTTCATACACCCTACTGATTCATGGTATAAAACTGTAAAAAAATATTTTTTAAATGTGGCGGATTTAATTTCTCCATCATGCTGAATTTGTTCAATGGTGCAATTGTTTCAGAATTCCTACTTCGTAATGTTGAGCATGTAGTGTCTTTTTGCACTTCCAGAAATTATATTCCTCAAAGACTTCAAAACTTTCAGGCTAATTATACAAACTTTGATTCTGTTAGCAGAGTGAGCTCTGAATTTAACAATGTTTATAGGTATATTGATTTCTGTGATCCTATTGACATACACGCAAAGAAAAAACATGTTTGATACAATCACAAACGCAAACTATCATTAATGTTTGTGGTTATGATTGTGTCAAACACGTCTTAAGTAACAATATATGTTCAAAAATAAAGTCTGTAGTTAATTATTGTCACAAACATATTATTATGTTCAAAAGAAATACAAAAACGATGATTCAAACCATGTTTCTATTTTTCCCAACACCATGCAACATGTCTATTTCAACATGTTATATGGTTCTCAGAATAAAACAAAAAACATATTTAGTTTCAAAAATTTATGTTTTATTGAAATATATTAAATATATGCTAATATTAATTTTAAATATTTTTAATTAGGCTTAAGTTCATTAAATTTAATTTTCATTAAATTATTTTTATGAAGAAAGGAATTTTACAACATGAAAATCAATTAAAATTTACTGATAATTTTTCATTCTTGACTCAATCTGGACTTAAGCCTAATTAAAAATATTTAAAATTTGGATTAAAAACCATAAATAGTTCAATAAAATAACTACTATACTAATAAATATGCTAATATTAATAAATAAAATGTAGCACATGTATATTAAAAAATAAACTTATATACAAACATTTAGGAAAAGTAAAATAAAATAAAGGATAAAGCAAACATACCTTAATCTGTATCAGTATAAAGTAGAACAGAAATTAAAAAAATTCGGGGCTAATGGCAAAAATTTGTGTCAAAATTTCGATGCCGGTTTCAATGATGTTGGTTTTTTTTGGCTGCAAGAAAGACAATGCAATTGATTATTTATACATTTATATAATTGTGTATATATAAATAACTTACCTGTCTAAACAAACGTATAATAACTAATTTATTTCCTAAGTTTTGCAAGGCAACGTTTTAATTATTTTGTAATTCATGTTTCCCGAAAATGACGTATCAACACACACTGTTTGCAATAAATTACAATAAATGTTTGCTTCTTTAGAGAATGTATTGTTAAACAAACAAATATTATGGTATTAAACATACCTTTTATGGGCAACTAATATTATTATTATAATTTTATAGTTGAAAACATTTCACATAATTAAATATGTTTAGCTAGATCAGAGTAACTTTTAAGGTGTAAAACACCATATAATATTATTATAGTGAATTTAAAAATGTTAAGGACAAAAAATATTTTTTCAAGTTATACTAGGACTATAAAAAAATTATTACGGTAAACATATTAGGCAAATATGAATAAAAATGGTTGTAGTGACCACTCATTAATCATGTTTTTTCTCTGCGTGTACAAATAACACTTAGTCTTAAAAAACTTTAATCTTAAATTTTTTCGGTTTTGTTATTTACTAGGTATTAGATTTAATTAGTTTAAGCATGCTAGCCAGTAAGAAATGTAACAAGGTATATTTATAGCAGGTAGTCTCGGAAAGCCAGCTGGTTATTTTTTATTTGCTTGTTTTGCGATACAAACTGTCAAAGTTGTATAGTAAACAAGTAAACAAGTTTTTTGTTTTTATCTTTTGTCTCTTTTCAACCCCTTTGCTGTTTGACAGTTCGTATCACAAAACAACAATAAAAAGCCCTGTTGTTTGTTTTATTGTACAATTGTTGTAATCTCGCGGCTACCTGCTATAAATATACCTTGAAATGTAAGTTTCATTGGAGTATTACGTAAAGAAATAAACACAAAATTTTAGGTGGGAATCCCGGGATTCCCGAAATGTTATTTTTAATTCCCGCTTTACTGTGAATCCGAAAAATTTGGGAAAAAATAAACCCTATGCATTACCAACTTGTTTTCATTAATAATTTTATAAGTTTCAAAGTCAATTAGTGATTTACTTTGTAAAAATTCGTTTTTTGCGATTTATCGCAAAATTTTTAAATATTTAAACTATTTTTACTCTGTCTCACAGTCAACTCACACGGGGCCTTTAACGACGTTTCTTTTTGTTTGATGGCGGACGGTGTAGAGAAGAAAGAGGGGTAAACAAAAATACTCGGTCTGTGTTTTTTATGTCGGTTTTTATAATTCTCTTTAAACTTCCTCTTGTTACGTTTTATACTTTTTGTTACTTTGAAGCGTCCGGATAAAAATACAGTGCAACCTCGATTATTCGTAACTGACGGGAACGGCAGCATTCAGGATTATCAATTTTTTTTTGTGTATTTCTTATTTTATCTCAATATAAAATGTATTATTATTTAAATATTTAAATAATATGATGAAAAAAGCAATTTCGGCAGAACATGCTTCCAGTACGTTGGGGAATTTTCTTTCTTCGTTCATTTAAATGCATCATTTCATCATTTAAATAATGAGGTAATGCCGTTGCAAAAAAAAAATAATTAAATCAATGCAGAAACATTGTTTTTATTTCCCGGTAAGTAAAATCATTGGATGGGATAGGATGAACTCACTGTTTATTGTTGTTGTTTTTGTTTAAGCTTTGATATTGTTACAAGTAAAACTGGTGCTTATAATTCTTATTCGCTGGAAGAGTGTATAGTAACGGGTGTTTTTTTTTACAGGTTTGTTTTTCGAATAGAGATAAAACTGGCATTTTGTGGTCAAATCTGGCAACTCTAATGTCATTTATGTTCAGTTTGGTTTGCCATTTCATCATGAACAGGTTGACAAAATAACAACGCTTGCAAATCATGCAAATTTATTTCGAAAATAACGGTTCAGTTCGCGAAGTTTACCGCAAGCTCCGTCCATTTTATGGTCGACATAATCGTCCATCAGAGCAATTAATTCGGTTAACCATGGATCGTTTTCGCACTACGTTTACTCTATGTGATAATACGCATCCGCAGAGACGTCGAACAGTGCACACCGAAGAAACAATTGGCGCTGTAGAGCAAAGTGTTGTAGAGGACCCGAATGAATTGATTCGCCACCGTGCACAGCAATTGGAGCTTTGTCCATCAACTTTATGGAAGATTTTGCGCAAAGATCTTGGCTTGCGGCCTTACAAGATCCAGCTTGTGCAAGAATTAAGGCCGCGAGACCATGCAATGCGTCGTGATTTTGGTGTATGGGCCGAAAATGAGATTGATCTCGATGCTGATTTTCATCGCAAATTTTGTTTAGTGATGAGGCTCATTTTTGGTTGAATGGCTACGTCAACAAGCAAAATTGCCGCATTTGGAGTGAAGAGAATCCACATGAGACCCTTGAGACGCCATTACATCCACAAAAACTGACTATTTGGTGTGCTCTATGGGCTGGTGGAGGCATTGGGCCATACTTCTTCCGAAATAATGCTGGAGAGGCAGTTACCGTTAATGGAGACCGGTATAGAGCCATGATAACCGACTATTTTGTTCCCGAATTGGATGGCATGAATGTGGATGAGTTGTGGTTCCAACAAGACGGCGCTACATGCCACACAGCGCACGCCACAATCGATTTATTGAAGGAAACATTCGATGAGCGCATAATTTCGCGGAATGGACCTGTCAATTGGCCACCAAGATCGTGTGATTTGACACCATTGGATTATTTTCTTTGGGGATATGTGAAGTCGCTCGTCTACGCCAACAAACCAGAAACGTTAGGGGAATTGGAAGCCAACATTCGTGGCGTTGCCGACATACGGCCCCATATGCTCGAAAAAGTGGTTGAAAATTGGACCTGTAGAATTGGCTTTATTCGAGCCAGCCGCGGCGGCCACATGCCTGAAATCATATTTAAACATTAACGACATAAAATTATCCTTCCAATAAAGCCAAATTGATGGTCATTAAAACGATTTTCTTGTGTTTTATTTCAATTCGAAGTTCTATACCACTGAAAAAAACACCCGATATGTTAAGGTGTTTATGGGCAACACAGTATTGCACACGACTAAAAATAAGACTACTCCTGGCTAAAACATACTTACTACCAGCTTTGATGTATTCAACAGAAATCTTCTGCGGTTGCAACTCAAAAGACACTGCTTAACTAAACACAACGTTCAACAACATTGTACGTTACATATTCTCCTTGAGGAGATTTGATCATGTTTCTCAATACTCCAGTCGCATCTTTAATGTCACTTTTATGAACTACTTAAAGATAAAAAACCTTGTTTTCCTACATAAAATTGTAACATCGGAACAACTAAAATATCTTCATGATCGTTTAATATTAATGAGGTCTGCAAGGGGAAATGGTATCATGCAAATTCGACATCGGGACACGGCCGCTGAGAGACACTTTTTTATATTAACTATCCGTCTCTGGAACCAACTTCATCCAAACTTTCGTACTATTGCCAACGCAAATAAATTCAAACAATTACTAAATCGTTGGGTATCGCGGGTAGTAAGACCTGTTGGTCATTTGTTAAAAGGGTAAGGAATAGTACTAGTTCATTCATTCCAACCCTTATAATGAATGATCAAATATTCACAGACCCTGTTGATAAGGCCAACCTTTTTGCAAAGAATGCATAGTCATTGTCTCGTCATTTAGCAAAATTGTTTAGCTACTCGTACCGGGTAGGAGTTTTTCCTTCTTGCTAGAAGGTAGCCCACGTCCAGCCAATCCCAAAAAGGGGTGAGGCTAAAAAACCCCGAAAACTACCGACCAATAGGAATTTTCTCTACCGTCTCGAAGGTCATGGAGAGCATGATCATTCACCACTTGGTAAATTATCTGGAGTCCAATTCACTTTTGTGTGATAGACAGTATGGCTTTCGTAGCAGTCGTTCTACGGAAGACCTGTTAGCGTTTCTTTCGGAACTTTAGAGTCGTTCTATTCACCAATTTGGAGAAAGCAAAGTGGTTGCTCTGGATATTTCCAAATCGTTTGATCGTGTGTGGCACGGGGCACTCGTTTCAAAGCTTATTGCTCTTGGTGTTGGTAGTGATTTCTCTCGATTTATATCGAGCTTTCTCAAGGACTGCTCTATACATGTTGTTATAGATGGGTTCTCATTGGAAGAGTTTCATTTGAATTCAGGTGTACCGCGGGGCTCCGTTCTTTCTCCTACACTTTTTCTTATTTTTCTTAACGACCTCCTTTGTCTAACTTCCAATCCTATATATTCTTTCACAGATGACAGCACCATTTGTCATTCATTTTCCTTTGATCATAGACCAAGCCTTACTGAGGTGGAAGCTATGAGACGGAATATGAATGACACACTTAATCTTGATCTTACGACCATCTCCGAGTGGGGTCTTGCGAATAGGGTCGATTTTAATACTCGTAAGACCTAATGTTGAATGTTGACCCACAGACGTCTTGAGGAGTCACCGTCATCTGTATCCATGGGAGGTATAGCTATTGAAGAATCAGACACTCTTGATGTTCTGGGCATAAAAATTCAATGTGATGTTCGTTGGAACCAACATGTCTTTCAAGTGTCTTGGTTTCTTAAAACGGTGCAAGAACTACTTCAGTCCGTCTGATCTCTTCACTATTTATACCGCCTATATCCGACCGAAAATGGAATACAACTCCCATATCTGGGCAGGTGCTTCAAGGTCTATCTTAAAGCTTCTGGATCGGGTGCAAAGAAGTGCGTTGAAGCTCATCAATGACAATAGGGTATCCAGCTCTATTGACTCTTTGGAGCATCGTCGGAATGTGGGTTGTGTGGCATTGTTCTATCGATATTACCACGGAAGATGTTCAGCTGAGGTGGGCGAACTCATCCCTGAGACGCAGGTGTATGCCCATAGTACTCAACTGTCCAATGCATCTCGCACAACGCATTACAGAAAAAATTCGTTTATTGGTCGAACTAGCCGTATATGGAATAGACTCCCGGCAGAAGTCTTCCCAGTCGGCTACAATTTGGAAAATTAAAATTAAATGTCCACAAACACTACTCACTCTTTCCATCTCCCCATAACCTATTTTCTTAATTCAAACACAATGCATTGCATTAGTAGGGGCCATCCCCCCTGAGTGTTGGATCATAGTATATTTACTGACCCGATTGATAAAGCTAACCTCTTGGCTGAACTGTTTGCAAGTAATTCGTTCTTGCCGGAAAGCAATCAATCACTGCCCGTTGTCGAAAGAGTATCATGTACTATGCCCAAGATATTTTTCCGATCACGCGCAGTCAAAAGGGTTCTTTCGGATCTTAACGTAAACAAGTCACCGGGGCCGGATGGCATATCAGCACTGGTATTGAAACAGTGCTGTTCGACGTTAGCTCGTCCATTGGCCAACCTTTTCAGCTCTTCGTACCGTGCGGGAATCTTTCCCTCTTGCTGGAAGGTGGCCAATGTTCAGCCAATCCCCAAGAAGGGTGAGGCTACTAACCCTGATAATTACCGCCCAATCGCAATTTGCTCTTCGCTCTCGAAGGTGATGGAGAGCATGGTTAATTACCATCTTGTGAAGTATCTGGAGACAAATTCACTTCTCAGTGACAGACAGTATGGTTTTCGTGGTAGCCGATCTACAGGAGACCTGTTAGCGTTTCTTTCAGAACGTTGGAGTCGGTCCATTCACCGCTTTGGTGAATGCAAAGTGGTTGCTCTGGATATTTCCAAGGCGTTTGATCGGGTGTGGCATGGTGCGCTTGTGTCAAAGCTTATTGCTTTTGGTGTCGGTAATGATTTCTCTCGATTTATATCGAGTTTCCTCAGTGATCGCACTATACGTGTTGTTATAGATGGGATTGCATCCAACGAGTTTCAGGTAAATTCAGGGGTACCGCAAGGTTCTGTCCTTTCTCCTACGCTATTTCTTATATTTCTTAATGACCTTCTTGGTCATACTTCAAATCCTATCTACTCTTTTGCAGATGACAGCAACATTTGTCATTCATATTCCTTCGATCATAGGCCAAGCCTTGTTGAGATTGGGGGCAAAAGGCAAAATATGAATGACACTCTTAATCAGGACCTAGCTGCAATCTCTGAGTGGGGTCAAGCGAATAGGGTCGAATTTAATGCACGCAAGACCCAATGTTGTATGTTGACCCACAGACGGGCCGTGGGACCAACTATGTCATCTGTATTAATGGGTGGCATTGATATTAAGGAATCGGATACTCTTGATGTTCTGGGCATGAGAATACAGTGCGATGTCCGCTGGAATAAACACGTTTTCAAAGTGTCGAAAGAGGCATTCAAGTGTTTAGGTTTTTTAAAACGGTGCAAGAATTACTTCACTTCCTCCGATCTCCTTACTATCTATACCACCTATATCCGACCGAAGATGGAATACAACTCCCATATATGGGCAGGGGCTTCAAAGTCTATTTTGAACCTTCTGGACCGTGTACAAAGGAGGGCGGTGAAGCTCATCAATGACAGTAGGGTATCCAACTCTATTGACTCATTGGGGCATCGTCGGAATGTGGGTTGTGTGACACTTTTCTATCGATATTACCATGGGAGGTGTTCCATTGAGATAAGTGAACTTATTCCACCCGCCCGAGTATTTCTTCGTAATACTCGCTCATCCAGTGGATCACATCCGTTTGTAGTCGATTGTCCTGTGTTTCGCACAACGCATTATAGAGAAAATTCGTTTTTCAGTCGAACTATCCGTATGTGGAATAAACTTCCCGCAGAGGTCTTTCCCGGTACTTATAATTTATTAAGATTCAAGTCAAATGTCCACAAACACTATTCCCTCTTTCCTCCTTCCCAAACCTTATTTTCCTGATCAACACAATGCACTGCATATATAGGGGGCATCCCCTGAGTGTTGGTTTATCGTTAAAAAAAAAAAAAAAAAAAATAGTAAAAAAAAAAAAAAATCGTTGGATGAAGTTTCCTGATGATCTGGTTAAAGCAACCAGTGAAATGCGCATAGGAAGAGCTTATCCCATCAACAATAAATATCAGTGTTTTTATTATGAATAAAAATTGGAAATTAAGCACGACAAACAAAATCTTGTTAATTAAAAATATGGTATTCCCAAAAAATTACTTTGATAATTTCCATTAGCTTTTAATTCTTTTAAATTCGAGTTATTTTCGTACGAATTTCCCGGGAAAACTAGAAAGCAAAAAACAGTGCATGACCTAGAATCCCAGAATGCATTCCCTTATACGCAACTCATTGCCATGTAAGTATTCGTGTTGTTTTACATACATAAAAATGTACATGTATGAACAAACATTTGTGTGCATTTAAAAGGAATGAACAAGTTCATGTTGTTGGTTTTTAAACCGTCCTTTATGATGTTGGAGGCTTTTATTTCCAGGCATTATTGTTAAAATTTGTTGTTAAAATTTAACAAACCGTTATTGTTGGTGGTTAAATTGGTTGAAGTTTAATAAAACATTTTATGAATGAACGCTTGTATGCCAGATACAATCCATACATGCACCATTACAGTATGTGAGAAAAGTATTTTAACCGTGAATTCGTGAAAAGAGATATTAAACAGGCTCAAATATTTAATTCGTTTCTGCACTTTTTCAATAATAAAAATAATAATACAGATTTAAAATATGACAAGCTAGAGCGCTTTATAAAAGCAGACGTCAGCATTAAAATTTGTTACGGTTAAGACCTAAATTAAATTATTGACCGACAATCAAAGCAACAAGTGAAATGCGCATAGGAATAGCTTATCCCTTCAACAATAAATTTCAGTTTATCAATAGCATGAAATGGGAATTTAGCACATTTAAACGAAACTTGTAAATTAATTTTTTGAATCCCAAGAAGAACTTTGATAACTAATATGCATGTGGCAGTGTAAATAAAACTGGACTGGCAATATAAAATAAAGAAATTTGTTTTTAGTTTTGTTTTTTCCTTACCCACTTACAACTACATTTAGCGTTTTAGCGTTGACAAAAAATCAACCAATTGTAGTCGGGACTGTAAGAAAAGATAAACTCACTGTTTATTGTTGTTGTTTTTGTTTGTATAATATCTTTAGTTTTTCTAAAGTCTTTGGATAAAGTTTCCTGACGATCTGGCCTAAGCAACAAGTGAAATGCGCATAGGAATAGCTTATCCCTTCAACAATAAATTTTAGTTTATCAATAGCATGAAATGGGAATTTAGCACATTTAAACGAAACCTTGTAAAATAATTTTTTGAATCCCAAGAAAAACTTTGACATCAAAATGTTTTATGTTATTATTTATACATATTTGAACACGCTTGAGTAAACTATCATCATTCGTAACAGATTTAGCCGAACTTAAATGATTTTCCGGGGGGAAATTTATATTGGACCCATGGAAAATTATGTACCAGTCACTCCAAAACTCTATAGAGTGATTTTTGGTATTAAAAATCATATATTTTAATTAATTTTAATACAGCAATGAAATTAGTTTTAGCGTTTACAGTGATTTTCAAAAGCCTGCTTAACCCATATAGACCTATAATTATTTTTGTGAAAGAAATTATTTTTTTTTTAGTAATTCTTATTAAGGACAACCTAAAATACGTTGAAAAAATGCTTAAAAAAATATCAAGTGTATAGGGGGCTATATAGGGGCCGTACCATATAGGGTACAGTAGGGCTATATGCATACACAAAATACAAATTTTTAATATGATGTATTAATTTATTTTTAGTATGATACAGCTTTCGTAGACAAAAACATTGCACTAAAAATTAAGTTTTTAGTTATTTGTTGTATGATATATAAGAAAACATTCCATGTGGACACCAACGTCACACTTAATACATCTAGTAGGGCATTGTTTATGGCATTTCCCACACCTGGTTCGCTTTTCCTGCTTGGTAATATAGTGATCTTTTCCGTCATATCGGGCATCCGATGTTAAAGAAGATGGACGACTAGGACCTGGTTTACACGTTGTTTATTACCCTTGATAATTGCATTTGCAATACGACGTCGGAAGTTTAGAAGGTCTATATTATTACCCCCATTCTGCCTACAAAGTAACCACGCGTTTTGTACTGACATGTCAATGCAGTGGAGAATCAAAGGCATGTACCACTTCTTTCCTCTTATGCTTGTTCTTAGTGAAGATATGTTCTGGTCCGATAAATCTACTCCACCCATGTTTTTGTTGTATTGCTGAATAAGATGAGGTTGAGCCACTAGTATCTTCTTCTTTTGTTGGCGAGAATAGCGTTCAGTTTTGTGGGCAGGATTTATACCAATCGAAGAAACCTCTCTCTAGTTTTTAGTTCTTTGTTGCCCAATAAGGGGCATTTTCCAGTCCTATTTTCTCGTATAGTTCCAGTTATACGGAAACCCCTCTTCGTGAGTTCATCGACTAAAGGCAAGCCAGTGAACAAATTGTCTATAAAAAGATGGTAGTCTGTGCCATATCCCAATGATGCTAGTTGATCAGCATAAGTCAGCACCACACTTGCGCCGAGACCGAGGTGAGTATCGGGCATCCGTAAATGTTGACGCTCCTTGCTATGGTTCAAACCATGCAATGTATCCGCCTGATCAATTAGATTCTCCTGATCCGATTTTGCTGGATTTCAATACCAAACTGCTTAGGATAACTACAAGGAATTTGAAACCAAGTTTGTTCTTTTTGTTGAGTTTTTTGAAAGTGAGCGTGTTTTCAACAGACGGAAACATGGATAGACATATGGAAATGGCTAATTCGACTTAGAATTACTCAAGAAGCCAGAATATATATGCTTTATGGGGTCTTAGATGTATAACAAAAAAGTTTCACACGGCATGACAGACTTAGTATACCCTCATTCACCACTAGTGATGGTGGAGGGTATAAAAAGATTGCCGTATCGCAAAATAATACTGTAGGAAAACAAGTTGGAATGCTATTTTTTACAGGGCCGAATATTTGTTATGCTTCACTGAGAGTTAGAATTTTTGGGGAATATGGGAGGTAACATTTTTGTTTGGGGAGTAGACTCTATAGGGGATCTAAGTGAATTATAAAGCAGTCTTTATTAACTCGGGCATTACAGTACATAACAGTATGATTATTAATTTGTGCGGGTTTTAGGCATGTTCAAATGTATTCCGAAAGTAGGACTTAATAAATTTACAAAATAAATTCTACCTCGTGACTAGATATTGATGAAATCTACTCAAAATCATGTAAAAAGTACTAAAAACTACTTCCGAGTACAAGAAAAGAAAAGGAAATTTTAATAAAAAAAAGCAAAAACGGAGGCTTGTTAAAACTGCAACACTGATCAGCTAAAAAATAATGATAAAATAAATAAAATTGATTATAAATTAAAGGTAATACACGTATCGTCTGCTTAGAATTGGTTTGGCGCATATGCCAAAAAGTCGGAGTGGAGAAAACGACAAAGAAGATTTATATGAAGATTTCTCAATATGTACCCGATAGAATTTTTGTATATTTTTACCACTGCTTCCGGTATATGTTTTGAAGAAAAATTTACATTTTTGCGTACTTTCATGATTAAAGGTAGAATTAAATAGTATTTTGCTGAACATGAAAAATATTGTTTTGTGCCGCATACGCCACTTTTCTAAAAAAATTAAAAAAGTGGCTTTTTGTGCAGCTAAAGACTTGAAATTTGCACCGGAGGTGGATCCAATGAAACAGGATTTTTAAAAATTCGAGTGTATAGGGGGTAAAAAGGGTAAATTCGGAAACCTTTTATCTCCAAAACTACAAGAGATAAAAAAAATCTATAATAAGGAGAGACACATTGGAAAATTAACTACACTAAAAGAAAAACAGTTCAAATTACATGGATTAGTATTTACAAACCACTGGTTTGAAAACAAAACGAAATACGATATCCCGATGGAATGTAAGTGGATATTATCACTTGGCAAAAAGTTCGCATTACCAATAGATAAACATAACTTCTCCCCATTACATATAATAGCTGATGTAGAGCAATGTATACAGGCCATGGATGGGAATTTTGATAAAGAAAAGGACGTCGATAGAACAAAATTAGCAAACCATGTATCCGCTTTTAAAAGAAGCATTAAAAATACTAAAAAGCATAAGTTTATCCTCACAATTTTTGAGAAAACTAAGGAACTTTTAAGGAAATATAACGACTAAAATATTATACAGGCGGACAAAGGAAATAAGACGGTAGCTATGTACAAAAATGAGTTTGAGGGGAAAATGCAAGCACTTATAGGAGACAAAAACACCTACAGAATTTCAAGAGCAGATCCAACTGACAAACTGCAGAAACAAAACAATACCATTATTTCTGACCTCTACAAAAATAATATTATTAATACAGCTGAAAAACGTAAACTTCTTTGTTCTGCGGCTACTGCACCTAGAATATACGGCTTACCCAAAATACATAAAGAAGGGACACCCTAACGACCTATTGTGTCGTCAGTTCAAGTACCATGTTACCAATTATCAAAATATGTTGGTAATATTCTTAAAGTCATAATTTCTGACAAATATAATGTTAAAAATTCGCTACGGGTAAAGGAGCAACTGAGCGGCGTGAAAATTAACAATAATGAAACTATGATATCGTTTGACGTGATTTCACTATTCACGAACATCCCAATTCAGACGGCAATAAACACAATTATGAAAAAATGGAGTATTATTAAAAATCATACTAAGATGTCCAGCTCACAATTTTTAAGAATACTCAAATTTTGTCTAAATGACAATAATTATTTTATGTTTGGTGAAAACATTTATACTCAAATCTTTGGTATGCCAATGGGGAACTCACTATCACCTACTATAGCGGATATCATACTTGACAACCTACTTGACGATGCAATTACTGAACTGGAAAATGAAAATATTTACATTAAATATATCGCCAAATATGTAGACGACATTTTGGCGATAACTCGCATAGAAGACAAGGACACAATTCTGTCAATTCTTAACAAACAACACCCTAAAATACAATTTACAACTGAGATTGAGAAAAACGGAGAAATCGCGTACTCAAAAATTATACGCAAAAATAATAAGATTCTGTTTGATTGGTACACTAAAGAAACATCTTCAGGAAGGTTAATGAATTACCACGCTACACAACCCAAAAATCAAATTATAAACACAGCAAAAAATTTTATTTCTAGGGTATACAACATAAGTGATACACAATTTCATAGTAAAAACAAACACATTATAACAAACATTTTAAAAAACAATAGCTGCCCCACCAAACTCACATCTACATTGATAGACAATACGATTAAACAATTGGATAAGGACAAAAATAACCACAACAAATCTGCAAACATAGAAAAAGAAGAGAACAAATTTTACAGTGTAAAATACATACCTGGGTTAACCGATAATAATAATATACGGTCGTCAATAAAAACAAAAAACATCTGTTTTGCATACAAACCCAATTTGACATTAAGTACAATTTTTTCTAGAGTTAAGGCGCCAATTAATAAACAAAAACAAAGTAACATTGTATACGAATTACAATGTGAAGGAAATGACAAACAGCCATGCGAGCTAATTTATATAGGAACAACAAAACGTACACTGGAGACAAGAATGGGAGAACACAAGATGGACATAATGCGGAGAAAAGAGACAACAGCACTAGCACAACACATCCTACATACTGGTCACACAATTAGGTTCGATGATGTAAAAATTCTAGATAAAGAAAATAAAGAAAGAAAGAGGTACACAATTGAAAGCCTAAGAATCCAACAACAAATTAATAGAACAATGAATTTGAAGGAAGACACGAACAAAATAAATGCGAGCTATATTGTTGCCATTACTTAAGCTGTGATATATTTAAAGTTTAAAGTAATATGTATTTTTTAAATATTAAAATTAATTTTTATATTTGTATGATCCTGAGTACATCTAAAACTTTTTAATGTGATTAAATTTTCATATTGTAAGTCTTTAATGTTTATGTGGTACATTATTGTATTTATTTTATTGTTTTTATAATTTTTAAATAGACAATCCCTTGAAAAAGTCGACAAACAATCGACGAAACGTCGGGAACAAAATATTGTAATTAAAAATTGAATTTTATTTACATTGAAGAAATTTAGGCCCTATTAGCTTGACAAAAATAATATTCATAAATTCATCACTCTGGCCAAAGAAACAACTACAACAATATAATATATATCGTTGTTCTTTTGAAAAATAAGTGGACATGTGTGTGGTGCTTTTTTGAAATTCGGCTCTTTTAGTGTGAAAACGGGTAAAACCTGAATTTTGGTACGTTTTTGTTAGCCCATCTATCTTTTGATCCAATTAACCTAAAATTAAAGTTGATACCACATTCGAAAAAAATATGAATAGAAGTTTGGTACTTTTTTTAAATTCGAACGTTTAAGGGGTGAAAATCGTAACTATTTTTGGTTCTTTTTTACAAAACATTTAGCATTTTGCAATTTTTGATACTAAAATGGGGGGAACAATAGTACCAAATTGGGAAATACGGGAAATTTAATATCTTTCTTCAGCTTTTTGGTTCTACAACTGGTATTTTTTAATTATCGTTAATATTTGACCACAAAACATAAAATTAAACATGCAGTGTCCTGAATGATTGCTTTATATCTCAGAGACCACAAAAAATTTCGCGAAACAGATTTTGGATTCAAAAAGGGATTATTCAAAATATAAACATATGTATATCCCATACCTAACTCCATTTTTTTAAAAATGGTCGGTAGGTCAAACCAATTCTGAGCTGACGATATGTCAGTCAGCTGTTTTTCTTATGAAAACAAAAAGTTGATAAAAGATGCGTTTGAGTACTTTAAAAATTAAGCACAATAAATGATAAATAACTCAGTAAACTGAAAAATTGCTCACACAAAAAGCTGTTCCTCAAAAACATATGCGAACGGAACATTATTAAAAATTCGTAAAATTAAGGGAACAGCTGATGGCAAATAATTGAAGTGTACAGATATTTTAGAGTTTTCTAATTGTAACTCGATTAAATACTTTTTAGAATACGAACAATTTAAGAAAATACAAACAAATTATTTTGTCTTATCCTTCATAAACCATATTTTTTTATTTTCCTTGATTTTGTGCCCGGATAAATTTTTTCAAAAGTACATGACTACTTTTTTTTTGCTAATGATTACTTTAAAAACAAGTGCAGTACAAAGTACTCAAATACTTAAAACTTAAAAACTCCAACCCAGCCCCCCCCCCCCCCCCCCCCCCCCATCTACGCCAATGTTGTGGTAGTACATTTAGCTGCGTAACTTTATTAGGAAATTGTTGAATAAAATTAAATAAATTTAAAGTTGATTTTCTTCCTATGTTTTTCTATTACTTGTACTATTGAGCCAGCGATAAATAGAGGTTATAATTCGTTAGGAATTTTTTCAAAGCCGTATATGTATCTGCTTTTTAGTTGCAATTAAAATTAATCTTTAATTAATAAGATCTCTCTATGACTTGCTAAATTCCCAATTTTAATTATTGATAAAAATACACTGAAATTAATTGTTGAGGAAAAGCTAGTTTCGATGCGCATTTCACTTAGGCCATCTCATCAGAACACACATTTTTCCAATGATTTTAGAAAAGCTTAAAATATTGTACAGACAAAACTGTAAAGCGAATAAGAAATATAAACAAACAAAGTTTAACTTGTAACAATATCAAAGCTTAAACAAAACACCAATAGTAAGTTTATCTTTTCTTTTTTTTTTGTGTGTAAAAGTTTTTGCACATGCTGTTAAAACCAAATTAATATATTGAATTTCTTAATGTTGTCGTATAAACAAATAATTCATTAAAATTTTTCCTCATTGAATAAAACCAACTGTGAAAATAAAATTGTTTGTGCTTTTTCTGCTGTGATTTTTATAGCGAAGAAATATTTATAATTAAAATGAAAAACTCAAAGAAATACATTTTTTAACAGCGCTTTAAATGGGTTTTTAAAGATTTAATATAATATATAACATATTTGCAACATGTAAAAAAGTATAGTCGGGCCAGTTCGGCTACAAGACAACATACACACCTTGCACACGATGAGAGCCTTTACGTGATCTGGTATAAAAAATAGTACTATGCTAACGTCCTTGGTACCATTAAATTTTTAAATCGTCTATTAAACGTAATGCGAAAAAGTTTTGTTCTTCATTTGGATTATTTGAGGTTCTAATCTAAATCGAACTTCAATGTTTTTTAAGATTTTCTTTAACAATTGTAATTAGTAGGTATAAAAATTATAGTTAATTTCCACATATATAAGAACAATCTAAGAATCAGAAGATACATAAATAGGTATAAGACGATAAGGGACAAAATATTAAAAATAAAAGCAACTATAACTTTTTTAATTCGTTGCCGCAATGCAGGTATAATCCCAAAATTTATTAAAAATGCAACTAAAAACGTTTCTAATCTATTTTATGAAAATGATAATTTGCCGTTACACCGTCAAAAACATCAAATTATGTTGAAGAATTACAAAACAAAATTCTAAATATAAGAATACGGTATAAGCATCAGCAACTGAAGGAAGTAAAAAAGGAATGTCTGATAATAGAAGGACAGCTTCAAAATTATTTTGATGAGGTGGAATATGCAAGATTTATACAATTATGAAGATAGGTTAGCTAACAATTTAAATGAGAGGATTAAATTTAAGCATAGAAAAAAATTTCAAGAACTTGTTAACTTACAAAAAAGGGAAATAGGTATAAAATTTAATAATAAATGGTTTGTTAACAGGTCTAACATAAATATACCAATGGAGGCACAATGGGTTCTCTCATTAGGTCGTAAACACATGCTACCAACAGAGAGGAAACATTTTCCAGTTTTGAAAATTATAACTGAAGGAGAGGATTTAGTACAGACAGTTAAGGAAAAAGAAGAACAGGAAATAGCCAGGACAAAACTGACCACAAATATAGATAATCACATTAATAAAATGAGACTAACTAATAGGGATAAATTTATATTGGACAAAGTAAAGGAAACAGATAGATTTTTGAAATCTAATAGGGACATTATTATTTTAAATGCAGACAAAGGGAATACAACGGTGGCAATGAATAGAGTCGATTATGAGTTGAGAATTAATGATATATTAAAGGATAATTCGAACTATAGGAGATTAGATAAGGACCCTACTAATAAACTAGAAAAGACAAATAATAATTTAGTTCAAGAACTTTTTAATAATGAAATAATTGCAATCGCAGAAAGGAATAAACTTAAAACAAATACAGCAATCGCACCTAAGTTATACGGTGTTCCAAAAATTCATAAAATCGATTATCCATTGAGACCAATATGGTCAATGATAAATTCTCCTTCATATGAACTATGTAAATATATAACAGGAATTCTTAGGAAAATTGCGGAAAATTCAAAATACAATGTTAAGGATTCTCTTCAATTTAAAGATAGAATTAGGAATATTACATTAGATAATAATGAAAAGTTAATTTCTCTTGATGTAGTTTCATTGTTTCCAAGTATACCAGTAGATTTAGCTATAAATATAGTAGAGGAAAAATGGAATATAATAAGGAAACAAACGAATATAGAGAAGGATTTATTTTTACGTATTCTTAAATTTTGTATAATAGACAGTAGATATTTTCAATTAAATAATCAGGTATATAGTCAAATGAAAGCACTCCCTATGGGCTCGCCAGCTTCTCCAATTAAAAGCAGATATAGTTATGGAAAAATTATTAGATACATGTGTTGGAAAATTAATTGTAAAACCGAAGATCTTGATAAAGTATGTGGATGATTTATTTTGTATAATTCAGGAATCAGGAATAGAAAAAATGTTAGATATTTTTAATTCATTTCATTTGGACAATAAATTTACAATTGAAAGGGAATCTAATTCAAGACTTTCATATTTAGACACCTTGGTAATAAGAAGAGGGAAAATGATATCAATTGATTGGTATCAAAAACCGACATCTTCTGGTAGAATTATTAATTTTTTCTCGAAACATCCAAGGAGGATAATAATTAATACAGCTAAAAATTTTATAGAAAGAGTTCTAAAAATAAGCGATCCAGAATTTCATGGAGATAATAAAAGGAAGATTTCAAAGATTTTAAATGTTAATAGCTTTCCTAAACAATTAATAACAAATTTATTTGTACATTATAATAATTGTAGAATGAATAACATAAATAGAATAACAGAACAGAGAATTTATAAATCTGTAACATATATACCAAAATTTTCAGAAAGATTGGAAAACTCAAATATATATGATAGTAAAATATATAAAATAGCTTATAAATCTTTTAACACAGTAGGTAACCTATTTACTAAAATGAAGGACAAAATAAAGAGGATGGAAATGTCAAATATTGTTTATAAAATACCTTTTAAGGGTAATGATAGTGGACAGTGTAATAAGGTATATATAGGTACAACAAAAAATAAACTAAAAACTAGGATATCAGGACATAAATCAGATCAAAAATATAGACATATTTCATCACAAAAAACAGCTTTATCATCCCATTGTGCTAATCTAAACCATTATCCGGATTTTGAAAGTAAACCGGTTTTAAATACGGAAAATAACTACAAACGTAGATTTATGTTAGAAATGTTACAAATCATAAATGTGCCGACGATATCGAGAATTAATTTTAAATCGGACACTGAGAATGTTGCACAAAATTATAGACATTTAATTTATTAAAATAGAAACGGAAGTTAGAAAAATTTATTAATTTTGTAATAGATCAAGTTTGATTTGAAAAATATTTTTTGTATTCAATTGGAAAATTTTTTAATTTGTCATTTTATTATATTGTTAATTTGTTTGTTAAATTGTGTTAAAGAAAAAAACCCTGAAGAAGGCACTCAAAGAAGTGCCGAAATATTGGTAGAATAAAGTTTAAAGTTTTTTATATAAAATTAAAAAAAGACCTCAAGCTTGAAAATTTAGTCATACTATAGTTAAAAATTTTCACAAATAGAAACTGGGAATTATTTCCTTTCGAAGATCACTTTATATTATATTCAACATTTTTTTTATTTTTCAAATTTATTCTATGAGCTAAATTTCAGTTATGTATTTTATAAAGCTTGTTTGTAATAGTCCTATTCCTTCAATTTTTCAGAAATTACTTTATACACTTACTAGACTATTATATTGTCTCTTCCTGTTACATTTTACCTTAGCTTTAATTTGGACAGCAATGAAGTATATTGTATGTACAGAAAAATTTACAATTATTAGACAACAGCAGAGTGTTGTGCATTTTCTGGCCTGCTACGGCCTTCGTCAGCATTCTTTGTGTCACACTGGATAGTAATACTTTATAAATTATAGTTAAAAATTTTCACAAATAGAAACTGGGAATTATTTCCTTTCGAAGGTTACTTTTTATAATATTAAATTTTTTTATTAAAAATACATAACTGAAATTTAGCTCATAGAATAAATTCGAAAAATAAAAAAATTTTGAGTAAAAAATTTTACACATTAGCTAGAAAATGTATCCGTAAATTACCTGAATATTACGTGTAAATATAGTATGATTTATATATTAATAAGGTAGTTGCAAGCCAATTATAAAATGGGGGGTGCTTTAAAGCCATGGTAGATAAGGCCATAATGGCCTTATTGCCAATCATTGAGAGGTAAGTTCATATTTAAAATTTTGCGAAATGAGAGATATAGCCATATTTTTTTCGCAAATGAGAGATAAAGCAATATTTTTTCAGAAAATTGTTATACATGGTGTAAACATTCTGTAAAAGGGAAACTCTTTAGTTATCATTGAAAAACATTTTTTTATTCTTGTGACGCACGCAGGAAAACTTTATTCAGCGAAGCCACCTGCCGCGTCCTACTGTAGGAAAAAACCCTTAAGCACGGCCGCAGGCCGTCACGCAGAAAAACTTTAGTATGCGGAGCCAGATTTTAATACTTAACTTTAGTGTCTCCGGAACTGAAATTAGAGATAAAGCCATTTTCTAATATTGCTAATGTGAGCTAAGGCCATGATGGCTTTATCTCCCTTCAAATGAAAAAAAAAACAAAAACGGCTTTATCTCCCTATTGAATGATAATAATTTAGTGTGCTATTTTAAATTTGAATCAGCTGATTTATGTTGTGAACAACCGCTCATAATTTAGTGTGCTATTTTGATTTTGAATCAGCTGATTTAAAAAAAATAAAAAAAAAAAAATATTTACCTAAAATAAAAAAATATTTTTCAATTCTAATCCATGTTTTAATAAATTAAATTAGATCTTACCTGACTATTTTCCATTTTTCAGACGGAAATCAGAAATTAATTTTATATTTTTTTTTTGTTTACGAAACAGAAGAGTCCTAAGCCGATCTTATTTGCCGCCGCAAGTGATTTGTTGCAATAATTGCTAGCCGCAGGTTAAATTCGGATATTAGCCCGATAAAATTTTAACATCAACGGCGAAGAATTACAAAAACTAATGCGGCAACAACAATATTTTTAAGCCATTGTATAATTTTAGAACATTATGACAATGTAACAAGATAGCACACCTTGTGAATTCCCCAAGTATTTATATGACGTGATAAAACCTAAACAAACAAAGAATTAAAAATTCCTATTTCTAAATAAAAGTTTCTCCATTCGTCAGCAAAGATGTTAACCACAAAGAAAATAGAAGTGTCACGACATATATCTTTTTTCAGAACCATCTTCATCAACCATTAATTTAATAAATAAGAAATTGTTAACTGCATTCAAAATTTGATTGGAAGCGAATTTCAAATATCGAAAGTTACACCTTTGCCAGCTCAATCAACAAATGTTAAAATATAATAACGTTATAATCTAGAATGCACATTTTGCTTTAAAAGTTGATACAAATTCCGGAAAGCCATCCATGGACGGGACCTAGAATCAACATATGGAACCAAACAATACTTACCTTTTTAAGTGTATAGGATTTGGAGCAGTGATGTCAATTTTTGGTACTCTAAATGCGCGAAGAAATTTGAAAAAACGGAGGAAAAATTTGAAAAGTAGCATTTAGATCCTTTTAAATTGCTCATTGTTAAATAAAATTTGCAGTAGTTCGTTATTTTCGTTTTTATTTCATAAATGTCCATTCGTCCAGGTGGCAGGTTGGATGGCCGGCTGTAAACCTTGAGCGAAAAGTACAGGTTGAAAATTCGGAGATAATATGATGAAACCTGGTTCAAAAGTTGAAATTGTCACAAAGGCTAAGCCTATTAAAACTGGCGAGATTCGATCTAAAATTTCAGGCTCTCATAGGGTACATAGGGACTCCTAACATTGGCTTCACTCTCAAAATTGTTCTTTTTAAATACTGTGGTGTAGAGTAGGACTGACCATGCTTTTTTACTTGTTTTTAAATGAATTCATGGCATTAAAAGTCCTCTTAAATAGCTAAATCGCCATTTTTTTTAATAAAAGCCACCAACTTTTCCAAAGCGTTGACGCCGCGCTATTTGTGTTAACTTCGTACATTTTGTATGAGCATGAGAATTTTCTAAAGAAAGAAAATGCTTTAAGAGCTGATTTAGGCTTTCCTGTAACTGTAACATTATTCCAAAACAAAGACCACGTAGGGGATTAGGGGCAGTTGCTGCCTCTACGAAGCTGCCTCACAGATTTTAATGACATTTAAAACATACATACAAATATATATACATATTCCCACTTTTTTGGACCCATTATCTTAAAATTTTTTAAGAAATAGCAACACGAGGGAAGGTAGGGGGCAATTATTGCCTCTCCAAAAACATCAAACATTTTCTAATGAAATTTAAAACAACAGATTGCTTTTTATATGGACACATTTGTTATGTACAGTACTTTTTGTTTATAGTCACTACGCTTACAGTCACATTAGCGGTACAGTCCATTTTATCAGTTTATTTTGCCGCTATAAGTTAATTTAATATAAAGTATTAACTCCTTTCAATAATTTCTCAAGCTCAAGGTCCGTTTTATATAAAAAATATTTATTTAAAATTTATCCAATATTTCGCTATCTCAATGGATAGCTTCTTCAGGGATTTTTTGGTTTTTTTATATTTCAAACAATTTTTAACAAACAAAATTAAATGAAACAACAAAATTGTCAATTATGAAAAATAAATAAAAATTATACACAGGAAACAAAAATTATTCTTTTACATTTTTATAAACTTATTTAATTTCCTATCTTATTCTTATAAATTAAATGTCTGTAATTTTGAGCTACATTATCCGTATCTGTCTTAAAATTAATTCTTTGTTCCATTGGTATGTTTATAATTTGCAACATTTCTAACATGTAGCGTCGTTTGTAGTTTGTTTCTGTATTTAAAACTGTTGTGTTTCAAAATCTGGTGTATGATTGAAATTGGCACAATGCGATGACAATGCACTTTTTTGAGAAGATATATGTTTGTATTTTTGATCAGATCTATGTCCTGCTAATCTAGTTCGTAATTTATTTTTTGTGGTACCTACTTAAATATACTTTACCACATACTTCATTATCCTTACCCTTACAAGGTATGTTGTAAATAATATTAGATTTATCTAATTTTTCTGTCTTATCTTTCATTTTACTGAATAATCTATCCAATGTATTATATGTTTTATGAGCCATTCTATAATTATTCATATCATAAATATTAGAATTTTGCAATCGTTCTGAAAACATAGCTACATAAGTTAAAGACTTATAAATTTTAGGTTCAGTTACCGTATTCACACTACCTTCCCTATGTCCTTTGTACTGTCCAATCAATTTACAAATCAATTCCCTTGGGAAATTATTATCCCCTAAAATATTTTTGATTCTCATCTTATTATTCCTATGAAAAATTATATCACTAATATTTAGATCTTTATCTATAAAATTTTTGCAGTATTTATAATAACCCTTCTCGGATGTTTCGAATAATAATTAATAATTCTTCCTGAAGAAATTGGCTTTTGGTACCAATCAACTAATAAGTTATTCTCCTTACTTATAACTAATGCGTCTAAATAAGGAAGTTTATGATTACATTCCCTTTCAATTGTAAATTTAATATTCTGGTGAAAGGGGTTAAATATGTTTAACATATTTTCTATTTCACATTCTGAAATAATACTAAATAAATCATCTACGTATTTTGTAATAATTTTGGTTTAATAGATAATCTTCTAATACATGTATCAAGTAGCTCCTCCATAACTATATCCGCTACAACAGGAGAAGCTGGAGAAACCATAGGCAATCCTTTTTGTTGAGAATAAATTTTTTTATTATATTGAAAATATCTACTATCAACTATGCAAAATTTGATAATTCTTAAAAACAACTCCTTGCCTATGGGTTCTCCAGCTTCTCCTGTTGCAGCGGATATAGTTATGGAGGAGCTACTTGATACATGTATTAGAAGATTATCTATTAAACCAAAATTATTACAAAATACGTAGATGATTTATTTAGTATTATTTCAGAATGTGAAATAGAAAATATGTTAAACATATTTAACTCCATTCACCAGAATATTAAATTTACAATTGAAAGGGAATGTAATCATAAACTTCCTTATTTAGACGCATTAGTTATAAGTAAGGAGAATAACTTATTAGTTGATTGGTACCAAAAGCCAATTTCTTCAGGAAGAATTATTAATTATTATTCGAAACATCCGAAAAGGGTTATTATAAATACTACCAAAAATTTTATAGATAAAGTTCTAAATATTAGTGATATAATTTTTCATAGGAATAATAAGATGAGAATCAAAAATATTTTAGGGGATAATAATTTCCCAAGGGAATTGATTTGTAAATTGATTGGACAGTACAAAGGACATAGGGAAGGTAGTGTGAATACGGTAACTGAACCTAAAATGTATAAGTCTTTAACTTATGTACCAATCAATGTTTTCAGAACGATTGCAAAATGCTAACATTTATGATATGAATAATTATAGGATGGCTCATTAAACATATAATACATTGGATAGATTATTCAGTAAAATGAAAGATAAGACAGAAAAATTAGATAAATCTAATATTATTTACAACATACCTTGTAAGGGTAAGGATAATGAAGTATGTGGTAAAGTATATATAGGTACCACAAAAAATAAATTACGAACTAGATTAGCAGGACATAGATCTGATCAAAAATACAAACATATATCTTCTCAAAAAACTGCATTGTCATCGCATTGTGCCAATTTCAATCATACACCAGATTTTGAAAATACAACAGTTTTAAATACAGAAACAAACTACAAACTACGCTACATGTTAGAAATGTTGCAAATTATAAACTAACCAATGGAACAAAGAATTAATTTTAAGACAGATACGGATAATGTAGCTCAAAATAACAGACATTTAATTTATAAGAATAAGATAGGAAATTAAATAAGTTTATAAAAATGTAAAAGAATAATTTTTGTTTCCTGTGTATAATTTTAATTTATTTTTCATAATTGACAATTTTGTTGTTTCATTTAATTTTGTTTATTAAAAATTTTTTGAAATATAAAAAAACCAAAAAATCCCTGAAGAAGCTATCCGTTGAGATAGCGAAATATTGGATAAATTTTAAATAAATATTTTTTATATAAAACGGACCTTGAGCTTGAGAAATTATTGAAAGGAAATAATATTAAGAAGGTCGAAGAAATTAAGCCAAATAATAAAGTATTAACGTTATAGTCCATTTAGCGATATAAGCAAATTTACCATATATGCCATTTGTCAACAGGTGTCAAAGGGAAAAGTAAAGCAAATTAATGGCGTTATAGTCACATTAGCAAAATTTACTAAGGTTCTTTTTAGTTTTCGAATCAAAAATCCATCCAAAGAAAGAATGAATTAAATCATTTAATTCTTGTCATTAACTCTCTACTCGTAAAAAATTAGTTTTTGCCGTTGGTATCAGTTATAAAATATCTTGTTATTATTTGAACTATTTTTTAAACAGTATGCAACTATGTTGTAAAACCATAAACCTGATGACGGTGTAATTTTTATGAATTTTTTTATTTCCTTTATTCACATAACTTGATCGTTTTCGAATTCGGTTATATGCGTCATAGTGGCATATATGTGAATTAGCCTTATAGTCACATTAGCGATATAGTCCACGTTATGTTTTTACTGCAACTTTTTCAATCTTTTAACTCAAAAAAAAAACTAAAAAAAACTATCAAATATTTAAGACTATCATAAACAAATATTATTATTAGAAGTTATATTTTTATTTCTATTTTATTTTTATTAATATTTTCATATACATTTTTATAATTATTTTTATTTTTATTCAAATTGTTTAAACTTTTATAATCATGAACATTATTAATCACAATATGTAACTTGTCTGATTCTTTTAATTTAATAAATTAATTTATAATTATTATATCGTCATCATAAAGACCTAATAACCTATCTGCAAAAATTTCAAAATTGAGTTTTTTATGGATTTTTATTCTCTATATCATAACGCATATGTGTGCAAAATTTTGAACATGAAATATTAAAAATGACAAAGTTTTTGTACCTAGAGGACCTTTACGCACAAAAAAAAAAGAAAAATAAATCATCAAAAATCACGTTAAAAGTTTAATTTTGTTGCATAGTGTAATTTAAACAAACATTAAGTACTTGTTTCTGCTTAAACCAGTAAAAGAAACTACTACTGTAATTATTTAATGCATATAATATTCATGTGTAAAGAAATTTTTATTTATTCATACTAATTAGTACTGCAGATAGGTTATTTGGTTTCAGATTTTTACAATTCCTAAAAACCTAAGTGTCATAAGATAAGCTGTGATTAGAAAAACAAAATTTTCTCAACCGATATATATAACTGGTTTCATTTTAATCAAAATGTGTAATTTTCGTTTCAATATCGTTAATAGTTCCAATTTTATAACGTTTTTTTTTCTCTCCTGTAAACTTTTGAAAACTGTAGATAGGTTATTTCGTCTTTTAGGTGAAGATATTATGTCTTGTTGTATTAGAAACTCATATTCGAAATAAATACAAATATTGATTTTCAAAAGTTGTCCAATTTTGGATTGTTTTACGTACTTTTAAGGGCCATTATAAACACTTGAAGTTAGTAAAGGTTAAGATTAAGATGAAAGATTGTATTGCGCATCTGACAAAAAAGCGTCTATTATCTTCCGAATAGCAGCTAACGCCAAGATATAATGATGGCGCTAAGTATTATTCGTACTAAGTAAAAAAAAAAAAATTTTAGAACGAGTTTTTTCTTTTAGTGTATTTGCAACAATTTTATCTTAATACTCGCATTTAAAGAATATTTAGGGCAATAAAATTTAGAAAAAATTTTTAAGTTGTAATAAAACTTGTTTGAGCAGAATAACATTCTGTGGCATTTTGACAAAACATCAAGGCAAAATTAAAAAGTTGAAAAAAATGTTGTTAATCATACGACTTTTCATTCCAAATCCATTTTTAAAATTTTGTATTTTAAACGAGATGTTTCTTTAATTGTGCTTTATTTAAGTTTAAATAAAAATATTTTTTTTCGTCGAGCTTTTATTTTTTAATTTTGGTATCTTATCTCGATTTAAGATGTTTTGTCAAAATGCCGCAGAGTTCCAATGACCACGTAATTTAAAAATATAGCGACACTAAAAAGAATTTTAATGGAGACTAGTTGCAATCTTTCCATTACACAAGGCTTACGTCTACGCGCAGACATATAGACGTACATTGGTAGTATTCATAAAGTGATTTTAGTTTATCGGTATAAATGCGTTACAAACTTATTCTTCCCAACAAACACGAAGTCAAACCGTTGATATGAAATGCCTTTACCTTTTGAAATCAAACACAATTCTCAAACGTTTTTCAATTGTTTGATTTGACATTAAAATACAAATTGATAATGATTTCAAAATAACCATTTGATATCAAATGTTTTATCAATTTGATGTCAAATGTTTATCAAATGTTAAATTCAAATCACAAATAAACTTGGCAATACCAAAGCGAAAAATAAATATAATCATTAAAAATGGCGATTAAAGTTACATGTTTTATGGCCAATTTTCAGGATTGATATTAAAACACATTTATTTTTAAAATCGTTTTATATATAAAATTCTCTTCTTCACTCAAAACTTAAGTCACCGATGTAGTACACTTAACTTCAACTTGAGTTTCCATTGTAATATTTTAGCAAGGTGGCCACAATATCACAACAATACAACAACAACAGGCAAAGCATTAACAATCAGCTGTTTTTTCAGACCACCTTGTAAATAAATACACTTTTTATATTTTTTTTTTTGTATTTAGTAGTGCTACCATATTTTTATCTTAATTAAATAAGACTTTTTAAATAAAACTCAAAAAACCAATCTTTTTTAAATACGATTTAAGTTTGTTATGAAAATTAACTTAAAGCTTAGTCTAGACGATATGTTGAATCAGCAAATGTATGCTTACACTCATATGCTTAAAAATAATAACAAATGTCTCTATCAGCATATTCAATATGTTAGGTGTCTAGACGATATGCTGAAAATACCAAATTTTTCAATTTCAACATATGTCAGCAAATGATATTTCAACATATAGGTTAACATACAATTTTTGTGTCTACACGATATGTTGAATTTTGTATGTTGTTATGTATGTTGAGTAAAGAGAACATTTGTTTAAAAATTAAAAATTCATTTGACAATTCTCTTTTTTTATTATTTTATTTAAAATTTGTTATCAATTATCGCCTTTATTACAAAAATGAATAGTTTTAGTGTAATTACCACTTAAAAAGTTAAAGTGCTTTATTGGGCTGGGTCAAATCCGCAAAAAATTAAAATATTTAAGGACTAGATTGATCTTAAAATTATTAGTAAAGTCTCACAGTTAATTAATTTCAGTTCTACCCCTATGGTAAATTATGTGCCGACCAGCAGAATGTAATATGGATTCATTTGATACCCACACCACCATAGTGTCTGTAACACCTAAAATTATTGGTCCTATAACCATCGTTTAGTATACCGATCGACTCAATCGCTATCTGAGTAGATATAAGGATATCCGTCCGGCCGGCTGACTGGCTGTCCACTTTGTAGTGCGCAAAGTACTTGTCGCAATAATTTGATTGGTTTAATTATTTATCGTAATTAAACGATGAGGAACAGTCCATAATATCTCAAAGATCCCATAAAAACTTCCTTCCGAATAAGAGTCTTTGCGCTCATAAGCCATGTTCTATGTTGGTATTAAGACTAAATCTTGGTCAAAAAGTTTTATTGTAAATGGGAACAATCCCATACAAATACCACTCCCAAAAATATTACCAATACCATAACGTCCTTAAAAATGTTGATCGATTGAGTAATTTTTAGTATTAAAAACATAAATAAGACCAAATTTCAATACAAAACACTTGTATGTTTCAACCGTTTTAAAGTCCCGCTTTCTACGGGAGTTTGCCGATTATCACAAAATTGCATCATGTTATTTCTAGCCACTTAAAGCTAAATTGGACTATATTTTTCCACATTTAAATGATTTCCCAGAGTGGGCTTTATACGGAGCCTATGGTAAATTGTGGGCCGATCTTCTCCAAATTTAGTTGTGTGATTTCTAGTTTTATGAAAATATGACCGACTAAATTTTACTATAATAGCATTATTCGGTACATCTTAGGCATATTTAAGTATTTCCGAGAATGGGTTTAACATGGGGCCTATGGTAAATTATGGAGCGATCATCTTAGTGTAATATCTAGTCATAGAAAGTTCTTGCAAAATTAAATAGCAATCGGTTCATTCTGTCGCGAATTTTTGTTAGTTTCTTTAACAGAAATATAAATTTTTAAGGGTGTTGGGGTTCTGGTTTAAAAGAAGAAAATTTACTCAGCTGAACGAAGTCGTTGCTTGATATACCATTAAATTAAGAACCCTTATGTCCAGTCGAAGACCGGCAATAAGAAAAAAATTTATTAAGCGAAGCTGATGTTTATCTTACCATATAGTTATTACCTATATTGAAGCAATTCCATAAAGTATATTAAATATTACCACATGGGTACTCAAACCTATTATATTAAACAAAAAGATTTATTAGAATATAAATGGTTAACTCTAATAGCTTCAGAATTTTATACGCTACTGTACCATACATTATATTATATGAAAGCTTGACGATTTCTCTAGAAAATATTATATGTAAATAAAAATACCTTAATATCGACAAAATTTTTAAATAAGAGCCATTTTGACAAATTACATTAGTAACTAAAAATATTTTTGAAATTGGTTCTTAATTCGGCATGTTTTATATACCACGTGAAAGGTATTTGGAAACACGCTTCAGCGCTGCCCATATTGCTGAGATCAAATTTATACTTCAAGAGATATTGGTTAAGAATTTTCAACTTTTATGATCTATATCTCTAAAACAAAGTTCGTTGACCAACATTTTTATTTTCAAAGCACTTCTAAATGCAATTTTTTGTTTGCCGATGAGCTAAAAATCTTGATAAGTTCCGGGGTTATATACAAAATTAAACAAGTAATTGAAAGAATACCAATTTTTATCTATTTTATATGCTACCAAATTTTCCGTATGCTGAAAAGCTTGCATACGACTTTCAACAAATAACATATTTGTCAACATACGTAGAAAATTTGTTTAAAAGTAAAAATATTGTGTCTAGACGATATGCTAAAATTGTGAACAAACGTTTGCTGACTTCGTTAACAAATGCCTGTCATATGTTGGTAAGCATACGTTTGTTGAAAAAATTTGGTGTCTACACGATATGTTGGCGCTGAAAGCAAATTTTTCAACATAAATTTGCTGATTCAACATATCGTGTAGACTAAGCTTAATATTGGTTTAAATACAATCCTGAAAATTGGGCATTACTTTGTGGTTACATGTGTTTTACTATTAAAAATAAATTTTTAGATAAAGTAAACAGTTTATTTCTTGTGAAAATAAAAATTATTTGTGAGTAATGACAATAATTAAGAATACGAAAAAAACGAAAATAAAACGTGAAAGTGAAAAAAGTTTGTTGAACGATTGCGGTACTACAATCCGCAACATATTTCGTACTTGCAAGAATTAGATGACGGAAAGAACATTATTTCATCTTTTCGCTATGTTGCCGAATGTTTATCTCACAGAGTATTTAAATAAATAATTAATTTAAATTAACCAAGTAAGAGTGCTATATTCGGCTGTGCCGATTCTTATATACCCTTCACCATTGTGCGACCAGAATACAGAGCAACTAGACAAAAACTTAATAATTTTTACATAAACACATAAATATTTACAATACTTAAAACTTCATTATAAATTAAATTTAAAAAGCGAAAACTGGTAAATATTTTTTTTAATCGTTTTTAGAACATAAAAAAAATAAAAAAATTTTTGGAAAATATGTTATACTAAAAATTGCCGATTTTTTGATATATAAATCGTATCCATAGATCATATGACAGCCCTGAAATGTAGGTTTGTATACAAATTTAGCCCATTTTTGGAGGATTTTGCTCTTAAATTGTCCATTGTCTAACCGATTTGACAGATTTATATACCGACGTGTTAAAGAGCATATTTTCCATTAATTTTTGCTATTAAAGTTGGACTCAGGAAGATCAATAAAGCGTATTTAAAAAAAACAAATTTATTTTGGCCATAACTTTTTCGTATCTGAACCGATTTTTCCGAAATTTTCAGAAAATATTTTCTACTAAAGATTTCCGGTCTTTGGATATATAAGGCGTAACCATAGGTCATATGACAGTCCAAATATTCAGTTTTTATGCAATTTTTGATATTTTTGTGCGGGAGGTACCACGCCCACTTCTCTAATCCCGCCCACATTTTGTGGGATGGTATGTTGTATTGACAACCTATATGTTTGTACCTAATTTGGAAACTGTGGCTCTTGCTGTTCTCTAGAACAGCCATTTTTGGACCGATCTGACTGAATTTCAATAGCAAAATTATTATAATAGTACCTGACATAAATAGTCCCCAACCAAGCCCTCATCATATCTAGGGGCTTCGGAAAACCCATTTCAACAGACAGACGGACAACCGGATTTGAACTTCGCTTTTCATAAGGACCCAGAATATATCGACCCCTAACAGCGAAAATAATGTAAGCGCCAAAAATCAAATTTTACAGGAGAGAGCTTTTTTGTTTTATTTCATATGAATTTTGTATAAAATTTGTCGCTTACACTAAAATTATTTTTGCTATAAAATCGTAACGGTACATTATGTGACCATGATATTTTAGGAGATGATGCAAGTGTTGCCAATAAAGTCATTTATTAAAAAAACGAAAATTGAAAATCATGTCGCTTACGTTATTTTCGCTGTTAGGGCTCGATATATACTTTATAGGGTGTAGCATCAATGTTGTAGAAATTACAAAGTTATATATACCCTTTTATCTTCGGTGAAGGATATAAAAATTAAATATTTGTATGTATTAATGTTCCACATTGTATTATAATCCACATTTGAGGTTTACGTTTGGAAGCAAGTTGGAAATAAAGGAATTTTTCAACATGATAATAATTTCCCCTTTTTGTTGAGAACGCTATGATTTTCAAATTATTATCAAACGTTGGATTTCAAATCATTTTCAATTTGAAATCAAAGCTCCGTGCTTGTTGGGTTGCACCCATATCAAAACTGTTCTAATCACAAACTCAGAAATGTCTTTAGCAATCAGTAGTCAATTTTGAATCACTGCATTGAACCTACAACAACGTTACCTTTACATAGTTATTAGTTCGTTATAGTGTTACTTATGTATGTTTGTATGTATATTCTTATTTATGATTTTCTAATGTTCGTGGTAACCTGTAGCAATTAGATAAAACTGTTGATGTAAAATAATAACCAGATTTCTGGGAATCTTTAAAATAATACATTTTCTAATTACCTGAAAGTTGATTTCGTGGAAAATAGTTATAAATTAATTGAATTGAAAAGCAGACAGCCATATTAAAAAAAAACACTCAACCCAAATAATCAAAAGGTGCATTCTAAAGAAAAGGATTTCTTAGTATTGACCCTATAAAGGACACATCACAATACAATTCATATGATTTCAAGCATATGTTTCTGTAAAAATTTAAATGGAAAACACATCCGTAAAATTTCCAGCTGTTTTTAAAAACAACCACTTCGGTACACAGTTATCGGATTTTTTAAGGATCTCACAAAGGAGTAGTTAAAAGGATATTGTTTGCACATGCCTGAAAAATTCTAAAGAAATCTAATTTAAGATTATTTTTTTTTGTTAGTGGTTTCGGTTAAACATCAAATGCGGAAAAGGGGAATAATTAAAGATTTTCAATAAGTTTTTATGCGCAGCGTTTTAAATGAAACAGCTGTTACTTAATATTTGAGCTGTCTTCTATTATTATACTTATACTTCATATTTTTGTTGTCATCGTCTTTGGCCTAAAGACAAGTTACATCTGTCTTTTGTTTGAGGGAAACCTTTTGAAGAACTTTAATCTCATATTATTTCTTTATTACTTACCTGTGTTTTGTTGCATGTTGCACGTTTTAAGTTGGGATTTATTCCATTAAATTGGTTTGTATTCTTTTTGATTCTGGTCTTTGTTTGCTTCGTTTTCTGTTGTAGTTGAATCCCTCAATGAGTTGTCTGAAATACGTGTTTATGCACTTCCTTGCTTTTATTTTATTTTTCTTATTTTTTTCTCTCTTTAATACCTGACCAGGTTTCTGTAGTGCCAGGTTGTTTTGTTTTCGATTTAATATTTTACCTGTTTTAAATTGAACAGTAGGAGGTCGATTTATACACAATAGAAATACTAGTTTTTTTATTCAAAGGAAAATTCAATTTAAAAACAAATTTTGTGTTAGGTAGAAGTTGTATACCTAGTTTGGTTAGATTTAATAAAAAAAAAAAACAAAAGTATTTTTTATTTTACTTTTTTAGTTTTCACTGTTATTGTTCCCTTTACTTTACAAGTAAAAAAGAAGGGAGGGTCATCATCAATATGCGATGATTATGAAGAAAACTTAAAAAAAAACAAACAAAAACTGAGAGAACAAAACATGTAAATGATTAAGTTAATGGAAGAGTATCAATGCATATCAATTTGAAAGGTTTTATTTTCAAAAATATTAGAATCATCATTCGGTCACTCATTAATTTTTTTTCATTAGAATTATAATTTCCTTGAAATTTCTATGTTGTCCACCAGGTTTAATGGCAACTGTCATGCCAATTTATTTCTGATAACAGTTATCTTTTTATACACGTACACTAGTAAAAGCAAATCCTAGAAGAATAATTCGAGCAACAAATAACGATAAGGAAGGAAAATAGTTAGGACTCACATTGATTGTGTTTTGTAAAAGAAGTTGATGATCATAAATCAATTTTATTATTCAATAACAATGGATTTTGTATAATTTAACTAGATTTTCATTTTGAATTTTATGTTTGAGTTCGGAACATGACTTTGATTTGTTGTTAGCAAAGAGCAAAGCATGACATGCTGTATTTCTAAATCTGCATATCTACAACCTATTTTATACTAAACAAAAAAGGCATATACATATTCAGTCTTACTCTTTGTTTCTGATTTGTTAATTGTCAAAATAATAAGAAAAATAAATAAGAAAAAAATCAAAAGGACATAGAGAGGTACACAGCTTCTGTAGAAATGAAAAAAATAAGGGAAAAATAGATGTTATACTTTCTTTGTCACAATGGGATCTGCTGCTTTCAAAAAAAAAATTACTTCTACCATTAATTTGGTGGGAATTCTATCGTAAGAGATCCAAACGGTAAAAAAATGGATCCATAACAAAAATAAAAAATAAAATTATTATTAAAAATTTTAAAACTAGAAACAACCTTTAAAAATGACACGATAATTCAAAGTCTGTGACAAAGTTAGAAAGAGACAGAACATTTGGTTCTTAAGGTTCAAATTCACGAAGACTATGAATATCAAAATAAATGATGTAAAAATGCACAATTCTGATGTTCGGGCACCATCAATTCGAAGATTCATTTTTCTATCAGTGTAGACGACAAAAATAATTACAAGTCGTATGGCCAATTTGCCGCCAATTTAATTGCAAATAGCAATTAAATTATGAATTCTAACATTGAAATCATCGTCAAATATAATGTTCCTGGGATATTTATATCGTTTAAAAGCACGTATTAGAATGTTCAATGGAACACACTGAGCCAAAAAGGTAATGTTCGTTGTGACAATGAATGACCGCCCTTAAAAAGATTTTATTTTTATTATTTAATGAACTGTTCGTTGATATAACAAAAAAGGTTATTAATTTAACGAACAAATTTCTTCAATATTTTTTTCTGTAAATTAATAATTTAACGAAAGAATTTTTTTAATCCAATGTACTGTTTTGTTTTAAATATATAGCTAATTTTATTTTTTATTTTATTAACGAATTACTCCTTGAGCCAACGAAAATCATTTTAAAAAAACGTTGTTCGTTTATAATATTAACAATTTTTGGCTCAGTCCATTTTTTTAAGCACCACAACTGGTTGTGAAGACGGTATACAAATGGGTCGATTACGGATTGCAACTGAACTGATGTTGTGTTGCCAGCAGTGAAATCAGACAAAGCCGCACATGTTAAAATATACAGAAAAAAAATATTTGTACACAGAGAAAACAGATTCGTGATCACAACCGAATTTGGCGCCAATCGAATTTCGTCGGTTGCATGTACTATCACACAATTCGGTTCCAATAACTGAAAATTTCGTTGCTTAGCATAATAGGTTTGATAGCAACATTTGAATTTTAGTACACTATCAGTCATAACAATAGATATTGTTAGTTGTTAGTATGATTATTAGAAACAAAATTGTGCTTATACCCGAATAAATGATAGGTGCAACTGAATTAACACATAATTGGTGTTCATAACAAGAGATTTGATTGTCGTTATGAATATATTTTTTTTAACCGGTCAAATGTAGCCCATAAGGGGCAAGGACTTGTCCAAAGGTAATCTCAATGAATGGAATAAATGGGTTATTTTACAGTACGATGTCCTAGGGCAGGACCATATAACTCAGCTTGCATTACAAAGGGGAAGTCTTAAAACTAGTCCATGGTATAATCCAGGGGATTAGCTTTGAAATCGTTTCAAAACGAAAACATGTCGTTAAAAAACGAAGACATGTCGTTTCATAACAATCAATAATTAGCTGCAATAAATGAATAATCATTTATATTACAAAATTTATTGACGAAAGCAAATTATTGATTGCAATGACCAATATTAAGTATTGCCCTATATTAAATTCGGTTGTGATTCTAACCATTTGTACTAATTTTTAGAACTTAAACAAATTAGTTATCATAACTAATAAAAGAATTGAAGGAATCATATTTCAGTTGGAACATCATTTTTATAATCAAGAGAATTAAAAATCAGTTAGAACTTAACATTTTTAATAGTTGCAATAAAAAATCATGTTACTTGATCAATATTTTATTACTGCAACCGTTTCCCAACCAATTTGTTTTCTGTGTGTATGGTTGAAATTCTTAATTAAACCGGTACAGCGCGTAGGATGTTCCTAGATGGCTCAAATGTACACTGAAAGAATTTTCTTCGCAATACCAATGAATTTTGACATTAATCCCATGAAAAATTGTATTAAAAAGGAACCTATGCAGCGCTTCGTTGAATCAATGAAACCTGTTTCATTAAAATGTATTTAATGAAACATTACATTAGATCTATGAATATTATTTATTGGATGAATACTTTCAACAAAGTAAAAAAAATTTGTTTTTTTAATTAAATATTTTCTTATTTTATTTCTTATCTTTTTTTCTGTCTCTGGGAATCGATCGTGCAACCTCGGTTCTGATAGACTAGCTCACTACCAGCTAGCCTACCGGGGAAATGCAGCTTTTGGATAAAAAAAACTGTGTTTTTTACTCAATTAAGAGCATAAATATGAGATTAAATTGTCCATAACAACAATAACAACGTTGATTGAAATTTTTTGTTTCATTACTATGATGACATTTTTCATTGTCATAATGCAAATTAAAATTTATGCAAGCATTATTGAAATATGTTGCTTTTATACAAAAATATTTGATTTCATAAATTTAATGGCATTTTATATTAGATGTAACAATTAAAGATTTTTTTAAGGAAACTATAATTTATTTATTTATTTATTTATTTATCATTTTGTATTAATTTATGAATATAGTTATGTTTTTATATTGTTTTTTTATGTTCCCAATTAAAATTTTTTGTTTAACTTGGACAATATCCAATGAAAATTTTTAACGTAATTACGAAATCCAATGAAGCGATTTTAACAAAAATACTTCTTTATAACTATGAAATTCCATTTAGACAATGAAAATTTTTATTTACCTAAGGAAAATTTTTTTATGAAAATGATTCATTAAATATATGAAGCATTTTTCTTTCAGTGTATGAGCAACCCCACTTTATATTTCATCTCAATCATTAATTTAAACATACCCACCCTCTTTCTCCATTCCTAGACTAGAAATATATTGAAGAAAAAGCCCTATAACTACCAAAAAATCGATCCTGGTGGGATGAAGTGTATGACCGGCCTCAATTAGTTTTTTGTTCTTAACATTTTCTTAAAACATACTTGCCATATATCTCCACTTCTTAAGGAGGCTTCCATATTAAAGTTCTTAGATTTGGCGCCTACAGTGACTATGATGCCCCTAGATGAGTCAAATGTATGACCTAACCCACTTTATTTTTCATCGCAATCATTTATTTCTAACATATCTACCCGGTATCTTCATTCCTTACACAGAAAAAAATGACAAGAGTTATTAAGTTATTAATGAAAATTTTTAAAAGTTTTCCAAATATATTTAACAATTTTCTTAATTGACATGTTTGTAAATTGTCGTATTAACAATTTGTTTCAGTTAAAAAATAAATACATATAATAAAATTTATTTTATGTCAAAAAAAAAAAAAAATTAATATAATACGAAAAAGTTTTAAATATTTTGGGTTCAAATCACTAAAATAAAAGGCCAAAAGATAGGCAGATTATTGAAAAACTGAATCATTCTTAGGGGTAAGTAAAGTTGTAGTTTGAAAAATTAAGAGATTTTAAACGGTCTTTCATTGATTTTAGTTTTCAAATACTAATCGATAATTGTGTCAAAAATCCCTTTTTATGAAGATGTTAAAACATTATTGTGCATCCAGTTCTAAGTCTGAATCAGTATGCTGAAATAAATATTTATGGTGTTTGTGATGTAGATGTGATGTAGATGTAAAAATGAATTATGCAAATAATTTAAATGCATTTGATTCTTTCAAAAGGCAATAAGCTAGTTCTTAACAAAATATTTTATTAATACGACAAACTCGTAATTAAAATATGTATATAATTGTTAACAAATACTATATTCAATATTACAACTTCGTTGTTAAAAATATTTGTTGAATTTCAACAATTTGAATTAACAAAAGTATTTTTTATATTTACAAATTTGGTTGTTGGTGCCTTTTCAATTAAAAAGTTAATTGTATTGAAGAATTTGGTGTTCAATATGACAATTGATTTGTCGTAATTTTTTTCTGTGTAAGGTGCTCCCGTACAAAATCTTCAATTCCGTCTAGGGATATATTGAAGAAAAAGTCCCATAAATGCCCAGCAGTCGCCACTAGTTGGATGAAATGTATCACCGACCTCAATTAGTTTTTTGTCCTTAACATTTTCACGAGAAATACTTCTTAGGGGAGCTACCAGCGTTGCCATTTTGGTGCCTTTCGGGTATTTTTGGTGCTTTTTTGCTTATGCAATACCCGAAATTTTGTTAAACACCCGTTTTTGAAAAGCGGGTATTTATAGTGCTATTTGGGGTACAATTTTGGGAAGGCCTATAAAGATTTTAAGGTTTCAAATGATAAAAAAAAGTGATAAAAGAAAGTTGCATTCGTTTTACCAAAAACTTTATTTACGAGGTTAGAGCTAGGCTTCCTAGCAATTTGGAAATTTTACAAAACGTTTACTTTTTAGCGTTGACAACATATTTTTTTTTATTAAAATTTGGGCTGTCATTAAGTTTTATAAAGAATGGTCGGTCACTGCAAATTTTCGGTAATTGCAACAGGCCAGATTCAGAAATAGATTTTAAAATCGGTTGAAATTCATCACACCTTTTAAAAACGGTCGTTTTGAAATCGATTGATTTTCATCACATAATTTTAAATGAAAATGGTCACCCATCAACGCCATCGCCTTTTTTAAATTTTGGAGGTATATTATATTCGGCACAGCCGAATGCAACTTGTTTTGTGTTTAATTAAATTTAAAAAATGGCTTAGTGCTTTTTTACGCTTTTTTTTGTTTAAAATAGTGGTTTTTAGTGCTTTGTTTAAATTTTAAAGTGCTTTTTGCTCTCAAAAAGTTGGCATCACTGGGAGCTACTATAGAAATATTGCGTTTTATGAAATTCTTAAATTAATTAAAATTTTTTAACTTCTGTGAATAAAGTCGAAAGTTGCTAACAGATTTTAATCATTTATGGCTTGTTTTGTTTGCTATTTCGTTTTATACGTCTGGAAAATATTAGAAGCCTTGCTGCATTTTCCAAATTTTTATGAATTTTTTTCCAAAAAAATTATGTTTCTAAAACGACTGCGCGTATGCCTCTCTTAAAGGAAATTTTATTGCGGAATTTCGGTTTTTTAGTAATTCTAATAAACTAAACCGTTTTTGAGTTACGCGAATATATGTTGTGCAACATCTTCCGTTTTACAAATAACGGTATATCTCGAAAACAAGAGCTAACCTAAAAAAAACGGCTTGCACCATTAGATTCAGCGTACCCAAATTATGTTAAAACGCCATGTGCCCGGCTTGTCTATTATTTCAACTAGCACAGTTATATTGACGTCCGTTCTTAAAAAGATAAATTAATAATTGATTGATCCCATTAGCGCCCACGCCTGTAATATTGTAATGTCGGTGGAGGGTATAAAAGATTCGGCACAACTGAATAAAGCACTCATAAGTGTTTTTAAATTAAAATTACTTAAAACTTAAACTATTATAAAAAACGTTTTTAATACATACAATTTACTTTATAATGGAAAGTTAATAACGGAATTATTTAACCCTTGTTATTTTTTAAGTATCCGTAGCTAATGAATTGTTAACTATAACAATTTAATTTTCCTTGTTCCTGCCCAGAATTAAAAAAAAGAAACTAAAAAAAAAAAATAATTAAACCCGTAAAAGCATCAAATTATTCTTTAAAGTGGGTGGCCGTTTTTTTTGTTTTTTTTTTCTCAAATCAGTATTCAACCTAAAAATCATGTTGAATCAATGAACCAGAAAATTTGTTTAACTACAAAAGCAAATACATAGTTGCAAAAAAATTCTTGAAAAAAGATACCAGCAAAATAATGGAATTCGTATCCAACAGAAACAACGACCAGCTTTAAAGTAGCAAAAAAAAAAAAAGAAACATGGTAACAAACAGCCTTGAATGATAAAAAAATAAAACAGAATATCGACTGCAAACACGTTGGTCGCCTGGTCAACATGTTTACATTCAACTTTTAAGTCCTGAAAGGTTTTTTATTTAATTTTCTCCTCAGAGCTACAAAAAACACATGCTGGGTCATTCAAGCGTAAGCAAAATATCAGAAAAAATAATGCAGCTTTTATTTTGTAGTATTCTTTGCCTCGCTGCAAAAAGAAAACAAAAATATTAAAGACAATCCCATTGTGCTTGTTTTTAAGAAAAAAAAAAAAACTTAAACAAAAATATTATTTTAAAACCACACTAACGAACTGTTTACACTCTATCCTAAAAAAGGCAATATATTTCGCCTTAGATTGTATATAGAGAATATCGCAGCTCCTGCAAAGGAATGGAAAAATAATTAATTAAAATTTATTCTACAAAATATATTTTAATGTTTTAATTAAACATTTCAAATTAATGCTACAACAACTAACACTTTTCCAAAAATCAATGAGAGGTGCATGAAATAACCAACACACTTTTCGTTCGATAATGTGCTGTAGGGTGCAATTAAAAGAACTTATGAATAAAGATTAAATCAGGTAAAATTGGTAGCAAAGGTTTGTTTTTATATTTTCATTTTTCTCTGTTTTTTTTTTGCATGCTATTAAGTGTGTCTTACAAGCAAAAAATAATATTTACACCTGCTTCTTTGCTGTATTCAATATTTATTATCACAATCTTTTGCTTCTGGCTCTACTTCCACTTTAATCTTTAGTGTTGCCAATTTACTGGTTCTGTTGTTTACACTAAATTTAAATTTTATTTTTCATAGAGTATTTTTCCTATACTTGCATATTTATTTAGTGCATATCAAATCAGTATCAGTGAATTAAATCTGAAAAATATCCCTGATTGACCTAGCGGTGTCGGAGATCGGCTCTTCGAAGCCTTGTTCGCGTCTGAAGTTAAAAAAGAGCCTGAAAATCGGATTTGGATGGTTTTCCAGTTTAATAATATATTTAGAATGGACTTGGTGAAATTCATCTTTTAGCAGAGGAATCTTTCAATCACTTTTCGAATGTTCTCATTTATTATTACCACGGCGTGCCGCGGCGCTCTGGGCATGGTTCTAAGAATATTCGAATGTATACTGGCTATACGAATGTGTCATTAAACCCATTCCATTCAACCTTATTGCCTGTCAGAGCTGGCAACAACATGGTAACCTCTAAAAATACTGTTGTTAAAGAAAATTTTATATCTATTATGTTTAATTTATCCATATTATTGTCACCGATAACCATATAATGGTTATATTATTCCTCCATCAAGAAGCCACAACCATATTGCCTCTAAACATGTTATGGTTAAATATGACAATAATTAATTTTTAAATTAACAATAGTATTTTCCTCTTTCCCAGGAGCAACATGCTATGGTTGAAAACCAACGATATCTTGGTTGTTATTAACCAAAACATAATCGGAGGCAACTTTAATAACTTAATTTTATGAATTCTTAAAATCAAAAAACAGTTTATTTCAATATAAATATTTTTTTTTATTATTTTTTTTTTTTGCTGCTGTCACTTACAATTACTTAACAAGTTTTTGATTTAAACCGCAACAGAACAGAAAAACTAATCAATTTCACAGGTGTTTTAATAACAAAAACAAATCAGCTGATTCCAAACAGAACAGAAAGTATACACTAATTCTGTCTTAAGTTCGATACTGGAATTGCTAGCCGTTCACTATAATTCGACCCACGATGACTTTATAGTTCAGACTAAATTGAAATTTGTCATTAATTAGCCACTGAAGCCTAAAGGCTATAAACTGAAAGTAAATTCTGTTGTTTTCTATTTAGCGACACCAAGTAAGCCGATTATCCAAATGTATACCCAGGTATGTCACAAAATCAGACTGTAATATTGCAAAATTATTAAGTGTTATAAATGGACAATTTTTTCTCGTAAGTGTAAAAGTTACGTGTTTACTTTTTAACTCATTTACTTAAATTGGGTAATTTATCAACCAAGTTTCCACTTGACTAAGATAGCCACTGAGCTGACGAGAAGCCAGTTGCAGGTTTACTTAGGAACTTAAAATACTTGTATCATCCCCAGATGTGGAAATGTTAGGTTTGTAGCACATAGGCAAACCGGAGGTGTATATTAAATAGAGAGTACGGCCAAGAACACTTCCATTTAGAACACCAGTTTTATCTTATATTCTCTGTTTCTTACCCTTAAAACCCGTCTGATAAAAAATTGTTTATAAATTTATGGGTGTTTGGTGACAACAGACATTTAACAGATCAATATGCCATATCTACAAAAAAGCCTGAGCAAAAAAAAAAGTTGAATAATATGTTTTTAGTTCAAATGGTTTCCTTACCTTACCTGGTTCTATACTTTCATGATGTTCAGAGAATCAAAAATGATGGACGAGGATAAAATTTCTGTCATTTGCAAATAACAGTAAAGTAAGAGAGAAGTATGAGTAAATCGCTAACACTTCTGAAGAACGCTTATTTCAAAATTTTTTTATAAATCTAAAGCTTAGTCTACACGATATGTTGAATCAGCAAATTTATGTTGAAAAATTAGCTTTCAGTGCCAACATATCGTATAGACACCAAATTTTTTCAACAAACGTATGCTTACCAACATATGACAGGCATTTGTTAACGATGTCAGCAAACTTTTGTTCACAATTATAGCATATCGTCTAGACACAATATTTTTTGCTTTTCAACAAATTTTTTACGTATGTTGACAAATATGTTATTTGTTGAAAGTCGTATGCAAGCTTTTCAGCATACAGCAAATTTGGTAGCGTTTGAATAATATAAAAATTGGTATTATTTTAATAACTTGATTAATTTTTTACATAACCCCGGAACTTATCCAGATTTCTAGCTCATCGGCAAACAAGGAACAAAAAATTGCATTTATAAGTGCTTTGAAAATAGAAATGTTTGCCAAAGAATATTTTATAGGGAACGCTTCAAGCTTTCAGTTATTAAAGTTAAAAAATTATATTGTAATAAATCTTTTGTTTAATATAGAGTTATGAGTATACATGTGGTAATAGTTTATATACTCTATGTGTTACCGCCACTGTCTCGTCACAATTATAGATTATTTAATCGAGTATCGAAATTGTATTTTATTTAGTTATCGTATTTTTGTCAGTTGTGATTATCTATATTTCCTCGCGGTATAATAAAATGTTCATTTTAGGCAATATAAAAGCCATATTTTAAGTAAGGAAATTCCAAAAAGATTCTAATTGTGGGAAAAAGAAGTTTAGCCCTCGGTTTCCATACGAAAAGTTAGTAATAACTTTTAATAACTTTTAATAATGTTTTATTTGTCGTTTAATTTTAAACATATTTGTTAATGTGAATTTCAGGAATTTCAACGTAAAAGTATAAGAAATAAATATTGTTTGTGCTTAAAAAAGTTCTTCAGCTTTTCGTTTATAATCTACAATTGGAAACAAACGGCCTGGGCGCTTCCCCAACACTATGTATTATTTAATTATAGTACGCCAAATACCGGCTTTGCTAAATAAATTTGTTCTTTTATGTTGGTTTTCGACTGGAGATAAGGGTTCTTAATTTTATGGTTTATCAAGCACCGGCTTCGCTCAGGTGAGTTAATTTTCATCATTCAAACCAGAACGCCTCCACCCCGAAAAATGTATATTTCTATTAAAGAAATTAACAAAAATTGGTGACAAACTGAATCGATTGTTATTTACAAAAGAACTCGTTTTTTATGACTAGATTTTACACTACGATGATCGATCTATAATTTACCATAAGTCGCATGTAAAATCCATTCTCGGATATACTTTAGCATGCCTAAGACGTTCCGAATAACGCTATTATAGCAGAATTTGGTATGTCATAGTTTCATAAAGCTAGAAATCACACAACTAACTTTGGAGAAGATCGGCCCACAATTTACCATATGCTCCATTCGAGCATTTCAATTTTCAGTTTTTTTTTATGACTTTAGTGGCAAAACTTGCATCATCTTTATAAAAATTTGATTACTGTATTGAAATTTGGTCCAGTTTATGTTCTTTAATACTAAAATTACTCATCCGAATTTTGTAATTATCGGCCCAAAAATCCCGTTAATACGGCTAAACTGATACAAATCATGATAGTTTATTCAAATTTGGTCAAATTAAGTTATATATGATTAATAAGTCGGTTAAGTCCGACTATATAATAACCTATGCCACTGAATATACAGATAAATATTTGAGGGTGTACCTTACTTGGGACTCATGGGCAATCATGGACCCGATAAAACAAATAAGGTTATAGTTGCCAAGTTTTGTATTAATACTAAAATTTTGAAGGTATTGGTAATATGTTTGTGAGTGATAATTGTATAGGAACTATAGATTTAGAATATGAAGTTTAATCTTAATACCAAGATAAAAAAAATGGTTTATTGGCACAAAGATTCTAATCTGAAAAGTAGGTAGTATCTCTGAGAAATCACAGTTTTCAATAATAATAAATATTTAGTACATGTACCAAATTTTATCAAATAATTGCAATCGTTACTTTGCACACTACAAAGTAAGCAGCCAGCCAGTCGGCCGGACAGACATCGTTATAACGACTGAAGATAGTGATTGAGTCGATCGGGATACTATAAAATGGTTATAGGACCAATATTTTTAGGTGTTACAGACACTATGGTGGTGTGGGTATCAAAATGAAGAACATACTGCTGGCCGGCCCATAACTTACCATAACGGTAGAACTGTAACCTATTATAAAACTGTAAAGCTTTGTAAATAATTTTTAGATCAATCCAGTTCATATTCATATTTTAACTACATATTTGCGGATTTGACCCAGCCCAATATATCTTTCTTTCTTATTCAGTATTAATATGCATATGTACATAAAACTATTAATTTTTGCACTTAAGGCGATAATTTATTACAAATTTTAATTAAAAAGAATTAAAATAATAAAAAAAGAGAATTGTCAAATTTATTTGAAATTTTTAAACAAATGTTCTCTTTACTCAACATACATAACAACATACGAAATTTAACATATCGTGTAGACACAAAAATTGTATGCTAACTTATTTGTTGAAATATGATTTGCTAGCATATGATGAATTTGAAAAATTTAGTATTTTCAGCATATCGTCTAGACACCTAGCATATGCATATAGAGACATGCTGATAGAGACATTTGTTATTATTTTTAAGCATATGAGTAAAAGCATACATTTGCTGATTCAACATATCGTCTAGACTAAGCTTAAGATTTTTTTTTTTAAAAGAGGGTTATATCAAAGTTATTTTCGGGAATACAAAGTTTATTATTAATACGATATCCGTATGACGTGCTTAATTCCCAATTTTTCATATATGATAAGTACACTGAAATTTATTGTTGAGGGAAAGCTAGCTTCTATGCGCATTTCAATGGTTGCTAAGGCCAGCTCATCAGGAAACCTTTTCCAAAGATTTTAGCCAAAAATATTAAACAAATAAACCCTTAAGCGAATAAGAATTATAAACACTCTTAAGTCTTACTTGTAACAATATCAAAGCTTAAACAAAACACCAACAATAAACAGTGAACTTATCTTTTCTTACATCCCCCTACAATTGGTTGGGTTCTTTCCGACTCGACTTTATAGTTTTATAATAATTATAAACGATTGTTGTAAAATTAAGTTAAAATTTTTTATTTTTTATCAAGAGAATAAATGATTCTACTATTTCAATAAGCTGTTGATATATAAATAATCTTAAAAAAACGACTTAACACCGATTCTCTTCTAGAATTCAGCACCGCACTTAAGATATACCTGCTAAATATCGATTACGATTACAAGAAAAAGTTTCTGATTACTTCTTGATTACGATTACAAGTAATCGAAGAATAATCAGAATTACTGACGATTAAAACAAAATAATCGAGAAGAATCGAAAGTTAACAAAAAGTAATTCGATTACTTTCAACGATTATTTTTGATTACTTTCAACAACGGTGTATTTATTTTCACTGACATTTTTTTCGAAGCAGTTGATAGCCCAAGGCGAATTCATCCCAGGTAATCTCGGTACTACAACAAGTAAAACTCGTACAAAAACCACAAGTAATTTGTTTTTGTAAAATCATTGTATAATGTAAAAAACAGAAATAAAACAAAACGGAAACAAAGATAATAAAAGAGAATAAACAAAATTTTGACATCCAACAGTTATTTTAGCTAATATCAGCAGGACTTTTAAGACCACCTGTAATAAATTCGACTTGTGATAGCCTGTTTAAAGTTTTCATAGTCAATAAATTTTACTATTTTAATATATTTACTACACAGAAAAAATTATTTTTCCAATTCAAACAAAAAATTTGTAGAATCAAACAATTTTTTGTCTAAAATCGGTCCTACAAACAAATTCGCATATTCAAACAATTTGTTTGCATTTTGTTTATTGAAAAAACGCCGATTTTTTCAAACAAATAATTTTACAGAATCAAACAAATAATTTTGCTGAATCAAACAAAAACGTTTTGGCACAAGCAATGACGCGCACACAAGCAAGCACTGTTGGCGAAGATGAAGCAGAGCAGAGCGGCCGGCTGGCTTTGAGACACATTTTTTTGTTGGAATAATTTTTGAACGAAGTCATATTTATACTCACAGTGTTTTTCTTCATCATTCACTGTTGCTTTATCCTTTCCTTTTCTAATGAAGAAGAAATGTAATCAAAAACGGCGGCAGACCGACTCGATATGTTTTCCGCCATCATTCTATTTTTGTATTTGATGTATTTAAGCAAACAGTTTGAAAAAATTGAATACGGGATTTTGGTTTTTTTTTACCAACTTTGAAACCAACCAAAAATTTATTTTGTTTCTTATAATGTGTTTTTTCTGTTGTTTAAAAAAAATGAAACGTTTTTTTTTACCTGCTATTGTTTTTGTTGTTTTTTTTACTACAAACCTCGTCACGCTATTTTATCATTTTTCTTATTGCTGTACTTTTTTAAAGCGTCCAAAAGTAGACTGCATGTGTTTTTTGTTGTAGTATATTTCACATAAATAAGTGTTGCTTACAATCAATAAAAAAATGCAAAAAGACGACAACATTAAATAGCGTTAAATATTTCATACAAAATTATGAAAACTTCAAACCAATAGCGCGCTTATTAAATTTTTGAAGAGTTGTCCACATTTTTGTTGGTTAAATAAAAATCAAACAAAAATATTGATTGAATCAGTAAAAAAATTTGTAGAAATCAAAAAAAATTTCAAACAAGCGTTTGTTTGAAAATAGTTCGGCAATAATTTTTTCTGTGTAGGGTATTCATTCGGTTAACCGTTAATCGGTTAACCGATTAATTACTACCCCATTAACTGATCTGTTAATTTAAAATTCGCAATTTTCGTTAACGATTAAACCGGTTAATTAAAGTCGATTAACCGATTAACCGATCTATAACAAATTTTGTTTGTTTTTAATTATTTGTTTTGACTCATATACAAAAGGTATGTGCTTAGAAAATATTTTTTGTGCAAAATATTTCCTTCTAGCAATACATTATTTAAATACTGTAGAAAACCAGAAACTAAGAGGTTCGGAAATAAACTTTTTTGAAGAATGTTCGGTGCTGTGCGTTGCCAGGATGAGTCAGATGATAAACTGACAGCAGAAGAAACCATCGATAGTGACACAAACAATCTGTTAACAGAGTTTACCGAAACAGTTAGAAGTGTTAAAAATTTTAAAAAATTAAAACATTACTCTATTTAATATGCTAAGATTATTTTATATGGAGATCTTATCATTTTAAATAATTGATAAAATTATCACAAAGTTTAATTTTAATATATGGGTGTTTCTCTGGTTATGCCGCGACATTTGTACGCGTTTTATTGTGTTTGAATATTAAAAAAATAGAAGTGGATTGGAATTTTAGAATGAATTCTAGAATCGTTACTTTGTTTGTGATGAGTTCTTTCTAAAAAGTATATATACTGGTAAATTGAGCACTGGGTACCCAAATGCCATGCAATCAAAGTTGACTTACTCACGTGACAAAAATAGAAGTGCGTTTGAGGACCGTAAGAAAAAGTGCGAAAGTAAGTGAATTGTAGGAGGTTTTTATTTCGGAAAAAATGTTTTTATAAAGGTAAGTAATGGGCCTTTATAATCATGTTTTGTTCAAAAGCAACTATGCATGGGTTGGCGAAGAAAAAAATAAATTGTAAATTACGCACGTGACATTACGCACGTGACACTTTTTCCATATGTTTTTTTATTATTATCTCCACGCATTTTCCCATAAATGTCTTAAAATTTGCTTAACAAAAAAACTTAATACTCGTTTTACAATTGATTGTAATGGTGAGATTATGAAGAAAGAGTGTAAACATAACATATTTCTTGCATGTAAAATAAGAATATAAAAATGTCTTTAAAAGTAGAAAATACAGAAAATTATAACATTTTCCAGTTTTCAGCCCAATTTCCTCAAGTAAAACAGCTCAGATATGCTAGGAAACCATTCTTTAATAAGAACATAGACTTTTTTTCTAATAAAAAACAATAAAAGACTATGATAATCAACATTTTTTTTTCATCCTGGTAGACCATTCTGGGGAAATGCCCATATACATAATATGTATTAATTAACTGCCTGTTTTTAGAAATTGAAAACAAGTGAAAGAGTGAGAAATTATATTAAAAACAAAAACAAATTTTCGTTTTTTATTGTTGGTTTCAATATAATTTCTCACTCACTCACTTGTATTCATTTTCTAAAAACAGGCAGTAAAAATATGTATTACATATTTATGAATTATTTTTTTGTTTGTTCGGTTTAGTTCAAGAATTGTTTTGTTTGTTATGTTATTGTTTTTTTTTTTTACTAAAAAACGCCAAATAAAAATAATTTAGGCATTTTTCTTTATTGAAATAACTTAATTAATAACAAAGATTTAATTAATCGGTGAACCGGTTAATAACTAAGTTAACCGATTAAACCAAAACCTCGGTTAATTAATCGAGCGATTAACCGATTAAAGCAAAACCCCGATTATATGAATACCCTAATATTTACATAAACAGCATTTACTAAAGCACGTAATTTAAAATAGCTGAAGAAAAATAGCAAAAGAAATAGTAAGTTATAATCTAATATACATATTTAACAAAAAACAGTAAACAGTATTTTGCATTAAAGGAGTCGCAGAACAAAATGTACTCTTGTTCATCTTAATTTTAAATAATTTAATTACCAAATTATATTGTTTGTACAACGGTTGTTCAGTTTTAAAAATTATTTCGCGGTCTGGTAAAGCAAGCAAATTCAAAGACTGGCTGACACATCTCTGATGTGTAGGCAACCATCTGTCATTATCAAAGACTGGCACAACGTCATTAATTTGATCTTCGAATTGATAACTTTCCACACTGTTATCTCCGAACGCTTTCACATAATTAGAACCGTTATTTGTAACAACAGCCGCTGGTGATACAAAACCGATCAATTTGATTACATTTTTTGCTTGGTAATAAATAACTACAGTCAAATGTTGGTCCAATTTTATGTGGATAAAGTGTTCGCCAGTACATTTCTGAACAATGATAACATTTAACTGTTTACAAGAAAAATTTAAGTACGAATGAATACGAAATTGTTGAAAGTAATCAAAAAGAATCAAGAATAATTGTTGGAAAAAATCGGAAAACATTTTGATTACTTTTAAATCTTTTTGATTATTTCGTAGTAATCGCCACTCCCTTGAGAAATAAGGCCAAATGGTTTTGTTTCCCTGTAAGGAATGAAATTAAGCCATTATGGTGTTATTGCTCATTTATATTTTTTTTAATATAAATCTAATATATTTAAAAATGGTTTTGTTGGTTTTTCTCTGGGTGTGTATTTAAATATTTACCAAAATACACTTCTGGGCGCAAGCATTTTTTTTTGCTTTATGATACAACAAAGAACGGCTTCGCTAACTAAAATTTCTCTGCATAGCCGGCCTATAGCCGGACGCAAGGATTTTCTCCTCTATGATATAACAAATACCGGCTGCGCTAACTAAAGCTTCTCTGCCCGGTCGAAGGCCGGCTATGCTTTGGAGTTTGTATCATATTTTTTAAATTCTTGACAGTGGCAAGTCATTATTTTGGCAATTTGTAACGATAAAGCCATATGGTTTTATTACTCACTGAGAAACAAGGCGCCTGTTCAGACCTAACTAAATTTTTAAAATGAAATCCAAAAAACGCGTGACCAGTCAATTGAATTACTAAACATTATTCCTATTATTGATAATATTGTATAATGTAATTTAGAAACTGTTAAATAATTTTTTTCCCTAGCCAAACGTTTTGCAAAAGCAAACAATTCTTTAAGAAAACTAGTGGTTACTTATAGGACGTCAAATATTTAATACGCGTGCTTTAGAATTTTTATTAAAAACTTTGGTTTTAAAAAATTATAGGAATTTATTAAATTTATTATGTGAGATATTCTCTCAAATTCAATTTAAATGAGTTTTAATTTGTTGCTGATTAAGCATGTCTATATGAATCAGTAGACTATAACCATATTTTTTAAAAGTTGCAAGCAAAACCTTTTAGCCAGGATGATATATTTCAAATTATTTTGTTTCAGCGTTATAGAAACGAATAGTAATATGAAAGCGTTTTTTGTATGAAATATCTGTCAATTCGTCGATTACAATTGAAAACCTGTTGGATTCCTTCAATTTTGTTTTAAATTCCTGATGTTTTAATAATTAAAACTAATGAATTTTCCCATATCGTTGAAGCCGCCGGTATGTTTTAGTTTTCAGCATGAAGATATGCTAGAACTACTTAAGAGTTTTTCATTCATTTTTGGCAGCACATTTTAGTAAAGTATTATTTGCAGTCTCTTAAGAACTACTTGGAATAGAGTCAAGTTTTACTTGGCATCAGTGTTCGAAAATAAACACTAAATATCGGTCTCTAATGTTCGGTTCGGTAGATTTGTGGAAAACACAAACGCTAATTGTGTTTGTGTAGAAATTCATTAAAAAAAATAACGTTTCCCTGTTTGTCATCTTTCGAACACAAAAATAATGCTGTTTTCATCATACTCAACAAATGATGAGAACATTAAATTCCGTTCGGCTTTTTTTGAAAATCCACGAACTTCAATGTGTTCGGTTCGGCTCGTTAATGTTCGTCGCTTTTTGCTGATAAAAAAAAACCAAACATTTTTTACAAAAACAAAATACACACACGAAAAAAAAAACATTATAGAACATTAAAATATAATGTTTTTCTAGAGTATCACTACAATTGTTCTGTTTTTTTAACGAAGAACCGAACATTATATAATTTTCGGTTCTTTCTTGAAAATAGTTACGAACGGTATTAAGGTTTGTGTATGTTTACACAAACACTAAAAAAATAGATGTCGTTCTTCGGTGTGTGAGCCGAACGCTAAATAATGTACTGTTTATTTTCGAACACTGCTTGGCATATATAAATTTCAAGCTTGTGAACTTATTACAGGTAATTAAAAAGTCGTGACGTCCAAAAATCTTTGCAAGTTATATTTTAGAGTACTTTAAGCAACATTTTCTTTTAAATCAGTTCGAAATATCACCAGAGATGACATACATCTTTATAAAAATATATATAATATTTAGAATACAGTCAAATTGCTTATTACTTTTTAAGCTGAACATTTTTTTATAGTATTTTGAATTGTTTTGGTTTTTGTAACAAGAACACACGCTTATTTAAGCGATTTGTATTAACATATGATTTTGACTCTTGTTACATTTTGTGTTGACATTCTTCATGAAAAGTCTAAGTATGCCCAATATTACAATTGGAAAAATACTTTAATAACGGGTACATTTACAACTTAAGTAAGGAAAAGGTAACCAAAGTCAGTCAGCCTTGTTTCCAATTAAGTTAACTGATAACGTCAGATCGACTGAGAATGATGTAATAACTCGTTAAAATTTGCAGGCAACACATTAATATTTCGCATTTATGGACCTTTTGTGATATTACAACTTTTATTTCTAGAATAAAAGTAGATTGATTTTTTTGTTACTTTTATACTCAATCCTTATCTATAACAGATATTCCCGTAGACATAACTTATTCGAGTACTTAAACAATTTTTGACTTTTGCCCTAATGTCAGATATTTATAAGCCATTCTCTTTAAGTTTTAATAACAAGATTCTCCAAAATGTTTTAAAACATAAAGAATTTTCGAAATAATTTCAAAGTTATAATAACAATTACATTTTTTGAGAAAAATAAATTCTGAATTTAAAATCGCAATTTATTGGGTAACCTGCAAACCAGTTACGGTTCAAATGCTGTTTTTTTTAACATTTGCTGTGGCTCTTGCTGATGTGGTTTTTGTTATTTTTTATTGTTGCCACCAACAAGAGAATACAAATAATAAAAACAAAAGTTGCTATTGAGAAAAAGAAGTGCAACGCGAATGTTTAATGTCATGATGTAGTTAAATATTTGTATTATTCTTCACGTTATCCTTTTCGTACATTTTCGCTCTTGCGCTTGCTACCAATGTCTTGTTTGGTGGCAAATAGCTGTTCCCTTCCGCTTATTTACTCTTTTCAGTTGCCACTTGTTTAATGGCATATGTTTGCTGTTTTCCATTGCTTGTTCCTCTTTTTTCCATCGTTTGGTTTTTATCATGTGATTAGCGTACACAATAAGGTCGTTTTTATGTGGCTTTTTCCTGGTTTAGGAGAGCACTTTGCCTTATATTCGGGCTTAAGGTGTTATGAGTTTATGGCAGTATTTGCAACCAATTTTTATGATGATATTTTGTAGGAACATACATATATTTTGTTTAATGTTTTCAATTGGAGGTTTTATAAGAGTGCTTATACCCTACACATGTGAATTAAACAATATAGGTACATAAAATTTTTTGTAACATGTGCACATTTACGACCAGAGACAAGCCAAATAGAAATTAGTAAAAATCTATTTAAGATTTGCAATGAGACTCTATTTCTCAAACATCATTTAAATATGACAATATCTCTTCAATGGAAGTAAAACTAAGGCGTGAGGTGAAGTCCAGGTTGGTAATGGACTGTTTTGTGTCCCTAAACGATCTAGGGAAGCACAACAAGTTAAACTTGTGTTGGGTAATTGGTCATGAGGGTCATGTGGTCAACGAATGGGCCAATTGATTAGCAAACAGGGGCACTCGCCGCCCTTTTATAGGCCCCGAACGTAAATTCTTTCACACTAGGACGTCCGTCTTTGGGTTAAGACAATGCAAAAATTTGTGCCCCTGTCACGTGGCATTGCAAGTAGGCTGCTTCTACTTAGGAAGAGGAAACTCGGGCTGATTGTTGGACTCTTAACGGGCTACTGTGGTCTCAGATACCATCAGTTTATTATGGGTAATGTTGATACCAAGTTATGCAGATTTTGGTGGGTTGGTGACGAGTGGTCGGAACATCTGCTCTGCTGCTGCCCGCCTTGAGACTTCTAGGCAGAAATTTTACGGGAAGTATATGAAGAGCCCAGCTGAAATAATTGATCTTACACCAGGCAGAGTAATTGGCTTTGCACGTGGCCTGAACCTGGCGTGGTTAGATTTACAGGCTGCACAAAAAATCCACTGGGTCGCGGTGCTTATGGCCTTCTATTTATATATACATACATTCAAGGCGTGATACACTTATTAACTTTCTGTGGAAGTAGGTCTAGTTTGTTCACTATATTAAAAACCCCTCCTACTTAAATAGTCGGTATAGTATAGTCGGTTAAGCCCGACCATTTGATAATTAGTAAATATAGCAAAATTTTCTATTTCGGACCAACAGGAAATAATGTTTCCGACAAATGATGATGTGTGCCGAATATTATCAAGATATCGATGTGAGATTTTTTCGCCGTCTGAATCTAATAGCACAAATAATAGCTACGTGACATAAAAGCTACAAGCTTATTTCCCAAATTTTATTTTTACTGCTTAAGGTTGAGGTTAAAATTAAAAGTTCTGAAAAACGAAGTTCTCAAATTGGTCAGTAAAACAATTACATGATTACTGAAAATGATCAACTAGATTATTGCTAAAAAAATAGACATAATGAACTTGAAAATATCGGAATATAAATATTAAGAAACCTGGGCTTAATTCTGGCAGTCGTGATCGAATTTTTCATCGATTTAAAAGCAATTTTATTTCAGACGATGCTGAACGACTCGAAATTATTTTTTAATGTTGTGAAAACTCAAATAAATGCTTTACAACACTAAAAAAATAATTTCGATTCATTCAGTATTGACAGAAAGAATTAGCAATAAAATTGTTTTCGAATCGAAAAAGTATTCGATCACGACTGCCATAATTAGCCCCTGTATTAAACAAATTTATTAAAACAATTTGGTTTTCCACTTCAACCCTCGTAGCATATTCATTAAAATGATGAATGAATATGCTTCGTTATAATGAATATGCTACGAGGGTCGATGTGGAAAATCAAATTATTTTAATATATTTACATAATCTGGTCTTGATAAGACGAAGACTAAAGATAGATAAATTATCTAAAAACACTTTTGATTAGTTTGTTATACTCGATTTTTTTTTAAAGACAGGCATGAACTTATGAATTTTTAATGTTACACAGAAAATATTATTTTTCCAATTCAAACAAAAAATTTGTAGAATCAAACAATTTTTCGTCTGAAATCGGTCCTATAAACAAATACACCTAATTCTGTTTTTACGCGAGCTTTTTTTACGCGAATTTGATTTAACGCGGTTCCAAATAAATATTTCATTCTGTTTTTACGCGACTAGATTTGATTTAACGCGATTTAAAAAAGTATGTAATTTTACCAGAAAAACGTTGTTTGCACTGGATTTGTAGGATTTTAAATTAAACACATAGTTGGCAGCACTATAAATCATCTGGTACGAAAAACAACACAATCGAAACAAGGGATTTCCCTTGTTTATTTCAAATAAATTAAGTTGAAAGTGTAAGAATGCAGTCAAATTTAAGTGTTAAAGGCGAAAAGACATAGTATATGTACATAACTATATTAAAAAAATCTAATATAAAAAATATTCGCATAGACATACATACATAAATAGTTCTGAATTTAATAAACGGTAATTAATAAAATTTTGTCTATGCATTCATATATTACATGCGTATTTATTATTTTTATAGGCTAACCAATTATAGTTTAGAATGTTCACTACGAAACAGACTAAAAGAAAAGCTATTTCTTTGGAAGATAAAATCAAAATTTTAGATCGTCTAGCCGCTGGAGAAGGTGCAACCTCAGTAGGAAAACATTTTAGTTTGAACGAATCTACCATAAGGACGATAAAAAAAAATGAAGAATTAATTAGACAATCTGCGATTGCTGGAACAAAATTAAGTGCTCATACATCATCATACACAAGAGACATCGTAAAAGAGAAAATGGAGAAGGCTCTTGTAATATGGATTGAGGATAGCTCACAAAAACGAATACCAGTTGACGGAAATACTATAAAGCAGATGGCATTAAGATTCTATAACCAGATAAAAGAGAAGGAACCGCAAATATCAGTCAAGAAAGATAAGAAATTTGAATTTTCTGCCAGTAAAGGTTGGATGACAGGGTTTCTTCAAAGAAACGCACTTCATAATATTAAAATTAAGGGTGAAATAGCGTGAAATAGCGTCTGCTGATGAGCCGGCAACTAAAGATTTTCCCGCAAAACTGGCTAAAATAATCGAAGATAGTGGTTACACTCCGGATCAAGTATGGAATGCGGATGAAACAGGCCTTTTTTGGAAGCGAATGCCAAGCCGAACATATGTAGCCAAAACCCATAAAACTGCTTGTGGTTTTAAAGTAGCCAAAGATCGTGTGACATTTTTATTCTACTCAAACGCTTCAGGAAATCGATTGTTAAAACCCTTACTTGTAAATCGAGCTCTAAAGCCACGGTCGATGAAAGGCGTAAATATGGACTCATTACCCGTTCACTGGGCAGCTAATAAAAAAGCCTGGGTAACAACTGAGCTTTTTACCGAATGGTTTCATTAATATTTTGTACCTGAAGTTCGGCGATATACGAGCGAAAGAGGCATTGATTTTAAAGTTCTGTTGATAATAGAAAATGCACCAGGTCATCCACATTTAGAGCAAATACAACATCGCTAGTACAGCCGCTTGATCAAGGAATTATTGCAACATTTAAGATCTACTATGTGAAGCATACATTCAGATACATTTTAGATAAATTAACGAATGATAACAATTTAAAAGTTACAGACGCGTGTAAGAAATTAGTATTGTGGTTATTTTGTTGAACTATTTATGGTTTTTAATCCAAATTTTTAATATTTTTAATTAGGCTTAAGTTCATGAAATTTAATTTTTATTAAATTATTTTTATGAAGAAAGGAATTTTACAACATGAAATTCAATTAAAATTGTTATTGATAATATTTCATTCTTGACGTGGCTCGGGCTCGAACCCTGGCCGGCAGGTTACCATGACATGTTTCGATCGCAACCACTCGATCTCCTCAGATGGATTTGCCGTCTTACACTCGCAGCCATCGACGACTGCTGACGTCACTAGTCAAACATCAATCCTTAAACCAAATTGTATTTTAACATTTGGTAGATCGAAATTTGCTTTCCTGAATGATTATCCATTCTAATTGATTTTACATGTTTTTTCCTTTACTTCTGTTTTTTCGTACTTTCGTCAAGAATTTTTCTTGAAGTCCAAGTACATTTTTTTGTTTTTTCACTTTGTCTTTCTCTTTTCTGTTGACCTTTTTCAGCACAACTTGAAGGACAAATGTACACATAGAGCTCGTGCATTAGCTTTAACAATAATTAGTATTGTGGTCATTTTGTTGAACTATTTATGGTTTTTAATCCAAATTTTTAATATTTTTAATTAGGCTTAAGTTCATGAAATTTAATTTTAATTAAATTATTTTTATGAAGAAAGGAATTTTACAACATGAAAATCAATTAAAATTGTTATTGATAATCTTTCATTCTTGACGTGGCTCGGGCTCGAACCCTGGCCTGTATTAAACATGCTGGATTAGCGCTATCAGAATTAAAAGAATCAACCTTAAACGCATGTTGGAGAGTACTCTGGCCGGATTGTGTTAAAATTTGCAGCCCAGTGTCTTCTAATACGGTTGAGTATTCCAGCATCATAGCAGTAGCTCAAGAAGTTGGAGGAGAAGGATTTGATGATTTATCGTCTGCAGATATTGACGAATTATTGTTAGATAAGGCACTGAGCGATGATGAAATTATTGGTTTTGCGCTTGAGACAGCTGAAACCAAAGAAATTAGTGAGGACGACCAAGAGGTTCCTACCCTCACTGCATCCATAGTTAAAGAAGGACTCCAAATGGCAGCTAAATTGGGCGATCATTTTCGCAAGCATGATTCTAATGAGGAGAGAGCCGCGAAATTTCAACGTGAACTGAAATTGTTAATGGGTAGTTATCGTGAATTACATAACAGTCTTATAAAAACTGGAAGTCAACGATTAATAACGGAATTTGTGACCAAAATCACTGAACCATCACCAGCAACTGAGCATGATTTCGAAAATATTTCTAGCGATGAAAGTGATATCTTTCGTAAACGAATGCGATTATCAGAAAGTGATACTGATTAAAAAAATATACTATATAATATTTATATAACATAAATATTTATTTTAAAGTTTTATAGTTTCTTGTGATTACTTTTCTAAAGGAACTCACTTTTCTATTGTTTTTTGTTTAAATAAAATATGTTTGTGTTAAATTTGAATTATTTATCTTATTTTAACTGATATTTCATACGTGGAACCAATTCCCTCATTTAATATGGATACTCTACCTTTTTTTACGCGATTTTTTTGGCGCGAGTTTTCGAGGAACGTATCTATCGCGTAAAAACAGAATTAGGTGTACGCATATTCAAACAATTTATTTGCATTTTGTTTATTAAAAAAAAACACCGATTTTTTCAAACAAATAATTTAACTGAATCAAACAAAAAGGTTACTGAAATTCATATAAATTTCAAACAAATAGTTTTGCTGAATCAAACAAAAACAATGACGAGCATACAAGCAAGCACTGTTGGAGAAGATGAAGGCAGATCAGAGCGGCCGGCTGGCTTTGAGACACTTTTTTTGTTGGAATAATTTTTGAACGAAGTCTTATTTTGAATTCACACAATCACTCAATGTTGCTGCATCCTTTCTTTTGCTAATGAAGAAGAAATGTAACCAAAAACGGCGGCAGACCGACTCGATATGTTTTTCGTCATCATTCTATTTATGTCTTTGATGTATTTAGCTAAACAGTTTGAAAAAATTGAATACGGGATTTTGTTTTATTCATCAACTTGAAATCAACCAAAAATTTATTTTGTTTCTTATAACGTTGTTGTTGTTTTGTTGTTTAAAAAGAGTGAAACGTTTTTTTACCTGCTATTGTTTTTGTTGTTTTTTTTTTATTACAAACCTGGTCACGCTATTTTATAATTTTTCTTATTGCTGTACTTTTTTAAAGCGTCCAGAAATAGACTGCATGTGTTTTTTGTTGTAGTTCTTATATTTCACATAAAGAAGTGTTGCTTACGATCAAATAAAAAAAAATGCAAAAAAACGAGCGTTAAATATTTCATACAAAATTATGAAAACTTGAAACCAATAACGCTTATATTATATTTTGAATAGCTGTCAACATTTTTGTTGGTTAAATAAAAATCAAAGCAAAAATATTAATTGAATCGGTAAAAAAATTTGTAATAATCAAAAAAATTTTCAAACAAGCGTTTGTTTGAAAATAATTCGGCAATAATTTTTTCTGTGTAGGTACCTATACTATCTCGTATCTCTTTTATTTTTCACATCACTGTATATATGATAATACTTTGGGGTACCATTTTTTTTTTAATAACTCCATTTATTAACTGAGACACATGAGTCTAAAATATTTAATATTTCACCAGGCAGTGTGATATGCTTTATACGCAGCCTGAACCTTACATGGTAAGATACATGCCGCACAAAAGATCCTCGATGTCGCGGCGCATATGGCTTTCTACATACATATCTATGTAGGGTACCATATAGACAATTGTGCTTTCTTCCATATTTTATTTTAGTTTCGTACGTTTAATTAGTTTTATACGTTTTAATTTTCGTTATTTCACTGGACGAGAACTTAGTTTTTGTTAGGATTCTTTTTATATTAATGCAAATGTTTTTTTTGTTTCTTTGCCTGCATCATGTCATGGCTACCTGGACAACTGATACTGGTTGCCATGTGTTACGGTTTTAATTTAAATATTTTTTCTGCATTCAATTTCAGTTTACGTCAATGACAGCCGCTATTTTCGATTTTACTAACCAGCAATTTCTAGTAAAATTTTCCTGTTGGTGTTTTTTGTGTATTTTTTCAGTTTTAGCTTTTTGGGTTGTGGTGAAATGAAGCCACTGTCACAAAAGTGTGGAGGAATGTGAAATGAATGACTCAAATGAGAAATTTAATAGGTTGAATTAGTACTAAAGAAAAAAAGCTTAATTATAATAAATAATAACAAATGTACGAGAAGTAGCATTTAAGTTTAAAGTTTGTAGCTTTTAAACAAATTACACAGTACAACACATGATTTCGGGACTCAATTCTGATAACTGCTTATGAAAGTAGACCCAAAAAGAAGAATTTCTGCATCATTAGTTTGGTCATGATAGCTCAATAAATCACTTAAAAATTAATTTGAAGTTATTAAGTATCGTATAGGGGAATTTGTCACGTTTTAGGCTGTTTTGTTTGTCATAACTCGAGAACCACTAGTCCGACTAGGCTGAAACAAATTTAAGAAAAAATTAAGAATTATAATTCCTTTAATCTGTTCATACAACGTTTCGCTTCATAAGCCACAGTTTCGCAGTTACAAGTAAATGTATGAAGAAAAAAAATATTTTTTGCCAAAAAAATTTAAATTTTTTATATTTAATTCATAAAAAATCCAAAACGGTAAAGAAAGTGTCAAGTCCTATTACTTTCACGTAAAGTCGCATAACCTATGAACAAAATGACACATAAATCATGAAAATTGATGAACGCGTTTCGCTTTTATTCACAATTAATTAAAGGAATGATTTTCAAAAATTTGCTCGAGATATCCACAAAATTCTTTGGAAAAAAACTTAAAAACTTTTTTATTGATTCTTTATTTTGCATGAAAAAAAAATATTCCGATTCATATTACAGCTATTCTTTCACCGAAAATATGCAATTTTTATATGTTATCTATGCATGGAAACTAAATTTAGAACATTCACGATACACAGAAAATCACTATCAATGTAAAGATTGGAAAGCAAGAACTCCCGACCTCGAGAAACAATTAAAATTACGGAATAAACCTTTGATAAAGGATCTAGATGATATTTTGTTGCCATCGCTCCACATGAAGTTAGGAATAGCTGGGAAATTCATCGAAGTGGTAGTCAAAGATATTGATGACGTCATCTTTCCAAAACTCAGTGAAGCAAACATTAGAAAAGGTACGTATCGTTGTCAGTATTTTAATATTGTCATATCTAAATTTGCTCACTTCGATATACTCGCATTTGTTCGTAAATGTTTTTTTTTTATACTTCAAACAGGTATGCTCAATGGACCGGATATACGAAAATTAATGAAAAGCGAATCTTTCACAAATATGCTTTCGAACCATTATTACCACCTATGTGCATGGGACACATTGACACAAGCGATCGAAGGCGTTTTAGGAAAGAACCGTATACAGCGAGATGACATACAGACACGAGTGGACAACTTGCTGTATATGAAAAAATCATTGCATCCATGACGTTAAAATAAAATTTCTTGCATTTCCTAGATGAAACCTTTTTGACACAATTACCTCAGGAATCGGACGAACAAGGAGAGAGGTTCCACCAGGTGACCATGCCAATGGAAAAGCGATTCAAAGGCAAACAATTGGATGCATTGCTTGCGGAGGTTTGTTGGTGGAGTTCGAAAATTATGCAGTTTGAAATTTGTGCACACACTGAACAAAACATGCACTTGAATATTACGTCTTTCTCGGATGATCATGCATACTAAGAACATGAATATGAACAACCTACGAAGAAAATAAGGTCATCAGAACCACAAGCGTCAACTTAAACGAGGATGGATAGTGACAATAATTGAAAATGTTCTAAATTTTGTTTCCATGCATAGATAACATATAAAAATTGCATATTTTCTGTGTAAGAATAGCTGTAATATGAACCGGAATATTTTTTTTCATGCAAAATAAAGAATCTATAAAAAAGTTATCAATGTTTTTTCCAAAGAATTTTGTGGATATCTCGAGCAAATTTTTGAAATTCATTCCTTTAATTAATTGTGAATAAAAGCGAAATGCGTTCATCGATTTTCATTATCTGTATGTGTCATTTTGTTCATAGGTTATGCGACTTTACGTGAAAGTAATAGGACTTAACACTTTCTTTACCGTTTTGGATTTTTTATGAATTAAAAATAACAATTTTGGCAAAAAATATTTTTTTTCTTCATACATTTACTTGTAACTGCGAAACTGTTGCTTATGTAGCGAAACGTTGTATGAACAAATTAACCCTTCGTCTTACTCATGAGTCTGGCCAGACCTTTTTCGATTTTAAATATAATTTTAGTATATTTAAAACTCAGGTAGAGACTTGAAATTTCAGGTACCCTTCTTTAGTTTTCTATAAAAAGCTGGAAAAATATATCCTGGAAAGGATATATAAGGAAACGTATTCGAATATTTTACTGCACACATCACATTCGTAACACATGTGGTCTGGCCAGACCCATATATATTTTGTACAGAAGATGCCGTATTTTTAACTTTCTTTCTTGCTGTTTTAATTATTTTTTGTTAAATTATCTTTTATTTATTTAATTTTATTAAACACACAAACTATTGCTCCATCTAGTTCTTAATTTGGAAAAAGACAATAAGCACATCAACTAGTAACTCACGTTCAGAAGTTGAGTTTTACATGTGAAGAGTACAGTCTAATAACTTAGAGCATAATAAAGCTGCTGAGGAAAGTTATGAAATTCAACCTTCACAACTGAACGCAATGATGATGTGGATTGCGTTCCAAATAAGAACGATTCATCCGGTACTGAAAATAAATTGGTCATAAAACCAAATGAATCGTTTGCTTCTAAGGACAATGAAGAAGAGCCACATGTACAAACTTGTCAACAATACTCTGCCCATGATTATTTCTATGGTAAATATTGAAGGCGAAGCGATTAAACCTGAAGTAATCCGGTTTAACGACGTAAATAAAAGCAGAGTCAACTATATTTTACAACAAAACTATCCACCAAAAGATGAACTTTGGCCATTTTTGCAGTATTTTGGCACTGGCTGTCTATTGTATTTGCTTGAAAAGGAACGATGTTTGAAAATTTACAAAATCTATAAAGCTAATATATTTATTTTATTTCTCTTTTTTTTACAAATAAAATCGTATTGCATATTATAAACATGTTATATACCTTTGATAACATAAAACGATCTTATTTTTCAGTTTTTAGAAACATTTTGATAAGTCAAAATATGTTAATTTGTATATTTTAATTAAAAGTAACATGAATATGTTCGCATATTATTTCATATAATTAATTTCATATTTAATTTAAATTAAAAATGTGTATAGTATAACATTTAGTTAAAAAAATTGGTTTTATTTATTCAAAAGTTGGTTGGGTCTGGCTAGACTCATGCGTTACGAATGTGAAAATAAAAACATGTGTAATACCGAGGGTTAAAGGAATTGTAATTCTTAATTTTTTTTAAATTTATTTCAGCTTATTCGGACTAGTTCTCGAGTTATGACAAACAAAAGAGCCTAAAACGCGACAAATTCCCCTATACGATACTTACTAACTTCAAATTAATTTTTATGTGATTTATTGTGTGTCATGACCAAACTAATGATGCAGAAGTTCTTCTTTTTGGGTCTACTTTCATAAGCAATTATCAGAATTGAGTCCCGAATCAATCACCTGAAAAATGTTGTGCTGTGTTATACAATACTCTATTATTTTTTGGTGGTTCTGTCAAACTCTCCAACAATAATTCTTTTATTATTACAGGTAGATACCTGTAAGAAAATGCATTAGCGATTTACCAGAGATTTTTACAAGTCCGTAGATTGAAACCGGTATGTGTAAGGGAAAGCTTTCTAGTCTGCATTGAACCTTTTGTATGGAAGCACCTTTAAAGAATGGAGATAGCGCGTAGGTATGTTAGACATAAATGATTGAGATGAAAAATAAAGTGGGGTTGGTCATACATTTGACCCATCTAGGGGCAGCCTAGGCGCTGCAGGGGCCAAATTTATGAATTTCAACCATACACACATGGAGGTTTTATAAATTCTTAAATATGGCCCCTGCAGGATGCCCCTAGATGGGTCAAATGTATGACCAAACCTACTTTATTTTTCATCTCAATCATTTATTTCTAACATACCCACTCGTTAGCTCCATTCCTTAATGGGCTGCCATACAAAATGTTCAATGCAGACCAGTGATGGAAAATTGAAAAATTTAGATGGTACTGACCACCAAGCAAAATAGTACTTTTTTTCAACATTTTGGTAATTTTTTTAAACGTATTTTTTTTCTTATTTTTGGAAAATAAACTTAAAAATAAAAAACTAAAATACTCTATTTTTTTTTTTTTTTTGCTTATATCTCAGCCATTAAGAATCGAGCTGGCTTAATTTCAAGAGCAAAATTCTGAAGAGGATATCTGACATTAAAATAAACCAACAAGCATATATACTTTTGGTAAGAATACATTTTGTGTAGGCAATGTTGTCAAGAGGGCTGTGGAGTCGGAGTTAAGGTCATTGTAACGGAGTCGGACTCGAAGTACCCACAAAAAATTCGCCTTTTTTTCGGCATAACAAATTTAAAAAAAAATATTCTAATACATAATTTCCAAAATAAAAATACTTCAAAATTGGCGATGCAATATGTAAAATATTGATTCGAAAATTTTACCGAATCCTTTTCTTGCTATTTTAACTATAAAAAAAGAGTTTAAAGTCAAATAAGGACCAGTCTCATATACGTTTAGCATTAAGGTTAGATTGGGAGTTCAGCAGTTGAAGTCGCAGTTAGTACTTTTTGATGACTCCACAGCCCTGGTAGTAAATGTTAAAAATATATCAACGCTTTATTTATAAACAAAGAAGCATAACAAGAGAAAAGAGTACTTAAACTGACGTAAGGGTACCGTGGTATTTTTGAAAGGAAAAAGTAAGTACTGAAAATAGTACCATAGTACTGAATTTTCTATCACTGATGCAGACTAAAAATATATTGAAGAAAAAGTGCCACAAATGCCCAGGAGTTGCCCTAGTGGGATAAAATGTATGACCGATCTCATTTAGTTTTTTGTCTTTAACATTTTCTCGAGACATACTTTTCGCTTATCTCCATTTCTTACGGGGGCTCCCATACAAATATTGAGTTTTATGAAATTCTTAAATTAATTAAAATTTGTCGACTTTTGTAAATAAAATCAAAAGTTGTATACAGATTTTAATAATTTATTGCTTGTTTTGTTTGCAGCTTCGAAATTTTGATAAAAAAAATTATGTTTCTAAAACAACATCTCATATTAAAAAAAAATTTTATTTCGGTTATTTAGTAATTTTAATAAACTAAACCGTTTTTGAGTTACTCGAATATATGTTGTGCAACCTCCTCCATTTTCGAAAAAACGGTATGTCTCGAAAACAAGAGCTAACCTAAAAAAGCGTACCCGAATTATGCTAAAACGCAAAGTATGTAAGAAATATAGGTACCGTACCCGTAATTATGTACCCGAATTATGCTAAAACGCACAGTGTAATTAAACATGGCTTCCGTTTTTTTTAAATTCGTTTTGAACCCGAAAGAGTTAACGCGTGCCCATTAAGGGTAGATTTCTAATACCAACCCCTTCTATTTGTACATAAAATTTATTTTACAGAACTCAAAGCTCTACCTATATTTGTCACATACAAACCGTAAAAAAACTCTTAAAAATGTGATGAAATAAAATTTTAGCCTATTTCAATACGAACATTTTGTGCCCAATAGGAACCAGATCGAAATTTCGATATAGTTTCTCATTTAATAGTTATTTGAAAAACAAAAATCAGAAAAATATTAATCTTTATGTAAAAACTAGACAACTCCATGCATTTTATGAAAAAACAAGTTAACTCCATAGTCTCTTAGAAAACAGAAAATTTAGAAGTTTAAAACGGTGTTGTCTCGAAAATTAAGAGACAAAGAGCGATATAGAACAAATTCGGTTCAAAATGTTGAGCCTAAAAATTGCAACATATAACATTCACTTTGCGCCGGGAATCTTGCCCCCCTATTACAATCAATAATCAAATAATTCCTCAACATTCGCATGTTAAATATCTCGGTATACATCTGGATCGGCGATTAACGTGGAAATGCCATATAGAGGCAAAATTAACTCAAATGAAACTAAAAGCCATTCAAATTCATTGGCTTATTGGAAGTAATTCTGTCCTTAGTCTCGATTGCAAGCTTCTACTTTACAACTCTATCTTAAAGCCTATCTGGTGCTACGGTATTCAACTATGGGGCACTGCCTCGGCCTCTAATATCGACAAAATTCAAAGGCGCCAAAATAAACTTCTTCGAATAATCACAGCCGCTCCCTGGTATGTTAAAAACTCAAACATTCATAAGGATCTCAATGTGCCATTAGTGAAATCGATGATTAAAAAATATGCAATAAAATATTTAAAAAGGCTTGAACAACACCCAAATCCACTAGCTCGAAATATTTTAAATCATGGCGGCCACACTCGCTTAAGAAGAAGAGACACTGCAGCACTTACCCAATTAGATGAGCGATAAACACCTATAAAAGTGAACAGAACCCGCGATGAAGACAATTTTGTCTGGCACTGGCAGGAGATAACATAACGTATTAGGTTAAGATTTGATTAATTATTGTTAGTTCATATTTAATATATCGTCGAATCGGGTTTTTGATGCAAAAAGACTGTTTCTGTCCTTCTGCATGTTAGTACGTTTCATTTATATTTTTACACCATCTTACAATAAATATCTCCTACTAATTTTGGTTTTTTTATTTACTTCCAACACGGTTTAGTAACGGAGTAATAACGTTTTTTTTGTCTCCTGAAAAGTACAAAAAAACATGTTAAGAGTTGTCAACCTGTGACCGACGATATGAAGATTCAATAAAAAAATAATGACAAAAAAAAAAAAAAAAAAAAATTGCAACTTTAGAGAATTCAAAGAATATATTTATGCATTATTGTTATGCATATTATATCTTTTGTTCAGTTTTTGATTCATAGAATACGACTGCCAAACACCCGAAATCATTCCAAGTAATAGTTTTTAGCCCATATAGATCTACCGTACCCTATGTGGTACAGTTACTTTGAAAAAGGTTTTAACTTACTTATTATTTTTTTTTTTTTTTGTTTCTGTTGCAAATATAATAGAAAGCACCTTACTACAAAAAATACTAAAAACTATTTTTATCCAGTTTTTTTCTAGGAATACATTTTTTGAATCTGGAAGGCAAACAAACTTTATTATATACCTTTTATATACCTACGGCCACAGATTTCTTAAAATAAGAACAAATTAACTGCCTGGCCCATTATGTCGACAAGAACATTTCTGTCGTATATTTATATTGAAAACAAAAAGAAATTTAGTTTTTTATTATTGTTTTAAATATAAATATGCGAAAGAAATTTTCTTGTCGACATTGTGTGCCTGGTTGTAAATTTCTTTATTTTTAAATTAATCATAGAACATATTCATATTTTTAAACACTATACGATATTTAATACTAACAAAATTTTAATATTATAAAATTATTTTTTTCTGCAACCTTGACGATATTTCTCAATGTTAAATGTTCATCAATTAAACTTCTCTTGAGCTTTTTCCGGCTTGTTTTATTTATGTTAAACCGAGTATTACGTTAATCCACGTCCCAAAAACTGTCCAATTAATTTCATAACATCAAGAAGGGTTAACCTTTTAATTAAGTTTATGCATTAAAACAGACAAAAACTCAGCTTATTTTTTGATATATAAGCATAAAGGGAAAACATTTTTTTGGAAAAACTGGATAACTCCATTTGTTCGTAGAAAAAACGGGTAAATTAACGTGCTGAGTCAAAAAGTTAATGTTTTTCCACAAATTATTACTTAAGTTGCCTTAATTCCGTAAAATATTATTATAATTTAAGAAAAAAATTTTTTTTCGGAAAAACTAGATAACTGCATTTTTCGAAAAAACAAGATAAGTAACATTGATTTTCGGTTTTAATGTCCAAAAATAAGTTCAATGGAACCAGAAATGTTAAATATAATTTAAAATTATGTTTTGTTAAATGCGCATGCATAGTAACATAAATTAAAATTAAATAATTAGCAAAACATGTTTAAAACTTTAAGTGTGTTTTTCTCTTGTTTTCAAAAAATGGAGTTATCTAGTTTTTCCATACGGCCACAGAAATATTAAAAATTGCTTGAAACTTTTGAATTTCTATGTGGGGTAACTTACTAAATCTTCTGTAGCTTTGTCATTTTTGTACCAGTCTATGTCTTGTTGGGCTCAAAATGTTCATATTAAAATAATCTAATGTCGCATGCAATAAAACATTAGGATTTTTAAATCATTGGTTTAAAAAAAATGAAAAGAACAAAATTGAACAAAATCATAAAATTTTCAATGAAGCTTGAACTTTTGCCCCCTGCAACTCTGCCATTTCTTGACCAATCTTCACAAGCAATACATGGTTATTTTATAAATTTTATAACCTTTCCTTAGAAAGAAAGAATTACATAATCCGTAATTTTTGAAGACATTTGCATTTCAGTCACATCATCTTTTTAAAAAACACAAATAACGGTTATTTTCGAATATCTCAAAAACAATTCTGACTTCATATTCGGACTCAGAGGACAATTTTACATAAAGATTAGCTGCCAGATTCATTTGGTCACGACTTTGTTGAAATTTTGTCACGTAGTGTTATAAGTTTAATTGAATCAATCAACTCGGTTGTTTGAATTGAACACTTTGTTGCTTTCCTCCCTCATCAACAGTTTGCGAAAAATCAAGGCGAATTGACTAGAAGGTGAGGTCAACTCTACAACAACACTGCATCTGTGGTCGGGTTGTGAAAAATTTTGCTAGTAAAAAAAAAATAGGTTTGTTTACATAAAAAATTAGTTTGTATACAAACTTTGACAAGTCGACCACCGAAAAAAAAATACCATATGTTGACTTGACCTCACCTTCTAGTCAATGCGCCTTGCGAAAAATGTCACAAGTGCAACCAACATCTTTATAAATTTATTGTCTTTGCCCTTACCCAGCGGGAAAACTCAGAAGACCTTCTTACTTCAGGCCTTTTTAAAGGCCTGCTTAAAAATTTTTTTGATTTAATTCATATTCTTACGTAACAGCTAAAGAATGCCTCATAGAAGGCCTCGGCTCTTTGGTATGAGAAGCGAGAAAAGAAGGAGTAACATTTTTTGTTTTGTTTTTTTTTTGCACAAGCAAAAGCAAAAGAATTCAGATCCCTTTACAAAAACAAAGTAAAATATGCTGTAAATCATTTTAGTTGAAGTGGAACAGAGAAAGAGTAAAATTTTTTGTTTTGTTTTTTTCAGATCCCGTTATAAAAACAAAGTAACAAAGTAGGTGCATATTAAAATACAAAATAAAAACAATAATGTAAATCATTTTAGTTGAGTTTTGTCCATTAAGGAAGATAGGTACTTGTGCTTAAAAGTTTTTTTTTTATTATAGGTATACTTTTATTTACAATGTTTAGCAAATTTGATTATTTCAATAAAAAAATAGGTATCACATGTGTTATTAAACCACAATAAGTTTAATAAAATATATAAACATACGTTACATGAAGCCTATTCAGTCTTCTAATTTCATTTGTAAGGAAATATTCCTTAATGTTTTAGACTGATAGCCCTTCAATATGACCTTTAATGCATTTGTAGAAGGATGGTCTGAAAGGCCTTTTAAGAGCCATTAATTGAAAGACCTTTTAACATACCTTTCTTAAAAGCCCTTCAAGATAACCTTTTTGCTAAGGCCTTTTGAAAGTCATTCTCTGGAAAGCCTTCTAAGAGCCATTTATTTGAAGGCCTTTAAGAAGCTCTGGGGAAGAATGGAAAGCGGAAGGCCTTCTCCGCAATGACAACGCGTGTTAAAAAGATATGAGCATGGAATGGAGCGAGAAGGCCTTGTTTATCCAAAAGAAGGGGTACAGAGGCCTTCTGGAAGGCCTCCGTACTCCTTCTTTTTCCCGCTGGGTACATGTACATACACACAAACACACAGGTTTTTGTCATCAAAAAGAACAGTAAGCGTCGCGTGCAAAAAAAAAACTATCAACAAGTAAAAAATGAACTGAGATTTGTTATAGACGAATTACAATTATGACCACCACCAATGTCAATAATGAGCCTACATACATTTGTATATTATGCGTAAAATAAAAAATCGCCTTGTGGCTGACCACAGCGTTGACGGTGGTTATGGTCGCAATCGAAATTTGGTGTTTATTTTCTTTGTTTGTTAATTCCTGAATTATTTTTGGCGTCATTTCATGTCACAGAGCATACAGAGGCGTCACGAGACAGAAAATATTGTGTTTTTTTCTGTCTTTTTCTTCGAAAGCTGCCCTTTTTGCAGTTTTTGTTTTGATTCCGCAATTTGTGTTAATAGAAGCGGCCTGTTTTAACACATTGCCACTTCAGTTCCAAAAGACGTTTTCTTTCTCTTTCTTGGAAAGCTGCCCTCGCAAATGATTAAGGCATTTTTCATACGTCACTCTTTTCATCTCTGTATGCTTTGTGTTTCATGTTGTGCTTTTAAAGTGAATAGGTGAAAAAAAGTACAGCCAAATTATATGTTCAACAAAAACAGTTTTTTGTTTTCAATCTTGAATACCCTGAAGAATTTTATACAAAGTTGTATGTATGAAATTCCTCTGTCAAAAAAATCTTCCAAAATTTGTATAATTAAGCATGAGCTATTACAATTAAACAAATAAAACAAGTTATTTTTAAACCATATTTAAATAAAACATATATTTTAAATATTTTTATTTTGCTTCATTTAACCATCAACTGAATTGATTTAACAAACTTATGCAATTAACAATTTCTTTGATTGAATAATTTGCGTAACTGAATTTAGATTGTATTTCAAATACACCGTTTAATTTATTAAATTAAAAATTTAATCGATTTAATGCAAAAATTCAATCACTGCTTTAATAAATACAATTATTAAAATAATTAATTTTCTGTATTGTAATCAATTACGTTGGTAATTCATTCAATTAATTTGTTAATTCATTCAATTAAAATATTGTTTAATATTATTAATTTTTTCAATAATTTTTGTAATTAAAATGTTAAAACTTTTTAATTGGAAAAAAATCCTTGTTTTGCAATTTTTGCAAATTTGAGTAATTAGTATAATCATTTTGGTTATAGGTGCAAAATTAAAAAATTTTTTGCTTGGTTCAATTATTTTGCTGATCAAAACCTTTTTTTACTTTTTTCTGTGCGTTTGCTGATAATTGACTTGTTGGCGCTTACGTGGCTTGTATTTCGGTTGAATTCCTTAATTATCAAAAACGAAACCCGGTGAAATGTTAGTTGTAATACTTTTTACTTAATTTAAATCAAGCGGCTGCCAGTTATACTGGTTTTTGTTGGGCATTTAATGCCAGTGCAATTGAGTTTTACTGTATTTAAACTTTAATTGTATCAAGTATTTGCAGAAAATACTTTTTTTTATGATTTGAGTGTATTTTGCAATTAAAATCCTCTTGAATATTTTCAATAAAGTTTGAGTAGTTTACAAATAAAAACTAAATTAAAAGAATGCAGGAGGTTGTAAAAAGTTTATTGTCTTACAAATTGTTTGCGTCTTTAATTAAATTTTAATAAAGTCGGCGACTAGACATTTTTAAGTTAGTGAGTTTTTGTGTTTTGATGAGGACTACTGTTAATGGTATAATGATGACATTAAGAGAACGGAACATAAAAAAGCAATATCAACTAAAAATGGTAATGAATTCTTAATTCATTTAAAAAGTTAATTATAAGAACTATTGAGTCTATTATGTTTGCATGTTCGCTAAACTGAAAACTTTAAGTAAAGCAAATAAAAGCCTTTATTATATCCTGAACCTCTTTCCGTAGGGAGGGCATGATACGATTGTCTTCCTGTATTTGTTATCAAGAAATCATATACATAGAGCCACCTTCAGTCTTTTAGATTCCCTGACAAAACATGCCATTGGAGTGGTACAAAAACACTTTTTGCATACTGGATACCTAAAAATATAAAAAAAGGACACACAATTTTAAATTTTCAATCTCCTTAAAATAAGCAAATATTTCTTAATCTATTCACATTCTTTTATTTAACTTAAATGTAAAGTTTTAAGGCAAAAGAATATTCTTTTAAGTCCATTTCTACAAAAAAAAAGTTTAACCGCACAATTAAAAACTTGCATAAACACACGAGTAAATGACGAACTAAAAATGCAGCATTCACAAGAAATTCATTCTAGTGTAACGAATTTATGTAAAAATGTACCAATTAAAATAAATTAGTTATTTGTTAAGTCAAAGTTTGTTATTTAAAAAGTTAAAGTCCAACTAAACTAAAAAAAAGAGTTATTATGTACAGTGAATGACAAAATCAGCGACAAATAATTTAAAATTGTAAAAGCCTTAAGAGTATTTACACATAAAAAATTTGCTCGCTGGCGGTCCATGTAAAACTTTGATGAAATTTGGTAAATAGGTTCTAATGGGCACAAAGACTAACAGCCAATCCCACGATGAAAGCCTATTTTGCGTATCCCTTATTTCCGGAATAGTATGTGTTCCCATAAACAATTATTAGACACCAGCAGAATGTAATGCATTTTCTGGCCCGCTACGGCCGTCGTCAGCATTCTTTGTGTCTCACTGGATAGTGTTACTTTATAAAGTGAATGTATTTAACTCAACTATTTTAACAAATAGAAACTGGGAATTATTTCCTTCCGAAGGTAACTTTATATTATATTCAACATTTTTCATTTTTCGAATTTATTCTTTGAGCTAAATTTCAGTTATGTATTTTATAAAGCTTTTTTGTAATAGTTCTATTCCTAACATTTTTCAGAAATGACTTAATACACTACCAGACTATTATATTGTATTTTCCCTTTACATTTCACCTTAGCCTTCCGTAAATTTTTCTGTACATTCAATATACCTCATTGCTTTCCAACAGAAGGCTAAGGTGAAATGTAAAGGGAAAATACAATATAATAGTCTGGTAGTGTATTAAGTCATTTCTGAAAAATTGTAGGAATAGAACTATTACAAAAAAGCTTTATAAAATACATAACTGAAATTTAGCTCACAGAATAAATTCGAAAAATGAAAAATGTTGAATATAATATAAAGTTACCTTCGGAAGGAAATAATTCCCAGTTTCTATTTGTTATAATAAAGTAAACTATACATATTAAATTGTTTGAGAAACAATTACAATTACTTGTGGCGTTACGCTGAAACTGCCCATATAGAAAAAAACCAAAAAAAAAAAAAAAAAAAAACAGGGTACATTTGTACCCGATTATAATTTTTGATCATTTTCAGCTTCACAGCTAAAACTATTTGATTTAATACCCGCTTTACCATAAATAAACATACAGAGAAATGAAATGTCAGATAAATGACAACTGATTTAACAGCAGATTGCTAAGCAATAATTGCTTAAGCAATCAGAAGAGCAATCATTGCGCAATGGATTGCCACTGATGGCAATATGCGGTCTATGCGTTGCAAATTTAATTAAGCGATCAAGTTTGACGTTTGCCGCCATAAATATTGCTACGTGGAGACCCGGGGTAAGAATGAAGCAAAATAATCATTCCTGAACATTCCCAATTGAATGGCAATCAGAGAACTTTCAACTTCTGTTAATTTCCAAATTCCCCAAAATAATACAACTGACTAATAAATATTTGCAGTCTGGCTTTATAATTGTAGCAAATGAATTTAGTGTTCAAGAATTAGAATCCTAAATTTAAAACTAAATTTTTATTCAAAAATTTTTCGCATAGCAAAACCTTAAATTCGGAAGTAAAGTAGCAATAGGTTCAGGTGAAATAATAGACCGATTTTGGTTAATTTTATTATTTTGTTTATATAATTTTTCTTAAATGTTACAAATACAACCTTAATAACCGAGCAGTATTGACGTAAATCTGCAGTCAGTTCTAGTGAAACAGACCAAACTCTCTTTCGGAAATCGAACACGCAACTCATACACTAGCTCACTCCTGCCCACAATCCTTGACTGGGCAAAATGGTAAGCAATATATCTATAATTACATACAGAAAAAAATCAATGTAAATTCGTTCAAAACAAGGTTGATTTTACATTTTTCAGTAGTAATTATGCTTCATTGTTGTTTCATGTTAATTTAACATGATTTTACAATAACATGCGAACAACATTTTTTTCTTTTAAAATAACTATAATTGAAGCTAATTTAACATTGCAGTAAAGTTAGAGCAAAATGTCATGTATATTGAAATAACAGTTTGAATCACGTTGAATGAAAGTTATTTCAAGTTGAAACAACGTGAGTTTCATGTAGAATCAAGTCGGTTGAAATGTGATATAACAGTGTGAAGTTAACATATGCATTTATTTAAGAATAATCAAAACACTTACCCTTTAACACATGTTTCACTTATTTTGTATCTCCTTTGTTAACAGAAGCATCAGCAGAATGGCCCGATATGGTTTTCGTCATCATTCTACTTTGAAAACTTGATGTACTATTTGACTAAATAATTCTAATTAAAAGAATACGGGAATTGTCTTCTTTTTATAACATATTTTAAACATGAAAATAAAAAAATGTACATACTTAAGTATGAATGCATGTTAATTTAACAAGATAAACTTTTGATTTTAATATAAAACAGGTTTTTATGGATTCAATATTGAACAATGTTATTTTAACAGTGAATAATATAAAATAAACGTGATTTAAGGTTATTTTAATATTTTTCATTTAAAATTAAAATGAAATAATGATAAATTTAAATAAAGGGCATACTTTTGCAGAAATTTACCATGATTCTCAATCAACAGTTCTCCATGTTATTTTAACATTGGTATTTTTTTCTGTGTGTAGGTTAATTTTGATATTTTAATCAGGTTAAAGTTCATTGAATTTAATTTTCATTAAATTATTTTTATGAAGAAATACATTTTTCACCATGAAATGAATTAAAATTTATTGATCATTTTTCATTCTTGACTAAACCGTTGGCAATGGCGGTAAGTGTTAAACGGCAAACCCTTCTGAAGAGGTTGTGTAATTACAATCGAAACGTAAGGACAACTTGTCCGTAAAAACCTGGGTTCGACTCCCAGCCCATCAAGAACCAACCTGATGTCAACTTACACACGGACGTTGTTCAATCCGCAATTCACAAGGATCCAGGGAACTATTTATTTCCATACGTACGATATTTTCAAACCTCACTGTATTCATGTCAATTATTTTGTGTATGTGTGTCTACTAGCTTATTTGTATGCATGTATGAACTTAACCATTTAATTTTAGGGTTATGACCATAAACGTACTTTAAGGATATTAATTATTTTAAGTAACTCCCCAATAGCATTTCAAACGGCCAACGGAAAACAGCAAAATTTGCAAAAGCAGCAGCCGAAATACAAATAAAAGCGATATGGCCATAGCAAACCACAATTAAAGCCATAAGTATAAAAAATTATGCATATTAACACAATATTCTTAACAGTGCACGTGGACTTCTTTTTTAATGAATAATAAACGTTAAAACACAAATGTAACGTATTTTTGTAAAGCGTTTGTTGCTTTCTGCACAGGTTGGCAAATTATTATTTAAATTGTGTTTGTTGCATTTAAAACAAGATTGTGTTGATAAAATTAACTTCATTTTCATTTGAGTTCTTATTTTTTATTTCTATAACTTTTAAAGGGAGAAAATTAAAATGCAACAACTACTTCATTGCTAATCCAGAAGAGCAAATGCAACTAGCCAACACCCTATAGCTGGAACCTTAATTGTATACTGGTTTAATTCATTAAGACAACATAAAGTTTACATTGTGTATCAGGGTTATCGCTTTTTTCCCTGAAACCAAGCTGGAATGTGTATGGAAACGGTGCTTCTGGTAGGAGGAAAAGTGTAAACAAGGAGTGGACTTCGGGGTACATTCAAAGGAGCTCAACCGCAAAGACTTCCGGATTGCTTAAGCTTTTTTAGGCGGAGATACTTGCGATCAAAAAAGCTGTAGGCTGCGGTGGATATTTGCACTGATAGCCGTTCCGCCGTTAAGGCCTTGAAGTTCCTCTTCTTGAAAACGAGAACAATGATTGACTGCTGGTCGTCTCTAAATGAGATAGCTGAGCAAGTTGATATCAGGATCAGTGATCAGCAATGAGTAGTGAAAAAGTGAGTAGAGCTGAATTTCTTGTACTTAAAAGCACTCATACTTATTGCAATGTTGTTGAAGCTCATATTCACTCAGAAGTTTAATGTTACTCATCGTATTTATACTAAGCAATATTTATGTAGTGGCTGATTTAGATTCAACTTAACTCAATGTGTATAGGCGAAGCAAAATGCGAGGCTGACAGACTTGTCGCCGAAATAGCAAATCGACGATTTGGCAATTACAATTTACTAAAGTTTTATGTGTGAAGTAGGCGATTTTTCGGCAAATTTATCTGGCAGCGCTGATTATGAAGTTGTCTGTTTGATCTGTTGTGTTAAAACGGTAAATGGATGAGGTAAATGATTTGAATCATTGTGAGTATTGTATTTTCTTGAAATTATAAATCAAGCTGAGGTCATTTATGAGTATGCGTATAATGTCGACGTCGCACTCATAAATATTTCTCTTGTGAGTATGAGTGAATCAGAGTAGTTTAGTTTAAATTATTTCTACGCACTTATACTTACAATTTCATGAGTCCGTATGAGTAGCGAAAAAACAATTCATTGCTGAGCTCTGATCAGGATCATATGGACACTCAGAGTACGAAGATATACTGGAGGATATTAGGGCAGATGAGCTTGCTGGATTTGGCACTACCATACGGGCTCTACTGGATCTAAAAGGCGTCGGGGTGCCTCCGTTCGCCTGCAAACTCGAACCTCGACGATCGCCTTTCAATATTGCAAATTACTGATGGACCGCGAATACTGGATTGGAATTGCTAGGAAATTGTGAACCCGGATGGATGATGGACGAACCATGCATCCACTATGCCTTAGTAGTTTTTAAAATGTTTTTTTAATGTGCTATTTTCACAAGCTTTTTTAAAACTTAACGTCGTTATGTGTTCATGATTGGTTATATGATATAATAAGTTTGTATTGATGTATTTTACACAAAGAAAAATTAGCTATAGACACACATTTTAGTTTACCGGTTGACTCGTAATCAATTCCTGTTTCGATTGAATGATGACTGTCCGGACAGCTGAACAGGTTGCAATTAATAATCTTGATCATCATTAGAAAGTTAATGAAAAATAAAGTATACTCTATTCCGGTTGGTCATTTGAAAGGGATCCTACCCAGCAACAACTTAACTAACATTTTAATAGCGATTAATTATGCAACAACTTTCAATCTTTAAAGCTGGGATCACACGATTGCCGCAAATGCACCAATATGACACAATTTTGATTGTGCTTTATTGATGCACAATAAAGAAATTGCACCAATCAAATATTCTGAAATCACACGATTGCTTTATTTTATACAAATTTAATTGTCGCTAGTTGGTACAAAGCGAAATTGGTACAAAAGTTGCCGCAGCACAGTCATACGATTGTTCCAACTTGTGTCGACTACGAAAACAGCTCTTGCGGTAGCCTTTTTATTCTAGTTGGTTTGTTCATTAATAAAAAAGAAAATTTTATCATAAGTATATTTAAACAAATGTTTGTTGAATACTTTTATTTGAAATATTTTAGGAAAAATATATGAAATATTATGAACAAATATCTGTAAAAGAAATAACATTTATTTTTTTTAAATATCTTGAATAAAAATATTCAAACTGAATAGCTATGCTTGTGATCATACATATTTCGTTAATAGCAATAATTAAAAAAAAAAAAAATTATAACGCATAATAAATAAATTCATATTGATCTTTATTAGTTACCAAAAGAAACACTAAATTTAATAAAAAAAATGACAAATATTGGCGCGAATTGTGTTGTTTAATTGCCGCACAAGAACACAATAAATATTGGTGTATTTTTGCTACTTTTATTGACGCGCGGTTGCATAGCAAACAGTCGCACGATTGCTGCACCAGGGTTGCATTTAATTGGTAAAAGTACGCACAATATTGTCCTCGATTGGTACATGTGCCATTTGGTTGTGCAGTCAAACGATTGGGGTATTAAAAAGTGTGAAAATTGGTGCATTGAGGCAATCGTGTGATCCCAGCATTATACCTCCCAATAAAAAATGGAGCTTCAAACGAAGCAGGTTTGTAAGGGAGTTTCGCTTACCATATCGCTTACGGAAGGTATGGTGATTTAGAGTGTCCATAGAACGTACAACTCTTCTCTCCATACTTACCAATAGGTTAAGACTTTCATAGTATGAACCCAGACTTAAGCTGCTCAGAGTTAAATGACATTAAAATGGTCGGTTTAGCTACGAACACATTAAACCCTTCCCAGTTTTTTTTTTAGGTAATTATTATGCTTTAGACAAGCTGGGCACTTGTAATTTCAACCTAATTCGGGTACGCTGAAACCAGTGGTGCTAGCCGTTTTTTTTAGTTTACCTAGCATTTACACATGCCACTGTCAGTTCGAAAAACTCAATACACTCACACTTTTTTACTAATACACTCACATTTTTCGCAATGGCAGCTCCAGTGGCAGCAAAAATTGCATGCGAGTGGAAATTTGGCACTTGCATGCCACTAAATGTCAAAACGATAAGCAATGTTACCCTGTTAAAAATTTAATTCACATTTACTGGATTGTTGTCAAATTTTTATTGAAGTTTTAACTTAATAAAGAATTATTATGATTAATTTTTTAAAAACGCGCATAAATAAAAGCAAGTTAATAATAGAGCATTAATATCCTTAAAATAATGCTAATATAAATATAATTTTTTTTTTTAATTTGAGAAGTAAACAAATTTGCTCAAGTTGACGCTTCTACGACATTTTGAAAATGAACTCGCAGTGGCATGTGTAATCACAAAAGTTAATGGCATGAGATTCGACTATTTCGAACAAATTTTCTTTGATAATATGTATACAACAGTGGATGCCACTACTTGCATGTGTAAAGGCAGGGTTTGCTCTTGTTTTCGAGATAAACCGTTATTTCGAAAATGGAGAAGGTTGCACAACATATATTCGCGTAGCTCAAAAACGGTTTAGTTTATTGACATTTTTCATCCAAATCATTTATTTCTAACATACCTAACAGCTATCTCTATTCCTTAAGGGGGAGACATACTTGCCGCTTAACACCACTTCTTTGGGGAGCTCCCATACAAATATTGCGTTTTATAAAATTCTTAAATTACATAAAATTCTGTGAATAAAATCAAAAGTAGCTAACTGATTTTAGTCATTTATGACTTGTTTTGTTTGCAGCTTTGTTTTTAATATGTCATAAAAGTCTAGCTGCATTTTTCAATTTTTTTTTTATGAATTTTTAAAAAAACTAAAAAATTTTGATAAAAATATTATTTTTTTTTCCAACAAAAAGTATGTTTCTAAAACGACTGCCCATATAAGAAAGAATAAACTAATCCGTTTTTGAGTTACGCGAATATATGTTGCGCAACCTGTTCCATTTCCGAAATAACGGTATATTTCGAAAATTAGAGCTAACCAAAAAAACTGTTAGTACCATTATATTCAGCGTACCCGTATTATGTTAAAACGCCATGTGCCCGGCTTGTCTATTTTTTCAACTAGCATAGTTTAGCTATAAGTAGTGGAATTTTGACCTCTAACAAGTGGCAAATGATGGTCTACTAAGTTTATCATTCCGAGTTATTTCAAATGGATTTACCCATGTCCGTCTATTAATAATACGCCTACTTTCCTAACGTCTAGACAACAGTTGTTTTTAACCGATTTGGAGGTCTTATTTATGTTTAAAATCTCTTTTCCTTTTTTAATGTTACAAATGCTACCATTAACACCGGGTAAAAGCTTGGTGGTGTAGGGTACAAAAAAGGTATAAAAATTTGTAAACCGCAACAACAACGACAAGCAAAATAACAAAAGCACACAAAAATATCCAACTTAATCGCTGACATAGTGTTACACACCATTAACTCCGCAACACACTAACCGTAATATGTACAAATGCAAATGTTAAGAGACGTGTGTAGATGTAGCATAAAGACAGTGTTGCCAGAAAGTGGATTTCATTATAATGAACATTACGAAAAATGCAATAAGATAACAGAAGAACAACGTTCATGTATAATAAATATTATTGTTCAACATTTTGAATCAAAAGACATTCATATGTCGTTGCAATTAATTTACAATTTAGAAAACCAAATTTTAAGTATTTTTCCGAAGGAAAAATTGGATTACTACAGAACGGAACTAAGAGGAAAGTTGTATGTAAAATACCACAACAAGAAGAAGATGTTAAAATCATTTAACAACCGAGAATTGGATTTGTCTACAATTTCGTCGGACACACAAGTTACATTAAGTAAGTTTAACTTATAAAATAATGTATTAATTAAAGTATTTATATGATTTTTTCTTCTTACTGTACCTGAAGATGATGCCCATATATACCTTCAAAGTCTTAAATTTGATAACTTATCATCTGACGAATATAATTCCGCATGAGCCGGGCTGCGTGCACAAAATTTCGCTTAAATTAAATAAAAAATGAGTGTCAGAACATAAAGGAAGTTCTCAGTCTGTGGCCACAGTACAAAGAATCAAACGGATTTAAATTGCTATTTATTAAAAATAAGCATATGTATATTAACTAAAGTAATACGATTTTTTAGATTGACGGCGTTTTCAACGCAATATATAAAAACATACCGACAATTATGAGTTGGGAAACGAAGCTGTTAAATGTGTAAAAATATTTAAAAATTCAATCAAATATTAAAGATCCAAACGTTAAACAAACTTTAGCTTCAATAGACACAGACGAAATTGAAAAAGGTATTTATAATACATTTCTTTTTTAATTACAGAGCAATTCCATATGAAAGCGATCACCTTTTGGACGACCCCTCTCCGATTTTAAAATAAATAGTCTCAATCGATTGCCCAGCAAAAAATAATGTACCTACATATTTTTTTTTTTTTTATAGTGACTGGTTTAGTGGTGGTGGTCATAAGGGACCTCATTGAAAGTTGTTTTTAAAAAAAACTACTAAAGCGATCGCAACGAGTGAGAGAAAGGTATTGAATCAGGCTTTAATTGAAAAATAAAATTTTCCTAATTTTTCTTAGAAATTTACCTTTAAATTTTCCCATGAAAATTAAATTTTCCGATTTTCCACAGAAGCTCCTAAATTTTCCGGCTAATTTTTTTTTTTTTGGATTCCTCATAATTTTAGCTTTAAGAATCAGCAATAAAAAAATGGGCCCCGACTCCTTGTTTGGACAGGAGAAGAGCATTTAAGAGACCACCCTGTTAAAAATACATTTTAAAAATTATTTTACAGTTAAAAATACATTTATGAAGAAAAAATCTTTTTTATTTTACTGCTTAAGGTGCTATCAGACGGGATGTATTTTACATATGTACTGTCAAATTTTCCATCTGTAAAAGTTGTACACATCGTGTGATACATATGAAACTTTGCATGTGTAAAATACATGTGGAAATACATATGTAACTTTTTCGATTAGAACACGCTCTATTTTCCTGTGGCAAACATAAACAAAACAGCTGGTTTGTTCTGAAAAGTAAACAAAAGTCAGCTTTTGTTTACATTTATAGGTTATGTCATAAGGAAAAACATAAGCAGGTGTGATAGCAAAAATTATGAATCGTATGTAAACTGGAAATTTTGACATACATACGGAATTACATATGGGTAAGAAAAGTGACAGTACATATGTAAAATACATTCCGTCTGATAGCACCTTTATACTTAATTACAAAAATTAAAGTAACTTTAAATTTAGCACGTCGGCAGACGAAAAGTACCGCTTTACATTAATTGACATATCAGAAATATTTGGTATGAAGCAATGAAACTTTTGCGTTCCAGTTATAGTTTTGACATTATTATATCAGTTTTGAATTCGTCGCTCCATGGCATCGTGTTCTTTTTGAGTGCATAAAACTATGTTAATGGCAATTTCCTTGATTTGAATCCACGAAAACAAATGTTGTACATTTAAGATCTGGTCAGTATATGGCCTTTGCAAACTTGCCTTAGTCGCCATGCGTTTTAGGGTTCCCCCTAACGCATCGCATGGGCCCTTACCGTGGGACGTCGCGAAAAAGTGCCACTCGACCTTCCAGTTTTGTTCTTCTTCAATTATGCAAAGATTGTAAAAATTTTTTTTATTCTCGTACTGAGAAAAACGTTACTTTGTCGATTGCATCGAATTTTGATCTTAAGAATTCAAACAGTTTCATTTGAAATAAATAAACGGACACATAATTATGAGCTAAACTCTCCGCGACAACAACAAGGCTTACGGTCTGTAGTTTGTTATCTTCGTTTTTGAAATAAATGCAAAAAGGATGCACCGTGCACTGGTCGTTTGCCCAGTGATAAGCCTGAATTTCATCCTGAACGAGAAAAGTGTAATTCTCGGCAAAGTCGCTTATCACAATGAATTCATTTTGGGCTAATTTCTCCTTACTTTCCTTTAGAAATTTCGATTGCATCTCGGATATGAAATGGTGCGCCTTCAGTTCATTCAACTTGAATCCGAATTCCTCGATGAATTCCGGAATCTGCTTTACCACGGTCTCAAGGGAACATCTGCCGCTGCTAATTATCCACTGTTTGAAATGCACCTCCTGAATTAACAGCTGTTCAAACTTTTCCGCCAAATATTGCTCTAGCTCGTCAATCTTCGGACAATTGTCGCATTTGGACAGATGACAATTTTCCGTGGGGTATGCGCACAACGATTTCGACAGGAGGTCCCTATATGTTTCAATTTCACCGTGAAATACTTTCAATTTCTTGCATGGAAAGAAAATTTATTTGATGTTTTGATGAAACATGCAAACGCAGACTGAATGCGCTCCGTGCCTGTCTAATGCCAGCACGCATTCTTTTGGTCGTAGGATGGCAAACTTAGAAAATCCCACTTTTTCTGCTGGGTATTTCTCATTGAACTGATGGTATGCTTCGGATAGATTACATAATAATAATCTGCGCTGCTTGTGTACTTTTTCTCCATCTTCACGTGTGATAACATAGTCACGTGTACCTGGGCAGGCGCGGCTGTTGTCATCATTGCAGTAAAAATCTTGTATCAATTTCACCGTTGCTTCGCTGAGGGTCCTTGAGCCAAATTTCTTGGTGGGAGTCGCCAATATGCCCTTCTGTCGAACTAATTCTTTGCTTCTTCTCGCGATGTAAAAAGATGTATGAAACTGTTCAGAAATCTTGCGTATAGACCATGATTGAGGCAGCACAGATAAAATGAGATATTTCTCCGGAAAAGTGGTCGCTAAATTGAATTTTCTTTTCAACTGCTCAATCATTTGTTTGCCGTCATCAACGTCATCTGCTTGACTGCATTCGTTATCAGGGCCTTCATCAAATATTGTCGCGATTGCACTCATAACCTTGCCTTTTTTCTCTTTCCTGTATGTTTCACTTCGCAACTTTCTTTTTCTAATAGGCGTTTCACCTAAAGTGGTAATAGCCTCATTCAAAGGACTCAAAGACATATTGACCATCGGAATGTCTGCCTCACTATCAGATGAAACATTTTGTTCACTTGTCATTTCACTCTCGGATTGTGGCTGCATTTGTTTCAATGCATTTGCTTGTTGAGACAAATCGATTTTACACTTGGGGCAAATGAATTCTGCTTCTTCACCGTATTGTATATTTAATTCATTCATGTATCGCTTCGAAACACCAGTTAATTTTAATACTTTTATCTTTTTCGAACGATGTCCACTCTTGTTAAATGGATTGCAGCAAAATTTATTAATTTTACTTTAAATTATCTTTACAGCTTCACTCTTTACTTTACACAAAACAAAAAAACACTTTAACACTTTCACGTTTAGTATTCAACTGAAATTTGACTCAGAGTGTGTGAAGTATTTATATTTATTTTTTGGTAAAAAATAGGTAAAAAAAAATAAGCGATATTTGCTTTTCTTTAATAGGAAAATTTGCGTGAACTACTGGTCATAAAATGTTTTTTAAAGAGGGACTTAATTGGTTACTGCCAATAAGCCGACCACAGGTCATAAAATGTTTTGCAAATTTTTTAAATTACCAGGTAATAAATATTTCGCCATATTTATGGAAAATCCGTGTTATATGACTTGTTTCTGCACGTGTCATTTTAGGCGAAATATTTATTACCTGGTAATTTAAAAAATTTACAAAACATTTTATGACCTGTAGCCTCAGTCGGGTTTGGTGTGCCATTACATGCCACTGCTGCTATTATCCATGGATTTATGGCCGATCTTGTGAAGGCAGGCAGACCATATTCACTACACACTCAACTTGGGGCTCTTAAAAAAAATTTGATTTTTTCTTCATAAATGTATTTTTAACTGTAAAATAATTTTTAAAATGTATTTTTAACAAGGTGGTCTCTTAAATGCTCTTCTCCTGTCCAAACAAGGAGTCGGGGCCCATTTTTTTATTGCTGATTCTTAAAGCAAAAATTATGAGGAATCCAAAAAAAAAAAAATTAGCCGGAAAATTTAGGAGCTTCTGTGGAAAATCGGAAAATTTAATTTTCATGGGAAAATTTAAAGGTAAATTTCTAAGAAAATTTAGGAAAATTTAATTTTTCAATTAAAGCCTGATTCAATACCTTTCCAACGAGCTATCACTCGTTGCGATCGCTTTAGTAGTTTTTTTTTTAACAACTTTAAATGAGGTCCCTTATGAAGAATTCTTCAATTTTGTCACATGACAGTGGTGTACACCACCACTAAACCAGTCACTATAAAAAAAAAAAAAATATGTAGGTACATTATTTTTTGCTGGGCAATCGATTGAGACTATTTATTTTAAAATCGGAGAGGGGTCGTCCAAAAATTGGCCAATTTTGATCGTTTTCATATGGAATTGCTCTACAATAAACACATTCTTTTAAAATGTTTCTTTTTTCAGACAAGGATATATTTCATCTAAAAATATTGTGGTGCATACACTATTTTTTACCCCAAAAAATAAAGTTTTTAAGAAAAAATGTCAACGGAAAAAGAGAGTATGGAAAATTTACTCTGAGGGATTCCCAAGAGTCGTTTATTTATATCAATTCAACAATGCAGTCTTTAGAAGACCATATATCATTTTTGGTCACAAAAGGAGATCCAATTCAGTCATTTATTTTATGTTTAGGAGATATAAAAAGTTTTCAATTTAAACCATTTTTTGTGAATTTAGATGGCCAATTAATGTTATTTGATAATTTTCAAAGAAGCTTTGACATATGTTCTAAATCCTTTCATTTATTTAATGTAGAATATCCATTGGCATCTAAACCATTTTGGATGTTTGTGGAAGATTATTTGTATAATATTTCAAAAATTATTTTAGATGAGTTATCTAAAATGTAAATTCTGTAAATATAGCAACATTTCTCTTACATAATTATTATTTTTATACCCTCCACCACAATTAGTTGTGAAGAGGGTATATTAAGTTTGTCATTCCGTGTGAAACTTTTGTATTATTCATCTCAGACCCCATAAAGTATATATATTCTGGGTCCTTGAGTAATTCTTAGTCGATTTACCCATGTCCGTCAGTCTGTCCGTCTGTTGAAAACACGCTCACTTTCGAACAACTCAAAAGAAATTATCAAACTTGGTGCCAAATTGCTTGTAGTTATCCTAAGCAGTTTGGGATTGAAATACAGCAAAATCGGTTCAGTAGAACCAGAGCTATGAATCAAAATATGGTACCACCACCTAAAAAAATTGATAATTTTGTTACAAAAAGTAGCATAAATGCTGGAACAAGGCACCGAATGAGATCAGATTTTGCAAAAATTTGTTTTATTGGACGGGAAATCACGCTGTGAAATTTCGTGAAGATCCATCCATAATTTACCCTAAGCCCCATATAAACAGTACTCCCGGAAAACAGTTTAGTACGCCTAAAACCGTAAAAAATAACGCTACCGTAACAAAATTTGGTACATCACAGTTTTTTAGGACTAGAAATAACACTGTGAAATTTCGTGACGGTCGGTCCATATTTTACCTTAGGCCCCATATAAACCCTACTACCGGAAAACAGTTTAGTACGCCTAAAACCGTATAAAATAATGCAATCATAACAAATTTTTGCTCGCCACAGTTTTATAGGACTAGAAATGATACTGTGAAGTTTCGTGAAGATCGGTCCATAATTTACCCTAGGCCCCATATAAACCCTACTCCCGGAAAACAGTTTAGTACACCTAAAACCACATTTAATAATGCTATCATAACTGAAATTGGTACGTCACAGTTTTAAAGAACTATTAATGTCGCTATGAAATTTCGTGATGAACGGTCCATAATTTACCCTAGGCCCCATATAAACCCTACTACCGGAAAACAGTTAAGTCGCCTTAAACCATAATTCTGTGGTTTTCATGGGCAACCGCGTATGTCTATTTTTTCGATTTTGAAATGTTGATGCTATATTGCTTAATTTTAAGCGCTCTTTACATTTTTAAAAAAATGTTTAAAAACAGATAGACCCATTCCGATGTTTTAACTCAATTACTAAGTTCAAAAGGTGCAATTCCCAACCCATAGTTTGATCTCGAAAGGTTTTTTCGACTCTCCTGAAAAATTTTATTTTAAGACATACGCGGTTGCCCATGAAAACCACAGAATTAATAACAAACGTCACAGTTTAAGATAATAATAGCATGATACAGATATTACTCCTTAAACATTCGCACTGTCGGTGGAGGGTATCAAAGATTCGGCACAGCCGAATATAGCACTCTAACTTGTTTTATTTATAAATTGAAGCACAGCCGCGAATAACGTTTTAAGTTACAAAATAATAATTTTTCAGGAGAGAAAAAAAACGTTTTTTGACAAGCAGCATTATTTGTTTTAAACATTTTTTTTTTCTATTATTTAAAATAGTGATAATAAAAACTTTAATGCAAAAGGCTTTTAAAACATTATTCCGCACTGCAAAACCATTTCGGTTTCATCATTATGTTAGTAACTTGCAATGTTCTTCCACTGGCTGACACTTTGTACGCCATTTTGAAGGCGTTAAGGTGCATAGTTTTGGTTGATTTGATGTTTAAACTGTGTAAGAGAGTAAAGTCAACGTTTATCTGCAAAAAAACAGTTTTTGCAAAATGTGGCGTTTACAACGTTTTTCGCGGCTGTGCTTCAATTGTATTTTTGAAATATTAAATTACATAAACTATATACATATATGGTATAAACCTGTATTGTACAAATTTAATATACTTATATTTTACTTTCCTAAATGCATTTAAGAGAAAATAAAATATATATTTACTTTAATTTTGAAAATGCGTATATAACAATCTAAATATTTTAAAGATTGAGACATAAAACTTGATATAAAATATATTAAAAAGCTTATGCATATTTTTAGAATTAAAAAATGCAGGACCTTTTCTAAATTTTTTATAGTTCTTAAACCGTGCAGAAGCTTTTTACATATTCTTTTTTTTATCAAGTCTTATGTCTCAAAGTTAAAAAAATTTTATATGTTAAATACGCCTTATCTAAATTAAAGTAACGAAATTTATTATATAAATATTTCACAAAGAATTTTAAAATACATATATTTTTTATTTCTTTAAGTACCTTATTCTTGAATTAAAAGCTTTTTATTTTTACCATTAGTTTTAAAATTTAATTTTATGGTTTGTTTTAACTAAACATACATGAAATATATGGTATGAGTTAAATTTCAGTTATGTATTTTATAAAGCTTTTTTATAATAGTCATATTCCTTCAATTATTTAGAAATGACTTTATACACTACCAGACTATTATATTGTATTTTCTTGTTACATTTTTACCTTAGCTTTCCTTTGGAAAGCAATGAGGTATATTGTATGTACAGAAAAATTTACAATTATTAGACACCAGCAGAATGTAATGCATTTTCTGGCCCGCTACGGCCTTCGTCAGCATTCTTTGTGTCACAATGGATAGTGATACTTTCTAAATTGAATGTATTTAACTCAACTAATTTAACAAATAGAAACTGGGAATTATTTCCTTCCGAAGGTTACTTTTTATGTTATATTCAACATTTTTTATTTTTCGAATTTATTCTATGAGTTAAATTTCAGTTATGTATTTTATAAAGCTTTATTATAATAGTCCTATTCCTTCAATTATTTAGAAATGATTTTATACACTACCAGACTATTATATTGTATTTTCTTGTTAATAGTCTGGTAGTGTATAAAGTCATTTCTAAATAATTGAAGGAATAGGACTATTATAAAAAAGCTTTATAAAATACATAACTGAAATTTGACTCATAGAATAAATTCGAAAAATAAAAAATGTTGAATATAACATAAAAAGTAACCTTCGAAAGGTAATAATTCCCAGTTTCTATTTGTTTAAATAGTTGAGTTAAAGACATTCAAATTCAATAAAAAATGTTAAATATATCACAAAAAAAGTAACCTTCGGAAGGAAATAATTCCCAGTTTCTATTTGAAATATATGGTTTTATAAAATAAAAATTTAAAAAAAGTATTTATCTTTAATTTTAATATAAAATATATTATTGGTATAAAATAATCATTTATATAACGATACATTGTTATTATAACTAATAATATCGATTATTTGTTTAATGGCAAGGTGTCATTATATGTAAGAAAAACTACATACCAATAATAGAGGGTTGTCATTATATTAATGAAACAATGTAATTAATTTAATGATAAAATTCATTGCAGGAATGAAAAACTACGTTGCATCTAAAAACTTTTTTCATTATGGTACGTAAATCAATGAAAAATTTCATTACGTTAATGAAACAATGATTTTAAATAAATGAAAATATTTCATTTCATTAATGACAAGTTTCATTTTATTAATGAAAAGGTTTCATCATATTAACTAAATAAGTTCATTACGTTAATGATACATTACATTTATATAATGAAAATTTACGTTGCCCTGCATAATTTATGTCATAGAATTAATGACAAAATTTCATTGTCTTAATGACCAATTTGAATTTAATGATCCCATTTTCGTAGCGGGAATGACACGCTACGTTGGCTCAATAATAATGACAAAATTCATTGCAGGAATGCAAAAAATCGTTACATTTACGAAGGTTTTTCTTTTAGTTAAGCAAATGCTTGATCCTTAACGGAGCTTTAATTCACATATTACGGTTATGATAAATAAAGCTATAGGAGCTCTTGGATATATAAAACGCAGGGCAAAAGAGTTCGACGACTTGTATACATATTAATGTTATATATGTCACTTGTTAGGCCGATTCTTGAATATGGATTCATTTTATGGGACCCCATCTACCAAACGTATTCTAATTCAATCGAATCGGTACAGAAACAATTAATGCTCTTCTGTCTTCGCGGATTTGATTTTAACCCACCAACCTTCCCTTCATAGCTCGACTGGCTCTTATACAGCTCCCTACTTAAAAAAAACGTAGAACATTAATGAATGTGCCGTTTATTTTGAACATTATAAATAATTCGTTCTAAAGTTAAGTTCTGCCAATGCTTGACGGAAATTCTCTCACCCACGGTTTCCGTTCACACAGGTGTTTTAGGCTATCTCTTCTCCTTAAATAAGTGGGGCCGCCATTCTCTAACATATTTCGAGCTAGTGGATTTGGATTCGTTTGAAGCGTTTTTAAGTATTCATTTGAGTTCATAGTGATCAAAGTTTTAACCGATGGCACATTGAGGTATTTGTAAATGTCCAAGTTTGTTACATAGCTGTGAGCGAGCGGGCATTATGTGCCTTTGGCTTTTCTCTATGTTGGAGGCCGAGTCAGTGTCCTTTATCTGGATACCATAACACCATATTGTCTTTAATATTGATTCGTTTAGTAGCATCTAACAGTCTAGACCAAGTAGCATCTAACGATCTAATGAGGCAATTTACTTGAATTGCTTTAAGCTTCATTTGAGTTAAATTTGTATATAGATGGCATTTTCACGAGATGAGATTTTATTTAGTTATTGATTTAAATAGGGGGCTTGACTCTTTACGCAATTCTAATTTTATTATATGCATGCACTGTTGTACATTTACCTTTATTTTCTATTGTTTGAATCAATATATCTCGGAAATTGGACCTGTAATTTGTGCACAAAGTTGCATGGACAGAAGGATGGATGTCGTGCATTCGACTAAGAAAGTGAGCATAAGTCGCTTGGTATACTATAAAGGTAGACCCACTAAATGTTTTTCAGTATTTCACACATAAGTAAAGGATGTTTTTTATAGAAAATATATTTTTAATGTCAATGAAACGGGCTTTATAGGAATAAACATTTTATGAAATTAATGTTTAAAAATATGGTTTTTCTCACGTGGCCTCCACGGCTAGCGCGTAGAAGGCGCAATCAGGAACTCCAATTTTTTACAACTTTTCGCAGCATTTGCGGCCGTATTTCGCCGAAAACTTTTCGAATTCTGATTTCCAGGTGTTCAATTGTTTGTGGTTTAAATAAAGCAGTGATGCCAACTTAAATTTATGACACTCTAACAAAACATAAGGGTACCATAATACCATCTAAACTATTGTGTTATGGGTATAATAAATATCATATCACTAATAGCAACCAGTTGACATAGCAAGATACAGCACTAACGTATTAGGTAAGGAAGCATTAGAAGTAGCAAATAAATATCATATACAAAACTTATACCAACAAAAGAGTTATATAAAAATAAATTTTCATGTATTCAAAAGTTTTTTAAGAAATTGTTCGCGAGTGCGTGAGATGATTTCAGTCAAGAACGATCATGCACGCGTAATTAGTCAATACTTGAAGTTATCGCAATATTTGGTATTTACCAGGATATGCTCCTATTGGCATAAAAGCCTATACATTTTATAAGTAAAGCACTGAAAATTCTAAAATGGCATCACTGTTTTTAGATCGCATTATTTGTTGCAAGTCTTTTACTGGTTCGTACAACAGTACCACATGGTGGAATTTGTAATAAAAATTAACTGACAGTTATATCCCTCCACAGATATACTGAAGTTACATGTATGTACATTGTACATAGGTTTTTGTATGGGAAAAGAGTAAAAGAGTTTAAATAAACAGGAATGTAAATTAAAGCTCAAGTCCAGACATGCATAAAAACATAAAAGGGGATAATGAAAAATACATAAAAACGTGTACAATATACATTCATTTATAGAAAAATAGGATATGCAACAGTGGTGCTCAATATTTTACATATTTGTATTCGTTACTATGGTATTCTATAAATTAACACACGCACATATAACGACTACTTGCGAATAAGTATTATGAAATATTTATGAAATAACGCGCGACTTTTTTTCTTTTTAACAAAGAAATTTGTTGCGAGATAATTACATAGTTAATGCAAAAGCATTGGGGATTTATGAGGATATAAAATTAAACTGCTGTACACAGAATTTTTCAGAACAAATAATTTACGCTGGTCTGCATTAAAATTCTGGGGCCTAACGTAATTCTAAGTTCCGAAGGATCCATGAAAAAAGTTCAATTTTGGAGTCAAATTTTTCTTGTTATCTTAGACAGTTTGGGATTAAATCGGTTCAGCTCGAATAGAGTGATGGACCAAAATATTAAACATATTTTGCACAGAGTCTTTTTATATGACTAGAATTCAATCACTAAATTTCTCGAAAATCCACTCACAATTTACCGTAGGCCAAATGCGCTTGAAACAGTAACAAATAATGGACATGTAGTCAAATTTGATATGTCATTGTTTAATAATAGAATAATCGTAGTGAAAATAAGCAAAATCTATTAGCGAAATCTAACAAAAATTTTTAAATCGACTTCTTCATTAAATCTGATATATTGTATCAACACAATTGTCAACTAAAAATGTTGGAATCTAACGACCGACATTAGCGAGTTTATTGACAAATAATTCAAAGAAACCAAAAATCAAATAATAAAAATTAATAAGAACATTTAAAACAAATTTTTTTAAGAAACGCTTTTTTTAAAAAAGAAATTTTAAAAAAAAATTTTCAAACAATATATATATGATTAATTGGAAATAGTGGGCGTGGCACCTTCCATATGAATTAAATACCAAAAATTTGTATATATGCAAAACTATACAGCTTCAGGCATCAAATTTTGCACAGGCAACTTTGACATCCATATTAACTATTTTTTGGGCATAAATGGGCGTACAACCAAAAGTGGGCATGTCACTTCATATATGAAGTAAATCTGTCAACAAGAGCCACCAAATTTTGTATGAGTTACTTTCAATCAATACGAATATTTAAGGCATAAATGGGCTTTTCACTTCTTGTATGAAGTAAATAATAAAATTCTTATAAAATATCTTGGTAACTATAACAGCGCCAGTCTTCGTATATTTGGACAGGAGCCATTAAATTTTGCAAGGAAATTTTAATATTCATATAAATATATGGATAATAAATAGGTTTAATGTCAATTAATAGTGGCCCCATGTAAGAGCAACTTAGATGTCCAAATAATAGGAACAATTTAAAAAAAAATTGTGAGGAACTATTCATATAAAAATATTTTTTTACTATTAAATTTTTATTTAATTACGATGCGGGTAGCGAAGCACAAAGGGTATTAGCTAGTATATATAGGAAAACCAACTTCCTTTTGCTTCCTGAAAATGGTCTTAGCACAATAGTTTCCATATCATTTAAGCCAAAAAATCAGACATTTCGAGACATATTCAACTAAGGTTGAATATTTTTAATCGCTTGACTTATACCGTGTTCAGATATACTTTTTTTATTGAGTCAATATTCGGTTAATTGAGGGGTATAGATTCAAAGTCCACATTTATAGTTTTCGTAATAAATAGTAAAAACCTCTAGCTCAAAGTATATTCATATTTATGTATTGTTTATCTGCTATTTAGTAAATAAGAATATGATGGAGATATGACGCAAGTTTCAACCAAATCGATATAGCGGTTTGCTGGCAATTATAATAATAAAATTGGACATTGCTGTGTTTGATCTAATCAAATGGAAATTGCTGCTTTTTTAGCATGGGCAAGTACTTAAAAAAATCAGTGGTTATAAAATTCTTAAACTTAACAAAGGCTTAGTTTTGTCTTGATTGATTTGGAGGAACTTCATAACAACTTAGCTCCATAATTACGACTAAAGACAAAGTTATAAAATGAACAATAAAACAAACTGCTTCATATAAAAAAAAAATTGTTATATTTTTAATTTCTTTTTAGTTTAGTTTTGCAAAAAGGAAAAAAATAAAAAAAAAATAGCCTGCATTTTCGAAAATAGTTGAGAGAAAAAGAGCTTAACAAACTGTGATCATTCATCAATCAATTCTTAATTTTTTAACATACTTTTTTATGGGATAAAAGTGTTTCTGGCAATGTAATATTCACTAATTGGAAGCATTCAATAACTACAACTAAGAGGTATTATTAGTTACGTTTGTGAAAGAAGTGGACTTTGCAGTCTTTGCATCTATACCAGAGATCAGCAATGAATCGTTTTTTCGCTACTCATACTGACTCGTGCAATTGTAAGTATAAGTGCGTAGAAATCATTTAAACTAAACTACTCTGATTCACTCATACTCACAAGAGAAATATTTATGAGTGCGACGTCGACATTATACGCATACTCATAAATGACAGCTTGATTTATAATTTCAAGAAAATACTTACAATACTCACATTGATTCAAATCATTTACCTCCTCCATTTACCGTTTTAACACAACAGAGAAAACACACAACTTAACAATCAGCGCTGCCAGATAAATTTGCCGAAAAATCTTCCAATTCATACATGTAACTTTAGTAAACTTTAATTGCCAAATCGTCACTTTGCTATTTCGGGGACAAATCTGGCAGCCTCGCATTTTGCTTCGCCTATACACATTGACTTGAGAAGATTCTAAATCAAACACAACAAATGTTGGTAAGTATGAGTACGATGAATAAAATGAAACTTTTGAGTGAATATGAGTTTGAATCACATTGGAATAAGCATGAGTGCGTATAAGTACAAGAATTTATGAGTCATGATTTAGCTCTACTCACTTTTTCACTACTCATTGCTGATCTCTGATCTATACCCCTCAATTGACATAATTATCTTTCTGTTCACATATACACAATTTAGCTAACTCAATTTATATAACTACTACATACAACATTCAACGTAAACAAAAATGTACATGTATAAGCAAAATGTAAACAACTTTTCACATATTTAAGGAATAAGCATCTGGCTTTTGCGCAGACCTAATGGATGGGCCTTTTTTGTTGTAACTTCAGTTGCCAAATTTCAAAACACTGTTTAGTAAGTTGTGTTTTGTTTAATAAACACACTTGTTACAGTGTCGCATTTAATTTTACTCAATATTTATAACAATTTCGTATTAATTGAGTAATAACTAAATTGTAATTTTGTATGGATAATTGAGCTCAATAATGGCATTTATTGCGTAAAACTCAATTAAGGTGCATATCTGAACACAGTATTAGTCCATTTCTAATTAACTTAAAAACGGTTTTAAAATAATTTTAATTAAGTTCTGAAATATTATTATGTTTTTAGCCCTGCTGTTAGGTTTAGCCCATTTGGTCCAGATTTTGAATTGTTTACTTTGTAATTTTTGAACGGTGATATATTAGACTTGCCAACTGGCCAGTTTTCGCCGGGACAGTCCAGTTTTAGAGTGGAATGTCCCGTGTCCCGCCGATACTCTGAACTGGACGCCATTTGTCCCGTTTTTATTTTTGTAGCTCTCAACTTTGAATCATAATACACAAGTTATATTGTATAGCAAGGCAAGTACATGTAAAGTAAATTCGCTTGTGGTTAATAATTTGACATCTTCATGGAACTGCGACTACCTGGTAAATAATTCTGCCTAAATTCGCAACACTGGAACATTTTGATTCCCTTTTGTCATTATATATAGTGCATCAACTTCAATGACCGAAATCCCCCATTCAAATAAAAAAAAATCCAAAAATGGTTAAAATTTTTCGATAATAGGGAAAATCCAAATTTGTTTATTACAGTGCAATATATTTTTATTGTACCACCTAGTAATTGCTGTGTAGGCATGATACGTGCTCTAGGATGCTTGTTCCTTTAGTCAAAGCTGAGTTGTTGGTTCATTCCAATTTTAGCTTAAGATGTGCTTAATTTTTTGAATTTATTACTTTAAATAAAGATTAAATAAAAACTGCTAAAATTAATAAAAAAAATATAAATTTAAAACTAAATAGTGAAATAATTACACTTTTTAAAATTCTATTTTATGTTCATCATCATATCAACTATGTATTTACGTTTATGGTATGGTAATGTTTTTAAAGTCTAGATTTTACACAATTTGAATAATTGTGTGATTGTTAATTTTCCAAATAAAATAGTATAATAATTATACATAAATGGATTTGTTTAAATTTTTCTTTGATTTTTTAGTGGTGTCCAGTTTTGGCAATCTTAAAAAGTGGTAAGCCTATGATATATACTGATTTAGTTTTTTTGCACACGTGGTCTTTTTATAAAACAATGTTTTTTACAAAAAATTCAAGGTTCTAACTCAATACAGGACTGAGAAAATTATAAATTAACAAATCTTAGGTTAAAGGAACAATTTGGTCCATAGTATATTTTCTTTGATTTTTTTACATTTATTAAAAAAAAAAATAATAAGTTTTTTCTAGTTTAATTTATAAAAATGGTAATTGCATGATAATAAAAATGTTTTTCGGTTAGCTTTGCAAATCAACTTGCTACGAATGGAGAATTTTATGTCAGACCTAGGCTTACAGCAACTACATATTTCACGCTTTAGATCCCCCGAGTTAGAGGTATTATTATTCGGAGAGACCACTAGAACTATGCATGATGATCGTATTTGAGTGAATAACTGTGCTGAGAACTCTTGTTAAGGTAATCTAGTCCGTTTCATCATACATTCCTTAGCCAGGAAAGTGCTAGTTGCCGCAAAGACTCAGATCTTCTGCGATTCCGATCAGCTGGAGCCCATGAAACGTCGATTTTAGAAAATAGTATGAACGTATTCAAAGCGAATATATCGATTATGTTTGCATACAAAGTTTGGCCATCGATTTGCTTTGCGCTTTATGCTGTAGGAACTAACCATTTGATCAGCCACCTTAAACCCCTACATATGTAAGTTTCTTTCCTGAAGTTTTTTACCAACTCAAAAGTTTAAAAAAATGAACGTGTTGCCCTTGGTTCTTTTCAGGTTGTGCATTTCTGGGCGAACCATATTTTACATATGTAGCCTTACTTAGAGTTCACCGATTACCAAAATTTCAAATCATATTTTTCTGGTGTTGATGGCATAAACTGTCGAAGAGAGCATCACCCCTGATTGCAACAAGTTGATCATCAGTGTTGACATTTTTGTGACAATTATAAAATATTGAAAGAAGTTGGTGAAAACGGTCCCCCAGTTCACTAATAGGAGCAAATTTTTATCATACACCCATTTTTCGTCGTCTCAAATCATCATCGAAGCGGATGGCACTATTAGTCATATGAAATTTATGTTCAGACATTATTTTATTTTTAGCAATAAATAACGGATTAACAGAGTTAACTGCAGCTTGGACGGGTTCCAATTCAGTATCTGTTTCAGAAGAACTTGTTTCGCCATTTTCTGAAATATAATCCATTTCCGAGTCTGAAATATCGGATTCACTTTCAACATTGAGTAAAACACGTCTGAACTATACAAAAAACTCACAAACTGAACAAATCAGGGCAAATATTTGTGTTTCTTTACAACAAAAATCAAAAATTGGGTATCCCACGATTGTCTTTTGCATATGTAATCTATATTGATTGAAAAAAAGGCGTATCCAATTCTTGATTTTTACATAAGCTGTTTATATGGACCAAATGGTCCATTAACCTAACATTCGTAAGTTTTTTCTGACCTAACAGCAGGGTTAAAAATATCCAAAGTACTGTATTCCTTTTTCCACAAGTTGGGTCTTTTAAGTTCTGAAATATTATTATGTTTTTAAAAATATCCAAAGTACTGTATTCGTTTTTCCACAAGTTGGGTCTCAAAAACCAAAGAGTACTCGATGATGTTCTTAATATCTTATAGAACTTTGTGGAACGGTAAGAAATATTCTTTCGCAGATAGAACCATGTGTTATTTGGAAAGTTAAAAAAGTAATTAGCAGAAGGAAGATGAATGCCAATATTTGTTGATATATTTTATGACTTTATTTCATATTTTTTTAAATGATTTTTAATATAAATAGGTTTCCAATTTAATGAGATGCATTTTTGGCACGGCAATAATTGGATTCTATTCTTGGAGATGATGTAAAGAATTTACTTCAGATACCCCTTATTCAAACCCTTATCGCATCTTTTAGCTACACCAGTTAAATCTTTTTTCTTTTAGTGCGCGTTGTAAGCTTGTTTTTGGAAAATCGCAAGAGCTCTTTGCCCAAGGTGGAACTGTGAGTGAAGGAAATCTTAACAAATTCTTAATATTAAATAATAGCTCTGTAGAAACATAATTCAGTAAGTAAAACTGATCTGATGATGATAAAGCTGATGACACGGAAGAGATTTTTATGCGTGGAATAAAGCGCTTTTTCTTGTTTTAGAAATATATTGCTTTAAAATTGGAATTGGAAAAATAAATGTTTTCCTTAAGCGAGAGGATAAGAGAAACTGTAACTTTTCAGACTTAAAACCGTTTGAAACTCCATTTCTCATTCGGATGCTTCTCTTTGCTAATAAAGTTTCCATGTTCATCGCACGCTTCTTCCATTTTATGGTCAGTTTTATCGACCCACTGAAGCGGCTATTCGGGATATTGTGACTAAAGATCAGCCAAAAGCATTGCAAGAGCTACCAATGCATCCAGAAAAAGTCACAGTTTTGTGCGGTTTATGGGCTGGTGGCATCATTGGAACGTTCTTCTTCAAAGATGATGCGAATCGTAACGTAACTGTGAATGGTGAGCGCTACCGTGAGATGATGTCCAACTTTTTTTTTGCCCAAAATGCAAGAGCTTGACTTGCATGGCATGTGGTTCAACAAGACGGTGCCACATAGCACGCTTAACAATGGACTTATTGAGAGGCGAGCTCGTTGAACATTTTATTTCACGTTCGGGACGGGTCAATTGGCCGCCTAGATCGTGCGATTTAACGCCTTTAGACTATTTTTTGTGGGGCTATGTTAAAGCTCATGTCTATACACACATGCCCGCTTCAATTGAGATACCGGCCGAAATGTTGGAAAGAGTATGCCAAAATTGGACTAAACGGATGGACCACGATCAACATTTGCATGAAATAATCTTAAAACATTAAATTATATGGACCGTACGTACTATCGATTCAAATAAAGATTTCATAAATTTTTCTGAATTTTATGTTTTTTTTAAACTTTCCTATAGCTCTTAAAAAATCACCCTATATATGCAAAAAAAATAAAGGCTTTGCCGGTTAACAAGGTTATATCACTCTGTTAGAGCCTTGTTAATTATCACTTTGTTAGAACCTTGTTAACTATATATCAAACAAAAAACATTTATTTAGAATTTACAAAAATTGAACGTTGCCACTTAATAGCGATGCGATATATAAATCGTTTTTTAAAAATGCCTGCAAGTGCTTTCGTAGCAAATAAAAAAAATTTTGGCTTTTTTGTTTTAAATATCTATCTACACAGAAAAAATTATTTTTCCAATTCAAACAAAAAATTTTTAGAATCAAACAATTTTTTGTCTAAAATCGGTCCTACAAACAAATTCGCATATTCAAACAATTTATTTGCATTTTGTTTATTGAAAAAAAACGCCGATTTTTTCAAACAAATAATTTTACAGAATCAAACAAAAAGTTTACTGAAATTCATATAAATTTCAAACAAATAATTTGGCTGAATCAAACAAAAAAGTTTTGGCACAAGCAATGACGCGCACACAAGCAAGCACTGTTGGCGAAGATGAAGCAGAGCAGAGCGGCCGGCTGGCTTTGATACACATTTTTTTGTTGGAATAATTTTTGAACGAAGTCATATTTATACTCACAGTGTTTTTCTTCATCACTCACTGTTGCTTTATCCTTTTCTTTGCTAATGAAGAAGAAATGTAACCAAAAACGGCGGCAGACCGACTCGATATGTTTTCCGCCATCATTCTATTTTTGTATTTGATGTATTTAAACAAACTATTTGAAAAAATTGAATACGGGATTTTGTTTTTTTTTTTACCAACTTTGAAACCAACCAAAAATTTATTTTGTTTCTTATAATGTGTTTTTTCTGTTGTTTAAAAAAAATGAAACGTGTTTTTTACCTGCTATTGTTTTTGTTGTTTTTTTACTACAAACCTCGTCACGCTATTTTATCATTTTTCTTATTGCTGTACTTTTTTAAAGCGTCCAAAAATAGACTGCATGTGTTTTTTGTTGTAGTTCTTATATTTCACATAAAGAAGTGTTGCTTACAATCAATAAAAAAATGCAAAAAGACGACAACATTAAAGAGAGTTAAATATTTCATACAAAATTATAAAAACTTCAAACCAATAGCGCGCTTATTAAATTTTTGAAGAGTTGTCCACATTTTTGTTGGTTAAATAAAAATCAAACAAAAATATTGATTGAATCAGTAAAAAAATTTGTAGAAATCAAAAAAATTTTCAAACAAGCGTTTGTTTGAAAATAATTCGGCAATAATTTTTTCTGTGTATATCTATTAAGTATCTGTTAAAAATGCAATCTTGTAGATAATTTGATCAAATTTGGTAAATACATTTTAATTGTACTAAGGACGAATTCTATCTAAATGGAGAGAATCGGTCTATACTTTTACATATTCCCCCTAAAAACTTCTTTCCAAATTAGATTCTTTGCGTCCGTAAAACATCAAATTGTGTTGGTATTTAGATTAAATTATCCCTAAAACTATTTTACTGCTAATTAAATTCTCTTCGAATCAGTTTACATTTACCCAAAGCTTGCATCTATAAAAAGCTTAAACTTCCTTTTAAAAGTTTACATTAATAAGCAAATCCATAATTGATCAAAAAATCTCATATGGATGTTAATATCTAGATAATATTCAGCACAAATAGCTCTGATATGAATTTTAATCTCATAGCATAACTTTTTTTTGTGAGCCCATGACTGCTCATCGTTTCTAATACGGTAAAATCTCGAAAATTAATTTGTAAATACTATGATGTTTGGGCTTCACCGATTATGATATTGGAATTTTTTTATTAAATGGAACTGTTATTAAATTGCTAAATATTTTCCCAGTAAAAACTTACATTGCAAAGTAATGAGTTAAAAACCTAATGTAACTATTCTTTACTACTTATACATTGGCATTTTAAATCATTATTTTAACATGGTGATGTCATTGGAGGCAAGTAGTTACCACCCTTGTTTACAAATAGGGAGTTAATAAGTCATTACCCTGTTTCGGTTAAAAAATAGGTACTTCACATTTTTATCAACAAAACTGAATTTGTCAAACAAATAGTGTTTTTAATTTTATTTACATTCTAATACAAAATTTGACTACTCTGCATTAAGTACACATTCATATACAATAAACCAGAGAACGATATGATTGCAGAAACGATACTATCGTTTATAACACAAGATCGATGTAATATATTATTATTTATATCACCTAGACGATATCGTTATAACATAGTTCGGTTGATTGCGTAGTGTAGTTTTTATTAAATTTTAAAAAACATAACAAAATCAATTAAGTATTTTATTTTTTCATATTCAATTATATTACAAATTGTTCTTCCGGAAAAAAACCAATTGTCAGAACAAATATTTTAAATTAATTTTTATAAGATTTGAATAAATAAAACCTTAGATGCATTTTATTATGAATTAATTATAAATTTCTTAAATCAACCCATTAGCAAGTACTTATGTATCAGATTGTAAGTTTTAAGGGCCGATGTTGAATGTGAACTACGGATTCCAATACCGGTATTGCCGATACCGAAATAGCGGTAAAATCGAATACCGAAATACGGCGTTGAGAATACCGGGTTTTTTCAGTTTTTAAAATTTAACAACCCTTAATAATTGGAAAATTGTTTTATTCTTGGTGCTTTGTATTTAGATATTTTTATTCCATAAATAATACCGCAAATACCAATAATCGGTATTGGAATCCCTAATGTGAACCACACTTTAACGTCAAGTTTTTTTCTGCATTTCATTTGACATTTCTCAATTTCAGACTAACTCAATTTGAACCAAGACTTGCATTTCCACGCTTACGCTCTTGACCATTCCAAACGTCGTCAATGGTCAGAATGGTGGCAAGAAATTGCAACAGCGGATGATCAATTTTCGAAGAAAATCATCTTCAGTGATGAGTTGCATTTGGGCGAATGAAAATACAAGAGTGATTGTCGAAAAACCAATGCACCCACTGTAAATAAATACACATGAATACTCTTTTAGTACTGATTTATTTCAATAAATTCATAGCCTTATATACTGTTTTTAAAATCTTAAAACTAAGTGAAACTAAAGGAAAAGCATAAACTAAAAATAACAATAGAACTAAAAGATAAGAATTAAATATTTAAAATGCAGATAAGGGTGTTTTTTAGGTACAAACACTGATAATATGTTTGCCATAGATATAACGTTATTTCATAAACTAAGATAAGTACCTAAATACAAAGTGTCATGTAACATACATACATATGCTCATTATTTTTACTACTAAAGATCATATTCATATTTGAACTATTTTTATTACCATAAACTGAAATAAGTACAAAAAATCTTTAATCCTAAATAAACATAAACCTAAACAAATTGTTATTTAACATACATATGCTCTTATTTATAATATTGAAGATTATGTTCATATTTGAACATTCTGCCGGCCGGAAAGTGAGGCGGGAACTGCGAAATCTATCTGTATTTTTGGTGTCTTTTTGCAGCACTTAAATTTAATGAATATTATTAACATAATTATTAGTGTCACCAGTATGATGACTAAAGATGAATGACCACTGATTGCATGGAAGCGCAATTTTCTTAGCTCGATTTGGGTTGATTGGAGTCTTTTAAGCAGCATGGAATATCTTGAAGTCAAGCTATGAAAACAAGAGATTGCTATTTACAACACAAGTAGATAAGATCCTTGATCATCCAATGGTAAATACTGAGTCAGCATTTAGTGTAAAACAATTGTTGGATACAACAAATGAATGTATTCAAGCATTAAAAGGACTAAATATAAAAATTGATGATGCTGAACCTTTTATCGCAAGAATAATGGTTCGTAAATTGGATAGAGATGGGGTTCGTATATATGAACAAAGCGTAAAGAAAATAAAAGACATACAAACACTAGAAGATGTGTGGCTTTTTTTGGAACAACAGTATCAAGCTCTAGAAGCATGTAGAAGCAAAAAACACAACAGCTTTAAATCAAACCAGAAGCAGTCAAATGCATTTCACACATCACAAAAGTATTGTGAATTTTGTAAACTTACAACTCATGAGTTGATTAACTGCAAAAAGTTTCAAGCATTAACAATTATGGAAAAAAGAAACTTTATAAGAAAAAATTAATTATGTTACAGATGTATGAGCCATAAATTAGATAAAAAATGTGCAAGTAATTCAGAAAACTGTAAAACATGTGGTAAATATCATCATACGCTTCTTCATGTTGAAGATTTTAAAAAAGAAACGACAACTCCAGAAACAAGCATAAATATGATGACAGAACAAGAAAAAAATACAACAGTATTGTTAGCAACCGCACAAATAAGAGTAAAAGCATTAGATGGTAATTTTATAACGTTAAGAGCGCTGATAGCTCAAGGATCGCAGAAAACAACTATTTCTGAAGAAGCAGCACAAGTCTTACAACTACCAAGATTAAAACAAAAAACTCAACTACATGGTCTTGGAGATACAATTGTTGGTAGATCAAAATCAAAGGTATATTTAGAAATGCGACCCAGGTTTCTTAGCGATGAGAAACTTATGATTGAAGCACTAGTCCTCAACAAATTATCGGCAGCGATTCAAGATAAGTCATTTAAGTACAATAATGATGACTGGAAAAATTATACACTAGCAGATCCGAATTTCAACAAATCAGATAGAATAGACATGGTGTTAGGCAGCGATGTTTACTCAAATATTTTGGAAGAAGGAATCCATAAAAATGATAAAGTTCTAGCTCAAGCTACAAAATTGGGCTGGATATTATCAGGAGTATTAAAGTCATTCCCACATAAAAACAAAGTAATCAGCGCTATGACGATGAATTTAGAAAAATTCTGGGAAACAGAAGATATGATCGAAGTCGAATCTCAGAACGAGTATGATACAAGTATTCAGCACTACCAAAGGAACACCACACGAGAGGAAGATGGTAAGATCAAAACAAGGCTTCCGTTTCAAGAAGAAAATCAGCTAGGAAATTCTCGTAAGCAAGCTTTGGCCAGATTCTTAAATTTAGAGAAGAAGCTTGATAGAAATCCCGGACTACAAAAAGATTATATTAAATTTATGCAGGAATACATCAAATTAGACCACATGAAAGAAAGAATTACCAAAAGAGAAGGAAAATATTATTTACCACATCAAGCTGTGATAAGAGAAGATAGCTTAACAACAAAAGTCAGAGTAGTTTTCGATGGCTCAGCAAAAACAACAAATGGGCGCAGTTTAAATGATGTTCTAATGGTCGGTCCTAGAATTCAAAAAGATCTCTTTGAGATTTTACTAAAGTGGAGATTGTGGAGATATGTAATAATAGGAGATATAGAAAAGATGTATAGACAGATAAAGATAGCAGAAGAAGATCAAGAATATCAAATAGTTCTATGGCGTGAAAATAGAAATAAACCAATAAAAGAATTTCAATTAACAACTGTTACATATGGAACAGCTTGTGCCCCATTTTTAGCAACAATGGCCCTACAAGACATAGCAGAAAAATGTGAAAATATAAAAATAAGAGAAATAATCAAGTGTGATTTTTATATGGATGACCTTCTAACGGGAGCAAATACAATTGAAGAATGTAAAAATTACAAACAAAAAATTACAGAAGAATTAACGAAATATGGATTTCATTTGCGTAAGTGGCTGTCAAATTGTCAGGATATAATAGATCATGATGAAGTTTCTAAAACACATGAAGTGATACAGATAGAGGAAGGAGATACAATAAAAACATTAGGTTTACACTGGAACCCAAATAAAGAGGAGTTTTTATTTAAAATAAATTATGATAAAACAAAAGATATTACAAAAAGGAAAGTTTTATCACAAATGGCAAGAATATTTGATCCAATGGGATGGCTAACTCCAATAACTGTAAGAATCAAGTTATTTGTACAAAAGTTATGGTTACTAAATAAAGACTGTGATGAATTATTAACTGAAGAATTGTCCAAGGAGTGGATTGAATTGGAAGAAAATCTTTCTAAAGTTGAAGAAATAAAAATTTTTTTAAGATGGATAAAGATAAACAATAGAGAGCTGTGGGAGCTTCATGGATTTGCAGATGCTTCAGGGAAAGCTTTCGCAAGTGTAATATATGCTAAAAAAGGCTCATATATAACAATGTTGGCGGCTAAGAGCAGAGTAAACCCAGTTAAGCACCGGAAAACTTTACCAAAGCTCGAGCTGTGCGCGGCAAACTTGTTAGCAAAATTAATGAACAAGGTTATAAATACAACGAATTTGAACGTAAAAGTTTTTGCTTGGAGTGACTCCACAGGTTGGATACAAAATAATAAAAATAAAAACAAATTTATTAGAAATAAAGTTTTAGAAATCCGTAAACTCTTACCTAAGGCAGTTTGGAACCATGTTGATAGCAACGAAAATCCCGCTGATATAGCATCAAGAGGCATTTCTCCAGAAAAACTTTTGAAATTCAATCTGTGGTGGAATGGGCCAGCATGGTTATCAGAAAACGGTTGGCAAAATAGGAAACAACTATTACCAGAAAAAACAATTATTGCAGCGGCAACAATGCAGAAAGAAGATAATTTTTTAAAAGCACTAATATATAAAATATCCAGCTATGTAAAATTGATAAGAATCGTAGCGTATGTACAGCGGTTCGCTATAAAACAAAAGAATTTTGAAAAAAAAGCTTACTTAACAGTAAAAGAGTTAGAGTTAGCACATTTAAACATCATAAGGTATCAACAACAAGAGGAATTTGCTGAAGAGATCAATACAATAAGAAAAAGCAAGCAAGTTGATAGAAGAAGCAAGTTGGCGACCCTAAACGCGTTCTTAGATAATGATGGTGTTTTAAGAGTCGGTGGAAGACTAGAACTATCTTCGCTTACCTACAACCATAAACATCCAATAGTTCTGCAAAAGTCGAAGTTAGTTGATCTTTTAGTTGAGCACATTCATAAAATAACATAACATGGAGGCAATCGACTGATGGAATGCACGCTTAGAAGAAATTATTGGATTATCGGAGCCCGAAGTATCATCAAGAAGTGTATAAGACATTGTCCCAAATGTACACGACATAACCAACGTACGAGCAATCAGATAATGGGTAACTTGCCGAAATATCGTGTAACAGAATCTCATCCATTTTCATTTACTGGGGTCGACTACGCCGGTCCATATCAAATGAAGTGTTCTAAAGGAAGAGGTCAAAAAACATTTAAAGGATAGGTACGTAGCCATATTCGTTTGTCTCTCTACAAAAGCCATTCATCTGGAAGGAGTTACAGATGTGACAACAGATTCTTTCTTAGCAGCATTAAAACGATTTTTCAGCAGGCGAGGAAAATGTAAGGCAATTTATTCTGATAATGGTACTAGCTTCGTTGGAGCATCAAGAAAACTCGACAAAGTCTTAAAAAAAGTGATCCAAGATAATGCGGAAGTAGCGCCAGTGTTAGCAGCAGAAAAAATAGAATGGAAATTTATTCCCCCGGCAGCCCCTCACTTTGGAGGAATTTGGGAAGCTGGAGTTAAGTCTATGAAACACCACTTAAACAGGGTAGTCGGTGATGTAAAGTTAACTTATGAAGAAATGAGTACACTGTTAGCACAAATTGAAGCGGTTCTTAATTCAAGACCATTAACCAGCCTAAGTGATAGTCCAGAAGAAGAAACTACATTAACGCCAGGGCATTTTCTTATTGGACATCAAATAAGTGATGTCGCAGAACCAAGGTACGAATCAAATATATCCTCTCTAAATAAATGGAAGCTGATTCAAAAAATGAAGCAAAACTTTTGGAAACGATGGAAAGAAGAATATTTGACCACATTACAACAGCGGTACAAATGGAAACATGCGCAAGAAAACCTAAAAAAGGATCAGATAGTGCTAATAAAAAATGAAGCAACTCATCCGTGTAAATGGCCCTTGGGAAGAATAGTAGAAGTCCACAAAGGTGAGGATGGTAACGCACGAGTAGTTACGTTAAAAGTGCAGAATGGCAATATCAAACGTCCGATTCATAAACTTTGCCCTTTAATGACGTAAAATATTTACGAATCTGTGGAAAATAACACATATAACATTAATGTCACAAAATCATCAACGATGAAGAGTATAGATAAACAGTACGTTTCACCAAGAAATTATTTGTTTCTTTTTCTACATGGCACCACAAAAACTATATGGAACCATTGGAGCAACGGTATTTGCGATCGATTCTCAAACAACAATGTATTTTGATAACATCGGAAAACTAGACATGATAAACTCCAAATGGAATCTAGTAATATATTACGACTTGACGTCATATTTTGAAGAAGTAAGCGGAATGCAAACTCCATTAAGAGAATTACAGAAAACGTGTTCGAAATTAAACTATTATGAAGATGTATGTAAACAGATTACTAATACGATGATCCAAAGATACAATACTTTAAAACAGAACATTGAACTGCTAATCAGTCAGAAAAGAACAAAGAGAGCACCATTTGAATTTGTTGGATCTCTCTACCATATACTTTTTGGAATGATGGATGCCCAGGATAAGAAACAGATGGAAGATAATATGAGAAATCTTTTAGATAACCAGGATGATTTGGTGCAACTAACCAAACAACAAACATCTATTATAAATTCCACCGTAAATATAGTCAAGAAAACTAAGGACGAGGTTAATAACAACTTTCAGATAATGTCAAGACAACTACAACAATTTTATGCGGATGTATCGAAGACATTAACCACTGAACGATTAACGTCAGCATTCCAAATACTGGTGACACAGCTTTACATAATGATTGACGATTGCGAAACTACACAAAATTCTATAATTAATTTATTAATTGACATAAATCATGGCCATGTCAATCCACTGCTTCTACAACCTGTTCAATTACAGCAAGAGTTAGACAAAATTCAGAGTCAACTACCAGGAAAACTTACACTTCCAAGCGGGTCCAACGAAACTTCTTTGAAAGAAATATATGGTTTGTTGATAGCCAAAGGTGTTATATTAGATGGACGATTAATAATCAAGGCTGAAATTCCTCTATTAAGTTCTGACTCGTCAGATATATATAAAATAATTCCTATACCTCTAAATAAAAGGAATGCGACGATCATACCAATGATTGAGGCCGACTATATAATATACAATGTTGGAAAGAGTGTTTACTCAATGTTGTCTCACTCAGATTTAAATAGTTGCAAACAGATATTGGACAAATACATGTGCAATAAGAACTGGGCATGGATACCTGCTACAAATAAGGCATGTGAAATGTCAGCTCTGAAAGGTCTACAGAAAGCCGATTGCAAATTTAAACAAATCGAAAATAAAAACACTTGGCATAAACTTCGTAAAGAAAATAGTTGGCTGTACAAAGTGACTGAAAATAATACATTCATTTGTTGTATCCAACAATTGTTTTACACTAAAAGCTGACTCAGTATTTACCATTGGATGATCAAGGATCTTATCTACTTGTGTTGTAAATAGCAATCTCTTGTTTTCATACCTTGACTTCAAGATATTCCATGCTGCTTCATAATTAGCGTCCGTTACTTTCAAGTGTTGAATAAGTCTTCCAGCCTCTCCTCTGACGTAGTTTTTTAAACGATACATTTTTTCTGCGTTAGAAAAATTATGCTGGCTGCGTACAAGATTTTTAAACAGGTCATAGAATGAAGGCCTACGTTCCCAAAAAACACTGGCATTTTTATATCTTCCAATTTGACAGAATTATAAATTGTAGTTGGTTCAGCTTTTTCTAGTGCAACCATTATTTGTTTTAGAGTTATTCTGTATTCACGAGCAACGTTTTCAAATTCCTCTTCTTCTGCCTCATCGTTCCCAATTACTTTGCTCATGTTTGCATACTCCTTCTTAATTTCTTGGAAACAGTCTTCTAGCTCCGTCTTTGTTATTGATAATTCAATTTTTTTATTGTTGTTGATCTCCTCAAGCGCTTCGTCCATTAATTCTTGTAGACTATTTTTTTTTCTTTTAAATTTTCGTTTTAGCGATACGTGATTACTATTGCTTGGTTTTTCATCTTTGAGGTTATCTTCTACTTGTTTTTTAGTAGTTGGTGCTATTTCGAGGTGTTTTTCCTCAGATTCCTTTTCATCTAACACTCCAAACGCTTCTTCAAACACAGTATTAATCGCGCCAAAATAATTTTTTTTAAAATACTGTTCGTCTTCTATTCCTAGTGCGATTAATTTTTTATTATTTGATTCAAACTCAACTTGAATTTTATTCAAACGTTTTCTTTTCTCGTCAATCTGCACTGACCGAAATCTTCCTTCGGAAATTTTCTCTCGAAGCGATATGGACTCTTCGCCAAGTTTTTTCTGTTGTTCCAATAGCTTTGGTTTTGACATATTAATTTTTGTATATGTTTTACACGTTTATTACACTTTTTTTTATGTCTAAGCCTCGGTTACGCTTTTAATATTTTTACCGATGTTTAAGCCTCGGTTACGCTTTTAATATTTTTTCCGATGTTTAAGCCTCGGTTACGCTTTTATTATACAACTTCTGAGTCTCTTACCACTGGTGGGGGAAAACAAAGAAGAGTTTTTATTTTACTCTGTTTTAGAGTTTAGAATTCAGCTTTAAATTCTTTAATATATTATTATTCTGATTCAAGTTCTCAGAGCCTCTTACCACTGGTGGGGGAAAACACTGAGAAAAAATTCGAAGGACCAAAATGTAAATAAATACACATGAATACTCTTTTAGTACTGATTTATTTCAATAAATTCATAGCCTTATATACTATTTTTAAAATCTTAAAACCAAGTGAAACTAAAGGAAAAGCATAAACTAAAAATAACAATAGATAATAAAAGATAAGAATTAAATATTTAAAATGCAGATAAGGGTGTTTTTTAGGTACAAACACTGATAATATGTTTGCCATAGATATAACGTTATTTCATAAACTAAGATAAGTACCTAAATACAAAGTGTCATGTAACATACATACATATGCTCATTAGTTTTACTACTAAAGATCATATTCATATTTGAACTATTTTTATTACCATAAACTGAAATAAGTACAAAAAATCTTTAATCCTAAATAAACATAAACCTAAACAAATTGTTATTTAACATGCATATGCTCTTATTTATAATATTGAAGATTATGTTCATATTTGAACACCCACAAATAGTGACTGTTTGGTGCGGTTTATAGGCAGCATCATCGGGCCGTATTTTTTCCAAAATGAGGCCGGTCAGGCAGTTACTGTGAATGGTGTTCGTGAGATGATAACGAACTTTTTATGGCCCGAATTGGAAGATATGGATGTAGACGATATGTGGTTTCAACATAACGGTGCCACACAGCTATCGAAACAATGGCTCTTTGGCGCGACAAATTCAATGGCCGTGTTATCTCACGTGGTGGCGATTCATCAAGATCATGTGATTTGACACCGTTGGACATCTTTCTTTGGGGTTATTTGAAAGAAAAGGTGTACGTCGATAAGCCAGCAACAGTTCAAGAGCAAAAGGATGAGATAATTCGGCAAATTAACGGCATAGAACCTCAATTATGCCTCAGCGTCATCGAAAATTTGGACCATCGGAATAAGGTAAGCCGCCAAAGTCGCGGCGGCAATTTGGCCTTAATTTGGTTCCATACATAATTGAACCATACCAATATTATCATAATAAAAAGAAATGACAATAATTTCCTAAATAATTTGTGTTTTATTCAAAATCAACATCGACCCTTAAAATGTAGGTATTGTTTAAAAATTTTCAGCGCCACAAGTTATAAGACGTTTCTTTAACTTGAAACGTTTTTGCTTTCATTGTTATTCTTTGGCGTTGCGTTGCGTTTTATACTATTAGGGCCTTAGTCTCTTTGTATAGTTATGACCTAATTCTAAACCTTTTTGAATAAGCTTCGTTTTTACAAAACTTTAAAACGTATGCACCAAATTTCATTTAATCTTATCCAGAATTGCGATCTATACTTTACGAACAAGGTTTATAATCGGCCAGCCGCAGTAATTTTGAAAGAGTGAGTCTAGAATCAATGTGTCTATCTGTAACATGCATCAGCACAAATTCATAAAACCCTCCCTTCTTATGGTGGTGTACGGCATAAAAAATAAATAAACAAATATTTTGTATTTCGTGAAAAAAAGTTATGCAAAGTACGCATAAAATGACAGTTAAAATACAAATTTTATATGACAAACAACAACAAAAAGATGACGATGATGCAACATGCAACCAGCAACTAATAATGCAACGTTATAATAACACATAACAAAGTTCGTTCATGCTGTCGTAGTGACATAAACCTTTTTTTCCTGTTTGCATTTTCTATGGCAAAGTGCAAGGAGTGCACGTGGTGTCTGTCAGTCTATGCATATAACTGCATATAGCTCGGTATATAAAATGTACCCGTTCTGCAAATAATAAATTTTAAAATTGTATGAAAATGTCATAAAATAAAACCAACGTAACCAAAAAAAAAAAAAAAAACGTAACACCAAGCAAACAAACATCCCAAATGAAGCAAGTTGAGTTATTAAAGTTGGAACAACTACTGTTGCTTTTAGCTGTAGCTGCAACAGTAGTGGTTGCGGTAACAATGGTGTTACATTGCACTTTGATACTTAATTGTAGAGTTGTAATAATACAGTGTCTATGGTAACCCAAACTATTTACAAACGTAAATATACACACGCGAAATCTACATACTTCACTTTAACATTTCATTCCACATTTTTCCTTTTTTATGTAGAAGTGTGCGTATTGCCTGTAGCCACTATATGGGTAGATGCGCCACAATGTCAGTTGCTGTATGTGGCAGGGCACGATAAAACTGCAATTGTTTAAACTTTGAATTACTTGCGTGCATGCACATGTGTGTTAAAGAGCAAAAGAAAATAAGTTACACAGACATTATAGAATTCCCATGTGCAGCAAACTTTGAGTAAACATTATATGGTAAAACCCTAACAACAAAAAATAGTTTTTAAAAGAAGTTTACAACATACAGAAACACAAAAGAAAGATGCATGTTATGCACGTAAATATGCAGTATGTAGCATGGAGTTCAGTCAACCATTCATTCATCCTGCAAGCCACCATTCAGACAACCCCGTCTTTGTAATTATTCATATCTATAAAATGAAAGGGTTGAAAATATTCTAATAGTGGAATTTTAAGTTTGACATATAAAATAAATTAGAAAACTTCGGCCTATTGTGGTCAACTCTGTGGTCTCCTACAACTAACGGTGTTAAGTTATAGGATATGAAGCTGTATAATTCTTTCTAAGAGTTTGGATAGTTAAATTTTCAATTTTAATTACAAGTTTATAATGCGGTAGATGAGGTACACAAATTATTGTGTCTCAGACATTTGAGAAGTTCCATAACAAGACAATATTTATTTTATATATAATAACTTCTAGGGGTTTTTTTTTAAATCTTTATAGTCAATAGTTTTGAAAAAGATCTTCATTTGCTAAAAATATTTACAAATATTTTACAACTATTTCCCTCACCAAAAGTTAGAATACTTCTAGAGTGGGCTTATAAACCAATTTTAGTAAGACCTGACCTCACAGTATTATAATTCGTTGCGGAAGAACTATTAATATGGCATCTGTGTCAAATTGAGCTAATTTCAAGAATTCAAACGTCCTCCCCTGACTTAACGGGAATGTTGGAAAAAAATTTAAAGGATATTCCAAATTTTGGTCTACTATCCTCCGGGGAAATTAGGTGTTGTCAATACCAGAATTAAGTATTAGGTGTTGTCAATACCAGAGTTAAGTATTAACAGATCTCTTAAGTTCGCGACTGACCAGAGATCCTATTTTATACAATGGCAGACAGTAGGTTAAGGACAATTCGCACATCACGTGTGAAGTAAGCTTCAAGGGCTGTAATCACTCGTGGGGAGTTGCGGCCTGCTAGAGAATCTTCCTAGGTGCCCTTGATATTTACAGATTGAGCCAGATGCCAAAAACCAACGGTGGTTCGATAGCGCTCTAACACCAAAATAAGGGGCAAGTGTATAATTTAATTTTGTAAAGTTATACACTTAAATTGCAGCCTATGTGTGCTGGCTGCTTTCACTCACAATGGAGGTTGGAAAACGCATTGCTTGCCACTCAGTGGCTAAGACAATGAGGCAAGGCGTATCCGGCAAGACTCATGTACAAATATTCCAGTATTTTTATGCACAGTGATCTACATGAAAATTGCAACCATTATATAGTTTCTGCGATCATTTTATTTTTTACTGGGTCCAAAAAAAGAACAACTCCCTATTCAGAAAGTGCTGCACTTATCTGATCGGAAGAGCACTAAACAACTTTGTATGTGAACGAGAACCGTGATTAGGAGTATTTTAATCTGGTTTAATCTGGACTAAGGCGAATTCACTATATGATATGGCCAACTCCACAACAACACTGATTTTGTGGTGCGATTTAAAAGAAATATTGCTATGCAGTAAAAAAGGTTTGTTTGCATAACAAAAACTTTTGCTTGTAAACCAACTTTGACAACTCGACCACCGAAAAAAACCATATGTTGACTTGACCCTAGTGAAATCGCCTTGGGCAGGACGTAAACTTAGAATGAGATGAAGATTCAAAAAATTAATTTGAGAAAAAAAATCAGAAAGTATTTAAACTAAAATTAAAATTGCAGAATGCATCTGTCTAAATGTACCTACACATAAGCCAACTGAATGTGGAACACTTTTGACTTTTGTAGCGTAACTTATAAGAAAACCCTTTTAACTTGTTTGCCAAAAGGGGAAGTTTATTATTTGTGATATAGTATAGTTATCGTACATACATCTTTGAAATTTTCTTTTGTAGCAATATATGTATACCAACTAAAAACAATCATGTCTGACTAAAAATTTTTTGGTTTTTCCATTTTCAAATTATTCTCTTCTTTTAAATAAATCAAAAAAGGGAGAGCAAGAGACCATAAAGTGCAGCCAACCGCATTTTACTATTTTCAAATTTATTTGTACATCTACAAAGTGTGTACACATGTAGAATATTTTGTGTACTGAGCAACAAATAACCAGATGACATAGAAAAAATTAGTAAGTAAATGAAACTAACTACCTGTGTTTACATTAACTTCTACTGCTGCTTCTTTTAATGAATGTTGTACACATACCGCTACGAACGTTAACAATTATTTAAACAATACTACTCTGCGCACTCTGGATAATACAAATTTTTTTGTTTGACATTTCAGTTCTTTGCAGTATCTCGATAATAAATAGATGCACGCAAAGAATAGTGAAAGAGAAAATCGAAAAAAAACAAATCATCAAAGTTTTAAAATAATATTGAAATATTTTCAAAAGACAAAAAAAAAATACACACACAAACGTCTAAGCTGTTGCACGCAGTGGTGGTAACTCTAAAGGCACTAAACGCAAACTAAAGACATTTAAAAAACGGTCTTAGAAGGACTAACTTAACTACGGTTTTAGTACATTAACTGCCTGTTTTTAGAACGCGAGTGGAAAAGTGCATCATTTAACTAACTTTTAGAACAACAACTATTTTGTTTTTTTTTTAATGTTAGTTAAACAACGAGTCACTTTTGCACTCACTTTCTTAAAACAGGCAGTAACAAATTATTAGATTAAATTAATTATTAAAAAAAAAAACGCAAAAACGGCTAAAATATATATATTTTTTCAGGTAAAACACAAAACAATTTATAATATAAATTATTGTTTGCTCTATATAATACGATATTTTGCCACTCCTTTGTAAGACTTCTTCAGACTTCTTCAGTGAAAATTAACAACTTAAAATGTCTTAAAGAATTATGGAAAACGTTTTTTTTAACTATCAAACCAATTTTTAAATAAAACCAAATTTCAAATATAAAATAATATAAATATAAATAAATATTAAACAAATTTTCATAGAAAATTCGTTTCATAAAACTTTTGTAAGCCTGTAAGGTTTTTTGTAACTGAAAAGTTATTGTTTGGTTTGAAAATTGGATTTTTATTTAAAAATTTGTATCACAATTAGAAAAGTTGTTTCCATAACACTGCTTTACAAATTTTTAATTTAGAAAAATACCAAGAACACCACATGCCTAGATAAGTTAATTGGGACCTCCTGAACACGAAAATCGCTGTAATTTTTTTTTCCTAAGTACCGTTTTTTACATAAAGGTACTTTTGCGTTTTTCGGTGTATGGTCCCACTCAAACCTTTGTGGAGCCCAACCAAAAACTTTGAGGTGCCATTACTCAGCCATTTCTTATCAGATAGAAATTTGTAGCATATCGATGGAAAAGGTATTCGATTTCCAAATAAATATAAATTTTGTAAAATTAAGCTCGAACAAGACACGCAAGAAAAGAAAAATATGGCTGTAGTAATTAGAGTTTGCTAAAAACCGTTAAAATGTGAAACCGCGGTTTCGGTTTTAAAATGATTAAAACCGGTCGGTTTCGGTTCGGTTTTCGGTTTTGAAAATATCAAAGGTAAATTCATACATAAACATATATATTTTTTTGCATGTAATACAATTTTTTAATTTGTTTCAATTCAGGTACTTTTATTCGCCGTTAAGTGTATATCTGGGCCTGGCCAGGCATTTTTTTGACTTTTCCAGTTTTTTTTATATAATTATTAAGTATATAAGAACGAAATTTCATGTATTCCTCAATTCCGCAATTGGCTAAATGAAAATTTTGTGCATATTGTATCCACCTGCCTCACAAATAAGGTGTGTACTTAATGCAAAGTTCACACTTGGGTTTTTAAACGCGTTTAAGCAAAATGTCGATTTAGCTAATCAAAGCCGTTCACATTACATTTGAGATGATTAAGATGACAGATGATTAAGAAAAACACACACAACAAACACACAAAAAAAAAATCAAACAAATTTATATTTCTTTAAAGTATTAAAAATGGATAAAAACACTTTTATAAAGTTATCAGAAGATTATTTTAATCATTTTAATGATGAAATTGTGAAAATTTATGAATTATTTAAGGAAAAAAATAAAAACATTAAGCAGAAATCTTGGCCGGTTGTACACGACATGTTGGCGATTCTACATTATTAGGTATGTTCAGTGGATTCTATGTGGTTTATGAAGTGATTTAGTTGTTATCATGTCGATTTGAAGTGATTAACAAATCACTTCAATGTATGGGTAATCATCTCGATTTTGAAGTGATTAGAGCTTAATCACGTTCGAGTTGCTTAAACACGTTTAAGAACTCAAGTGTGAACATAGTATAAGAGTTATAAAGATAACATTTGTTAATCTTAGTAGTTATTTTGAATTTTAAGAATTTTGAAATACCTAATCATTGTTGAAGGCTGTTATGTATAAAGTTTTTGTATATGAAGTACGAGTTTTAAGTTTAATTTGCAATTTCTTCAAGCATAAATACATTGTTAAAGTAAAAGCTAAAACCGAGGTTTTTTTGTCGGTTTTCGGTTTCGGTTTTTAGGCATTAAAAACCGCGGTTTCGGTTTCGGTTAAAACCGAACAGCAATCCCTACTAGTAATAATATTCTAATAGCAGTGTTGCCAAAACTTGGTGACCAAAAATGGCTAAATTTACGGAAAAAAATGTTTAAAAAATTGGCTAAAAGCTTTTTTAAATAAAAACAAATTAAAATTCAGTAACAAAAGGGAAATAATTCATTTAGGCCCGTTTTCACAACTTACCGATAGCTAAAGGTAAGATTTTATCGGCCATATAAAAAGTGTTACATTATTACAACTTTACTTTAACCTACCAGGTAGGATTAACCTTAATCATCTTTATCGTTCACTTAATGTTAAAGTAAAGTTTTAATAATAGAAAACTTTTTATAAGGCCATTTAAAGTATACTTTAAGCTATCGGTAAGTTGTTAAAACGGGCCTTAAAGTGGTTGACGATGAAATTGTAAGTTAAGATCAATTTGTTAAATAAGAATAAACGTAAATTAATAATATTTTAAAGATATTTAAAAAATTAAATCATCGATAAATTGGATGTCGTTATTGTCCATCTCATAGGAATCACTCGGGCCTATTTGTTTTTAATAATTTAAAGGTAAATCATAATAACGACAACATTTACCCAGTTAGTTTCCGTCCAGATCTACAATAAAAACAAGTAAGAAATTATAGTCGGTCAACACCCAATAGAACAGCCAGCCAGCCAGCAGGACAAACATCGTTAATTCGACTCAGAAAGTGATTCTGAGTCAATCGGTATACGTAAAGGTGGGCTTAGGACCATTACTTTAAGGTGTTACAAACATCAGCACAAACGCATCATACCCTCTCCACTATTGTGGTGCTGGTATAAATATTTTATTGATAAAATAGAATTAACGGTTGCCTAATGTATCCTTTTTCTCAAATTACTTTAAACGGTGTTTACTTGGGGAAATACCCTCTCTACTTCATCATTAGACCATGCATTTGAGACCAACTATATAGTCCATTCTCAAATTTCTAAAAAAAATTTGTTGCCGCCTGCATCTCTTTATTGAAATACTTGCAACCAGAAAGAAACAGCGATGTTTGTGTTGGTCTATTTTATAAATTTAATAGTGGAAAACTTGCCCTTTATTTTGAAAGATGTTTCAGCGTCATAGTTTCTAGCGATTTCCAACATTTGTAAAAGTTGTGATTTAAATGAAATGATTTTGAATTGTTAAAAATGTTTATTTCACTTTAATACATTTTTAAAAGAAATTGAAAATTATTATTTTAAAAGAAAACGACAAAAAAAATGTATGGCTAAAAAAGTTGAAAAATGGCTTAAAACATGGCTAATGGCTTAACTCATTTTTTATGGCTAAACAGGATGAAAAATGGCTAAATCTAGCCACTAAATGGCTAAATTGGCAACACTTTCTAAGAGCAACATATTATGATAAGATTCATGATTGTAGTCACCACATTACGATTATTATTGAATTATTTTATGACCAAATATATTCGTAATATTACATCGTAATTTTCCCTTAATCATATTATTATCCTGTTAATCATACTAAGTTAAGGAGTGATCATATTATTGTCATGTTAATCATAATAATATAAGATGTATTCATATTATTATAATGTTAATCGTAATCAGTTATCATATTATTGTTATGTTAATCATAACAAAATTAGAAGTTATCATATTATGATACAGTGGTGCTGTCGCAACAAAAAAAAATTTATTTTTTTGCATCGATTTTTTATTTTGTGACACTTTACAATTTTTTTTCAATATCTTTTTTTTTAATTTTTTAGAATTGTTTTTTTAATTTGTATTTTTTATAATTGTTGAACCACTCACTCATATGTAAAACAAAGGATACAACTGATGGAAAATAATTTTACAAATGGCGCTTAAAAAATATTATAAGAGTAAAAATGTTTTGATTGCATCTTAAACATAACATGATAAATGTATAGAAATGATATGATATCATGATGTGGTTGTGCGTAATATAATATGTTTTGAAAGTTATCATTATTTAGTTGTAAGAAAAAAAATTATTTTTCAGTCAACAATACTCAAATTTGTAATTGCGATAAACATTGATATGTTTACAGTAACTATAATATTGTTGATATTGTATAAAAATAACAATTATTTGTGTACGCCAACAATTTATTGTTGCAATAAACGTAGTGTAGTTGCCGTAACAGTGCCCAACCACATTTTTTTTCTGCGTGTAGACAATTCATACAAATAAATTTATTTAAAAAAATATTGTTGTACATGAGGTAATTTTACAAGTTATAAAATATTGTGTTTGTTTTACATGTAAGTTAAGCGAACGATATCTTCCTCCGAAATCGATGAACCATCGATGGCCATAAGACAACTGTAACATTAAGTAAAATTTGCAGTTCTTGTCATTATTTCATAAATCCTTATCCATGTGATATTGTGACTTTTTGTATTTTTATATTTACAGCTGCACTGGAGGATTTAAATGAATGGATTGGTTCCAATTGCATTTTTATATCTACGAGCCTCGGTCCCAAACGTCTCTGTGCTTTCAATATTTTTCCATATACACGTTTTTTAATTTCGGAGATAGTTTTAACAACTTTTCATTGGCAGTAACTATACCGAACCGAAAGAATAAACAGGCTAAAAGGGCTACGTAAAAACAAAAGAAACTAAATTGACATCATTGGCAGCGCGGGTGCATTTAAAAAAAAAAAAAAACTTACAAAAATCAGACAGAATTTTAATGTTTTAGAACTGAAAAGACAAAAAAACCAGCAAAGTACATGCTGCTTGCTGGTTTTATTATTCACAAAAACATCTGTCGTTCTGGGTATTGAAACTGAAAACAAAACATGTGAAGATGTTGAAATACCAAATGCCCTTCTGGCAAATAATTTTCTCTCTTGTAGCATAAAACTTAAGAGAGCTAGGTGACTGGTTAAGAGAAACAGAAAACTGTTTAAGAGTAATAGAAAAAAACCTCTTAAGAATTTAATCTGGCATTTTGTTTTCATTAGTGAAAACAGGTAACCTTTTATCGAGACTTTAATGACAATGGATTCGCATACCTAAAGAATAGCAAATTACTGCATACAAGTTGTTATGAAAATGATTAGAACAATTCAAAAATGAGCTTATAACTACTTGAAAACATTTAGGTATCAGTTGGATGTACTAAAATGCCTTTCGGCAAATTATTTAATTAAATTTTAATGGATTTTGTTTCAGTTAAGTGTAGTCGAAAACTCCTACCTCTTCAAAAAAAAAAAAAACGTGAATTTAAATCCAACTGACGGAAATAGATTTGTGCTTAAAGGCCCTTTCAATGTTTAGAATTTATTTATGTTTTGACATTTACCCATACAAATATCACAAATTTAGTTACAAAAATATCTTAATCTCAAACAGCTTTAATTAATTTAGCCCACAGGATGCGACGACATTTTTTTTAATTTCTTGCAATTAAATAGATAAATATTCTTTTTGTTTTGAAAATGTTCCATAAATTCAAGGAAATATTAGTTTAGTCATGCGCTTATGTTTATTGACTTTTATAAATTAAAATTACTCAAGATAAATTTGCCTCCACCTATGCCGTATGTAGAGATGCGTTGCTATTTAGATGTCATTAGTTCGAATAAATTTGTTCCCACATGTTTTATTATCATATCATAATTGGGCGGGCCTCTTTGTATCACAAGGTTAACATCCAAGATAAATTCCTTTTCGTCGGAAAATATCCATTTTATCTATGTGAATGTTATGTTCACTTAATCAAGGGAGTCGTAATAAGGAAAATTAATTTTTTCATTACATTGAACAATAATTTCTTGTAGACAAACATAAAAAACATTAAACATGAAAATTTAAATAAAACACAAACTTAAAAATTATATCACAGGTTAGTTGTTTTAAGATATTGCAACACAGCAACTTTTATTTAAAGCAAACAACTCAATTAAGATTAAAATAATATTTTAATTCAAAACTTATTTCAAAACAACTAAAATGTTGATAAAATCAAAATTATAGTTTTCATTTTCTTTCAACAAAAAATAATTGATTTAATTATCACATGAATTAAATTAAAATACTTTTTTACCGTTTTTTTAATTGATAAAAAACTACTGATAGCTTTTTAGACAAAGGCGGACCTATAGAATTTCTCTCCGGTACAGTTTGGGTTTTGCCCAAAAATATTTTATAGCAATCTAAATCCTCAAAACAAATTTTATCTGATTCGGTTCATGTTTAATCATAGCTCCCAGCTAAATACCACTACTGAATATACCTTTTAATTCCATTACAAAGTGTCAATAATATAAAAATATTTTTATTAAATTTTAATGTTTAAAATGAAGACTGTTTTTTGTTAAAGTGTTTCAAGAATAAAATCGAAATTCTTTGGAAAATTTCATCAATCTGCTTAAATGGCAACGCTAGGTCCGGTCCGATGCAACTTTAAAACAAAAAATGTTCAATACAATAGGGAATAAATAGGGTTCAGAAAAGCGGGTTCAGCGAAAGTTCAAAATATGTTTATGATAATAATACGATTTCCGTATGACATGCTAAATTCCCAATTTTTTATATTTGATAAATACACTGAAAGTTTATTGTTGATGGAAATCTAGCTTCTCGCGCATTGCACTGGCTGCTTAGGCCAGCTCATCTGAAAACCTTTTCCAAAGATTTTAGAAAAGCCAAAAATATTAAACAAATAAAACCCTAAAGCGAATAAGAATTATAAACAAGTCTTACTTGTAACAATATCAAAGCTTAAACAAAACACCAACAATAAACAGTGAGTTTATCTTTTCTTACATTCCCCTACAATTGGTTGGGTTTCTTCCGACTCGAATTGTAGTTGTTAGTGGGTTTTTTAAAATTAAAATTAAAAAACAAACTGCTTCATTCTATTGTCTTCGTAAGAAAACAACAAAAAAAAAAAAAAACAATTTGCCAATTCAGTTTTTGTAATGTACAGGATACGGGCGTAAACCTGGGACTTTTTTAATATTAAAATCAACAATGGCATTCTGTGCCCATGTTCTGTAACTCTCGCGTCGTGAAAGTTTTCGATTGAAATGTGTGAAATGAAACAAAAATGCCATAAATTGAAACAAACAGCTGTTTTTCTAACTTAACTGTGTCTGTAACTTTTTTTGGCGAGTGCAAGCTGTCACGTAAGGAAATTACTCGCCAATTTACAGAAAAAGTGTGTCTGTAACGTTTTGGTGAGAAAAGTTCCCGCTTTGAACTGTCAAATAAACTCACGAATAAAAATGGGGCGAGAAAATATTTTAACACTAAAAACCATTAAAAATGCAAAGAATAATAATAATATTTTGTTCTTGGCACATTTTTCATTGTTTTATTATTTTGCTTTTAACATTTTAATAAAATATATTCGTCTTCAAAGCTCGTTTGCAAACAACAAACATTAAAGTCGCTCTTTACACAATTTGGTATAGCCGACGGTTGTATTTTCGCCGCCGTCGTTGAACAATTTTCAATTTTAGTAAATTTTGGTCGCCGTCAACGATATTTGTTACTGGCGTTCTGAACGTCTGCAATGTTACATCATCTTCGAGTGAAATATTATGACATTTATAACGTAACGACGTAATATCTTTTCGTAGTTTTCGACATGAGTTACAGACACACATTTTTCTCACTTTTCGAGAAACGACGGAATATTTTGTTTCACATCTTTTCGATGCAAGAAGTTTTCACTAAAGTTACAGAACATGGGTAGTGTTAACAAGTCAAATTCAAAAATAAAACTGTGTATAATTCTTTGCCAACCCAATAAAAAATCTTTGATTTTTCCCCTTTAAATTTAGAGTTTAAGGCCCATTTTCACAACTTACCGATAGCTAAAGGTAGGATTTAATCGGACGTATAAAACGTGTTCCATTAGTGCAACTTTACTTTTACCTACCAGGTAGGATGGACCTTAATTAACTTTATCGCTCACTTTTGATTAAAGTAAAGTTTTAATAATGGAACAGTTTTTAAAAGGCCGTTTAAAGTCTACTTTAAGCTATCGGTAAGTTGTGAAAACGGGCCTAAATGTAACAATTATGTTTGACTTAGTTCTACTAACATGTATGTATGTGTGTTTGTTTGCATGTAATCAGAAAGAAGAGAAAAAATACACAAATTCTTTTAACTAAATTCTCTTAACCCTTAAAACAAAATTTTAATTTTAGCTCTCTTTAATCAACGCATAAACACTCTTGAAATAACAACCTGTTTGCTTTAGTCATACTCTTTCTGCTGCAGGAACAACACGAACTCAAGAGCACACACAAAAATTCTGTGCGTATAAAAGGACGAACTAAGCATTGAAACAACTTTAGTCCTATCTCAGTTGCCGGCCGCGAAACGGAAGAATAGTTACAAGCAAAATCACGCTAAAACAAAAACTGTGTACTAGATGAATTTAAGAATATAAAGAAGAAAAAAAAAAAGTTCAAGAATTCTTTGGAAAACTTAAAAAGAGTTTAAAAATTACTTTCATGAGAAGAAAAATTTGTTTAAATTAATGAAGATAAAAATTATAAAGTTTCTTAAAAAGAAATGTAATACAAAAAGTGTGTTAGTGTACACAAAAATGTTATAAGAAAAAAGAAATTAAAAAAAAAAAAAAAATAATTAAGAGCTTAATAAATTTTTAAACAAAAAAAGAAATAATTATATTTTTAAAGAATATTTTTGTTAAAATATTAAAATAAAAGCAAAGCAAAAATGTCGCTGACAAATTACAGCCTGTTGGCAGTAGTTATGCCCTTAATTGCTGTAACACTTTTAACGACCTGTGGTTTTGCCGGTTTAACGCAAGCCAGTACTGTAACCGATATAAATAAAATAATGCGCGATATTTCGACGGAAGTGAAAACAAAGCCATCACAACGACTGACTCATGCTGACGTAGCAGCCATACGAGAAATTTTAATAGAAAGGGAAAATGATGCAGAAAATGGTAGAAGTAGTGCGGATAAACCTTCAAGAGGTCAAATTTTACGATATTTTAGAGATAAAGTTGATGACGAAGAAAGTTATGAAGATTATTTGGAAATATTTAATTATAACGACAACTTAAATAATGATAATAATATTATTAATGATAATGATAAAAATAATAATGAAAATAATAATAAAAATGATAATAACGAAAATAATAAAAAAAATGATAATAATGAAAATAATAATAATAATAATAATAATAACGATAAAAATGAAAATAATAAAAATAATGATATTGTCGATAGTAACAAAGAAAATCCTTCAGATGTTAAAAAAAATCTTCAAACAAATTACTATACGGACGAAGATAACGGTAACAACGAAAAAGAATATTTAGAATCGTTAAATTTACGTCAACAAGTGTATTTATTATCGCAACAAGTAAATGGTTTAATGGCTCGCCGTCGAGAGGATTATGCGATAATGGAGCGTAATTTTCGTAAGTCTCTAGGGCTTCCAGAACCACCGCAACCCGAAAAGAAGGAAGAACCAGCTTTAATTGGTATGGATATAGGCAGTCAATGGGTAAAATTGAGGTTAGTATTTTTATTGCATTACATTTTCTGTTGTTTTTTTTTATAATTTCTTGCTGCAAAATGCCAAAAGTAATTAAGTTTTTATAGTTGAAACTGGCCAATAAGCAAAATAGCTATAAGCACAATTAAGCCTAGAATATTAATTTTTATTTTATAATAGCAAAATATCGAGCCCTTATAGCAAAAATGATATAACCAACAAAAATAAAATTTTACAGGAGGAGGTCATTTCTAAATATTTTTGCTTCAAGTCTAGGGTTTCATTTGAAATAGCTTTTGCTTTTATTTCGTAACGGTACTTCCCAGGGATATGAGATTTGCAGAGATGATGCAAATGATCAAAAATTATCGATTTTCATCAAAAACAAAAATCTAAAATGTTGTTGGTTACATAATTTTTGCTATAAGGGCTCGATATAAGTTTATGCTTTGCACAACAAAGTAATAATAAATAAGAAAGTTTTTGCACATACCATAAATTACTCGTAACTTAGGATTTCCATTGTAATTTATTTTAAAAAGGCTTTAAAAATTTCAGGAAAAACCGGAAATTCTTGAGAATGGACTCCATTTTTAATGCATTAAGAAAAATAGAAAAGTTGCCAATTATTTTACCCCTTCCACCACAGGTGTAAAGGGTATATAATAGTTCGTCAATCCGTGTTGTAATTTTTACAATATTGCTGTTTGACCCCATGAAGTATATATATTCTGGGTCCTTATTGGCAGCGAAGTTCGTTTGGCGATGTCCATCTGTCTGGCTGTCCATGTGATCATTGAAATGGATTTTCCGAAGACCGCGGATATGATGGGGACTAGTTTCTTATATTATTGTATCATATACATTTAGTCCGGAATTGAGAACTATTGAAATTCCACAAATGGCGGAGATGTTAGCAAAAACCATCGACTCCCATTAACTTGTACCCATAAAATCACCTGTAGCTGTTGTTTGTTTCTTTTTCCTCTGTATAGTTTGGATCCTTGTCAGAAGATAAGTTCAAATCCGGCTGTCCGTGTTTCTGTTGAAATTAGTTTTCCGAACCCCCTAGATGTTACGTGGACCTGGTATTTTTGTCAGATATGCTCATAAGAATTTTGCTACTAAAATTCAGCCAAATCGGTCCATAAATGGCTGAGATATGGGCAAAAAACTACTACTACCTCTAATTTGTACACATTATATCACATGTTGTTGTCGTTTGTTTCCTTTTGCTTTTTATACCCTCCACCACAATTAGTTGTGAAGAGGGTATATTCAGTTTGTCATTCCGTGTGAAACTTTTTTACTATTCATCTCAGACCCTATAAAGTATATATATTCTCGGTCCTTGAGTAATTTTAAGTCGATTTAGCCATGTCCGTCTGTCTGTCCGTCTGTCCGTCTGTCCGTCTGTTGAAAACACGCTCACTTTCGAAAAACTCAAAAGAAATCAACAAGCTTGGTGTCAAATTGCTTGTAGTTATCCTAAGTAGTTTGGGATTGAAATTCAGCAAAATCGGTTCAATAGGATCTGAGCTATGAATCAAAATGTGGAACCACCACCTAAAAAAAATTGATAATTTTGTTACAAAAACTAACATAAATGGTGGAAAAATGCACAGAATGATATAAGATTTCGCAACAATTCGTTTTATTCAACTGGAAATCGCGCTGTGAAATTTCGTGAAGATCCGTCAATAATTTACCCTAGGCCCCATATAAGCCCTACTCCCGGAAAACAGTATATTAAGCCTTAAACCCTAACTAACAATGCTATCATTACAAATTTTGGCAAGTCACAGTTACATAGGACTAGAAATTAAACTGTTAAGTTTCGTGAAGATCGGTCCATAATTTACCATAGGCCCCATATAAAACCTACTTCCGGAAAAAAACTTAGTACGCCTAAAAACGTAAAAAATAATGCTATCATAACAAAATTTGGTACATCAAAGTTTTATAGAACTAAAAATAAATCTTTGAAATTTCGTGAAGATCGGTTCATAATTTACCATAGGCCCCATATAAACTTTACTCCCGGAAAACAGCTTAGTACGCCTAAAAATGTAAAAAATAATGCTATCATAACAAAATTTGGTACATCAAAGTTTTATAGGACAAGAAATAAAACTGTGTAATTTCGTGAAGATCGGTCCATAATTTACCCTGGGCCCCATATAAACCCTACTCCCGGAAAACAGTTTAGTACGCCTAAAACCGTAAAAAATAACGCTAGCGTAACAAAATTTGGTACGTCACAGTTTTTTAGGACAAGAAATAACACTGTGAAATTTCGTGACGATCGGTCCATAATTTACCTTGGGCTCCATATAAACCCTACTACCGGAAAACAGTTTAGTACGCCTAAAACCGTAAAAAATAACGCTAGCGTAACAAAATTTGGTACGTCACAGTTTTTTAGGACAAGAAATAACACTGTGAAATTTCGTGACGATCGGTCCATAATTTACCTTGGGCTCCATATAAACCCTACTACCGGAAAACAGTTTAGTACGCCTAAAACCGTAAAAAATAATGCAATCGTAACAAATTTTGGCCCGTCACAGTTTTATAGGACTATAAATGATACTGTGAAGTTTCGTGAAGATCGGTCCATAATTTACCCTAGGCCCCATAGAAACCCTACTCCCGGAAAACAGTTCAGTACACCTAAAACCATAATTATTAATTAATAATGCTATCATAACAGAAATTGGTACGTCACAGTTTTAAGGAACTAGAAATGACGCTGTGAAATTTCGTGATGATCGGTCCATAATTTACCCTAGGCCCCATATAAACCCTTCTACCGGAAAACAGTTTGGTTGCCTTAAACCATAATTAATAACAAATCGTCACAGTTTAAGATTATAATAACATCATACAGATATTACTCCTTAAACATTCGAACTGTCGGTGGAGGGTATCAAAGATTCGGCACAGCCGAATATAGCACTCTAACTTGTTTCTATTGTTTTTTTTCACATAACAAACACATACGTGATTTGCCGCTTAAAAAGAAAACTGTGAATGAAACGAACCACTATACTCACTGAATACATTTTATATTAAGGAATTTTGGCAACGTGCGTTAGTGGCTAGGTGGTCTAGGGTGCTTTTCTGGACACGATTTCGTCAGAGTCAAAAATCAAATAAATATTTATTTATATAACTTTCCGCTCTTTTCGCACCATGATGAGTGGTATATAAGATTTGGCAGAGCCGAACTAAGCACTCTGACATTTTTTGTAGCCATTTGTCCCGCAAAACATGTAAACAAATTTTTTTTTTTTGAAAGAAGAATTGTTGTTACAGAATTTTTTTAAACAAAATGCTACAAGCAAGCTTGGAGATCTTCACGCTCTTATCGGGAAATTTGGCTGGCTCTAAAATAGTTGCATATTAAGTTTTCTAATAATACCCACCAGTGTTGCAAAATTGAAATTTTGAAATGGTACTGCACTTCAACTAAAAGAGTATTTTTCCCACCAACTGGTACTTTTTGTTAAAAAAAAAAAAAAAAAATTATGAAAATAAAAGGACCAAAAAATATTTTATTAGAATTCTGTGGCATTTTGAGAAAACACCTTAAGTCGAGATAAGATAGCAAAAAAGTTTTTATAAAAATTTCGGGGAAAAAAAGATTTTAATCAAAAAACAAAATAAACCAAAACTAAAGAAAAATTTCGTTAATAATACAAAATTTAAAACGTAAATGAAAATTCGCTTGATTAACAACATTTTTTCAACTTTTTAAATTCGACTTAAGATGTTTTGTTAAAATGCCACATAATTCATTTATCTAAGTATTTAATAGCAAACAGCTTTTATATTTGAGGTATAATATTGGCTATATTTTTCCAGGAAATTTAAAAATATTCAGTTCTCAAATGCTTTATTTCTGAAAGATCCGCTAGAACATGGAATTGTGAATTGATCTTATTATAGTTTTCTTTATCGTTTGTAAATAATATTAATAATATCAGTATTATGCTAATTGTTCTTCGGGAAACAATATTGATTATCACTTTTAAGGTTTTATGTTCAAAACAAAATTTAGTTCTTAGTGTTTCGATTAAAACGATTTCGCAGTTTCTTTTACTTTATAAACCATTTCCCTTATATTGCACGTTTCTATAAATATGGGTTTCATTTAAATTTTCCACTAACATATTATCCTATGCATCCCTTTTTATAGAGTTTTCTTGCCAGTTGAAAGAACAAATATCCCATTCTGGAAAGCAAAATATGGATCCTGGCATCCACGCTTTGCATTTCAATATTAACGTAGTTAATTATTTTTAAAATACAACAACATAATATTTTGCAACAAACACATGATAACCTAAGCCTGCTATCGAAGTGATCACATCACAATTAAAAAACCTCAAAGGATAAAAAAGTGCTGAAAACAACGCGGGGGTACTATGGTATTTTTAATATGAAAAAGTACTTAAAAAAGTACCAAAGTACTGAATTTTTCAACACTGATACCCACCCCATTGTTTAATTGAGATTTTAGAATGTTAAAAAGTTGTTCTCTTTCCGATGAAATTGTTTCCTGTTTCCTTTCTCGACAGCTAGAACTTATCCTGAAACGATAGCTACACTGCAGGAAATGCTAAAAGCCAAAATGCATTGCTTCACTACTGACTTTGTTACCAACTGTAGACCAGCAAATGCTTTGTGCTATAGACACCTAAGAACTATTGATAAGGTTATTCTTGTGGGGCCCTATGGAGACATTAGAACTGAACATTTTAATAGTTCGAGTCTAAATCTTGACATTTTTTTTAAACAGATTTTTTAAATTATAAAATACATACACAAGTAGATTAGGCTGGAAATTGAATTTGAGCACGTGCATGTATTTTGTTTATATTGTTAAATTAGTAAAAAGTACTTATGGGTATTAAAAAAAAAGGAACTTTTGCTGTTGCATCCTTCTTGCAAATTCTCGCTTTACAACTTTTAAAAAAATGTTTATTTTTTCTCAAAGGCAGTCAAAAGCTTTGTCGTTTTTGGTGACAATGTCACAAAAATGCCACCAAAATAATCTACAAATAGGCGACTTTCAAACATAAATTTTTCTTGTAATTCATTCGCTCTAAAAAAATAAAAACCATTAACAGACGATTTCACGATGTCGAGAGAATGCGCTAATATTCTGATCACAAATGATACTTTTGTCGTGAGAAAGTGGTACCACCCCCACGACTCTTCTTAAAGAGTCATTTATAATTCGTTTTTTTTTTTATTAGTTTAGAGACATTTTCAACTCTTTTTTAATCATTTTTGTTATTGAATAATAAATCAAACACTTTTTAATCATAACCGCGAGTCATTTTTGTGTCGAGTTTTAAGCGTGTAAGAGATTAATCAGTTTTTAATCACCAAAAGTACCTACTCAAAAAAGACTTATACAGATGGTTTTTGAAAAAACGATCTTCCAAATGCTAGCAGGGCAAATTTTTCTAAAAAATTATTAATGTTAAATTTCAATATTTATTTTCTTGCCATCATCTATTCTTTTAAGTACGTTTGTTAGTATGTTTGTATATGTCTGACCTAAAAAAGTAAATGATAGTTTAAGTTTTAGTTAACTATAAAACTTTGGTATTTTATTGACTTTGATGGACGTTTGTTTTGAGATTAAACAATTCGTACAGACTGTACGGTACAATATGTATGTGTGTATGTATCTATGTTTATATAAACGTCTATATTCAGACATGTCAAATCATGCATAAATGAAAAAAAAATATTTATATTGTATATTTAAGCCATCAAGCTGAACACACAAACACATTTACATAATCTAATATCTTTTCATATACATGTAAAACTGTCAATTAATGTGATGGCTATTTTTAAACATAAAATACTAAACATACTTTAAGGGATTTAAAAAAAATTTCTATGGTTTGGTACAAGGTGACCATTTTGAATTTTTTGCAGCATTAACAATTTTGATTTAGCTGCAAAATTTTCATTTAGAATTATATTTTGTAATTCACAAGACCCTTGTATCGTTGTATCGGTTGTATGTTGTGTTTTAATTCAATAGCGTCTAATGTTTTTTAATACAACATACAACCGATACAACGAGGGGTCTTGTGAATACACAAATCATATAGAAATGGATAATTTTAATCTTAAGAAACGTCTTAGTTTTCTTTTGTAAAAAAAATTTTATATTTATAAGGAAATTTCACATCGCTATTTTAAAAATGTATTTGAAGCACAGCCGCGAATAACGTTTTAAGTTACAAAATAATTTTTTTCAGGAGAGCAAAAAAACGTTTTTAACAGGCAAGATTATTAATTTTTTACTTTTTTTTTAAATTATTAAAAATAATGATAATAAAAATTTTTATGCAAAATATCAACAAATTTAAAACTTTAATTACATGCAAATTTACATCATGACTGATGGCTTTTAAAACGTTATTCCACGTTTAAAACCATTTACTTTGTATCATTTTTAAGTAACTTACAACGTTCTAGCTAGCTGACTCTTTGTATGCCCTTTTTAAAGGCTTTAAGGTGCATAATTTTGGGTGATTTGAGGTTATCTGCAAAAAAACAGTTTTTGCAAAAAGTGGCTTTTACAACGTTATTCGCGGCTCTGCTTCATTTATTGATCCCAAGATAAAAATTATTAAGTGTAAATGTTTGTACATTTAGTGTTAATCCAACGAAATATTTGAAAAAATAACTGCTCTAAACTGCTGAAGAATATTAATTTTAAAGTTCAAACTTTTCGTACACTATAAGTATAAGAAATCAACTGGTCTAAAATAACGAAGAATCTTCTTAATCAGAGTTAAGCACAGAAAGAATATCGTCTATAAATTGCCTTTATAAAAGGTCTTGCGGACTTGTTCAAATATAACCAATTAATACAATTTTGCTTAAGTTTGATTTAAAAAGATTTGGTCACTCTGGTTTATTAAAACTAGTTTTATATTTTCATGGAGTTCAGATAAACATGATAATCAAATAAGTCTTAATTAAAAAAAAAAAACCTAAAATAGTCTGTTATAATCTTTAGCTTATTTTTTAATATTTTAGATGGCAAAGAGATTATACTTATTATTACAAAAATAAAAAGTTCATTTGCATATTTTCAAAATAACAGTATTAAAATGGGAAAACATAAAAGAAAAATTCTAACAAAAATTTTATACGTTATGCCTTTGGGCAATGATAACTTAACTAGAACTAAATTAGTATAAGTGCTATATTCGGCTCTGCCGAATATGAAATACCCTTCCCCATAATAATAAAATACTATTTGCACCCTGGATCATATGATTTTGGCGCTATCGTGTCAATATCCTCAACGCCTCAATGCATTCTACGCTTTTGTGCATGTTACTTGATACATTTAACTACACAGATTCTACAGCGAAAAAGCATGTTATGCGTGGTGTGGACCTCGAGCTTTATTTCGAGAGCATATTTTTATAGGATGCTAGAAGTTTAAAATAAGTAGATTTCGCTAATCTTCGCAAAAACGAGAAAAACCAGATTTCTTAGCAAAATATCCGCCTAATCGACATTCGACAAATCGCTAGTATAAAAAACCGTCCTGTGAAAAACAAAAAAGCCCGGTTCTTAAACCGGAATTGATCACCCTATTTTAAGTCCATTACTAAAATTTAAGCATATTTTAAAGCTGTCTACTTAAAATCTAAATACTGACACAAATAAAAGTTACTATAACATTTAGGCCCGTTTTCACAACTTATCGATAGCTAAAAGTGGACTTTAACCGGCCTTATAAAAGGTGTTCCATTATTAAAACATTACTTTAAACTTAAGTGAGCGATAAAGTAAATTGAGGTACATCATACCTGGTAAATTAAAGTTAATTTGTAATAATGGAACACTTTTTATACGGCCGACAAAATCCTACCTTTAGCTATCGGTAAGTTGTGAAAACGGGCCTTAATCTGCTAATCTTTTCCTTTTTTAAATTTATTGCAATTTCTAATTTATCTCGTTTTTGCATTTTCAACAAATTTATTTCCAATTTTAAGACAATTTTTTCCGGTAATTTGTTTTTTGCACATTTACTACCTTTAAGGTGTCACCTTTTGTTTGTTTGTACAAAAATTTTAATTTGTTTTAAAACATTATTGTTGTTGTTACCCATGACTTTATATCCGTTTCCTCTCTGTTCGAATTGCTAAAACGTATTGTTAGGTATTGTTAAATTTTATTTTAATCCAAATAGGTATTTGTCAAACAGACATTGTTTTGCAAAACAAACAAAAAATTGTTTAACAATGAATAAAAGATACATATAAAAAAGGTTAAAATAAAACACAAAGAAGAAAAATAAATAAAAAAGGGAAATTTAATTTTTTTTTTTTGTTAAAATAAAAAAATTACCTTTTTGTTTAGCACAAATACAAGGAAATATCCCAGCAAATGTAAAAATTAAAATGGAATTAATAAGAATTAGATTTGCTATGTCGTTATTTTAGAACTCTTTTACAAAATTATTCCCATGGAAATATCTAATGAACTGAAAATGGTATTTTGGGTAAGCCCTTATTGCTTTGGATGATATTAAAATACATTTTCAATTATCACATTATAAAACCTTTTTAAAAGGCCAAATCCTTTCAGTACGACTCACTGTTATTAGCAACGATTATTTTTTTTTTTTGATATTTAATTACACGAAAAGAGCATCCCCTTGCAATCATTTAGTAGACTTGTAGTCTTAAAAATATAAAAATAAGTAGAAGTAGAAGTTATTTGCCACCAACCATAGTATTGGAACGGCAATTAATTACTCTTTAGTGCATATGGTGTGGGCCCTATCGTGTCAAATTCCTTATTTGAAAAGTATATTTGAAGGGGCGCTAGGTGAAATAATAGGTCGATTCCGCTGGTTTTTTAAGTCAGACAAATCCCTAGTGTGACCACAGAAAAAAAAATAAAATTGATTTCAATTAAAAAATTCGTTATATTTTTAATTAAATTTGCACCAGTGAACAAATTGATAGTATCAATAAAATGTTTAATTCACTTGATTAAACGTTAAACTGTTTTTATTTTTAATTATTTCTTTAATTGGTGAACAATATTAACGATTTTATTTTTGTGTATAGAGATTGTGTTAGCACAATTTTATAAGCCCAGCTTGTTATTAATAAATAGATAAATATCGCATCAAATAAGAGATGTATGCGTTAAAAATTGAAGCAGCTGCGGTGTTTTGCTATTATCCCAGCCATTTGTAGAACGATCTAGCTGAATTTCAATAGCAATGATTTCCGGAATTTATACAAAATAAATGTATAACAACCTAGTCCCAACAATATCTAGGGGGTTTGAAAAGCCTTTTTCAATAGACAACGACAGACAATTTATATGCTTTAAAGGGTCTAAGATCAAAATTATTGGAATTTTAAAGGATAACCCCCTTATCCATAAAAAATATCAGGTTTTTAAAAGGTTTATGAAATGATTTTTCTATGAAAATTTGTTCAATAAACCTTTATTTAAGCAAAAAATTTTTTTATGAATATGGTGATAAGGATAAAACAAGTCAGAGTGCTTTAATTGGCTATGCTAAAACTTATATAACCTTCACCATAGTGCGATAAGATCAGAAGGTTATATAAATACGGTACTCTATAAATAAATAAATTTTGTTTGAGCCACGCCGATTTCCCGAATCCCACCCGGTTGTATGTCGGTTGTAGTGTATGGATAACCAAGATACTTGTACTTATTTTATAAACTTTGGCTCTTGCCATGCTCCAGATATACAATAATTTATAATGACTTTGTGCTGAAGGAACCACGCCCACTTCTCTAATCCTGCATACTTTGTAACAGAGTTTGTGTATTGATATGTACAAAAAAATTTACAATATTTCTCTTACCGTTCTTTAGATATAAGTAAATCTATTTTGTATCGCCGCCCACTTCTTCAACCCCACCCACATTTGAATGTTGTTAATTGATAACCAAGATGCTAGTCCAAATTTAAAATCTTTGGCTTTGACCGCTCATCAGATATATGTACATAAGACAAATAAAAAAATAAAAACACCAACAAAGGATTTATGGCTGAGACTAGAAGCGGTCGTGGTTTTTTGCTCATATCCCAGCCATTTTTATAAAAACCTATCCTCCCATTATTTCTAGCTATTCAGAAAACACATTTCAACGGACCCACTATATTACGAACGGACATCATGAATTGAACTGCTCTCTTCATAACGATCCAGAATATATATTTTTAACGTTAGATAAAACGGTTTTAAGTCAAGAAAGTGCATTTTTAATTTTTGGCTAGCAGGGAAACCATAAATATGCAATTGCATGTTTTTCTCTGCATAACCGATAAAGACAAAAACAATATATTTATACGTTTTAGAGCTTTTTATGAATTTTGGCACCGATTTGTTGCATATTTTAGCCTTTGCAGCATATTTTAGTTCAAAGAGCATTTTTCAAACCTTTCTTTAGTTTTTTAGAGCATATTTTACCTTTTTAAAGCATATTTTGATAAATGTTAAATTTTCGTTACAATCATTTACATTTAAGCAAAAAATTCAATTAAATAAAGCAATTAAACATTTTTCAATTTAACATTAAGAAAAAATACAGTTTCTAGCTTAAGACCTTTTTCCTTAACTTCAAAGATATACAAGGATCAATATTGTAGAAATTATAAACGAAATAACAAAGTTCTATATATGCCCTTTAACTTCGTTTTAACTATTTTTCCAAAAAAAAAAATAAAAGTTTTTAATCTTAAAAAGTTATTTGCATTTTCAGTTTATCGCTGGGTATTTAAGGGGAAAAAGTTAAATATGTATTTACTCTCAAAAAAAGTAAAGAATGTAAAAGTTTTTTCCCTGTTTATATTCTCACTTGGTAACAATAACCATAATGATGCTAGAAGTTGGTATTTAAAAGTACTGAAATAATAATTTAACAAACTTTAGCTAAAAGAAATAATTCAAAAAGTTCAAATAAATAATAAACAATAAAAAGTAGTATGCCAAAAGTAGTTACCCCTTTAAGGGTTTAGATAATGTTTGAGTTTTAACTTTGCAAAAGGAAGAGAAGAAAATACAGCCGCACCGCTTTAGGACGGTGGTAACAGAAAGAGAAGGGAATATACACTATGGGAGTTAGGATGGATGCCTTAACAACTACACCTTGCCCGTCTTTTTTTAAGACTCTTGACAGTCTTAAGTAAATTTTAAATAGTGTAAACTTTTAATTTTGCAATTAATACCCAAATAAGCCACTTTGACTTCGAGTGAAATCACTTGAATATGTGAAAAAGCAGAAAAGTACAGTCGGTCAAGCCTAATTATATAATACTGTACATCACTGTTCAGTTTTGTAAAACTGTACATTTTTTGAGCATTTGTTAGTTACTTCAATTTGAAGAACCATTTTGTCTTAAGTTCAAACATGTGTCTGTGTTAGAATAAATACAACCAAATTTTATCTCATATTGACTTATTTACACAAGTTTCGTGTAACCATATCGCTGGTCTCATTTTGAAAGTCCCTAACTAATATAATTGTAACAATACAGAAGAAGGTAAAAACATAATAGAAACTGTGTCAAGTGTAAATGTAAAAACAAATGTAAAACCTAATGTAAAAATACGTCTGCTCTTGCTTGCTAATCCGTTATTTTTAATAAAGAGGTGCACTGATAGAAAAGGCGTCATAACAAGTGTCATATGACAAGTTTCTTCGTTTTTGATGCCATGACACTTTTCATCATGGTGATGTCAACCCTAACATAACTTGGCCAAAGTGTCACCAGGGTCAAAATGAAATTATGTCATCAATGGGATGACACATCGGCATCACAGAAATGACAAACATGTCCTCAGTGCGATGACGCAGTAACATCATAGAAAGGACACATTAGCATCAATTTAATGACAGTTTGTCATTAAGTCAAAGTCATTGGAATTGACTTAAATCAAAGTGAGAGAATATTATTATTTACTTTCCCGTTACATACGTTTGTTTAACGTTTGTTGAATTACGACCTTTGTTTACTGCAGAACTCTCAATAATTAGACACCAGCACCATGCCCCATATTGTTTTGGTAATCATTCTAATTTAAAAATTTGATGTATTTAACTAAATAATTTAAAAAATAGAATATAGGAATTTTTGCTTCTTATAATACATTGTAATCATGAAAATAATGTTAATAATATGCAAAATGTGGCATCGAATTGATGTCACTATAGTCATAAAATAGATGACACGTAAAAAGTTACAAAATTGTACGAAGACGTTAGTCATTGGATTGATGTTACCTTTTGCATCATTGATGCCACTTGTTGTAACATTGATGTCACAATTTTGATGTTAGGGCATCATCAATATGAAGATGAATGTTTCTATCAGTGTGTATTTCTGGAAAAGATATTAAAATCTCTAAGGAACTCCATTATGAAAAACTGAAGTTGGGGCCATTTTACATGAGAACAACGATATGTAAGTCTATGATCAGGGTGTTTTTCCAAATGTAAACAAGAATCATAAACGATGATAATCAAATAGATTTAAGAAATTTTCCACACACATTGTTCTGTGTTTATTTTGTTCCGTAAATAAATATTTATAAATATGTAGTATATAAAAGTCTATTTAAGATGATAAGAGAATTATTTTTAGGTTTTAAAAAAACTATTTTTAACTAAACATTTCAATTTGGAAAATAAAATAGGCTGAGTTTCAAAACATCACAATCAAAAACAGTTTATAAAAAAAAATATTTCAAAATGCTTTAAAATTTCTTTTATTTTTTTAATCGCCATTTTTGAAAGTTGTTCTAAGAATACTCTTTGTTGTTTTTAATAAAATTTTATAGATTTATATTTAGGAATTAATTAAAGGTTTTCTTAGAAATGAGGTGGTTTTTATGTCACTTAATTGATAGATACTTTATATATTTCTCAGAATTGTCAATGCGTTGTCTACGATTTTAAAAATTGACCTTTTAAATTTGTAATTACGACTTAAAATATTAAACTAAAAGATTTTTAATGGGTTTTCATTGCACATAATCAAAGAAAACTGTTAATAAGTAAATTTGTTTAAAAATCCATTATTCGTTGAATTTGGATGTTTTTAAAATTTCAACTTGAAATGCTATAATAAAAATAAAATTTTAAGATTTTTGTGAAAAGGAAAATGATTTATGATTTAGTGTGCGATATGTATATGGATGCGATTTCCATGCAAATGCATGTTTTTTGTCGATAGTCTAAGATCGATGTCGACCAAATATCTTTCCGAATCATTAAATTTGCGTTAAATTGGCATCGATTTGTTTTTGCATATTGTTGCATATTTTGGTGATAATGCATATTTTGGTTTTAAATGTATATTTTTGCATATCTAAAAATTTTCGGATAACATAGTTTTTTAATGTCCATATAATAAAAACAATTCTTAAAAAAATCTCAAAATGGTATAAAAAAATGTTTCCAAAATAAAAGTTTTTTAGATCAATAAATAAATTTTTTTTGAAGCTCTGCTTTAAATACAAAAGATCCTTAAACTTTTAAATGATATAGCATCTTACATGGTTAAGGCCGCCAATTGGCCTAACATAATTTATCCAAATCTGTTACATGCTACTTGCTAGGCACATGGGTTACATCGAGTTGCTGAGAAAATTAGAAGCCAATTCCATAATATTGATTTAATGATTTCATGCGGGAAGCAATGTGAAATGAAGCCCGACAAAACGTCTTGCAAAAAAATATGGGATTTCAAACAATAAAACAAATTTTAAATATTTTTGATCCAGAATCAAATGTGGGATCTGAATTAGAAAAGATTTACTTTTAATGATATTAAAAAAGATTTTATTTGATTATGCAAGCAAAAATTTTAATTATGCAGTTATTTATATAAAGTTTTAAAAAATAGTATACCTATGAATAACAATGGAATAACAACAACAATAGAATTTTTATTTTTTTTGTTTTAAATAAAATTAAAAAAACAAACCCTTTTTTATTGAAAATTTTCAAGCTTTTAGTGCATATTTTTCATTTTTTAATGCATATTTTGGAGTTTTTAGTGCATATTTTATGCGCATATTTTTGATTTTTTAGTGCATGAAAATCTCATCCCTACTAAAAAGGAGCTAAGTTGAATTAACGAATCCTGTCTGGCCGTGTGAAGGTTGGAATGGGGGTTTCGAAGATCCCAGACCACGACAGCTTCACCTCACCCCTTGTTGTTGTTTTTCATTATTGTTGTTTATGTTTATCTGGACTACGACAAGAACGGTAAGAGAAAAATGGTTCAAGTTTTTTAACCATCCATAGCTGGGTTTTTAATACACGACCTCTTTAAAAACAAGTAAGAGTGCTATATTCGGCTGTGCCGAATCTTATATACCCTTCACGATTGTGCGAGCAGAGTACAGAGCAACTAAATAATGTTTACATATACATACATACTTACATATTTACAATACTTAAAACTTCAATATAAATGAAAATTAAAAAGCGAAAACTGGTAAATATTTTTTTAAAATCGTTTTTAGAGCATAAAAATATAAAAAATATGTATTTTTAAAAAACCAAGATTCGAACCAGGGAACTCACAGTTTCTAACTTAATACACCCCCTAGACAACTGAACCATGAACGAGCGCTGTTTAAATATCATTAAATATGGACCGTTTACTGTTTACAACTCAAAACAGATTTTTGTTTGTTTTCTTTTTGTAAAGGCACTGTTGTCATACCGTAGATTTATCTCTTTTGGCGAGTTTTTAAGCAGCAAAAAATACAAAAATTCCAAGTTTCTATTTGTTCAAATTATTTCGTTAAATATATGAAATAATAAAGAAGGGTGATAACGAAAATAATATTGGGCATTATGCTAGTATTTGTAAACAAATGCGAAGGGGGGGGGAGATTACACGACAACCGGATTTGAACTTCGCTTTTCAAAAGGACCCATAATATATATACTTTATAGGGTGTAGGACCTTCGATGAAGGGTATAAAAAACAAACTTGATTATAAAAAAAGAGTAATTTTTGGTATTTCAGTATTTTGGTCATAACTCTGCTATTTCTTAACCGATTTGACAGATTTATATACCCACGTGTTAAAGAAGAAATTTGCCATTTTGGTTATAAAACTTGGACTTGGGAAGATCTATGGTTCCCGAAAATGGGTATTTTCAAAAAAAAATAATATTTTGGTCATAACTGTTTCGTGTCTAAACCGATTTTCCCGAGTTTTTCAGAAAATATTTCCTATCTTTTGATATATAAGGCGCAATCATAGGTCATATTACAGTCAGTACTTTTAGTACTTTTTGTATGGGAGGTGCCACGCCGACTTCTCCAATCCCGCCGAAATTTTGCGGGATGGTGTGTATTTATAACAGTGATAACCACTCCATAGACTCGCGAGCCAGTCAATAATCGTATTTTTCACACAGACACGGTCGGTAATTCACATGTATACAACAACTTTGTTCGTTTCAAAACATCAGACTATCATCAATCTCTGCGACCGCACACAAGCACATAATAACTTTGTGTGCGTGCGTTCGGGGCTTTCTTAGTTCGGGGCTTGGTTATCACTGATTTATAACCTAAATGTTTGTACCTAATTTGAAAACTTTGGCTCTTGCCGTTCTCCTGATATACAGAAAAAAGTAATAAAAATACAACAACCACAAGGGATTTTTTGAAAAAATTAGAGGCAGTCATGGTTTTTTGGTCATATCTCAGCCATTGTTGGACCGAACTGGCTGAATTTCAATAGCAAGAAATGGTGGACTTTATGTGACATAAATGTTAAACAACCTAGCCGCAATCATGTCTGGAGTCTCCGGAAAACACATATCAAACGTAAGGCGGACAGACGGTCAGACGGACAGACGGTCAGACTGACAGATGAACAAACGGATGGACATCGTTAAATCAACTTCTCTCCTCATAAGTACCCGGAATATATATACTTTATATGGTCTAAGATCACTATAGTAGAAATTACAAACGGAATGACAAACTATTATACCCTTTTCCACCTGTGGTGAAGGGTATAAAAAGGCAGGACTGGAGAAGTAGGTGTGGCAACTTTTGTACAGACAGATTGCTGACATTATAGATTTATGTATGTGTGAAGAACGGCAAGAGCTAAAGTTGCAAAAATTGAAGACGTGGGCGTGGCACAAACGATCTATTTTTATCTAAAGAACGGTACCATATGTGGTCGATTGGCAAGTGAATCGTGCAACGCATTACAGAGAGAATTTGATTAAGTTCAAATCGAATGTTCACAAACACTACTCTCTCTATCCTCCTTCCCACAACCTATTTTCCTAGTTCCAACACAATGCAATGCATTAGTAGGCGTCATCCCCTGTGTGCTGGTCCTAACAGAAAAAAAAAATATATATATAAATACGAGAACAATTTTTGTAAAGTTGATTTTTAAGGTTTTAAAAGTATTTATGTTAAGATATGGACAGTATAAATTTTTAAAATTAAGAGTCTTTGTACGTAAAAAGTTATTTTTACAGTATTCATAGTCAAGTGGTCAAATTTCGGCCACCGGGCTTATATATAAAGGGTACATAAGATTCGGCATTGCCGAAGAAAGTACTCTTTATTGTTAAACTTACAAAACATCATTAAAGCCAATGATTTTGTTACGGTATACTTAACCTGTTTGGTAGTTTTTGGTAAATTTTATTGTATTAACCTAAATGTATGCTTTAGTTTACAGTTATAACCATTAATTCATTAGAATTTCTTACACAAAATTTATTTATAACATATTTTGAACGAATTAATCTTAATTAATACTTACCACAATATAAAATGTGGAGTTTCATAATATGGACAATGTAATTATTAACTATAAGTTTGTACATATAACACAAGTACGCCATAAAATATTTGATTATAGTTCCTAATTATATGCTATAATTTAAGTTCACTTGCAATATTATCAACTACAAAATCATGTTGATGTATTAGAACCATTAAGTAGCGAAATATCAACCCTAAAACTATAACAATCTTTTTTATGTCGTTGCAGGCGAACTTTGTGTAATATGTATTTCTCTAATATACATCCTATTATTTTTACTAAAAACACAATGGCCCTTAAAATATTGAATGTTATTTAATGACTAATTTCTTGCAATTAAAAGACACCCAAAAGCCTGAAAGTATACTTGCTTTTAAATTGTATTACAATTTATGGCACAGTAATTTTATTTCCATCCATAAATTTCATCCATAATATTAACATAAAGAGCCGGCGAAGCCTTGTGGCTTGTCTGCGGGTAGAAACTATATTTAAATGAAACAGCTAAAATTAATAGTTTATACTGGAATAATAACTAAATTACCCAATACTATATTCTAATATACTAATTGCACCTTTCTACAAAGCTATATGTCACTATATGCAATTATTCATGCCCATAATTTGTTTTGAAGCCTAAAAGCAGACATTATAAATTATAGAGAATTTAATTAAATGGCCTAATAATTCATTATTCTAAAGCATAAATTAGGAAATTTATTCAAGTTAAACAATAAAAAGTTTTTTATTAGAATTTATTATTTTTTTTTTTAATTTTTTTGCTTGCTAGTCTGGTTTGGCCTGGTCTGGTCTCCTTTAATTTGTTAATCACTAAGAAGAAGTTCAAGGTTTATAATTTATTCAAAAATTTTTTTTATTTTATTTGTGTTCAAGTATTTTTCAAAACAAAAACAATAACTCATTGCCTATGTTTAGGCGTTTATTTATTTTGCAAATGTTTTTTATTTCGTTTTTGGTTGCGTTTTTAGTCAACAGTTTACCAAGTTTTTCTTATTTAAATAAAGTGGTTTAGAATTGATTGATGTTTTTTTAATTAGTTTGTTAAAGTGAAAGAAGCACCAGTAAAACAAAAATATATTTAAGTTTAGTTAAATATTAATAAATTCTATTTTGCGTTGTTGAAAACCACGTTAATATTTAGCATATCATAATTTATAACACAGATGATACTTGTTTACGTGTAGTTTTGTTATCAATCACGTTTTGTGGCATAATTCCTGGCTAACGAGAGATATAATTGTAATTTAGGTTTCAGTTAAGTAATTATTTAGGGGTTTCACAAAATAACGCTGACAAAAATTAACGGTTTCTCTTGAAGTGGTAAGAGTAGTTAAACGACTTTTCAAAAAAATAACATTATTTTGCCTCGGTATTATTTTGAGTTTTTAAGCCCCTAAACTACACACTTTTAACTTAAGTGAATGTTAAAACTGTGAACAACCTAAATACTTTAAATATATTGCTTTTTAATGCCCTTCACCACAGGTGGAAAGGGTGTATATAAGTTTGTTTATCGGGTTTGTAATTTGTACAATAATTTTGTTAGACTTTGTAAAGTATACATGTCGCTCCTTTATTGCAACATAGTCATATCTAAAAAACCGAAAATTTTAAATTTATAAAGCAAAAGTGTTGCTTCATACCTTCTTTATATGTAAAAAAAAATCAGTATTATATCTCAAACTCAACCGAAGTTAAATCTGCATATAAAGATACATTTTGAAAACTTTAATCGCCTTTTGCCCAGTTTGAAAACTGCGAACCTCCTAAATGCTTTAAAACTATGACAAGAATGTGGAATAATAAAGAATAACCGAGAGGCATTAAACATGTATTTATAAGATTAAAACAACAGTTTATGAAGACATGTCAATGACACTTTTCGAAACTTCTAATGTTTTAAAACATATTAAAATTATTCTCTTGACGTAAGAGAGTAGGTTTTTTGTAAACAAAACGAATCTTTTTGCATAAAATAAATTTGATATATCGCACCCAAGGCGAATTCAATTACAGCTGGTGTCGAAACTACAACAATTCAAAAACAACAGAAACAGCATAGGTTTTTTTGCATTGCATTGTTAGTGCTTGTAGCTCGAAATGTCAACCATTCTAAGCAAAACACTAACAAATCAAAACAAATAAGCTCGAACTGTCAAAATCAGATGCCGTTTCGACACCACCTGTAGTTAACTCGCCTTGATCGCACCGGTTTCTTAAAAGGGTGAATCTTCAAAATGTATAAGTTTTCAGTAGAGCCAGAAAACCGTTTGTTTTTAACTTGAACTGAGTAAATTTTACTTTTATATCACAAAGATGATCGAGATCTATTAAAAAGCTTTAATAAAATACCAACTATTTCATGTAGATTTGTTCCTTATGTTTGTAAATTTTTCTTCATTGTCATTGCTATCCGCAATTAAGGGAGAAATCGCCCTTATGGCAGTTAGCTCTATTATCTGCACAGTGGGACGAATCCTGAATCTAGATGGCCAATGGTTTTGTGGCTGCACAAAATTATTCTTTGATAAATTGTCAAACAAGTGGTTATAGAATTCTAATAGCACTCGATAGCCTTTAATATTGTATATACAGTAGAATCCCGATAATTCGTAATCGCAAGGGACCGGGCATTTCTTACGAATAATAAGGGTTTTCGATTTAACGGGGTTAAAATAAAATAAATACGAATTAACGGGCTTTTACCATTTATTAACTAAAACGATATAAAAAAAAAAACATAAAAAACAATTGCTAAAAATAAAATACAGTAGAATCCCGATAATTCGTAATCGCAAGGGACCGGCCATTTCTTACTAATTATAGGGGTTTTCGATTTAGCGGGGTTTCGATTTAACGAGGTTAAAATAAAATAAATACGAATTAACGGGGGTTTTCAATTTATTTACCAAAACGATAAAAAAACATAAAAGACATTTCGTCAGCTCAGAATTGGCTTAGCGCATATCATGGTTGTTTAACCATCAAATGTGCCAAACCAATTCTGAGCTAACGATTTGTTAAAAATAAAATTTATAAAAATTAGTCATGTAACAAACTGATCTTAAGAAGATTAACACACACACAATCAAAACCCACGCAAAAAAATCAAATCGGTTAACAAAAAATCATTATTTCCATGTTTCTGTTGTTTTTATTACGAATTGTAAGTGGTAGTTAGCAAACAATTACGATTTATAAGAGGTAAAGAAGATTTTATTTGAAGAAAAAAATTACGAATTAGCGAGGGGACCAAAATGTATGGAAATTTTACGAATTAACGAGATATTTCAAGGGACTGACAGTTTATTACGAATTATCGGGAATTACGATTTATCGGGGTACGAATTATCGGGATTTGACTGTATATAAAAATTATGCATGTAACAAACTGATCTTAAGAAAATAAACACACACACAACAAAAAATATTCATCGCACACCCCATAAAGTATATATATTCTGGCTGCTTGTTGAAAATACGCTCACTTTCGAACAACTTAAACGAAATGAACAATTTTGGTGCCAAATTGCTTGTAGTTATCCTAAGCAGCTTGGGATTGAAATTCAGCAAATTCCGTTTAGTAGGATCAGAGCTATGAATCAAAATGTGGAACCACCACCTAAAAAAAATTGATAATTTTGTTACAAAATTAACATAAATGGTGGAATAATGCACAGAATGACATACGATTTTGCAAGAATTCGTCTTATTCAACTGGAAATTACGCTGTAAAATTTTGTAAACATCGGTTTATAATTTACCCTAGGCGCATTTAAACCCTACTCCCGGAAAAGAGTTTAGTACGCCTAAGACCATAATTAATAATGTTATCACAACAAAATTTGCCTCGTCACAGTTTTATAGGACTTGAGATGATACTGTGAAGATTCGTGAAGGTCGGTCCATAATTTACCCTTGGCCCCATATAAAAACTACTTCCGGAAAACAGTTAAGTACGCCTAAAAACGTAAAAAATACTATCATAACAAAATTTGGTACATCATAGTTTTATAGAACTAGAAATGACACTGTGCAATTTGGTGAAGATCGGTGCTTAACTTACCACAGGCCTCATTTAAAGCCAACTCTGGTAAAATAATTAAATACGCAGTAAACTTTCTTCCAGTTTAGCTTCATATGGCCAAAAAAATTGTTAAGCAATTTTGTGATATACGGTCCATAATTTACCTTAGATTCCATTTTAGCAGCCTTCTGAAATTCACTGCAAACGCTTAAACTAATTGCACCGCTGTATTGAAATTTATGTTTTTCAATACCAGAAATCGTTCTGCAGAATTTGGGATGATTGGTTCATAGCTTACCATGGCTTTTATATAATTTGTTCTCCTGAAAATCATTTAAGTTCAGCTTAAACTGATATTCTACTCAAGCTTTTTAAAATTGATTCTGGTTGTCGGTCAATAATTTTAAATAGGTCTAAAACGCAACAAATTTTAATGCAGATGTCTGTTTTAACAAAGATTATAATAATAAATAGACATTAGACTGGTCGCAATTTATTTTTTTTTTAATTTAATTGTTTGCGCTGCTTAAAATATAAGGTTTGGTGTAAGAAATCATGACCTAATTTTTCAGGTCAATCCGACGGTGCCTAGCCGTGCCGGGTGGGGCCCAAAGTTCCCCATTTTATAAAAAAAACATCTTTTCTATCAGATCTTTATAGTTATACTAGTTGAAAAGCCGAAAATCAAAAATATGACTACGCTACGATCTTCGGCAGAGAAAGTACTTCAAGTGTGCCAAATTGCCTAGGATGCCTCAAGATGAGACAGATAAGCAGTACCTACTCCAAGTTGTTAAGCACTATCGTCATTTATATCCGTCAGTATTATATTTTATCCTAGGCACTACACGGGCAAAATATAAGAATTTCAATTATACAAATATGGCGGTTTAATAAAATTCTTAAATTAATTAAAATTTTTCGTCTTTTGTGAATACATAAAATCAAAAGTTGTGAACAGATTTTAATCATTTATAGCTTGTTTTGTTTGCAATATTGTTTTTTATATGACTCTATAAAATTAGAAACATAGCTCCATTTTTCAATTTTTTATGAATTTTTAAAAACAAAAATTCCGAAATTTTAATAAAAAAATTATTTTTTTTTCCAGAGAAAAAAATTATGTTTCTAAAACGACTGCGCATATAAGAAAAACGTTTTTCCTTTCTTAAAGTAAATTTTATTGCGGAATTTCGGTTTTTTTTTAATTTTTCAATAAGCTAAAGCGTTTTTGAGTTACGCGAAGATATGTTGTGCAACCTCCTTAATTTTCGAAATAACGGTATATCTCGAAAACTAAAGCTAACCTATAAAAACGGCTAGCACCACTGGATTCAGCGACCCCGAATTAGTTAAAATTAGTTAAAAATCTTTCGTTCGTATCATACTAAAATATTAAACTGCAAATACTTTAATCTATCTATACAATATATAATTTCTTAGTATGTCAGGATGTTTGCATGTATGTCCTATTCTTTCCGCAACTTTCTGAAGCCATCTGATGACATAGGAAGCTGAAATTGGGCACACTTGAAGTACTTTATCTGCCGAAGTTCGTAGCGTAGTCATATTTTTGATTTTCGGCTTTTCAACTAGTATAACTATAAAGATCTGATAGAAAAGATGTTTTTTTTTATAAAATGGGGAACTTTGGGCCCCACCCGGCACGGCTAGGCACCGTCGGATTGACCTGAAAAATTAGGTCATGATTTCTTACACCAAACCTCATATTTTAAGCAGCGCAAACAATTAAATAAAAAAAAAAAAAAATCCCATACAAGATGCGACCAGTCTAATAGACATCATACATGTATTACTCCTAAAACATTCGAAGTGTCGGTGGAGGGTATCAAAGATTTGGAACAGCCGAATAAAGCACTCTTACTTTTTTAATTTAAAGTCCTCACACATCAGTACAAAATCATAATACCGTCTCTACTGTTGAGATGGGGGTATGAAAACAATCTAGCTTTTTAAGATCTATCGTTATATACAACTTTGACTAACTTGTTTTTATTAAGAATTATAAGTTTAAGTTAGCAAACAATTACGATTTATAAGAGCTAAAGGAGATTTTATTTAAAAATAAATTTCAAGGGCTCGACAGTTTATTACGAATTATCGAGAATTACGATTTATTGGGGTACGAATTATCGGGATTTGACTGTATTTCAAAAAAAAAAAAAAAAAAAAAAATTCACAATATATATTGCTAAAATATTATGGCATATGTATCTAAACAATTTATAAACCTCGATATCATCTCAAGTTGTTCTCTGTTTTTCTTGGCACCCTACAATAAAACCTAAGATCAAAAATAAAAAAATATGATCAGAACTTTAAGTGCAGGCTCTTAGCATGACTTCATGCCTTTTATCCAGCTGGATATAAAATAAGCTACTTTAGCTTGACAGCTCCGGTTCCTTATTAGGGGACCATGATGATCCAAATAGGTACGTACTAAAATTATTATTTTTTAACCACTTTCGGAGAGGAATTAAGCGCAACCGTGGAATTAGGAATAAAAATCAAAATGATCCCCAGTACACTGATCTTATGCGTCTTAAGGTGTTACAACCTCGGTGTTATAGGTTTATCCAGAACCTTAAGCTTACATAGGGGTAAATGTGCACAGATCGTATACTAATAAAATATAATTTCTAAAATGCCTCTTAATAAAACTCATTTGATGATCCTGTTGCGACTATGAAATGACTTATTATTTCTTCTCACCAAGGGCATAGTTTGACCTTTCAATACAATAAGTTATTTTTGCAATAAAGGTAAGAAAGCAAGCACGACCCATATAGAGCTTCCACTTGTGTATTAGTGTCAACGAGGACATTTGAAGAAGTACTGTTTTAAAGCGATTTTAAGAACACCATAATAGTCATGTTCATTTCATATTAACTAGGGTTTTTGTTTATAAACCGATTAAAGTTTCATATCTAGTTATCATCTACACTTGTACCTTGCACTTCCACTTACATAAACAAAATTTTTAATTTTTTCCCACACCTTTTTTTCTCTTTTTTTCAGAGAAGATATGAAAATTATAAAGGCTGACATAGATGCAAAACCACTAAGTCACAAAGAGGTTTTAATAATTGACTGGTTGCAACAATCCATTACTGAATTACGTAAACAAATTGTAGAATTGCAACAAATTGCCGGTACTGCAATGAAAGAGGTGACAACACGTACCCAAAGCTGGGAAGATTTAACAACAATACGTAGTGATTTTCAACAACTTAAGCTTGAATTAGCCGCTCTAAAAGAACGTCAACAACAAACTGATGTCTATGTCCAGGAATTGCGTGAGGAGACCGCACAGCAAGAGGAGGAATTTCAACATTTTGTGACTAAGCAAATGTATTCAAATAAACAAGCAAACGTTAACCAGCCAGAAAATAAGGCAACACAACAAGTGGATGGCAAGAGTACCAGTGAAAGTTTAGAAGAAGCGGATAATAAAGACATAAAAGAGGTAAGCATCTTGTTTATACTCAAAAAAACTTGGTAGATGAACATATATGCATGTACATAAACATGTATATGTATGATAAATAGCTTAAGCAGGTACATTGTTATGTATCATTGTGTGCAAATGTGTTTATAGGGCTTTGCATTATTTTTTTTTTTGTAATATTTAGGTTGAGTATGAAACGAAAGAGTAAAATATGTTTATAAAGGCTTTGGGAATTTAGTAGAAAAGGAGAGAAAGTTTTTGTTATTTATTGTTATTACAATGTAAAGCATAACAGCTCAACCTTGAAATAGGCTTCTTCACTTTCATAAATATTTGTTATGCCTTTAGATAGGCTTTAATATTATGTATAATAACAAAAATATTTTATGTGCGAAAAAAGCGTTTTATATTTGTATATAAAGGATATGCTTTTGTTAAGAAAAATAAATTTGGCTTTGTAAAACTTTCTTGGAAATTCGAAATATGACAACTTAAATCTTGTGTGGTTTTTTAGTTAACAAATTTCTTTACTACATACATACTTCACCAAAGGTGAAGGGGTTGATATGTCTAAGTTCGTTTTAATATTGGTTTGTCATTTCGTTTGTAATTTCTACAATGTGGATCTGAGACCCTACATATTATGGATCCTTATGAGTAGCGGAGTGGATTTAACGATGTCCGTCTGGGTTTTCTGAATACCTCAAACACGAAAAAGACTATTGCAATTGAAATTCAACTAGAGGGGCTTAGAAATTTCTGATATATGACCAAAATACCACCACCGCCTGAAATTTCTTTCATAAACCAAAGCTTTTTGCAGTTTTATTCTAATCAATAAACTTTATTTCTTAACTTTCGCATGAAATAAGATTATGTAGGAAAATAAGGGTAGAGAAGATTAACAAAATCGGTTGGTAAATGACAAATAACTACATTTTCTTCCAGAAATCATGATTTTTGTATGATCATGCCTATACCATATGAGCTAGGAGGTCTAAAGTTGACTTAGATATTTCTTATTTATAAGGACTATTAAATATTGCAAATGAGCTAAATCGGTTAGTTATTTCACCAGGCCCCCATACAGGTGTACCCATGAATCCAAGGCTTAGGTACGAATTTTATTACTTTGGTGAATGGTATAAAATATTCGGTATTGCCGAATATATACCTTTTACTTGATTTTTTAATAACTACATAAATCCTTTAAGCTTTAAGCTTTTCCATTGTGTCCCGACTTGTTAGATAAGCAAAGTGCTTACAAAATTTTGTAAAAAATCTGCCATAATACGAAAATTTTCTTTTAGTTTATTAAAAATAATATTATGTTTTTGGTATACCTATTGGTTCTTAAATATATAGTAAAATGTTTAAATTTGCAGAAGGAAGTTTATTTGATTCATGTAAAGGGTGTTTTTTAGCCCAGCGCTGACTTCTTGACATTTATGTTAAGCATACTCGGGCAAAGCATCAAGAATAGGATTATGCCCGAAAAACGTTAATAAGTGGTTCAAATGGTGCCGTGCAATAAAGCCATAGGAAATAAAGCCATATGGCCTTATTTCTCAATGAATACAGAAATAAAGGCATATGGCTTTATTACCACCATCCAAGTGCAATAATACCATAATCATTTAGTAACCAAAGTGGAAATAACGCCATAACACTGTAATTGTTATGGTTACAAATTGCAAAAGAAGGAGTTGCCATTGTCAAATGTTGAAGAAATATGCTGTAGTAGGTGGAACATGTTTACAAACTCCAAAGCATAGACGGCATTCGGCCGGGCGCTAGTTTTTCTCCTCTATGGTTAACAAAGACCGGCTTCGCTAACTAAAGATTCTCTGCGTAGTTGGCATTCGTTCGGAAACAAGGCAGAATTTAGAAGCTTTACTTAGCGAAACCGGTACTTGTTATACCATAAAGGAGAAAATTCTTGCGCCCGCCCAAAGGCCGGCTATACAGAGAAGCTTTAGTTAGCGAAGATGGTTTTTGTTATACCATAGAGGAGAAAATCCTTGCGCCCAAAAGTGTTTTCGTTATATTTTCAATATATACACCCAGAGAAAAAATAACAAAACAATTTCTAAATAAATTAAAAGTATATTAAAAGAAAAAAAATCAAATGGGAAATAAGGCCATGTATGGCTTATATGGAAAAAAAGCCATATGGCTTTATTGCACTGCACCGGTTCAAATTTACTTTGTAAATCGGTCATCGTTTCGAGCGATAGGCCAAGTTTTGGCTTAACAGGTTTGTTAATAAATAAAGACTAAACGGCAAAAGGCCTTACAGACTCCATTTCATCCAGAAACACGGTAAGCTTTACACGCTAGTGGCTTTATTGGAGGTTGTTTCTTTAATCATGACAAAAGCGCTTCGTCAAGAACAACTGCGGTGCCCATATTCTCCAAATCATTTTCGTATGGTAATTTTTAATTTAAAATTTAATTTTTGTGGAATTTTTTATAATTTCAAGTTCTATCTGGCTTAAAAATCACCCACTACATTAAAAATACATATTATTGCACCCCCAGTTAAAAAGTGGCACAAATCAAAAAACCTTATTTTTAAAAAATTAAAAAAAAGCTGTAAGTTCAAAAGAAATCTTTGGACCATTTAGTAGAAAATCCATAGAGATATTGATCTTAAAAGTGAACCATTTTTAGTTACGTCGTTTTTGATGATGTATTATTTGCACAAGTTAACGAATTATTTTAAGTTATGTCTTTTTAGATGAATTCAAGTTCTGACACTTTTGTTAAATTCTAAACTGACACAAGTCTAATTCCAACAAAGAGTTTTTTTTACCAAAAGTGTCACAATTCGAATTAAGACTATTTAGAACTTAGCAGTAGGGATCTCCTACCATTATATTTTCTGCCAAAACAAAAACTTAAAAGAGAAACTTTAATGAGTTGCAACTTTATACCAATTCAAATATAAAGAAAGACAAAACTTTTTTTTTAGCAACAGATGACAACAACAAAATACACTGATATATTTTTTATAGATAAACAAGTGTATTTATTGTGCAAGGTTTAAGCATATTAACCCCAAAAATGAAAATTTTGAGTCGAGTCACTTTTGAACTCGGTATGCGATATGTATGTTCGATTTAAATAAACGGAAAACGCTCAAAAAGTATGCATTTAACTTAAACACCTTTTATGAATTTACAATAAAATAATGTTTTAGATTCAAAAATATAATAAATTTAGCATACTTTTGGGATATGTTAAACAAAATGCTTACACTGCTTACAATACTTTTATATTTGTCTTTTTCTTCATTAGACAATCTCAAGTCGAGAAATATAAATAAATTATTATTTACCAATATACAAAGGCTTTTTATTATTACAACTCACTTTATTTCATTTTCCATTTATTATAGCATACTTTAAGGCCATGTTAATATAACTGTATATTCATTGTATTGTTGTTCTATTGCATCTATTACAGTAATTGCAAATAAACAAATTGATTTATTACGTCTATATTTTATAAGTTTGCTCTTTTATTCTTTGCCTGACATACTTTTCAATCAAAGCAAGAAAGCATGTCATAAAAAAAGAATTTAATAAATAATTTTCTATCTTGTTATCTCCCTTTTTTTTATATACGTTTCAATTTTAAAATAACAATGTTGGAAAATAAATCTAATTCAAATTTATATTTTTTATTATCATACTGCTCATGACAGCGCGCAGAAGTGTGAAAAGTATATGAAATAGATGGGAATAGTACATATGTTCACCTAAAGCCTTAAAGTAGGCTATAAAATTAATACTATATTTAATATAATAATTAAATATGGTGCATAACTTGCGTCTGGATCCACGAAGGTACAATTTTTTAAAAAGGAATCATTTTTTTATACAAATTCATAATCATTTCTGTGGCATTTTGACAAAACATCTAAAGTCGAGATAAGATAGAAAAAAAGTTTTTAAAAAAATCTCTGTGAAATAATCATCTTTTTCAAATAATAAAATAAACCAAAATTAAAGAAAAATTTCATTTATAATACAAAATTTTAAAAACGTTAACAAAGATGATTTTTGAATAAAAATTCGTATGATTTCCAACATTTTTTTAAACTTTTTTAATTATTAATTTAATTTAATTAAGCGGACATACCAAAATACAAATATTTTGACAAAATTCGTTTATACTTGGCACAACTATACCTCTCGTGGAGTGGTAAAGTGTTGCCGTTTTTGAAAAAAATTTTCTTAAATTATTCTTATAGTACAAATAAAATAAATTAGGAAAAGTGATTCTTATAGAAAACCTAGGAGCCCCTTAACCTTTGAAAAATGCTTAGGACAAATAAACTAATGAAGATCGGTCATAGGAATCTTATAGAAATTATTCTTCAATAACCAAGTTTATACACATATTTGCACTAACATATGCGCACATTTAAAAAATAAAAATAAAGACTTCTTATATTAGTTTTATTCATTAACTTATCCAATCACTTATTCAACAATTATTGTAGGGTATCAAAAAATTTGCCATTTCAAAACTGTAAAACATATTGTGAGTTAACAAATCTATACACAAAAAAATATACACAATATCTATGTGATGACTTACGAAAAAAAAACATGTACATATAAATACACATATACAGTTTATGTGAGCCAGCATGTTGCTATTCAACACCAACAAAACAAATCTATGTTATGACATGTTTGCAACTATAAAATATTATCTTGTCGCATTTATAAATATTTTGTTAAGCTGGGTGTCAAAATCACACCCTCTCTGTTTACACAAGTGCACACACACACACACACACATATATAAGCTTGACTTTTTGAAATAACACAAACAAATTTAAAATGTATGAAATGCTGGTATTACTTTGTATTCGTATATAGATTTGTTTCTAGGTTTTGAAAAGTTTCTGACATTTTACAATTTTGCAAACAAAAATGGAAAAAAGAGAAAAAAAAATCCAAATGTTTCAATAAACTTGCTTTCATTGATGTGTTTTTTTTTTTTTGTATTTATTCTCAATTTTCATTCAGTTCTACACTTTGTTCAATTGTGTTGCATACTTTTCGGCAAAGTAGAGTAATATTGCATACTTTTTTGAAAATTCACATAAAGAATTTTATGTGCGTTTGTCTGATTGTGACATAAATACTTCGTTTAATGAAAATATGAAAATCTGCTATTTATTTTCAGAAAATAAAAAAGTTTTGAAATTGATTTGTAAGTATGTAAGAATATTTTAGCAATTTGGAAATGTAGAAAGTATTTGTTAAAATATTTTGTTGTCGTTGAAAATAAAATCATTGTTGCTGAGACATACATTTATATTTAAGTGTTTTTATTAGTGACTGTGGTCAGAGAATAAATATTCATGCAAATGAAACTTATGACATTAATTTCTAACATTGCCTGGGTTCATACAATGAACGTTTTCTTTCAGAAGATCTGAGTATATTGCTGCGAGAGGAGAGAAAAATAGCATGTTCTATCACTAATCAACACAGAATTTCCTAAAGAAAACATTTATAGCCAGATAAAATTATGAAATAATGTTCTTGTGATCTTATGGTGTTTTCTTTTCTAAAAAATAATGATGCATTAAAGTTGTGTAATATATTTATCAGGTTACACGAACCCTTACAAACTGATACATTTTTATAAATTACAATGGAACAAAATAATAGCTACGTTTTACACTCAACACTAATGTGTATTGAGCGTGTTAAATATTGAATGCAAAGTTTGTACTAAAAGCGATATTCACCACGCTTGTAGCAATTTTCAACATTAAATTTTCCTACAATTCCAATAAGCAATTAATAAGTTAACAGCACTGATTTTCAATAATTAAAGTCGGCTGTTGTTAAAAATTTTGCGACAAAAAAAATATAATTATTAAATAAAAGTAAAACAAACGAAAAACAAAAAGTTTTTATATCCATCACAATATAACTAAAAATCACAATACAACGTAAATTGTCCGCAAACACAAGAAAAAAAAAATACTTGCTTGCATAAAAAAGTACTTTACGCAGATGCAAAAAAGGGTATTATCTCACACTCAGTTATAACTGCGGGTAAGAAATGGAACCAATTTGCCATTTATTGTTGCAACATGTTTAGAAAGGAAAACGACAACTTCTCACATTTTTGCATATATTTTTAGAATAGAACAAAAACGCGCACGAATGGTAGCATATATGGAACATTATTGTCAGAAAAGAAAACACCATTAGTTTCGTTTCTAGTTGTCATCTCTTACTTTGGTTATAAATTGTTGCATACTTATAGGCGAACTCCTTCTGCTTTAACAATAAAAAATAGCAACTTGAATCATATTTAAATCCTTTGTTATACCATTCGTCGTGACCATATTATGTATAAATATTTTGGAACCTTTAAGTTGGGAAGTGGATTTGGTGCTGTCTGTCCGCCTGTGTGTTGGTCAAAAGCATTAAATTTTCGAAATAAGTTGATAATGAAATTAAGCAAGATCGGTCCATAAATTGCTGGGTTGGGAAAAAATATCACCATTGCCTCTAATTTCAACAATTACAGTCTCACTTTTTGAAGTCTGCCTAATGCATAATGCAATTACGCACATTATTTTAGCAGTGTTATACAAAGAAAGAATATTAGTGGTAAAAATTAGTAGATATTCTATGCTGTCAAACTTTTTTTCTGAGTTTTATTTCATTGAATAAACATATTGTAGGTCATGCATAACCTCTAATCAATGTTTTACCAACTTGATTTTGTGTTAAAAAAAAAAATTATAAAAGCTGACCACAAACATGTCATAAACATGTCATATTGTTTAACGAGTTTAAAATTATGGTCGACTTTGTATATACAGGGTGGCGCAAAATTAGCTATAGGGTTAAAGTTGTTAATAGCTTTTCTATGTTTTTAGTTCAGTATATTATTAAATTTGAAAAATGATATCCTGTAAGTGGGGGTTAATATCGCAGATATGTACGTGGTCTTTTTAAACTATTTTCAAAAATGTTTCAAATAATTTTGGGTATAATAGACAAGATTTTATTTCTAAGGCTGGCTTTTAGTTCAGGGAAGGTTCATGGCTTGTTAACATTAACTGTTTCTTCAAATATCTCCAAACAAGATTGTCAGGTGCTGTTAAATCTGGTTAACAGTAAGTCCAGTAAAAATCGCTTGTGCGCGAAATAATTGTTAGCCAAATGGGTTCCTCGCAAGGCCATTATGGCACCTGCAGTGTATGCCGTTGCTGTATCCAATAAGGTTGGATGGATTTCTACTGTTGGTTTAGGGAAATTTTTCAACGTCTCCCGATATACACCACCATTGACAGAGAATGAGACATATAAATAATTTTCCAAAAAAAAATATGAGCCAATTATCGTTTGGGACAATACCGGAGAAAAAAATAAACTTAAAGGGGTATAATTGCCGCTGATGAACACAAATTCTGCAGCTTTGCTTGAGAATATAACCATTTAATAGTTAATGAGCCTTATCGCTCATTAGTTCCAATTTTCACTATGGACATTTCTTGCCGGACAGACTAAGTTTGTTTGCGAGAAGGGAAATAATTAAAGTGTGACATGCATGCAGCGGCGCTCTCTTATCAACAAACTTCGTTTGTACAGTTACAGACCCAACAAAATCAACCCGTTAGGCTGAAGATTTTCTTTGGGAATGTTAAAGTTAAATAAGAGCGTCAACGCTGTGTCATGAGCAGTAATGATAACTTATCTTGCTTAAAAAAACCCACAAAATAGAAATAAAAATTGAGATAAAACTGCTATATTGACCAAAAATTACCTTAACTGCCATTACTAACAATAGCAGCCAACTTCATTAATAATATCTGATTTTAATGAAGTAAATTCCCAATTCGTAATCTTGATAAACACACTGAAATTTATTGGTGATGGGATGAATTCCAGTTCCTATGCGCATTTCACTGGTTTCTTATGCCAAATCATCGGGAAATCTTTTTCCAAAGATTTAAGAAAAGCTAAATATATAGTACAAATAAAACAGTAAATCGAATGAGAATTACAAGCACTCAAGTTTAACCACCAAATATATCAAAGCTTAAACACAACAATAATAAACATTGAGTTTATCTCTTCTTACATTCCGGACTACAATTGGTTGGTTTTTTTCTAACTTTAAAGGTAGTTGTACATAAGTTGATAAAGAAAAAATAAAAATTAAAACAAATTACTTTATTTTATTGTTTTCGCAAGAATATCAAATTAAAGCGATTTGCCAGTTCAGATTTTTTGCCCTGCCACTTGCATGTTTGTTATCAAAGGTATTCTTGGGAGTAAAATCTCTTATATCTCATTTTAGTGTGCTAAGTGCGCAATTCACTATTTAACACGCTGCCAAAATCGGATAGTCCAATTGCAAAGCATTTTGTATGATCATGGGAATTTTTTATGGATATAAAAACGCTTTGCGCGCTGATTTATGTTGGTCTGTTATGCAACTTAAATACATCAAGTCTTCTTCACAGCTTGTTAAAAAATAAACCTAGAAAAAATAATAATTGAAAAGGTTATAAGGAATTTTAATCATATAACTCATTCTGCGCCACCCTGTAGATTTGTTTGCCCAATGAACATTTTATTTAATCTTAAAAAAGATTAACCAAAATTTGCAAATCAGATATTTTGCTTCTATTTTTTAATAAAATAAAATGAACAAAATCTATTAAAAACCCGGTTTTAGTTTCCAGCAAAATCGCTTCGTATGCAGTTATACAGCAAATGTATCGAGCCCTTACCCCAAAAATAGCTTAAGCGACATCAACTTGCACTATAAACTAAAATGTCATGTTTTCAAAAAAAAAAAGATTAAGCGCCAACCTTTATACAAAATTTTTATAAAACATAATTTAGGAAAACCTTCTTCTGTAAAATTGTGTTTTTGTTGCTTAAGTTTTTTTTGCGGTAAAGGCTCGAGATAATCTGAGGTATACAACTCAAACACATTACTTCGCAAACAGTTATATAACTACAACCTATAACCATAAATATAAAAAAGTTTGCTGGATTATTTAAACATTTTCAGCTGGTTCATTCTTTTTAATTTTATTTAGATGAAAGCTGTGCTGCAAACACTTTTTTAACTTAATTTAGTTTCTTTTAATGAAGAAAAAATTTATATGTACATAATAACCAAAACAGATGTTTAATAAATTGCTCAAACAAAAAATAAATTGGTAACAGAACCTAAATAAAAAATCTACATACATCAATTATGGTGAACAACACAATGTTTGGGGAACAGCAGAATGCACCAGCAGTTTTGAAACAGAAAAAGGGGTCAGCTGTTTAAAACTTTAATTTTTGTGAACTTAAAATTCTCACGTTCTGTTTAAACAAAAAACATTAAAAAAAAAACACGCATACACACGCACTTAAAATTGAAATAAATATTTCTTTGGGGGAAAAAATTAAAAAAAAAGAGAATATAAAACCTTGCAAAAGGATTTATTAATTTTAAAACTCTCATGTTTAATTTAACCGAGGACAGACAGGCAAACTTTATTACCATGTTAAAATAACCATAATTACTTTATAAATATTTGCAGATTAATTTAATAATAAAATTATTGAATTATTGACGCTGCTGTTAGCATTATTATTATTTTCCAATTTGCAATTTAATAAGAAATCAAATGGCAAAAAATTTCTGTTGAAACTGCATGTGGTCGCATTAATTGTAATTAGTAATAAAATATCAATGCTTGGGAAAAGCAAGTGCAGTGGGCAAGGAAGTTCACTCTTAACGTTTTCGAAATATTTTTAATAAAAGTTTTGTAAAAAAAAACAAAACCAAAACAGCCCTAGAGATAACAACATTAATGACATGATTGTTTTAAATTCCTGAGTCATGCTGCATTAAATTTATTTTAAATATTTTATGAATGGGAAGATTTCTATTAAAAGTTAAATATATTTTAACTACAAAAACTTTTAATACACATATTCGAACTTTTTTGCAAATGCATTCGAATTTTATTTAAATAATATTCAGTTTGCAATGTGGCTCAAAGATATTTTATTTAACTATTTTACTTTAGTCTGGGTTTACACAGTGAAAGTTTTCTTTCAGAAAGTCTGACTTTATAGGTGAGAGGGGAAGAGAACAGGGTTATTCTTCTCTCCCCTCTCACCCATAAACTCAAACTTTCTGAAAGAAAACTTTCATGGTGTGAACCCGGACTAATTTTGAAATGTTCAAGTTTTTATGAGAATTTTAACACCTGGTCGCGAAAATAAACATGCAAGAAAAAAGCAAACTCTGTATAAAATTTCTTTTATTTAGCCAATAATTTAATGCACATACAAATTGCTATGACCTAAAAATATGCTTACAATTAATTTATTTATGCAAACAAGCCAAGTAAGAGTGCTGTGGTCGATTGTGCCGAATCGTTAACACCCTTCACTTAACATTATGCAGCATCATAAGCGAAATACACACTATCGAATATGAATGACACTTTTGGTCAAAAATTCGCTTGGTTGCGAGTGTGCATGCTTATTTTCGCCAGTCAACCCCAAATTATTTTCTAGTTGACTGTTGACGGGTGAAAATTTTGACTATCACTCAAGATCGAGAGTATGTAGACCACTCTCTAATTATCAAAGAGAAAAAAAAAAGAATATTTTGATTAAATTTTTTCGTCTAAAACACAATTTTCTATTTAAGCGGCAAATGTGTGTATTTGTTATGTGTAAGAAAAGCAAAAAAAAAAGCAACAAGGGAAGAAATTAGAGGCAGTCTTGGTTTTTTACTCATATCTCAGCCCTTTGTGGACCAATCAGGCTGAATTTCAATAGGTAACAATTCCGAGCTGTATGCGATATAAATATATAACAACCTAGTCCTGAAAAATGAAAAAGGAAGATATATGAAATACTTTGGGAAGAAAAAAGATAGAAGAAGAAACAAAATTGTTGCTCTGATTGTGATCGAAGCTTTAAGGTTCCAAAAAAAAATGGAGCTTCCAAAGAAGCGGGTTTGTAAGGTAGAAACATAAACGTTTCGCTTACCATTGCGCTTACGGAAGGCATGAATTTTATATGGCAAGTTCCCACTTTGAAGTAATACATTTTTGACACATAAAGCGCATTATTCAGCGCATATAAAAATTGTTGGATGTAACGATCAGCGTTGCACACTGACGCCTGTATATGTAACAAAATTTTAAATTTAATAAAGGTTTACAAAACAAATTTTGTATGAAAATTCTCCTTAATAAACGTTTGTTAAATTTAATAATCGTTTATAAATACAGGGGTAAATGTTTTAATACAGTTATTTTTTAGTATTTTCCCTTACAAACCTTCTTCCTAGTAAGAGAATGCCATAGCACTTGAAATTTTATTTTTTTTTTATAAAAGTTGTTGAGTGTTCTTTCACTTACTTTATTGCATTTCTGTATGTCTTATGGCGTATCGCATAATTGTGCGCTTATTTTTTTAACTGTACCATTAGTGCTTCGCAAAATGATAAAATTTTTTATTGGGTTAAAAAATAAAATAATGTAAGTAAATCTTTTCCAACACCTTATAAAACTAAAGTGTGTATATCTACCAAAATACAGCATATAAACAAGTTTAAGTGCATAAAAAACGGCAAAAATAAAAAAAACACCAATTCAAAGAATCTATGGATTCTGCCTCTGAATTTCAACCCTTCGTTTGGAATGAATCACAATAATAATAAAAACGAGTGAATCACAATAATAATAAAAACGAGTGAACGGGGTTAATTTTACTAGAGTTTGCTAAAAACCGTAAATATGTGAAACAGCGGTTTCGGTTTTAAAATGATTAAAACCGGTCGGTTTCGGTTCGGTTTTCGGTTTTGAAAATATCAAAGTTAAACTTCAAACATAAACATATTATACCCACACCACAATAGTGGAGAGGGTATTATGCATTTGTGCTGATGTGTGTAACGCCTTAAAATATTGGTCCTAGACCCACCTTAAAGTATACCGATCTACTCAGAATCACTTTCTGAGTCGAACTAACGATGTCCCTCCGGCTGGCAGGCTGGCTGGCTGTCCATGTAACCTTGTGCGCAAAGTACAGGCAATTTCGGAGATAATTTGATGAAATTTGGGTCATAGGTCCTTCTTGGCACAAGGACCAAGCATATTGGGCTGAATCGCAGGACCACGAGGGAAGATAGGGGCAAATTTCTTCCTCTCAGAAACCATCAAACCGATTTCAATGAAATTTAAAACATAGATAGAACCATATCTATATGGACACAAAATGTATGCATTTTTTAAAAAATAGGACCACGAGGGGAGATAGGGGCAATTTCTGCCTCTCAAACCGATTTTAATGAAATATAAACCATAGATAGATCCATATCTATATGGACACATTAGCTATACAGTTTTTCAAAAATAGGACCACAATTGGAGGTAGGGGGCAATTTCTGCCTCTCACAAACTTTCAAACCGATTTTCATGTAGTTTATAAACATAGATAAATCTATATTTATATGGACACATAAGCATGATGTGTTTTTAAATACTGTGGTGTAGGGTATCATATGGTCGCGCTTGACCGACTATTCTTTCTTACTTGTATATTTTTTTGTATGTAATACAATTTTTTTTTATATGTTTCAATACAGGTACTTTTATTAACCCTTAAGCGTATACCTGTGACTGGCCAAGCATTTTTGAATTTTTTCCAGTTTTTTTTATATAATTATTAAGTATATAATAGAGTTGTCAACCGATTAAGAATAATTCGATTAATCGATCAAACAAAAACAAACTCTTGTTCGAATAATTTTAAAATGGCGATTTTCGAATAACAAATAAACCGATTAAATTATGTCGATTAATCGAACAAAGAAATAAAAGCTTAGAATTTGATTTATTCTCATAGGTTTTTAGCAATTTTATACAAAATGTAGAAAAAGTAAAAAATATTATGAATATTATTTTTGTCAAGCTAATAGGGCCTAAATTTCTTCAATGTAAATAAACTTCAATTTTTAATTACAATATTTTGTTCCCGACGTTTCGTTGATTGTTTGTCGACTTTTTCAAGGGATTGTCTATTTAAATATTATAAAAACAATAAAATATATACAATAAAGTACCACATAAACAATAAAGACTTACAATATGAAATTTAATCACATTAAAAAGTTTTAGATGTACTCAAAATCATACAAATATAAAAATTAATTTTAATATTTAAAAAATACATATTACTTTAAACTTTAAATATATCACAGCTTAAGTAATGGCAACAATATAGCTCGCATTTATTTTGTTCGTGTCTTCCTTCAAATTCATTGTTCTATTAATTTGTTGTTGGATTCTATTCAATTGAAAGCCTAATTTTATTTACATTGAAGAAATTTAGGCCCTATTAGCTTCACAAAAATAATATTCATAAATTCATCACTCTGGCCAAAGAAACAACTACAACAGTAAAAAATATTGTTGCTATAGCCCTCATTGTAATTAATCTCAATGTTTACATAGCGTTTACATTTGCCAGTACTGGCAAGACAGTAGCAATTCATTCAAACTTTTTCACTAATACATAAACACTTTTACAGCTTATTTGTTTTTGCATTGTTTTGCCAACTAATATGTATATGCTTACTGTCTTGCCAGTACTGGCAAATGTAAACGCTGTGTAAGTAGGCAAAAACCGTGTTAAGTATTCATTGTATTTCAAAAATGTATCTTATGTTCGTATTAAACAAATCTTTGATAAACAATTGTAACAGCTGTTTTCTTTTTAAATCAACCGTTAAACAATTTTCATGAAATGTTGATTAAGTTAATCAGAGCCGTTCACATTACATTTGAGATGATTTAGATGACAGATGATAAAGAAAAAAAATGCAACAAACAAATTTAAATTTCTTTAAATTATTAAAAATGGATAAAAAATACTTAAATAAAGTGATCAGAACATCATTTTAAACATATTAATTATGGAATTGTGAAAATTTAAGAATTATTTAAAGTCAAATAAAGACATTAAGAAGAAATCATGGTGACCGATTCTATATTATACTCAGTTTAAGGTATGTTCAGAGGATTCGATGTGGTTAATGAAGTGATTAAGTTGTAATCATGTTAATGTGAAGTGATTAACAAATAACATCAATATATGGTTAATCATCTGGGTAATTCCATGTCAAAACGACCAAGAGTGGGACACGACCCCTTCCGATTTTAATGAAATTTGGTGAGAAGGTTCCTTTTATCTTATTAGGAACATATATGAACGAAAAAAAATTTTAAAATTTGTTTTTCGAAAGTTATGTCATATTCAAAATGTCATAATTTCGCAGAATTAGCCGAATGTGTAGAGCTTACTTCTTCAATATCTCGAAAACTACTTGACATACGAAGATGATTTGGATGTCATTTTAAAGAGAATACTTGGGGCTACAAACCATAAATTGAAACCTTCTCACCAAATTTCATTAAAATCGGAAGGGGTCGTGTCCCACTCTTGGTCGTTTTGACATGGAATTACCCATCTCGATTTTGATGTGATTAGATCTTAATCACGCTCGAGTTGCTTAAACGCGTTTAAAGTGTGAACATAGCATAAGTGTCACAATATTACAAAAGAAAACGATGAAGTAGAAGATAATCCAACGACATCAAAATATGCCGAACTTCTTCCAATGGAAAAATATGTACATACAGAGTGACAGCGGTTGTTTTATAGAAGAAGTTGTACGCAGAAGTTTGGCTGAAGATGGAAGGCCTGCAAACACCTTTCGAAAATCCAAAGTTGTATCGGATTATTTAAGAATTAAGGATTTTACGATTCCTTTAAGTAATACAACGATATGGAGCTTAGATAAAAAGTTGTACGCATCCAAAAAAGATGACATATTGGATTTGAGAAAAAATAAAGAAGAAAATGGAAGATTTTCCATAGTTGTAAATTAACGGACGGATGTATCTTATTTAAAATATGTAATTCTTTTTATTCGTTATTCTCATCGATTAATCGAATAATTTTTCAAATTTAATCGTTAGATCGAACGAATAAAAACAATTATTTGAGTTATTCGAACAAAGCTGAAAGGCGAATAATTGACAACTCTAGTATATAAGAACGAAACTTTATGTATTCCTCAATTGAAGTGTTTTTTACAAGAAAATGAGAAAAAAGTGTAAACACCGTGGGCGTCGCAATTGTCCAAATGAAAATTTTGTGCATATTGTATACACCAGGGCCTGGCCAGGCCTTACATATTATATATGTACTGCAGTAAATAAAATCAAAATTAAACGTTTCAAAAAGCATACGGAACACATAAAAATTCTTTCTTAACTGTTTTTTTCGAAGAATTATTCTATTTCCCGACAAAATGTTCCTGCTATAGCCATAAAACTCCATACCTATAAAAGTAGTACCAGCCTTGCCCAGGGGTTTGTTAGTGTGAGTTTTTTTCTATAGCCACAAAAACTCCATACAATGCACAGAAAAAAATTACGACAAATCAATTGTCATATTGAATATCATATTCGTCAATCCAATTAACTTTTTAATTGAAAAGGCACCAACAACCGAATTTGTAAATATAAAAAATAAATTTGTTACTAAGGATTGTTAAAACTCACCAAATATTTTAAACAATGAGTTTGTTATATTGAATAAAATATTTGTTTACATTTAAACATCTATTTTTATTTGAAGTTTGTTATTTTAACAAAATATATTACTGCTTATTGATTTGAACAACAAATGTCATTTAAGAGTTATTTTTATTATTTTTTTAGTAAAATACATTAAAAGTCACATTACAAGTAACATTACAAGCTATTTCACCAATAGACTAATCCCTGGATGCACTAGGAAGTTCCGACATCACCACAAATCGAATTTTTGATCCCATTGTTGGTATATTTGAAATACTAGAATATATGTATACATAAAATACCCGTTAAAATTTCTTTATGAATCATTAAATAATATCTTCACTTACCCTGTAGATTGATGCAGCTTCTCAGCAATCGAATATATCCTTTATTCCTTCTAAGATTTTGAACCAAAGATATTTTAATTTATTTTGTATTTTAATCTTTTTGACACAAAATAATTTTTTACTATGATATACAAATTCATTTTTTACCAAAAAAATACAAATTGTAAATATGACAATTTACAAACATATTAATTAAGAAAATTGTTAAAAATATTAGAAAAGTTTTAATAAATTTTCTTCAATTACTTATTAACTTTAGTTATTTTTTTCTGTGTGTACTTGTGGTCCCAGCCAGTCCCAGGTAGTAGTTTGTGCCACACAAAGTAGGTGTCTACTTAAGAGTTAAAAAGGTAACATTTGTCCTTCTTTGTACTTACTTAGAATTTTGAAATACCTTGCCGTTGTTGCAGGCTGTTATGTATAAAGTTTTTGTATATGAAGTTCGAGTAGTACACAGAAAACATTAAAAATTTTCTCTAATCACCAATTTTATACCAAATTCATAGAATCAAGCAACCCATTTGTTGATTTTGCACCTATTACGAAAATGATTATATTGATTACTTAAAATTGTAAAAATTTTATATTTTTAATATTTTTTTTTTTTCAATAATGATATTTTCAATTTTAATAAAAAAAAAAATTATCAAAAAACTTGGCCGTTTCAAACAATGTGTTGATTGATTTTGACAATTTCCAACAACAATTTCACAAGTTTAAATTATTTTATTTTAAACGAAATAATTTTTTGTTATTTGATTATTATTTTAATTCAAAATTTATTTCAAAACAACTAAAATGTTAATTATGTAAATCAAAATTAAGAGGGAGTTTACACGGAGTCTTTTCGGACACGTCTGTTTTTGACATTCTCTTTTGAACATGCTTCCAAAAACATATTAGCGGTATTCACACCGAGCTTGTTAGTTTGTTAGTCGTTAATCGTTACTTTTTTACACGCATTTTGTTTTTGTATATTTAACGCGCTACCGGATTAACATTTAACAAATTAACGACACGGCACCCCTGATAAAATAGTTGTTAGTTGGTAACTCACTACTTACCGCCAGCAAACGTTATTTGTGTCAAAGCATGAGTAATTAAATGGTTTAAAATGGGTTTTTCACACTTTCTCGTGGCATGTTTTATTTTTTCCAGAATAATAAATTGTGTCAGAACAATAAATCAGTTGTTTTACTACGAAAGTTACCAGACTAACAAAGTTTTAAATAGGGGGTCGTTCACAGTTGGTAACTTTAACAAATTAACAAGCTACCGAGTAACAAATTAACAAGTTTGGTGTGAATACCACTATTGTTTTTTCACGATGTCTTTACAAACATGTCTGTTTTCATGTATAATAGTCTAATATACATATACATACAAATTAAAAACATTGAAATTCATATAAACAAACATGAAAACTCATTTCATATCTGTTTGGCTACCCCTCTTTCTTCTCTACACCGATCGCCAACAAACAAAACAAACGTGTTTGTTAGACACCGTGTAAACTCCCTCTATATTTTTAATTTTCGTTTAACAAAAAAAAAAAAAAAAATACTTGATTCAATTATTACGTTAATTAAGTTTAACTACTTTTTAAATAATTTTTTTAATTGATAAAAAACTACTAATAATTCTTTCTGTGTATGTATAATTTGCAATTGCTTTAAGCACAAATATATTGTTAAAATAAAAGCTAAAACCGAGGTTTTTTGGTCGGTTTTCGGTTTCAGGTTTTAGGCATCAAAAACCGCGGTTTCGATTTCGGTTAAAACCGAACAGCAATCCCTAAATTTTACGCATATATAATTTGAAATAAACATTTTGTTAACAAATATTTAAAGCCTACATTTATTTGTTAGTATAGTGTTAAATGTTAATGATATTTTAAGGAATCCCAAATAATGTTTACAAATATTCGGTAGTAAATTTTTTATGTTAATATAAAACCATTTTTTTTTTTGGTGATCAAAATAAAAAAAACTTTCTCTTTTGTCGATATATTACAAATTGTTTTTTGTGTGTTTAAAGAAACCTTTCTTAAGGTCGTTTTGTTAAATGGGGTGGTTGCCTTTATCCGTTTGTATTTCGATAGTTGTTATTTATTCTTATTTAATCTCTAGAGCTCAATACTTGTTATAAGGGGTTTTTTATGCTGATAGATTTGTTTTGAAACTTTATTTAAAAATTTTAATAAAAAGTCCAAAAACTAAAAGCTCCTGAAAAAAACCCCTTTCATATGTATACATATACATATGTAAAGTGATGCTTTCAAGAGTTGATTCACTAAAACTGAAACAATTTTAAATAAGTAAGAGTGCTTAACACTATTATTGAAAGGGCAATATATTTTTTTGTTTTTAAGCGGCAATTCATGTATGTATTTGTTATGTGTAAAATAGGCAAGTTAAAAATTAAAATGTATGAATATCTGTGAACACAAGTCAAAACAGCCTAAGTGCATCAATTCTGGGGTTTTCGGAAAATCATTTCAACATACAGACGGACCAACTTTGCTACTCATAAGAATCCAAAATATATATGTTTACACCTTACAAGGTCTAAGATCAATTTTGTAGAAATTTCAAACGGAATGACAAACTTTTATAGTATATCTTTTCCATATGTGGTGTAGGGTATACAAATGTTATTTGGCATAAAAAGACTCTGCGGAATCTATCTTCTATCTATATATATATATATATATATAAAACAGGATGTGTGTATGTATGTATGTATGTATGTATGTATGTAATGTATGGACTCCAAAACGGCTGGGCCGATTTTGAAGAAATTTTCAGGGAATCTTCAGAATATTCAGACGGGTGACACTGTGAAGTCTGATTTTTGATTTTCGGTCTGCGGGCGGAGGGGCGTGGCAAAATCTAACTTAGATTTATATGGTCCAATTTAGATTTATACGAAAATAAAATTTTGCTCCGCTCACCTTTACGCCCGGGTCCATTGATTTGACAAATTTTTTTTAAAATTTTCGTATTAATCCATTTAAAGTTTTGATCGAAAGACAAATTTAGCACGCCTACTTTTACGCCGACTTTTTCTATTAAACGCAAACCTTGAGAACGGCTTGATCGATTTGGACGATTTATTCTTTAAAATCATCGCCATGGTCCAACTTAGGTCTTTACGGAAAGAACATTTTGCCCCGCCCAATTTTTTCGATTTACCTAAAATCAAAAAACGGATCCATCGATTTGACTAATTTTTCTTTTAAATGTTCGTATTAATCCATTTTACGTTTTCATCGAAAGGAAAATGTACCACGCCTACTTGTACGCCCACTTTTTCTATTAAGCGCATAACTTGAGAACGGCTTGACCGATTTGGACGATTTTTTCTTTAAAATCATCGCCATGGTCCAACTTCGGTTTTTACGGAAAGAAAATTTTGCCGCGCCCACTTTAACGCCCACTTTTTTCGATTTAGCTAAAATCAGAGAACGGCTCCATCGATTTGACTAATTTTTATTTGAAATGTTCGAACGCAAACATTTCTCCTAATTTGGACAGGACAACGTCTGTCAGCTCAGCTAGTAGTATTATATAAAATGGTCTTAGATGGAAAAGTGTTCCGTGTAGAAGGGCTTAAGTTGCAAAGCTTTAATTTTAAAAAATTATTTTGTAAGAAAATCCCTTGTATGTTAAAATATTAATTATGTCCTAAAGAATACTAATGTAATTTTAAATCGCTCGTGTGCTTAAAATCACCCTGCAGGGATCAAGTGCCTCTAAGTCTCCAATTTTGTCGATTATTATGTTGACTTATTGGTGGCACTGGGCACCAAGTGTCTTTTAGCACAATGCATTGGTCTAGAGTTGATCCGTAGTACTGGTGGCAAGGTCAATAGTCAACCCTCCGCCGTATTCTGTAATTCGCTAAAGCTAAATCTTTATCGCTAAAAATTTATAAAGTTGATTTTGCGGTTTCTGACTACGAATGCAATTCTGTAACGTGCATCGCTAAATTTGGCAATGCCAAACAAATTTAATTCGCCGCAATTTTAACTTTTAATGTCATCGCTAAAATTTTTAAATTTTGTGTTCTCTATTTTCGCGATCGAGATTTATGTTTAGCTAAGCGAATTACAGTATACGGCTGCAGTACAGTTTCGCCATTACCATTTAGAACAGGGTATACATGTACATTAACGTGGCCGCTATTTTCTTATATTCTCTACCCCCCCCCCCCCCCAAAATCGGTTTAGTTTTATGTTAAAACAAAATATAAAAAAATTTCCTAGCGATAAGTTGTGTTTTAGGGGGCGCCCGCCCCTCAAAGTTTGCCTTCAAGCCCATTTATTCAAATGTAATTTGTTTGCATATGACTATCTCTTTAAAAAAAACATTTTACAAGAATGTTATATATGGCAATATTTTAGCCCTTCTAGTCAACAACATTAGCCTGAAAGAAAGTTTCTTGCTAAAATTAATATTTTAGAAAATAATGAAGAAAATAACACACAAAATACCAAACATTTTATATACGTTTTATTAATATAAAAGGGGGATTTCAAGTCAAGTGACCCAATTTTGAAATCGATGGCTTCCGATTTGGAATTGTATTTTGGATTGTAGTTTAGACACAAATTTTCAACAAGATCGGTCAAAAAGTAAAATTTAAGATTTTGTGCCAATATTCAATAGGACTACCTTGGCGCAAATTTTATCCAAATCGGAAGACATCGATTTAAATTATATATATAAAACGAATATAAAATTTTTGGAATTTTGTTTGTTATATTCTAAAATATTAATTTAAGCAAAAAACTTTCTTAGGGCTAATGTTGTTGACTAGAAGGGCTAAAATATTCCTATATATCATATTCTTGTTAAATGTTTTTTTAAAGAGATAGTCATATGCAAACAAATAACATTTGAATAAATGGGCTTAAAGGCAAAATTTAAGGAGCGGACGCCCGGGCGCGCCCCCCCTAAAACACAACTTATCGCTATGAATTTTTTTGTATTTTTTTACATAAAACTAACCCGATTTGGGGAGGGGGGGAGGATATAAGAAATCAAAAAAATTCTCCACACAAATAACGGCCACGCTAATGTTTAATGTTTAACATTGCACCACCAGAAACCATTTTTAACAAATGCCTGTCTCTTTTCGTCCAAATAGTAGTACATATCGTTGGTCTCATGTAGAAAGGCCCTAACTCACATAAGAAGGCAAAAACACAATAGGAACTGTATGTATCATAATGTAAAATGGGTTCTTCAATTGCTTGATAAACTGATATTTTTGATGCTATTGTATTCAATTTTTGTGACGAGGTGTATTTGCGGGAAATGTATTGGAATCACTAAAAAACTCAATTTCGAAAAAAATCGAGTTAGGGCCTTTCTATTGTCTTTCAGGCTCTCTAGTGACCCATAATTAATTAAAAATGCTAAACACCTGCTTTATTTTTTCTGTTCGAAAGTTTGTATACAAAATTCTTATAAATATTTTTCTTTACTAATACGTAAAAACATCTTTAAATTAAAAACAGAAATATAAAAACTTTTTGTTTGTGATATACATATTTAAATCATTTTATTGCAATAAAAATTTGGTTGGTAGAGCTGATATATATTTCATTCTTAAACACAATTCGGAAGCACTGTATAACTCAATGAACCCACCCCATTACAATTGTTAAGTTTCCTTTTCCTTTCAATTTTTTTCGTTTTTAAGGGAAGTTGTTAACCTTTTTCTGGTGTGTTTATTTTCACTTTGGCAATAACGATTTAAATAAAAAGATTTTCACAGTAATTTTTTGTATTTTCTTTTCCCTTCAAATTTCGGTTGGTATGTATTTTTCCTCGTGTTTTATTTTCCGTTCATAATAAACAATTTACACATTAAAGCATTATAACGAAGCGTTACATAATGGTACTTATGAAAAGTAATAATCATAAAAATAAAAGAAATATTTTTTACATTTATACTCCCTCTCACAGATGATACAAATACACAAACGTATAAATATGCACGAGTGTTATACGTATTCGCCCGGTAATTGTGTCTGTATAAAATTCCATTTTGAAAGTTGAAACCCCTGTCCCAAGATGCACGAACATGATTTCCATTTTAAAGGAAAGAATTTTTTTTTTGTTTGTTTTTTTTTACAAATGTTGCATTTGGTTGTTTGTATGTTTTTCAATTGACGCTACCAAAAAACCGGAAACAGCTGAGTTTTATTGAAAAATTATAGCATGGGGTGATATTTTCCTTTTTGCCAAAAGAAAGGAAGTAAACTTGTTTATCAAACCGTTTTAAATATGTCAACAATTAGAAACACACGAAAAAAAATTATATATGTGTGGCTATATTTTTACATAAATAATTTTATTATTAAAATACAATAAAATACACAGGAATATAAAACCTGATTTATACAAATTGGAGCTGTGGGAGTGAGTGGATTTTGACTGACGATCAAGTACAGTTCCAAAGGAAAAACAAATAAAACAATCGGGGATGATTTTGTCATTTTCAACTTCACGCAAAATTTTGTCATCACTCACGCGCACTCATGGACTATATATCGAAAGTTTCACAGCAACGCACATTAATGAAATCTATGTACATGAGGGTCGATACACAGTAAATGGAAAATTTTTTTTAGGGGCTTTCTTTTGGGGCGCCCCTTTTAAATGTGCCAATAGCCTAGAAGATCCGATTGATAAAGTTTAAGCCTAATCGGATAACGTTGACACGTGTCTCATTGTGCATAAATTAGGGAAAAACAGGGATTTTTCACTAAAATCCGTATTTCTTTGTCCTTAATTAATGCTAAAAATCTCTTTTTCTATTGGTATAACGAACAAAACTATGAAGATCAAAATTAATAAGAATTTTCCTATAAAACCAGACTCGACTCAGGGTCCTAGAATGAATGGTTTCGGTGAAAAATCGCTGGTTTTCCTTAATTTATGCTCAATGAGGCACGTGTCGACGTTATCCGATTGAGCTTTAACTTTGTCAATCTTATTTTCCATCTTATTGGCACATATTGCGGGGTTGCCCTAATAGAAAATCTAACACTGATTTCTTGTAACCACCCTAATGTACATACATATAAAGTATTTTTCGCCTATTTGTACACCGTTTATAAGCATTTTACGCTTTTTGCATCAAAAATTGTTCAATAACAGTTTGCTATTTAAAATAACCGAAATAGTTTCGTGTATAAGCATTTGCTTAAATGCATATCTTGAATTTATCAATACAATATTTATAAATTGCTTTAAAAAATTCTTTTATAAGCATTGTTTTAAACTTAAGCCAAACACAATAGCCCAATTCACAATTTCGTGCAAATGGTCTTGCAAAACGTAGCTTTTGGAAAATTAGGAATATTTAGGAGAATCAACTTCAAAAAATTGCAACTACAGAGATGTGATGATTATATTGGAATGTAAATTTTCAAAAATCAGCTTTAAAGTTTAAAATTGCTCTCTTTCCAAACTAAAAATAAATAAATTTAAGCTTTTTTTCGTTATTGCTACCGAAATATCTATTAAGTTATTAAAATAAATTTAAAAAAAAACCTGAAACTGTTAAAAATGTTTCACCATTTAATGGTCATTTAATGAAAAAACTGATTTTATCGTGATATGGTACCGTTTCTAGTCAAGCGAGACCAAAAAGAAATAATTTTTTTTTTGCAGGTGAAGTAAATAAGCTTTGCTATAAAGCTTTTATATACACCTCTGTGTATTGTTTAATATTTAACAGAACCAATGCGGTATTAGATGTACACAATCGAGTTGGAAAACCATAATGAGAAACACTTAAAACAATATTAATGATCTGAATATGTCAGTAAATGACAAACCAATGGAAAACAATTATTTTTGCAAATAAATACAATCAATAAAATAAATACTCGTTGAAAAAATCTTTAAAAAAAAAATTCAAAACAAAACAGCAAAAAAAATGTTTTTCAAAGGATACTCAGCAACCACAGTGTTCATTTTACATTCCACAATGTACCCAATATACATATCAACATAAACAAAACCACATTGCGTTTACAAATACCTGGTAGTTCTGATTATTACTTCTTTACATCTACTATCTACTATCATCTACTATACATACATATGTATATATAAAAATGAAAAATGTTTGTGTGTTTGTTTGTTTGTTTGTTGGTTTGTTTGTATGTTGGCTTATAGACTCCTAAACTACTGAACCGATTTTCCTGAAATTTTTACAGTAGCATCACGTGAGCCCTAAAAATAAAATAGGCTTCTTATTTTTTCGATAGGGGCAGGGGAATCGGTACCCCCCATTAAATGCCAATATTAAATATCGCATATCTTAAGAGCCGCTTCACGCATTTTGTTGAACTTTTGCTAGTCAAATCTTCTGAGCCCCAAAATTGAAATAAAGCAGCAGCGGGGGAAGCGGTTTCCGCCATAGGACGCCAATGTTTAATATCGCATATCTTAAGAACTGTTATAGTGAGAATGTTCAAACTTTGTTGAAGTCACTCTTATGGTATACTACACTATTGAAAATAAAAATAAAGCGGGTAGGCGCAGGGGAGAAATACCTCTCATAGGATGCATACATTAAATATCGCTCAACTGAAGAACTATTAAAGGGAGAGTCTTCAAACGTGGTTAAAGCTTCTATTATAGCAAACTTTAAATTTCAATATAGTAATGGGCGGGGTGGAGAGAGGCGGAGCAGTTCCCCTCATAGATAGACATATTAATAAGAGCCGCTGCACGCATTTTGAAGAACTTTTGGTAGTAGGATCATCTGAGCCCCAAAATTAAAATAAAATAGCAGCGGGGGAAATGTTACCCACCATAGGACGCCAATATTAAATATCGCATATCTTAAGAACTGTTATAGTGAGAATGTTCAAAATTTGCAGAATTCACTCTTATGGTATACTATTGAAAATAAAAATAAAGCGGGTAGGCGCAGGGTGGGAAATACCTCTCATAGGATGCATATATTAAATATCTCTCAACTGAAGAAGTGGTTAAAGCAGTGTAGCGAAGCGCACCGGGTTAAGCTAGTGTTTTCTATAATCTAGTTATTACCAAGTAGTTACCAGTCGATTTTCCAAGTATCTATAGGAGATAATCTTTTAAAATCGTAAACTAAGAAACACTACTTGATTTTTAAAATGGTAGTTTAACTATTAAAGACACAGAATCTTTGACAATCGAAAAAAAAATATACGGCCATTGTAAGTTTTTGCATAAAAAAGTCAAAAAAATTTACATATTTTAAAATTTACATAGAAAAATAGAATTTTATCCGTCCATACAAACTGAACTCATTTTGTATACTGTGTAAAGTTTTTTCATTTAGTGTAACCAATAGAGTATTCTCTTTTGTTAGTTGTTAAAAGCTGAACCTGCTTTTACACGAGATCTCTGCAGATAACACTTGATTGGACATGCCCCACTTCAGTCGAAGGTTTCTTCGCTTTGCGACTTAAAATAAAAGATGCTATTTCGAAGCCATTTTAAATTATTACAAGAAATAAACCAAAAGGTCTCAGCCATTAAATGAAATGGAAATTGAAAAATGTAACGGTTAAAGGTTAGATTGAAAAGAGGAGGATGATGTATCACATATGCGCATATTACCTGCCTGACGCATTATTTTTTACATTAATATTGAAAACAATAATAAAAAATAAAAATTTGGTTTTGTTTTCAATGTAAATATGCGAAAAAATTTTTCGTTTCGATATTGTGGGCCAGGCTGTACATGTTATGTGCTCTATAGGAAAAGTTTTACCCAAAACTAGATTTAATACCAGCTAGAGAATATTGTGGACTTTACATAATTTTCCAAGATTTTCCATTCCATTTTCCTCTCCCTACAGAATTCCAGATTTTATATTGTCCGTTTTAGTTTTTTTTCGCTCCGAAGCAAATAAAATGCAGGACGGTTGCATAATTGGAGTTCTAGTGACCCGTTATCTCCACATATTGTACCATTAGATAATCCGGTGCGAGCGAAATGAATACGGTGTGACCCATTAATGAAATAATAAGTCTTCTAGCGGCCAATTTCACAAAGTTCAGTTATAATTAACTATCTGTTATAGCTGTTAAAAACATATTGTTAACTGGAAGTAAAAGTAATAGTAAGTTTTAACCCTTATGTGAAGGGCAAGGTACCCGGGTACCTTTGGCGTTTTCAGATTATTTTTTTTTTATAGAAGGAGATGATCCACATAGCTGAAACTTCTTGAGTACTCCTAACTATTAATAAATTTTAAATTATCATTATTTTTTTAGCTAAAAAATCATTTTGAAAGGGCTTGGTGTACCAAATTTCATCTTACACCCTTAACGGTATGGCAAAGTACCCGGGCACCTTCATACATTAAGTATCGAAAAACGATTATTGCAAGTATATTTTTAGTGAACTGTTGCTTAAATAAAATTAAAGGAAGTCGTAATGAATATTTAAGAAAAACAACCAAAAACAATATACATATTTAAATAAAAAATAACCAGAAATTAGCACTTAGCTATTTGTTCATATTGGACAGCTTGTTGAGTTGAATGCTCATTAAAAAATTGGTTTGAAACATCTTGTGCAAGCTTTGCTTGTTTTTATGTGCTTCATACGTAGTTGCGAGCACACGCGACAATTCCCTACTACTACGGGAGTACGCACGCTTTTATCATTTATTTTGCAAACCGAAAATGTTTGACGTGGATACATGAAAATCTTTCCCCAGCAAACTCGGTATTGCAGATTTGACTGAGATAACTTTTGGGTTTATGATGCGTTGTTGAATATATTACTAACACACTTCAAATATGATCACTTTCAAAAATTGTCTGGTTTTCCATATACATGTATGATATAAGATGATAATGCTGATACATCTATAGTATTATAAAATCGATTTGCTCTGCGTTTGCAGGAATATTCCTTTTGTTTTGTTGTAAAATGTAAAACTTTCAGGCTTAGCAGCAAAAGTAGATTCTACATTGGGCTTTCTGGCTGGTTGTACTTTACAACCTTCCATGCAAAGGGTAAGAGTTCATTGCATCGCAAGCCAAAGACGGTTTATAGCTCTGACGTAAATTCTCATTAAACATTGTTCAAATAATCTCGAAAAAATAGCTTTATATGTTCTGTTCGTAATATGCGGGTTACATCATTTTCAAAACTTTTGAACAGTAGCATCATTTTGAATCTGCAGACAACGGCAAGTGAGTAGTTTTCCACAACTCTGTTATGAGTTCTCTATTTGTTTTGTGGACGCCAGCGTGAATAAGTATCCCAATAAAGCGTTTAATTATTCTTTACAAAATTACTCAAATGTTTTTATTCCACATATAAAGTTCAAACTGAGTATCTTTGCAATAAGCGAAATCATCGGAATAATATTTACATTTTTTTTGTTTCACATTTGCATAGAGAAATATTAACGCTAAATTTCAAACTTGCGTATCTAACCAGTAATGTTTTGGACAACCCAGGGCGCTTACAAGATATTGAAATTTTACTGAAAATGAACTTCTGTTGTAAGTCTCAGAGTTATTTTTCGTTACTATGCACATGTTTTCGACAAAAAATTTAAGTTCCCAATATTATTTGCATATAAGTATGTACCCGGGTACCTTGCAATGCTGTTAAGGGTGTTTTTTTTTTGCCATTCACATAAGGGTTAACTGAACTTGGTGAAATTGCTAATAAGTGTTGGAATTTTCAATAAAATAAATTCGGTTATTTTATTAGGATTTGCAATTTCCCAATATGACTTTCGTTATTCTGCCGTCATTAAAGTCATCCCAGTCGTTCACATATTCGTCTATTTCCCATTCCTTGAGTTCACATTTTAAATTTGTAAAAGGTGTAGCGTTCTCTAGGTAACAGTGTTCAGATAAATCCCCAATATGGATAGCCAGTCCGCGTCTTCGTTCTCCCTAAAGCCTTAAAGGCTTGGCATCCATATTATCTCCAAACCTCACCAATCGCAGATGAAATCCCTTAACAAGCTATCAACTGGAAACCACAAGGTGACCGGTGTATTGGAAAATCAGCAGACATTTGGGAACTACAAATTACAACGGAACTGTCAAAAATACGCCTTAACTTATTTTTCGCCGCATTCCCGTTAACCGATGTTGAAAATAATATCGAAATAGGATTCTAAGTAATTTTAATAACCGGTCGGCGAAAAATGGATTAAATGGAATAAAGTTAGTCATCAAGCAGAAAACCGAGACTGTTGGAATCAGCTTGTTACAGGGTTAAATATATATTTACCCAGTCAAAATAAAAGTGACTTGAGATTTAACGTCCTCGTTTTTCAGAGTTTTGTTGGCCGTTTTTCCTTAACTTCATTGAATCTTTAAAACATTTCACAATTGCTCTACTCATTTCTTTTTCTATTCACATTAATGAAAAATACCTTTAAATATTCGTGAGTCACTTCTTGGCAAACTATTGCCGGATTTCTTAAGTTCTTTTACAAACGCTTCAGTATCTTATAAGGGTCTGAGCAAAAACATATTTAAAATTTTTCTGCTTTCATTTACTTACAAAGTGTATAAAAAATATATTACAATGTAAACATTTAAAAAAATATATTTCTTTACAATATTCGGTACACATATTTGCAAGTTGTTAAAATGTAAATAAAAAATTTATAAGGTCAGAGATTTTTATCAAGGGTTCAATTTTATGGCATTCATATTGAGAAATGTCGAGGGTGAAATAAATAAAGGTGAATGATTTCAATGAAAGAATATATAAATTAAATTGAAATAAATATAATTTTGCATACAATTGAAGATTTAAAGGGAACAAATAAGATTTAAATGTAAATGATTTTGCCCATAAACAGTAAAGGAAATGTTTAGCATAACGTAAGGAGTTTATTTATGGTAAAAATTAAGGCATACTTTTAAGTGCTTATTCCAAATGACCTTAAAACGTGTTTGCAGTCATTTAAATAAGTATTTTCTGTATTGTATTGTAATTAAATTATAGTAAGAAAATGTAATGGAAACCTTAAAACACACACACACACACACACCTACACACCTTAAAGTATATTTTAATATAATTCAAACGATATATTCGAAAATTAATCTTATTGAATAATATGTTTGAATAATAATAAAAAAAAATATGCTTAAATTTAATTAAATTTAACGTTTGTAGCTGAAACAAAAATTCATATAAAATTTCATAGCATACTTTTATGCATCAACACTCTATTTGCTGTATTTCAATCAACCCAAATTTACATATTCCTTATCTTCTTTTCTTTTTTTTCTTGCGTATTTGCAGACATCTTCACTCACTCAACTGGCTGACCACAAAAGACGCCACTGCCGTTTTCAACGTCAACAACTTCACGAACTACAATTGTCACAGCGTCAACTGAAACGTCAATTTAATGAATTAAAATATCATCGCATTGCCGAACGTGTTCGCAGTATTGAAATTGAACAGCATCGCATAGCAGATGCCAATTTCAATCTGTCACGTCAAATAGCCTCACTCGATAAGTTACACTCGTCCATGTTGGAGTTGCTTGAAGATGTTGAGAATGTTCAAACGAAAGTTGATAAAAATCTGCCTGAATTGCGTCACGAAATTTCAAAATTGGAATTTTCCAATGCCCAGCTAATGTCCGAACAGAATTTGGTGCGTGAAGAGGGTAAAAATGTGGCACGTTCCTTGCAGGCAATGGCTGTTAGCGTAAGTACGTTGCAAGAAGAACGTGATGGAGTAAAGCACATGCAATCAAATGTTGGGGAAATGCGTACCCAATTGGATCGTTTGCAAACAATGGTTGAGGATGTACAAAGAGCTCTGCAACATCGCCAGCATCGTGGTTTTGGCAACAAGGACAATAAGGTATGTTTTTATGTACACATATGAATGCTTTAATAGCTAAAAAAGAAATCAGGGAAACTGTAAACATTCATAAAATGAATACTAGATAAAAGTTAAAGGGTTTCGTATGTACGCCTAGGAAAACTAATAAAAAAAAATCTAAAAAAAAACTCTCCAAATTTTCACAAAAGTACAATTCATAGTAACATTCAGTCTTTTTTAGTATTTCCTGTAAATGGTAGTTGCAATATTTAGTTTTTAGATTTTTTTCCATTCTAATAAATTTCAAATTGTGATTTTTGCGAAGCTCCATTTTTTTTTTGGTTACATGTTACATTGCTATTTTATCATCAGTTTTGTAAATTTTGTTGTTAAAATCTGTCACGTTGTGTCAACGTTTGCATGCACATGATTTGTTTGTTAAAATATAAAATGTCATTATTCTTGCATTTTCCAACTCCAACATTTACAATAAAATACTGTCGTCATTTGCTAGCGCCATATAAAAAAAAGTTGACAAAAAATAAATCCCTAAAAGTATACAGACATTAATTTAAAGTTTTGCAATTTGAATATGGTTTTTTGAATCCCTTTAGCTGTGCAATAATATGTTTTTGTGTACAGTTAAGCCCCTTTAAATGCGTAGGAGCGAAAAAAAAAAAATTATTTCATTTGTATTGCTTAGGAAACCTGGGATTAGTTACTAGAACTGTAAAATGTATACATAGTAATAGCTTTTTTGGCAATATTTATTACGCGTGTGAATTTCCAAAAAGAATTATCGCTTTTCGTAATCGTTTTAAAATATTGAAGCTGTTAAAGCGTTTGTTCTTATCTTTAAATATTTCCATAATTATTAGTATTGTGGTTATTTTATTGAACTATTTATGGTTTTTAATCCAAATTTTAATATTTTTAATTAGGCTTAAGTTCATTAAATTTAATTTTCATTAAATTATTTTTATGAAGAAAGGAATTTTACAACATGAAAATTAATTAAAATTTATTGATAATTTTTCATTCTTGACTCAAGCTGGGCTCGAACCCAGGTGTTTACGGACAGGTTACCCTGACATGTTTCGATTGCAACCACTCAATCTCCTCAGAGGGCTTGCCGTTTAACACTCGCAGCCATCGACGACTGCTGACGTCATTAGTCAAACATCAATCCTTAAACCAAATTGTATTCAACCTTTGGTAGATCGAAATTTGCTTTGAATGATTATCTATTTTAATTTATTTTAACATGTTATTCCTTTACTTCTGTTTTTTCGTACTTTTGTCAAGAATTCTTCTTGAAGTTCAAAGTACATATTTTTTTGTATTTTCATTTTTTTGTCTTTCTTATTCTTGTTGACCTTTTCAGCACAACTTGAAGGACAAATGCAAACATAGAGCTCGTGCCTTAGCTTTAACAATTATTAGTATTGTGGTTATTTTATTGAACTATTTATGGTTTTTAATACAAATTTTAATATTTTTAATTAGGCTTAAGTTCATTAAATTTAATTTTCATTAAATTATTTTTATGAAGAAAGGAATTTTACAACATGAAAATTAATTAAAATTTATTGATAATTTTTCATTCTTGACTCAATCTGGGCTCGAACCCAGGTGTTTACGGACAGGTTACCCTGACATGTTTCGATTGCAACCACTCAATCTCCTCAGAGGGCTTGCCGTTTAACACTCGCAGCTATCGACGACTGCTGACGTCATTAGTCAAACATCAATCCTTAAACCAAATTGTATTCAACCTTTGGTAGATCGAAATTTGCTTTGAATGATTATCTATTTTAATTTATTTTAACATGTTATTCCTTTACTTCCGTTTTTTCGTACTTTTGTCAAGAATTCTTCTTGAAGTTCAAAGTACATATTTTTTTGTTTTTTCATTTTTTTGTCTTTCTTATTCTTGTTGACCTTTTCAATTAAAATAGATAATCATTCAAAGCAAATTTCGATCTACCAAAGGTTGAATACAATTTGGTTTAAGGATTGATGTTTGACTAATGACGTCAGCAGTCGTCGATGGATGCGAGTGTTAAACGGCAAGCCCTCTGAGGAGATTGAGTGGTTGCAATCGAAACATGTCAGGGTAACCTGTCCGTAAACACCTGGGTTCGAGCCCAGATTGAGTCAAGAATGAAAAATTATCAACAAATTTTAATTAATTTTCATGTTGTAAAATTCCTTTCTTCATAAAAATAATTTAATGAAAATTAAATTTAATGAACTTAAGCCTAATTAAAAATATTAAAATTTGGATTAAAAACCATAAATAGTTCAATAAAATAACCACAATACTAATAATTGTTAAAGCAAAGGCACGAGCTCTATGTTTGCATTTGTCCTTCAAGTTGTGCTGAAAAGGTCAACAAGAATAAGAAAGACAAAAAAATGAAAAAACAAAAAAATATGTACTTTGAACTTCAAGAAGAATTCTTGACAAAAGTACGAAAAAACAGAAGTAAAGGAATAACATGTTAAAATAAATTAAAATAGATAATCATTCAAAGCAAATTTCGATCTACCAAAGGTTGAATACAATTTGGTTTAAGGATTGATGTTTGACTAATGACGTCAGCAGTCGTCGATGGCTGCGAGTGTTAAACGGCAAGCCCTCTGAGGAGATTGAGTGGTTGCAATCGAAACATGTCAGGGTAACCTGTCCGTAAACACCTGGGTTCGAGCCCAGATTGAGTCAAGAATGAAAAATTATCAATAAATTTTAATTAATTTTCATGTTGTAAAATTCCTTTCTTCATAAAAATAATTTAATGAAAATTAAATTTAATGAACTTAAGCCTAATTAAAAATATTAAAATTTGGATTAAAAACCATAAATAGTTCAATAAAATAACCACAATACTAATAATTGTTAAAGCTAAGGCACGAGCTCTATGTTTGCATTTGTCCTTCAAGTTGTGCTGAAAAGGTCAACAAGAATAAGAAAGACAAAAAAATGAAAAAACAAAAAAATATGTACTTTGAACTTCAAGAAGAATTCTTGACAAAAGTACGAAAAAACAGAAGTAAAGGAATAACATGTTAAAATAAATTAAAATAGATAATCATTCAAAGCAAATTTCGATCTACCAAAGGTTGAATACAATTTGGTTTAAGGATTGATGTTTGACTAATGACGTCAGCAGTCGTCGATGGCTGCGAGTGTTAAACGGCAAGCCCTCTGAGGAGATTGAGTGGTTGCAATCGAAACATGTCAGGGTAACCTGTCCGTAAACACCTGGGTTCGAGCCCAGATTGAGTCAAGAATGAAAAATTATCAACAAATTTTAATTAATTTTCATGTTGTAAAATTCCTTTCTTCATAAAAATAATTTAATGAAAATTAAATTTAATGAACTTAAGCCTAATTAAAAATATTAAAATTTGGATTAAAAACCATAAATAGTTCAATAAAATAACCACAATACTAATAATTGTTAAAGCAAAGGCACGAGCTCTATGTTTGCATTTGTCCTTCAAGTTGTGCTGAAAAGGTCAACAAGAATAAGAAAGACAAAAAAATGAAAAAACAAAAAAATATGTACTTTGAACTTCAAGAAGAATTCTTGACAAAAGTACGAAAAAACAGAAGTAAAGGAATAACATGTTAAAATAAATTAAAATAGATAATCATTCAAAGCAAATTTCGATCTACCAAAGGTTGAATACAATTTGGTTTAAGGATTGATGTTTGACTAATGACGTCAGCAGTCGTCGATGGCTGCGAGTGTTAAACGGCAAGCCCTCTGAGGAGATTGAGTGGTTGCAATCGAAACATGTCAGGGTAACCTGTCCGTAAACACCTGGGTTCGAGCCCAGATTGAGTCAAGAATGAAAAATTATCAATAAATTTTAATTAATTTTCATGTTGTAAAATTCCTTTCTTCATAAAAATAATTTAATGAAAATTAAATTTAATGAACTTAAGCCTAATTAAAAATATTAAAATTTGGATTAAAAACCATAAATAGTTCAATAAAATAACCACAATACTAATAATTGTTAAAGCTAAGGCACGAGCTCTATGTTTGCATTTGTCCTTCAAGTTGTGCTGAAAAGGTCAACAAGAATAAGAAAGACAAAAAAATGAAAAAACAAAAAAATATGTACTTTGAACTTCAAGAAGAATTCTTGACAAAAGTACGAAAAAACAGAAGTAAAGGAATAACATGTTAAAATAAATTAAAATAGATAATCATTCAAAGCAAATTTCGATCTACCAAAGGTTGAATACAATTTGGTTTAAGGATTGATGTTTGACTAATGACGTCAGCAGTCGTCGATGGCTGCGAGTGTTAAACGGCAAGCCCTCTGAGGAGATTGAGTGGTTGCAATCGAAACATGTCAGGGTAACCTGTCCGTAAACACCTGGGTTCGAGCCCAGATTGAGTCAAGAATGAAAAATTATCAACAAATTTTAATTAATTTTCATGTTGTAAAATTCCTTTCTTCATAAAAATAATTTAATGAAAATTAAATTTAATGAACTTAAGCCTAATTAAAAATATTAAAATTTGGATTAAAAACCATAAATAGTTCAATAAAATAACCACAATACTAATAATTGTTAAAGCAAAGGCACGAGCTCTATGTTTGCATTTGTCCTTCAAGTTGTGCTGAAAAGGTCAACAAGAATAAGAAAGACAAAAAAATGAAAAAACAAAAAAATATGTACTTTGAACTTCAAGAAGAATTCTTGACAAAAGTACGAAAAAACAGAAGTAAAGGAATAACATGTTAAAATAAATTAAAATAGATAATCATTCAAAGCAAATTTCGATCTACCAAAGGTTGAATACAATTTGGTTTAAGGATTGATGTTTGACTAATGACGTCAGCAGTCGTCGATGGCTGCGAGTGTTAAACGGCAAGCCCTCTGAGGAGATTGAGTGGTTGCAATCGAAACATGTCAGGGTAACCTGTCCGTAAACACCTGGGTTCGAGCCCATATTGAGTCAAGAATGAAAAATTATCAATAAATTTTAATTAATTTTCATGTTGTAAAATTCCTTTCTTCATAAAAATAATTTAATGAAAATTAAATTTAATGAACTTAAGCCTAATTAAAAATATTAAAATTTGGATTAAAAACCATAAATAGTTCAATAAAATAACCACAATACTAATAATTGTTAAAGCTAAGGCACGAGCTCTATGTTTGCATTTGTCTTTCAAGTTGTGCTGAAAAGGTCAACAAGAATAAGAAAGACAAAAAAATGAAAAAACAAAAAAATATGTACTTTGAACTTCAAGAAGAATTCTTGACAAAAGTACGAAAAAACAGAAGTAAAGGAATAACATGTTAAAATAAATTAAAATAGATAATCATTCAAAGCAAATTTCGATCTACCAAAGGTTGAATACAATTTGGTTTAAGGATTGATGTTTGACTAATGACGTCAGCAGTCGTCGATGGCTGCGAGTGTTAAACGGCAAGCCCTCTGAGGAGATTGAGTGGTTGCAATCGAAACATGTCAGGGTAACCTGTCCGTAAACACCTGGGTTCGAGCCCAGATTGAGTCAAGAATGAAAAATTATCAATAAATTTTAATTAATTTTCATGTTGTAAAATTCCTTTCTTCATAAAAATAATTTAATGAAAATTAAATTTAATGAACTTAAGCCTAATTAAAATATTAAAATTTGGATTAAAAACCATAAATAGTTCAATAAAATAACCACAATACTAATAATTGTTAAAGCTAAGGCACGAGCTCTATGTTTGCATTTGTCCTTCAAGTTGTGCTGAAAAGGTCAACAAGAAAAAGAAAGACAAAAAAATGAAAAAACAAAAAAATATGTACTTTGAACTTCAAGAAGAATTCTTGACAAAAGTACGAAAAAACAGAAGTAAAGGAATAACATGTTAAAATAAATTAAAATAGATAATCATTCAAAGCAAATTTCGATCTACCAAAGGTTGAATACAATTTGGTTTAAGGATTGATGTTTGACTAATGACGTCAGCAGTCGTCGATGGCTGCGAGTGTTAAACGGCAAGCCCTCTGAGGAGATTGAGTGGTTGCAATCGAAACATGTCAGGGTAACCTGTCCGTAAACACCTGGGTTCGAGCCCAGATTGAGTCAAGAATGAAAAATTATCAATAAATTTTAATTAATTTTCATGTTGTAAAATTCCTTTCTTCATAAAAATAATTTAATGAAAATTAAATTTAATGAACTTAAGCCTAATTAAAAATATTTATATTTCCATAATATTTTGTTTAATTATTTGTTATCTTCATTAAAAGTCCTTTAAACAAGAAAAAATAATTAACAAAGTTGAAATTTCTAAAACGATGATAGCTTAGTCTGGGTTCACACTATGAAAGTTTTCTTTCAGAAAGTCTGAGTTTATTGGTGAGAGGGGCAGAGAACATGCTATTCTTCTGTCCTCTCTCATCCATATACTCAGATTTTCTGAATGAAAACTTTCATAGTGTGAACCCGGACTTATTTTCTAAGTTACTTTTTATACAAAATCCTTTTTTGTGAATAATTTTAAAGGCATACTTTTAGATGCTCAGCTTATTGCAAAGTTTAATCTTACATTACTTCAATTAACTTAAAATTTTTTTGTTGTCAAAGAATTGATTCAGCAGAAGCAAATTATTGATATAAATAATTAACAATGCTCAACAGAATCCTTTTAATTACACTAGCCAACCAGATTTTGGACTGTTGCAACCAAATATCTTTCCTAGGGTAATTTGGTGGGCTGAATTCGAGTCTGTAATTGGTTTTTTCACATCAGGTTTTCGAGATACAAAAAAATCTTTTTATTCGGTTCTTACATAAAAAATTACTAGTTTATTTAAAAATTAATGAATTTTCAAAAGTGAATGGCATTATTTGAAAGTCGTTTGTATTTTGTTGGTTCGGTTTCACGTCTTAGAGTCCAGCAGTAGTCTCCCAGCAAGCGTTTGCCTCAAAATCCTTGATAAACTCTTGAAATTTCCAGTATATCTTGGTCAGCATGCTGCCCTTGTTCGCACTCACAGAACATTGTCGGTGTCGACGGTTTGTCGAAGTCTCTGACTGCAAAACCAAAATAATGTAAAAATGCATATCTTGATGATTCTGATATTGCATATCCTTTTTTTCAACCAAATATTCAATAGCTTGAATCCGTAACGCACGACCTCCCTGACATGCTTAAACGCTACTATTATAAAGATTTAGAATGAATGTGGGCTTCTGTCAAATAAATAATTGTGAAATTGTTTTGTCAGTATCAAAGTATATTTATAACAAGTACATGCAAGTTATCGGCTGATCAGTTGTTTTATTTTCGATATTGTCAAAATTTGCTTACATTTTAGTGCGCCATGATTTTTTTTTTTTTTTTGTTTTCTTTATGTTTGGCTGTTTGACAGTATCAAATGTTTTTACACAAACAAAATGAATGTTGTTTTTTTTATTGTTGATTTGTTGTAGACTTGCATGTACTTGGTATAAATATACTTTGGTCAGTATTGACTGTTATACAGTATTGCCAGCATGTGATAAAAAATTAACAAGACGTGATTGCCCAAGATTCGATTTCAGCGCACCCAGATTAGTTAAAAAACGGTACACTCCCAAGGTACACTCCTAGCACAAAAGCATTATTCTGCAAAAACTCATTTCATGAGAATATTCAAAAACCAACGCATGCCCAGCAACCACCAACATGCATCGAAACCTCAAGACCCAACCAGAATGAGAATAACGTGGCTTAAGCAACTGAGCGAATACATGTAAATCATATGTGTCAAACCATATTGCACTTAAGAAAACTTATTGTTAAGTTTTAGGAGACTATCATTCGCTTAAGCAAAGTGCGAAACTGTTTGTTTTTATTAAATGCATTTGAGAAACTTTTTTTTGACGGTAGCTTAAGTTTGTTTATGCACATTTTGGTTGGGCCTTCAGCCTTTCATCTTCTTTCTTTTTCGGAGTCTTAACTGGTCTGAAACATGTATTAGGTGGGGAACAGAATAGTCGGTGCAGTACAACGATACGAATTGCGCTGCAAGTTGTCAAAAGATAAAAACGGCTGTTTCAAAGTAGTCTCAACAGAACTCGTAGTTGTAATAGTCGTTGCAGTTGAAGTTGAAGCGCAAAATTCGAAATTTTTAACTTTGCTGCGGTACAGAGCATTCGTCAACTTCAGCTACTACTACAACAACTTAATTCTGTTCCAGGCCTTACGAACTAACTCTCTACTAACAGACTAAAAAATATTCATCTTACCATCACACCAACGCTTTTCCCATTTTGACTATCTCATAAAACGTGCCTCTCACTGAACTAAGCATATAGATGTGATTTCTCGTCAGTCTTCATTTTGAAAAAATCAAGTAGACTTCAAGAGCCTTATCACTTCGAATCCTTGTCCGATTCCACACGCAGAGAAGAAAAATGTTTTAATATGTTCACTCCCAACAAAATAATTTTTTAAGAAAAGTTTAATCATATTATGTTTAATTTAACCATATTTTGTCATCGACAACCATGTTAGGTAAAAAAAGAAGCCACAACCATATTATGGTTGCCTATAAACATGTTCGGAGGCAACCATAAAATGGTTGTGACTTGTTGATGAAGTACAAATTAAACCGCAATATGGTTGTGGCTTCTTGAGGGTGGTCTGTACTCCTCAAGAACACAAAATAATTATTTCGATTTATTTGGGCTATAATTCGTTGGTGGTGTTTGCGCAGCGTATCTCTTTCGGGAGTATATAAATTACAAGAATTATCGCTTCTGGCGCATAAGAAGAGCCTTCACACGAATATTGAAGACTGCAGTTCCACTCGAATAATTTCTTGCTTTAGTGATTTACACAAGCCTGCAATATTGCTCAATTTAGCAACTCTAGTTTTTTTTTGCGGGGTTTCTTGGAGGTATGAGTCTATGTCAACAAGCCTTAGACTCTAAATGCCCTTAAAGAGAATATCCGTCAGGAAGCAGCGGAAGTTCTGGCAAGAGAGATAGAAAATTCATTAAATTGGGCCCGTATGCTCATTAATCCTGACGACGGACTATCAGAATTTTTTGTTTGTTACAAAATTTACTGTTAAAGAACATCGGGTGGCAGTTTTTGCACCACCTTGTTTACAGGCAAAAAAATAATAAACAAAAAATATTTATAAAAACAAAAGCAATAGAACTTTTCAGCATTTAAAGTTTTTTAGACAGACTAACGCGTTTACAATAACTATTACTTTAACTTCCAGTTAAAAATATGCTTTTGACAGTTTTAACTAAGAGTTTAATTATCTGAACTGGGTGAAACTGGCCGTAAAGCAGTCTTCTTTAAAAATTATTTATATGAATTTATATTTATTTATTTTTTTTATTGCTTAACAAAGTATACATATCCTAAATTTCATTAAAACTTTTTTTCCATTTTGGTTTACAATGTATGTTAAGCCTCATAACCCGCCAACCCACATTACTTCCATTTTCAAAGCTCATCTCTAGAGATACTTATATTCACAACTACTAATTCATAAATCAAAATTTTTTTTCTTTCTTTTGTTTTCTTTACAGCATCATAACAATACATCATTTGCCCCACAACAAGACACAACGGGCACACCAACACAAAATGCTGAATACTTAGTTGCCAAATTGGAAAATGTTGAAGCACAATTTGAATCAATAATTGAAAAACTCCCCAAGGATTGTAGTGAAGTTTCACCAACAACCACAAATATCATTGGCGGCGGTCTTTATCTTATTGCACCGACAGGCGAACATCATCCGTTAATGGCTCACTGCACCCCAGATGGTTGGACAACAATACAGAGACGTTACGACGGTAGTGCAGATTTCAATCGTTCATGGGAAGATTATGCTAATGGCTTTGGCTCACCGGCCGGTGAATTTTGGATGGGCAATGAACAACTACATCACTTGACGCTTAACAATTGCACTAGCCTAAGGGTGGTCATGCAAGACATTTACGACAATGTCTGGTTGGCCGACTATACACAATTTTACATATCGTCGCGCTCCGATGGTTATCGTTTGCACATTGGTGGCTACAGCGGCAATGCCTCTGATGCCCTGGACTATCAGCAGGGCATGCAGTTTTCGGCCATCGATGTAGATCGTGACATATCACAAACGCATTGTGCTGCTAACTATGAGGGTGGGTGGTGGTTCTCTCATTGTCAGCATGCAAATCTAAATGGTCGTTACAATTTGGGCTTGACATGGTTCGATGCGGCTCGTAATGAATGGATTGCCGTCAAGTCATCACAGATGATGGTCAAACGTCAGTCGTCAGCAACATGCAACTACATACAAGAAACATTGGCAAAATCCCAAGAGCAAACCGTTGCATCCGCCTCAAGTGCTACAACATCAGCGACGACAACAACAACGACGACAACGACGTCAACCTCCTCAACGACAATAAATTCTAACAAGTCAATACCTTCTAATAACTTAAGAATACCAGGACAAACGCAGTTTTCATCTCCTTCCACGCTGTAGAAGAATCGCAAACATTCTTCATTCCCTCCAAATCATCTAGACCACCATCAGACTCATGATTCTAACGTTTCATCTAATCTGTCCACATTCTTAAGTTATTAATGCATAAAGGGAATAACGAAAACTATTTTTAATTGCGTTTGGAAATTTGTTGCAAAATTTTCAAATGTCAAATTCATAAAAGAGAAAAAGAAAACTTGTTAGAGTTAGAACCACCAAAGCCATACCTTATTATAGTTTGGAGTACAGTACGATTGTGTATGTGTAAATCTGAAAATTTTATTGATTGATTGACGAAGCAAAAGATCGAGTGAGAGTAAAAATGTATGTATTTGTATGTAAGTGTTGGTTTATCTTTATTATAATAATCGAAATAGAAATTAGGTTTAAAGTATTTGCAAAAAAAAAAACAGTTTCAAGATTTAAAAATTCCAAAATCTGAGTATTTTTTATTTAATTTTTTTTACTTTAATGAATTGAACATATTTTTATTAAATTTCGCAAAAAGCTCTTATATCTTAAGTATTTTTAACTTGTGTGAGTTAGGCCACTTATCACAATATATTTAATTGATATTAGAATAGTTTTTGTAGGAACAAAATGCTTGTTAGTTTATATGTTATAATTTTGTTAACGAAACTGCTGTTTTGTTTTGATTTCATTTAATTAAACTTTTATTTTAATGAAATTGGTTTATGAATAATTGTAGTATTTAAATATATAATCCCTTATGTCAGCTCACTGACATCATACACACACATTAATCTAATACTAAATTTATAAAAGTTTTAGTTGAGAACAACTGACAATAACTAAATTAGGTTTAATTACTCGATTGGCAGATCTGATTAATATTTTAATACATTTAGCATGTACCATGAAAATAATGATAAAAATTATGTTATATGTTTTCAAAAAAAAAAAAAAAAGCACTCAATTAAATAAAAATCCATATAAGAAACCACGTATAGGCGAGCAAGCCCAACCATGCGATACTCTTCACCCTAACCCTTAAGCAAACACTAAAATGATTTTACGCAAACGAACCCGAGGGCCCGGCTGGGACTTATTGTATTTTATATGGAGCTCTTGTGGCTATAGAAAAACTCACACTAACGAACCCCTGGGCCTGGCTGGGACTACTTTTATATGTATGGAGTTTTATGGCGAATGCAGCAACATTTTGTTGGGAAATAGAATAATTCTTCGAAAAAACAGTAAAAAAAAAGAATTCGTATGTGTTGCGTATGCTTTTTGAAACGTTTCATTTTGATTTTATTTACTGCAGTACATATATAATATGTAAGGCCTGGCCGGCCCTGGTGTATACAATATGCACAAAATTTTTATTTGGCCAATTGCCACGCCCACGGTGTTTAAATTTACATTTTTTTCTCATTTTCTTGTAAAATACACTTTGACTGGGGAAAACATAATGTTTCGTTCTAATATATTTAATAATTATATTAAAAACAACTGGAAATAAGAACATTTAAAAAAAATTTTTATTTGGAAAGGCTTTTCTTAAAAAAGAACATTTAAAAAAAATTTTGCCCCCCCCCCCCCTAGATGTTATCCTGGCTACGCCCATGTATTCGTGTATTGTCATCGGGAATATGTATGCCTGCAAAGTTTCATCCATTTGCATTGAGTATAAGGCGGTTAAATCAACGTTACAAGATTTGATTTTCCGAAGTGAAGCTAAAGAAAAAGTTTTAAAAATGTTGCCCCCCCCCTATATTTATCCTGGCTACGCCCATGTATTCGTGTATTGTCATCGGGAATATGCATGTCTGCAAAGTTTCATCCATTTGCATTGAGTAAAAGGCGGTCAAAAAAGCATTTTACCCAAAAAAAAAAATGTTTTCCCCCCCTCCTCCCCTAGATTTTATCACGGCTTTGCCCATGTATTCGTGTATTGTCATCGGGAATATGTATGGCTGCAAAGCTTTATCCATTTGCATTGAGTATAAGGCGGTTAAATTAACGTTACAAGATTTGATTTTCCGAAGTGAAGCTAAAGAAAAGGTTTTAATAAAAAGTCAAAAATGGCCAGGACCTGGTTTTCGCTTAAGGGTTAAATACATTAAGAAATAAGTCAGAATATAAAGTCGAGTAAGTCCAATAATATAAAACCCTATGCCACTTTTGGGGTATTGCAAAATAATTTTCTTGTTGATCATATTGGGGACGTTAAGCCAGTTATAGACCTGACATCTATTAACCCTGGAAGGTGACTCTACATTTTAGTACAAAAAGATTACTCTTCGCCAAATCGACGGCTATATAAGATAAAAATTCAAGCGGAACGATTTTTATAGTAACAAATCTACTAAAAAGTTTTTAGTTTAGCATTTTATTAAAAAATTAAATAAAAAAAAAAGTTTTTTCTATTTCTAAATTCGATACGAATGTGAACTCTTTTTTTTTGTTCTTAAATCAATTAACTTTTTTGTTGACAAAAAGGCGTATTTGAAATGCACAAAAAAGGTTATCTGATAAATAAAGAGTAAATGAGCTTTGTCGATTCGACGAACTGTTACCACCCAGGGTTAATGTTGCTATAAGGAGAGTTGTTTGTACTGAATTCTTTCACCATCTGTATAAGTTCAATGAGTTTTTAATGGTTTTCTTGTGGGTTTCCATGTATATTGGACATAAAGTAACTTCTCCATTTACCGTAACAAATTTTAGCTCGAACATTCTAGATATTACAAAAGTTATTTTTGCTAAATTTTATCACAACACCAACATTTATAAAGTGGTTTTTGGGAGTATAATTTGTATGGGAGCTATGGGGAAATTGGGTACCAAGTTCTATTAAATTTTCTAGCATACTTAAGGTTGCAATGTAACATTAGAAGAACTAAAGTTCTGTCACAGAAGAATATTTGTAGGAAAGCTAGGTGAAGTCGTAGATCATTTATTGTCCTAATGGCAATAAAAACGTAAAATTTCATCAAATTGTCTCCGAAATTAAGAACTTCAGTATACGCACAAAGTTTACACGAAACAACTAGCCAACCAATCGGTATACCATAAGGTGAGTCCACAAATCGGAACAAACGCAGTGTAGTGTAGTGAATAAAAATCAGGAATTTCAAAATGTTCTAATTTGTTGATTGAATTGAATTAAATATATAATTATATTTAAGTTGAACTCACACTTCACTCGGTATGTGGGGCCCAACTCTGGCAGTCGTGATCGAGTATTTTCTCGATGCGGAAGCAATTTTATTTCTAATGGCCATTTTCTCAATGTATCGACAAACTGTCTGTTACTTAATGTCAACATAAATTTATTGGAACAAAGTTTTCAGCTGGCAATGCCACTCAAAATACATGTAAAAGATGGGAGTCAGCTGATTGAATTTATCTGTACGGCAAATAAAAGGAAAATAAATAATTGGCAGATGAGTGCCGGTTAGCTTTGCGATTAAAACGAAGCAAATGAGACATTGAAAAAACCAAATTTCTTTAATGTGCAGTTTTTCGTTGGGAAAAAAGATAATCGCCTAATGAGAAAATGGCCATAATTCTTTCAGTCGATACTGAACGAATTGAAACTATTTTTCCAGTATTGTGAAACTCAAATTAATGCTTTACAACACTGAAAAAACAATTCCGATTCGTTTAGTATTGACTGAAATAATTAGATATTAAATTGCTTTCGAATCGAGAAAGTACTCGATCACGACTGCTAGAAGTAGGCCCCTGTTTACTTGTAAAATAGTTATAATTAACTTTTTACCATTAATGGCCATTTTCACCAAGTTCGGTTATAACTAACTATCGGTTATAGCTGTCAAAACATATTGGTAACCGGAACTTTAATTGAAAGTTAGTTTTAACCGAACTTGGTGAAAATGGCCGTAAATATAATAATTAAGAAGGAAAAAAGCTTCAAACTTTTCAAACACTTCATTTATATTTTTAAAGTTTTATCCCCGTATTCATAAGCTATTATTAAATTCAACAAACGTTTATTAAGGATACTTTTCATAGTAAATTTGTTCTTGAAGCCTTTATTAAATCTAAAAAATATTTATGAATACAGGCATTAATAATTTAAAAAATTAAATAAATCAAAAAAGAATGTATTGTCGGTCATGTCTGGCTATATAAAACCCTTCAGCTTATTATTCAGTAACACATTGCAAGAGTATACCCTAATTGGGATCCTTTAGCTATCATATATGTCTATATCCAAATGTGTTTTTTTCATCTTAAGCTCATTTTAGAGAGGGAGACTATATGGGATCTTTGGTCAATTCTGGACCTACCAGCTCAACATTCATTTTGACATGACGTAGTAGGTTAAGATCAATGGGCAGCCGTCACGATGACGGCTCACTTGGGTCCTTATAGCGTGATATCCAGGCCAGTGGCAAGTGTCAGCCAGTATCAACCGGACTATTCCCCAGGGGTCACTGCAGCCTCGAACTTATCCGACTCCCTGCAGAGCAGAGAGATCGATTTTAGTCCGTCATTAGACACATCGTCCAGACATCGCAATCCCGGTGATGCAATAGTAATCGTCAAGGTAATTGTCGCTAAAAATTTTTCGCAAAAACATAATTTAAAAGGCAGGAATGGAATTCAAAGCTGTTTTCGGGAATTGATCTTACAAAATTAAGTTTGCAATAATAAAAGCTTAGATAAAATTTAATCTTAAAACCGGCACAATGACCAAGTTAATCGGCACAAAGTCTTTATTCGGAAAATAAGTTTATATGGGATGGGATATGTGAAATTATGGACAGATTCTCAATATTTTTAATAAATTTCGTTCTTTAGGTTATATAGACGTATGTACCAAATTTTATCAAAATTTCGATCGATATCTTGCTGCCGTAGAAGCCCCAATTTCTAAAGCCGCTTAGAGGGCCATAAGCCTTACAGTAATATGGCACAAATATTTTTTCATTCAAGTCTAGTTGCTTACAAGTTTGAAATTGAATGCATTAAAAGAGTTTTTAAGCAAATACTTATGGTGTTTTCTTTTCGGCAAAAAATGTGACATTTTATTTAAAAAAATGCAATTTGGTGTCTGTTTCTTAAAAATTTTGCTCCCGAAAAGGGTGGCTTGTTTTATTCTAAAAATCTCATACTTTCCGGGGGCAAAATTTTTAAGAAACAGACACCAAATTGCATTTTTTTAAATAAAATGTCACATTTTTTTGTAGAAAAGAAAACACCTTAAGTCTAAAACTTTTTATTCAACGACATTTTTGTTCTTTTATTTTAATATATTCTGTACACTGAAAATAAACAATGCTTATTGATGGAAAAAGGGTTAATACCAAATTGGTAAACACCCGGTAAAATTGCTAAATATCGGGTAAATGCCCATATATCGGCTTAATCATTTGGAATACTAATGAAATATTAAAAAAATGAAGGTTTGATATTTGCTTCAAGCATGAATACTTCTTTGCCGTGCTTGATATACAAACATTAAACGATATAAATCCTGCGGAAAATTCGTGTTAATTGTTTTTAACCCTTGCCTTACCAAAGATTTTTATGTAAAAGGTTTACCAATACCCACCCAGGTCAGAAAAAGTTTGTTTTACAGCTTTTTTAAAGAAGTTTTCGTCATACAAATTTTTTTTATTTTGTAAAGAAAATAATTTTTTTAGTGAGTAAAAATTTCCTTTCAACTGCAGCATATTTAAGAAAATTATTAAAGAAATAAAACGGAAATGGTCACCCAGGTGGCTATCGGCAAGGCGAAGGTTAAAACACGGGTCACGGGTTAAGACTAATGAACATACTATTACAATAAATCCAATAAATAGTAATGAATTGTGATAGGTGAAAACAAGACATATCACTTAACTGGTGATAATGTGTTTAAAATGTAGTTGGTCCAAAGGAAATGTAATTGACATAAAATATAGTCTTTAAGTGGATTTTATGCGGCTAGTGGTTTATTATTTTGTGTTCTGTTGCTTTTTTTTAAAGGGGATCTATAATATTAACATGGTTAACACGGGACAATATCAGCTACAGGCACCGAAATTTAATGTGCACGTTAAGATAATTTCAGTGACCTTTTACAAAGTGTCAAAAAGTAACCAATTAACACCTTCCTAGGCCATAACCATGTTTAATTTACAAGTTCCCTTCATATAAAGTATTATAATTAGAACCATTCCCTACCACTTTAGACCTGTCACGTGACAAGTTTGGTGTTAGTTCTTTGCCCTTAGGGAATGTGCAAAAGGCGGGAAAATTATCGAGCAGAATCAAATCTATATCCATGCTACATTTAATTTGCAAAAGTTTAGTCCATAATACCAAAAAAATCTACTCTTTCCTTTTAAAAGTCTACGTAACGAAGTTTTGCGTATTCTAGTAGTTCATAAGTTTTAAGAAACTTTAAAGTTAAACGACATAAAGTTTTTTAAAAAAAACAACATTTTGTAGAGTTTCGTACATTGCTCGCAAACACTTGTTTCAGTGTACAATTAAATAACAAATTAAAAGCATTAAACAAAACTAAATATTTTTCATATTTTCAAAAAATTTTTTTTTTATATTCTTAAACCAACATTGCGTATACATACATATAAATATTTTGTAAATATAATAAACTTTGACTTAATACTTTATATTTTTTAATTTCTGTTTTTATCTTCATTTTGGCAAAAAAAAAAAAAAAAAAAAAAAAAAAAAAAATTTTAAATCTAAATATTTAAATTCTTTATTATTAAGTAAAATGTTTTATTATCAAAGTTTACTTTAATGTTTTCTAATTTAAGTCTTTTATTTGGCATAAAAAATGTTAACTTAAGTAAAATTTTATTAAAATAATTGAATAAGACAAGAAAATACAAACAAATTAACAATAAACATAAGCGTCCATTAACAGTCAATATCACTTACATTTACATAATAACAAATAATAAAATAAAACAGAAAACAAAACAAAAAAAAAAAAAAAAATAGTATAAATTAAATATTAAACAAAACCATAAAAAAAACGAGAAAAAAAATAAAGATTTATAAATAATAAAATGAATGAATAATAGTTACTAATATTTGTTAGTCATCTGATAAATATGCATTAAAAAAGATGTGAAAATTTTGAAAGAATTAATTTGTAGTTTTTAAATTTTAAACAAAATAATTCAACTAGGAAAAAATATGAAAATCAACAAAAAAATATTTGTAAATAATTTTGTAATCTAAGATTAGTTTGTACGTCTAATGTATGTCTAATTTTATTCTAAGCAAATAATACAACAACAAAAGTGAAAAACAATTTATAATAAAACAAATAAAAAAAAAAACCAAAAGCCAAATATTGAATAAAAATTATATAAAAAGAAATTCTAAAAACTAAATAAAAAAACTTTGTTATTTTATTTATATCAAACGATAAAGGAGAGGAAAAATGCGGGAAGAGAAAACATTTCCTTAAAATTTTCTAAAACTTCAATAAAACTTTAGGGGAAGGAAAAATGTATATTCTCTAATAGTAAAACGGTCACAAGCAAATAAAATGTATAGTTTTACCTGGGACTAGCATTTAACCCGCTACTTCGTTAGCGTCTCCTTTTTCTTCGTGCACATATTTTTATACCCTTTACCACATGTGGTGAATGGGGTATATATAAGTTGGTCATTCCGTTTGTAATTTCTATATTATTGATGTTAGACCCTATAAAGTATGTATATTCTGGGTCCTTATGAGAAGCGAAGTTGATTTAACGATGTCCATCTGTCGGTTGAAATGAATTTTCGAAGACCCCATATATGATGGGGGCTAGGTTATTATACATTTATGTCACATATGGTCCGGAATTGTTTGCTATTGAAATTCAGCAAGATCGGTCCACCAATGGCTAAGATATGAGTAAAAAAGCACGACTGCCTTAATTTGTTTCCTTTAAAGGTCCAATTAGAAGTGACATTACCATACCAACACTGTATTACCAAAACGACATAAACATACCATACAAACCAATTAAATTTTGGCTTCTACGGTCATACAGTGGCTATGGTAATACAGTGTTGGTAATGTGGGTTTTTTTGGTTGCTTTATACCCTTCACTACAAGTGTTGGATTTTATTTGTATTGTTTTTAATTTTACGCATACACATACACAATAATGCATGTATATGATATGCCGCTCAAATAAAGAAACAAAATCATAGACTCAATATATTTTAATTTAACGCTTCGTAGCCGAGTTGTTAAGTTCTCTCCTGAGACTGATGATATTGCCAGTTCGAATCCCAAAAAGAATTTTTTTTTTTAAATTTTTTTTATTTAATTCTTTTATGTTCTAAAAAAACGATTTATAGATTATAAATCGAATTTCAAACAGCAACTTTGGCAAAAGAGGAAACGGGCTTAGGTACATATATAAATTTTTTGTTTTTTCATATTCTTCGGCATGACGAAATGAAAAGTTGGCGTGGCTCAATTAATATTTATGTATACCTATCTAAAGAACGTTATTTATGAATATAACTTTTTGTTCTTATCTCATCATGGTGAAGGGTATATAAGATTCGGCATAGCCAAATATAGCACTCTTACTTGTTATGCCAAAGGTTATTTTTCTAGATTTTAACTTGCTTAAATACTATCATTTAACCCGCTACTTTATAATCGGGCCTTTTCTTTCATGCACATATCGCACCTATTCAACAATACTGTATTAACTCAAAATTTTTAGTTTTTCACTTTTTGGAAATAGTCGACAGGTATTATTCATATCTACCCACTGTAAAAATATCGAGCTATTTTGTCCACTTTTTTGTAAAGAAATGGTTGGTTTAAAATTTTTTTCCTATGCCATTCATATTAAATTAAAAATTGATTTGCTTCTACTGAAAATTTTAAAATTTTTAGTTAATACAGTATTGTTGAACAAGTGCGATATGTAAATATGTATGTATACTAAACTGGTCGCATATTGTATGGGATTTTTTTTTTTAAATTTAATTGTTTGCGCTGCTTAAAATCTGAGGTTTGGTGTGAGAAATCATGATCTAATTTTTCACGTCAATCCGACGGTGCCTAGCCGTGCCGGGTGGGGTCCAAAGTTCCCCATATTATAAAAAAACATCTTTTCTATCAGATCCTTATAGTTATACTAGTTGAAAAGCCGAAAATCAAAAATATGGCTTCGTTAAGAGAAACGTTTTACCTTTTTTAAAGTAAATTTTATTGCGGAATTTCGGTTTTTTTTTAGTTTTTCAATAAACTAAAGCGTTTTTGAGTTACGCGAACATATGTTGTGCAACCTCCCTAATTTTTGAAATAACGGTATATCTCGAAAACCAAAGCCAACATAAAGAAAAAAGTTGTAACTTTCTTAATGTAAATTTTATTGCGGAATTTCGGTTTTTTTTTTGTTTTTCAATAAACTAAAGCGTTTTTGAGTTACGCGAACATATGTTAATCTATCTATACAATATATAATTTCTTAGTATGTCAGGATGTTTGCATGTATGTCCTATTCTTTCCGCAACTTTCTGAAGCCATCTGATCACATAGGAAGCTGAAATTTGGCACACTTGAAGTACTTTCTCTGCGGAAGATCGTAATGAAGCCACATTTTTGATTTTCGGCTTTTCTACTAGTATAACTATAAAGATCTGATAGAAAAGATGTTTTTTTTTATAATATGGGGAACTTTGGGCCCCACCCGGCACGGCTAGGCACCGTCGGATTGACCTGAAAAATTAGATCATGATTTCTGACACCAAACCTCATATTTTAAGCAGCGCAAACAATTAAATTAAAAAAAAAATTGCGACCAGTCTACTGAACACCCTAGTAGATACCACGAGTGCACATATAAAAATATCTTCATAAAAGCGAAGGTGATTAAAAATAAAGTACATTCGGAAATAAAAAATAAATATTTACAAATTCCAAAAACATTTTATTATTTTTAATTTTCCATAACAATAATAAACTGTTGTATGAAAACCTGTAGCATGTTTACAGTTGTAAATGAAACTTATATTGTACTTAGTTTTATTTTTTTTTTTGCAATCGGTGTGACTTTGTGATAATTATTTTTATAAACCAAATGTATTTTTTTTGTTTTTTGTCTTGCTTTTCTTGTGACCACCGGTGGTCACATTCTGGTTGTCCCAGAATGTCAAACTACATCTTGGGCCCAAGTGGCCACCAGTGGGCATACTCTAATTTTATATTTTTATGTTTTTATCTTTTTTATATTTTTGATTTTAAATCCTAAAATGAATTTTTTGGAATAGTTGTATTTAATTGGACTTGTTTGTATTTAATTGGACTTGTCTATTTTTTTTTGTATTGCTCTATAAGCGAAATAAAATATACCTTACTTTTTAAATGCTAAAATGAAGTTTTCTTACCAAAATTTAACTCACTATTTTTAAGGCATTGACAGACCAAATTACAAAGTCCAAGTGAATTAGGTTAACATCCTGGGACCGAACTAATTTTATTTCAATCATAAATGTATGCGGAACGTTTCCACTGGTGATCACAATGTCGGGGAATGGCACACAACGTGTGACCACGGGTGGTCCCGATGTCACATTAAGTAAACCCCCCAAAGGGTTCAAAGTGTTAAAGAATCAAAAAATGGGAAATTTAAGGACCAAATAAACCATACAAAAGCTTACACAAACATACGAAGAAATTGAGGAGCAGGTTTATGTGAATATTAACCCTAGAAAGATAAGGTACGTCTGTGAGACGTACCCCTTTTCAATTTTGAGCTCTTACTTTCTCATTTGTTAACATACAACTTTCTCACGTTCAATAATCTCAGTTGTTAGCAGCACCTAGTTGGTGGGTGCAGTTTTTATGTTGTAAGCAGAGTTACCGTTGGTGCCACTAAAGTATCAATTTGCCACTTTTTCGACTGCTTGGATACTATTTGGCCACTTTTACAAAATGCACCCAAATGTGGTACTTTTTGTGATTCTTGCCACTTTTTTGATACTTTTTACGTTAGGAAAAGATACTTTTTTTCTTTCTGTTTTATTATAACTCCCAGCTTTGATATAAGTTAAATTCTTTTAGTATATGTATATGTAAGCAAGTTTAACTGGCACAGATGGATTTATACATGAATTTAAACTTCTAGAGAGTAAAGTAAATGACACGAATTATGAACACGTATTTAAAATTTCGAATGCTGAAGATTTTTGGCGTGAAATTGGAACATTGAAAAATAGATTTGATGAGTATACCTTTATATACATATATTCAAACTTACACAAATTTATCTCTCATATTTTAACAATGTCACACAATAGTGCTTCTGCTGAGCGTGTTTTTACTAAGTTAGCTTTAATCAAAAATAAAGTGACAAATAGGTTAAAAGTAAATACTTGCGAATCCATGCTTTTATCTTTAAAATTGTTAGATACTAGTCTTGAAGATTGGGTTCCAAGTGAAGATATATTACGAAAGTATAGAAGTAGTTTTAAGAACAATAAATTTAAAAAAAATTTGTATGAAACTGACACATTAATAAATAACACAGGACGAGATTGAAAAAATTGTTTAACCATTCCAACTAGGCTTGCCAACCGTACTTTATAATAAAGTATTGTACGTTATTTCGAGTAATTGTACTCTATACTTTATGAGAATAATAAAGTACGCGAAAATACTTTATTTCGCATGATTAGATTATCTAGAATTCAAAATAGTTTCAGGTGATATTAGTCAGGATTTTATTAATCATAAAATTATAATACTTATTGTACAAAAAAGTACAAAAAAAATATCGTTATCTTTCTAGAGTTAAAAATGTCGGAAAAAAGCCAACTAATTGTACTAAACAACACTAAATCTCAGTGTATTTATCAAATATGAAAAATCGGGAACTTAGCACGTCATACAGAAATCTTATTAATAAAAAATGTTTAATATTTTTCTTTTTTTAAACTGCTTGTATCGTTTTTTTTTTGGCCCTTTTGTTTTATGAATAAGAATTTTCGGTATTTGAGAGTGTAAAAAGAACAATAAAATTAAATAACAAAGGACAACAATAACCTGAAGAATACTAATGAAATTTAAAGCAACATAGAAGAATGTTGTGCAAATACAAAGAAATAAAGCAAATTTAAATAAGAAATAAAAAACAAATATTTACAAATTCCAAAAACATTTTATTATTTTTAATTTTCCATAACAATAATAAACTGTTGTACGAAAACCTGTAGCATGTTCACAGTTGTAAATGAAATTTATATTGTGCAAGCTTAACCCGGCGTGCTTCGCCAATCCAATTTAAATTAATTACACAGTAAAAACTTCGCCTACAAAAAAATAAGTTGAGTAATCAGAAAAAAGTAAAAGAAAACTACTTGCAATTCTACTGAAAATAATAAAAAAAAGTAATTCTCTTTTTTACCTAAATGCATACATCTGGAAAATAAGTAGTTATAAATGGTGATTTTTTTAACAGCTATAGGAAAGTTAAAAAAAAACACATACAATTCAGAAAAATTCATGAAATCTTTATTTGAATCGATAGTACGGTCCATATAATTTAATGTTTGATGATTATTTCATGCAAATGTTGACCGTGACTGCGCCTCAAATGGTCCATCCGCTTAGTCCAATTTTGGCATACTCTTTCCAACATTTTGGCCGAGATCTCATGAATAAATGCTTCAATGTTGTCTTCCAATGCGTCAATTGAAGCGGGCATGTGTGTATGGACATGAGCTTTACCATAGCCCCACAAAAAATAGTCTAAAGGCGTTAAATCGCACGATCTAGGCGGCCAATTAACCGGTCCCGAACGTGAAATATAATCAAAGTTATTTTCGGGAATACAAAGTTTATTATTAATACGATCTTCGAATGACGTGCTAAATTCCCAGTTTTTCATATTTGATAAATACACTGAAAATTATTGTTGAGGGAAAGCAAGCCTCTATGCGCATTTCGCCGGTTGCTTACACCAGCTCATCAGGAAACCTTTTCCAAAGATTTTAGAAAAGCCAAAAATATTAAACAAATAAAACCATAAGCGAATAAGAGTTCGCCGAACTCGCCTCTCAATAAGTCCATTGTTAAGCAAGCTGTGTGGCATGTGGCACCGTCTTGTTGATACCACATGTCATGCAAGTCAAGCTCTTGCATTTTGGGCAAAAAAAGTTGGATATCACCTTAGGGTAGCGCTCACCATTCACAGTTACGTTACGATTCGCATCATCTTTGAAGAAGTACGGTCCAATGATGCCACCAGCCCATAAACCGCACCAAACTGTGACTTTTTCTGGATGCATTGGTAGCTCTTGCAATGCTTCTGGCTTATCTTCACTCCAAAATCGACAATTCTGCTTATTAACGTAGCGAATAGCCGCTTCAGTGGGTCGATTAAACTGACCATAAAATTGAAGTAGCGCGCAATGAGCTTTCTTAACAGAGCACGCATTTTGATAATAAAATTCAATAAATTGCAAGCGTTGTTCGTTTGTAAAACGATTCATGGTTAAATTATAGACCAAACTGAAGATGTTTGACAGTGAAACAAAACACGAAACGTGCGTCAGCTGTTGAGACCAGTGTTGCCAAAAAGATAATATCTAAAAAATCACCCGATAGAAGTAGTTATAAAAGAAAGCTACTAAATAATAAGTGAAAGAAGCTATTAATTTTAACAAATTAATGTATAAAATAAATTCAAAAATCCTATTTCTTGTATATTTCAAAATAGTAAGTTTGCTTGTGTAAACCTTAATTTGGGTTTAAGAGCTTTTCAAATTGAATTTTATGATCGAAGTCGATTTTACATAAATGCAGTGTTGTAAAGCCTCACTAAAAACAATTCGTTGACAGCATCACAAATAAGAACAATCCACAATTTACGCGACTGTCGTGCAGTGTGAATACGGTTGCCATGCAATAATGGACTCAAGGCATTGTCCACAGAAAAGTGATTTAGTTTATGAATGCAATAATGTGTTTGAGACGGCAGCCACTGTTGTCTTGCTTCTGTTGTTTAAATAACATTTGAAATTTGTAAACTTTGGTTTGTTTTGTGGTCAATTTACATTTATAAAAAAAGTGTCCGAAGGAAGATGAGCAAAAACTTTTTTCAACCTTATTAATGTAATTTTGGTTACATAAATTACATTTATAAGTCTTACGTATATTTACGAAAATGCATCCCTGATCAAATTATTGTTTGAAAGTAATAAACACACAATAACAACTTATTATTGCAGGGTTGTATTTTGTAAAAATACGTAAGACTTGTGTGATAGTGTATACCGCTATTAACCAGATTTGGCTATAAGCCATGTACGCCAAACGCAGTTGAAATTAGCTCAACTTGAAAGGAGTATTTGTCATTCGGTAAGCCAGCAGATTAGAGGAATCCAATTGATCATCATCATCATGTGACTAATTGCTATTTCGGCATGATTAAAGTTCAAAGCGAAGAAATAGCAAAGTACATTATCCAGATATTAAATCGGTTACAAAACTTGCTCTATATTCTTTTTATAAATTTAGTGCAAAAGTAGCATCAGATAATGAAGAAGAGTTTTTATCACATTTGCACAAAATAGCCATATTATGGTCAAAACTAACCATATTATGTTCAAAATTAACCATTTATTTCAATTTGTTTGTTAAGTGTCAAATTATAATTTTATTTTATTTTGTATTCCTGATAGATGTTATGTTCCACTTTAATAAAAGCTTCACTTTGGTTCATATTCCAGCCTGTGACGACCTTCATTACCATCTTTTCTGTTCTTATAGCTTATTCTACGTAAATTTATGTATTTTAATCAAAAATTTAACTAAAATGAATGAGAATTTTAAGCAAACCAAGCAACAGTTGTAAAATGCAGACGACCAGAATGTTGTTGCTTTTTAAGCATATAATTTTAAATTTAAAATTAAACAAACAATGTTTTAAAATGTTATAATTTCGAACATATTATTGTTATTAAATTTTAGCCATAACATGTATGTAGGCAACCATAATATGGTTATAGCTTTTAGACCATAATATGGTTGCCGTGATAATAATATGGTTAAGGTAAACATACTATGTTTAAGTGTATAGTTGTAGCTTTAATTTATTAGAACATTATATTGTTAAACTCAACCATATTTGATGTTTAAAGCACAGCCGCGAATAACGTTTTAAGTTTCACAATAATAATTTTTCACGAGACCAAAAAAACGTTTTTTGACAGGCAGCATTATTTGTTTTAAAATTTTTTTTTCTATTATTAAAAATAATGATAATAAAAACTTTAATACAAAAGGCTTTTAAAACATTATTCCGCACTGCAAAACCATTTCGGTTTCATCATTTTGTTAGTAACTTGCAATGGTTTTCCACTGGCTGACACTTTGTACGCCATTTTGAAGGCGTTAAGATGCATAGTTTTGGTTGATTTGATGTGTAAACTGTGTAAGAGAGTAAGGTCAACGGTTATATGCAAAAAAGCCGTTTTTGCAAAATGTGGCGTTTACAACGTTTTTCGCGGCTGTGCTTCAATTGTTAAATAGACACAAAATATCATCAATCTTGAAAAAAATTTTGTTAAAAACAACAAAAGTTTGTTTGTTACCATTGCAGGGACATTAATATGTTTTTTTTTTTTTTCAAAAAGTTAAAAACTCGTTTACCCTTGTTAGTGTTGGTTCATATTTTATAAATAAATAAATATGAAAAAAGAAATGTTAGCCGCCCGGTAATCAGAAAATTACTTTAAAAGTTTAAGGAAAATCGGCTCATTAGCTTAGGAATCTATAGGGAACAAACAAACACACACGCGAACGCAATTTCATTTTTATATACATTATATGGAAGATGGATAGAAGAAAATTTATTAAACAGGTTGCAGTTAACAAATTCTTTTACTAGGGTGGTACATTTTTAAAAAAGGACAAATATAAATATGAATTAACAGCAATTGATGTAGCAACCCAGTTAAAAAAATTTAGTTTTTTGAAGCACTTAAGAGAAAAAGCGCATAATCGAGCGCTTCAATAAGAGAGCTCTAATACCGCAGTAAATGATCCCAGCGGCGAACTTTGCATACCACATCACATCTCTTCAATGAAGTGTGTATCACTTCGTGTTCAATGAATTCAAGCTTACAAAGTGTATGACGGAAGTGTATGGAATTTACAAAAATGAATTTCGTTCATCTTTTACCTCTACTTGCCCACGAAGTAATCGAGATTGTGTATAGACCGTCTACTGCCTGCTTACAATGTGTGCGAAGTTGTGCGAAAGACGCCTACCACTGGCGCACTAAGTAAGCGAGATTGTGTATAAACTGTCTACTGCCTGCTTACAATGTGTGCGAAGCAGTACTGAGTTTATATTTATTAAATGAACACTTCACTATCCCGCTTACTTTGTGTGCAAGTGGTAGGCGATCACTCCACAAACGCGGCAATTCATTCGAAAAAGTGTACTAGATTGTAATTCAGATGGTGTGCATTACTGTCTTACATCATCGCTTCTGTAATCGACAAATTCGCCCCTGGGATAAAGAATAAAAGGTGGCATGTCATAACGTCCAGTGTCATAGTGTCCATGGACGTTATGACACTCCAAAAAGTGTCATAGTGTCCATGGACATTGTGACACTTTCAAAAGTGTCATAACGTCCATGGACACTATGAGACTTTGCAAATGGTCATTATGACACTTTCAAATGTGTCATTAGGCCCATAATTACTAAAGAAGTTAAATACAAAAAAATAATCTGCATACACGCAGAGAAAAACATGTTTCATTATGGTCCCAACCAACAAAACTATTTTTAAAGAAACTAATTTAACCATAATATGGTTGTCGGTGACAATGATTTGGTTAAATGAAACATAATATGGTAAAAAAAGTTTTCAAAAAGGTTTTGCTGCTTTTTCTCTGGGTGTATATATTAAATATATAACGAAAACTCTTTTAGGCGCAAGGATTTTCTCCTCTATGGTATAACAAATACCGGCTTCGCTAACTAAAGCTTCTTTGCACAGCCGGCCTTTGGCCGGGCGCAAGGATTTTCTTTTCTATGGTGTAACAAATACCGGCTTCGCTAACTAAAGCTTCTCTGCACAGCCGGCCTTTGGCCGGGCGCAAGGATTTTCTTCTCTATGGTATAACAAACACTGGCTTCGCTAACTAAAGCTTCTCTGCACAGCCGTCCTTTGGCCGGGCGCAAGGATTTTCTTCTCTATGGTATAACAAACACCGGCTTAGCTAACTAAAGCTTCTCTGCATAGTCGGCTTTCGTTCGGAAACAAGGCAGATTTTAGAAGCTTTACTTAGCGAAGCCGGTGTTTGTTATACCATAGAGTAGAAAATCCTTACGCCCGGCCGAAGGCCGTCTGTGCAGAGAAGCTTTAGTTAGCGAAGCCGGTATTTGTTATACCATAGAGAAGAAAATCCTTGCGACCGGCCGAAGGCCTGCTATGATCCCAAATTTTTTTACATTCTTGCTTGTAAGAATTTTTGGCATTGTACTTACTTATTTTGATATTTCAAAACAAATTTTACACATTTTAATATTTTTCAAAGTGTCATAACGTCCGCGGACGCTATGACATTTCTTTGATGGACGTTATGACACTTTTGAAAGTGTCATAAAGTCCATGGACACTATGACACTGGACGTTATGACATGCCACTGAATAAAATATACAAAAAAGCTGCTATTTTAGTGCTGACGAAGGTTTTAAAGCGAAAACAATAAAAAAATATTATGGTTTACGAAAATGATTAAAAATGGCATTTAAACAAGTAAAAGCAAACCATTAAGGAAAATGTTTATATAGTTAGCCCTTAAAAAAGCTCGTTAGGAGTGCTTTGTTGGCATGTTTAAAAAAGCGCTTATTGTAAGCAGAAAATAGACCTCCAAACCGGGAACACCCCGTATGAAAATCGGGCATCCTATCAGCAGGTTTGAAGCGAATTGATGTATGAATTCATACATAAAACATACTCCTTTTGGAGCACATTTTTTACTGGGAATTTTGATTATGTGTAGTAGCTTCTTTCCAATTAGTGTGTTTTTTTTTGCATGTATGTATGTGTATAGTAGAGTAAGGTTTCATTCTAGAAATTGTAATAAATTTAAGGAAAGCTTAAACCTTCGTTCACAATCAAAAAAACGTTTTCACTTGGTGTTCATAATAGAGCAACAATTTCTTTTGCAACCACACACATTTTGCATTAAGAAATCGTTTGCAAATTTTAGCCACAACAAAATTATGCATTTATTATTATTTTTACAACATTTTGTTAAAGTTTTCATTCAAAACTAAATAAAATTATTTAAAACGTCAGAAACAATTTCATACAAATTGCTGCTGAAGTTCTAGTTGAACCAATTTTTTTTTAAAAAAACTTTAGTTACATTTTTGTTTGAAAATGAAAGGAAAATATACGAAATACTTTGGGAAGAAATAAGAAAGAAGAAAGAAGAAAAAACGAAATTGTTGCTCTCATTGTGAACAAAGCTTCAACATTTAAAAGCAAGTCTTTACTTTTTACATGAATCAAGTTGAATACCCCTATTTCCATGAAGAGTCTGTCTGCCTTCTATCAAGAAAAAATTCACTTTATAAATTTTATTTGCAAATTGATTTATTTATTTGTTGTTCGTTACAGGAGTAAATTACAATAGTACAACAAAAATAATAAATTTTAACAATTGTTTTGCTTTTAAATAAATCAGTTCTTTAAATTGTGTATCTGATGTTTGACTTGTATCAAATTTTGAAAGGCAATTAAGTTAAAAATATACAGATGCAATGAAAAATAGAAATGTGGATGTTCAATGAACATTTTACATGTCAGTTATTATCAAAATTATTAAACAAAGAGATTTTTTATTTATGTACAGTTTAATCAAAAATTATTAGAACTCGTGTGAGATATGTCATGTTAAAATTCTTTTTTGCTTCTTTTTGCCTTATTAGGCGATCATTTTTTTTCCCAACGAAGACTGAAGATAAAATAAATTTGGTTTTCTCAATATCTCGGTTGCTTCTATTCTGTCGCCACGAGGGTTAGCCAATTAGTTCTTTGCCGTACAGATAAAAACAATCAGCTGGCTGCCGCCAACTTATACATTTATTTTGAGAGGTGCTTTCAATTAAAAATAATGTTTTTGTCGGTATATTGAGAAAAACAAAATCTTTAATGGACGGTTAATCGGGCTAATAAATTTATGTCGAGATTGCGTAAAAGGAAGTTTGTTGATACATTGAGAAAACCGCTATTAAACTAAAAAAAATCAATCCATCCGTGCTCTAAGCAATTCGGTGTTAATAGGCTGGTGAGTACGGATTTTCTTGAATCAAGTACAGAAAGATTGATTCAAGAACGGATTTTCAATCGTAAATTACTTAACTTATCCATATTCAATCCTGAATTCGTACTTGAAAAAATCCTGAAATTAGATTGAAATAAGTAAAACTAAGATTGAATCGATCTCAAAATGCGTTTGATTCAAGAATTATAAAATTGTTTTAATCCGAATTCGTGTTTGATAAAAACCAAAAAAGAAATAAGAAAGAAAAAATTATTATGATTGATTTACCTACCCGTATTACGTAGAATCATAAAACACAGACATGATGTCCGATTTGATTTTTACTATAAAAATCTTATGCACATATTTAACCAAAAATATGAACTAAATGAGAAGCAAGAGTTAAATTTTAATTTTTAAATATGAAAATAATATATGTTTTTCTTTTTGCTGCAAATCGATTTTTCCAACTTGTGCGGTGTTGTTGTAACTTCTACAACAAACTTTGAAAAACACACGCATAAAAGAATGCAATGCTGAGGGATGAGACTAATAAGTTATTTGAGATTAAAACGCTCACTTTGTTATTTTAAGCTCAGAGTGGCACTACCAACGAAAAGTTTAATCTTTTTTTAAGAGCACTTAATACTATAGTATTAAACCTTATACGGTTGTTCCACATTTGGATTCATTACTCGTGTGCTACTGACCCGATTTTGCTGGATTTCAATCCGAAGCTGCTCAGCAGAACTAGAAGCAATTTGACAAAAATATTGTTCTTTTCTTTAACTTGCACTGGTTTATAAGTCCTAAGAATTTGATTTGTTTTACATGTGTTTAAGAAGATGAATTGTGAAGCGCATGACTGATATTTAATAACGCGTTATCCATTTTGCGGTTTCAAAAGTAAACGTAAATAAAACACATATAAAATATTTTTTTTCATGATATTTCTTTTTATACCCTCCACCACAATTAGTTGTGAAGAGGGTATATTAAGTTTGTCATTCCGTGTGAAACTTTTGTATTATTGATCTCAGACCCCATAAAGTATATTTATTCTGGGTCCTTGAGTAATTCTAAGTCGATTTAGCCATGTCCGTCTGTCCGTCTGTTGAAAACACGCTCACTTTCGAACAACTCAAAAGAAATGAACAAACTCGCTGTCAAATTGCTTTTAGTTAACAAAAGCAGTTTGGGATTGAAATCCAGCAAAATCGGTTCAGTAGGGCCAGAGCTATGAATCAAAATGTGGAACCACCACCTAAAAAAATTATAATTTTGTTACAAAAAATAACATAAATGCTGGAACAAGGCACGGAATGATAACAAATTTTGGCTCGTCACAGTTCTATAGGACTATAAATGATACTGTGAAATTTCGTGAAGATCGGTACATAATTTACCCTAGGCCCCATAGAAACCCTACTCCTGGAAAACAGTTTAGTACACCTAAAACCATAATTAATAATGGTATCATAACAGAAATTGGTACGTCACAGTTTTAAAGGACTAGAAATGACGCTGTAAAATTTCGTGATGATCGGTCCATAATTTACCCTAGGCCCCATATAAACCCTACTACCGGAAAACAGTTTAGTCGTCTTAAACCATAATTAATAACAAATCGTCACAGTTTAAGATAATAATAACATCATACAGATATTACTCCTCAAACATTCGAACTGTCGGTGGAGGGTATCAAAGATTCGGCACAGCCGAATATAGCACTTTAACTTGTTTATTATAAAGTTTGAACGTTGACATTATGTGTGAAACACTATATCATTCAAATGACCACCGCGCGAAGTGTTGCAAGCATTGATTCTTTTGAGGTAATTTTGAACCACTTTTTTAACACTTTTAGGCGGTATCTCAGCCATAACTTGACGAATGTCTGGCATGCGATAAAAAAAATCTTATTAACGTAGAACGGTTGTGTGTGTTAATAACAAAAGTATAGACAACGACATCAAAAAATGTTGTTTAACATTTGTAAATCATTTTTGGAAGTTAAAGTTAACTCGAGCTGCACAAAATATAATAAAATATATTTTTGCAATAATTTTTTTTCGATACTTAATACAATTACTAAAATACAAAAAGCTGGCAACTGGATGAAATTAATATATTACGGGAAGAACAGGAAATTTACCTTCATACAGATGAGTCAAATCCGGTGACAGAAGAGAAATGGGCAACTGTGATAACACATACAAAATATTTCCGATTTCCGGAAACACAATTCTGTTTTCCAGATTGAGATCATTACGAAGTGTATTAGAGGGAGTTAACACGGAGTATTTTTAGACATGTCTGTTTTTGACATTCTTTTTTGAACATGCTTCCAAAAACCTATTGTTTTTTCACGATGTCTTTCCAAACATGTCTGTTTTCATGTATAATAGTCTCAATATACACATACATACAAATTAAAAACAAGGAAATCCATATAAACCAACATGAAAACTCATTTCATGTCTGTTTGGCAACCCCTCTTTCTTCCCTACCCCGATCGCCTACAAACAAAACAAACGTGTTTGTTAGACATGTCTGAATAGACACCGTGTAAACTTCCTCTTAGACGAATAAGGGGGTTTCTTAACAAAGCTCTGACACTTATTTTACAGATAGTCAAGCGATTATCAGGACTTTGAAAAACAATAACGCTTTATCTCGGGCCGTATTGAAATGCAAAGAAGGACTAAACTCTTATTTTGAATGAATAGGTCTGGAGATATTAGGATTCGAAGCCACCAAAAAGTTATACGGAATTACTAATTCATTTGGCTCGCATTGTATTATCCAGTGATAAAATAAAGAAAGCTTATGCCAAAAATGAAAAGACACGGGAATACCACGTGTGCAAGGGACCTCTTTTTGATCATATTTGGAGCGAACACACAAACAAGCACAATAATATACCGAATCTGAAAATCTATAACGAAATAAAATGGGAGCCCTTGAGAGAGAATAAAGAGACAACTATGGTCTTGCCCTTCCATTTCAACAAATATCTATCCCCTCCTCATTTTCTTACGAAGTTTATACTTATACTTTAACTACCAAATATTTTCTCTTTATTCTACCCACACCACAATAGTGGAGAGGGTATTATGCACTTGTGCTGATGTGTGTAACATCTTAAAATATTAGTCCCCCTAAAAGTACATCATTATGGTGGTTGCAAATTGCAACTGGTCGAAAATGAATACCTTTATGCCCTCAAAGACATAAGCAGGAAAACAACTCTCCTGATTTATGCCCGTAATTTCTACAAAAAGAAATCTAGCTGTGTATAGAAATCTATGGTGTAAAAGCTACCATATTTTAAAGGAAAACTGAAGGTAAACCCACGTAGGCAAAATAAACGTTGAAATAGATAAAGATAACTGTTAGGTACGAACACGACCTACTTTATTTTTGTTGAAATTACGGGCATTATGCTTAGTAGCGTATTCATTTAATCGACCTTTTGCTTTAATCGGCTAATCGCTCGTTTAGTTAACCGAGGTTTTGGTTTAATCGGTTAATAATCGGTTAATTTTGTTTTTGATCGGTTAACCGATTAATAAGGTTTTTTATAAATTAAGTAATTTCAATATATAAAAATGCATTAATTGCTTATTATTTGGAGTGTATAAGTAAAAAAAAAAAAACAATAACATACCAAACATAACAATTCTTGAACTAAAACGAGCAAGCAAAAAAAAAAACAATTCATAAATATGTAATATGCATTTTTCAATTAATGCGCAAGGTGTGGTATCAAGTCATATCGTCATAATATCCTAAAAAATAAACTGAAAAATATTTAAATTTGTTTGAAATAAATATTGTTGTGTTTCAAACAAAATAAAAATTGTAATGCTGTGTTCATTGATTCTTCATAACTGTATAGTAGAAATCTATATTATAAGCGGTAGCTTACAACAGTAATATCGTTGGCTAAATATGCAAACCTGCTATCTAACTTTCAGCACATTTTACAGGAGAGACAAAAAACTGTTTATTTTTCCTATTTGAAGCTTGATAGAAAATTAAACTTACAGTCAGTTTTTCACACTTCAAGACTTTAATAGAAGAAAAACTACATGCTGGTCGACGAGGCGTATCTTTCTCTACCACACGGCATCAAAATCTCTATTTAAATAAAAAGTGGTTTGCATATTAAGCCGAAGATATATATTTCCTATAATTATTTTAAGACATAAGACTTTATGACTACCTTGTGAATCCACAAAATATTTACGTATTTATTCAAAATTAAACTGAAATAATTTTATAGTTATTTCAATAGTTAAAGGACATCTTATACAATAATCATTTAGAAAAATAATTTGGTTTAAATATTTAGGATTAAAGCGATTCTTTTCTTTAGTTTTGACAAAAGTTGACTTGGAAACAATTCTTTCATTTATCGTAGATGAATATCTAATATCTCAGTACTTTTCCAGGATTTTTCTTAACATATAAAATACTCCATTATGCCATTAGAGTTTTTAAAAATTGTTAACACTACTAATTGTTTCCGTTAATTTTGTTAAAAGACTGATATGAGAAGATATAATAAAAAAACAAATAACTAAACACAAATATATAAAAAGTACGTGAAACAAAAAAAAAGGTATTGGCAATCATATATTTAACCCATTTTTCGCCACATTCCTGTTGAGCGATGAAGAAGATAAAAAAAAACATTGAAAAACAATGTAATTTAAGTCATTGGTCAATGGGTTAAAATGAAAATCACTGAACACCTTCTTTGTTTGTATGAAAAAATATTTTCTAAACAAATACATTTTGTATATGAGACAAAACAAATAATTAAAAACACACAAAAAAATATGTTATAACACTACAAAATATTGTAAATTTTGTTACTTCGGTTAATCGGTTAATCGACTGAAATTAACCGGTTTAATCGTTAATCGAAAAAAGCCAATTTGAAATTAACCGATCAGTTAATCGGGTAGTAATTAATTAATGAATATCCTAATGCTTAGACTTTATTCTGGATGTTCGTTGTCTGCATGGGTACGGTAAAAATAGAAAAAGTGATCAACCCCACTCATAAAATTATTACAGTAACTGATTGTGGGTTATTAAATTCTTTTTCCGTAGTGTTAAAATTGAATAAAAATATAGTTATTTTACGAATAATTTTATTTTTTAACATTTATGTTTGTTATTTAAAAAACAAACTACCAAAAAATAATGTTTTTTCGTTTTAATTTTGTTATGTAGTTTGATTTTTGTCGGTTAAAATATATTTTTTTAAAGTAAAAACTATTCAATTTTAAGAAATATGAAGTTCAATAAATAAAAAATTTTGAAATTAATGAAAAAATCATTTGTTTTAAATGATATGTAAATGATACGTTTTTTAACTGAATTTTAATTTGTTTAAAATGAATTTTCGTTTGAATTTAACTACATAATATTTTGAGTGTAGTTTTAAATTTATATACTATTGATTGAAATAAGCTTTAAGTTAAAAGTTCGCAATGATTTACACTTTTATTGCTCACTCTGCACAAATATCGGGTGATTTTATAGCTATTATCTTTTTGGCAACGCTGGTTTAAACAGCTGACGCACGTTTCGTGTTTTGTTTCACTGTCAAACATCTTCAGTTTGGTCTATAATTTAACCATAAATCGTCTTACAAACGAACAACGCTTGCAAATTATTGAATTTTATTATCAAAATGCGCGCTTCTTCTATTTTATGGTCAGTTTAATCGACCCCCATTTCTGGCTCAATGTGTACGTTAATAAGCAGAATTGTCGATTTTGTAGTGAAGATCAGCCAGAAGCATTGCAAGAGCTACCAATGCATCCAGAAAAAGTCACAGTTTGGTGCGGTTATGGGCTGGTGGCATCATTGGACCGTACTTCTTCAAAGATGATGCGAATCGTAACGTAACTGTGAATGGTGAGCGCTACCGTGAGATGATTACCAACTTTTGTTTTGCCCAAAATGCAAGAGCTTGATTTGCATGACACGTGGTTGCAACAAGACGGTGGCACATGCCACACAGCACGCGTAACAATGAACTTATTGAGAGGCGAGTTCGGTAAACATTTTATTTCACGTTCGAGACCGGTCAATTGGCCGCCTAGATCGTGCGATTTAATGACTTCAGACTATTTTTTGCGGGGCTATGTTAGCGCTCATGTCTATACACACATGCCCTCTTCAATTGACGCATTGGAAGACAACATTGAAGCATTTATTCATGAGATACCGGCCGAAATGTTGGAAAGAGTATGCCAAAATTGGACTAAGCGGATGGACCATTTGAACTGCGCCTCAAATGGTCAACATTTGCATGAAATAATCTTCAAACATTAAATTATATGGACCGTACTATCGATTCAAATAAAGATTTCATGCATTTTTCTGAATTTTATGTGTTTTTTTAAACATTCCTATAGCGTTTAAAAAATCACCCATTATTACTCTTTTGTTGCAAAGGAATTGCTGAAGGTTCTTTTACTCAGTGTCTTTCAAAGTACGGCTTTGCTTTTTGAAATTGGGTCAATGTATGTTCTAAGCACTGAACGGAAATCTAAATATCGTACCACATATAAATTGGCAAATTGGATATAGTTTAGTTCTTTTGTCGCTTGGGATTTTGCTAAATTTATATAATGGTTTGTCGACATCGGGAATATTTCTCTGAATGAAATTTGTTCAAAGACTTTGACCAGACCTTAGACTTTTTTTTTGACATTTAAGCCACTTTTCTTAAAAGACATCTTTTATATATTCAAACACACAACAAAATTAAGTAATATATAAATACGCAACCATTTTTTAAACTTTATTAATTATTTTGTGATTTTTTTTTTAATTTTGCATGAATTTTGATTGGAAATGGTGTATTTTTGAAAACTTCGTAAAAGATAATAATATTGGCATTAAGTGGTGGTACAATCTATGAAATTCGGATCATTGCTTATATTTTTATATCGCTTTAAGCATAAGGTATTATACTCAGGTTTTTACATATGGGCATTTCCATTTTGACGTGACGTTAAATGAAGAAGTCAAATTTGTAAAAAGGGTTTTGATATATCTATAAATTAATGAAGCAGCATTATATTCAGAACAATAATACAGTAATCGACGTTAAGAATTTGCAGATATAAGCAAAAATATGCGATGGGGGGACGTTAAAAAAACGGAAGAGGATTTTAACTTGCATTACAAAACTGAATAAGACTGCGAATTGAGCAAGACGTTTTGTATAAAACCGTTTTAAGTAAACTTTGGACTTATATAGATAAATTTTTCAAGCTATCAAATTTAAAAATCTTTGCTCCAGACTTATAAGTCCTAGAGGTAATCAGCTATACAATACCGTAACTGCAAATAATTTTGATGTCGTATCGAGTGGTGAGCCTACCAATTGGCCAACCGACTTCAATAAGCTACCAGACTTTGCTGTAATTAAAAACATCAAGCGCGTTCAGGTACTAGTTAGTTCCAACTATGATCTTTCGTCTGATCGTTCACCTTCAATCCTCATTTTAAAAGCTAACTCCGGCGTCGCAGCTGCAAACTTTATTTCCTATCCAAACAGAAACACAAATTGGTTAAAGTATAAAATGTATGTGAGCTCTCACCTATCAAAGTGCATTCCCCTAAAAAATAGCTGTCGACCGATTTACAGAAGTCTTGGATTCTGCAGCAAGAAATGCAACCCCAATCAAGCGGGCAATTAAACGTGCTCCTTACAATATATCGACGGATATAGAGACCCTTATCAGAGAAAAAAAGGAAGTTAAGAAGACAATGGCAAAACAGTCGTTCCCCAACCCCTAAGGCCCAACTACAATTATGCTTGACAACTCTTCGCAACAAATTGAGACAGAACCACGAGTCTGCAATAGAAGGCCATCTAAACAGCCTAGATGCCACAAAAAACTCAAATTATAGCTTATGGAAGGCTGTACGGCATATGAAATGCCCTATAAACCAAGAATCTTCATTAAGACTTTAAAACCGCACTTGGGCCAAAAACACAACTGAAAAATTAAACGCTTTCGCGGGCCTCCTTGAGAAAGTTTTCACGTCACATGATGCACATACTTGTTCCTGTCGTCCAATCATTCCTGATAAGGTAAACCATCCAATAAAATTTAACATAACTCAAGTAAAATCTGCAATAGAAAAAGTGAATATTAGAAAATCTCCCGGACCAAGGCGCGGATCCAGCTTGAGCCTTAGGGGGGGAAATTTTGTATGATACAAAAAAGTAAAAAATTTATTTTTTAAAAGTATATTAAAAACAATATGTGTATTAGGGTAAGTACTTTTTGCGAATATCAAATTCTTCATCGCATAGCCGTATAGACCGTGAAAAAATATTAAGAAATTATGTATTCCTTTTTCGCGAACGTGAAGAAAGTTTTCGCACCAAACGCGATAAAGTTTTGAATTTAAATTGTTTTCCTTACTATACAAAATTAACATTTAATTACAAAATTTTAAGTATTTTCTAATAATTTCATGAATATAACAAGTTCTTACCATTTGTACGGAAGAAGGGCGCAAAAAAAATTGCGACTCTATTTCGCGGTATTTTTAATAAACTTAATTTTAACGGCAAATGATAGATGTTGTGATAGAAGAGTTGTTTGGCGGATATATGAAACAGTGATAATTTTCAGCAGCGTAGTAATATATGCGCGGAACGAGCTATTAAAGTTGCACAAGATATTTTTCCATTATGTAAATCAACTCGCACTTTAAACTTAAAATTTATTTCATTATACAGTTTACTTATTTTATGTATTTATGCCTGTATTCTTAAAAATATTTTAAATTTAATAAAGGCTTGAAAACCAAATTTTCTATGAAAATTTTCTTTAATAAACTTAAACTTTATAATCATTTATGAATATGGGGGCTAAAATATATAGCATATATAAACAATAAATGTACCATATATAATGTGTATGGAAATTAAAAAAAAAAAAATTGTTTTTGAGGAGCTTTAGAAATTGCATTTGGTGCAGAAACTGTTTTTGGCCAAAATGGCTTAAAAAAATTATTTTAATTATCAATACTAAATTGCCCATCGCGTGGTGAGATGAAGAAATTTTGTCCAAAAAAAGTCATTACCCTAATTAAAAAAACTCAACAAAAAGGTTAAATAAAATATAGGGTCTATGAAATAACTCCCACGAAATAAGTTCCACTTTTAAAAACGAAATAAGTCCCACCAAAATGAAATGATTTAAAAATTTACTTGAAATGAAATAACTCCCACTCAAAATGAAAAAACCCCCCCTTGAATAATATATTTCTTAAATGAATTAAGTCCCACTTTCATAAACGAAATAAGTCCCACTTTTTCACTGTTTAATGCGATTTCAAATAAGAAGTATTTGGCTCTTCGAAAAAAACACGTCGAATAATATGAATAATCAAAGCAGAGGAATAATAAAGAAAAATCGTATGCAAGCTTGCAGATCGTTTCTTAATGGAATGGATATTACGAATTTTGATAGAGTTCCAGAATTTATTATTAATTCTTTTTTCGGTCAAGGAACGTATAGAGAACGCCTACTAATAACAACGTTTGGATTCGTAAATGGATTAAGTACAGATCAATTGTTCGTATTATTTAGATGGAAACCGTTTCGGAAGGACCATCAGATTAAAATTATCGACCTTTATAAATGGCTTGAAGGTCCAGTGCATGGTAGACGGTATTATAGTTTTAACGTGGCATTGGGATTAGTTGTATTTTGTAATGGTGATATTAGAAAACATGGAACACGAATTCCAATTTCCTACTAAAAATATAATAAAACACATACATACGTAATTACGTCAACAATTTTTTTTAATATTGTTTTTCCAGTAGTTAAGTTCGGTACCTATTTATACACATTTCTTTAAAGTTTTTTTTATTATAGTAAGTATAAAGTAATTAATAACAAAAAAAGGAGAGCCATGAGAGATAAGGACAAAAAATTATAGTTGTCCCTTTTACGAAATGTCAATATATAAATTTTTGCATAAGAAAAAAATGAGATATAAAGCCATAATGGCCTTATATTTCATGGCTCTATCGCACTCCTCCATAAAAAAATCATTTATTTATCAGATAAATATTTGAAGGGTTTCATGAACTTCTGCACGACAGAATGGACATACTAGTTTACTGGTTTGATCAATTTTGTGAGTTTGCATTGTAAGACAGCATTCACTGCAAATTTTCAAGTGCTTACAAGGAAAAAATAAGATATTTGGCTGCTTTATGAAACAAACCACGCACATATTATTATTAATTGTATTCTGGTTGGTTTCAATAGGGTTTAACGACTCGTCTTCAATGTCCTCTTCCAAATATGATAATTATTCAAAAAGATCTTCATCAGGCTCCATTTGTACAATAAAATTATTTTTTGATAATACCAGTTGGTCAAGGAATTTAGAAGGAGTTATAGTACCTTGTAAGAGATCATTCTTGAATTTCGAAATCATATCTGCTTTCAAAACACAGGACTTTTTAATACGCTTTTTCCCACACTACCATTGGTATTCATCAATAGTTCAAATTTTCTTACTTTTTCAAATTCTTGCATCTGTAAAAATGCTACAAATTTGAAAAACGTAGCCTTCTTTGGAATGCTGAATGCTGAAATAACTCCCACTTTACAAAACGAATTTATTCCCACTCAAAACGAAATAAGTCCTACTTAAAATAAAAACGCGTAACGAAATAAGTCCCATCAATTGACGAAATAAGTCCCACTTTTAAAAACGAAATAACTCCCACTTTCAAAACAGCAATATTTTGTGGGACTTATTTCGTTTTTTAAAGTGGGACTTATTTCGTGGGAGTTATTTCATAGACCCAAAATATAAGATCAGTTCAATATACATTAATCTTTTTAAATAAGCAATTTATGTTTTCCTTGTGAGGCAAATTTAGACAGAACAGTCTATCCTCTGTCACTGTTGATCCGAGCCATGTTTTTATTCTTCGAAGGGTAGGAAATGACCACCCGCTCGTAGCTTTACTGACGAGCATTGAAACGAAAATTTTAAATATTTTTCTTAGATTTGGGTAGATATCTTCATCACAGTTTATTAAAGAATCTACAACGTTTTTTTATAGATCAGGCTCAAGTTAAGATCTTAGTAGGTGTTTATCTCTTTTATCAAATGTAATCAGCTCATCAGCTAGTTGTGGTTTTAACAGTTTTGTAGGCTCCGTGCAATAACTCCCAGGTGCAATAAGTCCCAGTGCAATAACTTCCAATGAATTAAATCCCAAAATAAATGAAATAAGTCTCAAACTGGAAAAAAGAAATAAATCCCAAAAAATTAAATTATTTCCAAGTCTTAAATGAAACAAACCCCAACTATTGGGAGACCCAAAAAAAATTAAATTTATTATATATGTATTCGTTTTACTTGAATATTTACATATTAGGTTACCAAAAAACTAACATTGAGTCCTCGACATTTTGACAACAAATGGGGCATTTTATTATATCCTGACCTCCTGCAATGGCAACTGCCTGCAGTTTAAGCACGCCAGGTACAAGGATTACCTCCTCTATGGTATAACAAACATCGGCTTCGCTAACTAAAGCAAACACCGGCTTCGCTAACTAAAGCTTCTCTGCATAGCCGGCCTTCGGCCGGGCGCAAGGATTTCATACTCTATGGTATAACAAACACCGGCTTTGCTAACTAAAGCTTCTCTGCATAGCCGGCCTTCGGCCGGCCGCAAGGATTTTATACTCTATGGTATAACAAACACCGGCTTTGCTAACTAAAGCTTCTCTGCATAGCCGGCCTTCGGCCGGGCGCAAGGATTTTATACTCTATTGTATAACAAACACTGGCTTCGCTAACTAAAGCTTTTCTGCATAGCCGGCCTTCGGCCGGGCGCAAGGATTTTATACTCTATGGTATAACAAACACCGACTTCGCTAACTAAAGCTTCTCCGCATAGCCGGCCTTCGGCCGCGCGCAAGGATTTTCTCCTCTATGGTATAACAAACACCGGCTTCGCTAACTAAAGCTTCACTGCATAGCCGGTAACCATAAGACACTGCAATTGCAATTAGCAAAATTTTCTTCTTTGATAAACTTAAGTCATTGTATTCAAATAGTTTGAAATATCCCGTTATAAATACCGTTTAAAATTTAAACAATTAAATAACTTCCACGTTAATTTTTTCGGGGACTTATTTCATTTGGATTTTATTTCATTATGAAATAACTCCCAGGCAAAAAATGAAAAAACTTCCAAAAAAAATGAAATAAAACCGAGAGGGCTGGGAGCTATTTCATAATGAAATTACTCCCACATTTGTATGAAAAATTTTTGGGTCTAATTTCATTTTTTTTCTTGGGACTTATTGCACCTGGGAGTTATAGCACGGAGCCGTTTTATATATGTATATGACTTGATTACACTTTGAGGTAAAGTTTAGGTATGTTCAATACATTTGGGATATCTATTGGGAAAGTTGTTATGAGAGCTTCTAAAATAAATTCAATAAGAGGAATGCAACCTACAACTCGGTAGTAATCCTCAACATTTTGGTTGTGATTATTTCGTTCAAATCTTGTCTTTTCGATAGGAACCTCGATTTGAACGCAAATAACTTTAACTTTTTTAAAAATCGCTTTAAATTGTTCTTTGGCTTTATTTCATTTCTCTTCAAGGCACGTGATTAAAATTTTGATAAGGCTTGATCCTTTTTGAAGATCTATATTTTGCTTATGTAAAATTATACTAAGTGGCTGTGTTACAATATCGCACTTAATATGTATATTCCGCAAATAAATTTAGAAGTACTAAGTGAGTTCTTTAATATAAAGGTAGAGATACTACCTTTCCACTCAGATATTTTTTTCCAAAGCTTCTACTATATGATGTACACTTGTGGCAAAGACGCATAATGAAGAGAGTTTGGTTCCCAAATACTTTGCTAAAACTGTTTTTCGCATGGGATGGTTATATTTAAAAAATTTTGTCGTTTCTTTAACAAATGATACAACTTTTTGTATTAATGGCACTTTTTTGCTTTTTTGTTGTATGTTGAAATATCTTAAAGATAAGGAAATCTGGATTTTCCCCGACAAAAATGATCGAATAGAATTTTGATTCATATAACACATAAATACATAAATTTTGCAAATACTAAGGCTTTTTTATAATTCAACCGCACGCATTATCAAGTCAAACGTTTAGTTTTTGGATATAGATGGCACCTGCTGGGATTGAATGTAGAATAATAAGTATTTGAATACGGTAAACTAGATGTTTCATTGGAAATATCTAATAAATAACTATATAAGATATGGATACTTATTGAAAATCGTTAGAGATTCAATAAAAAATAAATAAAAAAATACTTATTGAACATTTCGTTAGAGATTCCATAAAAAAAACAAAAAAAACCTTGCTGGGATTTCCAAAATTTTTTTACATTAAAAAAAATATTATTATTGGGAATTCTTGTATTATCGAATTTATAATTTACGGGGGGGGAATTTCCGTATTTCCCCCCCCCCCCCTGAATCCGCGCCTCACCGACCTGACCGCATCACAGGGTCAATGGTAAGAAACTTACCATCGTCTGCTTCTAGAATCTTGCTGTTCATTTTCAACGCGATATTAAGAGTCGGATACTTCCCATTCTCATAGAAGTGGTCTATAGTTGTTATGATTCCCAAGCCAGGAAAAGATGCTAGCCAGGTTGCGTCGTGCAGGCCGATAAGCTTATTATCAATCCTTTTCGAAAAAATATTCGTTTTAAGTATAACTCCTCATCTAAATGAACACGACATCATCCCGGATCACCAGTTCGGATTCAGAGCGAAACATGGTACAATAGAACAAGTGCAGTATTGCTTTTGAGAAAAAGCAATACTGCTCAGCCCTGTTTATAGACATTTCCCAAGCATTTGACAAAGTTTGGCATGATGGGCTACTTATCAAAATAACACGAATGCTTCCTCAAAACACTCACAAGCTTCTGGAGAGCTATCTAACAGGCAGAACATTCATAGTAAGATCGCAAGATAAATACTCCCCCCTGAAGAAAATTACTGCTGGTGTCCCCCAAGGCAGCATATTAGGACCGCTACTATATATAATATACACAGCGGATATGCCAACAAACCTGAGCACGCAAACCTCTACATTTGCAGACGACACAGCGTTAACCATGACCCAAAAGTCGCATCGCAAAATCTGCAGTTTCACATTAATGAACTAGATGCCTGGCTAGAAAAATGGAGAATAAAGGTTAGCCCGACTAAATGTGCTCATTTAACTTTCACGCTCAGAAGACAAACGTGCCCATCTGTAAAAATAAATAACATCGCTGTTCCGGTAGAAAACCATGTTTAGTACTTGGGAATTCATATAGATAGACGCTTGACCTGGTCTCGTCATATTGAAGCGAAAATAACGGCTATGAAACTTAAAGCAGCTCAACTACATTAGCTTCTCGGTCGAAACTCAAAATTGTCCTTAGACAACAAAATTCTCTTATACAAGTCCATCATAAAACCAATATGGACATATGGCATCCAATTATGGGGTACTGAATGCGCATCTTACATCCAAAAGCTTTAAAGAAGACAGTCTAGAATATTACGACAAATTATCTGCGGCCCATGGTATATACGTAATGATATTATCCACAGAGATCTCAACGACCCCACTATCCAGGAGGAAATTAAAAAGTATTCAATAAGTTATATCGATAAACTAATGGCCCAACCTAACTACCTCGCTCGGGTCTGCTTCAGTTCGAAGGTCACCAGAGGCTAAAAAGAACCGATACTTTAAGCCTAACTAGAAGACATTTTTCAAAATTTGAATACTGCAGTTAATGGTTACATTGGTAACAACTAATAAACAACAAGTAGAATTAAGATTTGAATACATATTGTAAATTTCGATAGCAAAGATTCAATAATAAAAATTAAATTAATTTAAAAAAAAAAAAAAAAATTAAGTGATACGTATACGAATATATAGAAATATCAGGTGTATATTTTTTAAAATTTCCGTGAGATAAAAATGGTTGTTTTCAAACTTCAACCCGATTCTCTGCGTGAACTTTTTTAACAATCCGAAAAAATTATCATATTTTTTATTAATAACTTTTAATGTTCTACACGACTAGGTATACTTTGCCGTTTTTGATATTCGCAAAAAGTGTGAAAAAGTTATTGCCCTAATGTATATACTGTATTTTACTTGAAACAAATATCTTAAGGCAAAAAAACTTCTCAAAATGTATTGATAACTATCGACATCTTTTGTTTTCAGCTTCAGTTCTAGACATTATAAAAACGAAATGTTTTGTAGCATTTACTTTCGATTTGCAAAGTTTTTCTTTTGTTTCTTAACAAATAAATTGTTAGAAAGGAAATGGCTAAATGTCTTTAAGAAGTTTGTATTTGAAACAGACTGCAAATATGTTTCCGTTTCCCTTGTAATAAAACTTGTTACCGAAACTAAACTTTTTTGTTCGCAAAAGTACAAAAAAAAGTGCTTAAAGACAAATATTTTGCTTTGTAAAGAAATTTTTAAGAAAAGAGGGACTACACTTCCGAACATGCACGCGCATGTGTTACAAATAACACAAAATAAATTGTTCAAATTTGTAAAGACAAAGTTTTTCTAATACACACATACATATTTATATTATTTAAAGAAAATTTCTACTACCTACTGTACCAACTCTAAAATAATAATAATAATGTGTGTATTATTAAATTATATAAGCATTTTGTTACCTCCAGTTGAAAAGGGGCTAAGTCCAATTTTTTTTTTAAATTCAGCTTTTGATGCAGCTAATGAACTGTATACAGAAAAAAAAACCAATTTTATATGTTTAAGTTGTTGTTTTGCAATGGTACGTGTGCTAATTGCTAAGTCCAATAGTCGTTAAGATAAAGCGCTAAGTCCACTTGGAAATTTTACAACAAAATATTACTGCTTGTAAATAACATAAATCTAGTATTTTTTTTAATCTTTCTTTATCGAAAAAAAAAAACTTTATTAGTCCAATATAGAGTATCTATTGAGCAAAGGAATCATGAATTTGGCCCTGGGTAATTTGAAGGGCCATGAAGCACAAACAAATTAATGTCCCTGCTGACTACATTGCACATGGAAAGTTAAGAATCCATTCTCTAATCTTCCCAAAATTAAAGCCTATTAGAGGTTTGACTGTCTCCACAATGCCAGTATACACCATTTTCCAGTTACGACAACTCATCGGCCATTTCACTACAGGCGATTTTGTAGTGACCCGTTGCCAAGCATAGACCCACTTAAGACTCCCCTAAAATTTCCCTTAGAGCTGTCCTACATTTATCCACAAGCTTAAAATTTACAAAAGAGTCCATTGGCCTTCGAACCTACAGCAATGTTACCAGTTATTAATTCTACGACCTTCAAAGTTCCTGGAACTTCTGCCAAAAATACACTGCAATCGTCAGAAAGCCTTTATGACATTCTAAATTCTATATCCTAAGGTAGATCCCATGCACTAGTGCCTCTTATCTTCGAGCCATCAGTAAAAATAGCAAATCTGTGATACAGGGTGGCGCAGAATGAGCTATGTACATATATGATTTAAATGGCTTATAACTTTTTTATTTATGCGATTTTAATAATTTGTTGGTAAATAAAACAATGTATTTCTATTTGGTTACAAATATATTTATTATAGTTTATTTTTAAAAAAAGCACTATTTTTTGAGATCATAGTGAGACCATGCAGAAATCAACTTCTAGTTCCCACAAATTGCAGTTTTGCATTTTGGGCATGTTATATCGTCAAAAAATTATGTGTCTACGCGCCGGATTTGGTTGCCTTCCCTAAGAGCACAGCGCAAACTAAGTTGGCAAGGAATTTTGCAGCGATCGGTTCACGTGAAAAAAGAAATAGGGCGTTTGGTTTACGGTGTTCGTCGTTTCGACGAAGGTTATGTGTCTGCGGTCAAATCGTTTATTCTTCGTTAAAAACATATCACATATCGTCCCCTTAATAAAACAATAGCGTATGTGCTCATTTTTTGCATATTTAGAATCTCTATCACTGATTTTATGTTTGGTCAAAATTTCGTCAAATTCAACTTCCAAAAATTAGGTCAAAATTTCGTTGGAAAAAATAGTGTATAATTTCTTGTTCAAAATTTTCCTTCAATAAGTGGGTCAGCTCATATGCGCTATTTTACTTGAAATTGCCACTCCAAAAGCAGACCATACACGATTCAATTCAATTGTCAACTGAGTCGGTTGTTGTCCAAATCAAAGCGTGTATGGCCTTGTCAGTTGATTAGTTTGACGGTTGTCGAGTTGGTTGAAGAAAAATCAAAAGATTTTGATTTTTTCAAGTTGACTACTAAGTCTTTCAATTCGAATGTACTGTGTGTGCTCAAGTCTCTTGATCAGCTGTCAAAATTAATTTTTGTAGTTAAGCATTTTAAAAAATGTCTTTTATTTCATTAAATTTTAAAATAAATTTAAAATCTTTCAATTCAGTTGATGAAGTTGTCAACTGAGTTGAAAGACTCAGTTGACTACTGAATTGAACCGTGTATGGGGCGCAAAAGTTGTTAAAAGAATAATAGTGTATACGCATATTATACTCCTATTTAGCCTGTAAAAAAATACAATTTATGAAAACTTTAACTCATAAAATAGCTTATAATTATATACACTATTGTTTGAGAAATGGTTGCAATCCGACCATCGAAAGCTGCATGATCTTCAAAATTTGTGCATGAAGAATGTAATTCCTCGTGGCTCGCATTGTTTAGATGAGCCAGATGTAGCAGAGGAAGAGAAAGAAGACGAATGAATTTCTAGTTATTTTTGATTTACGCAATGCATACCTTAATTTGTCATAATTTTTTGTTTATAATAACCCAAATTGGAAAGGAATGAATAATTGCCACTGAATTAACAAAACTATGAATTAATCACTGTTTTATAATGTTACAACTTGATATTTTTTAGATCAAATATTTAAATAAAAATACCGTAAAATTATTGAATAAAACAGCGTAGGCCATACAAAATAAAATAGTGTATCAGATACATCATACGAATTCCTTAAAAAATAAAATAGCCTATATGGAGGACTTGCACTTTGAATGATATAATTATAGTCAATTTAAAGACAAGAAACGGTATTATGTATTCGTCGAAAAATCCAACATGAAGAATTTTTATTTACCGCGATATTAAGGTTTTAATAGACATCCGATTTGACAAAAACTTTAAACGCGATTTTCTCAAAACCCCAAAAAAAAATTATACGCTATTGTTATATCGAGGGGACGATATATTATTTAAAGTTCAAAACTAGTGAAAGAAAAAGTCCACATTAAAATACAAAATATTTAACAGAAAAAGTGCTGTCACAAAATCTTTTGTCAAACAAAGATTCATCATTTGCATGCCAATGAAAAGTCGACGACAAAGCTCGATTCACGCACGCGTTGCAAACAATATTTTTTCCTTTTTTCGTCCATTTTCTACGGATTTTTTTCAAGCTTTTTCCCTCTTCTGAAAAATTTATTTAATTGGACTTAGCTCCTTTAGAACTGAAGGTTACCATATACGTTTTTGTATTTTTTGATTTCTGGTGAAATAAAACTCAATTTTCTTAATACAACTAATAATGTTCACTAGCAAATAAGTTAGAAAGTATAGTCGGTAGAGGGCGACTATGTAATTACCTATGCCTCTTTAAAATTTGTACGCTTAAAGTCCATATATGAAACCTATACACACAGAAAAAAATCAAGTTAAAAACGTCGAAAACAAGGTTGAGATAACATTTTTCGGTGGTGATTTTGCTTCATACGTTTTTCATGTTAATTCAACCTGATTTTACAATAACTGCGAACAACATTTTTTCTTTTGAAATAACTATAATTCATGTTAAAATTATTATAAATGTAATTTATATTGAAATAACAATCGGAATCACGTTGAATGAAAGTTATTTCAAGTTGAAACAACGTGAATTTCATGTAGAATCAAATGGGTTTGAGTGTATTTTAACAGTGTGAAGAAGCTTCAAGAACAACATTTGCATTTATGTAAGAATAATTCAAAACACTTACCCTGTAACACATGTTTCACTTATTTTGTATTCTCCTTTGTTAACAGAAGCATCAGCAGAATCGCCCGATATGGTCATCATTCTACTTTGAAAACTTGATGTACTATTTAAATAAACAATTTTAATTAAAAGAATACGGGAATTGTCTTCTTTTTATAACATATTTTAAAAATGAAAATAAAAAATGTACGTACTTAAGTATGTATGCATGTTAATTTAACAAGATACACTTTTGATTTTAATATAAAACAGGTTTTTATGGGTTCAATATTGAATCCAGATTTATTTATATTTTATTATGTTTTTTTTTTTTTTATTTTTTTAACAGTGAATAATATTAAATAAACGTAATTTAAGGTTATTTTAATATTTTTCAATTAAAATAATTATGAAATAATGATAAATTTAAGTAAAGGGCATACTTTTGCTGAAATTTAACATGATTCTCAATCAACATTTTTCCATGTTAATTTTACATGGGTATTTTTTTCTGTGTGTATGCAGTTTAGGTCTCAACCCAATAAAATGTAATTAAGAGACATTTTTTTTAAAGTGGGAATTATTGCATGCTTAAATATGGTAAACTGAACTCTAGATTCTCACAGCATCTTGTAGTCCGATTTTTATGCCAATAGCGATGCTGATTTTTTGCAGTGATAAACATTTTAAGAAATAGATGGCGAAATGTTATTCTAATTCATGGAAATGATAAATTAGGCACAGCATGTAAAGAAAGTTGTTTGTAACATTTATAATAAAAAAAAAATGTTCACTTGGTTACACAAAACTATTAAAAAGCAGTTGTTTGTTTGCATGGGCAGAAATGTACACACTTTTTTCTTAACCCTTTGTTTGTTTTTAATTTTCCAAATTTGTTTTTATAGCCGACTAAAGTGATGAACAATTTTTTGCTTAGTTTTTTTCTCTTTTAGCTCCTTTTGGCAAAACAGTTTTCTTGTGTTATTTTATATTTGAAATTGTTTGTTTATTATTAAACGTTAAAGTAAACAAAAGGTTTTGAAATTTTAATAAAACTTTGATGAAAACCACATGTTAGAGAGAACAATATTTATACCCTACACCACGATAGGTGAAGGATTTATTCGTTTATTATTAAGCTTTTAACTTGTTAGACTATTAATTACAACAATAGACTCAGATTTATTTTTGTGTCCATTTGTTGGTTGTCTCGTTAGTTCCTAAAAATTGTTTTCCCAGAATGAACACATTTCCATTAGCCTTCTACTTATGTTGCTATTTAAATAAAATTTAGCCCAAAAACGATTTATACACTGATAGAAAAGTCGTCATAACGCTGATGTATTTTGACATCAGTACTATGACAAGTGTCTTCGTTTTTAACACCATGACACTTTTCATCATTGTGATGTCAAACTGATGTTGGCCAAAGTGTCATCAGGGTCAAAATTAAATTATGTCGTCAATTTTTTTTTTTTTTTTTTTTTTTTTTTTTTCAATATTTATTTATTGAATCTTCATATATTAAATATGAACTAACAATAATTAATCAAATCTTAACCTAATACGTTATTTTATGTCCTGCCAGTGCCAGACAAAATTTTCTTCATCACGGGTTTTATTCACTTATATAGGTGCTTATCGCTCATCTAATTGGGTAAGTGCTGCAGTGTCTCTTCTTCTTAAGCGAGTGTGGCCGCCATGATTTAAAATATTTCGAGCTAGTGGATTTGGGTGTTGTTCAAGCCTTTTTAAATATTTTATTGCATATTTTGTAATCATAGTTTTAACTAATGGCACATTGAGATCCTTATGAATGTTTGAGTTTTTAACATACCAGGGAGCGGCTGTGATTATTCGAAGAAGTTTATTTTGGCGCCTTTGAATTTTGTCGATATTAGAGGCCGATGCAGTGCCCCATAGTTGAATACCGTAGCACCAGATAGGCTTTAAGATAGAGTTGTAAAGTAGAAGCTTGCAATCGAGACTAAGGACAGAATTTCTTTCAATAAGCCAGTGAATTTGAATGGCTTTTAGTTTCATTTGAGTTAATTTTGCCTCTATATGGCATTTCCACGTTAATCGCCGATCCAGATGTATACCGAGATATTTTACATGCGAATGTTGAGGAATTATTTGATTATTGATTGTAATAGGGGGGCAAGATTCCCGGCGCAAAGTGAATGTTATATGTACGCATTTTTGCTCATTGAACATTATCCTCCATTGTCTTAACCATATTTCTAGTTGAAATATATGATGCTGTAAGTAACGTGATGCTTCATAACGATTTTCGTGGACGCTAAGAAAAGCTGTATCGTCTGCAAATGTTGAAGTTTGTGTATAGTTGCTTGTTGGCATGTCCGAAGTATAAATTAAGTATAATAGGGGTCCCAGGATGCTGCCTTGTGGGACTCCAGCGGCAATGGGCTGAGGTGAACTTAAGAAATTTCCTTCTTTAATAATAAATTGACGACCGACTAAGTAACTTTCTAGCAGCTTGTGTGTGTTTGCTGGTAAATTTTGCTTCAATTTATGTAATAAGCCTTCATGCCAGACTTTATCAAAAGCTTGCGAAACATCGATGAAGAGTGCTGAGCAATATTTCTTTTCTTCAAATGCTTTTCTTATTACATTTACTATTCGATGAGTCTGTTCGATTGTGCTGTGTTTTCTTCTAAATCCGAACTGATGGTTTGGAATACATCTATTTTCACTTAAAATCGGTGTTAATTTTGAAACTAATAATTTCTCAAACAGCTTTGACATATTTGATAATAAGCTAATAGGCCTATAAGACTCAACTTTTGTATGATCTTTACCTGGCTTTGGTATCATGGTAACTAAGGAAACCTTCCATTTTTGAGGATAGTATTCAAGGCGTAAAATAGCATTAAAAATAAAAAGAATAATTTTCTTTGCTATGCGAGGTAGCTCCAAAAGCATTTTATTACTGATTTTATCAATACCAGGTGCCTTCTTAGTGTTTAAGTCACAAATAGCCTTTTCGATTTCTCTTATCTCAAATCTGAGGGGAAAAGCTGCTCTAGCAGCAACAGGTGGTAACTCGACCGCAATATTGTGAGATATATTTGTGGTAAATACGTTTTTTAAATGATTGACAAACAGATTTCCTTTTTCAACATCATTTCTTGCCCAACTTCCATTCAAGTTTCTTAATGGTGGTTTAGAGACAACTGGCCTTTTGAGGTTTCTAGCTGCACGCCATAATGAGTAGTCTGATTGTGGGGTTGCATCAAGTTCCTTAAGATATTTTTCCAGAGAAGCCGTTTTCTGAGCCTGCAGTAACTTTCTTAGTCTTTTTGTACACTCTTTAAGTAAGTTCTTAAGTTGAGGGGATCTGTGCAATTGCCACTCTCTTCGAGCCCTCCTTTTTTCAGACAAAAGATGCTCGACATCTGCGGAATATATTTTAATAGTTTTTGTTTTTTTGGGGGCAATATTGGAATGTTGAACAGCTAGTTTCAGAAAACTGTCAAAATTGTCAATAGAGCGATCTACATAATCCGGTGTACTGAGCGGAATATTTTCTGTGCAATGGGTACTGAGATATTTTTTATATTTCAACCAATTAATTTGCGTAGCTGTCGTCGGAGGTACAATTCTATTGGGGTTCATTATAGTAACAATTGTAGGTGTGTGGTCGGAAGATAAATCTAGGGAGGCTTCAACTTGAATCGTTTCTATGGGAATGTTTTTAACAACGCCGAAATCTATGACATCTGGAATTTTTTGAAGATCAGTGGGCTAATATGTTGGTTGTCCGCTCGCTACCACATTTAAATCCATTTTAGAAATTATGTTAAATAAAACACGACCCTTTGGTGTTATAAGTCGCGACCCCCAGAGGGTATGTTTAGCGTTATAATCGCCAGCGGCTAGGAAACACGGTCCTAATGATTTAAAATATTTACAATATTGGTCCTCCGATATTGAAAATCTAGGCGGGGAGTATAACGATGAAATTATTAGGTTTCTATTTAATTCCTCAACGCAAATGTTCGTTGCCTGGAGATAATCTTCACGATGATCACACATTAGGTAGTGTTTGACTCGGGCCTTTATTAAAATGGCAGAACCTCCACAAGCTCTATCTCGAGGGTCCTTGGTATCATATAGTATATAACCATTTATTTTAAACGTACTTCTTGAGGTCAAATGAGTTTCAGAAATCATCATGACATCAATTTGTTTATTTTTAAGAAAGTATTCTAATTCATTTTTATGTTGGCGGATGCCGTTTGCGTTCCAAAAACAAATTTTTAAACAGTTCATGGTTTGTTAAGTACAGCTTGCAATAACATCGATTGCATTCTAAGCATTTCCTGCATCATATTACCCATTGTGTTCGTAAAATTATTTACTGTTTGCACTAATGTTTCCATGGTTTTTTCTAAACGACTTAAATTAGAAAATTGAGTTTCATCATTACTTGGCGAGGCACCTTGCATTGGCTCATGGTTTGATTTTAGGACGTTAGCGTAAGAGGTTCTGTTATTACTAGGCTGGGGGGCTTGAATTGCATTTGTGTTAACCTGATTTGTTACCTGCATTTGAGGGGGATTAGTTTTCGGTCCGACCGACTGCTTGACGATAGTATATACAGGGCATCCTCTATAATTGGCAGTGTGATTACCGCCACAGTTGCTACATTTTTTTACGTTGGGGTCGGTTTTAGACTTGTCGCAAAGAACTGTTCCATGTAATTCACCACATACTACGCAAACAGGGGGTAAGTAGCAGTATGCCTTAGTATGGCCAAATTCCTGGCAGTTTAGACATTGAACAGGACCATTTCTTTTGTGCGGCTCCTCAATAGTTACCCTTCTGTACAGAATATATTTCAAATTATAAATTGGATGCGTTTCATTTTTTTTGAGCTTAACGTCGCCGGGTTCAAGCTCCACTCGAAATAGTGGTTGGGGATTTTTTTCCCTATTTTTGATATTTGTTACGTTTTTGATTTTAAAGCCCTTCTCTTCCAAAAAAGCTTTAATTTCCCCTGGGTCTACGCATGAGTCTATGCCCTTGATTACTACCTGAAGACCTTTACTGCTCTTCAGTTGATACGTATAAAAGTTTTTATTCAGAGTCTCAAATCTTGTAATTACCTTTCGAAAATCATCCTCGTGATTCACCTGTATTTTAGTCTCGTTAATGATACCGCGCTTTATTGCAGCTACATAAAAGGAATTTTCACCTATCTCCGAAATTAAACTTTTTATTAACTCATTAGAGTTTTGCTCTCTAAGGTATATCGGGGGTGGCTTAGACGATTTAATGACGTTTGGTGCTTCAGAGGATTCATCCTCCAGAATCGCGAAACGATTTTGTGTATTTATTTTATCAAAAGATGGTACTTTTGAGGCCGAAGCAACTGCTGCAGAGGTAGGGCTGCGTCCCCGTTTAAGCACTGTTATGTACCTGTCCATACCAACTTGTACTGTAGGCTTTTGACAACTATTTACAGGGGGGTTTTCCATTGCATTTGTGTTTAAGTTCATGGTATCATTGCCCACTAAATTTGTTTTTGACGTCACGGCAATACTTGCTGGCCTGGCAACACTTGTCACCAAATCTTGTTGTAGTTTTTTTAATGAGTCACTATCCACCGTTTGTGTAAATACCGAGGGTGAGAGGGAACGTGTTCGAGTAATTGGCTTAGCCGTTAGGTAGTTAATATTGTTTTGTTTGGTTTTATTTATTTCTGCATTATTTTCATTTGCATTAACTAAAACGTAAACGTTTCTTTCATTTTGTCTTAGTGTTGTTTCACTGTTTGTACTCATGCAAAGAGTTGTTTTTGTTTTTCACCGTTTTGCTTTGCTTTAATATTTTTATTATTTACTGTATTTTACAACAACAAAAGAAAAACCAGAATTTACATGTTTTTTTCAGAATATGTATACACATGTATGAACATTCATACGTACATATATATTTTTACTGATTTATTTTATTTAATTTGATCGTTTTAAATTGTTCACTATTATGTTAAATAATTTAATTAACAAAATATATTATTTTGTTTTTTTTTTTTAAGCGTCCATTCGCTGCTTAGATTACAAAATCAAATGTGATTAATTAATAGTTCAAATTGTATGCGGGGCTAAAATACACGTCTGTATCACAATGGGATGACATTTCGGGATCACAGAAATGACGAACATGTCCTCAGTACGATTACGTAGTGACATCGGAGAAGGGACACATTAGCATCAATTTAATGACAGTTTGTCATTAAGTCAAAGTCATTGTAATTGACTGAAGTCAAAGTGAGAGAATATTATTATTTACTTACCGGTTACATATGTTTGTTTCACGTTTGTTGAATTACGACCTTTGTTTACAGCAGAACTCTCAATAATAAGACACCATGTTCCATGGTTCCATGGTGTTATTTTTTGCATCATTGATGCCATTGTAGTAACATTGATGTGACATTTCTGATGTTAGGGAATCATCAATATGAAAATTCATTTTTCTACACATTTGATATAAAAATAATACGTTCGAAGATCACATGAAATCCTATTTAACGTTAGCACACAAAACTCTTTAATAAACTTTAACATCATAACACAATTTCGTGTTGTTATTTCATAATTCCCCAGAGGTCCCAAATACGTATCGCTCTATGCTGACAAGAGATGTAGTGTATCACATGGTTAGGATCGCCAGACTCTACTTTTTTAAATGTTTTAATGTGTGTTAAAACAAAATTGTAACCAGAGTGTCTGTGAACAATTTTTGATACCCTCCACCGAGAGCAATAATATGCAAGAGTGAGCTTTATGTGGGATCTATAAATCAAATTGTTGCGAATTTAGGCGTACTGAAGTCTATTCCAAAAGTATTCTCTAAATAAGACCCATTGGAAATTATGAACCGGTTATTACAAAACAGCAAGGTGTTATTTCTGGTCATATAAAGATAAGTTGGTCCCAACTTTGCTATAATAACATTCTCTGCTTTTTGGTTTTAGACCGTTTTAAATTGTTTTTCGAAAATTGGACTTATATAGGTATAAGAAATAAGGTAAATCATGGACCGATCGTCACGAAATTTGGCAGTATGGTTTCTAGTCTAATAGGACAAAGATAGAACAAATTTTGCGACAAAAGCATTATTCATTGCGGTTTTAAATGTTCTACACAAAATTTTGTACCAAGATGTTTATATTCTTCAAAATTTTCACCTTAAAATCTGTTTAGTTATCAGCACTAAAAATAATCTTTTTATATAATTCTTACCGAAGTTCAGAGTTTTTCTTATGCGAGCTCTCATAATTACTCATTGATGAATTTGCTCTGAATGAGAAATCAGAAATTCGTTGCTTTTTTACAGTCATAAAAGAATCGTTTATTTTTCGCACATTCATTCATGTTCGTATTCAAAAATCTATTTCGCTTTTGACCAATGAACAAACAAAAAATTTTAAAAACGCTCCTCATTCCTCTTTGTTTTGTTTTTGTAAAATTTTTGGTTGGCTTTACCAGCGAAAGTGTGTGTCTGGTTGTTTGTTTTTGCTCAAAGCACAAAAATTATTCATCATAAACAGCGTTGCCATTTTGGTGCCTTTCGGGTATTTTCTGGTGCTTTTTTGCTTATGCAATACCCGAAATTTTGTTAAACACCCGTTTTTGAAAAGCGGGTATTTATAGTGCTTTTAACAATTTCTCACAGTGCTTTTAAGCTCCTTTTTAAAAGAATGAAACGTTGCACTTTTTAGCGTTGACAACATATTTAGTAATCGTAATAAAAACAATGTATTTTGGTAAACATTTTTTGAAAGATGTAGATACTGTTTCAAAAGTAGAAAATGGCTTAGAAAATATAAGGAATTGTTCAAAACAATGCAGTCGGAAACCGTACAAAAAAACGCAAAGACTTTAAAAACAAAAAAAGAGCCGTAGCTTGGTATTAGCAAAGTGTTAAATAAATTAAAAACAGCCGACAGTAATTGCTTTTATAACGAACGTTGTTTAACCTGCCATTTTTCATGCGCTTTTTTTTGTATTACTTTAAAACTGTTTTATGGTCAATTCAAACTCAGCTGATGATGATCCAATTGCTTTCGATGATATTATTTTTATTAAAAATTTAAAAATTTGTATATACAAATGTAAATGTATGTATGATTTAATCTTAAATGAAAATGGCCCACATAAACGCCGTCGCCTTTGTTTTAATTTTGGAGTTATATAATATTCGGCACAGCGGAATGCAACTTGTTATGTGTTTAATTAAATTGTAAAAATAGCTTAGTGCTTTTTTGCGCTTTTTTTTGCTCGAAATAGTGCTTTTAGTGCTTTTTTTAAAATTTAAAGTGCTTTTTGCTCTCAAAAAGTTGGCATCACTGATCATAAATATAAGAAGTTGTTTTTCGTCATTCGTTACTCACCAAACTTGGATGACGTACAAATAGTACAGGGGAAGAGAATTATTAATGCCGATATACTTATGTTGGAGATGCTTAACATAATAATAATAATACCAAAAGCAACTAGGATGAATTTTAAAGCCGATGTTTAATGGAGTTCGGCTCAACATTTTCGTTACTAACTTAATAAGGCAAAGCAATAATTATTACAAGTACAATATTTATTATTTTAGTACGATAATGACGAGGCACATAGGGTTTTTTGCCAATCTAAACGGATATTAGGCAAAAAATAACTTTAAGAAGTGTAAGTTTGAATACGCAACAACAAAATTCTGCATCGTATAGTGAATTTTTAAGGCTTTTGCTTGAGATTTGTTAAAGTCAGGAAAATTGAGTAAATTGCATAAGAGTTCATTGACTTTTTACGATTTTGAGAGGTTCACTATATATTTTTTTTTTTGGGTAAAGGAATAAAGATTTTACATTTTCTTATAAACATTTTTAGATAAATTTTATTTAAAATTTTTATGATAAAAAAATACGTTAGAAATTATAAAAAACGATTTTTTTGTTCACTTTTTTGTAAAATGTAAAGGTTTTTGAAACTTAATTTAGTGGCATTTTTAAAAATTTTTTACATCACGATAAAATTTAAGATCTCTACTTTTAGATTAAAAAAAAACGTTGCGCGTTTTTGCGCCATTTTTGTGATTTTTTTTACAAATTTCACCTTTTTTCTGATCTTGCATAGGTACATATGATAGAAACCCTTTCGTCAGCCATAAAATGTTTTAGTTGTCTTTTATTTAAATTATAACAGCTAAGGCTTATATTACCTGTGTAAAAAAAGGAATGCGTGAAACAGTAAGTAACGGTTCTTAACCACCTGTGCAGCTAGAAGTCGTCTATTTGACAGCATATTACACCTGTCGTATAATCTCACAGTGAAAAAGTGGGAATTAAGATCGGATAAGGAAAAAAACCATTGAGAGAGGAAATAGTAGGCCAATAGTGGATGTACCGATGATTGGATTTGGAAACAGCAAGGATGGTAACACCAGTAGAAGATTTTTTACCAATCCTGAATTAGCTGCAAACATAACTGGAATTGCGTTTGATTTATCTACCGAATCAAAGTTATTATTGAAGTAATTACAAGTGGTTACAAAATCAATTTGCACGAGTTTGCCAATTATTGCTTAGACCCTGCAAAACTCTACGTTACTCTATATCTCTGCCATATTATGGCACCTACAATCCACAAGACTTTAATACATGGCGCAGCTGGAATGAGCGAAGCATTGTTGTAAATCAGGCTATTATCAGAAGAAGCGTCTGAGGTACGAAATAAATATTTTCGGCTTGACAGGCAGAATTTTGCTAGAGAGTTTTCGAGGGTTTAGTGCAGTGACGGGCACATTTGCAAATCCTATGTACGCGTGCATAGGAATAAAAATGCTGCTTGTGCGACGTCGACACATGTCCCAGTTGGCAAAATGGTCCTATGAGGACAACATAAGCGACCATTGCATGCATGTTGTCGTGTTTCAAACCACATTGACGACAAAATGCATGCAATTGTCGGTCATCTTGTCTTCAATAAGACTTGATTGAGGACAACATAAGCGACCACTGCATGCATGTTGTCGTGTTTAAAACCACATTGGCGACAAAATGCATGCAATTGTCGGTCATCTTGTCTTCAATAAGACTTGATTGAGGACAACATAAGCGACTACTTCATGCATTTTGTCGTGTTTAAAACCACATTGACGACAAAATGCATGCAATTGTCGGTCATCTTGTCTTCAATAAGATTTGTTTGAGGACAACATAAGCGAAATATAAAAGATGAAAGACAATACCTAAAATTTGCTTCAACTTTTTCTTAAAAATAACGGGGCAATAACGACAAAAGAAAGAAATCACAAACAAAAAAATATGTAAAATTATTTAGTTGAATTTTTAAAGTGCGTGGTAAAGGTTTAATTTTGCTCTGTTATTTTTTAACAATTGTGATTTGCTGTTTTGTTTATTTTGTTAATTAATTTGGTAAGTATAACTAAAATGTCAACAAGAGGGTATTAACTCAAAATTTTTATTTTTTTACTTTTTAGAAAAAATCGACACGTAATATTCATGCCCATTTGGCCATGTCTTGAAGACATCCTTGACGACGCGTGTACGACCATATAAAATCCTCGAGGACGCGTAGACGACCGTCCAGGCAAATCGTCGACGACTTTTTCAAACAAATGTCCGCCAAATCGTTCACGACTAATGAGCTATATTGTCGCCCATATGGTCGTCGACGACATAATAAGCGATATTGTCGCTCATATATCGTCAACGACAGCGTCGCTCATATATCGTCAACGACAGCGTCGCCCATATGATCGTCAACGACATATGAGCGATAATGTCGCTCATTAGTCGTGAACGATTTTGCGGACATTTGTGTGAAAAAGTCGTTGACGATTTGCTTGAACAGTCGCCTACGCGTCGTCAAGGATTTTATATGGTCGTACACGCGTCGTCAACGATGTCTTCAAGACATGGCCAACTGGGTTGCTTTGTTATTTCGTCAACACAAGCATAAATGTGATAGTATGTGTGTGCCCTTCACTGGTTTAGTGTAACAAAGATATTAGAAATAGACTTTCGCTCAGTTGAGGGGTATAGATTCAAAGACTGCAAAGTCCACTTTTTTCACAAACGTAACTACACTGAAAGAATTTTCTTCGCAATACCAATGAATTTTGACATTAATCCCATGAAAAATTGCATTAAAAAGGAACCTATGCAGCGCTTCGTTGGATCAATGAAACATTACATTAGATCTATGAATATTATTCATTGAATAAATACTTTCAATTAAGTAAAAATTTTTATTTTTCTTATTTTTTTAATTAATTTTTTTTTTCTTATCTTATTTTACTTTATTTTATTTTTTATTTTTTGTCCGTCTCTGGCGGGATTCGATCGGTGCTGATAGACTAGCTCACTACCAGATAGTCTACCGGGGCAGTGTAGTTTTTGTATAAAAAACTATGTTTTTTACTCAATTAAGAGCGTAAATATGAGATTAAATTGTCCATAATAACAATAACAAAGTTGATTGAAAGTGGATTGAAAGTTTTTGTTTCACTACTTTAATGACGTTTTTATTGTTATAATGAAAATTTAAATTTATGAAGGCAATTATTGAAATATGTTGCTTTTATAAAAAAAATTTTTGATTTCATAAATTTAATGGCATAAATGTAAAATTAGATGTATGATATTATTTAATCTTACATTTTTTAATTAACAATTAAACATTTTTGTAAGGAAACTATAATTTTGTATTAATTTATGAATATAGTTATGTTTGTATATTTTTTTTTATGCTCCCAATTAAAATTTTTTGTTTAACTTGTACAAACTTAAGTTTTCATATATCCAATGAAAATTTTTAACGTAATTACGAAATCCAATGAAGCGATTTTAACGAAAATTATTTTTATATTATTATTATAACTATTAAACTCTATTTAAACAATGAAAATTTTCATTTACCCAAGGAAAATTTTTTTATGAAAATGATTCATTAAATATATGAAGCATTTTTCTTTCAGTGTAATAATACCTCTTAGTTGTATTTATTGAATGCTTCCAATTAGTGAATATTACATTACCAGAAACACTTTTATCCCATAAAAAAGTATGTTCAAAAATTAAGATGATCACAGTTTGTTAAGCTCTTTTTCTCTCAACTATTTTCGAAAATGCAGGCTATTTTTTTTATTTTTTTTTTCCTTTTTGCAAAACAAAACTAAAAAGAAATTAAAAATATAACAAATTTTTTTTTTATATGAAGCAGTTTGTTTTATTGTTCATTTTATAACTTTGTCATTAGTCGTAATTATGGAGCTAAGTTGTTATGAAGTTCCTCCAAATCAATCAAGAAAAAACTAAGCCTTTGTTAAGTTTAAGAATTTTATAACTACTGATTTTTTTAAGTACTTGCCCATGCTAAAAAAGCAGCAATTTCCATTTGATTAGATCAAACACAGCAGTCCAATTTTATTATTATAATTGCCAGCAAACCGCTATATCGATTTGGTTGAAACTTGCATCATATCTCCATCATATTCTTATTTACTGAATAGCAGATATACAATACATAAATATGAATATACTTTGAGCTAGAGGTTTTTACTATTTATTACGAAAACTATAAATGTGGACTTTGCAGTCTTTGAATCTATACCCCTCAGTTCTCCACTGATAACTAGCGTAAGACCAACTTCGAAAAAAGTTATTACCCTTCACGAAAGAAGCAATGTCTTATATACTTCTACCTGTACTTGGATCTGAAGAGAATTCTGATTCAGAAGAGGATTTTGAAGAAACAGAGGAAAAAGAACTATTGTACTGATCCTCACCTTTGTGCAAAAGAGATTTTGTTTTAAATAAATTAGTTGTAATTATTTTAAATAAAATTAATTGTTACTTTTATAAATAAGTAATAATTACGAATAAATTAATAACTTTCAGATAAATTAAATACTATGAAAATCATAAAAGTCACAAAGAAGCTTAAAAATTCATATTTTGTGGAAATTTGCAACAAAAAAAAATTTTTTTTAACAGGGTCGTTCCGGGGGTGCAAGTTCAAAAATTAAATTCTAAATTTTGAAAAATATTATTTTATGTAACCGCCCACAAAAGGGGGCGGGGATTAAAGGTGTAATTTGACTATCTCCTGGGTCCAATTTTAGGTTTTTTTAACGTTCGCCGACGCGTCTCGACGTTAAAAGTTGCATTTGCCAAACAAAAGTATCGGAAAACTTTAAAATAAATAAATTTTTTAGAGGTGGGATTAGTTCTCCTAGGGGAAACTTATTCCTCTGATTTTTTTTTGGTCCGATTTTATTTATTTTGAGTTTTACCTGCCTGGGACCAGAATTCATATTTCATCGATCTAGGGCAGTGATGGGCACATTTGCTAATCCTATGTACGCGTGCATAGGAATAAAAATGCTGCCTGTGTGACGTCGGCATATGCACACTATAAACTTCTTTGTGTGGTCTGTGACAATGAACGTTCGGCTGTTGCTTTGTTGTTATTTTGTCAACACAAGCATAAATGTGATAGTATGTGTGTGCCCTTCACTGATCTAGGGGCACTCAATAACTTTAAAGAAGCAATATAAGCCAAAACAAAAATTAATGTCCGGCTACATTGTCAAAATACCCCTATGGGCGAGGGTAGAAGCAACAGACTAGCTTACAAAAATGTTTTGTGTGCGTAAATTAATATTTGGTTATTTTTTTTTTTTTTTTGTTGTTATTTGTATTGATGTTTCATATTTTTTGTTTAACTATTTGTTTTTGCTTTGATAATTTTTATTTATATTTTGATTTTTGTTATATAATAGACTTTTGCTGATTATGTATATAAATAATAACGAAATATTGGATAAAAAATGTTTTATACAAAAAAGAATTCGAGCTTGGCGATTTATTTGCTTTTAATTATTCATGATGTAATAAGAAATGAGCGCACGTTTAGGTTCTCTGATTTTTATCATAAGCATTCACTGAAGAATAATAGCTCTTTAATTCAAACAAACGATTCTGTGCTTTTTCTCTAAAGCGCTTTAAAAGCACGATTTTTTTTACTGGATATGTATTTGATATATTGATCTTCGTTGGTACACTAAAGTCGACTTTATATTAGAAGAATTCAGAACAATTTCAAATGGGTATAATGAGTGCTATAAACTCTTCTTGGATTTATTTTTTACAAATTTTTTTAAAGTAAGTAAAATATCCGAATTATAAGTAAAGTAAAGTCCCTCATCCTTAATTTTCCTGAAATTAAAGAAAAGCAGTTGCATTTTCCGGAAAATTACAGGACGGGAATTTTGGGAAAAAGGTTTAAATTCTTATAACCACATTTCCCGAAATTTTTCTCACTACAATAACTCACTAATAAATTTTATATCGAGATAACTACCAAAACAATAAAGTCTTACTACAGTTTTTTCTAAAGCTTTATTTTTCCATCCTTTAAATTTATAACACTTGTTTGCCTTTTAAACTTGCCACAATAACACCAGTGAAACCGGCAACAGTAATAATGAGGATGCTCGTTTCTAAAAAAAAGCCATTTATCCTATCACATCTAGCCATTCAACCATCCATGTATCATTCTAAAGTAATCCTTTGTCATTGGTATTTTAAGGTAAGACTAAATGCTACCTGTCATTTTGTTCGTGTGTATGTGTCTGTGTGTGTATTGTATGTTAGATTGCTTGTGAAAAAGAGAATATTTTAAGTCTTTAAATATTTTACGTTTGATACATGTGAAAAGATAAATTTTCCACATGTATAAGCTTGTTAATAAATATTTATCTATAGTTAAACAGGCATCTACAGTGAGTGGCAAAAAAATAAATTTCAATAAAAAAAAAGAACTGAAAACAATTTAGAAAGAAAAATATTTTTTTAAAAAAGAATTCACGACATGTTTTAAATTTTGAATTTAGATTTGAAAAATATATTTGAGTTTTATTGCTCGTGTTCAGTATGAAATCATATCGTCCCACATATTTCTCTTTAACTGTATGCAAGTATGACAGTATATAATGTCAGATTTCATAGAATTTGACATTAAATTGTCGTTTACGTGTTAGGAATTAAAACAAAGTGGAATTTTGTTAAAAAAAAGTAGGAATCTCGTCTCAGCTCAGAAAATAGGACTGCCGTGAAAAGGAGGAAACAATGTAAAGGCTCAGTTAGGCGAACGTTGCTGTACCGTATCTGTACTGTATCCATCAGCTGTTCGCTTTTTGTTATATGAAAACCAATACAAAAGCTTACCGAAATGCAATGTACTGTAGTTGCAACGTACCAATCTGTATAAAATAGAATTTCATGCCGTTGTTACGTGACATTTGTAAGACAGTGATGGGCGGCTTGTATGTTACATTGAATGCGGGTAATTCTGCTCTTTTTTTTTGGTACTTTTTTCAGTATATCTATGGAATTGGGACAAAACAACTTACAATACAACATATTTCCAAATATACAAATATACATATGTTTAGATGCTTAAAATAAACAAATGCATACCCAATAAAAAATGGAGCTTCCAACGAAGCAGGTTTGTAAGGGTGAAACATAAGGGTTTCGCTTACCATTGCGCTTACGGAAGACATGAATTTTATATGGCGAGTTCCCACTTTGAAGCAATACATTTTTGATACATAAAGCGCATTATTCAGCGCACATAAACATTGTTGGATGAAACGATCATATTTACACACGGAATGTTTTGATACAGTTATTTTTTAGTATTCTCCCTTACAAACCTGCTTCGTAGTAAGGGAATGCCGTAGCACTTGAAATTTTATTTTTTTTTTTTATAAAAGTTGTTGAGAGTTCTTTCACTTACTTTACTGCATTTCTGTATGTCTTATTGCGTAGCGCATAATTGTGCGCTTATTTTTTTAAATGTACCTTTAGTGCTTCGCAAAATGATAAGATTTTTTATTGGGTATATACATACAATGGAAATGTGAAGACTTTAAATGGTATCAAAACCTTGTTTTTAAATGCTAAAATACAAATTTATTTATTGTAAATCTTTAATAAAAATATTAAATTATTAACATTTTTAACATACACAAAATACTGTGTTAATACCATTTAAATCACGTGGTACCTTTTTTGCACAACCGTCACCATTTGAAAATTTTTGATTCCCATCACTGTGTGTTTTGTTTTATGTATACTATTGCTTTTTGTTTATGTATGGAAAAACATATGACACGTTTTTAAACGTTCTATAAGTGCACCTACGTGCTTACAGTACGGTGCGGTACATTACGGGTACAGCAACGTTCGCCTAACTGAGCCTTAAATGCTGAAACCGGCTTCCAAGTATAGAAGGTCGAATAGTGATTATGTACTTACACAAATTACATAAAAACAGTTCAGCCGTTTAATAATTTGGTTACCCAGTCACGGTCTGTATACGTGGCATTGAAACACGACATTCCGTCTAGATATACTGTGATTTAGACCCTCTCCCACCAAGTTAGGTAAACAAGCTAACCAGAGAACAGGCAATTACATAATTCTGAGTAACGATGACAACGCACACCACGTTATCTGGGTAAAAAACTGATAAATAATTTTTAATAAGCACTTACATTTTTTTCTAATATTTTTGTTATAGCCAAAACTTATTGAGGAAATAAAGCTAAAAGAAAAATGATATGAAAAATATAGCATGATCATCATTAAAGGAAGGGTCAGTAATGTGTTTATAATTTGCTGCACATTGTCCTTAAGGTTCAACGACGTGCTGTCAAATATCCTTTAATTAGGTTTGTCAGATACCTAACAGGTGCAATCGAACTATGCACAGTACTTCAAATTAATTTCACCTCTGCTGAACTTTGTACCAAATTCTTTAGAAAGGGATAGGATCGTTGTATGTTATGCCTGTAACACTTTTTTGCTTTTTTATTTCTGCGTGTTGCTCTAGGCCACTAATTTTCGACAATGTCGCATTTGCAATAATTGCAAACGGGATTTTTCTAAGTCATCTGTTTTTTCATGCATTTTTTTTACTTAAGTTGCTTGCCCCAACTTTTGCAAAACTTTTGTGAATAGGGTTTTCTAATTTTTTAAAATTTATTTATTTTTTTTATTTTTATTTCAGTGAAACATTAATGAACATCAACATTGTTGCGTTTTTTAGTTCAAATTCAATTTTAGAATCTTTCCGTTTTTTTCTTCTAGATTAAATACATTATAAAAATGGAAAATATTAAAAATATCACAAGAACTAAAAAATAATAGGAATTTTTAAATAATGCTAAATCAGTTTTTTTCATGCCAAATGACTTTAAAAAATGTTAGATCTAGCATGAAAAATGCTAAATACCTAGAAACACACAGGACATCCTTTTATTTGCTATTTTATTTGTTTTCAGTAGCTGATATGATTAGGGACTGGGATGTTGCTGATGAGCGCACCCTTTCTGATCAAAGATGAATCAAGAGCTGTATCATTGATCCATCACACACGAGAACAGTGTTAAGCGCATTATTTAATCATACACGTTAGTAAAATTATTTGGCATAACATACGTGTACACAACTTTGTATGTATTAGTGTTTTATGCATTCATTTATTTTTGAAATTGTGCATGTGTTGGTTTTGTGCTGCTTGTGCGGGGTTGAAGCCGGTTGAAATTTTACTCCAACGAAAAACCATTCCCTTCACCTCGCTTGCCAACAAGCTGCCATTTTACGCCATCATAATTATTCTCGTGTGTTATGGCTCATTATTTAACAAAAGATTCCTCAATCAAAAAGTTTTATTTCAAACATTGTTTTGGATGCCAATACAAATTTTATGAAATATTAAATTATTACACAGTGCAAGAAAATTCGGGTCATCGCCACCAGCCTCAACACTTGCAACGCGAAATTAAACCAGATTATTGGTAGAGCAAATATGCCAAAAGGTTTGGAAAAGTTAGCTCGATTTCCCGAAATATCGGCCACAAAATTTTTTGAATATTAATTTAAAAGGTTTTGTTATTCGTGCTTAATTCCCAATTTTCGTTCTTGATAAAAACGCTGAAATTTATTGTTGATGGGATAAGCTATTCCTATGCGCGTTTCACTGGTTGCTTAGACTAGATCGTCAGGAAAATTCCTCCATAAAGATTTTAGAAAAACTAAAGATATTAAACCAAATAAAACTGTTAAACGTATAAGAATTATAAGCAACAGTTCTACTTGTAACAATATCAAAGTTTAAACAAAAAACATCAACAATAAACAGTGAGTTTATCTCTCCTCACATTCCCCACTACAATTTATTGAAATTCTTCCAACATTAATTGTAGTTGTAAGCAAGAATGATAGAAATAAAGATTAGCCTTGCGCATGTTTTACCGTTTGATGACGTAGTAGTTCCCTTGTAAAGATAACCAAATCTCTTTATCTGTGTACATACGGCTCATGTCTTATTGAAATGATTGCTACTTTATAAGCGAGAGGGACGAGAGGAAAAGAAACGAGTACACAGATGCATGTACTGTCTTTACGTTTTGCTTTTTCATTCGTTGTTTACTTTTGTTATTGTTTTTAATATCGAAAAAGCACACATGCATACGCACGACTATACAAAATAAAAAACATATCGTCAACATAACATGAATCATTTGAACGCCAATTTATGTTCATTTTATATGTGAAAATCGTAATTTCTTACAAAAATTGTATGTACTGCGTGACAGTTGGCAACCGTGCAATTAATTTACTCAGAGAGTTCAAATAAAAAATATTATATCAATTGTCAAAAAACTAAGAATTTTGCTTAATATTTTAAATTGAAAATATTATTACAATAAATAAAAATTTTAAAAGTGTTCAAACGTGTGTTAAAAGTAGCATAATTAAGAAAAATAAAATCTAAATAAAAATAGAAGAGAGCAGAAAAGAGAATAAACATAAAGTGGGCAAATGCCAACAAATTTACCGCAAAAAAACAAATGGGGAACTTGTGCGAAAAACTAACGTGCTGCGTCCTTTTAATTATATGTCTATATTTTTAACTAAAGCTAATATAGAGATAATATATATTTATGTAAGTAAAAAATAAAATTATGAAGAAAAACGTAACTTCTAATTAAATATATTCAGTTTTCAAATAATTTAAATAGAAAATTAATAAATTGTCCCACTGTCATGTTTACACATAAACATAACAGTTTGAAAGTTACAAATTTTTAGCCAATGAGAACGAAGTTTCTGTGACATCACAGTTCCTACATGCGCAGTAAAAAAATTTTATATCTGCCTGATGTCGTAATCTTTATTTCTATTATTCTTGGTTGAAAGTAGGTTAAGAAAAAAAAAAATGAAACCAAAAACAACTTGCAAAAGCATGTTGCCAGATAAGTTTTTTCAGGCCGTGATCTGCCGGTTTATTATCAAAATAATTTTTGGGAATACAAAATTTTAATTCCAAAGGTTTTCTTATTCGTGGTTAATATTTTGTAAAGGCGCTTGGAATAAGTAAAAAAAAAAAAAAAAAATACACCAAATATACTTCCGAGCAAAAATACTATTTTAGATGTCTTCAGTAGAATTGTATGGCGATTCTTTGCTTAGAATATATTAACCCTCTAACACTAAATTTTAGGGGTAATTTTTGTTTTTTTTTTACCTTCCAAGCAAAAGTACACTTTAGAGGGTTAAAATGTTGGAAGAATATTTTCTGCAAAAAATCATGCAATGTATGTAAAACGGTTTTTCGAAATTCCGGGTCTTCAAATTTTTTAATATTTCGAAAATCCGTTTTACATACATACATTGCACGAACTTTTGGCCTTAGAAGACCCCTATTAATTTGATGAAAATCTCCGAATTCAATATATTGAAATTATCCTATTCCCTATACCAAATTCAATTTTTATTTGATAGTCCAAAGTAAAATCTACAATTTGGGGATAACTTCCTTTGGACGTTAAGGGTGTATGATCCAAAATATTTGTAAAGCGTTTTATTGTGTATCGGTAGTACATATTTTTAAAATTTAATATAGGCTGAATTCCAAAACGTCATTTGCTATGCAACCAAACAAAGTCATGCATTCCTAAACGCAACCATTTAAACATCGAAATACGTCCGTAAATGTTATGGTAACATCGATGCGCAAACAAATGCAAACTTTTGTTGATGCTTTGTTGACATTTTTGTTACAAAGTTAACAAAACAGAACGTTGAACGAAACAGTATCAAAACCGCATCACTGCATTTTGTATTTTGATGTTTGCCTGCAGAAAAAAAATCAAATTCCAAAATTATATTGCTTTTGCTTATTCTGGAGTAGTATTGCTCGAAGTAGGTTTAAGGACATACATCTTTTTATTTCATCTATAAAATCGCATTGATTTTGTTTTAAATGTAAGTTATACAAACGAACGATCTCTTGATATCAAAGAACAGGCAGTAAAATTACTTAATTTTTTTAAAACGCATAATATTTTTATGCAATTAATGAAAACAAATAAGTATTTAAAAAATGTATTTACATACATTAAACATAGTCAGGTGTATTACACCATTTATCACTCAAAAACGGCTGGACTGCCGACAATAATAAATATAACAAGTAAGAGTGCTCATCCATTTTTTAACATATTTGACAGATTTATATACCGACGTGTTGAAGAAGAAATTTATTTACTTCAGTTATAAAGCTTGGACTCGGGGAGATCTATGGTTCCCGAAAGTGGGTATTTAAAAAAAAATTTAATTTTGATATATAAGTCATATCCATAAGACATATGGCAGCCCTAAAATTTAGGTTTTTATACAATTTTTAATTTTTTTTGTACAGGAGGTACCACGCTCACTTCTCCAATCCCGCCAACATTTTGTAGGATGGTGTGTAGTGGCAACCTAAATGTGTGTACCTAATTTGGAAATTTTGGCTTTTGCCGTTCCCCAGATATACAGCAAACAGTAATAAAAATACAACAACCACAAGGGATTTTTGGAAATAATTAGAGGTAGTCGTGGTTTTTTGATCATATCTCAGCCATTTGTGGACCGATCTGGCTGAAATTCAATAGCAAAATTAAAATAAGAATACCTGACATAAAGATACCCCAAGCAAGTCATCATATCTGGGGGCTTCGGAAAACCCATTTCAACAGACAAACGGACAACCGGTTTTGAACTTTGCTTTTCATAAGGACCCAGAAGATATATACTTTATAGGGTGTAGGATCAATCTTGTAGAAATTACAAACGGAATGACAAAGTTATATATACCCTTTCTACCTTCGGTGAAGGGTATAAAAATAACTGTTAATATCAATTTGTTCCTTTATTGCATGTATTTTCCTTAAAAGTTTGAGTTTAATTGAGCTCCTCCTAAACGACTAAGAAGATTTCGCAAAAGTTTTCTGAAGTAATATTGGCCAATTAATGGTTCATACTTAAAATTTATTACAGTATGAATTGGCCTATGATGATTTATGTTTTGTTGGCCCCAAACAGAGGAAAAGATATTACAAATTTGGAAATATTGCAAAATTTACCAAAAAAAAAAAAAAAAAAAAAATTTTAAAACCTACCGAATCTTATATACCCTTCACCATGATGAGATATGAACATAAGTAACGTTCTTAAGATAGGTATAAATAAATATTAATTGAGCCACGCCCACTTTTTATTTCGTCATGCCGAAGAATATAAAAAAAAAATAAAAATTTATATATGTACTTAAACCCGTTTCCTCTTTTTCCTAAGTTGATGTTTGAAATTCGTTTTATAATTTTAAAATCGTTTTTTAGAACATAAGAAAATTAAATAAAAAAAAATTAAAAAATAAAAATTCTTTTTGGGATTCGAACTGGCAATATCATCAGTCTCAGGAGAGAACTTAAGAACTCTGCTACGAAGCGTTAAATTAAAATATGTTGAGTCTATGAGTTTGTTTCTTTATTTGAGCTGCATATCATATACATGCATTAATGTGTATGCGTAAAATTAAACACATTACAAATAACATTACAAATAAAATCCACCACTTGTAGTAAAGGGTATAAAAAACAAAAAAAAACAACATTACCAACACTGCATTACCATAGCCACTGTATGACCTTAGAAACAAAAATTGAATTGGTTTGTATGGTATGTTTATGTCGTTTTGGTAAAACAGTGTTGGTATGATAATGTCACGTCTAATTGGATCTTTAAAGGAAAAAATTTGAGGCAGTCTAGGTTTTTTACTCACATCTCAGCCATTTGTGGACCGATCTTGCTGAATTTCAATAACAAACAATTCCGGACAATATGTGACCTAAATGTATAATAACCTGGGCCCCATCATATATGGGGTCTTCGGAAAACCCAACGGACAGATAGACGGACATCGTTAAATCAACTTTGCTCCTCATAAGGACCCAGAATATATAACATCTAACACCAATATTACAGAAATTACAAACGGAATGACAAACTTATATATACCCTATGCACCACCTGTGGTGAGAAAAGTAAAAGAAAGTCTTCTTAGTTACATCACATATAAGTCGAGAACGGCTGAACCAATTTTAATGACCGCTGATTTATTGGACTCGTCTTCTTCCTGACCAACAGAACATCGAGTGGGCGGGGCATAAACAGAACTTTATCTGGAGAACGGCAAGAGCAATATTGTCTATATATGGTACGCATAAAATCTGACAAAAGAAGGCGTGATTAGACAAGAAGGCGTGGCACAAACTACTAAATGTCTTTTTATCTGTAGAGTTTTAAGAGCAAATTTGTTACAAATACAGGGTGGGTCAACTTGGATTGACTGATTTGAAATGCTTATAATTTATTGGCATATTGTAGCCGCTGTGGTGCATCCCTCGGCAGTAATTCTTGGGCTAATTGAATTTTATATGTAAACAACTTTAGATTAACTTATAGAATACGTCATAGCGATGTTATGGAGATTTTCAATTGAGTAGCTCGTCGACGATTAGACACAGTTGGATCCGTGTGAACACTTTCTCGTACAGCTTCTATAGCTTTTTCAGTGCGAACAGGACGAACAACATTTCTTCGTAGTTCATTACCAACTGAACCCAAGTTCCAAAAACGGGTCATTAAGCTTCTTATCATGTTTACACTGGGAGCTTTTGCAGTACTCAAATACTTTTCTTTGCGTTGTAACAATTGATCGTCCGGAAACATAATAAAATTCAACAATTTTTACACGTTCTTCCACTGAGTTTCTTCCACTGAGTATGATTTCATTGTAAAATTTTATAAAATTCTGTATTATCTGCAAAAAAAAAATATAAAAAAATAAAAAATACAAAAATTATAAGCATTTCAAATCAGTCAGTCCAGGTTGGGCCACCCGGTAGCTTGGATTTCAAAACACCACATGTTTAAAAAAGGTGGGTGCGATTGCATAAGAAGGCGTGACACCCCCCATACATAGACAAAATAAATTTTGTTTATTTGAAAAACGGTAACAGAAGAGTTGCCCAAATTTTGGGCAAAAAGCTTGCATATTTATACACAACATCTGACGAAAAGCAGATTTCTGTGTACTTGGAGGAGGCTTACAGTCAAGGTTTCAAATTGACTGTTATTGACGAATAGCTTCGGTTTCAATACACGACATCTGCCAAAATGAAGACTCAGTATAGACAAAAAAAATTTTTTTTTCAAAATCGAAAACAAAGTTAAGTTAACAGAAACACGACATGCATTAATTGTTTGGTGGTACGAAGTTCGCCGGGTTAGCTGCATAGTTAAAAATAAAATTGAGTTTACAAATTTCTTTAAACTCTTATTAAATTTTTGGAAAATTATGAACATTATTCAATAAAATGTACATTTTCAATTAAGTTTAATAACTAAATTTTAAGGAATTATTGTTTTTAGTCAAGGCGAATTAACTACAGGTGATGTCGAAACGGCATCTGATTTTGACAGTTCGAACTTGTTTCTTTTGATTTGTTAGTGTTTTGCCAAGAAAGGTTGAATGAAGTTTCGAGCTTTAAGCACTAACAATGCAATACAAAAAACCCTATGTTGTTTTTGGATTGTTGAAGTTCCGACACCACCAGTAGTTGAATTCGCCTTGGTATTTAGTATAACACAATAGCGTATTTTAATTTTTGAAATTATTTCTGGCAACACTGTTTTAGAATGACATTTGTAAGCGGAACATGTGGAATATTTTGCCGATAAAAAGATTATTAAGAAATATCCACGCAAATTCTTGTAATTCTTGCTTATCGTTTCTAATTCCTTTCTGTTGTTTGAAATTTGTTCATTTAATGATTTTGTTTTTTTACTAAAAAATATCATTTATTGAAGTAATTGAAAACAATATTCTTGGTATTTTCTAAATCTATAGATTCAAATAGAACAGAATTGCTATACGCGAACCCCTGCATATTTCTTGAGTAGCACTATGAACTCGTTATTATCTGCGAACAAGTTTGTTTCTTACGTAATATTGGAAAAAATTGGGGTAAGATTTTTTTTTTTTTTTAATGATAAACCAAACTTTCATAAATAACACCTTTCACAACATCAATTTCACAAAAAAGAAAAAAAATTTTACACATAGACAAATTTGTATACGGTTAAATTAAAGGCAAGTAAGTAAGTTTATATGACTTAAGTTTTTTCTCTAGAGGAATTAATTTTTCACAAATTTCAAATAACGTTTAATAAGATAAATATGACATTTTCAGCTGATACCTTTGTGCTGTTTTATTGTAAAGATAATTATTGCAAGAGGAAAATTATTTTCCTTAAAAAAATTAAGCGACTGCTTTTTCTAAAATCTTCATTTTTCTTAAAGTCTTCATTCACCTTTCTCCTTTTCTTCTTTCCAAGCATCACAGCTGCTATCCAAAATATCATCGTAAAACTTTTAACATTTTATTCATTGCTAGTGTAAACCAAAATACTTTTGAAGACGTTTGTCCATGCAAACCATGTTTTCTGATATTGTGTTGACAGTATAAGCTAATCGTCGCACAGAGGAGTATTTGGCCTGAAAAGCTGGCCAAAAAGGCAAAACTGAATTTTAAGAAATCTTAAGAACTAAGTACGCAGCTCGACAGACAACAATATTTTACATTATATTGTAAATTTTGAAGACTTTTAGTTGCGATTTGTAGCTCTGAGACCCTGCTAAAGTCAGGAAAGTGAAGAAAATTATAAGAGATTTAAATGTTTTTTTTTTCGGTTTCTGGATGTTTATATGATATTTTTTTGCGGCTAAACGAATAAAGGTTTAACAAAGATTTTTTTTTCGCTGAAAGGTTTGATCAAAAGTTATTTAAAACAGCAAAAAAAATTTAAAATATGTTGAATATTCATGTTGAAACAATTCGTTCAAAAGCTAAAAAAAAACAAATTATACACTTTTTTTTTACAAAAAAAGGAAAAGAAAAGGTTTTTAAAGGTGAGTTTAGCATGTCTACGAATTATGTTTGATACCTCAATAAAATTTGGAATCTCAAATTTTAGAATCCATTATTTTTGACGATTTTTTTAAATTTTTACATTTCGTCTATTTTTGCTCATCGGGCACTTTTTCTTATACCTTTATAGCGTCATAAACTTTTATGTATTTTGAATTATTGATTTCAACTGTTATTCACATCACTTTTAACACATCACAATATTAATACCTGCCTATATGTATTTATAAATTGCAAAAATTCTTAATTATCCGTAATAGTTTTAAGGGAATGTCCCACACATCCCCATAAAAAATTTTTTTTTTAAAAAATAGCTTTTTCCAAAAAGAAATCGAATTTTTTGAATAAAATTGTTTAGTAAGGTAGTTCTTTTGGAGATTTATATTTTTTTACAACTCAAAATTTTTTTGATGTAAGTAAAAAATTTTCAAGTCGAGAGGCGCGGATTAGGATTTTATTTTAGACCCATGGTATCTTTGGAGAATTTTCTTAGAATTTTATGTAGATTACGTTTTTGCTATACGATTTTGAATTTTTTTTTCATCCATACAAATCGACCCGCCCTAATGTACATACAGTCTGTCAAGAATGAGTTTAAACCTTTAAAATCAACATTTGTTAATTGAGTTTTGCGATTTATACCAACTTTTATTCCTTAAGCTTCGTACAGACGATGGTCAGATCTTACAATATTGGTAAGCGGCGTTGCTTAAATTGCATTAAAATTGGCAAAAATATCTTATTATTTTGCTGTTGGCAACGCCTGCTTACAATATTGTAAGATCTGACCATCGTCTGTACGAAGCTTTAGGAATGTGGCTTTTAGAAAAATCTTAAAAATTTAAACTTTTTGGTTCTTAAATTTTTTTATTGCATGTTGAAAACACAAAATTTGTCGCATTTTGCATGTAAATTTTTTTTCGCCATTAAATTTTTAATAACTTCAAAATAGTAATAGATATAAAATAGATCCTCCTACTATTAAAATCGGAGAAAAAATATATAAAGCAACCCAACGATTTAGGGGGTGAAGTATGCCACGCCTTTAAAAGAAAATTCTTACGTACTAGAGAAAAACGGAAAACAGATTTGAATTAAGGGCATCAAAATCCATATAATCTACATACTTTTATTTCTGGGGTAGAGAAAAATTTTTTTGTTGCGCAGTGTACTTTTGTTGCGCAGTGTAATTTTTTCAAAATCTTCCACTAGACTTTTTATATCATACTACACCTAAAACTATCAAAAAACTAAAACTTTTAATTCAAAAAACACGTTTAATAATTTTGGCCAGCTTTTCAGGCCAAATACTCCTCTGTGAGTCGTGGCTTTGATGGTGTTTTTTCTTTTTTTTAAATACTGTTTGAAGCTTTACTAGTTTCTGTTGACCGATAGGGCTCCTCTCTGCACGAAAATTGTTCGTTTGCTTGGGGCAAACTTTAAATGAATTTATATACTGTTCCGAAGTTTGAAAATGTGTTGAATACTATTCGCAGAAAAAATTAAAAATTGTCTCTAATCATTAAGTTCATACCAAATTCATAGAATCAAGCACATAATTTGTTGATTTGCACCTACAACCAAAACGATTATATAGATAACTAAGAATTGTAAAAACTTCAAATTGTGAATATTTTTTTTCTGTAAATGATATTTTTAATGTTCAACATTTTTCATTTTTCGAATTTATTCTATGAGCTAAATTTCAGTTATGTATTTTATAAAGCTTTTTTGTAACTATTACAAAAAAGCTTTATAAAATACATAACTGAAATTTAGCTCATAGAATAAATTCGAAAAATGAAAAATGTTGAACATAATATAAAGTTACCTTCGGAAGGAAATAATTCACAGTTTCTTTTTGATATTTTTAATTTTAATTAAAACAAATTAGAGTGCTATATTCGGCTGTGGCAAGTCTTTGATACCCTCCATCGACAGTTTGAATGTTTTAGGATTAATATCTGTATCAGTGTTGAAAAATTCAGTACATTGGTACTTTTGTCAGTACTTTTTCATATTAAAAATACCGCAGTATACCGTTGTTTTTAGTACTTTTTTATCCCTTGAAGTTTTTAACAGTGATGTGATCATTTCGATAGCAGGCTTAGGTTATCATGTGTAAGTTGCAAAATGTATGTTGCCGTATTTTAAAAATAATTAACGACGTTTATAATGAAAAGCAAAGCGTTGACGCCAGGATTCATATTTTGCTTTCCAGAATGCGATATTTGTTCTTACAAATGGGAAGAAAATTTATAAAAACGGATGCATTGAATAATATGTTAGTGGAAAATTTAAATGAAAACCATATTTATAGAAACATGCAATATACAGGAAATGGTTTATTTAGTAAAAGAAACTGCGAAATCGTTTTATTCGACAATGTGCGAAACTAAATTTTGTTTTGAACATAAAACCTTAAAAGTGATAATCAGCTTCAATCCAAAAATATTATTGTTTCCGAAAAAACCATTAGCATAATACTGATGTTAACTATGTTATTTACAAACGTGTTCTAGAGGATCTTTCAAAAATAAAGCATTTCAGAACTGAATATATTTAAATTTCTTGGAAAAATATATCCACACTCAAAATATTATGTAGTTAAATTCAAACGAAAATTCATTTGAAACAAATTAAAATTCATTTAAAAAACGGATCATTTACATTTCATTTAAAACAAATGATTTTTTCAGTAATTTCTAAGTTTTTTATTTATTGAACATCATATTCGTTAAAATTGAATAGTTTTTACTTTTAAAAAATATATTTTAACCGATAAAAATCAAACAAATTAACAAAAAAAAATACGGAAAACATTATTTTTTGGTAGTTTGTTTTTTTAATAACAAACATAAATGTTGAAAATTAAATTTATTCGTAAAATAACTATATTTTTATTCAATTTTAACAGTACCGAAAACGAATTTAATAACCTACAATCAGTTACTGTAATAATTTTATGAGTGCAATATTAAGAACGTTACTAATGTTTGCTGACATTTCATGTATTTCTTTTGGTATTTTTGAGCATCAATTGAACGCACATTTTCAAATGCAAAATGATGTAAAAAACAAAGGATGAAATCGATTACATGAAGAAACTGTTTCAAGTTTGATTAAAACAAAATATATATTAAAATCAACTGGTAGTTGCTTTTGTAGTTACAATATGTTAACAGAAATAAATTTTTTAACTTATTTACTTATTCATAAATATATGAAATATTTCAAATATTTTTTTAAAAAATACTGAAAAAAACGTACCTTAAGCGGCTCATACACTTGCAAAATAACTGCCTGTTTGTAGAACGCGAGTACAAAAGTGACTCGCATAGGCTGTAGGAAATATCGCCCAAAGAAAAATGGCCCAAAAAAATAAATGAAAAATCGCCCAAAAAAATTCCATGTAAAATTGGGCCTGAATTCATATGAAAAGTGACCCAAAATTGTTGGGCTATTTTTCGTTACAATTGGGTGATTTTTCGTTTTTTAAATTTGGTGATTTTTCATTATGAAAAATCACCCAAAAATATTATATGAAAAATAGCCCATTTTTTCGGGCATACTATTTGTCTAAATCATTCATTATTGGCTGTAGGAAATGTCGCCCAAAGAAAAATGGCCCAAAAAAAAAAATGAAAAATCGCCCAAATGAAGAAACGCCCAAGCGAACATGAAAAATGACCCAAAAAGGTAAATATGAAATTTTGCCCAAAAAAAAAAACGAAAAAGGGCCCAAAAAGAAAATGAAAAATGACCCAAAAAGCAAAAACTAATTTTTTCCCAAAAAAAAAAAAAAAAAATTACTAAATTTGGAAAAAAGTGTTTATTATTCATATAAATTTAGGTGACATGTCATAACGTCCAGTGTCGTAGTGTCCTTGGACACTTTTAAAGTGTCATAATGTCCATCGAAGACGAGGACGAGGACGAGGACGTTATGACACTTTGCAACGTCCGCAACTTAACTTATAATCAAAAATGTGTAAATTTTTTTTTAAAATACCGTTAAAATTTCAAGTGATTTTTTTAAAGATACTTATTTAACCATAATATGGTTGTCGGTGACAATGATTTGGTTAAATTAAACATAATATGGATAAAATATTTTTATAGCTTTTACTCCGGGTGTATATATTAAATATATATATCCAAAATAAGGATTTCATCTTCTAAGGTATAACAAATACTGGCTTCGCTAACTAAAGCTTCTCTGTATAGCCGGCCTTCGGCCGGGCGCAAGGATTTTCTCCTCTATGGTATAATAAAGACCGGCTTCGCTAACTAAAGCTTCTCTGTATAGCCGGCCTTCAGCCGGGCGCAACGATTTTCTCCTTTATGGTCTAACAAAAACCAGTTTCGCTAAGTAAAGCTTCGAAAAACTGCCTTGTTTCCGAACAAGGCCGACTACGCAGAGAAGCTTTAGTTAGCGAAAAATCACCCAACAATAACGATAAATAGCCCAAAAATTTTGGGCCATTTTTCATATGAAATCAGGCCCAATTTTACATGCAATTTTTTTGGGCGATTTTTCATTTTTTTTTTTTTTGGCGATTTTTCTTTGGGCGATATTTCCTACTATTTATTACTATACGACGAATTCCTAAATGTTATATATAAAAATAATGGGACATATTGCAAAAAGGTGGCATGTCATAACGTCCAGTGACATAGTGTCCGTGGACAAACTCGAAAGCATAGCTTACAAACTCGAAAGCATAGCCGGCCTATGGCCGGGCGCAAGGATTTTTTCCTCTTTGATAAAAAAAAAGTACCGGCTTCGCTTACTAAAGCTTCTCTGCAAAGCCGGCCTTCGGCCGGGTGCATGGATTTTCTGCTCTATGGTATAACAAAAACCGGCTTCGCTAACTAAAGCTTCTCTGCCCAGCCGGCCTTCGGCCAGGCGCATGGATTTTCTCCTCTATGGTATAATTATTTATTTTTCATGTTCTTTTGGGCGATTCTTCATTTGGGCGATTCTTCATTTGGGCGATTCTTCATTTGGGCGATTCTTCATTTGGGCGATTTTTCATGATTTTTTTTGGGCCATTTTTCTTTGGGCGATATTTCCTACAGCCACTCGCATAACTTACATTTAAAACAAAAAAAAAATATTGAAATTTTAAACGAGTCACTTTTGCGCTCGCGTTCTACAAGAAGGCAGTAACTGTTAAATTTTATCGCCAATATTCGAAGGTGGCACAATATATTGGCAAGAATCGAAATCAGAAAAGAAGTGCAATATAGTGTGAAATGAGTTTGCAACAATGTTCTATGTCGTTTTGCTTTAAAGTTTGTGTTTTTTTTAAGAGTTGCGCCATATTTTAATTGAAACCATTGTGCCACTTATTGAATAATATGGGGCCATATAGAAATTTACTGGCCCTTTGTTCCAACTAGGAATCCCAGGAATTTATATATATATATATGTATATAGAAATAATATGGCGAATAACATATACAATAATATTGGAAATGGATGCGGCGCTTGACGCTTATGTAAACCAGAAATATTATTTACATGTGTACCTTAAATATAAATACTGTTTGTTATTAAATACTAAGATAAATGAATTCTAATAAAATATTTTTTGTTCCTCTTATTTTCATAAATTATGGTTTTTTTTTAACAAAAAGTACCATTTGGTGGGAAAAATACTCTTTAAGTTGAAGTTCAGTACTATTTCAAAATTTCAATTTTGCAATACTGATCTGTATGATGTCTATTTATAATTATAATCTTTATAAAAACAGACATCTGCATTAAAATTGGGCGCGGCTTAGACCTAAATATTTAAAATTATTGACCGACAATCAGAAAGTTTAATGCTTTTTTTTAGCAATTTTAAATAGCTTGAGTAAAATATCATGATTTGTAACAGTTTAAGCTGAACTTAAATGATTTTCAGGAGGGCAATTTATATTGAAGCCATGGTAAGCTATGATGCCATGCCAATCATCCCAAAATTCTGCAGAGCGATGTATTAAAAAACATAAATTTCAATACAGCGGAGCAATTATTTTTAGCGTTTGCAGTGAATTTCAGAAGGCTGCTAAAATGGGATCTAAGGTAAATAATAGACCGTATATCACAAAATTGCATAACATTTTTTGTTGGCCATATAAAGCTAAGCTGGAAGAAAGTTTACGCAATGTCTATATCTGCTACGGTTTTAGGCGTATTTTGTTATTTTACCAGAGTGGGCTTTGTATGGGGTCTAGGGAATATTATGGACCGATCTTCACAAAATTTCACAGTGTTATTTCTTGTTCTAAAAAACTGTCATGCACCAAATTTTGGTATAATAGCATTATTTTTTACGGTTTTAGGCGTACTAAACTGATTTCCGGGAGTAGGGTTTATATGGGGCCTAGGGTAAATTATGGATAGATATTCACGAAACTTCACAGTATCATTTCAAGTCCTATAAAACTGTGATGTATCAAATTTTGTTATTATAGCATTAGTTTTTACGCTTTTATGCGTACTAAACTGTTTTCCGGGAGTAGGGTTTATATGGGGCCTATGTTAAATTATGGACCGCTCTTCACGAAATTTAATAGTGTTATTTCTGGTCCTATTTAACTGCGGCGTGCCTAAATTTGTTATGATAGCATTGTTAATTAGGGTTTTAGGCTTACTATACTGTTTTCCGGGAGTAGGGCTTATCTGGGGCCTAGGGTAAATTATGGACGGATCTTCACGAAATTTTACAGCGTGATTTCTAGTTGAATCAAACAAATTTTTGCATACTCTTATATCATTCTGTGCAATTTTCCACCATTTATGTTAATTTTTGTAACAAAATTATCATTTTTTTTATGTGGTGGTTCCACATATTGATTCATAGCTCTGATCCTATTGAACCGATTTTGCTGAATAGCAATCCCAAACTGCTTAGGATAACTACAAGCTTTCTTTTGAGTTTTTCAAAAGTGAGCGTGTATTCAGCAGACGGACAGACAGACGGACATGGCTAAATCGACTTACTCAAGGACTCAGAATATATATACCTTATGGGGTCTGAGATGAATAACATAAATAAAATAATTCCCTAATTTTTGGGGCTTATTTCATATGAAATAAAACACCAATTTCTGAAATGAAATAAAGGCCCAATATTTGTAATGCAATTAATTATACAGTTTTGCTTTAAAGAATCACGCGATACCATGATATATGTATGATATTCCAAACACAAGCTTCGCCAACTAAGGCTTTGCTGCATAGCCGGCCTTCGGCCGCGCGCAATGACTTTTTCCTCTATGGTATAACAAACACCGGCTTCGCTAACTAAAGCTTCTCTGTATAGCGCCAGGACTTTCTCCTGTATTGTATAAAAAACCCGACGCGACCCGGCTACGCAGAGAAGCTTTAGTAAGCGAAGCCCAATTAAAAAAATGAAATAACACCCCAAACAAAATGAAATAACCCCCCAAAAATCGTTTTTGTTGTTCTCTGTACAAAATTTTGGGTGGTTATTTCATTATTTTTTTGGTGGGTTATATTTTGGGGGGTTATTTCATGCCGCCTTGCGAATCAATTGATAAAGTGAACATAACATTCACGAAACGTTGGGAAAATGTGGATTAAATGCTTTTTTAATTACATATAAAACTTTGGGCCATATTAGCTAAAATAAAATTTAATTTATTGAACAACTACATTGGCCAAACAACAAAAATAATATAGATAAACAACTCAACAAGTTTAAATTATTTTATTTTATACGAACAAATCAATTATGATTTTTTGTCATTTAATTAATATTTTAAATAAAAAATTTATTTCAAAACAAGGCGAATTTATTACAGGTGGTCTTAAAAGCCCTGCTGATATAAGCTGAAATCACTGTTGGATGTCAAAATTTTGTTTATTCTCTTTGTTTCTGTTTTGTTTTATTTCTGTTTTTGACATTGTACAATGATTTTACAAAAACAAATTGCTTGTGGTTTTTGTACGAGTTGTACTTGTTGTAGTACCGAGATTACCTGTCATGAATTCGCCTTGTTTCAAAACAACTAAAATGCTTATTAAATCAAAATTTTATTTTTAATTTTCTTTCACATTAATTAAATTGAAATCAATTTTTTTAATTTATAAAAAACTACTGATAATTTTTTCTGTGTTGTGGACTAATCATAATAGCGGCTTTTTTTATTTTCTTTTCGATTATCCCAAAACCTTGTCTGCCGGCAGGTAGAAGAATCTGACAACAAAAGTACGACAAAAGTACAAAATAATAACAAAAATTTACAATAAAGGCAGATTATGGCTGTAAGGTTCTAATATTGTTCTATTCTTCGATTTTCAATGTAATTTACAGAGGTCAAGAGACCCTTTTGTTTCTTTTTTACTTCAGATACAATAGCAGCGCAGTGTTATCTGCCAAAAGTCATTGCTATCATAAATACTTCGAGAAATTCCACACGAAAAAGAGTTTGCACTTGAAAACTTCAAAAATGTTGCACAGTTTAAATTAACAGAAGAAACTTATAGTAGTGTTCGAACATAAACACTAGATATCGCTCCTTAGTGTTTGGTTCGGTATATTTGTGGAAAACACAAACGCTAATAGTGTTTGTGTAAAAAATCATTAAAAAATAACGTTTCGCTGTTTGTCGACTTTCGAACACAAAAATAATACTGTTTTTTTTTATCAAACTCAACGTTGTGTTCGGTTCGGCTCCTTTTGGATGGTAAAAAAAACCAAAATTTTTTAAGAAAACAAAATACACATAAGAAAATAAAAACAAAAAGCCAGCAAAATAATTTTACACAAACAAAACATATACACAATACACACACAAGCTGTTCGTGGTGCGGTTGTTGCTAAATTTTTTTGTTTGTTCATTTCTTTATCAATGTAAAAAAAGAAACATTATAGAACATTAAAATATAAAATGTTCGTCTACAGTTTCACTACAATTGTTCTGTTTTTTGACGAAGAACAGAACATTATATAGTGTTCGGCTCTTTCTTAAAAATAGTTACGATGGGTATTAATGGTTGTGTTCGTCTACACAATCACTAAACAATTATATGTATATAGTTCTTGGGTGTGTGAGCCGAACGCTAAATAATAAACTGCTTATTTTCGAACACTGCTTTATACATAGATTCATGTGTACATAAAGGTTGTATGTGTATATCTTATCAACAAGGATTTTTATATGAATTATTTTCAGTATATTCGAAAATGTAACATTTGTGTCAACACAACTTCTGTATTTATTAGAATTCTGTTTTAGAAGAAGATTGCCCAAAAGCTGACATTGCTTGTTAAGGCAATAACCAGAATCTAATATGGGTGACGATTATAAACATATTAAGAAAATACAAAGGATATAAATTATAACAAAATTCATTTAAGACCAAGCCAATTTTACCCAATTTATTTGCTTTTTGGACATGGAATTACATGTTTTTCAATATGTTTATGCTTTGGATAAAAAAATGTGTGTAGTCATACAATTTGGTTTTTAATATCTTTTAAAGATACAAACTTAGTATAATTTTGTTGGAATACTACACAAATCGAACAAAATATTAAACCAAGGCCGCACAGTGTTGTGAGGGTGGCCATAAATGGTTAAACAAAAAGTGTCAAAAAAAGAACAACTAATGAACGCGTTATTAAGAAAAAATTTAGGCAAGATATTTTTTAAGATATTCCCAATGGACACACCTTTTGAAAGATAAAAGGTTTTTGAAAACCATATTTTTCTATTAAAAATATCAACTTGTGTTTTTGGAAGGAAGAATAACGTTATATAATTTTAATGGGTTTTTATCCAGCTCGAATTTTTTTTTTTATCAAAATCGAATCTTTTAGGAATCAGTTTCACGAGCAAAAAACCGCATATGAGTTTCGATTATAAATGATACTTTCGTTGTGAGAAAATGGCGCCCTACTCAAATGAATCATCTAAAAGAATCATTAGTGATTTCTGATATGTTTGTGAGCATATGAAAAAATCATATACAATCGCTCTATTGATTTCTTTTCGTTATTTATTTATTAAATCTTCATATATTAAATATGAACTAATAAAATTTAATAAAATCTAATACTTTATTTTATGTCCTGCCAGTGCCATAAAAAATTCCTTCATCGCGTGTTCTGTTCACAAACAGTGGTTATCGCTCATCTAAATGGGTAAGTGCTGCAGTACCTCTTCTTCTTAAGCGGGTGTGGCCGCTATCATTTAAAATATTTTGAGCTAGTAGGTTCGGATGCAATTCGAGCTTTTTTAACTATTTTACTGCAATCATAGTTTGACTAATGGCATATTGAGATCCTTGTGAATATTTGAGTTTTTAACATACCACGGGGCAGCTGTGATTATTCGAAGAAGTTTATTTTGGCGCCTTTGAATTTTTTCGATATTAGAGGCCGAGGCAGTGCCCCATAACTGAATACCATAGCACCAGATTGGCTTTAAGATGGAGTTGTAAAGAAGAAGTTTGCAGTGGAGACTCAGGACAGAGTTTCTTCCAATAAGCCAATGAATTTGGATGGCTTTTAGTTTAATTTTGCTTCTATATGGCTTTCCACGTTAAACGGCGATCTAGATGTATACCGAGATATTTTACATGCGAATTTTTTGAGGTACTATTTGATTATTGATTTTAATAGAGGGCCATGATTCCCGACGCAAGGTGAATGTTAGATGCACGCAATTTTGCTCATTGATCTGTATCCTCCATTGTCATAACCATATTTCTAGTTAAAATATATGATGATGTTAGTAACGAGTTGCTTCATAACGGTTTTCGTGCAAGCTTAGAAAAGCTGTATTGTCCGCAAATTTTGAAGTTTGGGTTTAGTTGTTTGTTCGCATGTCCGAAGTATAAATTAAGTATAATAGAGGGCCCAGGATGCTGCCTTGTGGCGCCAATTGGCTGAGGTGAACTTAAGAAATTTCCTTCTTTAATAAAAAATTGACGACCGACTATGTAGCTTTCAAACAAACAGCTTGTGTGTGTTTCCAGGTTTAGGTATAATGGTAACTAAGGAAACCTTCCACTTTTGAGGATAGTATTCAAGGCGTTAAATAGCATTAAAAGTTAAAAGAATAATTTTCTTTGCTGTGCTGGGAGCATTTTGTTGCTGATTTGATCAAAAACAGGGGCTTTCTTGAGGTTTAAATCACCAATTGATTTTAAAATAAATCGATTGTAAAGCGCGCTCTATGGCATGTTGGACCCAAATGTCGTTGATGTTTAGCTGATTCATTTTTGGGAAAAAATATTCAGTTACCATGGATCGATAGCGCCCGTCATTCACCCTAACGGCAGCTCCTTGCTCATTTCGAAAGAGTGTTTAAAACGTACCAAGCTACCAATTTAAAGGATTGGCTTCGTTCCAAATACGGAAATATAGCTTATTGATGTTGCGGGTTCACCAGAAATGAGCTAAGTAAAATGGACGGAGTGCTCTATGAACTTCGCGAACAGATTTCGAAGCGTTGTTTTATTCATGATGAATTGCGCAACCTTTCTGCACAGAAATGTCAACACAGTTTGACATTCTCAACTGCCAAACCATAGATATCGATATCGAAACTTATACAGATAAAACACACTTAATATGATTAATTAAGATAATCGATTTTGTGGATGATTTGCATATGGGCATTTCCAGCGAAAAGTCTACTTTTTGTTACGTAACGCCAGCAAATAATTAAAATTATTTCTCAAAAAGTTTTATACATATTTATAATTTACTTTTTTATGTTTTGGTGTAAGGCGCAACTACACCATTTTTCATTGAAAATGAGAAAATTCCAAATGAAAATGAGAATTTTCATTTCAAATTGAGAAAATTCCAAATGAAATGGAGAAATTCAATTTGAAATTGAGAAAATTCCAAATGATATTGAGAATTTTAATTTGAAATTGAGAAAATTCCAAATGAAATTGGGAAATTTTAATTTAAAATTAAGAAAATTCCAAATGATATTGAGAAATTTTAATTTTTCATTGATAAAAAAAATAAAAAGTACGGTGAAAACAAAGATGAATGTACCGAACGTAATTACCCCCATTTAGGAGAACAGAGGCTTGCCTTAGAACATGTGATTAATACTTCTAAGACATGTACATTGTACAACTACTGGAGATTGCAGCAGAGCCATACAACATACTACAACGTTTTCCAATCTGCTCTGGATCTCGAAGATATGCGTGTTGGTAAAGGCTGTTTTACACTATCACACAAGTCTTAAGACTTTTGGTCTTACAAAATGAAATGATTTTTGGTCTGATTGTCAAAAAAATCAAAGAGAATTTTTTTTTCATTACATTTTGCTTCTACACTATCACACTTAAAATAAAAAGTAAAATCTTTGTGATTTTTGAGATCCACTTTAGATTACAAAATAAAGACGAAAAAACATTTTATTAAGCATTGGAACATTGTTAGCTGGCGTATTATGCACTAACTTGCACATTTAAACTTGCACCTTAGTCCTTAGATATATTTTTGCTTTATTTTTAATATTTCTTTAATATTTAATAAATTTTATTTGATGTGGCCGGCAAATTATTCAACAGATGTTTTTTTATTTTCTTCTAGGGTGGAAAAGTTGATACAATCATATTTTTTTATTTTTTATTTTTCGTCTGTGTACAACAAATATTTGTGATTTATTTAAATTTTAAAAGAATTCACTTGAAATTTTATATTTTTTTTATCGTTTTGCAATTTTTTATTAGAAAAAATAATAGTGAATATTTGTGCACAAAATTTTAATTTTCCATCCCTGATTTTCTTCTTGTGCTTTTGTAAAAACACAATTCTGATAAAATGAAATATCTAATCGTTTAGAAAAATTTCAAAAAATAGAGAGAACCATACGACTGCCAAATTTCTTTACGTATTTTTTGACATTTCATTACAAAATGTTTTTACACTATTATACATTATGAATTATTTGTTAGTTTTTGACATGTCTTAACACAAAGTATTATAGTCTAAAATGGCCTTTAATAATACTACGATTTGTATTTATTTTAATTTTTTCGATCCTTATGTTAGTTATGTATGTTTGTTAAATGAATATAACAAAAATTATATACATAATTCAATTTTATCAATGAAATATTACAATTTCCCAATTTCATTTGGAATTTTCTCAATTTCATTTGGAATTTTCTCAATTTCAAATTAAAATTTTCCAATTTCATTTGGAATTTTCGCAATTTCAAATTGAAATTCTCAATTTCATTTGGAATTTTCTCAATATCAAATTGAATTTCTCATTTTTAATTGGAATTTTCTCATTTTCAAATTGAAATTCTCAATTTCATTTGGAATTTTCTCAATTTCAAATTGAAATTCTCAATATCAATTGGAATTTGCTCAATTTCAAATTGAAATTCTCAATTTCATTTGGAATTTTCTCAATTTCATCTAGAATTTTCTCATTTTAAATGAAAAATGGTGTAGCTTAATTTTTAACCCTTCGATATTCTATAACCTTAGTACCACTAAAGGCTGTTTTACACTATCACACAAGTCTTAAGACTTTTGGTCTTACAAAATGAAATGATTTTTGGTCTGATTGTCAAAAAAATCAAAGAGAAATTTTTTTTCATTACATTTTGCTTCTACACTATCACACTTAAAATAAAAAGTAAAATCTTTGTGATTTATGAGATCCACTTTAGATTACAAAATAAAGACGAAAAAACATTTTATTAAGCATTGGAACATTGTTAGCTGGCGTATTATGCACTAACTTGCACATTTAAACTTGCACCTTGGTCCTCAGATATATTTTTGCTTTATTTTTAATATTTCTTTAATATTTAATAATTTTTATTTGATGTGGCCGGCAAATTATTCAACAGATGTTTTTTTATTTTCTTCTAGGGTGGAAAAGTTGATACAATCATATTTTTTTATTTTTTATTTTTCGTCTGTGTACCGTATTTAACGATTTTTTACAACAAAAATTTGTGATTTATTTAAATTTTAAAAGAATTCACTTGAAATTTTATATTTTTTTTATCGTTTTGCAATTTTTTATTAGAAAAAATAATAGTGAATATTTGTGCACAAAATTTTAATTTTCCATCCCTGATTTTCTTCATGTGCTTTTGTAAAAACACAATTCTGATAAAATGAAAAATCTAATCGTTTAGAAAAATTTCAAAAAATAGAGAGAACCATACGACTGCCAAATTTCTTTACGTATTTTTTGACATTTCATTACAAAATGTTTTTACACTATTATACATTATGAATTATTTGTAAGTTTTTGACATGTCTTTACACAAAGTATTATAGTCTAAAATGGCCTTAAGTGCACCACATGGTCTGGCCAGCCAAAAAAGTAAACTAAACAAAATGTTGTTCTTATTTTGTTTTAATTTAAAATAAATCAGTCTTTTTTTATTATTTTGTTAAGCAATCATTGCAAATATACGTTTTTGTCTTTCTGCCATGTTAAAGGCACATAGCTTTGTTGCAATTACCGCAGCAAAAACGAGTTTTTCTCTGAGCTTTGATTGTGGTTTTACAAATAACGCACAACGGATGGTAAAAGGTTGAACTTCACGGGTACGGTACCGATTGTGCATGCTCGGACTACGAGTAAGTATTTTCGCCCTGTAATGAAACATTATAGGCCCAAAATACCAGCTTATTTGCTTGCTGGCGTTACGTTACAAAAAGTATACTGAGTTTTGGCTAGAAATGCCCATATCAGGAATAAAAATTTGCATTTTTGATTGTATTTGTTTTTGGACACTTAAAATTTTGTAGGTAACGTACGATGCGTCTTTTGCGGTACAATTTCAAATTTCATCGACAACGAGTCTAATTTATGTAAATAAACTTTAAAATGTTGTGTACATACTTATTTAACATCAATGTTATGTAATCGATTTTAAAGTTATATTGTATGTTAAAAATTAAATAAATTTAATTTTATTGTTAAAAAAGTTTTATAACTTTCTGGATAAATATTGTATTTTTTGCGTTTTTATTTTTGTAATAACATCTTGCTTAGGAACTTTTGTATGTATCACTAAAATGTTTTCCATTTTTATCATAAACACACTCAGCATAAGAACACGGCAACACAAACGAAAAAACCAAAGACTGTTAGGACATCAAAACTCCTGATTCAGGAGCTTTAATATGAAATTACTAATATTAAATAAATTGTATAAATAGTCAACAAATACACAAACAAACACACACTTTTGAAGCTATCAGGAGAAACATGACAAAGTTTGTAACTAAAATAAACTATTTTACAAATTATTAAAGTACATATTGTGGTTTCTGCTCTTGTTTCTGATGTTGGCCAATGTGTTGTATGCTAAGCAAATAAATGTTCCATGAATAATGCATACGGTGCAGACAGATAAACAAAGATCTACTGAATAAATAAGATTTGTATCTATAAACAAATTGAATATGATACAAGTAAGAAAGCATAGTCGGTCAAGCGTAGCCATATAATACCCTACTGCAGTATTAACAGACAAATTTCAAGGGGTGTACTCCATTTGGTACCCATGGCAAACAACGCGCTGTACCATACAAATATTGCGGCTTAATTAAATTCTTTAATTTGGCTCCTGCAGCGCGTAGGATGCTCCTAGATGGGTCAAATGTATGACCAGCCCCACTTTATTTTTTATTGCCGAATTTCGGTTTTTTTAGTTATTTCAATAAACTAAACCGTTTTTGAGTTACGCGAATATATGCTGTGCAGCCTATTACATTTTCGAAATAACGGTATATCTTGAAAACGCGAGCTAACCTAAATAAACGGTTAGCACCACTGGATTCAGCGTCCCAAATTAGGGTAAAATGCCAGGTGCGCGGCTGGTCTATTGTTTGCAACTAGCACAGTGTACTTATTGCTGAAAATTACAATATAAAAATTCTATTTTAATATTATTTTTTTAAGGGTTGCGAAAGGAAAAAAATCATATCTTAAAAAAGAAAAAAAACACCTCCTTCAAAGTTTCAGGATTTTTAAAGAACAGTTTGAGGTATTATACAAAAAAAAATCAGCCAAATAAAAAAATAGGTTTTTGAGTTAGTCCGTTTTTAAAATTTAACATTTTGCAGATATTACATTTTTCAAAAAAAATATTTTTTTTCAATTTATGGTTTGTAGCCCCAAGTATTCTCTTTAAAATGACATCAAAATCATCTTCGTATGTCAATTAGTTTTCGAGATATTGAAGAAATAAGCTCAACACATTCGGCTAATTCTGCGAAATTATGACATTTTGAATATGTCATAACTTTCGAAAAACAAATTTTAAAAATTTTTTTCGTTCATATATGTTCCTAATAAGATAAAAGGAACATTCTCACCAAATTTTATTAAAATCGGAAGGGGTCGTGTCCCACTCTTGGTCGTTTTGACATGGAATTACCCATATATCACCATAACATTTTTAGAGGCAACCATAATATGGCTGTGAGTTCTTTATGAACTAATTAACCATAATATGGTTGTCGCTGACAATTATATGGTAACATTGACCATAATATGTTAAAAATATCGTTTAAAAATAGTTTGGTTGGAGGTGACCATATTTAAACATGCTTTTTCTGTACGTGCACGTGCAATAAAATTGTTTAATTTTACGTATTGTATAAATATATCGTCAATGTGTATGTGATATTTGAAGGTGACACAATATATTGGCAGCACTCAAAATACTTTTGATTTTTATTGCAGTACGAAAAGAAAGCAAAATGTGTTGACAGCATTCTACAATGCTGTTTATGTTATTCTTTTAGGTTATGTTGACCTTTTTATTGAATAAATGAAACTATTTTGCGACTTATTGCATAATATATAGGACAAAATGGAAATAATATGGCGAATATCATATCAGAGATCTGCAAAATAACTATTTTTCTTGATTTATTCATACGCTAAAATTGACATTAACTCTATGCCTGCAAAACAAAGTGCAACGTTGGTAATTTTGACATCGTTTCGTACACATTTGATTTGTGCATGTGTAAGTTTTTTTATTGAAAGTGCTTTGTTTGCATTTATTGTTGCGCACGCAACAACACAAATACCCAAAGTCAAAAGGCAAAAATTAGTATGCTTTTGCATTCAATAATCATTGTCCACTCGATAAGCCAACGACGAACTAAATTGGTATGAGTACGAGTCGTTTTGATACATTAACATTAAGAGCAACAACAACTATAACAACAACAATACATTGTCTTCTATTTCTATGGAAATTGTTTGTTGTTGTTTTTCTTAAATTTTTTTTCTTGTACTACATAGCAACTTCTGAATGCCTACATGAGTAATGATTGGTTGATTGCTGGCGTTTTTTGTTTGTGTTTTCTTTTTCTTTACCAAAACAATCATTGTCGCACCGATCACACAAACATCTTTATTAAAACACGAAATAACAAAGCACGATGTGCATTATCTGAATGACTGCAAACCAGCAGCGAATGTTTGCGGTTGCGCAAGTTTGATTGTATGACCGCAAGCGAGTGTATTTGTTGGTGTTCATTTAATGCGATTTTTTTGCAATCGCACAAAGCCGTTCTTTGTATCATATACAATAATATTGCAAGTGTATGGGTCGCTTAAGAAAAGATAAACTCACTGTTTATTGTTGTTGTATTTTTTAAAGCTTTGATGTTGTTACAAGTAAAACTGTTGCTTATAATTCTTATTCGCTTAAGAGTCTTATTTGTATAATATCTTTAGTTTTTCTAAAATCTTTGGACGAAGTTTTCTGATGATCTGGCATAAGCAACCAGTGAAATGAGCATATGAATAGCTTATCGCATCAACAATAAATTTTAGTTTATCACTAGTATGAAATAGGAATTTAGCACATTTAAACGAAACCTTGTAAATTAATTTTTTGAATCCCTAGAAAAACTTTGATCAGGTCAATTTTTGTTTACAAAGTTTTCTAAAATTTAATTCCAAAAATGGGCATTTCCCCAGAATGGTCTACCAGGATGAACAAATAAAATGTTGAGTATCATCGTCTTTTATTGTTTATTATTAGAAAAAAAAGTCTATGTTCTTATAAAAGAATGGTTTCCTAGCATATCTGAGCTGTTTTACTTGAGGAAATTGGGCTGGAAACTGGAAAATTTTATAATTTCCAGTATTTTCTACTTCTACAGACATTTTTATATACTTTACATGCAAAAAATATGTTATGTTTACACTCTTTCTTCATAATCTCTCCATTACAATCAATTGTAAAAGGAGTATTAAGTTTTTTTGTTAAGGAAATTTGAAGACATTTATGGTAAAATGCATGGTGATAATAATAAAAAAACATATGGAAAAATCGTACGTTCGCGACCGGTACATAAGCCAATTTAACAAAAACCAAAAGATATATCGAGGGCCTACATTCAAAACCCTCTATCTTTGATTTTCACGAAAATGACTTTTTAATGGTAAAATGTTCAGTAAAGCAACCCTCTTCCATGGTGTGATTTTCATAACAAACATATTCTTTTTTGCTGTTTTATTTGCATTTTTGTATTTTCTCTATCTTATACAATTAATTTTTCTGAATGCAAAACCCTCTATCTTTTCTAATAATAAATTTTTAAATAATTTTTTTTGAATAACTTGTTCCTGCAATGCATGTGTTTTACTATTTTTGCAAGCTGAACATGAATTTGACATTTTTAATGGTTTATTAAAATAGAGAAAGCCGATTCTGAACTGAATTATAATTAAAATATTTTGCATGCTTGCTTTTGAAAAATATAATGTCCATGGCATTAAAATAAATGGTAAAAGTTGGAATTTGCTTAAAAAGTGTCTTCTTTTAAAGTGTCATCTATGATATAATTGTCAAAAAATAATTAATTTATAGGATGTTTCAAAACGTATGTAATTAAAATTTTATTATCGTGTGATAAACTTACATAATAGTATCAGCTGATGAATATAATCAACACGTTTAATAAAAAAAACATCGTGCACAGTATGAAAAAAGTATTGATAAAATTGCAGCTGAGAACGGTGTACGTCACGTCAATGGACGCTTAAACAGTAAAACTTTGTCAAAATATTAATGCATCAGCAATTTACTTTAAGCAACGCCTTCAGGTACACAGTTTTACTATTTATAATATAGGTACTCATCAGTGAACAAACTATTGGTGGTGCGAAATCAATGGTGATTTGTCCGCGTCGGTATTGGTTTCCTTTATTATTCATCATTTAAAAACGTATTGCTTATCAGATTCATTGCCAATAACAATTTTCTCGGATGGATGTGGCTACCAAAACCGTAACCATTATTAATCTTATGCTCTATCCAATTTCATTGCTAAAAATAATAAAGTTATTGAACAGAAGTTCTTAGAGAAAGGCCATACGCAAATGCCCATGCTAAGATAGAGAATAAGTTGAAAAATCAATCTAAACACTTGCCAATCGATTCCGTTCCTTATTTAAGATCTCTTTTATATCTTCCAGATGGTAGCGTAAAATATAAAATAAATTTTGATACAGATCACATTGATCTTCCGTTTCGTATTAAACCTTATACATAAAATATTGAACCAAAACCTCTATATTCTGCTCCACTTTCAATTCAACCAAATAAGTGAAAGAATTTGCGAGATTTAAGAGAGTTATACCACCGCAATACCATTATTTTTACGATCATCAAGTAGTAGTAGTAGTAGTAGATCATCAAACTCGAAACATACTTAAAAAAGCAAAAACAAAAAAACAAAAAAAAAAACTGTTGCTCTAACATTTTTGTTTAATATTGTTAATTGTTAAGTTTTTTTTGATCTTATGTTGTATTATTAGCCATTATCTTAAATAAGCCACGTTATTACAATGCAAAACCCTCTATCTTTTAATTTTCATACATACATATTGAATATTTTTGAGAAGCAAAACCCTCTATCTCGCATAAAGTCCTCAATAATGCAAAATTGTATGAACCAATTACCTGTGAGATTCAGTAGTAGATTTCAAAAGTATTGTCGAATACCGAATTTTAATAACTCAAGTAATACGCGAAAAAACCAGTTTTATTGCTCTCCTGAAAAGTTGGGTTTTTTAAGATAGAGGATTTTGAATATAAGCCCTCGATATTTTATTTTGTAAATACTGGATGGAGACATACATTAATACGCTTTTAAAACTTTTGAAAATTCCGTTTCATTACGCAGATTTTTACATTTTACTACTGTCAGCCGAAGTTGACTTCTGTTTATAACTCTTATAATGAAAACTTTAACTCGATGAAATCCATCTTTTGAACTAAACATATAGCTACCCAAGTGCTATCGAATCGAAAAAAAATGCTAGGAAAGGTTTTGTTTTCTATATTATTTGTACATCAAAAGCGTACGAACGTACGTTCGTGACCCTAGGAAATGCCCATATATTATTTCGTAGGACTTTCTATATATTTGTGATTTCAGGGGAATTAATTGAAATCGCTTGATTTCAACAAATATTTGATTGCATTTGAATGGATTGCAATAAAAGTAACTGTATTGAATGATTTAAAAAAAATAATTATTTTAAAAGGATTGCAATCACAAAATATACCAATAATGACCAGATTTAATTTTGTAATCATTTTGAAATCAAAGAATCAAATCAATTTAGTTGAAATTACTTTAATTTCAATGCCAATTGAGTGCAGCTTTTTACAGGACTGTTAAATGGTTGTAAACATCATAACGGATTAATATTTACTATGCCCAGTGGGTAAAGTAAATATATGTAGCAATTCAAATTGACAATATAAAACTTTAACAAAATTACAAAAAATCGAATATACAAAATGTTAGCTTCTTTATTTTATTTCGTAAACTGCTTTTGAATAGGCGGCTAAATAAACTTTTTCTCTTAAAATTTATTGCATGCCAACATTTAACAAATTTCAAATGAAACCATTTAGAATAACACTGTGTTAAAACATTTAAAAAACATAAAAAGTTTATACCCACACAAAACTAGGAAACTTTCCCGTACTCACACTCTACATTTAAACTTTAAAAGATATTTATAAACGTTATGACACTAATGGCGATTTCTTTTTTGAGAAAAATATGTTACAGTATATACATTAAAGGTGTTCTTATTTGTATGGCCAAATTTAAAAGTGTTTTGATTCCAGTTCGCCGGGCAGATTTTTGTTCCTTTATATTAAAAAAGTAAAGAAGTAAAATTTGGAGCGAATCCGATAACGTTTAGTGGGCCCGGAAACGACTTCAATATACCTCTATACGAATAAATAGATTAAAATGAACAATTTTAATTTTGAAAAATATAATAATTTTTTTTATTGGTTTGAGTAAAAACAATAACATTGAAAAAAATAATTGGGTTTTAAATCTTTATTTCTTAATATTATGGATATAATATACGATCAGGTTTTTTATACGATGGATATTTTATTCGATAAACCTCAACAACCTGAAGCAACAATTGTTCCCCCCTCATTAGTTAAAATTCTGTTAAAGTCTGGAATAAATTTAACACCTCTCTCATCATCCTCTCTCTATCATTAACAACAAATAAGTCCTTACAGAACGTCCAACTTTCCTTAAATTCAAACGAAGTTGAAGGATCAAACTCTAGAAATTCTAGGGATAAACGAAACCGACTGAAAAAATACATTGTTTTTTTTTAACATTTTTTAATTTGATAATTGCTTCTTTTAAATTAAGTTATTCAGCCATTTTACGTTTCTCTTCAAAACTTATATTTGAATAAAAGTCAAATCTTGAAGCGGTGCGTCTATGACATTAATATATCTAAACGACTAGAAAAATGCAAATATCGCGTAATCCATTTGATTCATTTTTCATAAGTGAGACTTATATGTATGTATGTAAAGAAACAGTTGCATCTTCATTGCCACTTCCAAATTATATTTATAACAAGTACATGCAAGTGATCAGCTGTTCAGTTGTTTATATTCCCGATAGTGGCAAAATTTGCTTACATTTTTTGTGCGCCATGATTTTTTCTTTTTTTTTTTGTTTATGTTTGGCTGTTTGACAGTATCAAGAGTTTTTACACAAACAAAATGAATGTTGTTTTTTTATTGTTGATTTGTTGTAGACTTGCATGTACTTAGGATTTATATACTTTGGCCACTTCTAAATAATTCTTTGCTAAAGTTTGCCATGATTTAGCAAATATTTCAAATATTGAAGCTTTTGGAGCAGATGTTGAATATAACATAGTTTCGAAAACGCTGCGCAATAAAATTTTGTGCTCTTGGTAGATTGATTATACTACGCCCTATTTTTTCCCCCAGACCAGTATTTTAAGACGTTGTATCAAATGACTTTTCAAGTTTGTCTGCAACAAATTATTATTCAATGTAATAATAAAAAAAATTAATTTCTTTTATTACGAATCCCTTAATAAAGTGATCATAACATTCAAGAAACGTTGGGAAAATATGTATAAATGCATTTTTAATTACATAAAGAACTTTAGGCCGTATCAGCTGAAATATAATATAATTTAATTGACAAGCTGTTTACTTGGTCCACAATATTCCATTTAACTTATCTTTCATAAACTGCATCCGCAATATTTTTGACATCTTACATTAACAATTAAGATTTTAAATAACTTTAGAACACTTAACACTTGTATCACAAATACTTTAATTTCACTGTTAAGACCTTCACTCAGATCAATACTTGATAACATAATAAATAAGTAACACCTAAAAATGTTTTTTTTCCTAAAAATGTAAAAAAAAACATGGTCAAAATTGGAGTGTCCCACATCACCCCATGTCCCACTCTATCCTAGATAATATTGAATAATGTAAAGAAAAAGAAAAAAATTAAAATAGATTTTTTCTTTCAGTATTGATTGAAGAAAATAATGAATAGACGCGATTAAAAAGTAAAATTGTATGTATAAAAATTGATCTTTTGCCCATATTCACTTTCTAAATATTTGAAGTCGTTTCCGGGTCCATAAGACGTTATCGGATTCGGTCCAAACTTCACATATTTACATTTTTAATACAAAGGAACGAGAAACTGCCCGGCGGTTTACAAAAATCTGACATTTGAAAATAAGAAGACCCTTAATATACATGTAACATTTTCTAATGTTACCTAAAATCACTCGAAGTGTTACATGTTGTGCAATTGCAATAGAACACAATTAGTGCTTTTATTTTCAACTATTACACTTTCATCATTAATATACTTAATGAGCGATATTTAAAGCTTTTTGATCGGTTTCTGTACGCTATTACGGGTTGGAAACAAGTATTAACATCACTTATGGCTTATAAAAATTAAAACGATTATAATATAAATAGACTTTTTGTGATTCTAATGTGTAAATATTTTTATATTTTGTTTAAAATCAAGTTTTTTACAAAATTATGAGCGGTATGAATTATGACAAGCAAAATAAAACATTTGTTGTACAAACAAAGTAGTAAGTATCAAAGTTGTAGAACAGGGCAGTATGAACACCTTAAGTAAAAGTAAGGTAAAATATGCAATATGTTTTGCATGTTTTTCATCAACATATTCACAAAAGAACTTGAAAACGTTTCCCACAGTTGTATTTTTTGTACAAAGGAACATAAAAATGTAGAACATGTAACATTAATGCAACTAAATCCACCCGGGTGGGTTCTTTATATATCGACCCATTTGCGCGAAATTATCGTATATGCCAATTTTTTTTAAAATTGAGTTTTTGATGCAATCTTGTTCTATATTCAAAGAGACGTCGCCTGACAAAATATTGTAGGTGAATTCCACTTCGTTGCTCCAAAATTGGAATGTATATTTTCATTTTTATATTGCAAGTGATAGCAGAGAAAAGAAGAAAAAAGTAGAAAAATGGCTCTCCTGTAAAATTTGGTTTTTGTAACATACGATAATTTCGCGCAAAGGGGTCGATATTTTGCATTTACATATAATTAAAAATTTTAGCCAAGATCTCATTAGGGCTTAATGAGGAGGAGATATACAATTATAAACAACTTTAAAAATTCTTAAAATAAATATGTGACAAGATTTGTGATTATTTTCTTTAATACTTCAAAATTCATTTACTGAATCCTTAAAAAGGCAAACTTTATTGTAAATGCTAACTAAAGATTTGTCACGAATTATTTAGTGAAGTCTAGATGCTGTTAACTTCAAGAGACATTAATTCATCCGTCTATCCATATGTTTGGATATACAGATTGGGATATTGAATCATTATTAACCAGGGTTGATAAAGTTGGTACAATTGTACTTTTTTTGGTACAATTCAATACTAAAAAGTACGCTGGTACCCCCGTGACTCATTTGGTACTATTTCCTAATTTTTCAAACCTACATATTTATAATTGATATAAAATGGCAAGTCGTATTTACTGTCCATTGAATATAAGCGGAGTTTAGTGTTTGGTGCAAATAGTCTTGCGAAAATGCAAAATGTCGTATCTTTTTATGAAATCTAAGGGAAACTCTATTTTTTATTGTTGGATTTAACAAAACAGCTATGATATTTTCCATTTGCTCTTTTCCAAGACCATTTGCACCAAACACCGAACTCCGCTATTGTGAATAGATTTTTGCACTTGTTCATTGAACGATTGCTTATGCCACATTCTAAATTTAGTATCAGCGGCAGCATTTAAGCGTGCGTTTTCTGTTGATATTGACAAGTTTTTAAAAGATATAAGAAACCAGTTCTGCAAAAGTTCTTAGTAGAAGAGACGACTTCCTCTCATTTCAAGATTATTTTGGAACGCATTCATAATATTTTCAAATATTCGTCAACAAGATGGTTGTCACGTCAAGAAGTAATCAACAGAATTTTGTTTGAAGTTTGAAGGAGATTTTACAAGCGCTAAATTAAACTTTATTATATTCGGACTTTCTTCTCCTTCCTGCTTCTGCAGTACATATTAAAAATTGTAAACACAATATATTTGGAAATGCAATCCGAAATTCTCGTATGCACATATTTTTAGAACGCTTTAAAATTTTATTTTCGTTTAAAATTCGAGATTGCATTTTGATATTCGTCAATTTTCCACAAAAAAAAAAACGATAAATTCTAAAAAGTGTATGTATCAAAAATAAAAATAAATGGATTTCTCGACCCTTAAAACCTCAAGATACAGGTCTGGCTAGACCAAATACAATCTGATTATATTCTTGAATATTTTGGAAAACTAACTATTTTGAAAAATCCGGGGCTCAAAATTCTTTTTTAACCTGTGGTTTCTTTGACAAAGTTTATAGGAATGACTTATAGAACAAAAATCGCAATGTGCTTTTGACGCGAAAAAACTTTACCCACTCTATTATTGCGTATAATTTATGATAATGTATTTTTTGCTATCTATACTTTACATGTACAAATGAATTTTAAGTACATTTTGTTTCTAATGTATTAAATTTTTGTTTTTAATAATAACATAAACAAAATGAATAAAAAAAAACAATGATTTAGTACTATTGGGGCCGAAAAAGTACGATTTTAAAAGCTCGTTGGTACAATATTGGTTTTCGCATTTATCATCCCTGTTATTAACCCTAGATAGATAGGGTACGCCTGCGAGACAAAAAATTCAAAAACTTCAAGGCCCGAAATTTCGAAAGCCCGAGCTAACTTTTTAAAACCCTTTGGCAGATTTGCTCTACCAGCAGCTTAGTTTTACTTTGCGTTGCAAGTATTGAGGCTGGCGGCGATGAATCAAATTTTTTTGCACTGTGTAATTTGACGAGAAGCCACTTGAGGATTCACATGTGAACTAAAGGCTGAGTTACACGAACGTTGCTGTAAGGTATAATGAAAAGCAATACAAAGCTTAACGAAATGTAATGTACTGAAATTGCATCGTACTATTCTGTATAAAAAAGAATTTCATACCGTTGTTACGTGACATTTGCTAAGCAGTGATGTGCTGCTTCTATGTAAAATGGAATGCGGTTATTTTCGCTTCTCTTTTTTTGTTACATTTTTCAGTATTATTCAGGACGTCCGACAAAACAACTTACAATACAACTTTTTTCTATATATAAAATATATGTTTCGATGTATAAAATAAGCAAGGGTATATTGACACCTAAATTGCCAAAGGCCCTATCTAACATTTTCAAAATTTTACAGGACAAACAAAAATCTATTGAATGTGATAAATTACATTAAACTTCTTCTAATTATTTTTTCTTCTATTTTTCATTTAAAACCTACCAGTTGTTTTGACAATTAAAAATGTTTCATATTATACAAACTGCTAGTTAGGTCCTTAAGCGGTTATCGTATAATCTTTTGTAGATAGGGCCGTTTGTTTTTTGTCAATAAAATCGCTAATGTTGGTCAAAAAATTCCATATTTGTGTTGATGCAATACATCAGATTAAATGAAAAAGTCTATTTTTTTTTTTTTTTTGTTAGTTAGGGCCTTTTGCGTATTAGGTGACGATTTACACATGCAATTGAATTTAACAAAATATGTAAGGCTTTAAATGGTATCATGCAGGCCTGTCACAGAAATCAATTTCGATCGAAAGTGGAAGTGATTTTGTATCTTGCTTCTCATAAAACGTAATCACTTTCGATCGGAATTGATTTTTATGAAAGGCCTGATAACCTTAAGTCTATAATATAAATATTAAGTTATTAATGTTTTTATTAAGTTATTAATCTTTTTATAAATAAACAAAATACTGTTTTAATCTGCGTTTAAAAAACTGCAGTCAAAGTAGAAAAACTGCCATTTATTCTACCTCTTCATTTGTCATTGGCCAAAAAAAAATTGTTGCCTTTGCTTCTGATTCATTAAATGTAAACTGTCGCTGTCAAACCAACTCAAAAAGCGAGAAGTTGTACACAAATTTTCGTTTTTGTTCGAAAGTTTTTGGTTTCGACTGCAGTTTTTTAAACCCTGGTTTTAATACCATTTTAGTCAGTAGTTACTTTTTCTGTACAGCGTTTAACATTTGATTTTTTTTAATTCCCATCACTGTGTATGTTGTTTTATGAATACTATTCACCCCTATTATGTAAGGCGTTGTCGACGTCGACATTAATTTTTAATTGTTGTCACATCAAGGCGACGACTACATCACTTCGACGTTAATTTGGTATTTTATAAGAATGTTGTGTCGACGTCGACTAGTTATCGAAAATTTGACGAAAAAATCCCATCTCCAATTGTTTTCTTTTTTTATTTTTTGTTCTTCACTCACTTTTTAACGCTATTTATGCTATTTTCCGACATATTTTTTTTAACCGATTTAACTTTTTAAAATAAAGTGTAGAGTTTGTTTCCAATTTGAATTTTGTTCGCGAATTTTTGGCATGCTTTTACTAAAAGATATTTTTACTGTAAGTTTTCTGATTCTTTATAGCATTAACGTTTATTCATAAATATAAGACTTTTCTTTCATGCCGCTGTTAGCAAATTTTTGCGAATTTCCGTTAATTTAGCAATTTTCACTGAATTTTTGTCATTCCTTTCAGTTTAAGGGACTTTTAATCAATTTTATGGCTTGTTTGATATATTAAAAATTTTCGCGAATTTTCGCTGTTTTTGCATAATTTTTTTGTAACTTCCCGACATTTTGTTTTTTAGCCGATTAAGCGATTTCAAACCAATTTAAGGGTTTGTTTCAAAGTTTACAATTTTTGCTTATTTTAGCCATGCTCGCGATAGCAGCGATTTTTTCCTAAAAGTTTTTTGATTCTTTACAGCTTTAACGATTTTTAATAAATATTAGACTTTGCTATCATGTTAGCAATTTTTTGAGAATTTCCGCTAATTTTGCAATTTTAGCAAAATTTTTGCCATTTCTTATAGTTTTAAGGCTTTCGTTATATATTAAAAATGTTCGAGAATTTTCGCTATTTTTGCAAATGTTTCCGAATTTTCGCGTTAAATTTACTAATAAAATTTGTGCCCATAACTTCTTTTAAATTTGCATTTTTTATTTCAAACGTATTCAATAAATATGTTAACGTTTCATTTAAAATTTCTTTAACTTCCATTTGAGTCGTCGCAAAATTTCCTGTCGACTAAAACGGGGACAATACTACTCGACGTCGACTTAAAAGAGCCTTAGAAAATATCACTTGACTGTCAAAAGTAATCGATTATTGTCAACAACGACTCAGAAAATACCATTAATGTCCAGGTGCCGTCGACTTGTGTCGATGTCGACTTTCATAATAGGGGTGATTGCTTTTTTGGTTATGTATGCGAAAAACTTATGACACGAATTTAAATGTTATATAAGTGCACTAATGTCCCAACAGTACCGTACGGTACGTAACGGGTACACAAACGTTTGCCTAACTCAGTCTTAAGAACACGCAGAGAAAAAATATGGTTGGGCATGGTTACGGCAACAACACTATGTTTATTGTAACAATATATTGTTGTCATACACAAATAATTGTTATTTTTATTAAATATCAACAATATTATAGTTACTGTAAACATATCAATGTTTATCTCAATTATAAGTTTGTGTATTGTTGATCGAAAAATAATTATTTTTCTTACAACTAAATTATGATAACTTTCAAAACATATTATATTACCCACAACCATATCATGATATTTAATAGCCATAGCATGATAACTTTCTATACATTTATCATATTATGTTTAAGATGCAATCAAACTATTTTTACTCTAATAATATTATGCTAGCGCCATTTTTAAAAATATTTTGAATCAGTTGTGTCGTTTGTTTTATATGTGAGCGATTAAACAAGATAAATTTCCATAAAAAATAATAAATTTAAAGAAATTAAAATAAAATAAAAAAAAAAACCAACAACAAATACTGAACTCCGCTATTTTATTTACATCAAGAAAAATTGTAAAAAGTAACAAAATAAAAAATCGATATATAAAAATTTTAATTTATTTTGTATTGTTATGACAGTATTAACGGAGCTGTATCATAATATGATTGCTTCAAAATTTATTATGATTAATATGATGATAATATTATTACTTCTTAGCTTATTATGATTAACATGACAATAATATGATAAATTGCTTAGCTTATTATGATTAACATGATTCCTTCTTAACTTATTATGATTAACAGAATAATAATATGATTGAGGAAAAAATATTATGATGTAATATTACGTATATATTTAGCCATTATATGATTCAATAATTATCTTAATATGGTGACTACAGTCATGAATCTTATCATAATATGTTGCTCTTAGAAAATGTTTACCAAAAATGTTTTTTCTTTGCGTGAATAACTGAATCAGCCGCATATGGGTAACGTTAACATTAAGAGATTGATAATTTGGTAAACATTGATTCGTTATCAATACACGAGATCGGTATTTCCATGAGGGTTGCGATTTGCACTGAAATTCGCTTCTTAAATTTTTTATAAACCTGTTTTATTTTTTATGAATAAGGCCGTTAATGTGTACCTTCCCACACTGAAAATAATCCACGATATTTCTATCTCGCATTTCGCAGCTACTAACTTTCGTAGCTACTTTTTTCTATTATTTGAAAGAGTTTCATACAAATATACGAAAAGAGCCTTTTATAAATTCGTTGGCAGTCTAGTTTTTTAATTAAAAAAAAACTGTCTTTAATTCCTTTTCCTTTTTATTTACATATGATTTGATATTGCAGTCGATTCTCGATTCTTTGGAAATCAGGGGACCAGAGAAAAAATTCCAACAATCAAAAGTTCATATTAACAAGAGTTCAAATAAAATTATCAACAGAGACACAGAAAAATTCAAATATACCAGATTGAGAAAAACATGAACACATTCACATTGCCAGTTCAAATTAAAGAGTGTGAAAAGCAAAACTTGTAACTATAAAACGTTGGCGAGCAAGATGACTTTCGTATGTAAAAAGCAGTGCATACCAGAGAACTGCAAAATCACAATTTTTCTTGATTTATTCATACGTTCAAATTTACATTCACACTTTACCTGCAAAACAAAGTTCAACGCTGGTAATTTTTACATCGTTTCGTACACATTTGATTTTTGCATGGATTCGTTTTTTATTGAAAGTGCTTTGATTGCATTTTTGTTGCGCACGCAATATAGCACACTTGTGTAAATTCAAAAGGCACACATTCTTATACTTTTGTATTCAAGTGGTCATTGTCCACTCGATGAGACGCTTTGTTAACCCGAATACTCCTAGCGCCGTCATATGACGACAAAAACATTGGTAATTTCAACTGGCTGTTGAAGCGTTATTATTGCAAATTTAGTTCAACGATGTGATTCAAACAGTTCGCGTTTGGTAAAGTTTTTATTGTGGGAGTTTTTGCAAAAAATTCATAATTATGAGTTCGGCTGGAAAGTAAGTGTTAAAAACTTAATAAATTTTATAATGTGCCGTAAAAGTAACATAAAATAAAAATTAATACTAGTTTACAAGATTCTTGCTAAAAATTTTTATTCGAGTTGTGGAAGAAATATAATTTTTTTGGGAAAATATTTGGTTGTCGAAAAATGACGACACTATGATACAACGAGTACTACACGCAGAGAAAACATATGGTTGGGCATGGTTACGGCAACAAGACTATGTTTATTGTAACAATATATTGTTGTCGTACACAAATAATTGTTATTTTTATTTAATATCAACAATATTATAGTTACTGTAAACATATCATTGTTTATCTCAATTATAAGTTTGTGTATTGCTGATCGAAAAATAATTATTTTTCTAACAACTAAATTATGATAACTTTCAAAACATATTATATTACTCACAACCATATCATGATATTTAATAGCCATAACATGATAACTTTCTATACATAAATCATATTATGTTTAAAATGCAATCAAACTATTTTTACTCTAATAATATTATGTTATCGCCATTTGTAAAATAATTTTGAATCAGTTGTGTCGTATATTTTATATGTGAGCGGTTAAACAATTTAAAGTCTCCCATTCCCATAAAAAAAAATTTTTTAAAAATTAAATAATTAAAATATTAGCGGAGTTCATTCGGTATTAGTGATGTTATAGTGCAAATGCAAAATATCGTAGTTTTTTTGTAAAATCAAACAACCAAACACACAGGGATTTCATCATATTTTATAAAAGTGTTGCGATATTTCTGTGGTTTTCATGGGCAACGCCGTATGTCTTAAAAAAAATGTTTGAGGAAAGCCGAAAACCATTCAAGATCAAATGGGCTGGGTATTGCAAAAATCAACATCTCAAAATCGGCAAAATGGACATACGTGGTTTCCCATGAAAACCACAGATCTTGCATTTGCTCTTTTGAAAGCCTTATATTGTACTCTAATATTTGATTTATATTAAGAAAAAATGTAAAAATCCACAAAATAAAAAATCGATGCAAAACAATTTTAATTTATTTTGTATTTTTACGACAGTTATGAAAATTGTTGTATCATAATATGATTGCTTCTAAATTTATTATGATTAACATGATGATAATATGATTACTTCTTAGCTTATTATGATTAACATGACAATAATATGATTAATTTCTTAGCATATTATGATTAACATGATAATAATATGATTGCTTCTTAACTTATTATGATTAACATGACAATAATTGGATTAGTTTTTAACTTAGTATGATTAACAGAAAAATAATATGATTAATAGAAAAATATTATGATGTAATATTACGAGTACATATATTTAATCATAATATAATTCAATAATAATCTTAATATGGTGACTACAATCATGAATCTTATCATAATATGTTTCTCTTAGAATATTTTTACCACAACCATGTTTTTTCTTTGCGTGTATGGATATAAATTTTTTTTTTGTTTTCGTTTTTTTATCAGTAAATTTCTTAGCGTCGCTGACATTTTGGATATTTTAGAGGAAGAAAATGGAACAAACGAGTTGTACATCGAACCTTCAGATGTTGCCGTTTTGACTGATGAAAACTCAGATGAGGACATCGAAGGAAATATTAATTCTTTGTCTCGTAACCAACTTCCGGCACCTTCTGAAATACGAAGAACCAGAGAGAGAAGATTTTTTTGTAACAAGGTGGAAAGACAACGCGGTGGTCACAGTAGCTTCAACTGTTTTTTCTGCAGATCCCGTGGGAAAGGCAAAGAGGTGGAGTAAGGCAAACCTAAAATACGCTGAAGTTAATATTCCATATGGCTATTTCCAAAAAAACGTCAACCACAAAAAATGGAAAAAAAAAATTTTCTTTTCAAGATTTATTTAGAGAATTATTTTTTTAATATATGCGTATAAATTAATTGATTCGAAAAAAAAGGTAAATGGTAAACGAAGTACTACAAAAATAAATTAGAAAATATGCATTTGGAACAACAATAATCTAATCTTAGGCATATTTATGATCTGAAAAACATTTTTTATTAAGTTTCTTATATAAAGGATTATAAATAGCAACATAAAAAAATTTTAAATCATGGTGGAAAAATTGTCCCGTTTACAATTTCTTTAACAATTTATTTAAAAAAATGTAATTCATATTTTATTTTGAAATCGAAACCATTTTTAGGGCACATTAGTACGCAACATTTTAAAATTAATCCCAATAAAATATTGTGTCAGGTTTCGCAGAAATCACTGTTTAAACGGTTACCCCTTAAAACCCACTTCCGTTTTTTGTCCCGTTTACAATCACTGGTTTTTTGCAATTATCTCGGAAACCATGACAGTAAGCGGAAAATTTCATTTGCGGAAATTAAAGAGCTAATTGTGGGTTAAAAGAATCATTAATTTAAAAAATGAAAATCAGGTTGTTTTTTACAGTTTTGTCAATATAAACGTGTGCGAATGTCCCGTTTACAATCTTGGAAGTGCCCATATTCTATCTAACACTATAATAAAAATCTGGGCGGAATAGATGGAATGGATCAAAATGTAAATTCTGTTCTCATATCTATTCGAAGTAAAAAAATTGTGGTGGCCACTATTTACCTGGATGTTGGACGTGTCTGTACAAAATCATCAGTAATAATTGCTTGATTTATGGCTTTTTTGTTTGTATTTTTTTTTCTTTACCAAAACAATCATTGTCGCACCGATCACACAAACATCTTTATTAAAAAACGAAGCTAACGATGGTATAAATAACAAAGCACGATGTGCATTATTTGAATGACTGCAAACCGGCAGCGAATGTTTTCGGTTGCGCAAGTTTGATTGTATGACCGCAAGCGAGTGTATTTATTGCTGTTAATTTAATGCGATTTTTTTTGCAATTGCACAAAGCCGTTCTCTGGTGCATACCCAGTAAAAACTTCGCTTACTTTTTCAAAATGAATTGCTTGCTTCACTCGTTATTTAGTAGCTTTCTTCCATAACTACTTCTATAGCTACTTCTATAACTTAGGTAAAAAAATAATGACCTACATTTTAATGCGTTCATTTTGGGACATCCCTTGCAAAATTCATCGGTTCCTTCAGTAGAATTGTAAGTAGTGCTTTTAGTTTTTTCTGATTACTAAACACATTATTTTGGAGGCGAAGTTTTTACTTCATTTTTTATTTATTAAAAACAGAGCACATTTAAAATAGTTAAAATTTTTGAGTAAAGGCAAAGAAAAAATAAGATTATAACGTATCAGTGAGCAGGATTCCATTCAACTTAACTCGAGTTAACGAGGGGACCAAAATACGTAAATAGTTTTCAATTTATTGAATGCTGTTTAAGAGACTTGGAGAATTGTTCAAATTATCAATAGATTCAAATTATCAAGCTTCGACTTTAGTTGTTCATTATTTTAAAAACACAATCAAATTTTATGAATTACTAGCATATACACGCTACTTCGTTAGCGTCTCCTTTTTCTTCGTGGACATATTTTTATGCCAAAGTTAATTTTTCTAGGTTTAAACTTGTTTAAATTCTAGCATTTAACCTGCTACTTTGCAGAACCAAAAAGCCAAAGAAAATTATAAAATTTCCCGTATTTCCTTTTTTTGGGTACTTTATTTTTCCCCCATTAAAGTATCAAAAGTTTCAGCATTGTAGTGGCAGCCCATAATTTAGTACGAATATGTCAATGAATGGGGAAAAATGTTTTGTAAAAAAAGTACCAAAAATAGTTAAGATTTTCACCCCTTAAATGTTCCTTTTGCGCCGGTCGCAACTTTCATCCAACTTTATTTGACTCATGTATGCTCAGTAATGTATCACAACCTCGAAAAAAACAACTTTTGCGAAATTGCGAACTTTCAAAAAATAATTTTGTGTCAAATACGTAAAAATTTAAGCTTATAATGCCTTGAAGCTTATGTATGTGAGTGTTTGAAAAAGTAATTTTTATATTACTTTAGTGGAATTTTTAAAGTGTATGTGGTGGGTCCCTTGCGGAACCTTCAGGCATCGGGAGTTCGAAATTTTTCAATTTTTTAACGGTTTTTTGCAGTTGTTGATTACAAATGTCGCATTGAATTCGTGATTTTAGAACAGAAGAAGAGCTTTGGGAGTTTGTCAATTCGGTTGCGTGGTCGGACAGTGAAGATAATGGTGATTTTTCTTCTTACGACAGTGATTTCGATTTTGATGCTGCTTTCCGAAATGAAAACTTTGAGGATGACGAGCAAATAGGCCATTTACATGATGAAAACGAAGCGATGGAAGTTGCAGGTGTTCAGAACAATGCAGCAGTCCATTAAGGCTTGTACGCAGTGCAGCAAAACGTTGAAAAACCACTGAATACTACACCAGATGAAATCAAACGATTCATGGGAATCAATAATTACATATTGGCATTAAAATATGCGAGCGATCGATCATATTGGAGTGACTAATAATGGACTGCATGACAAAATTCGCCAATTCTTGCACTTCAAAAGCAACCAGACCATGCCGCGCCGACACTCACAATTGTGTGTGATTTGCGCATTGCTTGACCAAATCTGGTACTGAAATGAGTATGGGAAAGGTCGACGAAGTAATCTCTAAGTTGATATACATAGTTGCGAATCATCTTCACCCAATGTCTGCTCCGATGCGGCCGCATGACATTCGCCTTGATTACGTTGGGCATTTAGCAGAATATATTAAGGAAGGGAAACCTCGATGCAAAAATCCGAAATATACATCCCGAACAAAAGATAGTTGCCAAAAATGTTTGCTGTATTTCACCATAACTAAATTCAATTGCTGATATTTTAATATTAATAATTCTTTATTTTTGCATTACCTAAACAAAATATGCTGATTTTTGTTAAAAAAAAAATCTGTGCTATAACATACACCTGTAAAATTTTTGATCTCCGGGTGCCTAGTGGTTCCGCAAAGAACCAACCAGGTTTTTCTTGCCTAGCTCAGGTAAATAAAACCTATGCACAAAGTCGTAGAACAAAAGTTGTTCAGAAACGCGAGCATTAAAACATTTATTTTTTTTCTGCTCAAAAAAATAAATCACGGTATTAAGGGTTAACTTTTATTCTATGTTTATTGGTGCAAAAGATAGATGGGGTGGCTAAAAGTACTAAAATTCAGATTTTATCCGTTTACTTCCTAATAGGGCCGAATTTCAAAAAAGGACCAGACACCTGTCCACTTTCTAAAGAACAACGATAAGTATTACATTTATATTGCATCTCTTTTAGTTTTGGAGATATAAGGTAACTGAATTTTCCCGTTTTAACCTTTTTTAACCCCTAAACATTTGAATTTGTGTGATTGTGTGACAGACTTAAATCTAAAGTTGGAGAGATAATTGGGCCATATCAATGCGGCTTTAGACCTGGCAAATCCACCATCGACCAGATATTCACACTACGCCAAATCCTGGAAAAGACTCAAGAGAAACAAATCGACACCTTCCACCTTTTTGTCGACTACAAAGCCCCATACTATCAAAGCTGTTTCAGGCCATGTCTGAGTTTGGTATCCCGGCAAAACTTATACGACTTTTCAGAATGAGTCTTACTGATACCGCGATCTTCAGTCAAAATAGGAAAACCCCTCTCCGGGCCATTCAGTACCAAGCGAGGTTTCAGACAAGGAGATAGTCTCTCGTGTGACCTCTTTAATAATGCTGGAAAAGGTTATAGAGCATTTCCATTTTATTTCACCGGTAAATTTCTCGATCGTGTCCGATTTCAATAAAATTTGGTGAGTGTGTAAAGTAGTATATGTGTGTAAGAAAAATGATTTTTTTTTTTTTTTTTTTGAAAACTGTGGCAACACTATACCTTTGAATAACTGAAAATTTTGGGTTAGCGACCTCACTCTAAAGTTCATAACTTTTGTTGTGTAAAAGATATCAAAAGAATTCTTTTTGCATAAGAATGGTATAAAAATAGGGTTTTAGAAATTAAAAAAAAAAAATAAAAAAAAAACTTTTTTATAAAAAAAAAAAAATAAAAAAAAATTTAAAATTAAATTTTTGAAATGATTACCCCCTTTAATTTTTTTTATTTTTTTTATGCAAATAGCCACATATGTTCTCTAACCACCCTGAAAATTTTAGAGTGGTAGCACTTAAACTTTTCAAGATATGTAGAGCTATGTAGTTACTACAATATACATTAGCGTGGCCGTTAGTTGTATGGAGAACTTTTTTTTTTTTATTTCTTATATACTCCCCCCACAAATCGGTTCAGTTTTATGTAAAAAAAAAATACAAAAAAATTTCGTAGCGATAAGTTGTGTTTTAGGGGGGGCGTCCGCCCCTCAAAGTTTGCCATCAAGCCATTTATTCAAATGTAATTTGTTTGCATATGACTATCTCTTAAAAACAACATTTTACAAGAACATGATATATGGCAATATTTTAGCTCTTCTAGTCAACAACATTAGCCTCGAAGAAAGTTTTTTGCTAAAATTAATATTTAAGAAAATAATTAAGAAAATAACAACAAAATTCCAAACATTTTATATACGTTTTATATATATAAAAGAGGGATTTAATGTCAAGTGAACTAATTTTGAAATCGATGTCTTTCGATTTGGATGAAATTTGCACCAACGTTAGTCCTATTGAATTTTTTTAATATCTTTTACACAACAAAAGTTATGAACTTTAGAGTGAGGTCGCTAACCCAAAATTTTCAGTTATTCAAAGGTATAGTGTTGCCACAGTTTTCAAAAAAAAAAAAAAAAAAAAATCATTTTTCTTACACACATATACTACTTTACACACTCACCAAATTTTATTGAAATCGGACACGATCGAGAAATTTACCGGTGAAATAAAATGGAAATGCTCTATACGAGACGCAGATGTGAATAGAACTGGCACACTATACACAAAACAACACATGCTACTTGCATATGCTGACGATATTGAAATCATGGGTCGAACACTGCGAGCAGTGACTGCCACCTTTGAAAAAGTCGAAAAATAATCTGCTAAAGTGGGTCTGGTGGTAAACGCAGACAAAACAAAGTTGATGGTATCAACGCACAGGACGTCCAGTAGACTCGGGCCAACAGTGGAAGTTGAAAACTATAACTTTGAAATAGTCAACGATTTTATCTACCTCGGCACCGCCATAAACAAAACGAACAACATCAGTTTTGAAATTAAAAGAAGAACTAAACTGGCTAATAGATGCTACTTTGGACTAAGTAAGCAGTTTAAGAGCAAAGCCATCTCTCGACAGACAAAAATCACACTCTACAAGTCACTGATACTATCCGTGCTGTTGTATGGCTCTGAAGCATGGGTACTTGCGAAAGCAGACGAGGCAGTACTTGGAGTATTCGAGAGAAAAATTCTTCGTAAAATTTATAGACCCATCTGCGTTGACGGAGAATATCGGTGTCGTATGAACCATGAGCTGTATGAGCTGTATGCCGACATTGACATTGTGAAACGTATAAAACTACACCGATTGCGTTGGCTAGGTCATGTTGTGCGAATGGAAGAAAATGCTCCAGCTAAAAAGGCATTTGAATACGCGCCTGCTGATGGTTCACGCAGAAGAGGAAGACCAAAATTCCGATGGAAAGATCAGGTGGAGGAAGCCATTTCAAAGCTTGGTGTAATAAATTGGAGAAGGAGGCGCATGGAAGAATATTCTTTGATCGGCTACAGGAACAAACGTTCTGTAATAGCCATTTAAGTAAGTACCCAGTAAAAACTTCGCCTACTTTTTCAAAATGAATAGCTTCTTTAACTCATTATTTTGTAGCTTTCTTCTATAACTACATCTATAACAACTTCCATTACTACTTTTTTCTAAATGTATGCTTGTAAAAAAATAATGACTTTCTTTTTAATGCGTTCATTTTGGGACATCCCTTGTAAAATTCATTGGTTCTTTCAGTAGAACTGTAAGTAGTGCTGTTATGTTTTTCTGATTACTCAACACATTATTTTGTAGGCGAAGTTTTTACTGGGTAAGTAAGTAAACATTCGAATTTTGAAAAATTCCGTCTTAGTGGATCGACTTGGGGAGTGACCAATCGCTAGTCTAAATTTCAAGTTTCTAGGGTCAGCGGTTTTACTATTACCCAACAAACACAAAGTCGAACCTTTGCTATGAAAAAAATTTAACATTTGACATCCAACACAATTTTCAAACCTTTTTCAACTGTTTGGTTTTAACATTTGAATTTAAATTGATAATGATTTGAATAAAAGCATTTGTTATAAAATGTTTTATCAATTTGATGTCTAATTGGTATCAAATGTTTTCCCAAATTAAAAATAGCTTGGCAGCACTGAAGCGATAATTAATGTAAATATTAAAAAATGGCGATCAAATTTAAATGTGTTACGCAATTAAAGAAAAGTTAGTTAAGACGTAGAGTTAATTCGCCTTTAAAAAACCTTGATTTCTTGTTAAAAAAAATAAATTATTTGCTAATAAGAAATAAATTACAAAGTGAAAGAATGTGAATAAGAACTGGAAAGTGAAGAAAATATAAGTTTGTTGTACAATCCCTGTGCTACGTCAGTAACAATCCTCAGAACAAAAACGAGCCAAGTATTTTGAAGAAGGGAAGAACACTATTTCTTCTTTTATCTATGGTGCCGAATGTTTATCTCACAATTTGTTTAAATAAACAATGAATTTAAATTAAAAAAAAAATATTTTTATGTATGTTCCACATTGTATTAAAATCCACATTTAAAAAATATTTCAGAACCAGCAAGTTGGAAGTAAATGCATTTCTCAATTTAAAAATAATTTCCCCTTTTTGTTGAGAATGCGATGATTTTCAAATCATTAAAAAACGTTTGTCGTTTCAGAAAAGGTTTGTTGTGTAAAACATTTTGCAATTTTTCAAAAGTGTTCGTACATTTCAATGCGAAAGCTAAACGCCAACTTGGTACTCTCTTTTACTTTCGCAAAATACTACGAAATTAAAAACCGGCAATTAAAATTAAGGATGGCACAGATTTTCAGTAACGAAAATGTGTAAAACAAGTAAGAAAGTGTAGTCGGTCAAGCCCGACCATATGATACCCGTCGCCACAGTATTTAAAAACACATTTTCCTATGCCTATGTGTCCATGTAAATATGGATCTATCTATATTTTAAATTTCATTGAAATCGGTTTGAATGATTTTGAGCGGCAGAAATTGCCCCCTATCTCCCCTTGTAGTCCTATTTTTGAAAAACTGTATAGCTCATGTTGCCATATAAATATGGATCTATCTGTTTTTAATTTCATTGAAATCGGTTTGATAGTTTTGGAGATTCAGAAATCGCCCCCTATCTCTCCTCTTGGTCCTACGATTCGGTCCATTTTCAATAGGCTTGGTCCTTGTGCTAATAAGAGCCTATGACCCAAATTTTATCAAATTATCTCCAAAATTGCGACCTGGGCCATATTCCACAAAATAATTTATCAACTTTTCACTTTGCACTTATAATATTGCATTTTTTGGCAAAGTGATACGTGTTTCTGTTCCACAACATTCTTTGCAAATCACACTTTGCACTAGCTAGTTTTTGCAAAGACTTTGCTCTCTATGCAAAAACTTTGCTCTCTTTGCAAAGTCTTTGCGCTGTCTTGCAAAATGAATGTGCAAAGTGTTCCACAAAGGATTTGATCATCTTTGCATTTCTGTCTTATCACTTTTCACTTTGCATTGCTTAATATACATAAATTATTAAAATGAGCTAAAAACTAAAAATGGAAAAAATACTTGCAGTGTTACATGTTATTTAAGAAAAAAAAGTTATTTTATTTTCTAGTAAGTTTTTTTTTATAAAATTATTGTAAATAGCATATGAGAATTATTTGTTTTTAAAAGTTATTTTTATTGTATAAACCAATTTTATTTTCGAATGTGTTCAATGAATCAAATTTCAATTTATAAAGATTCCTTGCTAAAGTCTTATTCCTTCAATTTTTCACATATTTTTGGTTATGCAAACCTTTGCTTAACATTGAAGCTATAGATATGTACATGTATATGCATATAAATTATAAATTGAAATCATTGAACACATATATAATTAATAGAAAAAAACAAATAATAAATAAAATGTATTAAGTATATCTAGACACATTCTGCTGGTGTTTTATAATTGTAAAAATGTATACACAAAATTTACTTCATTGCTAAATAAAGGGTAGTTTAAAAAAAATATGTAACATGAAGTTACAATAAACTCTAGTAGTATATAGATTTTCTAATTCCTAATAATATGTATATATCTATAGCTTCACTTTTTACCAAAGGATGGCTTAAGCATAAAGTATGTGAATTATTAAAGGAATAGGACTATTGCAAGAAAGCTTTAACATTTTATTTTAAAGGTTAATAAATTATAAAAACAGGCTTCCTGGGAGGAAGTTTTGCAAAAAGCCCAATCTTTGCAACCGGCGTTTGTCCAAAAAACTTGGACATATGCGTCTACTATAACATCGACAACTCTATGGATGGTTCTGTAAACTGCTGATTTTGCAACACCATGCATAGCTGCAACTCTATGGTACTGGCAACCATTTCCGAGCAGAAGCACACAGTAGCTGTTGATTTTCAGCTCACAAACTGCGCTTTTAATTGTGCTCTAATTCTTCTTCAATTTTATTTAAAAAGAAATCAACTTAAATCAATTAAAATTTTGTAGTCCCGAAAAATTAATTCTGGCCCTATAATTTCTTATTATGCCCACGTCTCCACTATTGTAGAAGAAAAACTCGCGTCTTAACATTTTGAAAGTTTCACTAGCTATAACAGTATGAATTTGCAAAGAGATCTTTTACCTTGCAAATTTTTGACAAACTTATCAAAATTTGCTTTGCAAAAATAGAATTTCCAGTTTTTGTGGAACGAAACAGCATAATTATTTGCAAAGTCTTTGGAAATAACACTTTGCACTTTGCACTTTGCACAAGAGAACGTACGTGGAACAGAAATTGAAAAGAGAATATAAAAATTGCAAAGACCTGTTGTTTATGTTGTTTTATTGGCTGTAGGAAATATCGCCCAAAGAAAAATGGCAAAAAAAAAAAAATGAAAAATCGCCCAAATGAAGAATCGCCCAAAAGAACATGCAAAATGACCCAAAAAGTTATATATGAAATTTTGCCCAACAAAAACGAAAAAGGGCCCAAAAAAAATGAAAAATTACCCAAAAAGCAAAAACGGCGCTAGGATTTTCTCCTCTATGGTAGAACAAGTACCGGTTTCGCTAAGTAAAGCTTCTAAAATCTGCCTTGTTTTCGAACGAAGGCCATATACGCAGATAAGCTTTAGTTAGCGAAGCCGGTGTTTGTTATACCATAGAGGGGAAATCCTTGCGCCCGGCCGAAGGCCGGCTATACAGAGAAGCTTTAGTTAGCGAAGCCGGTGTTTGTTATACCATAGAGGAGAAAATCCATGCGCCCGGCCGAAGGCCGGCTTTGCAGAGAAGCTTTAGTTAGCGCAGCCGGTATATATTATATCCTTGAGGAGAAAATCCTTGCGCCCAAAAGTGTTTTCGTTATATATTTAATATAAACACCCAGAGAAAAAACAACAAACTTATTTTTAAATAAATTACAATTGGCCCGAAAAAATGGGCTATTTTTCATATAATATTTTTGGGTGATTTTTTATAACGAAATTTAAAAAACGAAAAATCCCCCAATAATAACGAAAAAAAGCCCAAAAATGTTGGGTCACTTTTCATATGAATTAAGGCCCAATTTTACATGGAATTTTTTTGGGTGATTTTTCATTATTTTTTTTGGGCCATTTTTCTTTGGGCGATATTTCCTACAGCCTGTTTTATTATTTTGGCTTGAGGTCATATACGTATAAATAATAAATAAAATTCAAAAAACTTTAATTTTATTTTTACTTATTAATTTTTATATTTTTCCAATATCTCTGACCATCATCAGGGAATATTTAAATAAATAAACAATAAAAGTTTAAAAAGCTCGAACTAATTTAAAACTTCACTGATACAGCTTTCTTTGATTTGTGTTTGTCTATTGCATGTTTATAAACAGATAACAAACTAGCCTATTTAGATTCGGTTATAGTTAGACACGGAGACATACTTAAACTTGATTGGTACCAAAAACCGATGGCATCTGGTAGATTAATAAATTTCTACTCAAAACATCCCAGAAGAACAATTATAAATACAGCGACCAACTTCATTATGGGCCATTATTATAACTTGGCGTTAGCTGTTATCCGACAGTTAACAGACGCTTTTTGACAGATAACACATTATTATCTGTCAATTTAATCTTAACTTTAGCTAACTTCAAGTTGTAATAATGGCCCTAAGAGAGTGATAGAAATAAGTGACAAAGTTTTCCACCCAATAAATATCTGCAAATTAAGGAATATATTTAGTGAAAACGATTTTCCAAATAAAACCATTAATGAACTAATTAACAGAGTAAAATCTACGATAGCAAAAGGAACAACTAAAAAGTAACGACCACCAATAATTTATAAGACTATGACATATGTAAAAGATTTTTCCGAACGACTTAAGCATTCCAACATTTATAATCAGGAAAAGTATGAATTAGCTTTTAGAACTGAAAATACTACAAAAAAAACTTTTTAGCAATATGAAATCTAAGATTGAAAAAGAAGAAAAATCGCATTTAGTTTACAGAATACACTGTAAAGGAGACAAAACTGACGCATGCGGAAAAGTATATGTTGGCACGACAAAAAACAAATTAAAAACCAGACTTGCAGCACATAAGTCAGATGAAAAGGCTACTAACAAACTATTAGAACAGAAAACTGCATTAACAGCCCACTGTCCTGTAACTGGACATAAACCAAATTTTAATAATCAGGGGTGTGCTGGAAATCGCAAACGCAAAACGCAAGAATTTTAAAAGTCGTTTTTTAGTAAGATTTCTGTAATAAAAGAATTTTATGACAAATATTATACAAACAGTTCTCTATTAAACAGAATTTTATAACAAAAATTATAAAAATTTGATTAAAAGTGTATTATAAACAGCCTCCAAATTCTTGCATTTTGCGTTTGCGATTTCCAGAACACCCCACATAGTAGACATATTGGAGGGAGAGTACAACTACAAGAAGTGATTTACACTTGAGATGCTGCATATAATTGATCAAGAGACAGAAAAGAGATTACATTTTAAGAAAGACACAGAAAGGTGTGCAAAAATTTATAAACATGCAACAGAAAAACACAAATCAAAGAAAGCTGTATCAGTGAAGTTTTAAATTAGTTCGAGTTTTTTAAACTTTATTGTTTATTTATTTAAATATTCCCTGTTGATAGTCAGAGATTTTGACCGAAATATTGGAAAAATATAAAAATAAATAGGTTAAGTTAGAGTGGCCGGTCACAAAGACCCCGCATAGACCAAAATGGTCCTAAGCGTCACCACGCTGTACGATAGTCCACATAAGAATATTCGAAAAAGGTCATTCCAATGTTATGGTACTCAGAGTACCCCACACTCGCTTGACGAATGCCAGGAGTCTCATTAACCCAATTCCGGAGACTTCCCCGAGACCTTGGAAGTAATGATCTCCCAGACAATTCGCCCTGGAGCGCACGAGTGCCGGACAGTAGCAGAGTTAATGCTCCACTGTCTCCTTTTCCCCTGGTACCCCACAGAAGCTACAGTTGTCACTATTCAACCGCCCCGACCTCCGGGCGTGTACCGCAGTCCAACAATGACCCGTCAAAAAGCCTACCAGAATTCTACAGTCCCTTCTCGGCAGCGACAGAAGAATTTTTCTCGATTCCGGATCATAGGATCCCCACATTACCCTGGAGACCATGCACGTTGTGGTGTTTTCCCAAATCGCCTCTGATCTCCTCCGCATAGTAGAGTCCGTATCCCTCGTTATGTTCTGAATCGGAGCCGGAATGGCCATCACCGTATCGTATGGTAAATGGACCCCCCGTTTCGCCAATTCGTCCGGCTCCTCGTTGCCTTCTATGCCAATTTCAACTTATCACTTATCAAATTAAATAGTTCTGTGGAACATAAAGTTTTGCAAATTGACGAAAAATTTTAAAAGTTGATAACTTGGTTTGTGGAGTAGGGCCCTGTACTTTGCGCACAAGGTTACATGGACAGCCTGCCGGATGGACATCGTTAGATCGACTCAGGAAGTGATTCTGAGTCGACAGTTATACTTTAAGGTGGGTCCCTCCACTATATTAAATTGGACAATTTAAATAAAATAAATAGTTGTGATTTGCGAAAATTATTAAATAAAAAGATGCAAAAGGCAAAGAATACCAATCAATAGATTTGCTTTCGCATCGCAAAAGAGTTTAAGCCTCCTGAAATGTTCGCAGTTTCGCATCGTATTTTATATTTTTTACAACAGTTTTTGAATACGAAAGTCATGTTTTTTTTTTTTTTTTTGGTGTACAATTCTTTAACATTGAATTGTTTGTGCAAAAATTGTATATCTATGTAAGTATTTAAAGGAGCTTTTTTATGCATCTTGTAGCCAGTATTGCCAATTTAGCTATTAAGTTGCTAAATTTATTTTATTAAATTTTCTAGCCATTTTTATTTTCCAAAATGTTTTTATATTTTTTTTTTTGTGATTCAGATATACATTTTTATCTACGCAAAAAACTTATATGATGGAAAGCTTAATTCTGTCGAAAAGTTTACAGCTAATCCCACGAATATAATTTTAGAATTTGTTTTTGTTTTAAATGAAATTTTCTATGCGAACGTTATCGTGTGACATCGTGGATTGGCTATTACAGTTTTTGTTTCAAACATTTTTTGAAATTGCAACTGATTTTTTTATTTACAAATTTATTGTAAATGCAATAGTCTATTAGTAATTTGTCTTTGTAAATTTACCTATTTTAGGTCATGAACAGTTGGCAACACTGCTTGTGTCTAAACGTCTAAGACAATATTCTTAAGGCGAATACAATAAAATGTCTATAATTTATTACTTTATTGATTTTTTTTTTTTTATTGCGTATAATATTCATTTATTGTTTTATTATTTTGATAAACATGTAGGGAAATAAATTTATATTTATGTTTTTTTAAATGCGATTTTTATTATCAGAGCAATTTTTGTTTTATGAGAACAATGTGTTGTGGTATAAAATACATACATTTTTCGTTCTAATGAAAAAGAGGTCTTTGAAACAATTATTTGGTTGTTCTGAATATTTTAACAAGAATTTTTCCAGTAGGCCTTATAGGCCATAGTATACAACTAGTATGCCGACTCTTTAAAAGGTACCTAACTCAAATATCAGTAGCACCTAGTAGATGTTTGTATTAGTGGGATTTTGTTTAAATATATTGCTGCTTAAAACAATTTTTACCTCTAAACCTAAATGCATAAATTTGTATAGAATGGGGCAAGAATTTTTTTCTAAAATCAAATTTTTTTTAATTCGAAAAATGTTCAATTTTTTTAATGCATTCATAAACTTTTAAAAACAATGTTTGTTTAACCCATATCGTCCCAGTTTTCGATTTTTCGAACAATAATTTTAACGCGTTTTTGTAATTTTTTTACTTTTTTTAGGTAGGACAAAAAACTAATTTTTTTAAACAATAATATATTGTAAATGGTTAGCTACAAATATTGTAAACAAAGGGGAAGAAAAAACATTAATTTTAGCATAATTTTAAAAACTGAAAACTTTGTATAAAATATAAAAAAAGTGAAAATGCAGATCCATTAAAAACGATTAAACTTTCAACAACAGCAAAAACATTTCCGTGTTTTTCAATTGTGTTTTTATTATTTGACTTTAAAAAGCAGTGTTCGATTTTTCGAACACTGGGCACTATTTAGCACTTTTGTTTTTTCTCTAAAAGGCTAACTGAATCATCGCATATTACCATTTTTCACTCATTTAAATAAACGGAAATAAATTTATTCTGTTTTTGCTGAACTATAAAAAGCTTATGAACAATCAGCGTACTATGAGAAATGTTTATCGTGCAATTCGAGAAACTTACGGTGCGTATAATCGGCCTACTACATCTTTAGCTGAGAGTGCAATCATTGGTCCAATTTTTTTTAAAATTAAGGAAAATCAGAATGTTACCGTCAATGGTAACTTCCACCATATTTTTTTTTTTTTTTTTGTTAGGACCAGCATTCATGGGATAGCCCCTACTAATGCATTGCATTGGGTTGGAACTTTGAAAATAGGTTATGGAAAGGAGAGAAGAGGTAGTAGTTCCTGTAAACATTCTGTGACGATTTAAATTAATTTATTGTAATCATAATTAACTCCAACTGAAGGAAAAACATTGCTACCTAAAGATTTTCCGACAGTGCTCAGGGCAATGGGGTGGTGTTCTTGTTTTCCTCAATTAGACTAAAAATCGCACTCATTAATTTAAAATAGGTAGCTTACATATATATTAACCACTTTTGAATATAAAAAAAACTGAGACATAATTTGAATAAAGTCAACAAAAGAATTAGATGGCATTTTTTTCTGTCTTTTTTTACCCTCCCAACCCTGCTATCTAAAATCTAAACTTAAAATGTAGTAGATAGCCCTAAATAAGCTTAATCAATCCTTATATAATAACTTTTCACGGAATTAACGGAAGTTTTTATTTATTCATTTTAACATTTATTTATGTATTTTTTAAGTAATTTAAGAAAAATAAAAATCTTGTGACATCATTAAAAATTATTTATAAAAATTTTAAAATGGTTGTTGTTTAGTGTTATGTCTGTAAATTTGTCTTTCTTTCGTTATGTAGAATAAAAATTAACTATTTTTTATAAAAGAATTAAACAAAAAATATATGAAATGTAACAAAGTAGATAAATTAAATAAAATTCAATATTATTAACTCACCAAATTAATGTTGTCGACAGCAGGCCTGATATCGTTGTTGTAAGTTTAAGAATTTTTCAAACTATTTTATGTTGAGTTAATTTTTTTTTCGATATAAATTAAAAAAAAAAATTCAGTTTTGTGCTTTATGTAATGTTACAATTTCAATTCAAATGCTTATGTTTTAATGCGTATTTGTGGGAAAGTGAGTGTTTGAGTGTTTTACTGTAATATGAAATTAATTATTATTATTATCAAAAAGTAATTTCAATTTTTGGGAATACAAAATTTTAATTTAAAAAGATTTTGTTATTCGTGCTTAATTCCCAGTTTTTATTCTTGACAAAAAGCACGAATAACAAAAGCACGAATAACAAAATCTTTTTAAATTAAAATTTTGTATTCCCAAAAATTGAAATTACTTTTTGATAATAAACAGGCAAGTGCACGGCCTAAAAAACACTTAATTGACAACATCTTCTTTTGTAAGTTGTTGTTGTTTTTATTTTGTTTTTCTTAACCTACTTACAACTACAATTAATGTTGAGAGAATTTCAACTAATTGTAGTGGGGAATGTAAGATGAGATAAACCCACTGTTGTTTATTGTTGATGTGTTTTGTTTAAGCTTTGATATTGTTACAAGTAGAACTGTTGCTATAATTCTTATACGTTTAACAGTTTTATTTGGTTTAATATTTTTAGTTTTTCTAAAATCTTTATGGATGAAGTTTCCTGATGATCTGGCCTAAGCAACCAGGGAAATGCGCATAGGAATAGCTTATCCCATCAACAATAAATTTCAAGTGTTTTTGTCAAGAATAAAAACTGGGAATTAAGCACGAATAACAAAATCTTTTTAAATTAAAATTTTTATTAATATTTTTTTTTTTTAAATTTATAAAAATGATAGTAAAATATTCAAACAATCTAAAGATTTGAATTTAAAAAAAAACCCAATAACAAACAAACAACAAAAAAAATTGATTAATGAATGTGTGATGAGGTTTTAAAATTTAAAATTATTAAACGCTAGGTTTAATATAACGATAATTTTTGTTTCTCCTTTCAAGAACGTTAACCCTTGTCCTATTTTCCCTTTTCTCTTTATTGACATACGCTCGTTTTCAATCTTAAAAAATGCCAATTTGGTTTATGCAAATCTTGTTGCCTAAAATAGTAATTGATCTGGGAAATGTTTATTTCGGGTTTATAGCCTGAAATCTCCAAATTATTGCGATTTCGTTCTAAATAAATTAGAAATAGAAACTGGGAATTATTTCCTTGTGAAGGTTACTTTATATTATATTAAACATTTTTTCACTTTTCGAATTTATTCTATGAGTTAAATTTTAGGTCTGTATTTTATAAAGCTTTTTTGTAATAGTTCTATTCCTTTAATTTTTCAGAAATGAAAAAATGTGTAATATAAATTAGAAATATGTAATTCATTTTTAGTATTTTTAAATTTAATACCCCATTAACTCACCTTTAATTTATTATTCTTGTTTTTTTGTTTTGTCAATGAATTAGCGATTATTTGAATTTTCACTTATTTATATTGATATAATATCCCTTCTTCCAAAAAAAAAAAAAAAAAATTAATTTAAGAAAAAAAATTTATATTTTGAATTATTCAAACAAAATTCCCTTTCTGAATGAAAAATTTTTAATCAAATTTCGAAACAAAGTTTTCAATGAAAACAATACATTAATGTTAATTATAAATTTCTACAGTATAATAATTGAAAAGTAAACATATCCCAGAGACCAATTATTTTATATAGACCTCACAAATCGACTTGAATTTATTCATGTTGGCAGTGAGAGGGAAGACTTCAGCAGGAAGGCCGTTCCACATACGAACAGTCCGGCCAAAAAACGAATTTTCCCTGTAATGCATTGTACGATTTACCGACCAATCGATCACAAAAGGATGGGCTTTTGAAAAAAAAAACGTACGGGTTTCGGTCTCGGCCAAGCGCATCATTCATGTTCTGAAGCATAGCACCAACATCGGATACGTTTGGTCAATAATCAAATGATTACGAATGGCAAAGGTTGTTGTCATTTGCAAAAGAGTAGATAGGGTTGGAAGTTTGACATAGGAGGTCATTTAGAAAAATAAGAAATATAAATAGTAGGAGAAAGAACGTAGCCTTGCGGCACCCCTTAATTATTTTTTAAGTCGTTTGAAGAAAGCCTATGTAAAACAACTCGTATAGAGCGACCTCTGATAAAACGCAAAATAAATCGAGAGAAATTATCACCGACACTAAATGCAATAAGTTTTGATAAGAGTGCCTTGAAAATATCTTAAGCAGTGATGCCAATTTTTTGTGAGCAAAAAGCACTTTAAAATTTAAAAAAAGCACTAAAAAGCACTATTTTGAACAAAAAAAAGCGTAAAAGAGCACTAAGCCATTTTTAAATTTAATTAAACACAAAACAAGTTGCATTCGGCTGTGCCGAATATTATATACCTCCAAAATTTAAAAAAGGCGATGGCGTTGATGGGTGACCATTTTCATTTAAAATTAAATATACAGGTATGTGATGAAATTCAATCGATTTCAAAACGACCGTTTTTAAAAGGTGTGATGAATTTCGAACGATTTTAAAATCTATTTCTGAATCTGGCCTGTTGCAATTACCGAAAATTTGCAGTGACCGACCATTCTTTATAAAACTTAATGACAGCCCAAATTTTAATAAAAAAAATATGTTGTCAACGCTAAAAAGTAAACGTTTTGTAAAATTTCCAAATTGCTAGGAAGCCTAGCTCTAACCTCGTAAATAAAGTTGTTGGTAAAACGAATGCAACTTTCTTTTATGACTTTTTTTATCATTTGAAACCTTAAAATCTTTATATGCCTTCCCAAAATTGTAGCCCAAATAGCAAATCTCATCTTAATCATCCTGAATATAATCGAGGTTTTAAAAAATGGTACAAAAAAAAAAAAAAAAAAAAAAATATTGTAAAAGGCACTTAAAAGCACTGTGAGAAATTGTGAAAAGCACTATAAATACCCGCTTTTCAAAAACGGGCGTTTAACAAAATTTCGGGTATTGCATAAGCAAAAGAGCACCAAAAAATACCCGAAAGGCACCAAAATGGCAACGCTGATCTTAAGCAATTACCTTACTTTCGCCAAAATGGTAAATGGAACAGCACCAGAATAGCAACTTGAAATTCAAGTGCATGGTATCGGTGAGATATAGTTTCAGCAAAGCAGCGCTACGAGCCATATATTTTGTTGAGCACTTCATTTCATGTTTTTCTATGGTAAAATTTCCACCTAGATATTGCGATATTACAACTTAGACCATTTTCTCTGGGTAATGGTTGTCTTCAGGAATAAGTCAGCTACGATTGACGCTTTGAACGCTAACATTACTCCTGTTATTCGCGAGATACCAGCCGCTATGCTCGTATGAATCGCCCGAAATTGGACCTTCCGAATGGGCCACCTCAGACGAAGTCATGGCCAACATTTCCATGATATAATTTTCCTTCAGTTAATGCCATAATTTATTCTTTCAACCGATAAAAAAAATTTTAAGTTCACTAATTAGTATTGCGGTTATTTTGTTGAACTATTTATGGTTTTTAATCCAAATTTTTAATATTTTTCTTCATAAAAATAATTAAATGAAAAATTAAATTTCATGAATTTTAAGTTCACTTTCAAATTAATGTGTTTTATTTTACATGATAATTTTAACTTCACGATGCATCACCCGATTTATCTATTAACCATTTTTTGATAACTAGCGCTCTTCCCGGTTCTGTGCGAGTCGGGTAATCGAGGTTGAACTGTATATTTTTAATTTTAATAAATGCCTTGTTCTATTTTCTATAATAAAATAAAATTAATTAGTTTCAGTTTATAAAAAATTTAAGTTTTAATCTATAGGGGCAATAAAATAAAAATGCTAAATAGTGCCCAATGTTCGATTAATCGAACACCATTTTTCTCAAAAACAAAAAATCTAAAAAAAAATTGGACTTCAGATTCGTGTTTTCTAGTCCCAAATTATCTATTAACCACCAAGTTTTATAAAGTTACTCGAAAAAAAAATCGCTGGGACGAAATGGGTTAATTTGTATTCTGCAATATCGAAAAATATTTAACTAACTTAATATTTTTATACCCACACCACAATAGTGGAGAGGGTATTATGCATTTGTGCTGATGTGTGTAACGCCTTAAAATATTGGTCCTAGACCCACCTTAAAGTATACCGATCGACTCAGAATCACTTTCTGAGTCGAACTAACGATGTACGAGGCTGGCTGGCTGGCTGTCCATGTAACCTTGTGCGCAAAGTACAGGTCGCAATTTTGGAGATAATTTGATAAAATTTGGGACATAGGTTCTTATTGGCACAAGGACCAAGCCTATTGAATCGTAGGACCAAGAGGGAAGATAGGGGGAAATTTCTTCCTCTCAGAAACTATCAAACCGATTTTAATGAAATTGAAAACATAGATAGAACCATATCGATATGGACACAAAAGGTATGAATTTTTTAAAAAATAGGACCACGAAGGGGAATAGGGGCAATTTCTGCCTCTCAAACCGATGTTAATGAAATTTAAACCATAGATAGATCCATATCTATATGGACACATAAGCTATACAGTTTTTCAAAAATAGGACCACAAGGGGAGGTAGGGGGCAATCACTGCCTCTCACAAACTTGCAAACCGAATTTAATGAAATTTGAAAACATAGATAAATCCATATTTATATGGACATATAAGCATGATGTGTCTTTAAATACTGTGGTGTAGGGTATCATATGGTCGGGCTTGACCGACTATACTTTCTTACTTGTTAATATTTAATTAATTTCAGGTCGGAATTTTGTATGATTTTCTCTAAGGCTTTTGATATTGCAGATCATAAAATCATGACTCAAAAGTTGCAGTATTATGGAATTTTAGGCAGCGTTTGAGTACTTTTACAGTCAAATTCAGTAAATGACTAAACTAAAAAATTTTCTCTCACCAAAAAGCTGTTGTCCAAAAAAGTACGCGAACGCAAAATTTGTAAAAAATCGTAAAATAAAGGCAACCGCTCATGGCAAATAATTGAAGTGTTGACAAAAATTGGCACTTTTGACTACTGAACTCGTTTTCTTATCGGTACTCGATTTAATACTTTTTATAACACGAACATTTTTGGAAAAAAAAAACAAACAAACTATTTTATGTAATCTTTCATATTTGTTTGTTTTTTTTTATTTGATTTTACTAATTTGTAGCGGGTTAAATTATTTAAAAGAACATGAATAATTTTTTTGCTTTTGATTACTTAAGTACCCAAATACTTCACACTTTTACAACTCTAAAAAATTACATAACAAAAAAAAATTGCAAAAAAAAAAAAGCCAAATAAATGCTTCACAAACAAGTTTAATTAGTTAATATTTATTAACTTTTTGTTTTGGTTTAATTTTTATCCCAACTTTTCTTTTATTTAACAATTTTTTCACAATTTGTATGCTTTTTTTATTTGTTACTTTTGTTTGTTTACCTTTTGAAATATATGGTTTTTTGATTTGCTAAATTTTACTGCAAAAATTTCTGCAGTAAAAATTTGTAAATACTCAGACAAGAACTGTCACTTTTCGCTCTCAATTTATGTCCTCATTTACTGCATTTTGTGTACTCGAACGCAATTTCGTAATATGCAGTAAAGTTTAGTAAAAACTTATGTGTTCTCGAACGCAACTAATGCTTGTCCGTACTTATTATACCCTTCACCGCAGGTAAGAGGGTATATAAACTTTGTCATTCCGTTTGTATGTTCCACAATATTGATCCTACACCCTATAAACTATATATATTCTGGGTCCTTATGAAAAGCGAAGTTCAAGTCTGGTTGTCCGTCTGTCCGTGTGTATGTTGAAATGGTTTTTCCGAAAACCCCAGAAATGGTGTGAACTAGGTTGATGTATATTTATGTCACATATACTCCGTTTAAGTTTGCTATTGAAATTCAGCCAAATCGGTTCAAAAATGACGGAGATATGAGCAAAAAACCACGACTTCCTCTGATTTTGCCCAAAAATCCCTTGTTGTTGTTGTATTTTCTTATTTCTGTATATCTTGAGAACGGCAAGAGCCAAAAATTCCAAATTAGGTACAAGCATTAAGATTATCCATATACAGCATCCCACAAAGTGGATTGGGAAGTGGGCGTGGTACCTCCCGTACAAAAAATATTAAATATTGTAAAAAACCTGAATTTTTTGACTGTCACGTGCCCTATGATTACGCCTTATATATCAAAAGATCGGAAATTTGTAGTAGAAAATATTTTTTGAAAAACTCGGGAAAATCGGTTCAGATAAATACGAAAAAGTTATGACCAAAAGTATAATTTATTTTGAAAAATACCCATTTTCGGGAACCATAGATCTTCTTTAACACGTCGGTATATAAAAATCAAAACTAAACTTGCTATATATAAATTAAACTTTTAGTATATATAATAGCACGCAAACATGTTCTTAATTATATAATATACATACATATATATATACATATATTTAGATATCCATATATATAAACTTCCGTTCTTTCCAAACAATGGTGAAGGGTATATAAGATTCGGCATAGCCGAATATAGCACTCTTTCTTGTTTTGTTATGTAGTTTGATTTTTTATTGGTTAAAATATATGTTTTAAAAGTAAAAACTATTAAATTTAATAAGTAAAAAATTAATGTAAAATTTATTTATTTTAAACGAAATGTAAATGATCCGTTCTTAAATGAATTTTTAGTTATTTAAAATGAACTTTCGTTTGAATTTAAATACACAATATTTTAAGTGTGTGTTTACAAATTCGTAGAAAGATATGAAATCGTTTTTGTGCCTTCACAAAACAAACGAACAACATGCAACCATTTTTTGCTTTTCCAAAGAAACTTATGAAACTGTGACACAATTAAATGATTTAAATATTGTAATAACAGATTGTCGGTATTTAAAACGTTTTTTACAAAATTTCATACAAAATATGTAGATGTTGGTCAAGATAAGTATTACAAATGTAATGCGTCACATTAATCAGATAACGGTACATATTGCTCCTTGATTGCAACATAGTCATATCTCTAAAAATCTAAATTTTTAAGTTACTTGAGGAAACATGTTCGTTTTTAGCTTCTTTAAAGTAATTCAGTATTATACCTCAAACAGTATTCATTAAATTATTTTTACGAAGAAAGGAATTTTACAACATGAAAATTAATTAAAATTGTTATTGATAATCATTAATTCTTGACTGACCTGAGATTCGAACCCAGGCGGCTGGTTACCCTGACATGTTTCGATCGCTACCACTCGATCTACTCAGACGGATTTGCCGTCTTACACTCGCAGCCATCTACGACTGCTGACGTCAATAGTCAAACATCAATCCTTAAACCAAATTGTATTTTAACCTTTGGTAGATCGAAATTTGTTTTTTGAATGATTATCCATTTTAAATTGATTTAACATGTTTTTTCTTTACCTCTGTTTTTTCGTACTTTTGTCAAGAATTCTTCTTGAAGTTCAAAGTACATATTTTGTTTTGTTTTTTAATTTTTTGTCTTTCTTTTTCTTGCTGACCTTTTCAGCACAACTTGAAGGACAAATATAAACATAGAGCTCGTGCCCTAGCTTTAACAATAATTAGTATTGTGGTTATTTTGTTGAACTATTTGTGGTTTTTAATCCAAATTTTTTAATATTTTCAATTAGGCTTAAGTTCATCAAATTTAATTTTCATTAAATTATTTTTATGAAGAAAGGAATTTTACAACATGAAAATTAATTAAAATTGTTATTGATAATCATTAATTCTTGACTGACCTGAGATTCGAACCCAGGCGGCTGGTTACCCTGACATGTTTCGATCGCTACCACTCGATCTACTCAGACGGATTTGCCGTCTTACACTCGCAGCCATCGACGACTGCTGACGTCATTAGTCAAACATCAATCCTTAAACCAAATTTTATTTAACCTTTGGTAGATCGAAATTTGCCTCAATTGATTATCTATTTTAATTTATTTTACATGTTCTTTCTTTACTTCTGTTTTTTTCGTACTTTTGTCAAGAATTCTTCTTGAAGTTCAAAGTACATATTTTGTTTTGTTTTTTCATTTTTTTGTCTTTCTTTTTCTTGCTGACCTTTTCAGCACAACTTGAAGGACAAATGCAAACATAGAGCTCGTGCCCTAGCTTTAACAATAATTAGTATTGTGGTTATTTTGTTGAACTATTTATGGTTTTTAATCCAAATTTTTAATATTTTTAATTAGGCGTAAGTTCATCAAATTTAATTTTCATTAAATTATTTTTATGAAGAAAGGAAGAACATATAAAATAAATAAAAATAGATAATCATTCAAAGCAAATTTCGATCTACCAAAGGTTAAATACAATTTGGTTTAAGGATTGATGTTTGACTAATGATGTCAGCAGTCGTCGATGGCTGCGAGTGTTAGACGGCAAGCCCTCTGAGGAGATTGAGTGGTTGCAATCGAAACATGTCAGGGTAACCTGTCCGTAAAAACGCCTGGGTTCGAGCCCAGATTGAGTCAAGAATGAAAAATTATCAGTAAATTTTAATTAATTTTCATGTTGTAAAATTCCTTTCTTCATAAAAATAATTTAATGAAAATTTTCTTAGAATTTTATGTAGATTACGTTTTTGGTACAAATCGACCCGCCCTAATGTACATACATTTAACACTTGTTAAAATAATGTTAAACACAAACTTATTTTTATTTCTATTATGAAATCCCCTATTTTAATATACTCTTAAACAGCAATTGAAAAATATCCATGCCGGTTTCAATGTTGTAGCCTGCAAGAAAGACAACGTAATTGTAAATTTATATTTGATTATAATTTTATATAAGAACATTTAAAAAAATTTTGCCTGCCCCCCTAGATTTTATCCTGGCTACGCCCATGTATTTGTGTACTATTATCGGGAATATGTATGCCTGCAAAGTTTCATCCATTTGCATTGGGTAAAAGGGGGTCAAAAAAGTATTTTACCAAAAAAAAAGGTTTTAAAAATGTTTGCCCCCCCCCTAGATTTTATCCTGGCTACGCCCATGTATTCGTGTTTTGTCATCGGGAATATGTATGCGTGCAAAGTTTCATCCATTTGCATTGAGTATAAGGCGATTAAATTAACGTTACAAGATTTGATTTTCCGAAGTAAAGCTAAAAAAAAGGTTTTAATAAATAACTTACCTGTTTCCATAAACGTATAGCAACTTTTATTTCGTAAATTATGCAAGGCAGCATGCCTTTTTCTCCCCGAAAAACTTCTTGATTATCTTGGAATTATTCATGTTTCTCGATTAACTGACGCTCGCGGACGGTAGAAGGTAATTAGCACACACTGTTTGTTTTGACCATACTTGATAAATATCGATTAAGATTAGTAATCAATTGGATTACTTTTTTAAAATAATCGTAATGATTTTGTTATACTACAAGACACAATTTCTGATTACTAGTTGATAACGATTACAAGTAATCGAAAAATATTCAGAATAACTACAAAATAATCAAAAAGAATCAAAAGCAATCAAAAAGTAATCCGATTACTTTCAACGATTATTTTTGATTACTTTCAACAATAACGTATTCATTTGCAATGCAATTTTATTCGACGCAGTTGATAACCTGTTAAACTAATTTATTAAACAAAAAACAGTAATTTGACAAGTATTTCGCATTAAAGAAGCCCCAGAACAAAAAGTTCTCTTATTCATCTCAATTAAACACAATTTAATTACCAAATTATGTTGTTTGTATCGGGTGACTTTTTAGCTTTTATCTTTTTGGTAGCACTGGTTTAAACAGCTGACGAACCATGAATCGTCTTACAAACGAACAACGCTTGCAAATTATTGAATTTTATTATCAAAATGCGTGCTCTGTTAAGAAAGTTCATCGCGCGCTTCTTGTGTTCAGCGACGAAGCTCATTTTTGGCTCAATGCGTACGTTAATAAGCAGAATTGTCGATTTTGGAGTGAAGATCAGCCAGAAAAAGTCCCAGCTTGGTGCGGTTTATGGGCTGGTGGCATAATTGGAGCGTACTTCTTCAAAGATGATGCGAATCGTAACGTAACTGCGAATGGTGAGCACTACCGTTGGATGATATCCAACTTTTTTTTGCCCAAATTGCAAGAGCTTGACTTGCATGACATGTGGTTTCAACACGACGGTGCCACATGCCACACAGCTTAACAGTGGACTTATTGAGAGGCGAGTTCGGTGAACATTTTATTTCACGTTCGGGACTGGTCAATTGACAGCCTAGATCGTGCGATTTGACGCCTTTAGACTATTTTTTGTGGGGCTATGTTAAAGCTCATGTCTATACACACATGCCCGCTTCAATTGACGCATTGGAAGACAACATTGAAGCATTTATTCATGAGATACCGGCTGAAATGTTGGAAAGAGTATGCCAATATTGGACTAAGCGGATGGACCATTTGAGGCGCAGTCACGGTCAACATTTGCATGAAATAATCTTCAAACATTAAATTATATGGACCGTACTATCGATTCAAATAAAGATTTAATGCATTTTTCTGAATTGTATGTGTTTTTTTTAAACTTTCCTATAGCTCTTAAAAAATCACCCATTAAAGTGGTGGTTCAGTTTTTAAAATTGTTTCGCGGTCTGTTAAAGCAAGCAAATTCAATGTCTGGCTGCCACATCTCTGATGTGTATTTATTTGATCATTAATTTGATCTTCGAATTGATTACTTGCCACACTTTTATCTCTGAACGCTTTTACAAAATAACTACAATCAAGTGCTGGTCCAATTTTCTGTGGATAAAAGTGTTCGCCAGTACATTTTTAAATAATGATCATATTTAACTGTTTACAAAAAAAATTGTAGTAAGAATGAATATTTTGATTACTTTTGATTATTTTGTAGTAATCGCCAATAATTCTGATTATTGTTTTGATTACTTGTAATAATAATCAATTAGTTATCATGCAAAATCAAAAATAATCGTAATTGTTATCATTACTTTACCCTTAAAAAAAGTAATCAAATAAGTAATTATTACGATTTCTAATCATTACTTTACAGCTATGATTTTCGAAACATACTGTGTTTCCATATTTCTGTGAAAATTAGTAGCTTTTTTGACTACAAATCACTTTATATTTCCGTTTTGTTGCGAATACTTTAGGCTCCATTGCCTTGAGAAACAAAATAAGTAACTAAAAAAAGAATTAAAGTTTGTAAATAACGAAATCAATGTCGTAAGAAGTTACTGTGTTTAATAGCATTAATTGTAATTTATGAAAATTGTTAAGCTAATTAAATATGGAATTAAGTAAAAGCATTACGCAATCGAATAATATTTGTTTTAATGCGTTGACCACTAGAAAATTAAATCCAATACACCTGTTTTCTTTCTATGTACTCTAAATACCTTTTTATTAGAAATCTCAATTATGAATTTAAATTTAATAAATCTTCAACGTAAGTTGTTATTTTTTTTACCTTAAATAAGTTTTTCAAAATAATTCAAGTGTTAAAATAAAGTCCTTAAATTATTCTTATTTTAACATATTATTTTTTCATGCGCACAGGGCTGGAAGAATAAGAAAATAAATTTTTTTGCTTGTTTGCCAAAATTATTCGTCTGTAATTTGAAATTAAATTAAAAATATAGAAAAGCTTAAATATTATTAGGTAGGAAAAAAAAGAATTATTTACTTTTATTTAAATTTTTTACTAAAGGCAATGAACAAAAAGTTTAGTTAAAACGAAACATATTCTTAAGATAAAAATTTGTTTTATAGATATAAAAATGAAATAATAATTAAAATTTGGATTTTTTACTCATTTTTCCCCAGCACCTGCAATAACTTTTCAGTTATAAAGTATTACAAAGAATTCACTTTTTACCCAGCCTAGTAACTAAATTTGCAAGGAAATTAACATCTATAAAATGTTAATTTTTATCTATAAACGAATGCACAGATAAGGATTTCCATAACATGGATGGAATGCGATAAGATGGATGGATTTATTTACATCAAGTTCCTTAGCCATATTTCGATTGTCATTAACGTGAAATATTGCCTTTACGTCTACATTTTAAAGAGCAAACAAAGCACATTTTTGAGAATTGTGGTAACAGTTATCGCTGCAAGGAGTTTGTTTTTTTTTCTGCTAAAATTAAACAATTCAATTAAATTTTTTTTTAATTCGCAATTCAAAGTAAAGTCCTCTTAAATATATTCATTTGTCACAAAAAAATTTTTCAAACGGAATTAATGTGATTTGTTATGGAAGTCCTCATACATATGTAAACAGAAAAATAACTTTTAGGCATGAATATTACTCATTAAAACCGTATTAAGGTTATAAGGGTTTTTATATATATTTTGACATATTTAATACAAAGAGTGTTGCCAGAAATAGCTTGGCTTAAGTTCCCAATTTAAAGTTTGATGTTCCAAAATATCCCTGTTGCTGAGCAGTAGAAGTTTAAGTTAAAAAAGTAAGCTCCTGCTTTCGCTATTACTGTGAAATTAAATATCAACTGTTGAAGCAAAGACTATAAATATATAAAGATGTTGCAGTTAGTACATTTGAAATTTTCAAAAATGTTGTGGTTCTTATTAATGAGGGGGGGAAGTAACAAGAAAGCAAAAACTTCGTGCTCACTAAAGAAAGCAAGAAAAAGGTTTTTGGTATTTTTATACCCTTCACCGAAGGTAAAAGGGTATATATTACTTTGTCATTCCGTTTGTAATTTCTACAATATTGATCCTACACCCTATAAAGTACATATATTCTGGGTCCTTATGAAAAGCGAAGTTCAAATCCGGTTGTCCGTCTGTCCGTCTGTCTGTAGAAATGGGTTTTCCGAAACCCCCAGAAATGATGGGGACTTGGTTGGGATATCTTTATGTCAGGTATTCTTATTATAATTTTGCTATTGAAATTCAGCCAGATCGGTCCACAAATGGCTGAGATATGAGCAAAAAACCACGACTACCTCTAATTTTTTACAAAAATCCCTTGTGTTTGTTGTATTTTTATTACTTTTTGCTGTATATCTGGGGAACGGCAAAAGCCAAACCTTCCAAATTAGGTACACACATTTAGGTTGCCAATACACACCATCCTGCAAAATGTGGGCGGAATTCGAGAAGTGGGCGTGGTACCTCCCGTACAAAAAATTTTAAAATTTTACGGCTGGTATATGTCCTATGGATATGACTTATATACCAAAATATCGAATTTTTAGTAGAACATATTTTAAAAAAACTCAGTTCAGATACAAAAAAGTTATGACCAAAATATTAATTTTTTTTTTAAATGCCGACTTTCGGGAACCATAAATCTCCCCGAGTCCAAGCTTTATAGCTCAGGTAAATGGCAAATTTCTTCCTAAGCACGTCGGTATTTAAATCTTTCAAATCGGTTTTAAAATGGCTAAGTTATGATCAAAATACTGAAATCCCAAAAATTATTTTTTTATACCCTTCACCGAAGGTAAAAGGGTATATATAACTTTGTCATTCCGTTTGTAATTTCTACAATATTGATCCTACACCCTATAAAGTATATATATTTTGGGTCCTTATGAAAAGCGAAGTTCAAATCCGGTTGTCCGTCTCTCCCCCCTTCACATTTGTTCACATATACTCGCATAATGCCCAATATGATTTTCGTTATCATCCTTCTTTATTATTTCATCTATTTCACGAAACAATTTTCACAAATCGAAACTAGGAATTTTTGTGTTTTTTTGCTACTTAAAAACTCCCCAAAAAGATAAAAGAAAGCAAACACACATACTTACATGCCACAAACTATTTTGGTGAATATATTTCCATATTTCGGTTCACAACTCAAATAAGTATTATGGTTTACAACTTTGCTATTGTAGTGAACAAAAACATCAAAAGTAATTACAACTCAACACAGTGAACATTAAACGGGCCATATTTCATTTAAATGATATTCAAACAACGTTCCTTCATGGTTTAGTTGTCTAGGGGGTGTGTAAAGATAAAAACTGTGAGTTCTCTGGTTCGAATCTGTTAAAAAAAAAAAAAAAATTTTTTTTAAATTTTTATTTTTTTTATTTTTAAATTTAATTTATAATGAAGTTTACAGTATTGTAAATATGTATGTATACATATGTAAAAATTATTTAGTTGCTCTGTATTCTGCTCCCACAATGGTGAAGGGTATATAAGATTCGGCACAGCTGAATATAGCACTCTTACTTGTTTTTAATTGATTTCGTTTTGTTTTCAAACAATTTATGTGCAAATAACCTACGTAAGAGCGAATGCGACCGATTGCGTAATTGTAGGGCAGCAGTATGTGTTTTATTTTTGTAAACATTAAGCTATATCGATTTGCACCGAATTATAATTCCATTTTTTAGATTATTTAATTATGTACTTACCATGTGTGTATGTATACATATATCAAACGATCCGTGTACGAGGCTATGTCATCAATATAATTATTTGTCTGAATTTGTTGATTATTATTTAAGTTGCTGTAAAATATAACACTTTTTAAATAAATAAATAAAAATAAAAGTATAATATGCGAACAATTTTAATAATATGGCTTTGATTTTATTGGATTTCATTCTATATATTGTAAGTATCGAAATCCACATATTTTTTTTTGTCCTATGCCTATCCCGCGAAGCTCTTCGCTTGTCTGCAGGAAAGAAACCAGAGTCTCTAACGGGAATCGAGCCCGCAACCCCGGCGCTGATAGACTAGCTCATTACCAACTAGCCTACCGGGGCTAGTTGGTAGTGCTTATTGCTTTATCTTGTAGAAACATTTTTGTAGACCTTTAAAAGAATTTTAGAAACTTCAAAAAGTAAGACGGAAGGAGCACACAAACTTCCAAAACCTGAATCTGTTGCTTAATTTGTAATTAATAAATAAAATTGGATTTTTCGGTGGAAACGATTTAATAATTTTTCAAATAATACAATTTTAATAAAAATAAAATTGAAAGAAATTACGTTCATACACATCAAACTGGTGGCAAATTTTTATGCATATTAAAAGTATTTTGATTATTATCAAATTCACATTGAACCATACTTGTGAGTTTTTTATTACTAACACAATTACAAAATTGCGAGTTTGATGAGGCATGTTAATGTGTGGCCATGTCGCTTTAGAAAATATAAAATATCTTTTATGAACAAAGCAGTTTATTGTTTCAGAAAAATTATTTTTTATATGCCTACAATTGTTTAAATGTAGACAATAACAGCATTTGAACTTCGGTGCGAATCGATATAATTTCATCCTACAATTAAAATCTGTTTTATTATTTAAATGTGTTTTCAACGAGAAAACGAGACTTCTTTTAGTTTGTTTTTATTTTTTTAAATGCAATGTATACACATATGCACACAAATGCGTGTGTACATACATATACGCTGATAAGTGAGAAAAGTTCTCTTAGAGTAATAATAAAGACTGTAGTTTACTCTCTCAAGTGGATTTAGCGGCTAAATCCACCAGAAAAATTAATATAGACAGAAAAATGTATGAACTTTGTATGGTCGTGCAATATCGTCGTATAGCTTTTTTTTTTTTTTGATGTGACTTCGTACAATAGACGAGTAAAATTTAAAAAACAGTTAGTAAAACACATTTACATTATACGATTTTTGGCCTTGTGGTTCATTCCTTATTGCCGAGGGAGCAGAGAGGTATTAAAAGGGGTACACAAGCGAGTGTACTCTTCGATTCGTTTTGTTCGCTCATTCGTTCTCTCATTTGACGAAAAACTTATTTAACCGTAGATCGTGCCTTAAAAAAATTCATAAATCTTCCTATGTATCATTATCATAATTGACTAAAATCAATACACAAAGTTTTTTTTATTATTTCTTATTTATGTTTAATTTTAATTAAGTCTATGAAGTATGAATAATTCTAGAAATCATAATGCAATCAACGCAAACATTTTTAGCGTGTTTATCACTACAACAATTCTTCTAACATACAAAGCAGAAATTCGATGACCTTTTTTTATTTTCACCTGAAGTGTAACATTTTTTGACATCTGGCACGTTTCTTTTATTCAGAATTATCGGTTTTATGTTTTTTTGATGGACCAAATTCAATGTCATTTTATTCTTCTGTACTTTGGGCTGAAAGTTTTTTGAAAATTGCCACAGAAAGTTCATTTCTAGGACGTTTTTCCATATAAGGCTTTGACAGTGATATTGCTAACTCGTAAAGAAAAGTTGTACGTTTTGTACTGGTTTGAGTTTGTTTCCAGTTGGCGTCAACTTCGTTGTATATAATGTAAGCATTCAAAGCAGAAATATCAATAACGTTGGAAAAAACTGCCATCGGCCAGCGATTATTTTTTCATTTGCAACTATAGCAACTCAACATTTTATCAACCGTATCAACTCCTCCTTTCGTGGAGTTTTAAAACGATATTATAACAGGCAACTTTTTGGGACAATCCGCAACTTTAGGTTCATGATGCATTGTACTCATGACAATTGTTCACTTGGCTTTGTGGCTTGTATAACTAACCATAGCTGTATCAGGGGTAAAAGCGAATGTTGACTCATACCGTGGAATTTTGTTACATACCAAAAGCTTCGGGGGAAATGATCTCTTGTTTTTTCGCATAGTTCCTACCATTGTTATATTGCATTTTAAAATCTGTTGACCAAGGCTATGCAAAGAAAAAAAATATCCACGGTAACATTATGCCCTTTTAGACCAACCACTAAATGCAGAACCACCCGTTCTCCTTGGTTTCGCTCAGGAATTCCTGATATATCCTTTCCCACATAACAAGTACGCGAGTCAACAAGCAGACAACATTTCAGAACATACCTCTCTGGTTTGGATGGAATATATTGGCGAAACTTACAACGGCCATGAAATCCTAGTAGTTGTTCGTCTACAGTAACACACTGATAAGGATTATATAATACTGAAAGTCTTCCAGGCAATTTTTCCCAAAGGTACCTAATTGACGCCACATCATCAAAGCGAATTATCTCAGACATAATTAACCGAAATATTGGTCGTACATAATATTCATCGAAAAAATCTGGATGTGGTGAGCGTAAAAATATATATTTTGCAAATTTGTACTGCGACTGAGAGCATGTAAGTGCTTTACATTTTTGTTGGTGTTATCAATTACAATATTTGTTAGTTTTAGTAGAAATGAGTCCCGAATACTATTTACGCGGCTGGATACAAATCTTGCAACGCCTAAATAACAAAAAATCCGATTCTGAGATATTTTACAAACAATCACTACCAAACTGGATGCAAATTTATACAATTTTCCCTTCCCAACCTACCAACGGGGTAAGGTTCACTGTTCCAATTAGTGCCATCTTTGGCAGTATACGACGGGTCCTAATGTGTTTAACTGTCGCTACTATCATCTGAATCTGTGCTGCTATCCCTTCTACCTCGGGATCAAAAACATCAGGACCAGCAATATCAGGATTAGGAACAACAAGTTCAGAAATATCTTCATCCTCTTCACTCGCATCCATTACTTCATTCACAAGTTCTTCCAAAACCGCAGATAAGACATTATTAACAATTGCTGGTAACTTTTACAGATAAAAATCCTTTCTTAGAGAATAACTAGAAAAAACTAACAAATCTGGAAACCACCTTACAAATTATATAAACAACAGAACAAAATCATTTAAAATGCAGTAGGTATCCAAAATGATACATAGCTAGAATTATGAATTTTTTTAATGTTAACAAAGTCTCAATAGATAAGGCTTCCCTAATTTTTTAGCATAAAGTTATGTTACCTCAAAAAACGAAATGTATCATTTTTGATGCAAAGCTCGATTAACGGAGACTTAAATTTTAAGTTTAGTGGTGCAGAAAAAGTTGTGACGATAAAACTCGAACAATGTAAATATCAAACCGACTTCAAAGAAGAAACAACAATACAAAAACAGTGTTCGAAAATAAACCAAACATTATTAAGCGTACGGCTCCACACACGCAAAAACGATATTTATTTTTTTAGTGCTTGCGTATAAGAACACAACGTAACTTTTTTCAAGAAAGAGCCGAACATTATATAATGTTCTGTTCTTTGTCATAAAACAGAATAATTGTATTAGTTCTGTTGTTTTTTAATGTTTTTTAGTGCTTCTTTTTTATAATGATAAGAGGAATAAGCAAAAAAAAGTTTAGCAAAGACCATAGCACGAAAAGCGTTTGTGTTTTTTTTTTTGTAAAAAATTTTGGTTTTCTTTACCAGCTAAAATGGTGTTAACACAACTGAAACAAACGAACATGAATGTCGAAGTTTGTGCACCCAGAACAAACATGTTTAAATATCGTCACCTCCAACCAAACTGTTTTTAAAGAAAATTTTAAACATATTATGTTTGATATAACTATATTATTGTCAGCGATAACCATATTATGGCTAAATTAGGCCTCCATCAAGAAGTCCCAACCATATTATTGTTGCCTTCAAACATTGTATGATCAATAATAACTAAAATTTGTTAAGTACTTACAATAGCACAGTTGGTTTTCAACCATATTATGTTGCTCTTGGAAAAGGGGAAAATACTATTGTAAATTTAAAAACAAATTATTATCATATTTAACCATAACATTTTTAGAGGCAACCATAATATGGTTGTGGGTTCCTGATATACGGTTATATTAAACATAATATGTTTAAAATTTTCTTTGAAAATAGGTTTGATGGAGGTGACCATATTTAAACATGTTTTTTCTCTACGTGTGGTTAAAAAAAAAAAAACAAAAAAATGTTCTCATGTTCAAGAAGCAATAAAATGTTCTCATCCTTTTGTCGAGTTGGATAAGCACAGTATTTTTTTTTTGTTCGAAGATCACAAGCAGAGATACGTTATTTTTTTATGATTCACTACACTAACACTATTAGCGTTTGTGTTTTCCACAAATCTGTCGAACCGAACACAAATAACGATATTTAATGTATATTTTCAAACACTTCAAACACGGCACTTTAACTAGTTTTTTATCAGGCTACAGTTTGTTGTTTGTATCACTTTATTGGACGTATGAGACGTATGTATGTACGCACGTTATTTTAGATGACAGTTTTTGAAAAATTAATAAGCACCTTTCTGAAAGAACCGAAGTAGCAGGGACTATAATACATTTTATTGCAACTTTAGATAATTTTCTAAATTTGTTTTCATTCGCAACCCAAAAGTAATCTGTCTAGCGGACTTATCCTCTAATGGTCGTTCATTGTTTTGCCCTATGCTCGTAACTGCAATTGCATTTGGATTTGCATTTTTTTTTTCTTTTACAACATTACAAAAGTATTTGACATTTCAGTTCCTATGTAAACATATACAAATTTCAACTTAAAGGCCTTTAATAAGCAGTAAAAAAGCACAACTAAGCAATCCATATACGGAACGGAGGCCTTCCAGAAGGCCTCTGTACCCCTTCTTTTGGATGACCAAGGCCTTCTCGCTCCATTCCATACTCATATCTTTTTTACACGCGTTGTCATTGCGGAGAAGGCCTTCCGCTTTTCTTTCTTCCCCAGAGCTTCTTATAGGCCTTCAAATAAATGGCTCTTAGAAGGCTTTCCAGATAATGACTTTCAAAAGGCCTTAGCAAAAAGGTTATCTTGAAGGGGTTTTAAGAAAGGTATGTTAAAAGGCCTTTTAATTAATACATACTGTGTATAGCTGCTATTACATGTCTTCATATATGTATTTTAAATAATAATAATATCGATATTGATATTTTTCCTATCGATATTTTTGATATTTTAAGACTATCGATAGTTTCCCAGCACAAGTTGATAAGACAGACATGCCGGGCACCTGGCGTTTTTACCTAATTTGGGCACGCTGAATCCAGTGGTGTTAAGCGTTTTTTATGCTAACTCTTGTTTTCAAATGCAAAAACGGGTTAGTTTATTGGAATTACTTACTATAAAAACTGAAATTCCTCAGTAAAATTACATTTAGTTAAACTTTTTTCCAATATGCGCAGTCGTTTAAGAAACATATTTTTTTTGTTAAAAAATAAATTTAGCCACATTTCGAAATTTTTTTTTGTTAAAAATTTATCAAACATTGAAAAATTCAGCCAAGGCCCATCTATCAGGTCTGCTTACTTGCACAAAAACAAAAAACTTTTTCTTTTAAGCTGACAAAAACTTACTACCACATATACAAAGCAAAAGGAAAAAACGTGTATGTAAACAACTTTTGAAAGCCCAAAAGAACGAAAACAATGATCATAAGGCTTCTTGCGCAGACCTTTTCAATGGGCCTTGAATTCAGCTATGCTTTTAATTTATTCCAGACATATAAAAACTCAAAAGAAAATATTTCATAGTTTTGTTGTTGTTTTTACAGAAATTCTAATTGAATTTTTAAATTGCAAACGCTACATATCATCCCAGCTAGCATTTGTCTGATTATTTTTTGTAAAAATCACCCAAATGATTCTTTTTAGTTCAGTTTTGATGATTAAAAACTGATTTTTCACCTGAGTGATTAAAAAAATTTCATATATGATTCATTTATATGTTTTAATAATGATTTTTAAATATTTTGAATTTTTGTTTTTTCCAAATGAAAATATATTCTTAAAAATAGAAACTTTCATGTCAGCCAAACAAATAAAAAGCTTGGCTAAAAAAAAAGATCAAAAATTATTGATAATTTGTAAACTTAAATGTTGGTGCAAATTATAAAAAATTAAAAAAAAAATATGACAATTAAAAAATTATATGAAATACATACATACATACATATAATCAAAAACTATATAATTAAGGATTAAAAAATGAGACAAAAACGATTCAATAATGTTTAGAAAAACTAACATTAAAATGATCAAAAAGGAATCAGAAAATTTTATCACAAATGATTCTGTCAGGTGATTCATCGGTAGGGTACCATTTTCTCACAACGAGAGTATCATTTATGATTGAAAAATTAGCTCATATACGACTATTTTGCCCTTGGAGCTGATTCCTAAATGATTAGATTATGATACAAAATGCTAGCTGGGATGTGGCGTTTAAAATTTTAAAAACGCAATATGAATTCTGTAGAAAGCAACAACAAAATTATGACTCACTTTTGACATTGTTTTTGCTATCAATAATATTTTTGGCGTTGCGTTAAGCTGGGATCACACGATTGCAGCAAATGCACCAATATGACACAATTTTGATTGTGCTTTATTGACGTACAATAATGAAATTGCACCAACCAAATATTCTGAAATCACACGATTGCCCTGTTTTAAACAAATTTAATTGCCGCTAGTTGGTACAAAGCAAAATGGGTATAAAAGTTGCCGCAGCACAGTCAGACGATTGTTTCTACTTGTGTCGACTGCGAAAACAGCTGTTGGGTAGCTTTTTTATTCTAGTTGGTTTGTTCTTAAAAAAAATATTGAATAATTTTATTTGAAATATTTAAAGAAAATTATATGAAATACTAGCTGACCCGGTCCGCGTTGCTGGCCCCAAGCAAACATTAGTGTTGTATTACCAGACGATTTAAGTTGAGCTGTAAACGAAATTTACAGCCTTTAAAATTTTCCTTCCGTAAAAACCTTAATCGGTCAAGCCGTTCTTAAGTTATGCGCTTAATAGAAAAAGTGGGCGTAGAAGTAGGCGTGATACATTTTTCTTTCAATGAAAACGTAAAATGGAATAATACGAACATTTAAAAGAAAAATTAGTCAAATCGAAGGAGCCGTTTTTTGATTTTAGGTATATCGAAAAAAGTGGGCGGGGCAAAATTTTCTTTCCGTAAAAACCTAAGTTGGACCATGGCAATCATTTTAAAGAAAAAATCGTTAGAATCGGTCAAGCCGTTCTCAACTTATGCGCTTAATAGAAAAAGTGGGCGTAAAAGTAGGCGTGATACATTTTTCTTTCGATGAAAACGTAAAAGGGATTAATACGAACATTTAAAAGAAAAATTAGTCAAATCGATGAAGCCGTTTTTTGATTTTAGGTAAATCGAAAAAAGTGAGCGGGGCAAAATTTTCTTTCCGTAAAAACCTAAGTTGGACCATGGCAATCATTTTAAAGAAAAAATCGTTTGAATCGGTCAAGCCGTTCTCAACTTATGCGCTTAATAGAAAAAGTGGGCGTAAAAGTAGGCGTGGTAAATTTTTCTTTCGATGAAAACTTAAAGTTGATTAATACGAACATTTGAAAGAACAATTATTCAACTCGATGGAGCCGTTTTCTGATTTTAGGTAATTCGAAAAAAGTGGCCGTAACAGTGGGCGGGGCAACATTTTCTTTCCGCAAAACCTAAGTTAGACCATGGCGATCATTTTAAAGAGAAAATCGTCCAAATCGGTCAAGACGTTCTCAAGTAATGCGCTTAATAGAAAAAGTGGGCGTAAAAGTAGGCGTGATACATTTTTCTTTCGATGAAAACGTAAAAGGGATTAATACGAACATTTAAAAGAAAAATTAGTCAAATCGATGAAGCCGTTTTTTGATTTTAGGTAAATCGAAAAAAGTGGGCGGGGCAAAATTTTCTTTCCGTAAAAACCTAAGTTGGACCATGGCAATCATTTTGAAGAAAAATCGTTTGAATCGGTCAAGCCGTTCTCAACTTATGCGCTTAATAGAAAAAGTGGGCGTAAAAGTAGGCGTGGTAAATTTTTCTTTCGATGAAAACTTAAAGTTGATTAATACGAACATTTGAAAGAACAATTAGTCAACTCGATGGAGCCGTTTTCTGATTTTAGGTAATTCGAAAAAAGTGGGCGTAACAGTGGGCGGGGCAACATTTTCTTTCCGCAAAACCTAAGTTAGACCATGACGATCATTTTAAAGAAAAAAATCGTCCAAATCGGTCAAGCCGTTCTCCAGTTATGCGCTTAATAGAAAAAGTGGGCGTAAAAGTAGGCGTGGTAAATTTTTCTTTCGATGTAAACTTAAAGTTGATTAAGACGAACATTTGAAGAAAAATTAGTCAACTCGATGGAGCCGTTTTCTGATTTTAGGTAAATCGAAAAAAGTGGGCGTAAAAGTGGGCGGGGCAAAATTTTATTTCCGTAAAAACCTAAGCTGGACCATGGCGATCATTTTAAAGAAAAAATCGTTCAAATCGGTTAAGCCGTTCTCAAGTTATGGTTTTTGCCACGCCCCTCCGCCCCCAGCCCGAAAATCAAAAATCAGACTTCACAGTGTCACCCGCCTGAATATTCTGAAGATTCCCTGAAAATTTCATCAAAATCGGCCCAGCCGTTTTGGAGTCCATACGTTACATACATACACACATACACACACACATCCAATTTTATATATATAGATTAAAGACAAATATCTGTAAAAGAAATAATACTTATTTTTTTTAATATCATGAATAAAAATATTCACACTGAATTGCTATGCTTGTGAACATACGTATTTCGTTAATAGCAATAATAAAAAAAAATTATTACGCATAATAAATAAATTCATAATTATATTTATTAATTACTAAAAGAAACACTAAAAAGTAAAATTAGTAAAACAAATGGCAAATATTGACGCGAATTGTGCTGTTTGATTGCCGCACAAGAACACAATAAATATTTGTGCATTTTTGTTATTTTTCGGGACGCGCGATTGCATAGCAAAGAGTCACACGATCGCCGCACCAGGGTTGCATTTGATTGGTAAAAGTAAGCAAAATATTGTCCTCGATTGGTGCATGAGCCATTTGGTTGTGCAGTCACACGATTGGGGTATTAACAAGTGTGAAAATTGGTGGATTGCGGCAATCGTGTGATCCCAGCTTTACGTTTTACATTATTATACAGTGCGTATAATGGTTGCAAAATATTTATCATACGCCTTGTTGGAAGAAATTTATTAAAAATTTACACGGTTCGGCGGTATCGGTATCGGCGTAAACCTTTTTATACCCTTCACCTCAGGTGGAAAAGGGTATATATTAGTGCTGGGAAACTATCGATAGACTATAGTCTTAAAATATCGAAAATATCGATAGGAAAAATATCAATATCCATATTATTATTATTTAAAATACAGCTTTGAAGAAATGTTACAGCAGCTATACACAACCAGTTTTTTGCCGCAAATTTTTACTTGCTATTATTAATTCGCGCTGAATTACAACAATGAATACAAACAACAAGAATGGCAAGTGGTATGGATTGCTTAGCAGTGCTTTTTACTGCTAATTAAAGGCCTTTAAGTCGAAATTTTTACATGTTTATATAGGGACTGAAATGTCAAATATTTTTGTAATGTTGTAAAAAGAAGGCAAATTCAAATGCTATTGCAAGCATAGGACAAAACAATGAAGGACCATTAGAGGATAAGTCCGCTAGATTGATTACCTTTTTGGGTTGAGAATCAAATAATTTAGAAAATTATTTAAAGTTGCAATAGAATATCTTATAGTCCGTGTTACTTCGGTTACTTCAGGAAGCTACTTATCAATTTTTAAAAAACTGCCATCTAAAATAACGTGCGTATATAAATACGTCTCATACATTCAATAAAGTGATGAAAACAACGGACTGTAGCCTTATAAAAAATATTTAAAGTTTTCCTGCACAAGTACAAACATTCAGTCGATAGTAATATCGATATATCGATAGTGAAATCTGAACTATCGATAGTTGAAAATATCGATAGTATCCCAGCACTAGTATATATAAGTTTGTCATTCCGTTTGTAATTTCTACAATATTGATCTAAGACCCTATAAAGTATACATATATATTCTGGGTCCTTATGTGGAGAGAACTTGATTTAACGATGTCCGTCCATCTGTCCGTCAGTCCGTCTTACGTTTGATATGTGTTTTACGGAGACTCCAGACATGATAGCGGCTAGGTTGTTTTACATTTATGTCACATATAGTCCACCATTTCGTGGTGTTGAAATTCAGCAAGATCGGTCCACAAATGGCTAACATATGACCAAAAAACCACGACTGCCTCTAATTTTTTCCAAAAATCCCTTGTTGTTGTTGCATTTTTATTGCTTTATTCTGTATATCTGAAGAACGGCAAGGTTCAAAGTTTCCAAATTAGGTGCAAACATTCAAGTTATAAATACACACCAACACACAAAATGTGGGCGGGGTTGGATAAGTGGGCGGGGTTGGATAAGTGGGCGTGGTACCGCCCATACAAAAAATTTCAAAAATTGTATAATAACCTGAATTTTTTGACTGTGATATGACCTATGGTTACGCCTTATATATTAGAAGATTGGAAATTTTAAGTAGAAAATATTTTCTGAAAAACTCGAGAAAATCGGTTCAGATACGAAAAAGTTATGACCAAAATATTAATTTTTTTTGAAAAATACCCATTTTCATGCCGAGTCCAAGTTTTATAACCCAAATAACTGGCAAATTTCTTCTTAAACACGTCGGGATATCTGTCAAATCGGTTAAAAAATGGCTGAGTTATAATCAAAATACTGAAATTCCAAAAATTACTTTTTTTATACCCTTCACCTCAGGTGGAATAGGGTATACATAATTTTGTCATTCCGTTTTTAATTTCTACAATATTGATCTAAGACCCTATAAGGTACATATGTTCTGGGTCCTTATGAGGATAGAACTTGATTTAACCATGTGATGTCCCTCTACCCTACTCTAAAAATGTTGTAAAAGCTTAACAAAAATTTGTTTATGGACTAGAGATTAAATGCTGCTTTTTTGAATAAACTCGCTATAATGCCAAAGAAAAGTGCAACAAAATAGTCCCAAACTTTGCAAAAGAAAAAAATACATTTCTGGAAAAATAAAACAAAAATTAAATTATCTGCCTTTTGTAATGCCCTCATCGCAGGTAGAAAGGGCATATAAGTTTTTCATTCCGTTTGTAATTTCCACAACACTGATCTTAGAACCTTTAAAGCAGTGTTCGTAAATAAACAGTACCTTTTTTAGCGTTCGGCTCACACACCAAAGAATGATATCTTATTTTTTCATTTTAATACCGTTCGTTACTATTTCCCAGAAATAGATTGATTGATATATTGTTCTCTTCTTCGTTTAAAAACAGAAGAATTGTAGTGATACTCTAAGCAAACAATATATTTTAATGTTCTATAATGTTTCTTTTTGTACATTGATAAAGACATGCAAAACAAAAAGTTGCAGCAACGACCGCATTACGAACAGCTTGTGTGTGTATTTTGTATATGTTTTGTTTGTGTAAATTTATATTGCTGGCATTTTTTTCGTATGCGTATTTTTGTTTTTTTTACCAGCCAAAAGGGACCAACATTTATGAGCCGAACCAAACACAATGAAGTTTGTGTTTTTTTTTAAATCGAAGGGAATTAAATGTTCTCATCTTTTGTCGAGTTTGATAAAAACAGTATTATTTTTGAGTTCGAAAGATGACAAGCAGGAAAACGTAATTTTTTAATGATTTCCACACAACCACTTTTAGCGTTTGTGTTTTCCACAAAAAAAAGTATATATGAAAAAATTTTGGTTTCTTATGAGAAGCGAAATTTATTTAACCTTGTTCGTCTGCCATTTGAAATTGGTTTTCCGAAGACCCCAGATATGATAGCGATATGATAGATTTGCTCTGTTTAATTTTGGTATTAAAAGTAAGCCTGATCGGTCCACAAATGGTCGAGATATGAGCCAAAACCACGAATGTCTATAACACTATGCAACACATAAATTTTAAAGTTTTTCTCGTGTGGAATTTCTTGAAGTACTTATCAAGACTAACACATCTCTATCAGGATTTTGTGGCCTCATGAACAATTTGGCTAAAACTTGATTTCTTCGAAGAATATGCAATTTTTCTTGGAAACATATTGAAATTTTGTTTTCTTGTCTTCTGCACAATTGCAGCTGTAGACCAGAGGAAAATTTGTAACAAACTAAAACTAAAAAACTACATGTTATGCCTAAAAATTGTTCAAATATCGAAAAAAAAAATATTTCTTATATAGTTTTTTAGCCATTTTTGGCACAGAACGTCCAGAAAAAAAAATAATCTTAATAATATAGTTCATGATTCCTCACAAGATTAATGGTGCTGGAAAATGTATTATCATCAAAAAATTAGAAGCCAAATGAGGCTTCCGAGATACAGACGTAAGAAAAATGGCATGCTATTCAAGTTTCATCCAAACTCAAATTGGGTTTGGATGACTTCGATAAGTAGGTACTTCGAGAAATTCGACACGTGGTAGAGTTTGCACTCGATATGTTTAAAAATGTTGCAAAGTGTAATTATCCCATAAAGACCTTGTTGTTGTTCCTTTTCTGTATATCTTGAGAACGACTAGAGCCAATGTTTCAAAATCAGGTATAAGCATCTTGCTTATCAATACACAACATCCGACAAAACTTGGGCGGATTGGTGAAGTAGGCGTGGCACTTCCCATACAAAAACATTCTAGATTTATCTATATCTGGAGAATGAATAGAGTCAAAGTTTCCAAATAAGGTACAAGCATTTTGGTTATCAATACACAATATCCGAAAAATCTGGGCAAGAGAGGAGAAGCGGGCGTGGCACAAAATAAATTTATTTAATTCAATTAAATGTATTTTTAATTACATATAGAACTTTTGGCCGTATTAGCTAAAATAAAATCTAATTTAAATTTATTTATATCTTGAGAATTTATCTTATCGCTTCATCGTGCAGAGGATATAAGGTTCGGCATAGCTGAATATAGCTCTCTTACTTATTATATATTGCCACCGATAGCGCAAAAGGCCCTATCTAACAATTTGAAAATTTAATAGGAGAACAGAACCCCGTTTTAATATCATTAATTGATAAATTGCATTAAACTGGTCTTTTAGCGTTTTTAGCGTTTGTCATATAATATTTTGTAGATAGAGCAGTTTATTTCTTTATCAATACAATCGCTAATGTTGGTCGAATTATTACAAAATTTTTTATGGACATTTGTGTTGATGCAATACATCAGATTTAATGAAAACAAGTTAGAGTGCTATATTCGGCTGTGCCGAATCTTTGATACCCTCCACCGACACTTCGAATGTTTTAGGAGTAATATATGTATGATGTCTATTTATTATTATAATCTTTGTAAAAACAGACATCTGCATTAAAATTTGTTGCGGCTTAGACCTATATAAAATTATTGATCGATAATCAGAATCAATTTTAAAAGGTTTGAGTAGAATATCAGTTTAAGATGAACTTAAATGATTTTCAAGAGAACAAATTATATACAAGCCATGGTAAGCTATGAACCAATCATCCCAAATTCTGCAGAACGATTTCTGGTATTGAAAAACATAAATTTTAATACAGCGGTGCAATTAGTTTAAGCGTTTGCAGTGAATTTCAGAAGGCTGCTAAAATGGAATCTAAGGAAAATTATGGACCGTATATCACAAAATTGCATAACATTTTTTCTGGCCATATGAAGCTAAACTGGAAAATAGTTTACCGCGTATTTAATCATTTTGCCAGAGTGTGCTTTATATGAGGCCTATTATAAGTTATGCACCGATCTTCACCAAATTTCACAGTGTCATTTCTAGTTCTATAAAACTGTGATGTATCAAATTTTGTTATGATAGCGTTATTTTTTACGTTTTTATGCGTACTAGGCAGTTTTCCGGGAGTAAGGTTTATATGGGGCCTATGGTAAATTATGGACCAATGTTCACGAAATTTCACAGTCTTATTTCCAGTTCTGTAAAACTTATATGTTCCAAATTTTGTTATAATAGCATTATTTTTTACGTATTTAGGATTATTAAGCTGTTTTCCGGGAGTAAGGTTTATATGGGGCCTATGGTAAATGATGGACCGTTCTTCACAAAATTTTAAAGTCTTATTTCTCGTTCAATTAAACTGTGATGTACCAAATTTTGTTATGATAGCATTATTTTTTACATTCTTAGGCGTACTAAGCTGTTTTCCGGGAGTAAAGTTTATGTGGGGCCTATGGTAAATTATGGACCGATCTCCACGAAATCTCACAGTCTTAGTTTTAGTTCTAAAAAATTTTGATGTACCAAATTTTGTTATGATAGCATTATTTTTTACGGATTTAGGCGTACTAAACTGTTTTCTGGAAGTAGGTTTTATATGGGGCCTATGGTTAATTATGGACCGATCTTCACGAAACTTAATAGTTTCATTTCTAGTCCTATGTAACTGTGACGTGCCAAAATTTGTTATGATAGCATTGTTAGTTAGGGTTTTAGGCTTACTATACTGTTTTCCGGGAGTAGGGCTTATATGGGGCCTAGGGTAAATGATGGACGGATCTTCAAGAAATTTTACAGCGTGATTTCCAGTTAAATAAAACGAACTGTTGCGAAATCTTATATCATTCTGTGCATTTTTCCACCATGTATGTTAGTTTTTGTAACAAAATTATCAATTTTTTTTAGGTGGTGGTTCCACATTTTGATTCATAGCTCAGATCCTATTGAACCGATTTTGCTGGATTTCAATCCCAAACTGCTTAGGATAACTACAAGCAATTTGACAGCAAGTTTGTTTATTTGTTTTGAGTTTTTCGAAAGTGAGCGTGTTTTCAACAGACGGACAGACAGACGGACATGGCTAAATCGACTTTAAATTACTCAAGAACCCAGAATATATATACTTTATAGGGTCTGAGATGAATAATAAAAAAGTTTCACACGGAATGACAAACTTAATATACCCTCTTCACAACTAATTGTGGTGGAGGGTATAAAAAGCGATTTTTAATTGTTTGTTAGTTAGCGCCTTTGGAGTTTTAGGTAACGATCTATATTGAAAACAGGGCTGGGAAACGCAGTATATTGATATTTATAGCAAATATGCTATTCTTAACTCATCTTTATTTATTCCAATCTTGGTATATGTTGCGATTTTGGTTAAATCACAAACGGGTTTTACAGTGTGCTATTTTTCTAAAAATTGATTTTGGCAACCGAACAAATTTCTGGCAGCACTGTCAAAAATCTGCATTTGCTTACAAATATACACAAGCATATACTAAAATAAAGTTTTCTTTTTAAATTATTTAAATTTAATTTTCTATTTTATATTAAAGTTCACAAAGAATTATAATTTATAAGTTTCCTCAACAAACAATATGGCGCTAAGTGTGTCAAATATTATTGTTTACATTTGCTTGCAACTGAGTAAATATGCACTACTTGTTTTGCTCAAGGGTTTTTTAACGCAAAGAAAGTGAAATAGATTTTGTTTTTGTGTTGTGCAAATGTACATATGCATTTTTGCACTCGTTTGCGTCGTTTGCCCACTTTGCACAACCCATCGTGAAACCCCTTAATATGTTGATATTAAAGGGGTATACAGAAAAGGTCCAAATATAGCCGCATACAAAAACTTGGTTTTTATATATTTTTTTGTCATCATACTTCTAGCGATGGCTGAAAAAATATTAACTCAATATTTATTATTAAAGAAACAAATTCCGGCGGAAAAAGTATCACAAAGATTTGTTGACAAAAAACAAGAAAAAAATATTTTTTTTAATTTTTATTTGAACTTTATTTTTTTTTTCTGACATATAAGAAAAATTATATCTCAGTAGTCGATTAAACTAATTGTTAGTGAAATGCTTTATTAAAACATGCATTAAAAGAATTTGTCTGTCCGAGGTGTAACATTTTGGAATCTACATTGAGGCTCGAGAGGAGTTTCTGTAATCTACGTTCAAAACATAAACTCAAGTTAACACTATTATAGTTTGTATTATACATGTCAAAAGTTCAAGTAACCCAGAAGGAAACCTGGGTGCAAGTGTCTCCATGTCGCTAGTTTTGTGACTTTTTGGCGACATTGTCAACGAAGTGTCTAAATTTTTATACTTGCCTTCAATAAGAAGAAACATTTGTTAAGAATTCGTATTTTAACTTTTTTTTAATAAAAATATGTTAAAAAAAAACAATTTTCATTCCGACATCTACTTTAATTATAGCACAGTTCATTTGAGTACAAAAATCGGATAAAAACTAAAAATTCTTTCATTATAAAAAAAAACAAAAATTTAAATTAAATAAATTGACTCCTATTCGACCTTTACAAGAAAAAAAACCCTGAAGAAGGCACACAACGGAATGCCGAAATATTGGATTAAATAAATTTAATATTTTTTTTTTAAAAGAGACCTCAAGCTTAATTACATAATAATAATACAAATTTAAATTAGATTTTAATTACCCTAGAGGGAAGCGAACTGACACCAAAGTAGTCCCGTGATAGGTCTTTGGGGGTAGAGACCGGTTCTAGTTTTAACAGTTTCTATGAATAAGACTTATCACTATTACATGGGGTTGTCATTGGAGGGGGCCAATTGACACCATTTGACCAGTCACAAATCTATTGTTAATGGACATGTTTAGTGACAGTTACTTAAATGTAGTATTATTTCAATACGATGTAGTATTATTTCAATAAAACAGTTCCTAGAATTAAATTCAAGAGCCAAATTTCAGAAAGTCCCAAAAAAATGTATCACACCACCGGTGAAGAATGTACTGTAATTCATTACTTTTTCTACCTTTTTGTTCTTCATAAACCACTTACATGATTGGTTCTCCTTTCACTGGTCATGAGTTCTTTCTTTTTGTTCCTGTTCTATTTTCACAACTCCCAGGGTCAGTCTGTGAAACCAATTGACACTTATTTCCCGCAGGGTAGTAACCCCATCACATTTTTATAGAAATGTAGGCACCAACATTTGAAACATCCTGAAAACATATTTTTTATTTCAGGGAGGTAGCCATAACCTTGCACCGATTATTTTACTCGAAATTAAAATTGTTCTTAGTTTGTACATAAAGTATCAGTATACGCAATTTCATCTTTTTACGATAACTGCTCTAATTTTGCCGATTAACTATATGGGGACAGAGCACTGTGTGTCGTGTGCCATCCTTGAAAATGTTAAAGACAATTGTATGAAAAAATAACTTTGTGAAAACCGCAAACATTATACTAAAAATAAAGTCAAAACATGAAACCCTGCTAATAATATTGGACAACCTGATCCATATGGATAATATGGACTACTGTAATGCAAGCATTGTTAAGTAAGTGTTTGTAGTGAGACGACATGTCTTCGTTCTTTAACGACATGTTTTCGTTTTTAAACGAAATCAAAACTAATCCTCTTGAGTATACCATGGAGCAGTTTTAAGACTACTCCTTTGCAATCCAAATATGGGTTATATAGATGCGCTAGGACGTCATAATGTTAAAAAGACCATGTTTTTTCCATACGTTTGGGTTACTTTTGGACTAGTCTTAGTCCCTTGTGGGCTAAATTTTAAACACGTGCTTAGACTGGTCCTATTATTTGCAGGGTAATGCCTGCTGTAGGAAATAATTATTATTGTTATTACTTATAAACACAATTATTCCAATACTTATGAAATGTTCATATACATATATTGTCTTCTTAAATGCAAAGGCCCTATCTAACATTTTGAAAATTTTGCAGGAGAAGCAAGAACTATATAAAATAAAAAATTAATAAATGGCCTTAAACAGTTTATTTTTATTCTATTTTTCTTGTTAAACCTCCTAGTTGATTTTACAATTGACAATGTTGCTTATTTTGCAAACTGTTTGTTAATCCTTTTAGCGATTACCATATAATGTTGTGTAGATAGGGCTTTTTGTTTTTTGCTAATAAAGTTGCAAATTTCGGTCGAAAGATTTCAAATTTTTTTGTGAACAATTGTGTTGATGCAAAAAGTCAGAATCAAGGAAAAAGTAGATTTTGAAAATGGGGTTAGTTAGGACCTTTTGCGTTGCAGGTAACGATATATATGTAAGTATGTATGTCTAACGTTTTTTATACCTTTTACTACCACAGGTGGGAATGGTATTATGCGTTTGTGCTGATATATTTATCGTTGTTGGCTTTTCGTTTTTTCGGTTAACGCAACCATCATCGATAAACGCAACTACTTGATAATAACAAAACCAAAATTATTAACTTAGTGACTCTTTTAACGCAACTTTTATTAAAACAAAAAAAAAAAAAACGCAACTTTACAAGCAAAGTGTTATTATTCTTTTCTCATTTAAATTTTAAAGAATTTATAAAAAATTACAAACGTACGTGCATATGGTATATTTACATGCCATGGTGTCGTCGATATTATTACATATACATACGATAATACAAAACCAACAGACATTTTGTGTTGGATTTATTTTAACATGCAGTTTAATGTTGTATTAGGTCCATTCCTTTAACAACTTTATGACAGAGTGCTATCGAAAGATTCAACGTTTGTCTTCTAAAGGCAGATGAGAATATCAGCACTTTGGACCTTGATGTTGGTCACAGAAAAGCTTCGAGAAATTGCAGAGCAAACAAATTATTAATGTAAAAAATTCGATCGAAAATTTACACTTTTTCGTTATAAACTAAATCATTACCTACTTTTATGATGATAGGCCTAGAATTAGGGTAGCCAGATTTTGAATTCGGAAAAACAGTACATTGGTTATGAAAAAACAGAACAATCAGGAAAAAAACAGTACATTTTTTAGGAAACAATAACTAAATATTTACAACTCTTGAACAACAATAATATACATCAACATCAAAGGAAAGATTTACATTTAATGGTATTTCATATACAAAATCACACCATTTGCGTTTATAAAGCATACACCACAAACGAAGCATTTGGCCATTGTATCATTTTCCAATGTATAATGTTTAAATATCTTAGTTTATATTTAACTTAAAAAACTTATTCATTGATTGGGTTAGCAGAATTTTCTTAAGCCATATTGGTATTTAAAGCAATTTTCACCACACACATATTGTGGAACTATCGCATAAATTTCAGAAATATTTGTTTCTTTCTTTAATTTAAACGGTAGTCATATGTCTTAAAATAATAACACGAAAATATATGAAGGATGTGAGCAACTCCTTATTTAATCTGTGTATTTTTGATAAAACAATAGACGCAGTACAAAAATTCTAATTATTTAACAACTCTTTTGTTTGCAAAACAACAATTTCTTTAAACTAAATATTGTAAAATAGAGTGTGCAACAAAATTAGGGTCATCGCCACCAGCCTCAACACTTGCACCGCGAAATGAAAGTAGACTACTAGTAGAGCAAATCTGCCAAAAGGTTTTGAAAAATTAGCTCGGGCTCCCGAAATATGGGCCCCTAAAGTTTTTTAATTTTTGAAAAGGCGTTTGGTATAAGTCAAAATAAATATACTAAATGTACATCTGAGCTAAAAAATAAATTTAGATGTCTTCAGTAGAATCGTATTGCGATTCTTTTCTTAGAATTTATTAACCCTCTAACTCTCATTTTAAGGGGTAATTTTTGCCCTTTTTCCCAACTCTTAAAAAAAGGATACTAAAACGGCACTTATAAGAGTTAAAATGCTCTACCAATATTTTCTGCCTCAAATTTCACTAGGGGTCTTCTAAGACCAAAATGCAAAATCCAATGCAAGTAAAACGGGTTTTCGAAATTCCGGGCATTTTTTTTTTTTTTTTTTAATTTTTCGAAAACCCGTTTTACATACATTACACGTTTTTTTGGTCTTGGAAGACCGCTAGTGAAATTTGATGCAGAAAATATTCATAGAACATTTTAACCCTCTAACGTACCGTTTTAGTGTAGAAGTTAAAAAAATTAAAAAAATTACCCCTTAAAATTAGTGTTAGAGGGTTAATATATTCTATGAAAAGAATTGCCATGCAATTCTACTGAAGACATCTGAAATAGTCTTTTAGGTCAGAAGTAAATTTAGTATATTTTTTTGACTTGTACCAAACGCCCTTTCAAGAAATTTAAAAATTTCAATGCCCGAAATTTCGAGAATTCTTTTAACCCTAATAAGTGCCGTCTTGTATACTTTTGTTTAAGAGTTGGGAAAAAGGGCAAAAATTACCCCTCAAGATGAGAGTTAGAGAATAAATAAATTCTAATATAAGGATATTATAACAATATGGCTTGATTGCATACCGTTAAAAATTCCCAAATGTGTTTTATTTAAAAACGATTTTTCTTAATACCTTTGTTTTTTGGACACTAAACTTAAAAATCAGTACAGAAAACAGTACAAAGTGTAAAAAACAGTACATTTGCGTACTGTTTTGGGTGTTGTGCATAAAACAGTACAATTGACAAAAAACAGTACATGTACTGCTAAAAACAGTACGTCTGGCAACCCTACCTAGAATTTGCCATACATTTTATATAATCCCCACTTTTAAAATTTTTTTAATTTTCAGATAATGTTTGGCACAAATTACTCTTATTTAAATCGCAATCTTATACAATTTTTTTTTTAGTGGGTTCATGACTGTCATGAGTCCCCAATAGGCTGCACACAGAGAAAAAATACCAATGTAAAATTAACATGGCGAAATGTTGATTTGAATCATAGTAAATTTCTGCAAAACTATGCGCTTTATTTAAATTAATCATTATTTCATATTAATTTTAAATGAAAAATATTAAAATAACTTTAAATCTCGTTTATTTAATGTTATTCACTGTAAAAATAAAATTTTTCAATATTGAATCCACAAAAACCTGTTTTTAATATTAAAATCAAAAGTTTATCTTGTTAAATTAACATGCATTCATACTTAAGTATGTACATTTTTTTATTTTCATGTTTAAAATATGTTATAAAAAGAATACAGTTCCCGTATTCTTTTAATTAAAATTATTTAGTTAAATGGTACATCAAGTTTTCAAAGTAGAATGATGACGAAAACCATATCTAGGGATTCTGCTGATGCTTCTGTTAACAAAGGAGAATACAAAATAAGAGTGTTAGTGTTACAGGGGTAAGCGTTTTAAATTATTCTTAAATAAATGCATATGTTGTCTCTGAAGCTTCTTCACACTGTTAAATCACACTCCAGCCAATTTGATTCAACATGAAATTCACGTTGTTTCAACTTGAAATAACTTTCATTCAACGTGATTCGGCTGTTATTTCAATATAAATGACATTTTGCTCTAACTTTACTGCAATGTGAAATTTACATGAATAATAGTTATTTAAAAAAAAAAATGTTGTTCGTAAGTTATTGTAAAATCAGGTTGAATTAACATGAAAAACGTATGAAGCAAAATCACCACCAAAAAATTTTAAATCAACCTTGTTTTCTACGTTTTTAACTTGATTTCTTTTGTGTGTACACCACTAACAATTTTTTTTGTGAATACTATCGGGTAGAGTGTCATATCGTCAGACTTTACTATACTTTCTCACTTGTGATAGTTGCGTTGGTTTAGTGTCGATTTAGTATACAAAACTATTTTACTGTGTTAAAATAATTTTTTTATTTTTATTGAGTACTTTTATATCCATCAGCAAACAAAAAAAAAGAGGAATATTGAACCAGTTATTTCATTGGTAACATATCTGGGATCTCTCAAATTTTTTAAAACTATCAAGCGATGTCCGTTGTCTGTCTGTTAAAAGCACGATAGAGGATTTATGGAGATAAAACTTGACGAAAAAGTTTTCTTTGCGCATTGAAAATAAGCCATATTGGTCCTTAACTTCTCTAATCCTTTTTAAAATTCTTCTTGGAAAAAGATTTCAAGCCAGTTGTTTCATTTCTTTTTTATAATTTTGCGCCATTTTATTTGAATTTATGGTAGTGGGTACAATAGATACGGCATTGCCGTTTACTGGTGCCATCTAACTTGTTTTTTCTTTGTTGTTATTTTATTTTGTTAGATTTTGTTGTTGGCTTAGTTTTGTGTAGACGCTTTTATTGTTTGTTGTTTTTTATAAAAGATCCTTATCTTTAACCTCAAATGACAACTGCCATTAAAGCTTTTAAAGTTTATAAAATAAATATTATCTGAGATTTCATGAACAACTCATCGTAATACCACAGAGTTAAAAATGAAAATACCCAATAACAAATATTCTTTCTTTTTCTTCAAAGTGTTGAAAAAGGATAAAAAAACACAAAAAGAGCCTTAAACATAGTACAATAAAGTTCTAGTTAAAAAGGCCAGTTGATTAAACTGTTCAGCAAAAACTTTTGACAACAAAAGTACTTTTTCATTTTATTAGATTTCGCTCTAGCCTCCTTTAGGTTCTTCTATTTGAAATGAACTAACAAAACACGCATCTGATCGCTATTTTTTACGGTTGTCAGCCGATTAAGAACAGTTCGATTAATCGATCAAACAAAAACATACTCTTGTTCGAATAATTTTAAAATGCCGATTTTCGAATAACGAATAAATCGGTTAAATTTCGTCGATTAATCGAACAATTTTTTTATTAAAAAATAAATTAATATTAAAAAACTAATAAGAAATAAAAGCTTAGAATTTGATGTATTCTCAAACGTTTTTAGCGATTTTATACAGAAGGTAAAAAATATTGTAGCTATAGCCCTGATTGTAATTAATCTCAATGTTTAGTAAGCAAAAACCGGGTTGAGTATTCATAGTATTTCAAAAATTTATTTTATGTTCTTATTAAACAAATCTTTGACAAGCAATTGTAACAGCTGTTTTCTTTTTAAATCAAACGTTAAACAATTTTCAAGAAATGGGATCTTCCACTCTCGGGTAAAAAACTTAGAAATAAACAAAAAGCTAAAAAATAAAGAATTGATTTATAGAAATCATATTATGAAAGTAGAAAATATTGGAATTATATTTCTGGTCACAACCCATAACAGCCTAACTCGAGTTAGGACACAATTGAGTTATTAGTACCATCGTATTCAGCGTGTCTAAATCTATTTCAATTCAGGATTACAACATACATATATAAACTTTATTTTCTCATTATCAACTTAAGTCGTTATTATTTAAGCTTTATGAATTATATTATAGGAATAACAACCTAACTCAAATGAGAGATCGAATCTGAAAAATTTTGGCATAGAGTAATAATTTATGTGAATTAAGGCGCACTGAAAGTAACCTGCCGGCCAGGGTTCGAGCCCGAGCCACGTCAAGAATGAAAGATTATCAATAACAGTTTTAATTAATTTTCATGTTGTAAAATTCCTTTCTTCACAAAAATAATTTAATAAAAAATTAAATTTAATGAACTTAAGCCTAATTAAAAATATTAAAAATTTGGATTGAAAGTTTTAATTTTTTTTTTTTTTTTAACTTTTTTCCCCCAACAAAAGCAGTTTCCTGATTTTCAGTGAAGATTCCAAACTTTAAACTGTTGTTCTGAAAATATTGAAAAACAGACTAAGGCTGTGATGACTTGTGTCCACATATATTATATATATATATATTAAATTATATATATCTTTATCGTTTGCGTAATGCTATGTTCACACCTGGGGTTTTAAACGCGTTTAAGCAAAATGTTGATTAAGTTAATCAGAGCCGTTCACATTACATTTGAGATGATTAAGATGATAGTTGATTAAGAAAAATATACAACAAACAAATTTATATTTCTTTAAAGTATTAAAATAGATAAAAATAGTTTTATAAAGTTATCAGAAGATTATTTTAAACATATTCATGATGAAATTGTGGAAATTTATGAATTATTTAAGGACAAAATAAAAACATTAAGAAGAAATCGTGGTCGGTTGAACGTGAGGCGTACCTTTATGGTGGCTCAGTTTGAAGTATGTTCAGAGGATTCTAGGTGATTAATATTGTGATTTAGGTGTAATAATGTCAATTTGAAGTTATGGTTAATCATCTCGATTTTGATGAACGTTCGAGTTGCTTATACGGGTTTAAGAGCCTAAGTGTGAACATAGTATAAGTGTCACAATATTACCATTGAAAACGATGTAGGAGAAGATAATCCAACGATATCGAAAAATGCCGACCTTGTTCTAATGGAAAAATACATAAAGAGAGACAGCGGTTGTTCTATAAAAAAAATTGTACGCAGAAGTTTGGCTGAAGATGGAAGGTCTGCAATCGCCTTTCGAAAATCCAAATTTGTATCGGACTATTTTAGAATTAATGATTCCTTTAATTAATACAATGATATGGAGTTAAGATGAAAAGTTGTTCGCATCAAAAAAAAAAAAAAAAAAAATCATAGTTGATTTTAGAAAAAATAAAGAAGAAAATGGAATGGAATCTTATTTAAAATATGTAATTTGTTTTTAAAAATAATTTTTTATTCGTTATTCTCATCAATTAATCGAATAATTTTTCAGATTTAATCGTGTGATCGAACGAACAAAAAGAATAATTTCAATTATTCGAACAAAGCTGAAAGGCGAATTATTGAGAACTCTACTATTTTTGTCTTACTGAAACAAGAGATTTTACACTTAAACTAAAAACCAGTAAAAGTTCTTTATTCGACTGTCTATTGATGCCTTTCACCAAGCATTTAAATTTTGAAAATTCCAAAATCGAGGAGCGGATAGATGGCAGAATCTTGCAGGTGGAAATCTCCGCCATTAAGTTGTCGAGACATAAGCATGTTTTACGGACATCCAGGCTTCAAACGCAACTTTGGTTAACTGTGGAATGCAAGATGTATATAAGTGAGATTGCAGACCGTTCTAAGGTAACGCTGGCATCGATACCATAGCAAAGTGGGTGCTGAAACAAAATTGCAGACGTCCTCGACAAACAGATCTAAATCTTGGACAACATGTTCGTCGACAGCCTGATCAGAATATCAAGGGCTTAGGGGAGATGGCAAGGTAAAAATACCTTTTTGATGGCCTGGCTATGACGCGGGGAAAGTTTGCGTATTACTAGGTTTTGCTAGGGACCAGATAAATACAGAGATGTCGGTCATGACGGGTCACTGGGTGATAGAGACAGGGATAGGGACTACTCTCAAAGTTCTGTTTCAGTTTCTCTGCCAATGCGCCGGTATCGGGGCTATTAGGATGAGGTATTTCGGGTGACCGGATTTCTCATCTTTGTACGCTGTGTCTAATGTTGGACTGACGTCGATATCTCTGTTTTGCAGGGAGTCAAAATTGTTCGAGATGCAGTGATGTCTGGTAGCTACTGGGTGACTCTGTTCACTGGCTCAGGGTTAGTTTAACCTAACCTAAGTACTATACCAATATTCTTGACAATTTTAGGTGTATAAAAGTATTTTCCAATATGGGATCTGTAACGACACGTATCCGCTGACTGGCTGGGATCAGTGTTGCCAAAACTTTTAAATTTACATAAATTACAAAGATAGGCTGTTCATACGTCCCAAATTGGGATGACTGACTCTTCAATTAACCGTAAGTCCGGAATGTTGTGAATTCTCAAACTAAATTTTGCTTTGGTTAATGTGGTTAACACCAAAAAAGGTATATTTTTTTTCAACGAAGTTTAACAGGATATTGCCTTTTAGACTTATTTTAGTCAACATTTATATTCTGTCCTCGTCACAATGGACCATGCACACAGAAAAAAATACCAATGTTAAAATAACATGGCAAAATGTTGATTGAGAATCATGGTAAATTTCTGCAAAAGTATGTCCTTTATTTAAATTTATCATTTTATCATATTAATTTTAAATGAAAAATATTAAAATAACTTTAAATCACGTTTATTTAATATTATTCAGTGTAAAAATAAAATTGTTGTTAAATTAACATGCATACAAACTTAAGTATGTACATTTTTTTATTTTCATGTTTAAAATACTTCATAAAAAGAAGACAATTCCCGAATTCTTTAAATTAAAATTATTTAGTTAAATAGTACATCAATATCGGGTCATTCTGCTGATGCTTCTGTTAACAAAGGAGATACAAAATAAGTGAAACATGTGTTACAGGGGTAAGTTGTATGTTGTCTTCACACTATTGTTTCACACTCCAACCAATTTGATTCTACATGAAATTCACGTTGTTTCAACTTAAAATAACTTTCATTCAACGTGATTCGGAATGTTATTTCAATATAAATAACATTTTGCTCTAACTTTACTGCAATGTTAAGTTTACATGAATTACAGTTATTTTAAAAGGAAACAATGTTGTTCGCAAGTTATTGTAAAATCATGTTAAATTAACATGAAACAACAATGAAGAAAAATCACTACTGAAAAATGTAAAATCAACCTTGTTTTGAACGAATTTACATTGATTTTTTTCTGTGTGTATTGTTCTCTGGGTGAGCGTGTGAAGTTGACTTCGCACCAGCCTTTCTAACCTATATATTGTCCTACTGTGCAATAGTAAAATGTTCTTATTCCATTATTTTATGCACATTCCTAAGTCCATCCAATAATAAGCCGGTTGAATCTTTTTGCAGAAGCATGTCAAGTGTCTTTTTTACGTATGCCCAAATTCGTTTCAACATTTCGTATGAAATTCATACTGGCATTTTATGATATTTTTATTTTGAAATCGTTTTTATAAAAATCTTGTTATAAAAAAACAGCAATTTCTTAAGTTAACCACTTTTGTTGCAAACATTTACAGTTAGGGACAAAATTGTTCACAAAATAGCTGTGATTTAGAAAATGTTATATTATTTTTTTATATATTACATTTTATTGCAATATTATGTAATTTTGTTAAATACAAGAAAATATATTGTGAAAAAATAGAGTAACTTAAAACTAATTCTTTTTATGATAAATTTTACAACCATTTGTTTGAGAGTTAAGGTGTGAACAATTATGACCCTTGACGAAAGCACTATTCTTTTTAAAGGGTTAGTACTTTGTATGTCCACCGCGAGCAGCTTTAACAGCATTTATTATTCTGGGCATACTTTCTGCAAGATTTATAAGTACACCTTCGTCAATATTTTCCCAAGCTTCAATGGCACGGCTCCAAAGCTCATCCAATGTCTTAGGTGGTTCCTTTTTTGCAAAACTTTTTCTTTTTAAGATTGACCAAAGGTGTTCTATTGGGTTTAAATCTGGTGATTGGGGAGGCCAATCTAAAACCTTAATTCCATTGTTAACGAACCATTCCTTAGTTTTTTTAGCCATGTGCTTGGGGACGTTATCTTGCATAAAAATATCGTTTTGACCAGGCTCCAAGCCGAATATGTCCAAACTTGGGAGATATGAGTCTTCCAGAATGGTTATATAATCAGACGCACACATTTTGCCTTTAATTCGTCGAAGAAGCCCATTAGTGAACCACCTCCAAATTTCAATCTGCTACATATGTTTCGCTCTTTAACACCAACACTTTTATCTACCCATGTCCACTGCCGTCCATCTGATCCTATTTGGTTGATTTTAGTCTTATCTGACCAGGTGACACGTCTCCAATCATCGATTGTAAATTCTTCATATTTATTGGCGAATTCTATACGTCTCCTTCGATTTCTTTCACTTAAAAACGGGTTTTTAACCTTGGTTCTGGCTACTTAACCACAGGCTCGTAAATTTCTTCGAACTGTTGTAGCGCTAACATCAACTTTATGCTGTTCTTGAAGTATTAACTTGACCTCAACAGCAGTAATGACCGCTCCTGTTGTGATCATTCGCTTAGCTGTACGGATATCTGGAACTGAGAGTTTTTTTGGGCGGCCTGCTGTATTGCTTATTATATTTAAATTATATGTTTTTTTTATTTTGTTTATTAATCCTACAGAAGTTTTATTTTTTTGGGCAATTAACCGAAACATGCGACCTTCTGTCAAATTCTTTAGAACATTTTTCTTTAAAGATGCTTCCACAGGTTTTGGCATTATGAAAAGCTCAATATAAGCACACTATTATCTTAAATTTAGTTTAAAACAACTTAAAGACACACTTAACTTACTTAACAATGAATCTACAGAAAAATAAGTTATTTAAAAATGTTTAATTCTTATGTGATTTATAATTTCTTTCATAAGGGACAAAATTGTTCACACGCGTGTTCTTCTTTTTATACCCTTCACCGAAGGTAAAAAGGGTATATATAAGTTTGTCATTCCGTTTGTAATTTCTTCAATATTGATCTAAGACCCTATAAAGTATATATATTCTGGGTCCTTATGAGGAGCAAAGTTGATTTAACTATGTCCGTCTGTCCGTCTGTCTGTCTGTCTGAACGTTGAAATGGATTTTCCGAAGACCACATATATGATGGGGGCCAGGTTATTATACATTTATGTCACATATGGTCCGGAATTTTTTGCTATTGAAATTCAGCAAGATCGGTCCACAAATGGCTGAGATATAAGCAAAAAACCACGACTACCTCTAATTTTTTCCAAAAATCCCTTGTGGTTGTTGTATTTTTATTACTTTTTGCTGTATATCTGGGGAACGGCAAAAGCCAAAGTTTCCAAATTAGGTACACAAATTTAGGTTGGCAATACCCAGCATCCTACAAAAGATGGGCGGGATTGGAGAAGTGGGCGTTGTACCTCCCGTACTAATGTTTGCTTATAAAATGCCCAATTACTTTGCAAGTATTTAGTGGTTCACATACAAGCTTTTTTGTAATGAAAACAAAATCTTGCATGTGAGCCAAGCTAGCATCGAAAGTTTGCACTGACGAAAATTTAAAATCAATTGTAGGGGAATGTAAGAAAATATAAACTCACTGTTTATTGTTGGTGTTTTGTTTAAGCCTTGATATTGGTACAACCCTGCAAACAATTTCCATCGCCGAATCATCGCCCGCGAATCGCCGGCAAGTTGTCTAACATCGCCGCGATGCATCGCGTGGAAGCTTAATGCGAATCGCGAAAACGTTCGCATGTGTCAACCGCGCGAATCGCGTATCGCGATTCGCTTGAACATCGCGTACCGCGATTCGCGTAAACTTCGCGTACCGCGATTCACGTGGTTGACACATGCGAACGTTTTGCCGATTCGCCAGAGGATCGCACTTAGCTTCCACGCGATGCATCGCTGCGATGTTAGACAATTTGCCGGCGATTCGCGGGCGATGATTCGGCGATGAAAATTGCTTTCAGAGATATATTAAATAACACACCCTTCACAAATCACTTGCTCAACTGGAATGACAATTTTGCTAATTGCCCTTGAAACCAAATATTTATTTTCCCGTTACCTTAAAAAACAACAAGAGAAAAAAAATTCTTTCGAAAGTTATAAAAAAACACTGATGATTGCCGCTACTTGTGTGCGCTCGCATATTCATCGCCATAGGCGATGGTTAGCGATTCGTATTCCCTGAGAAGGATCGCGGAATCATCGCCAAACAAGCAATCGCCAAAAAATTTCAAAAATGTTTGAAGGGAAGTAAGACTAATTCGCTTTTTATTTGTATTATATTTTTGGCTTTTGGAAAAGGTTTCCTGATGAGCTGGCCTTAGCAACCAGTGAAATGCGCATAGAAGCTAGCTTTCCCTCAACAATAGATCTCAGTGTATTTATCAAATATGGAAAATTGGGAACTTAGCACGTCATACAGAAATCTTATTAATAATAAATTTTGTATTCCCAAAAATAACTTTGATAAAATCAAGGGATTTAGGTGGCAACACCGGAAATGAAATTGAAGGGATATTTTAAATATGATTTTAGAAATTTTAATATAGATGTAGATTAAAAAACATCAACGGTGCAAAAAATCGGACGAGCGATTCCAGGGAAAAGTGGGTTCATCCAAAATTGTTAGTTAAATTCGTTGCTGACTTATACCAGGCAAACTAGGTAGTGTCAGGGCATAAAATCAACGAAATGTGAGTTTTTTCTAAAAACTGAAAAAATACATTTTTTAAATATGGTCCAGCTCATAGATGGTCAACCAAAATATTTTGGGAATCATCATAAAACATATCAAGCTTTATTTTCACCAAAATTACTTTTTTTTTTTTTTTTGAGTCGCTCTTATGTGTATTGTTATTAATTTCTTTCAATAACTTACATATGGGCATTTACATTTTGACGTGTCGTGATATTCGTACCACAAAATGTAAAAAAATTAAATGAAGAAGTCAAATTTGTAAAAACGGTTTTTATATATACAAAGTAATGAAGTAGCACAATATTCAGAAAAAAAAATACAGCAATCGACGTTAAAAATTTGCAGATATAAGCAAAAATATGCGCTGACGGGACGTTAAAATAACGGAAATGGGTTTTGACTTGCATTACAACACTTAATAAGACGGCGAATTGAGCTAGACCTTTTGAATAAAACCTTTGGACTTATATTGATTTATTTTTCAAGCTATTAGAATTAAAAATATTTGCTCGTTTAAAGGCACATATGGGCATTTTGAGCGAAAAGTCTACTTTATTTTTAATGTAACGCCAGAATGCAAATAAGGTGGTATTTTAGGACCATGTTGTTAAACCGTTATCCCTTTTGTTACTAAATGTAGAGCTAGTTGCGCTTTACACCACAATATAAAAAAGTAAACTATACATATACAATTTTTTGAGAAATAATTTAAATTATTTCTGGCGTTACGTTACAAAAAGTAGACTTTTCGCTGGAATTGCCCAAATATTCTTATCGAAGAATCGCCAAACAATTCTGCTAAAGACACCTAAAATAGTATTTTAGCTCAGAAGTACATTTAGTATATTTTTTTCAAAAAATTAAGCGACCGATATTTCAGGAACCCGAGCTAACTTTTAAAACCCTTTCGCTGATTTGATCTACTAATAGTCTAGTTTCATTTCGCGTTACAAGTATTGAGGCTGGTTTTTTTGTTGCACAGTGTAACCAATGTGCTAGTGCCATATTTGGAAACCTTGGTTCTTGCCGTTCTCTAGATAAGCAGAAAGCTGGAATACGGCACGTGCCACGCCCACTTTTCCACACCCGCCCACATTTTGTTGGACGTTGCATTTCGATAACACAGATGATCTGTAATGTTCTTGTTCGAGAGGTAAAATAAAATTAAATTACCAAAAAAATTACCAGTTCATAATATACCTTTTTACCTTCGGTGATGTTAATAACAGGCTCCGCACATCCCTTAATATTAAGTATGTTTGCAAAGCGGTTTCGAAAACTTTTGTTTTAAATTTTTCTTTATAAATGGCATTTACAGGCGGACCTTAAAGCATGAAAAATTAAAGTTTTGTCTAGACTAGATTGCCACATAAAAAGCTCACTTTAGGAAAACACTTCAATAAGCCTAAAACCATATAATAAAAAAATTTGTTCTCTAATACTATAAGATCCGACTAAAAATGCCAAAGATATAAAGAAAAATTTAAAAAGGCGACCCCTACGTTCGACAAAAATAATTCATTTTTCAAAACCGCTTTGCAAAAATTATTTTTATAAGGGGTACTTTTTTTCGAAGCTGTCTAATGAATATTCAATGGAGTCTTCGAGAAGACGGCTCGATTGGATCGTACAGCAGTCGCTGTATGATGAAGACTTTTCCAATACCGTAAGATTTTTCCTCATTTTAGACTGAATCTTTAAAGTAACTCTTGACTAGATACAAATTTATAAGGATTCAATCGAAATGCCCATATTTTAAATCTAAGAAATTTTGAAGTTCTTCTTAAAAAAATATTTTGTGAGTGTGCGTAAGTGAAAGACTTTGGGAACTAAAGTGTTTGTGACAAAAAAACGTCAAAAAGAATTTCAAAATTCCACGAGCGTGAGCATCAAGCCATGAACTGAATATCTCTGGCTAAAAAAGTCAGACTTTAAATTCTTTAAAACGACAGTTGAATTGTTTTTTTTTACATCGCATTCCTTCATGAGTATTGATTCACATTTTTTTTTCCACAAAACTTTCAAGAATAAAAAATTTGTATGTATATAAATATTATAAAAATATTTGCTTGTATTTTATTAATGTAAATATTTTTATTGTTGCAACTAGGGTTTCTATTCAGAAAAAATATTCAGGGAATGAAACCTAGTTTTTGAAAAACTTACTATCTAAATTTATGTACTGTATACTGAATAAAAGTAATTGAATGTTAAGTAAAATTTAAATTAAAAGCACTCATTTTTTAAATTATTTTCATATACATTTTATTACAAATTTAATTGCTTGTATTGTGGAAACCGCACATTAAGTTGCTGTCACTTTAATTGGAACAAACTACCAGTTTTTGCATCGCAAATTAAATGAAGCAAACGAAATTTTCAACTGCATAATATCTTAACCCAAATTGCCCTAGAATGTTTTTTGTTTAGAATTTAAATAAAAGTTATATTATTTATGAATATAGGACCCAATAAAATTTACCCAGTACCTAGAATTTGTATGCGGCCTCTGGGTTGGTCATAATAAACCGTTACCAAATGTTCACGTCCGGCACTACACAGAAATTTTTTTTGTTCACAGAAAAATTTTAGAATTTATCATATATCACGTTTTTATTGTAATATACACACGTACCCAGGAAAAACTTTTTGATTTTTAGTAATAGGTAGTAGTTATTTCATACATTACCTGGTAAATAGTTGTCATTACAATTGTCATTATTCTGAAAACTTCAATAAGTACTTACCAGTAATGACCTCAGCAACAACTTATTACTTCTGTTATTTTCACTACTGAATATTTGCTTTCTGGTAACGTACTCAATAACTACTTATTAGGTCTATTAACTAGTGATTTTTTGGCTTCTGGTAAGTTTATTGTAAGTACTACCAATTCAACTTACTAGTAGTTAAATAATAACTCGAACAAAAATAAGTAGTTATTCAGCCGAAAAATAAGTAGTGTTTTTTTTCTCCAACATTATTTGCTAACTTACCAGGTAAGTAAAGTTTTTGCTGGGTGTATTTAAAAACTATATATTTCCACTTGCTTTTACTTAAAAAAAATAAATAATTAAGTTTTTCAAAGGTTAATTTTAATGTAAAAATACTTAAAAAGTATGTTTTTATACGATTATTTGTGTGGTACTCCGCAAAACATTTGACGCATAGACCAACATCACATTTATTGCACGCAGTTCGATCGCTCGTTTTGCATAGTTCACCAGCGCAGCGTCTTCTTTTAGTAGTAGGTACAACAAGATGATCTTTCGCGTCAAATCGTAATGTGCTACGTACAGAATTTTCATGTTCTCGTTTGGGAATTAATGTGCAACCACCTCTTTTCAGTTTTTTCGCCGTAATGTTGGCAATAGTAAATAGCGATTTGACGTCTAAACTCCAATTGAGTTATGTTGCTATGTTCTATTCTATGAAGATGCCATGCATTTTGAACACATACATCGACAAGCCAAGTAAAAATGCTGCTCCACCATTTCTTCCCCTTAAATCCAATGCGATAGAGGCTTACATTTTGATCCAAACGATCAACACCAGCCATATACCAGTTGTATTGAGTTACTCTAATAATATTTTGTTATAAGTATCCATTTGTAAAATAATTTTCAATCAGTTGTGTCGCTTGTTTCAAATATGCCTATCGAATTACAGTCAAAGCCCGGTATAACGAATATCCGATATAACGAATTATCAACTTTTTACATAAACTACCTTATATAGCAGGGTTGATAAAGTTGGCACAATTGTACCTTTTTTGGTACAATTAGAAACTAAAAAGTACGCTGGTACCCCCGTGACTCATTTGGTACTATTTCCAAATTTTTAAAGCTTACATATTTATAATTTATATTACATAGCAACTCGTATTTACTGTCCAATGAATTTATTGTTGAATTTATCAAAACAGCTATGATATTTTGCATTTGCTCTTTTGCAAGACCATTTGTACCAAACACTTGTTGATTGAACGATTGCTTATGCCACATTCTAAATTTAGATCAGCGGCAGCATATAAGTGTGCATTATCTGATGATATTGACAAGTTTTTAAAAGATATGGAAAACCACTTCTGCAAAAGTTCTACATTGTAGAAGAGACGAATTCATCTCAATAATAGTTTCAAATATTCTTCAACAAGATGGTTGTCATATTAAGAAGGAATCAACAGAATTTTGGAACAGTGGGAGCCCACTCCATTATTATTTTGCTCCGAATTATTTTGAAGGAGATTTAACAAGCGCTAAATTAAATATTATTATATTCGGACTTTCTACTCCTTTTTCTGTTTCTGCAGTACATATTGAAAATTATAAAAACAAACAAAAATTGGAAATGCAATCCGAAGATGTTCGTATGCACATATTTTTAGAACGCGTAAAAATTTTATTTTCTTTTAAAACTCGAGATTGCATTTTGAGAAATATTCGTCAATTTTCCACAAAAAATACGATAAATTCTAAAAAATAATATGAAAACGCTCTCTGGTGGCAATCAATAATAAAAATTGATGGATTTCTCGACTCTAAAAACCGCATGAAACGGGTCTGGCTAGATCAAATACAATATTTTTGCCTCTATTCTTGAATATTTTGGATATCTAACTATTTTGAAATATCCGGGTCACGAAATTATTTTTTGACGTATGGTTTCTTTGGCAAAGTTTCTTGGTATGACTTATAGAACAAGAATCGCGATGTGCTTTTGACGCGAAAAAGTTTTACCCACCCTATTATTATGTATAATTAATGTACCTTTTATAAAAAAAGATTAAGTAGTATTGGGACCGAAAAAGTACGATTTTAAAAGTTTGTTGGTACGATATTGGTTTTCTCATTTATCATCCCTGTTATATAGCGAATGGCAAAAACAAAATAATCCCGATTTAACGAGTGGCAAAGCAAAATAAAAAAATCGTTACAGAACCGTTAGATTTGTGTGTGTGCTTTTGGCTTCTTTTCTTTGTTTTGATAGAACACGTGTGATACATTGCTTTTTTCGTTAAAGCTTCAGTAGTTTTGTTTGGTTCATTGTGAAAACGAGATGTCAAATCGAAAAAAGAATTCTTTTGATAAAAAATTAAAGATTTAAGAAGATGCAAGAAGATGACCAGAATAGAATAGATGTTTCAAAATCACTTGCATTATGGGAGTTGCAAGAAGAAGCAATACAAAGAACACTTCAAAGAACGTTAAAGTAATCGTTCATAACAGATTTCTTAAGAAACGAACAATATGAATGAAATGTAATAATAAACCTATGTTCATTGCATTCATATATAAGTATGTATGTATGTTCTATATGCACCTATGTACATTTATGATTTTTAATGAAATTTCATATTATAAATAAAAAAAAAAAAACCTTAAATAAACGTAAAAAAATTTCAATTACAGTTTTATTTCCACACTAAATTATAAATACATTTAAATTTTGATGTTTTTTAAATTGTGGACCACCGTTTTTATAAAATTTTAAGGTAAAAATTACTGATCGATATAACGAATTTCTCGGTATAACGAGAGTCTGAACATTATATCATTCGTTAAACCGGGCTTTGCCTGTATTTGGTAGTGAGAGGCTAACAATAAAAAAAAAATACTCATTAAAAAACAAGAAGAAATTAAAACAAGTAAGAGTGCTATATTCCGCTGTGCCGAATCTTATATACCCTTCCCCATTGTGCGAGCAGAATACAGAGCAACAAAATAATTTTTACATATTTTACTTAAAACTTCATTATAAATGAAATTTAAAAAGCGAAAACTTGTAAATATTTTTCTGAAATCGTTTTTAGAACATAAAAATATTAAAAAAAAATTTCTTTTTTAAAAACCAAGATTCGAACCAGGGAACTCACAGTTTTTAACTTAATACACCCCCAAGACAACTGAACCATGAAGGAACGCTGTTTAAATATCATTAAAATGAAATATGGACCGCTTACTGTTTACAATTCAACACAGATTTTTGTTTGTTTTCTTTTTGTAAAGGCACTGTTGTCATACCGTAGATTTATCTCTTTCGGCGAGTTTTTAAGTAGCAAAAAAAAGGAAAAATTCCTAGTTTCTATTTGTAAAAATTATTTCGATAAATAGATGAAATAATAAAGAAGGGTGATAACGAAAATCATATTGGGCATCATGCTAGCAGATGTAAGCAATTGAAAGGGTGGGGGGGGGGGCATCACATGGTTAAATGAAGTTCTTTCCTCATAAGGACCCAGAATATATATGTATACTTAATAGGGTCTTAGATCAATATTGTAGAAATTACAAACGGAATGACAAACTTATATATACCCTTTTCCACCTGTGGTGAAGGGTATAAAAAAGATATTGTAAAGTGTCACAAAATAAAAAATCGATGAAAAAAAAATTTGAGTTTTATTTTTATTGTTGTGAAAGTGGTGCTGTATCATAATATGATTACAATAATTAGTATTGTGGTTATTTTGTTGAACTATTTATGGTTTTTAATCCAAATTTTTAATATTTTTAATTAGGCTTAAGTTCATGAAATTTAATTTTTATTAAATTATTTTTTGTGAAGAAAGGAATTTTACAACATGAAAATCAATTAAAATTGTTATTGATAATCTTTCATTCTTGACGTGGCTCGGGCTCGAACCCTGGCCGGCAGGTTACCATGACATGTTTCGATCGCAACCACTCGATCTCCTCAGATGGATTTGCCGTCTTACACTTGCAGCCATCGACGACTGCTGACGTCACTAGTCAAACATCAATCCTTAAACCAAATTGTATTTTTAACATTTGGTAGATCGAAATTTGCTTTCCTGAATGATTATCCACTTTAATTGACTTTACATGTTTTTTCCTTTACTTCTGTTTTTTCGTACTTTCGTCAAGAATTTTTCTTGAAGTCCAAGTACATTTTTTGTTTTTTCACTTTGTCTTTCTCTTTTCTGTTGACCTTTTTCAGCACAACTTGAAGGACAAATGTACACATAGAGCTCGTGCCTTAGCTTTAACAATAATTAGTATTGTGGTTATTTTGTTGAACTATTTATGGTTTTTAATCCAAATTTTTAATATTTTTAATTAGGCTTAAGTTCATGAAATTTAATTTTTATTAAATTATTTTTTGTGAAGAAAGGAATTTTACAACATGAAAATCAATTAAAATTGTTATTGATAATCTTTCATTCTTGACGTGGCTCGGGCTCGAACCCTGGCCGGCAGGTTACCATGACATGTTTCGTGTAAGACGGCAAATCCATCTGAGGAGATCGAGTGGTTGCGATCGAAACATGTCATGGTAACCTGCCGGCCAGGGTTCGAGCCCGAGCCACGTCAAGAATGAAAGATTATCAATAACAATTTTAATTGATTTTCATGTTGTAAAATTCCTTTCTTCACAAAAAATAATTTAATAAAAATTAAATTTCATGAACTTAAGCCTAATTAAAAATATTAAAAATAATATGATTACTTCTAAATGTATTATGATATTAAAATGACAATAATATTATTATTTTTTAACTTATTTTGATTGCGCATTACAATAATATGATTACTTTTTAGCTTATTATGATTAACACGATAAGAATATTAGGAATATATTTTATGATTCAATAATTATCGTAATATGCTGACTACAATCATGAATCTTATAATAACATGTTGCTCTTAGAATATGTTTACCACAAGCATGTTTTTTCTTTGCCTGTGTCATTTGCAAATAGCACATACCTAAGTTGTTTAGATTCCTGAAACATTTGTTTTGCATTGGGACGAAAATATACTTCCCGCAATTGCTGGAAAAGATAGAGTTGATCGCTTGGCTATTGCGCGCACGTCAGTGAATATTAAAAAATTGATAGCTATCCAACCATTGAAGATGGAACTGGTGCTGTAGTCGCTTAATTAGTCTACGATTATTTGCTAAAAATTAATATGCGGCATTCATTAAGCTGGAGGTCCATACCACGCGTTTTTGCCTCCATACAGCGCATGCTTATCTAACCTTACTTGCGTTCTTCCTTTCAAGCTACATGCAACGCTTTTTATGCAGCATTAGCACAAGTAAAAATAAAATTTAATTTGTCAAAATCAGCTGATTTGTTCGAACGCTGCTTGTGATGCTTGTAAAAGTAGAAAGTAAACCTACTTTTCCAATGCATCTCTTTTGTGCATGTAACTTACTACGTATAACTACACAGATTCTACTTTTTTGACAGCTGCGCATGCTGCGAAAAATCTAGTTACGCGTGGTGTGGACCTCCAGCTTTAGAAATTAAATAATTTTACATAACTGCTGCAAATATTGGCTCTCAGAGTGGTGCTGGAATAGAGCTTATTGGGGTTTGCATGTCTCCACTACATTGCAGAAATTCTCTTAAGAGCTGTGTTTGAGATTAATTTCAGAAAATCAAGTTTTGCTCAGAGGCACGGGAATGGAGCACACTTAATTCAAAGGGATACAGCACTTGTATGCAGGATGAACATGTTTTGAGAGTCATACCTGTCAGGGAACACGAATCAAACAATCGCTTTTGTCTGGAGTATTTTGCGAAAGTCCACATTCAGCATGATTTTAGAGAACTCCTACAACTTGCATTTATTGCACCTGGAGCGACGTCTCATGCAAGACGAATCGAACCCGCAACCCCGGCGCTGATAGACTAGCTCCCTACCAGCTAGCCTACCGGGGCAGATAGAGATATGCCACTGATAAAGGGGATTATCGGCTTTTTTGATAAAAAAATATATACAGTTTGATTGGAAAAAATCGGAACCATCGTGGTATTTATCAGAAAAAGCAGTTGCACTTGCCTTTTTTATCCACAAGTCGACTCAGAAATTGAGGAAAATATTGTTTTGGCGTTGCATTTAGAATCCGATAAAAACAACCATATTTTTCCATTTAAAAAAACTGTGTGCAAGCGTTGATGAATTACAATTATTTACATCCAACAATTTTAGCTATAAAAACGAAAATTTTTTTGTTGTTTGGAAATTTCTGCGGATTTCTTGTGCTTTGACCCACCAAATTGGCCTAAGAGCGAACTATTTTCTAAAGGGGATCGAATAGTCAAATGCAATACTATTGTGAATGATGACGATGAAATAAAAGTTAAACTAAAACTTGCCTTTAACATATGCTTAACGATAACGATAAGCAGTAGTTGTTTCACATTGTAGAGGGCTACCGTAAGGACTTCCTAGTCTATACAAAATTTTTATTGATTTAAAACAAAAATAATAAGCCAATTAAAAATTAAATTAATGAAAAAAGTTATATTCATGGTATTTCTTTAAAAAAAAAAATTACATAATTCAAAAAAAGAGTAGCTTAAAGGCTCCACTATAATATGATTACGGTGAATCAATCAATTGTGCGAATACATGTGATTCATATGTGTCGAACCATATTGAACTTTAGAGAACTTTTTGGTTATTTTATGAAACTAGCCTTTGCGTAAGCAAAATGAGAAACACATCGCACTTTCCGTACGGAATAAACTATTTTTGATTTTATTTTTGTTTTTATAAATGCTTTTTGTTAATTTTTGACAGTAGCTTAAGCCAGCTTATGCATATTATATTTGGGCCTTATTTTTAGAACGTTTATTTTATGCTCTCGCATATGTACTCGTATTCTCTCAACAATGCAAACATACTTTCATTAAATTTTTATATGAACACATAGAAAATTTGAAGTTTGCTGCCTGAAGTTGAAGACCTAATTCTGGTTGAACATTTATAAATAAAATTAGAAATCAAATAAACACAATACAAAAGCAAAACTGAAGATTTTCATTACAGTCAAAATACATTAGTTGACAATTTTTGCGCCACTATGTATAAAATGCTCATCGCCTTAAATTCTGTTTTTACATCTCTTTAACCTTGTAAATTGTATGCTCTCTCAGGAACAAAAAAAAAAGTCTTTAAGATTGGAAACCCTAGTTGCAACAAAATATTTCTTGCGACAAAAACTGCAGGAATAATTTTGTTTATGTATTTTTCAGCATGAACGCACTTGTATTTTTTCAATTGATATTTGCAAACTTTCCTAAGACTTGCCTCTAGAAATATTGCATAATAATAAATTATAGAAAAGAAATAAATATTTATTACATATTTACGACATAGTAAAAATATATGTAAATGCTATAGTTGTGCTCTTAAATACGAGTATTGGGGTATACTTAGTTTGTTATTTCGTATGAAACTTTTAAAATATTCATCAATTCTGAGTCATTTCTTCAGTAACTCTAAATATTTAAAGCCATGTGCTGTTGATGACAAAATTTAAGAGTTTAATTGTGTCCAGTTTAACTGAAATTTGAACAGTTTGAGATTGAAATACAGTGAGTACACGGAAAAAAGGTTATTTTTTAAAGTAATCAATTTCGTTTTTAAGAACAAGAAAATCCAAAAATAATTTATCGCTTTTAACTTACATATTTTGTTGGTACAGTAGAATCCCGATAATTCGTAATCGCAAGGGACCGGCTATTTCTTACGAATTATAGGGGTTTTCGATTTAGCGGGGTTTCGATTTAACGGGGTTTAAATAAAACAAATACGAATAAACGGGGTTTTTCAATTTAGTTACTAAAACGATACAAAAAACATAAAAACAATTGTTAAAAATAAAATATATAAAAATTATACATAAAAATTATTCATGTAACAATCTTAAGAAAATAAATCCACACACAAGCAAAAACTTATATATATACATATCGTCCCCTTAATAAAACAATAGTGTATAATTTTTTTGGGGTTTTGAGAAAATTGTGTTTAAAGTATTTGTCAAATAGGATGTCTATTAAAACCTCAATATTGCGGTAAATAAATATTTTTCATATTGGATTTTCTTGTCTTTTAATTGACCAATTTTTTTTATTCTACGCATCCTTTACATGCAGTCTACAACTGACATGAAATGCTTAACTTTAACACTAATATGATGTTAGTGTTAGGTATAGACTCATCATGTTAGAAGTTTTCTCATGTTATAACACGGTTGTTAATGCAAATGTTTTAACAACGCTGTTATAACTTCAAGTTATAACAGCAAATCATGTCAGTTGTAGACGGGCAGTTAAGACCATAATTATGTCATTCAAAATGCAAGTCCTCCAATAGGCTATTTTATTTTTTATATGTATATTTTTTTTTTGTTTATTTTGTATGGTATACGCTGTTTTATTCAATAATTTTACGGCATTTTTATTAAAATATTTCATCTCTAAAATATCAATTTGTAACATTATAAACAAAAAATTATGACAAATTAAGGTATACATTGCGTAAATCAAAAATATCTAGAAGCTCATTCGTCTTCTTTCTCTTCCTCTGCTTCATCTGGCTCATCTAAACAATTTCGCTTCATTTCACCTTGTAAGTTATAAAAAATGACTTCGAGCCACGACGAATTACATTCTTCTTGCACAAATTTTGGAGATCATGCAGCTTTCGATGGTCGGAATGAAACTATTTCTCAAACAATAGTGTATTTAATTATACGCTATTTTATGAGTTAAAGTTTTCATAAATTGTATTTTTTTCTACAGGCTAAATTGGAGTATAATGCGTATACACTATTTTTTATTTAACAACTTTTGCGCCCCATACACGGTTCAATTCAGTTGTCAACTGAGTCTTTCAACTCAGTTGACAACTTCATCAACTGAATTGAAAGATTTTAAATTTATTTTAAACTTTAATGAAATAAAAGACATTTTTTAAAATGCCTAACTACAAAAATTAATTTATTTTGACAGCTGATCAAGAGACTTGAGCACACACAGTACATTCGAATTGAAAGACTTAGTAGTCAACTTGAAAAAATCAAAATCTTTTGATTTTTCTTCAACCAACTCGACAACCGTCAAACTAATCAACTGACAAGGCCATCCACGCTTTGATTTGGACAACAACCGACTCAGTTGACAATTGAATTGAATCGTGTATGGTCTGCTTTTGGAGTGGCAATTTCAAGTAAAATAGCGCATATGAGCTTACACACTTATTGAAGGGAAATTTTGAACAAGTTATTATACACTATTTTTTCCAACGACATTTTGACCCACTTTTTGGAAGTAGAATTTGACGAAATTTTGACCAGACATAAAATCAGTGATGGAGATTCTAAATATGCAATAAAAAAATAATGGTGTACATGCGTATACACTATTGTTTTATTGAGGGGACGATATATAAAAATAGTGGTAACAAAAAATCATTCTTTCCATGTTTTTGTTGTTTTTATAACGAATTATAAGAGGTATGTAGTTAGCAAACAATTACGATTTATAAGAGGTAAAGAAGACTTTATTTGAATAAGCGAGGGGACCAAAATGTATGGACATTTTACGAATAAACGAGATTTTTTCAAGGGACTGACAGTTTATTACGAATTATCGGGAATTATGATTTATCGGGATACGAATTATCGGGATTTGACTGTATTAAGTAAAATATTTATAAATAATAACACATTTTCTTATACGCTTAACAGTTTTATTTGGTTTAATATCTTTAATATTTCTAAAATCCTTTTGGATGAAGTTTCCTGACGATATGGCCTAAGCAACCAGTGAAATGCGCATGGGAATAGCTTATCCCATCAACAATAAACTTCGGTTTGTCAATAGTATGAAATGCGAATTTAGCACATTATAACCTTGATAATTAATTTTTGAATCCCAAGAAAAACTTTGAAAACATTTTCTCATTACCAAAAAATTTACGTTTAAAGTATAACTATGATCAAAAATTTCTTAGAACAAGAAATTCAAAAATTGCTAGTTTATATTAACAATAAGAAAAATATATTTCTGCGTTCAAGCTGCATTGTTAAATTTTATTCTATTTTTTCTTGATTTGCAAATAGAATAGAATTTTTTGCATCAAGAAAGAAATGCTAGGGATTTTTTAAAAAAATACTGAAGAAAACTTAGTTTGATTCAAATAATTTTTTTTTGAATCGGCACATCAAGCTTAAGTTTCTTTATAATATTAAGTTTTCTATGAGCTATGCCCGTAATTTCTACAAATAGGTATCTAGTTGTGTATAGGTATCCATGGTTTTCGTAATTTTAAACATATTTCTTGCCTACGGGTTAAAGTATAATGTATTTTACACCATCGATTTTCGATAGTTAATTCACGGAGGCAAAATTTACGTTGAAATTACCACAATAGTGTTACCGGATAGGTTAAGATAACTGTTAGGTACGAACACGACTAGATATCTATTAGTAGAAACTACGAGCATAACAAATGCTAAACGTGCTTATTAGGAATCCCTACAAAAAATGGATGACCGAAACTAAAAAAAAAAAATTTTTACTAACACACTTGCAACAATTTTACATTAGTTGTACCACTCTAACATATCCCTTTCAGACCCAAGCTTTACATTGCTTTCAAATTACCCTAAATCATAAAAATTAAACAAAATATTTTTGTATTTTGTAAAAGATAGACCCATAAAATATTCCTACAGGCTCCTTTTTGGCAAACAGGACATCGCACAATTGTGCGGTCTAGGTCAATATCTGCAAATAATCTTCGAAATGATAAAACATAGCTTGGAACGTTTCTAGCGGTTATTAAACTTAAAAAATGCAGATACTTTACTACCTTATAAGAAATAAAACATTTAATCAAAGAAGTTTCAAGTTTTTGTTCTATCTACTAATTTTTCTTACAGGATCCTTTCCACATTTACTTTTTCCCCCTATGCTAATCCCGAGGAGCTCTACGCTTGTCTGCAGGAGACCAGTCTCCGGCGGGAATTTAAATCGCAACCCCCGCACTGATTGCATATCTAACTACTAGCAATTTTACTGACTATCACTGCCTATGTGTCCTTCCATTTCAAAACAGCTTCAATTTCGATATTGGTAAATTGGGATATTAGCCCCGTCTCATTTCTTTGTCCAAAGAGAATTTTACACTATATTTGCCATACTTGTACCTGTTGCTACCAACCCATCTGGTGTAATGCTTCAAACAGTAGTATTTGTGTAAAAAGTCGGTCCGAAATATATATTAATGGATATAAACGGTCCATGATCAATACCCCAATCTTTAATCTACAATATTTAAAAGTTCACTAAGCCAACTCTTGTAGTAGCACAGACAAGATTTCTCAGCCCAACGGATTGTGGTTTGGTTTAATAACTTCAAGATATCTTCCCAAAAAAATATAATCTGCCCATCAATTAAGTAATTCGAGATTTCTGTTGCCAAATCATAACACCATATTTTGGTTAAACTCTCCAAAACTTATTTGTCGAGTGTGGTGTGGAGTTATCTTCAAAATGTGCATATGAACGGAGCTGTAAAAACTTATCGCGGGACATGGAATTATAAACGGCAGTAATTTTGCTTCCATTCGCCCAGTACATTCTTATCGCAGGGTAAAATTGAGACACCCCATCATGATCGCGCACCAGTCAAATCTTTTTATATCTGCTGGTACGTCACGCCATGACCAGTTTACTCAACACATACATACATTTTAGTTTGTTTCACAACTTCCTCGGTATATTTCTGGAAATAAGCTTTCAAAATTTTGTAATGGTGTTATAAAAGTTTTTGGAAATGATAAACTTTTCAATATAACGTGCCTGTTTGGTGTTTTGTATCTAAAAACTGATGATAGTTACGCTGCACAGTGGCGCCATTTGAGTTTTTTCGTTGCAAAAATCATATCTTTTGAACCGAATAAGGTAATTGAACAGTTTAAACAGCATATGATAGATAACTGTTCAGCCTATGAAATGTGCATTTGAAAAGGGTGCTACGCTGTGTAGGGGCCTACTTATGGGTTATCAAAGTTAAAATTAGTAGAAAAATCAATTTTATGGTACCTAAAAAAAAATTATTTTTACATTTTTAGATTGTTTTTATTTTTTTTTTTCTTTAGGGTTCTAAATTATTACCCAACAAATTAAAAAAAAAAATTTTTTTTTTTTAAATTTATTTTTTCAATTTTCTGTATTTTCGGTATATGGGTAATTCCATGTCACACATATATTCGCGTAACTCAAAAATGGTTTAGTTTATTGAAATAACTAAAAAAACCGAAATTCGGCAATAAATAATAAAGTGGGGTTGGTCATACATTTGACCCATCTAGGAGCATCCTACGCGCTGTAGGGGCCAAATTAAAGAATTTTATTAAACCGCAATATTAGTATGGCAACCATGTCTTTTTAACCTTTTTTACCTCTAGAAGCCAAACGGGCACGTACGGGCAGATAAAATTTTTGAATTATGTAAAGAAATAATCAAAGAACAGATTTTGCAAATATGGCAAATATAGAAAAATATAGATTTTTGTTATTTTCCGTCAAAGTTGAAAAATAGTGAAAAAACGGATAGTTTTTAAATAGTGATTTACCAGGAGAAACACAAAGCAAACAGTTCATTTTTTTTTTATCATTACACATTTAATAAATGCATCAATCAATACAAACAAAAAATAAGGCGATTCGTTACCTATTTTTCGTGATATTACACCTGAAATCGCAACAAATTTACTAAAAATTGTGTGTTTTTTTGAAAACCGAAAGTCGGTCAACTTTGAACGGCTATATCTTCTAAACTAAAAATGTGATATTATTAAGAGTGGCAGATTTGAAATCGTTGAAAAGTTTCCTATAACATGAGTTTATTCAAAACTTCGTCGGTGCTCATGAAAATTTTGATTTTTGCAACCTCGTTTGCTCTACGGGCGCTACTGTGCGCTGTATCTGGGTGGTACGAGGAGTATGATTGCTTAACTGGTGTAGTTGTTTGGTCAATCGTGTTAGGGAAAGTGTTTGGATTACATGAGCTTTCATAACTTTCTTGTGCATCAATATTTACATTACAAGGGATCCATGTTTCATTAGTAACATTATCATCAACACTGATGTCAGCATCTGAATCGTTAAACATTTTTAAAACTGCCCCAACATCATAATTCCCCTGTAAAATTATTAGGTAGCACAAACGTGAGCATAAAACAAAATGTCATGTTGTGTCTGATCATCACAATTGTGCTATTTGTATTTTCTTGAGCGCTGACTCCTTGTTACTATGCACAATATCAACACTAAAGAGCCTAATTGTTGCAAATACTCATTATACAGTTACCACTACAAAAACTAAAAACGTATTTCAATATTATTTTACAAAAACACTTTACTTGTGAACGCATGTTTACAACTTGTGGAAAGACACAATACAACATAAGCTGTAGTTTTTTATTTCTGCTGGTTAGTTTTTTTCTTTTTATTTTTTTTAAACAGAAACAAGAACTCACAATCATTGCTTGCCGGTTAATAGACAAAAAATTATTATTTCATGAATTTGAGGCAAACAAAGGCAGACCGCACAATCGATTCAGTTAGGTCTGAAAGGGATATATGTTAGAGTAGAACAACTGAAAACAACACAAAAATTCCAACTTTTATTTAATTTTTGTTATACATACGCTTTACTGTCTAATATTTGTGAAAATTTGTGAATTGTTTAAATTAAATACTGCAAAATATTTTAATAATTATTAAATTATTAAAATAAATAAAGAAAATCCAAAGGACTTGGGTAAGTAAGTTATAAAAATGCGAAAAAGAAAAACGCGAAGCTGAAGATGCGGAAAAGCCTAAATAAAATTTGGATGAAGCCAAAAAGACTCATATCCGAAGATCCCAGTTGGCCAGCTGCATATTTGAATGTGTCGAAAATTAACAGAAACGTTAAAATCTATGGATGGGCACATCGTTTAAGACTTCAAGGCAAAGGTTTAATTTTTTATTTACATTACGGATTTTTACAATGTTTGGTACACTAAAACCTGTGCCAGAAGGCAATTCGGTAAGTTTCGTTTCGTGAACAATATTGAAGAAACTCATTTATTTGTTTTATACACCAGGTGGACACGAAATGCATGTAGATTACTGGGAATTAATTGGTTTGGCTCCTGCTGGCGGTGCTGAAAGTATTCTCAATGAAGTGGCTCATCCCGATGTTCAGTTGGATAATCGTCATATTATGATTAGAGGCGAAAACATTTTTCCGTGTTAATTCTTCCACCTGCAGTGAATGGTGTAAACGCGTACGTACAGCATTCAACTTGATTTGGTTGCATTGTAAGGAGCCAAAGTTGGTTATACGATATTCAGAGGTGTGTTATCATGAAAATTTGTTTTTAAATAAAATTAAGTCGTCTTTTTTTTGTATCTTACAGTATTTTGCAAATTGTAGCGAAAAACACAAATCTAGCACTTCTTGATCGCACAGTGACCGCTTTAGTGTGTGCTCTATACAATTGTGGGGAATCAGACACTCTTTATGGTTTAACAAATTGTCTAAAAAGTTTTTAGTAAAAACTAAACACGGCAAACGTTTCGAATGGATACAATATGTAGCAGAATTGTACAATGATATTTAAAAACAGTTAAATGGTGTTTGATCTAGCCAAACGTTTTGCAAAAACTAATAACTTTTTAATAAAACTATTGGTTACGAGCAACGTCTAATATTTAATAAAAAAACTGTTATCATCTTACGTTTATGAAAGGAGGAATAGCTGTTACGGTCCCTGTTTTATTAAGCCTTTTTGCAATATTCCCATTCTTTAAATATTGCACTTGGTTTTTGCTTAAGCCAACCTTTGGTTAACATTGATGCTATAGATGTAAATATACACTTAGGAATGATTCTAATGAAACTACAAGATATTCTGGTAGTGTATAGGATCATTTCATAGTATATGTACTTAGCTATAGCATCAATGTTAACCACAGGTTGACTTAAGCAAAAACCAAGTGAAATATTGAAGTTGGGACTATTGCAAAAAAGCCTTATACAATTTAAATTACCTCATAGGACAACAAATAGTTATTTATTTATTTAATTTATTGTGTATAACGAACAAATATTGAATTTTATTTTAAATAAAAAACAAAAATATGTATGAGAACTTGATAAGATGAATCGTGTTTTATTTAAGCTAAAAAATACTTCAACAGTGACGACTAGTCAGCTGTGACCGGTATATGCATCAGTAATGACTAGTCAGCTGTGTCCGGGTTATGCATCAGTACTGATATGTAAAGAGTATAAGAGTAAACAGCTCAGATATATGTTTTATCTACCACAAAATTCATAGGTTAAAGAAGGATGCAAAATCACCCGTACACAAAAGTTTAAGTCATTTTTTCACGTTGGCCTTAAGAAAATGATAGAAACTTTGTTCTACGCGATGACCGATATCTGTATCAGCAATGTCGGTCATATGATAGGTCAAATGACCGTCACTATTCTTGTAGGGATATAACCTCATTTTTGGCATAGTACCACGGAGTGGCCAAGAATGTTTTAGTAATGAAAACACCTGACTCTCGTTGTTTTGCGAAAAAACCTCACGCAGGGAAACAAATTTCTAAAACTTCAATGAAATTGTAAGCCACGATGAATTGTAGACCGTAGGAAAATTTTTAAATCTAAAGCAGTGTATAAATTCAAAAATGGCATTTAAGTGATACGTATAGGAATATAGAAATATCAGGTGTGTATTTTTTAAAATATCCGTGAGATAAAAATGGTTGTTTTCAAACTTCAACCCGATCCCTGCGTAAACTTTATTAATAACTTTTAAAGTTCTACACGACTGTACTATGCCGTTTTTGATATTCGCAAGAAGTGTGGAAAAGTTATAGCCCTGGTGCTTATGTTTTAATTTTTTAAAAGCAAAAGCAAAAGTTTCCTTATTTAAAAGACCAAACATGTATTTGAATAGAGTAAGTTTTTCTTAATTTTTTATGTTTTATTATGTTTTTTTGTTTGGTAGTTATTTTATTAGTTTAAATTGTTATTGTATTAGTTATGCACACTTCTTGTGTAAAAATCAATGTACAGATGTAATGTTAAAATTGTTGTGCATAATTGTACTTCAACCCCACTGAAAATACTAGAATTCTCGTTATAGATACCTTAGTTTATGATCTATGGTCATTTGCCCGTCTGGGCTAGAGTAATAATAGAATCGCAAAAGATGACATACGGTTATTCTAAGTTCAGACTTTGTAATGATAAGAACGCATCACGCGGAGAAAATTATAAACATTGAAGTGTGTTGATCAAAATAGTGAGTTGCGAATAAAAGCTGTAAATTACGTTTGTTGAATTGACTAAATTCTTAATAAATAAGAGTTTTAAATTAAAGTGTTGTGTTTATATAAATTGTTGGCTTGGACGAGAATCGTGCAAAATTATCTTGGTTCAAGCCATATTTTCTGGTGATTCAGTAAAGCTATAGTGAAATTTACCCGAATGGACCAAACTTTGTAAAAAAATATACATCTCTTATTTTACACATTAGTTCCTTTCATACCTTTCACCACAGCTGGTAAGGATTAGGGTATTCATTTAATCGACCTTTTGCTTTAATAGGTTAATCGCTCGATTAATTAACCCAGGTTTTGGTTTAATCGGTTAATAATCGGTTAATTTTGTTTTTGATCGGTTAACCGATTAATCAAGTTTTTTTTATAAATAAGGTAATTTCAATATATAATAATGCATTAATTGTTTATTACATATTTGGAGTTTATTAGTAAACAAAAACAAAAACATACCACACATTTCTTGAACTAAAACGAGCAAACAAAAAAAACAATTCATAAATATGTAATATGTATTTGTTGAATTAATACACAAGTTGTGCTATCAAGTCATATCGTCATAATATCCTAAATACTATTTTACAATTGTTTAAAATAAATAAAAAAATTAATATTGTGTTCATTGATTCGTCATAACTGTACATTAAAAATCTAAATTATAAGCGGCACCCACATAAGTCATATCGTCGGCTTATTATGCAAACCTGCTAAGTCACAAAAAACTTTTGTATTTTCCATATTTGCAGCTTGATAGAAAATTAAAAATACAGTTAGTTTTACACACTTCAAGACTTAAATAGAAGAAAGACTACATGCTGGTCGACGCTGCGTATCTTTCTCTACCACACGGCATCAATATCTTAATTTATATAAAAAGTTGATTTAGCCGGATTAAGCCGACGATATATAATTCTTGAAATTATTTTAAGACATAAGACTTTATGACTACCTTGTGAATCCCCCAAATATGTATTTATAAAAAAATAAACTGAGATCATTTTATTAGTTATTTCAATACTTAAAGGAGATCTTTTAAAATAATCTTTTAGAAAAGTAATTTGGTTTAAATGGTTAGGATTAAATTTCTTTAGTTTTGACAAAACATGACTTGGAAAAAATTCTTTTAATTATCATAGATCTAATTTCTCAGTCCTTTTCCAGGATTTCTCTAAATATATAAAATACTCCATTATGCCATTAGAGTTTTTTAAATTTAAATTTAATTGTTTCGGTTAATTCTGTTTAAAGACTGATATGAGAAGATAATATATGAGATATGTGAAACAAAAAAAAGATGTTGACAATCAAACATTTAACCCATTTTTCGCCACATTCCTGCTGATCGATGAATATAAAAAAAAATTTAAAAACATTGTAATTTTACTCACCTGTCGGCGGACAATGGTTTAAAATAAAGATCACTGAACACCTTCTTTGTTTGTATAAAAAAATATTTTCTAAACACATACATTTTGTATATGAGACGAAACAAATAATTAAAAAACACAAAAAAATATGTTTATAATACTACAAAATATTGAAATTTTTGTTACATCGGTTAATCGGTTAATCGACTGAAATTAACCGGTTTAATCGTTAATCGAAAAAAGCCAATTTGAAATTAACCGATCAGTTAATCGGGTAGTAAATAATCGGTTAACCGATTGACGGTTAACCGAATGAATACCCTAGTAAGGATACATATAAGCTTGTCATTCCGTTTGTAATTTTAACAATATAGATGTAAGACCCTTAAATAATATATATTCCGGGTCGTTATGAATAGCGAAGTTGATTTAACGATGTCCCATTTAATCCCTAACTGTGGTTATTTTGTTGTTCTTTTTTTAATTGTTTTTACAGATAACAAACACTAACGTGATTTGACGCATAACAAATGTGTATTGAATGAAAAATCGTACACAATATATTTTATTTATTTATCTACTTTATCTACAATTACTTTTTCCAACTAATATTTATTTTTAATTAACATTTTGCACTACCGCTACATCATCACAAAAACGCTCATTTATTGTAAAGGGTGTTTGTAAGCCCGGTGGAACCCTAAATTGTAAAAAAATACATAAAAATAACATTTTTATTAAAAAAAATTTATTTTATTCGAAAGATCTATACGCCATGTTTAAGAATTTAAAAAGTATTTCGAGCTGTGTTATGAAGAGTATTTATTATAAACGTCTAATGGCCATTTTCTCAATGTATCGACAAACTGCCTGTTACTTAATGTCAACATAAATTTATTGGACCGATAAACTGTCCGTTAACGATTTTGGGTTTCTCAATATACCGACAAAAAACATTGTTTTAAGCTGGCAACGCCACTCAAAATACATGTAAAAGTTGGGAGTCAGCTGATTGAATTTATCTGTACGGCAAATAAAAGGAAAATAAATAATTGGCAGATGAGTGCCGGTTAGCTTTGCAATAAAATCGAAGCAAATGAGACATTGAGAAAACCAAATTTCTTTAATGTGCAGTTTTTCGTTGGGAAAAAAGATAATTGCCTAATGAGAAAATGGCCATAAATTTCTTAATTTTTAAAGCAATAATCTCCCAATGTGATACCAACCAGAGATCAGCAATGAGTAGTGAAAAAGTGAGTAGAGCTAAATCATGACTCATAAATTCTTGTACTTATACGCACTCATACTTATTCCAATGTGATTCAAACTCATATTCACTCAAAAGTTTCATTTTATTCATCGTACTCATATTTACCAACATTTGTAGTGTTTGATTTAGAATCTACTCAAGTCTATGTGTATAGGCGAAGCAAAATGCGAGGCTGCCAGATTTGTCCCCGAAATATCAAAGTGACGATTTGGCAATTACAGTTTACTAAAGAACATGTATGAAGTAGACGATTTTTCGGCAAATTTATCTGGCAGCGCTGATTATTAAGTTGTGTGTTTTCTCTGTTGTGTTAAAACGGTAAATGGATGAGCTAAATGATTTGAATCATTGTGAGTATTGTAAGTATTTTCTTGAAATTATAAATCAAGCTGAGGTCATTTATGAGTATGCGTATAATGTCGACGTCGCACTCATAAATATTTCTCTTGTTAGTATGAGTGAATCAGAGTAGTTTAGTTTAAATGATTTCTACGCACTTATACTTACAATTGCATGAGTCAGTATGAGTAGCGAAAAAGCGATTCATTGCTGATCTCTGATACCAACGTATAAACCGCACCAAATGTTGAATTTTTCTTAATGTAACAGAGTCTTTAGGATCTGTTGTGAATTGCTCTGACTTTTTATGCACCAATTTTGTTTAGTAACGAGTCTGTTGAGCTTAAAAAGAACCTCATCGTTGAAAATCGCGATGACACCTATAACTTGCTTGAATCGATTTGCAAAGTAAATTTTCATATTTTGGTAGAATTGTGCAAGCGAAAATCTATTCATGACGCTTTGTAAACTGATCATTAATGTCAAAAAAGTGATCGCAGTATGACAATTCATTTGAGAGCTAATTCTTTTGGCTTGATGAAAAAAACGGCCTTTCTTAAGGCATGTTTAAATTTAGCTTAAAAGCAATAGATATTTTTCTTCTATGCTTCAATATGTCTAAAACCTTAACAAATAATGACATTGTGGTGAATTTTGGTTTAAATTAAGACTAAAAATCACATTACCGATTTTGGTGGTGACCACTTTAAAACGCTAACATGTGATATTATTATATAATTTAGTTCAAGAAGATCAGGGAATGGATGCTGGGCGCGACCAATCGGGCCTAGGGGAACCGAACGGACTGCCGGGTAGAAGCTGTGGCCGGTGATTAGGAAGTCCGATTCGGAGTCACTGCTGGGCAGGAGTAGGGTCTGCGTCAGGAACATGATAAGAACTATCACTGACCACTGTATGTAGTCAGGATGGCGATGAGGATGGGATCCGACTTGCTGGAGACAGTTGATCACATTCTGTGCCACTGTCTCAGGCTACAGGGCAGCAGGCTGAGATGGATGGCCAGTAGATTCCTGGGCAAATTAGGGAATGTCTCGGGTTGCAGACTTGAGGGTCTGATAGGATTCGTAATTGCGATAGCCTGGCTGCGCGATCACATTCTGTGCCACTGTCCCAGGCTACAGGGCAGCAGGCTGAGATGGATGGCCAGTAGATTCCTGGGCAAATTAGGGAATGTCTCGGGTTGCGGACTTGAGGGTCTGATAGGATTCGTAATGGCGATAGCCTGGCTGCGCGACTGGGTGCTGGGCAAATTTGGTTGAGTAGGATTTCTCTCGGGCTTTGGTTTCTTTTCCTATCTATTTTTTTTATCTGTCTTATGCGTTCGCTCTTTATTTCACTTACTTTCCATCTTTACATATCTATTCCTAAATATGGTGTCACAATGGACCATATTGGTCTCTGGGTCTCTTTTAACCTATCTACATAGTTCAAGAAGACAATAAATCACACAATAATGATCGGTCCATTATTTACAATATGTGCCATTTAAGGCCTCCTCCCCAAGGTGACTTTAATGCTCCTGACAACATAATCAATAATGGCACTTTGAAATTCAGTAGTTTATCTTATTTAATAAAAAAAATTAGTGGATGGTATCAAAGATTCGGTACAGCTGAATATATCATTCATACATGTCTTTTCAATTGTTTGTTTTATATTGTATTTCGTTTGCATACAAATATTTACTTGTAACTTGCAATATGAATTATACCCAAATTTGTGAAATAACGTTTGGTGATATTGCTGCAGTTTGAACATTGCAGTAGTCAATTTTACAGCTGTAGTTTTTATTTATTTGCACGCAGTACAGAACTTAATTAAACACAACAATAAATTGCGTAATTCAATTGTTTATTTCAGGACAAACTGAAAATAAAATTCTTACCATTGCTAATTAATATAGCAAAGGGAAATAATTTTACAGTAATTCTATTTCAAAACAAGTAAAAAAATGTAGTCGTTCAAACCCGATTATAAAAAATTCTACACCACTTTTGTGTTGAAAGAGAATGTATTTATCCATGAGCAGGAAAACCGGAAATATGCACTAAAAATGTATTTAATAATATTTGCGTATAAAAACGGTCTAATTCATAAAAATGTCTTGTTTTAGCTTTAATGAATACAAAAGTTATCAAACACTTTTTGTTTTATAAACCATTAATTAAAAGTCTAATTTATAAACGATTAATAGGAGTGGATTAACAATTAAACGTTTATATTACTTTTGTATTATTATGTTGGCAACAACATGTAATTTTAACCCTTTCAGACATTAAATAGAACCAGTTGAGATAAAAATCTGAAATTTTCAGTGTAAGCTAATTTGGGAGTGCTGATTAAGAATCTGGAGTCAGATTACAGGTAGGTTGTCTCACCTGGCCACAAGGTGTTGTCCAATATATTGGACAAACTTACTCGGTGGACATGTTTCTTCTAAGTAAACTTAAAGTCAAAGGGTGTAATTTAATGAGACAAAGGTATTAAAAAAAATCTATTTTGTGTGATAGTTAGCAAAGCAGGTTTTGCAAATAAAAAAATCATTTTTTTTTGAATAACCGACTATTTTGTAGCGACCAGTGTTTCTATTTTCCTTAAATATTGGTTAGTAGTTGTGAACATCGCTTGTTTTTTTTTGTGCTTGATTGAATTTTGCAATGGCTCAGTAGAAAGAAATAAATTTTGCTTTGAATGGATTAATTTGCTCGTCCAAGTAAATATTTTCCTACACGGGCAACTGGTAATTACGGACCATTTTTCATTCTAATATGAAGTCCAAAAAATACACGTATTTCATCAGCGCTGGATGGTTTAAAAGATGACTTGCCCTGCTGAACGGCATATAAAATTGTTTAACATATGGCATTGTCAAAAAATTATTGTCGAAATACATATTTTTGGAAATATTTAAAATGGAGTTTCTGTAATAATATTTTCATTTGGCGGAATAAATCGACTAGTTTTTGATTTCGCATGAGCCTATTCTTCCGTACAATAGATTTTCAGTAAATTTAATTTTGGTGCTTTCATAATTTTTGGTTGTGGTACTTAATCCACAATGTGGGTCAGCTCAATTCTCCTTAGACTGCTTCATCTTCAATTTCTTCTGGAAATACTTCATGGTCTTGAACCACCGTTTCAAGAAATTAAGGTAAGGGAAGGTCGAAAGGAGGAACGCATCAAGGTTACAACCTCATTTCAGTACGATATACACCTAGCCCACTACTGGGCCTGTTGTGCACTCCTTAGGAAACATGGGAATTTTGGTGGGTAGTACTACCACCACCTATAGGGAGGGTATTAACGTCTAGCGTTAAGAAACTCAGTTTCCCGGACGTAATTCCTAAGGTTTTCCAGTCAGCGTTCCTCAGGGATGATAAGTCCAACATGACATCGCTCCCGAGGTGTTTCGATCTTAATTCGACGAAGTCCTGACAGTGGCTGTAAAAGTGTTCAGCGTAAGGCTCTCCTCACCAAACGTTCTAAGCTCGTCAGATTCCTGGACTTAAGCCTATTAACTGCTATCGCCCTAATTGCCTTTTGGCTGGCGGTAAATATATTGGCATCTAATCGCCCCATATTCGATTCTATTCATCAAACACATTCCGTAATAGCATGGACTTCACCTGGAAGCTTTTGCGTTTATCCGGCAGACGGTAGAATATCTCGGTTTCTGTGTTTTCAACATAGACCCACGTTCTATCCCCTAGCTTAGAGCCGTCCAGACGTGTCTGTGCATCAACAGAACCCCACAGGAGTTTGTACTAAATTCAAGAAACTTACTAAGAGAAAAGCTCATCATCTGCTCTAGCATCGCTTACATCAGAAGATTCTTCTAAAAGTTTCAAGATTTCTTCTTCACTAAGTAGTAGTGTTAAAGCCATTTCGTAAAATTAACACCAGTACTGGAAAAATAAATGTTCTCGCCAATTCCAAAAACTGCAACCACAAAGTCAATTTGTCCAATATAATGGACGTGCATTTAAAAGCGTCTAAAGGCTATATTATTTTAAAATTAAATGGAATTAACATTCTAATAGCTTAAGAACTACTCAAGTAATACTAAAAAAATTTTTTCTAAGTGTAAAATAACGTTATTATCACTTAAAACTAGCACTGAAGAGTACTATATTTCACAATAGCAAAGGAACTTTTGAAAATCACTCAATTTAACACAAATTAATGAAAAATATCACTTCTAAAACACATGTGTTTAAAGTATAACAAACACTCTTTTTATAACGGTAAATATTATAAAAAATCGGTTGATTTGCGTCAACTCTACATGACTTCAAAAAGAAAAATTTAAATGTCCAATATATTGGACAAAATGTCTGAAAGGGTTAAATGAAATTTTTGTAATAGTGATGCATACAACTAGGGATGAAACGATACGAGTATATAAAAATATCACACTACGAACGAATTTTAAGTGAATTTCTGTTTTGTTTTCAATTTAAAATGAATTTCTGCTTTAAAACGTAATATTTTAATTAATTTTATGTTTTTTTGTTAATAAAATACATACTATTGAAATAGAAGCGAAATATGTAAATCATTTTTCAATATCAAATTTTTACTGCTTTAACTCTCTACGTTCCAAAAGAGATTATTCAGCTTTATGTTTTATGAATAATTTAACTAATTTTAACAAGATGTTTTGAAAATAAAACCTCCTAGTTTTAAACAAAACATTTTTAGCCACATATAACTGCCAAAATATTTGAAGTTCAAATGTTTTCATTTACCTGAACATTCAGGGTATAGGAAGCCTTTCTGTTTATATAATATTGGGCAAAATTCCCGCCGGTGTTTTTTTTTTGATACGTATTTGCGTACCAATAACGTCTGGGAAATTTTTAAATGTCTTAAATTCTCTCATTAGGATTGCTTCCTCTTTAAGAGATGAAGGTATTTTAATTTTTCTATTGCCCCAGCGAGCTAAGGCACGAGCCACTCTGGGTTAAATTCTACACACTGTTGCTTGAGAGAACCCATGAAGATCGGCTGCATTATCCTAAATCTACAAATTGTTTTTTTTTAACTTTAATTTAATTTGTTATTATCGCTTTATTGGTAATTGCTAAAATTTGTTTTTAAATTTCTGGCAGGCACATGTTTACAAAAATTAAGTTTTAAATCAATTCTATATAATAATAATGACACCCTTTTTTTAACATTTACTACCTTTTTGATGTCTCGAATATATTTAGCGATATCTAGCTCTAGCATTGCCTGATATCCTTAAATTTACAGTTCTCATAGTTTTGCTTCATTTGTCACTTTTTGTGCTATGAATCAAATATTCGATGCAAAAGTTAAAATATTCAAAGCATGCAGAACAAAACATTTTTGTTCCGTGCGGCAAATCAGTAACCAACAGACGATATACTATGTGGTTTCTACTTTATGTTTGCTTTAACAAATACAACACATATTTGAAAGACATTTTTAAATATAAGTGTAATGAATGGTAAAAAAGAGGCTTACATTATTTGAAATACATCTTAATAGCTTTTTATACTTTATGCAAAAAGCTATAACGACTTTAAGTTTCAACAAAGAACATAATAAGTATCTCGCGATCCCCGTTCTTTTTAACAAAAAAATCCATCGAGCAGCTTATATTTGAAAATTAATTCAAACATTAGTTATCCCATAAAAAATTTTTATGCGTATTAAACTTTTTTATTAAAATGAATAAGAAGACAAAAATGCAATTATTAAAATTTTATTTTTTTTTACATTGAAATATCACTTTATTAAACGCTTAAAGTAGGGTAAAGGCTACAATAAATATTTCAAATTTATGAAACGTTTATTAAACGTTTTATAAGCTATTAAACATTTATAAATTCTCTTTTTTCGACTTTTGCTTATTAATGACTTATAAAGCTGCAATGATGTGTTTATGAATTAGACTGTAAAAATGTAAGAAAGTAAAGTCGGGTCAGGCTTACGATTAATTATTTACAGACTAATTTTCGAGTGCTTCTGTTTGGGGCCCATGGGCAGTAATGGACCAACTATATGAAAGTTATGTCATGAGCAGGGAAACCGTAAATATGCAACTGCACACAGAAAAAATTATCAGTAGTTTTATATCAATTAAAAAAATTGTTAAGAAAGTATTTCAATTTAATTAATGTGATGATTGAATCAATTATTTTTTTTTTTTTTTTTTGAAGGAAAATTAAAATGAAATATTAATTACATAACAAAAATCTTAATTGATTTTTTCGTTTAACATAAAATAATTTAAACTTGTAGAATTGCTGTTGGGAATTTTCAAAACCTGAGCTATATTTTATTAAATCAATTAACACATTGTTTGAAACAGCAAAGTTTTTTGATCATTGATTTAATTTAAATTAAAAATATAATTTATTAAAAAAAAAATATTCACAATGTTACATTTTTTAATTTTTAGTAATTTATATAATCATTTTGGTAATCGGTGCAAATTTAACAAATTGTTTGCTTGATTCTATGAATTTGGTATGAAATAGGTAATTAGAGACAATTTTTAATTTATTTCTGGACATGTTTTTCCTTGTGGCATGAACAATTTACTTATCCGTTATCCCTTTGCAGCATTGTTTTGCACATTTTGACACATATTTAATTTTTTTTTTATATGCCTACAAGTGCTTTCGCAGCGCAAAGTGTTAATTTTAATTTCGCAATGTTTTAAAATTTAAGCTGTCAAATTTTACACACAAGCAAAAATTAGGGAAAAGGAATTATATATGTTCATACGTTTGTGTAATGCGTATAATAGGGCCCATACACAATACAATCTTTATTGTACAATCAAGGGATTGTGCAGTTAAGCTTGAAGAACACAATACAACAGCATGCTGGTTGAAAACTCATCTTTTACCAAAAATTGTGTGGAAAAGGTTGTAATGAATAAAGATAAAAATTTTCTACCGTTTATTGTAGCATTGGTTTTTTAACCCATTAGAGGTCACACAAAAACTGGCCACAATTTTTTAAATTCAACTCTATTTATTGATTAAAATAAGTATTAAACAAAACATAAAATCGAAAAAATTCAAATTTTTTTTTTAACTGACCTCTGATGTATGCAAATTTTCCGAGCATTGATTTTCAATGCAAAGTTATTTAAGCACTTCTTATACTGCCAACGTGCTCCACTATGGCAAAAATGGTGTGCAGCCCCATCTTGAAATTAATCTGCAAACCAGTGTTCGAAAATAAACAGTACATTATTTAACGTTCGGCTCACACACCCAGGAACGATATCTATTTTTTTTTGTGATTGTGTAGACATACACAACCCTTAATAACGTTCGTAACTATTTTCAAGAAAGAACCGAACATTATATAATGTTCGCTTAGTTAAAAAACAGAACAATGGTGGTGATACTGTAGACAAACATTTTATTTTAATGTTCTATAATGTTTTTTTCGTGTGTGTATTTTGTTTTTGTAAAAAATGTTTGGTTTTTTTTTATCAGCAAAAAGCGACGAACATTAACGAGCCGAACCGAACACATTGAAGTTCGTGGATTTTCAAAAAAAAACCAAACGGAATTAAATGTTCACATCTTTTGTTGAGTTTGATAAAAACAGTAATATTTTTGTGTTCGAAAGATGACTATCAGGGAAACGTTATTTTTTTTAATGATTTTCTACACAAACACTATTAGCGTTTGTGTTTTCCACAAATCTACCGAACCGTACATTAAGAAACGATATTTAGTGTTTATTTTCGAACACTGCTGCAAACATTACTCTAAATTTCTACGATTAACGTTTAGATTGTATCTAAAAAAGTTTTAAGACACACGATCATTTTGTGCAGTACAGTTCAACTACTCCAACAAATTTTAAACAACGCGTGAAACAAATGGATCAGAAGATTCCACATTCAATTTTTTGGAGTACAAATCTAACTGGCAGCAATAGCCGCTACCCAGTTTTTGAAGCCGATTAGAACTCGATTTCCTCGAATGAATTGCTGAGCGAGATGGTAGTCAAAATGTTTTACCATTGACTTGTCTTAAGGAATATTTTGGCCACCAGCCCGCTAAGCATTTCATTCGAAGAAATCCAGGTCGATTCGACTTTAAGAATTGGAGGCTATAAGGTCAGAGACAATGAAATCAAATATTTCTTCACGTACACTATTTAATCTCTCCCAAACTTCAAAGCTCTGCTGAGGGGTTCAGCTCTGCGATGGAAAGCATTTCCAAATAGGATTTATTTGCTTTGCGAAGTCTTGCCGAGTTTGCTTGGTGCCAACGGTTCATCATCACTATAGCCACTGACATCGTTGTCAATGATTTCCAGATTAACGAAAACTTTAATAGTACCAGGCTTGTCTTTTGGTAGGCTTGAAACCGCTTTCTACAGCTTCTTGAAGGTTTTTAAATCACTTTTGGGCCGTAAAATATTCTCCACTCATAGTTAAAATCTAACAAAAAAAAACTTAGTTTTTACGTAAGCATGTTGTCAGAGTACTCAAACGAGTACAGTCAATTTTATTCTGCTCTACGTTTTGTACTTTTTTATGTAAGTAATCTGGTTTTGTCTGTGAGTTTTTCTGATACGTTTTTAATGATAAAAATTAAAATTATCAAAAAAAAATTCAATATTATCAAAATAGTGTTCATACCTTCACACTGTTTTCGTGACACAAATCTGACTTATACTTTTGTAACCAAAAATATAAAAGAAACACAAATTCTTGTTTAGCTACTGTTGGCATTATTGTTGTAAACATAAATAATGGTACATCGATTAAAAATTCTTTGTTTTGGCTTGGAAGCTTGTAAAATGGTAGCTGTACAGTGACCTCTAATGGGTTAATTCACATTTACATTATTCCGTCCTTTTAACTTTACATAGGCAAGGCATTGCTTTATAAAGTTCGAGAAATTTTACCCAAAATATTTTTTCTTTGGCATTCATATTTTAAATATTTTTTTTTATGTTTAATGAGCTCACTTTACAACACACGATTAAATCATGCTAGTACAATCAAAAATATATCAAACTATTTTTGATAAAGCACCAGCAGCTGGTACAACCGCACCACAAGCTAATACACGGTCAATCAGCTAGCACAATCACTTGATTGCACAATTATGATGTTGTTGTGTATGGGCCCTGTAATCCATGAAAACATAGACCCATATCCTAGTATATTGGACAATGTCCATCCGTCCGTCCATGTAAGCTTCAAGAAGAATTTAAGACAAAAAGTATGAAAAACAGAAGTAAGGAAGAACATGTAAATCAATTAAAATAGATAATTATTCAATACAAATTTCGATCTTCGACTATTGACTATTGACTGCCAGCCGTCGCACATAGGGGTTTTTTGCCAATCTAGCCGGACATTACTTTTTGTTTTAGCTTATATTGCTTCTTAAAAGTTATTGAGTGCCCCTAGATCGATGAAACTTGGCAGAAATATGTGATATTGTCATAGGCAGGTAAACCTAAAAAATAAATAAAATCGGACCAAGGAGGAAAATGTTCCCCCTAGAAGAACTAATCCAACCTCTGAAAAATGAAATTTTTTTTAAACTTTTCCCATACTTTTGTTTGGCAAATGCAACTTTTAACGTCGGCGAAAGTTAAAAAACCTAAAATAAGACCCATGAGATCGTAAAATTACACTTTTCGCCCCCCGCCCCCTTTTGAGGGCGGTTACATAAAATAATATTTAAAAAAAATGTAAATATTAAAAGAAATAGATTACTAACGCCTTAATACTATAAAAATTAAATTTTTGAACTTTAATGGGTAGGGGGAGATATCCCTCCAAACACCCCCCCCCCCGGAACGACCCTGTAAAAATTTTTTTTTTTTGCTAATTTCCAAAACATATTAATTTTTAAGATTTTATGTGACTTTTATATATTTTATAGTATTTAATTTATCTGAAAATAATTAATATATTCGTAATAATAACTTATTTATAATAGTAACAGCAAATTTTATTTAAAATAATAACAACTAATTTATTTAAAATAACTTCTCTTTTGCACTAAGATGATGATGAGTGCCATGGTTCTTCTTCGTCTGCTTCTTCAAAATCCTCTTCTGAATCTGAATTCTCTTCAGAGCCAAGTACAGGTGGAAGCATAAAAGAAATTGCTTCTTTCGTAAAGGGTAGTGACTTTTTTTTTGGAGTTGGTCTTATACTAGTAATCAGTGGGTCAGAACTGAGCAAAAGTCTATTTATAACATCTTTGTTACACTGAACCCTCGAAAACTTTCTAGCAAAATTCTGCCTGTAAAGCCGAAAATGTTTATTTCGTGCCTCAGACGCTTCTTCTGATAATAGCCCGATAGGCAACAATGCCTCACTCATTACAGTTGCGCCATGTACTAAAATCTTGTGCATTGTAGGTGTCATAGGATGCCAGGGATATAGAGTAACGTAAAGTTTTGCAGTGTCTAAGCAATAATTGGCAAACTCGTGCAAATGGATTTTGTGACCACTTGTAATTACTTCAATAATAACTTTGATCCGGTAGATGAAATCCAATGCAATTCCAGTTATTTCTGCAGCTAATTCAGGATTGGAAAAAAATCGTCTGCTGGTGTTACCATCGTTGCTGTTTCCAAATCCAGTCTTCGGTACATCCACTATTAGCCCTAATTCACTTCTAAATTTTTCTTGGATAGTTTTTTTCCTCTCATTAACAATAGTTTTGTCCTCATCCGATCTTAATTGCCACTTTTTTACTGTGAGTTTATACGATAGGTGTAATATGCTCTCAAATAGACGAATTCTGGCGTGCAAAGTAGATAATCCGAAAGAAAGTGCATCTACGTCTATATCCCTTTTGATTTTCAAATTGTTAAATTCTTTTGAAGTAGCCCCACAAATATAGCACTTCATTGTGGACGTAGTTTGTGTTGCGGCATTACATACTTTTGCATCTATCATTGTAAATACCATTGTATGTTTTATGGAATATAACTTTCCTTCCATTAAAAAATTAGTGTTTTGTAATGTAGTAATGGCATCTTGTACATAATTAATTTCTTCTTGGATTACATCTACAGTTTCTTTAACAAATCTGATGCGAATAGGTCTACAATATCGCGGTGATGAAGGAGTTGGATTTTGCCATAATATTTTCTCCTTTTTTGCACCATATATTAGTCGAAGCGGTACGAAACTACTCTGAAAAATATGAGAATCAGAAGCATCATTTTTCATCTTTTGCTTAAATTGTGCCTGGTGTGATCCATCGCAGCCCCATTTGCTTATTAGTTCGAGGGAGTTGCATTCTTCTATTTGTGAATCACATAAAACATCTTTTAAATATGTAAGTAATCTACTTGCAGTATGATTAAGCAAATCCTGAAGATTTATTTGAGCACATGTTTCCGTTACTTCAAATGATTCTTTTGGAGGATAGCATTCACTTTTCTCTCTCTGCAGAATTTTGTAGCTAGGATAAACCTTCTTAGCGGCACTTCGGATTATTTCATATTGTTTTCGAGAAAGATCAGCTTCTACAAATATAGAAAGAGCCTTTAGAGGGGTTAGCTGTTTTACTTTATCCTCTTGTGCAGCTTTGTATGCTTTTTTTATTTTTGTAGCTCTTGCCGGAGAAGACACAATTTCTTTAAACAGACCTGAGGCATCTTTTTTTCCAGACGTTTGTAGTTGTGTTTGGGTAGCGTGCATCAATAAATCAGCATCGGTTTGAGTTCGCAAGATTTCAGTTTTTCTTCTCTTACTTCTTTCGGTCAATTCAACAAACGGCTTTTGTAGTCGTTTTGAAGACGAACTCCCAAAAAAAGGTATTGTCACTGTTCCTTCCAGCCATTTGGCATGCATGCTTACAAATCGATCCTTTTTTCTTTGTGCTGAATGCCAAAATATTTTAAAAAAATATTTGAATTTCTTTAAGCATTGATTTACTACTGATATGTCACTATCTCCCTGACATTTTGAAATTTCGCACAATTTTCTAACTAAAAATTGTAATTTCTCTTCAACGAGTTTAGAACTACATTCTTGTATAATTTGGAATAACTCTAAATTCGTATACACTTTTTCCATTTTACTCTCGAAGCTTCAAAATGGTTCTGATAACAATTTTATGCAAAAACCACAATATATATTTAAAAAAACTAAGTACCTAGAGCCCAGATTTGATTTTTTATTATATATTATTTTTGTTGTTAATGATTTTAAAAGTTATGCAAAACAGGTACATTTATTTTGCTCTATTAAATAACGTCCTTTAGCGGCCGCACAGGTGGTTAAAACCCGTTACTTACTGTTTCGCACATCCCTTTTTTACACAGGTAATATTAGGCTTATATGTAATAATTTAAATAAAAACCATCTACGTACAACCAAAACATTTTATGACTGACGAAAGGGTTTCTATCATATGTACCTATGCAAGATGAGCAAAAACAGAAAAAAGGTAAAAAAATTTGTTTGCTCTATTAAATAACGTCCTTTAGCGGCCGCACATGTGGTTAAAACCCGTTACTTACTGTTTCGCACATCCCTTTTTTTACACAGGTAATATTAGGCTTATATGTAATAATTTAAATAAAAACCATCTACGTACAACCAAAACATTTTATGACTGACGAAAGGGTTTCTATCATATGTACCTATGCAAGATGAGCAAAAACAGAAAAAAGGTGAAATTTTCAAAAAATCATAAAAAAAATGGCGCAACAACGCGCAACGTTTTTTTTTTTGAATTTAAAAGTAGAGATTTCAAATTTTATCGTGATGTATAAAATTTTTAAGAACTCAGCGGAACTCACCTTCAAAAACCTTTTAAATTTTTTTTTTTTACAAAAAAGTGAACAAAAAAATCGTTTTTTTTAATTTCGTACTAATTTTTTTATCATAAAAAATTCAAATAAAATTTTTCTAAAAATTTTCATAATTAGCTGTTTATATAGTCTTTCACAGAAAAAAAAATTCAATGTAAAATCTTTATTCGTTTATCTACAAAAAAATATATTGTAAACCTCCCAAAACCGTAAAAAGTCAATGAACACGCATGCAATTTAATCAACTTTCCTGGTTTTAACAGTGTCCCAAAACCACAAATCTCAAGCAAAAGACTTGAAAATTCACTATACGATGCAGAACTTTGTTGTCTGTCGAGCTGCGTACTTAAATTTTTCCATTTCTTAAAAAAAATTTTTTGCTTAATGTCCGGCTAGATTGGCAAAAAACCCCTATGTGCGTCGCACAGTGGCGCCCGTAGAGCAAACGAGGTTGCAAAAATCTAAATTTTCATGAGCGCCGACGAAGTTTTGAATAAACCCATGTTATAGGAAACTTTTCAACGATTTCAAATATGCCACTCTTAATAATATCACATTTTTAGTTTAGAAGATATAACAGTTCAAGGTAGATCGACTTTCGGTTTTCAAAAAAAACACAAAATTTTTACTCAATTTGTTGCGATTTCAGGTGTAATATCACGAAAAATAGGTAAATTGTCGCCTTATTTTTTGTTTGTATTGATTGATGTATTTATTAAATGTATAATGATAAAAAAAAATTAACTGTTTGCTTTGTATTTCTCCTGGTAAATCACTATTTAAAAACTATCCGTTTTTTCACTATTTTTCAACTTTGACGGAAAATAAAATAAATCTTTATTTTTCTATATTTGCCATATTTGCAAAACCTGTTCCTTGATTATTTCTTTACATAATTCAAAAAATTTTATCTGCCCGTACGTGCCCGTTTGGCTTCTAGAGGTAAAAAAGGTTTAAAAGACATGGTTGCAGAAATTGTATGGCGTCCATCCCTTATATGTTTTGACTGACAGCAGTTTGATCTAATAGTTTGAAAAAAACTACTCATTGAAATTAGCAGGTACGTACCTCACTTAAACAATACTTGGGCGTACAAATGGTCAAAAACATTATTGACTTATGGTCCCTCCAGGTAGGCACAAATCTTACTTGGACACGTGCATAATATCAAAATTGCATTATTCAGCCTAAATCCATATGCATGCAGGGAACAGGTAAATTTTTACGCATGGTAGCATAAGCCTATATATTGCAAAATAAGCATTATGCCTGGATTAGTCTACGACTGAAAGTTGGCGCAACAATTACTGAAACCATTAAACAATTTAAATACTGAAAACATGGCGTTGAACAATTTAAAATTATTTGAACTGTTTAGAAAGTCAACCACACCAAAGATTTTCACGGAAGCTGCTTTAGAAGAACTTGATAGCTTATACGGAAATATTGAGAGAAGCGAAATTATAAAAAATAATTTTTATCTGATATATGCAAATATTAAGGCAAAATGGGTGAAATCTAATCGAACCATTCAGAACTTCAACTCCAAATACGAGGACTGGCTTATATGAATATTTTACAGAAAATTGAAAAAATAAATTAAAAAAAAAATTATTTTTTTTTTAATTTGTTGGGTAATAATTTAAAACATAAAACCCTAAAGAAAAAAAATAAAAACAATCTAAAAATGTAAAAATAATTTTTTTTAGTTACCATAAAATTGATTTTTCTACTAATTTTAAGTTTGATAACCCATAAGTAGGCCCCTACAAAGCGTAGCAGCCTTTCCAAACGCTTATTTCCTAGGCTGAACAGTTATCTATCATATGCTGTTTAAACTGCTCAATTATCTTATTCGGTTCAAAAGATATGATTTTTGCAACGAAAAAACTCAAATGGCGCTACTGTGCGTCGTCAATGGAGGTGGTGTGTGGTAAACGGCAAAGATTTCTGAGAAGCAAAATCAACCTGTCCGTAGACATGTGTTGAGTGCCACGGTAGACTAGCTGGTAGTGAGCTAGTCTATCAGCGCCGGGGTTGCGGGTTCGATTCCCGCTAGAGACTCTGGTTTCTTGCAGACAAGCATTGAGAATTGCGCTATTAGCTAAAGGTGTTATGATACTTGCTATTTTTTGTATTGGATTTTTTTTAGGATTGACTGAATGAAACAACAAATGCGAGAAAGAACAAGAAATACAATTTGATAAAATGTAAACAAAACAAACAATACTGCCCACGTTTTTTTCCCCACAAAAAACCGTCATAAAAGCTAAAAATCGCAAAAAAAGTTAAAAACCGTTTCTTTCGATCAAAAACTAAAAAAATTGGCAACAGTGCTAACAATTAATCTGGAAATGTCAATTTTAAGTTAAAAAATTTTATATTTTTGTTGACAGTCTTAGATTATTTATCGATAACACATGTATATTTGCTTGACATTTCAAGATTTTTATGATATAATCGTACTCTTTACACTTAGTCAGTTTTCCTATGCAAATATATTTGCACTGTTCTCCAATATGGAAAAAATACAAAAAATAGCAAGTATCATAACAGCTTTAGGGAATTAAAAAACAAAAAAATTCCCCGGTCAGTCAAGAATGAAAAATGATCAATTAATTAATTTTAATTAATTTCAGGTTGTAAAATTCTTTTCTTCATATAAAAATAATTTATTAAAAATTAAACAATAAACAGTTTAATAAAATAACCACAATACTAATTATTGTAGATTACAATGTTCACCAAAATATTTTCAATTAATTCAATAATGCTGTTTCAAACCATTTTTTTAATTGTTCCAATTAATTTCCGTTAATTGAAATTAAAAATTATAATGTTTGCAAATATGAAAACATACACACAAACTTTCAAATATTAAAAATTTTCAAACAATTTTTTAATCGTTTCAATTAACTGTGTTGGTTGAAAAAAATATTTTAATTTGTGTTTACGTTTTATTTAGCCGCTTTTGCTGGTGGTCACATTTCAATTAAACCTATTGATTGAAACTGAACAGCAAGAAAAGCTCAAACTTACAAACGTGTTAATTGATATGATCAGTTTGTTTGCTGGCGGAAAGATCAGTACAGAATTTAATTAACAGTAAAAATTTTTAACAAATACGTTTATTGAAGTTAGTTTTTCATTTTTTCTGTGTAGTTATATCTAAAGGACGGCAATTTCAATATCAAACTTTACCAGAGTAATTGCGACATAAAGATATAACAATCTAGTCCCCATCATTTCTGACGTTCAGACGGACATCGTTAAACCAACTATCCTGCTCATAATGATATCGACATAAAATTGTACATTAAAACAACTATTTATTCTACAAATATTAACTTTGTATACTTTAGTTTTGTAGACTAATTAATTGTTGAACTTATTCCATATTTTTTTCAATAATTTAATTAAGTTTTTACCATTTGCAAATTATATTAAACAAACTATCATTTCTCTATGAACTTGATAAATGATCATTGAAAAACATTCATGAGTATAAAAAAATATTTTCAAACGAGTACTTAAACTATTTGAAAAAAATTATTATTAAATTTTAGTTCATAAACTTAAAAAAAAGTTTGTTTTTATAATTTCATAAATAATTCATTAAAATTTATGTTAATGCACATATCAATTATAATAATTATATGATACATATTTTATAGCTAAACTAAATATGCTTAATAAATACTTACCATAATGTTAATATGTGGTTTCAATATGCCTTAACCCAGCCAGCATTTTATAAGATTAATTATCATATATAAGCCTTTTTTGACTCCCCCGCAGAATAAAAAAATACACGAATAAACTTGTTTTCTAACTATATATACACAAGGAGGAAAGAATCCTACGAGGCAGTATCTACGAACAAATTCTTGCAAGCTGGGCAATCTTGGACCGCTGGGCAATTTGGACTCCCCAAAACAATGTTATGTTTCAAATAAAATTGGAGAAGATTATTTATGTGGCAACAAGTTTTTTTGGGTCATTTTTGGAAAAACTTTGAAGTCTTTAATAGCAATTTTATTTCTGATTATTAAAAGGACATACTCGAGTCGTATATGTAATTTTTGGGCGACTTAAAAAAATAGAGGGTGTTTTTTTTTAGCTCGATAAAAATTGTTAAAAGATTAGCTGTCAAACGAACTTTAATTATTATTTTGACATTAATTATGAGAATATTCCATGAACAGCGGTTGAACTTATAAAAATTTACTTGACAAATATGTCATGAGGCTCAGTTTTATCTAAACCGGCTTTTAAGTAAAAATAATTGCCACATGTGGAGTCAGACCAACACCGTGCAGAATCCATTTAATCTTGAAACTTGAAATTGAAAATTAATGTGGTGTACACGCTGGAGGTCCTTACAGAACCATGATTTATGCTTTTTGTTAGACAATATGGTAGCGATTGGTCCAGGCAAAATGTGGTTTCAATACGGCGAATTGACTTCATTTATTTTATTTTACGATAAGCCTTTTAGGATAAGTGGACCTGTTAGTTGGCCTAAAGGGTCGTGCAATTTCATACCTCCCAATTATTTCCTTTGTACACACTAGTGCTGGGATACTATCGATATTTTCTACTATCGATATTTATCGATAGTTCAGATTGCACTATCGTTATATCGATATAACTATCGACTAAATGCTTGTACTCAAGTAGGAAAACTATAACTGGTTTTTTATCAGGCTACAGTTCGTTATTTTTATCACTTTATTGAACGTGAGGGACGTATGTATGTACACACAGAAAAAAATCAATGTAAATTCGTTCAAAACAAGGTTGATTTTACATTTTTCAGTAGTGATTTTGCTTCATTGTTGTTTCATGTTAATTTAACATGATTTTACAATAACTTGAGAACAAAATTTTTTTCTTTTAAAATAACTATAATTCATGTTAATTTAACATTGCAGTAAAGTTAGAGCAAAATGTAATTAATATTGAAATAACAATCCGAATCACGTTGAATGAAAGTTATTTAAAGTTGAAACAACGTGAATTTCATGTAGAATCAAATTGGTTGGAGTGTGATATAACAGTGTGAAGACAACATATGCATTTATTTAAGAATAATTCAAAACACTTACCCCTGTAACACATGTTTCACTTATTTTGTATCTCCTTTGTTAACAGAAGCATCAGCAGAATGGCCCGATATCGTTTTCGTCATCATTCTACTTTGAAAACTTGATGTACTAGTTAACTAAATTATTTTAATTAAAAGAATACGGGAATTGTCTTCTTTTTATAACATATTTTAAACATGAAAATAAAAAGATGTACATACTTAAGTGTGTATGCATGTTAATTTAACAAGATAAGCTTTTGATTTTAATATAAAACAGGTTTTTATGGATTCAATATTGAACAATGTTATTTTCACAGTGAATAGTATTAAATAAACGTGATTTAAGATTATTTTAATATTTTTCATTTAAAATTAATATGAAATAATGATAAATCTATATATAAATCGGCTGAGGCATAACAGTTAAGAAAACTTTCCTCATCTGTATTTCAACCGATTTGAACAAAATACACACCATTTGAAAGGTATTTACTCACCGAAGTGCACAATATATATTTTATTAAAATCTGTGCAATCATTTTAGAGTTATAAGCGTTTACATTTGATACTAACACATATGCAGAACACATAATAAAAATTTTGTTTTTTTTTCAATTATCAAATAATAAAAAAATAGGGTGGTCGATTATTCAACATTTTTCAGAAACCGGTTTTCGAATATTTCGACTACATATATAAATCTTATGTATAAATCGGAACAATAAAGAACGCTCTCCTTTGTTTGTCAACCGCCCCTCTATGGGGGAAAAAAAATATCAAAAAGGGAAAATACGTGAAATTAAATTTCTTTCTTTTACATTGAAATTATAAACATAATATTATAGGTGCAGGGTCCTGAGTGAATGAAAACCTATAAGATGAAAAATTATGGTACTTTCTGTTTTTTATCTGGAAATGTTTGAATTTTCGTTAATATTCGACATATAAAGATAAAATTATACGTTAAACTGGGTGAAAAAGAACATGTAAGGGGAGCTTTTTGGTACTTTTTCGTTCAACATCTGGTACTTTGATTAATTTTCGCTAATATTTATCATAGAAACATAAAATTAAACATGCAATGTTCTGAGTAGATGACAATCTATAAGGGATACTTTTTTGTTTTTCAATTGATATTTTTTATATTGAACTTAAAAAATTACATTAACTAGAAGATAAAATATGAACCGGAGGTTGCTCCCATCATTCATTTCTTCATATGCACATACAAATTTATGGTCTAATTTTGACCATTAGGCAAACACTAGTATAAATAAAGGGAATACTTTTGCAGAAATTTACCATGATTCTCAAACAACATTTCGCCATGTTATTTTAACATTGGTATTTTTTTCTGTGTGTATGTATGCACGTTATTTTAGATGACAGTTTTTAAAAATTGCGATGCTTATTTCTGAAGGAACCAGAGTAACAGGGACTATAAGATATTTTACTGCAACTTAAGATAATGTTCTAAATTGGATTTGACTCTCAACCCAAAAGGTAATCAATCTAGCGGTCTTTTCTTCTAATGGTCGTTCATTGTTTTATCCTACACTCGCAATTGAATTTTTATTTGAGTTTTTTTACAACATCATAGAACTATCTGACAATTCAGTCCCTATGTAGACATATAACAATTTCGGCAAAAAGGCCTTAAGTTAGTAGAAAAAAAGCACAGCTAAGCAATCCATACCACCTGCCATTCTTGTCATTTGTATTTATTGCTGTAATTCTGCGCAAATTATAATAGCAAGTAAAAACTTGCGGCAAAAAACTGTGTGTGTATAGCTGCCGTAACATGTCTTCATAGCTGTATTTTAAATAATAATATCGATATTGTTATTTTTCCTATCGATATTTTCGATAGTTTACGACTATCGATAGTTTCCCAGCACTAGTACACACACAGAAAAAACCCTGTTTAAATATGGTCACCTCCAACAAAGAACATTTTAAACATATCTTGTTTAGTTTAACCATATCATTGTCACCGACAACCATATTATGGTTAAATAAGTCCATCATTTTATTCTAATTTCTTCGACCTTTTTTTTTAAATATTTTTCTTCTTTTTTAATGCTTGAGCTTAAGGTCACTTTTATTTTAAATATTTCTTTTATTATTTGTATCGATATTTCGATTTCCTTTGGAAATCTTCTTCAGGATATTGTATTTATAAATTTTAATAAAAATTAACATAAAATTATGTTTGACAATTAATAAAAACTAAAATTAAATTTAAAAATTTTTTCAACATTCAATAACATTTTATAAAATCAAAATATTAAAAAATTAAAAAGAGGAAACAAAAAACAATTTTAAAATATTTCCCTTTTTCGAAAAATTTTTAACAAATCTAACTTAAGCCATCTGAACTTTATTTTAGAAAACAACCATAGATCTAAACCTATTTCCCTTTACGTCAACCTATTTATTCTTGTTCAATAAATATCTATAAATCTGAGCTAAACCTTCAGTATCATTTTTAAAATTAATCCTTTCTTCAAATGGAACATTATTTATTTGTAACATTTCTAACATATATCTTCTTTTCTTAAAACCTTCCACGTTTAAAACGGATGTGTTCTCGAATTCTGGATAATGATTTAAATCCCTGCAATGAGTCGATAAAGCTGTACCATGTGCTGAATTATAATTTCTATATTTTTGGTCATGTTTATGTCCAGCTATTCAAGTTTTCAGTTTCGTCCCAGTTGTTCCTACATATATTTTCGCACACTGTTCATTATTGTTGCCACCACAAGGTATTTTATAAACTAAATTTGACATATCTAACTTTTGTAATCTATCTTTCATTCTTGTGAATAATCTACCAACATTATTATTTACCTTGTGTGCCATTCTATATTTCCCTTTGTCATAAATATTTGAGTTCTCTAACCTTTCTGAAAAACCAGGTACATAAGTTAATGATTTATATATTTTAGGTGCTAAGGTCTCACCAATATTTCGAGATTTTCTTATATTATATTGTCTTATTAATTTGTGAATAAGTTTGTTAGGAAAACTATTATCTTGTAAAATATTTCCAAGAATTCTTTTATTTTTCCTATGAAATTTATTGTCACTTATTTTCAATATTCTATCTATTTGATTATTAGCTGTGTTAATAATAATCCTCTTAGGATGCTTAGAAAAATAATTTAAGATTCTACCTGATGAGGTTGGTTTTTTATACCAATCTATCAATAACCTATTAAAGGAATGACTTTTTACCAATGTATCCAAATATGGAATCGAATAATTTAATTCCCTTTCAATAGTAAACCTGATATTCTGATCAAAAGAATTAAACGTTGATAATAAAATATCTATCTCATTTTCATTAACTATAACAAATAAGTCATCTACATATTTTGTTATGATTTTCGGTTTATTAATCAATTTTCCTAGACATGTATCTAATAATTTCTCCATCACAATATCAGCAATTATTGGAGATGCTGGTGAACCCATTGGAAGCCTCTTTTCCTGTGCATATATTTCATTATCAAACTGAAAATATCTATTATCAACTACACAGAATTTTATAATTCTAAAAAATAAATCTTTATTAATATTCGTTATCACCGAAATTTTATCCCAATTTTCCTCTATAATTCTAATTGCCAAGTCAACTGGAATACTAGGAAATAACGAAACAACATCAAGTGATATTAATTTTTCATTATCTTGAATAGAAACATTTTTTACCCTTTCTTTAAATTGTACAGAATTCATAACATTATACTTTGAATTCTCTGTTAACTTCTTAAGTATATGCGAAATATATTTACATAAATCATGTGAAGGTGAATTTATACACGAACAAATTGGTCTTAATGGAAAATTTTCTTTATGAATTTTTGGTAATCCATATAATCTTGGTGCTACAGATATTGAAGTTTTTAATTTGACTTTTTCTACTATTGTTATTATTTTCAATTTAAAAAGTTTTTCAACAAAATTATTGTTAATTTTCTGAAATCTGCTCGTAGGATCTTTTTCTAATAGGCGAAAAGTAGTACCATCACCTAATATATTTTCAATTCTGGATATATAATCCCTTTTATTAATTGCTACTGTTGTGTTACCCTTATCCGCTTTTAAAATCATTATTTCCCTATTATTTCTAAGAAATTTTTTACTAAATTCTACTATATTTAATGTAAATCTATCTCTATTATCCAATGACATTTTATTTAAATGATTTTCTATCACTGTAACAAAATTAGATCTTTGAATTTCTTGTTGTTCTTTATTCTCTACAGTCTCAATAAAATCTTCACCATCACAAATAACTTTCATTATTGGAAAATCTTCTCTTTTTACTGGAAGCGCATGTTTATGTCCCAATGACAAAATCCACTGAGCATCCTCTGGTGTATCCCTATCTGTTTTATTGACAAACCACTTATTATTTAACCTTATTCCTAATTCTCTTCTCCGCAAATTAATAAGACAATCAAACTTTTTCTGATGTACCTGTTTTTCTTTCTTCGTTAATCCGATATTCTGTCCTCATATTTTAAAAAAGTTTTTATCAACTCATTATTTAGTAATCTACTTATAATATATTTTAAATACTTCAATTCATCTCGATCATCCTTCAATTGTTGATGTTTCTATTTAATAGCTGAATTAAAAATCCTGTTTTATAATCCTTGAACATAGTTTCCAATTTGATTGAATATTGAAGGAGCTAATTTTCCATTAAAAATTTTGAAAATATTTCTAGTAGAGTCTTGGATAAATTTTGGTATAATCCCATGAATACGACATCTTATCAAAAACGTAATTGTTGCCTTGCATTTTACTAACTTTTCTCTTACTAATTTGAACCTGTTGATCCATTTTCTATTACCCTCATGTCTCTTGAAATCTTGGTAATTCATCGTGCTCTGTTTCTTTGTTAATAATTTTATTCTAATTTCTTCGACCTTTTTTTTTAAATATTTTTCTTCTTTATAAATGCTTGAGCTTAAGGTCACTTTTATTTTAAATATTTCTTTTATTATTTGTATCGATATTTCGATTTCCTTTGGAAATCTTCTTCAGGATATTGTATTTATAAATTTTAATAAAAATTAACAAAAAATTATGTTTGACAATTAATAAAAACTAAAATTAAATTTAAAAATTTTTTAAAAATTCAATAATGTTTTTAACAAATTTAGCAACACCCCATCTGCTGTTGATATGTATAAATATATAAAGAACCGAATTTATTGCTCAACTATGATTAAAATTTCCCCGGGAGTTTTCTCCCTTCTCCCATTTTTCCTTTGTAAATTCAATTGATTATATTTAAATTTATTTTTTTGTTCTGCGAGTGGTTACGTTAATTCACTGGTTTATGATGATGAACCAGCAACAATTGAAACATTGGAGGTCTATTTATATTGTTCATGCTATTAGTGCAATTCGGCCAGCAATGCTCGAAATGTGTCCCAAAATTGAACGTCCAGTATAACGACATATTTCTGATGTGCGAAAGAATTCTTTCTTCCGTACAAATACATAAAAAAAAAATAAAATTAATTTGAAGTCTTTTAAAGTACTCACAAAAGACAAATTGTTGCAAAAATTGCCTTAGAAATGATATCTGGGAAATTTCTATCAAATGCTTGTGTGTAAGTATACCATACATACCCACACACAACTCTTCCCCTCTTACTTCAATACAGAGCCTAATGACACTTTAATTAAATTTCATTCAATATAAGGAGGAAAAACATAAATTTATTAAGATTAGAAACAATTATTCATTTTAATATTCGTGACGACTATCAATATTTTAAATTGGGCGGGCGAAAGGTGCTAAGGAGATTCAATTGTCCATAATTTCTTTAGTTTAAATCAATTAAATTTGTTTTACATTTTATTAATGACAAGGAATTTCGTTAATTTAGTTCTGAAAAATTACGTCGCGTTAATACTTGTCTTAACAAAGTGGCGCCTTTTGAAAATGTTCTCTGTTGCCTGTTTGCGTACACAAGTTTTTTTTAAATACTTCTTAAGAAAAAGATTGGAAGCGTCGAACGCGTCGACCAAATAAAATCGCTGCCTTTTGAAATACCGCACTCTCTAAAAATATTTTTATCAGCTGCATTGTTTACATAACTGTATTGGCTTGTTGGTACCACCTTTAAGTCCCTGGTAGCTGACAGTAAGAGTAACGTTGCAAATCATCTCTTTTATATTGTTGTATGTAAATAAATTAGAGCGATTAAAGTTAGCAGTAAGATTTAACTTTACCGCAACTCCTACATCTGTAGAAAATAGGTTTTTCTAACTTTTTTACGGTACCATGTGAGATAAGGACATAATGGCTTGATTGCTCAATTGAATGAGAGATAAAGCCATATTTTTCCAAATTATTGTTATGCATGGTGTTAACATTCTGTAAATGGAAAATCCTTAGTTATCATTAAAAAAAATTGTTTTATTCTTGTTACGCACGCAGGAAAACTTAACTCAGCGAAGCCACCTGCCCGTAGGCACGGCCGCAGGCCGCCACGCAGAAAAACTTTAGTATGCGAAGCAAGAAGCAAATTAATATACATTATTATTAATATTTTAACATAAAGGCTACCGCGACCCAAAGGATCCTTCATGCAACCCAAGTGTTCACTGAGGTAGATTGAGGCTAGAAATAAAGCCAATTATTTTACAGAAAATATGAATTTCACCTGAATTGATTAAGATAACTCCAAGAAACTTCATTCAACTTTTGTTCTTATCAGTGTGAGTAGATTTTATAATTTTTTCAACTAAACCTTACACTAGACAAGGCCAGAAAATACTACTACAAATTATCTCTTAATATGCGAAAACCTTTTAAAAATTGTTGTTAAAACTTTATTAAAACTATGAAATTTTTTTGAAAACTATATAGAACTTATATTTAAATAGATTTCGGGTTTCTCTTAATTTTTCACTTTTACTTATTAATTCAGTGTTGTTTGGAAGAAAATACTTTCGTAGATCTTGCAGCAACCTATTTCGGTGGGTTTTCACACATTTAATTAAGGCTTTTTTCTATATTTTTCATAACTTTGTTTTGCTTAAATTTGTTTTTCACAGTGTTTAATACTGGATATCAATCTGTTTAGTTTCCCACCCTTAATTATTGTATAATATTCAAAACGAAAAGATCTCTTCGAGTCTCTTTAAATGTTTCATTAATTTCGGTATTGCCGATAGAAGATTGACTTTGTTCAGTCCTCTGCAGCGAACGCATTTATACATTTATTATTTATAACGCAAAATATTTGCGAATACGAATGTTATTTAAAAGGCGAAAAATCGGCGATACGAATACGAATATTCGTAGCATCACCAATCCGTTCCACTAAACGGAGATAAAACAAAGTTTATGGTATCTACCACCAAGACTTCTAGCAGATTCGGACGAAGAGTGTTAGTTGAAAAGTACACCTTTGAGATAATCAATGACTTTACCCAATAAAAATTTTTGCCATTTTGTGAAGCACTAAGGTACATTTAAAAAAATAAGCGCACAATTATGCGCTGCGCAATAAGACATACAGAAATGCAGTAAAGTAAGTGAAAGAACTCTCAACAACTTTTATAAAAAAAAATAACATTTCAAGTGCTACGGCATTCCCTTACTACGAAGCAGGCTTGTAAGGGAGAATACTAAAAAATAACTGTATCAAAACATTCAGTGTGTAAAGATGATCGTTACATCCAACAATATTTATGTGCGCTGAATAATGCGCTTTATGTGTCAAAAATGTATTGCTTCAAAGTGGGAACTCGCCATATAAAATTCATGTCTTCCGTAAGCGCAATGGTAAGCGAAACCCTTATGTTTCTCCCTTACAAACCTGCTTCGTTGGAAGCTCCATTTTTTATTGGGTATCTACCTCGGCACCAACATAAACAAAACAAACAACACCAGTTTTGAGATAAAACGAAGAACAATCCTGGCTTATAGATGCTACTTTGTACTAAGCAAGAAGATCAGAGAGCTTGGAAATATATTATATATATTATACAAATGTTCTGTAATAGCCGATTAAGAAAGTACGTAAGTAAAACGAGGAAATATATTCTACGTTCGACTGCAGGAACAAATGTTCTGTAATAGCCGATTAAGAAAGTACGTAAGTAAAACGAGATAAAGATGCCAAAAACAGCTGCATTTGTTTGTGTAAAACTCTGCAGTAAATCAACAGGCGTTTAGCATAGTCCTAATGATTGCAACATAGTCTAAAATTAACCATAGGTCCACATATGAATAACCCCAATTCCTAAAATCACTTAACTTCAGTTAACAAGGTTCTAACTGGCTGATAGAACCTTGTGTACTTAGAAAGGCAATATGTGGAAATCTTAATTGCAAATAGAACCTTCCCAATAAAAAATGGAGCTTCCAACGAAGCAGGTTTGTAAGGGAGAAACATAAGAGTTGCGCTTACAATTGCGCATACGGAAGACATGAATTTTATATGGCGAGTTCCCACTTTGAAGCAATACATTTTTGACACATGAAGCGCATTATTCAGCGCATAAAAAAATGTTGGATGTAACGATCAGCTTTACACACTGAATGTTTTGATACAGTTATTTTTTAGTATTTTCCCTTACAAACCTGCTTCTTAGCAAGGGAATGCCGTAGCACTTGAAATGTTATTTTTTTTTATAAAAGTTGTTGAGAGTTTTATCACTTACTTTACTGCATTTCTGTATGTCTTATTGCGTAGCGCATAATTCTGCGCTTATTTTTTTAAATGTACCATTAGTGCTTCGCAATATGATAAAATTTTTTATTGGGTTGTTGCTCAGATTCAAAATATTATATTGCACAAATAAAACCAAATGTCCTATAACTTTTTCATAAATGGTTGCCTTTTTAGTGGTTTTTTCAGTAGTGGTCAATATTGTACGTTCTTTCAATGACTTACATAGGTATCTAATTAGTCAACAATAACTTTAAGGAAATTGACTTTGAGTTTAGGAAATAGATTTTAATCAAATTATCAAGTTTTATACTGTTAAATAGTTTTGCCACGATTTTAATTGCCAAAAGAACCATCCCAATAAAAATTAAGCTTCAAACGTAGCTAGTTTGTAAGGGAGATATGTCAAAGTTTCGCTTACCAACTCGCTCAAGGAAGACATCAATTGTATGTGGCGAGTTCCACACAAAAACCGCTTTACTCAACGCATATAAAAACTGGTGACGGTCAAGATCAGCTTTACACGCAAAATTTTTTGTTGCTACAGTTACTCTTTAATATTCTCCCTTACAAACCTGCTTCGTAGTAAGAGAATGCTGTGCCCCTTTAAATGCTATTTTTTTATAACTTTCTTTGTCTTTTTGCGCCGCGTTTAAATTAAAGACCTGCACGAGTGTATCAGTAAGTATTGTTAAAACAGATACACCAGATATATATCTGTTACTACTGATATAAATGAGAGAATGAGTGTAACTGATATTGTATGGTTTTGCTTTTGCCCACTCACCATATCTTAAAAACAAAAACAGATGCTTATGGTTTTGGATTGAGTGTGTCATAACATTTTTTTTTTTGCTTACAAACATCTGCTGTCACCATAAATATTTCTACAATATCTGTGGTAATCTGTTGTATTTTTAAATATTGTTGGCGAGTTGATGAAAATAAGAGAGTTTGTAAAAATTTGTACAAGATCTCAACCAGGGGTGCCAGATGGTTTTAGTAAAAAATCGGCATATTTTCAAAAACAAATCGGAAATCAAATTATGAAAAAACGGCAAATTATAATTACTGTTTTAAACACAATAAAACATATTTTTAATGACAAAAACAACAAAGCAAAACCATTAACCATTACATAATGCTTTAAAATAAATAAATAAAAATAAATGTTTTATAAATAAAGTTTATTTAATTAAAAAAATACGGGGTATCTTATAGCAGATTTATATTTTCAAACTTAAATAAAAATTTTAATAATTGACACAAAGTTTTATTAAAAGCATTGAACGGTAGAATGGAAATGCGGGTTTTATTTTTTAAAGAGTATGTCATCCACATGTCTTGTGTCGACTTGAGCACACTGTTCAAAACGGAGCCTTGTTTTTCGAGAATTTAAAAAAATAAATGACCCAATTTTCTCATGCGTGGATAAGGCACACCAAACATTTACCCTGGGGCAATGTAAAGGTATTTGATGTTTCAATCGAAGGTTTTCGGTTCTTGGAGACCAGTAACGGTAGATTGGTTTGTTGACGTGGCTATTTGAGTGAAAATGAACTTTGAACAAAATTTGTCGACGAGCAATTACGTAAGAATCATTACCCTTACAAAATATCTCCTCAGCGAACTGTGACTCACAAATCCTCCCAATCGATAATTCCAACGGCGCCAACCTTCCTCCGCACCGTTTATTTCTATTTGAAATAATCGCATTTAAAAATATAATTTTGCCACCAGACACCCTTTATATGAATAGATTTTACTTAAAGGTAAATTGCAGGGACCGTTAATAAGAGTGATCCATATAACTTTAGCTTGAAAACTCTCCATATTAGAGTCAGCGGAGACCTATACTGTCTTATACCAAGGTTCGTCTCATTAAGAACCTATGGTGATCTAGAATAAACGATCTTAACTCCACAGTTAAAAATAATTTTTCAATGAAAAATAAAAGTAGGTATGGATGAACTCTTAAAAAGAGAGTTTTATTTCGCAGTCATAAAATAATGACAATTAGTTTAATTGCAGTGCAAGCTGATTAGATAACATTGCTTTACAAATTGTAGTGATCTGACCAGCTACAAGCTTTAGGTGTCCAAGTACAAAATATGAATTTAATTAAATGTCGGTTAAAATCAAACTCCTGAAATTAGTTTTTATTTATGACGGCTTAATAAAACTCTTTTTTTAAGAGTTAAATTCGACCTTTTATGTTTACGTTAAAAAATAGCTGTTTATATGGACTTTTTGTTTTTATTTCAAAAATAACTCAGGGACTAAAAATAATTACTTTTATTATTTTTTGTAAAGGTTACGAGAAAAAATTCCTTTATTTTCAATTGTGAGCCTTTAACCATTATCGTTATATATATTTTTTTTTGGTTGTGGTAACCAATTATTAATAACCTAAGTAATTTTTTGTTTACAAATATCTATTGGAAAAAATTATTTATTTTTCTGGTTACAATTCTTAGCTTAAGTAAAACATATGTACCACATTTCTTTAAGCTTCTCATATGAAGTTGTATATTTTTCAAAATGTGTTTGTTGGGTTAGACGCACTACAAACACTGCATATATAAAAAAAATATGTATAACCATTTTTTCCTTAAGTATAAGCGCTAAATTAATAAAAGTTGTCTCTTTGTGTAACAAGTTACCCAAAATTAATAATTTGTATAAAACAAACCAAAAATCACCGTGCTGTAAGTGTTTATCAAAAAATAGGCACTTTGATAATTTAGAGGAAAAAAATCGTCAAAATGCAGATTTATCGGTAAATATGGTAGGCCTGATTACAACGCTTCCTGCTAGTTTTTATTTTTTACAAATACACATGTATGTACACGTGTTTAGTTCTTTCAGAGTTTTTTTTTTCAATAATTTTTGTCTACTTGGCACTTGAACGAAGAAAACGCAACCTTTTAATTTCATGAAAGAATTTTTTACACAAACAAAATACATATCGGTACCGAAAATTTCAAAAATGTTTGCCTTCCAAAAAAACAGGCAGCACATTTTGTTCTTGTAAAGTTTTTTTTTGTTTGTTTTTTTTTGTGCTCGAACCACATCACGCAAAAATGATTGAAAAAGAACTGTTCATGTGTACATATTTTCTTTTTGTAAAAAATTATTTTTTAGCCGGCCAAAGGGTCGGCTCTTTTGCGTTGAAAAATAATTGAAAATAACGGTATCGTACAATAAGTAACTTATTGTATTCCATCAGCATCCACTAGGATCTGCTTTCGCGAAACAGATATTGGCAGATATGATACTCTCTTTCGCTTTTGTATCAACTTACATCCACTCTTTTACAAATCATATCAAGATCAACTTATATCAGAAACACAAGAGCACTCATCCATACGCATCAACTTTAGAAAAAACACAGAAACAGATATAAACAGATGTATCTGTGCAGGTCTTTAGTTTAAATATGCGCTAACATTTTAAATGGTACCGTTAGTGTTTCGCGCAGTAAGAAAATGTTTCATTGGGATGGTGGTCAGATTTGTTATTGAAAATTGTATAAGTTTGGAACAATTCATCGAGGAAATACATATTATTCATTTGATAAAAAAAGGAAAACTATGCAGTAGAGGATGAACCAAATGTTGCATTAACCTCTGAAAGAACACAAAAGCTGGCCATAAAGCAACATTTTGGAACTGAAACGTGCGTCAAACAATACAACAGGCAGTGTTAATTTATATAAGCTCTCTAGTAAAAGACAGCACGAAAAGAAATTTTGAATTAACAACATTGCTTTATGAGCGGAAAATATGACTATCAAACAAATTTTACACAAAACGAACGTTTGGAATTCTTAGGGGGAGTAACTTCTTTGATCAAGAAGAAAAGTAAAAGTATGTGTTGAAATCAACCAAGAGATTTTAAAGTTTTCGAAATGGAAAAAATGGAGAAACTTTTGAGCTACTTTGCAGAATTGTCTGGAAATATGATTCGCGATTGTAAGACATTTTGTCCTGGTACTTTTGGGATTTTCCAAAAACTAGTTTACAACACACACGAAAATAAAAATAATGTCACTGGCATAGATAAGAGATGTAATTACGGATTGAAGTTCGTAAAATTAATTTCTAAAGACGAGGCTCCTGAACTAAAAACACATATTGAGAGGCTTTTTGGTAATTATTTTTAGTAGCTCAAGCTTGTTTATCTGTTTAGTCCTCTAAATCCCATTATTGCCAGCAAAAATTTGTCTTATTAAAAAGAAAAACTATTTATTTAAATATAATGAACCCCAATAGAATTGTATCTCCGTATGGTTACTTAGCGACATCAGCTACATAAATTAATTTGTTAAAATATAAAAAATATCTCAGTACACATTGCTTAGTACACCGGATCGTGTAGATCGCTCTATTGTTAATTTTAACAGTTTTCTAAAACTAGCTTTTCAACATTCCAATATTGCCCTCAAAAAAAACGAAAAATATCAGCATATATTCCACATGTGTCGAGCGTCTCTTGTCTGAAAAAAGGAGAGCTCGAAGAGAGTGGCAATTGCACAGATCCCCGAAACTTAAGAACTTACTGAAAGAGTGTACAAAAAGGCTAAGAAAGTTACTGCAGATTCAGAAAACGGCTTCTTTGGAAAAGTATCTTAACCCTTATGTGTGTGGACAGGTACCTGTGTACCTATTGCGTTTTCAAATCGAAATTTTTTATATAAGATTTTAGTCTTCAATTCTACAATTTCATGAGAACTCCTAACTTTTTGTTATTATTATATTTTCATAGGTGTTTATATACAATATGAGTTGGGGGGGGGGGGGGGGGGGGGCGTGGCATACCAATTTGCTTTTTGCACCCTTAATAGGGTGAATAGGTACCTGGGTACCTGTATACGTTTTATATTACAAATTTTTTTTTTTTGGGTGTAGGATTTTAAAAAATATATGAAAAGGAGGAAGCCAGAGTAAAATTCTAATATTATATCATTAACCATCGATTGTTTGTACAATACAAGACAAAAAATTAGATTTCTCATACAATTTGCATGAAGGTACCCAGGTAAATATCCACCCTATAGAAGGTGTTTTTTTTTCCACACACATAAGGGTTAAGGAACTTGATGCAACTCCACAATAAGACAACTCATTATGGCGTGCGGCTAGAAATCTTAAAAGGCCAGTAGTCTCTAAACCACCATTAAGAAACTTGAATGGAAGTTGGGCAAGAAATGATGTTGAAAAAGGAAATCTATTTGTTAACCATTTAAAAAACGTATTTACCCCAAGAAAGCCCCTGGTTTTGATAAGATCAGCAACAAAATGCTTTTGGAACTACCCAGCATAGCAAAGAAAATGATTCTTTTAATTTTTAACGCTTTTTTACGTCTGGAATAGTATCCTCAAAAGTGGAAGGTCTCCTTAGTCACCATGATACCTAAACCAGGATAGGATCACACAAAAGTTGAGTCATATAGGCCTATAAGCATACTTTCTAATATATCAAAGCTGTTTGAGAAGCTGTTAGTGTCAAAATTGACCCCAATTTTAAATGTAAATATATGTATTCCCTACCACCAGTTCGGCTTTAGAAGAGAACACAGCACAATTGAGCAAACCCACCGAATAGTAAACGCAATAAGAAAAGCCTTTGAAGAAAGTAAATATTGTTCCGCTCTCTTCATCGAAGTTTCTCAAGCTTTTGATAAAGTCTGGCATGAAGGCTTATTAATAATTTTAAGCTAAACTTACCAGTAAACACTCACAAGCTGTTAAAAAAGCTACTTAGTCGGTCGTCAATTTATTATTAAGGAAGGAAATTTCTGAAGTTCACCCAAGCCAATTTGTGCTGGAGTCCCACAGGGCAGCACCCTGGGCCCTCTATTATACTTAATTTATACTTCGGATATGCCACCAAACAACTACACCCAAACTTCAACATTTGCAGACGTTACAGCTTTTCTAAGTGTCCACGAAAACCGTTATGAAGCATCTCGTTACTTACAGCATCATATATTTCAACTAGAAATATGGTTAAGACAATGGAAGATAGTGGTCAATGAGCAAAAATGCGTACATATAACCTTTACATTGCGCCGGGAATCTTGCCCCCCTTTTATAATCAATAATCAAATAATTCCTTAACATTCGCATGTAAAATATCTCGGTACACATCTGGATCGGCGATTAACGTGGAAATGCCACATAGAGGCAAAATTAACTCAAATGAAACTAAAATCCATTCAAATGCATTGGCTTATTGGAAGAAATTCTGTCCTTAGTCTAGACTGCAAGCTTCTACTTTACAACTCTATCTTAAAGCCTATCTGGTGCTACGGTATTCAACTATGGGGCACTGACTCGGCCTCTAATATCGACAAAAATCAAAGGCGCCAAAATAAACTTCTTCGAATAATTACAGCCGCTCCCTTGTATATTAAAATCTCAAACATCCATAAGGATTAAAATATTTAAAAAGACTTGAAGAGCACCAAAATCCACTAGCTCGAATTATTTTAAATCATGGCGGCCACACGCGTAACACAAAGTTCTATTTGGTACTTAGAACCAAGTTGTCCCAATTCATGTGCCTTTTCGTTGAGCAACAGGGTTCTATCGTGGTTTAAGTCTCAAATTGTGCAAAAACTGTTCAAAAACGGTTTTTAAACTAATTGGAAACGGACTTAGTAAAGCGATTAACAACATTCAACCTTACTTTTGTCAAAAGTACTCTTTGTGCAAATAGAACCTTGTTGTCCTAATCTCACGAAATATTGTTGTCATATACAAAGTTATTAATGTATTTAAATTATAAAAAAAAACATCTAAAAAAAAAAATTCTTATTTAGCCTAAATGAATGTGTTTACGTGATGATAAAAAATACTTTAAAAGAAATTAAATTGTTTCAAAAACAAACAAAAATATATATTAATAATGTTAAAGCATACATTAATAATTTTTTAAATTCTCCAAAAAAAAACCGATATTAATTTTCTGTCTAGTCACATAACGAACAATAATTCTTAAATATATCATAGCATTTGTATCTAAATGTTTTTAACCATGAGGCTTATATAGATTTTTTTTGTTTAACATTTTTTTTTTTTGCTAATTGTAAGTCAAACGTTTACAATTTTTTTTTTAGAAGAGTGGCTTAAAATGGATTATTTTTGTTTTTATTTATTTATTTATTTATTTATTGAAATCCTGCTCAACAAGAATATATCTTATAATTATAGAGCAAGAGTATTAATGTTAATAGAAAAAAAGCCACAACAATTTAATAAATAAAATTAAATTAAAATTAATAAAAAAATTAAATTAAAATTAAAAGTACAAAATTAAACAAAATTAAAAAGTACAAAATAAAAATTAAAAAGTACAAAATTAAAACGTACAAGATAAAAATTAAAAAGTCCAAAAATAAAGCAATAAAAAATTATAAGTTCAAAATTAAAACAAATTTAAATTAAAAAATTTAAAGAGGAAAGTTATATGACCTGTGGTCTATTTATTGAAGAAATTAATTAAAGAAATTAAAAATGTGTTGTTTGAATTGTATTGCGTTGCTCACTTGCTGAATCTTAGGAGGAAGAGAATTCCAAAGACGTGCAGCATTGATGAAAAATTGCCATTCCGATATAAGGCATCGATGCACAGGTATTATCAACCTTTTGCCTCTCAAGGATCTTGTGAAGTGAATCATATTAAATAAGCAAGCTGGTACTTTACTGTAAATGATTTTAGGCAAAAACATTAGCATTTTAATATTTATTAAGTTCTCAAATGATACACCATAAAGACATTTTGAGAACGATGAAACTCTATCATGCCTTTGCAGTCTATAAACGTATCTTATAATGTTATTGTAAAGTACATTAAGTTTCCTCTTACTGTTAGAGTCACACTTGCCGAATAGTTCACAGCCATACAAAAGTCCTGGAATTAAATACGACTTAGCCAGGAGCTTCCTTACGTTGAGCGGTGTAAAATATTGTGTAGCCCAAAGCGATCTTAACTTCTGGTAAGTCTGTGCCACTAGTGCATCAATATGACTTGACCAAGTCAAGTTGTTATTAAATACTATCCCTGAATTTTTCACTTTTTGAACAATCTCAATAGGCTGGTTGTTAATCAATACATTAATGCCGGTGATATGTTGGGATCTCCTATGTATTATCATAAATTTTGATTTTTGAGGATTAAGACACAAACCGTTTCTGTCTGCCCAGCGGAAAATTCTATTCAGATCATGGTTGAGTTTTTCAACATTCTCCGCTACGGAGATTACTGGGCTACTGAGGTACACCTGAACAGCATCAGCATACATGTGTATATTGCAGTGTTGCAGTTGTTGTGGCAAATCATTAACGTAGATGGAAAACAGCAATGGCCCCAATATTGAACCTTGAGGAACTCCCCTTGAGACTGCTATGGGCGTGGAAATATTATTATTGACACATACAGACTGAAAACGGTTAGTGAGGTAAGAATATAACATTGATGTAGCCGTTGTTGAAAAGTTGAAGAGATTCTTCAGTTTCAAAGAAAGTATTTGATGATTAACCGTGTCAAACGCCTTAGAATGATCAAGAAGTACTAAGTTCACTTTTCTATTATCGAGATCACGTCTTATGTTCTCAGTCACTTCAGTTAAAGCTGTTACGCAACTATGTTGATTTCGGAAACCAGACTGCTTGCATGTCATTAAGTGATTTTCATTAATATATGTGGTCATTTGGGCACATAATAATTTTTCAAATGCTTTGGAAAGAAAACTCAATATTGAGATTGGCCTATATTCAGTGTTTGACTTAGGTATTGGAATTATCTTTGCATATTTCCATTTTTCAGGAAACGTACTTGTTGTTATAATGGTGTTGAAGAGATGTGTAATAAAGGGCAGAATCAACGGAAGTATAATTCTGATGAATTTCGGATGCATGTTATCAAAGCCAACTGCATTTGATTTGACAGAAACGAAGCTAGAAATCAAATCTGTTTGATCGACACATGAGAACTCGAATGGAATTTGGGTTTGATAAAAACAAGAATCTACATTATTGTAGTCGTTCTGTATTCCTGAGAGTTCATCCCAGTCAAGTGTACAGCCACTGTTGCTACACTTCCTGCCAATTCCTATATCCTGAATAGTTTTCCAGGTATTTTTGGAACTTAAAGTAAAGATAAACAACAGTAGGCAGAAATAAATTAAACATTTTAATATTTAAGTGTTAAACGGCAAAACCCTCTGAAGAAATTGAGTGGGTACAATTGAAACATGACAGGGTAACCTGTCCGTGAAAGCCTGGGTTCGAGCCCCGCTGCAGTCAAGAACGAAAAATTATCAATAAATTTTAATAAATTTCATGTTGTAAATTTCCTTTCTTCATAAAAATAATTTAATGAAAATTAAATTTGATTAACAACCAGTTGAACAGTCACCAGTTACTACAATACTAAGTACTAAATTTAAGAACCAAATTTTAGAAAGTACCAAAAAAAGTGTCACACCACCGGTGAAGACTGTACTGTAATTCATATATTTTTCTACCTTTTTGTTTTTCATATGCCAGTTAAATGATTAGTTCTCTCTTTTTGTACTTGTTCTTTTTTCACAAATCCCAGAACTAATCTGTTGGAACAATTGAACCATTTCCCGCAGGGTATATAATATATAAAATGGTGGCGATATGCAAGTTGTTGATGATCGTCGATCAAAATCCCCTCCTTTAAATCAATTTAATGGCCCTTTTATTCCAATCAATATATTCTATTGAAATAAGTTCCAATTAAGATTTATATGCATAGAAATAAAATCATAAAATTTTCGATGATGATTTTCCCAAATAAAGAGTACTCTTGGACCAGACTTTAAAAAAAAAAAGAAAAACATTCGGGATAACTAAAGTTTTTTATACTTAGTTAAAGTACGAATCCTACTTAAAAATTTAACTACGAATTTCACTAAAACGACTTAAAGCAATCCTTAATGCGATTACTTTTGAAAATCATTCTCGCAATTTCTTAAAATAAAAATTCTAAGACCAAGTAAAACAATGATTGATGTTTTCGTTTGTAGTGCCATTCTAAAGGTAAAATTACAATTTGCGCATTTTAATCTCATATAACTTATTAGGGACATCTCTCAGCATTGCATTCCATATGCGTGCATAAGCGTGTGCAAGATACATTTCCGCAAGGTATACTTGTCAAAAAGAAAAACAATTGAATGCACATATTTTGGTTCATACATACGAAATTTGGTTTGTGGCTGACCCTAATGAGTCTACCTTGTGTCAATGTACCTGGCGCGTGTATGGAAAAGTTTGTTGTAAACACTACAACAACACCATACAAGTAGGTAAAAAAACGATTTGCTTTTTTTATGTAGAAACAAGAAGAATAAAATACACTATTTTCATGTTTTTAAAGTAAAATAAACAGCTAAAGTTCCCATTTAGTTTATATTTAGCTAAATAAATTAATTTTGTAAGTAGAGACCATGTCGGGCATGATACTAATGTCTTATAATTGAAATTCTGTAATGTATCAAACGGGTAAGTAAATCAATTATAATAATATTGTCCTTCTGTCTCTGGTTCTCCAGGATAAGTGTTTTCTGTAAGAATCAATCTAATTTCACTTTCGGATTATTTCATGTATGAACTCGGGATTAAATCAATATTATCATACTTTAATCAATCGCATTTCCAGATGGATTTAATCTTAGTTTTATTTAAATTAATCTTATTTTCGGTAAGTACTTGATTCAAGAAAATCCAAACCTACCCTACTACTGATAACGCTGCGGATTGATTTAAGTACGGGTGGACTGATTTTTTTTTGTGTACGCCTTAATTTTACTAAATTATACCTTTTCTTAACTTAAACAAAGAATATCGTCCATTTGCTATATTGCCTTTCTTTTCAAAATGTTTGAACGAGTACTCCATTAATAAATTATTAAATTCGTTAGTGATAACTGGTTAAAAAAGACAATCAGGATTCCAATGCAATCACACATGCAATACGTAGTAGACTTGGTGATAGCAATATTTCATTCCTTGTTCTTCTGGACCACTCCAAGCCATTTGATACGTTGGTCAATGGAGTTCTCTGCTTAAACTGCAAATTCTATTTTAAAAATAAGAAATCATCACCCTCGTTACCTGAAAAGTATGCCACAAGGATCAGTACCCAGTAAAAACTTCGCCTACAAAATAATGTGTTGAGTAATCAGAAAAACATGAAGGCACTACTTACAATTCTACTGAAAGAACCAATGAATTTTACAAGGGACGTCCCAAAATGAACGCCATTTTAAAGTAAGTCATTATTTTTTTACTTAAATACATCCAGAAAAAAGTAGTTATAGAAGTGCTTATAGCTGTAGTTATAGAAGAAAGCTACTAAATAATGAGTTAAAGAAGCTGTTCATTTTGAAAAAGTAAGCGAAGTTTGTACTGGGTACTTAGCCCAATACTTTTAATGACGTAATGTCTTAACTGTCCCAGGTTTGTATGGGGAATTTTTTCGAATTCAGATACGCATTCCCCCCATTTTTTTTTTCCTTTTGATCCGAATAACCGAAATGTGAAATATTATGTCGATCGGATAATGTTTACTTATGTCGAGTTAACGCCAAAGTTTGAGATAAAGGTCAGTATGAAAGCCATGTAATAAGCTTGGAATTTTAAACCATCAATTGATTTTTTTTTTATCATACACATTTTTTATTAAAAACTAGCATTTAACCCGCTACTTCGTTAGCGTCTCCTTTTCCTTCGTGAACATATTTGTATGCCAAAGCTTATTTTTCTAGGTTTAAATTATTTTAATTTATAGCATCTAACCCGCTACTTTGTAATCAGGCCAAGTTGTATAATTTTTATTTAAATTTTATTAAAACGGCCGAATTTCGTAAAAGTACCAGACAATTACTTACTTTTTTTTATTTATTACACAAAAATAAGTATTAAATTAAAAAAAGTACCAGTTTATAAATAAATACCAGTTAAAGAACAAAATAGTACCAAAACCCCTCTTAAAGATTCTAATTCACTCAGGTTAGGTTAGGTTAGGTTCCATGGGCAGCCATCAAAAGACAGCTCACTTGGGTCCTTCAGTGGTCCCTTTGTGATACCCGGCGCCAATGCCCATCCCCCAGATCAGTCATCCAGATGGCGTCACTGCAGGTTCCAACCACTTCGTCTTCCTAATGAAGAGAAGGAGCGATTTCAGTTCTGTCATGGACAGATCCCCCAAACAGGAAAACATCGGTTCCCCAAGGTATTTTTCCCTGATGCCCCGTAGTCCAGGGCAATGACAAAGGAAGTGAAGAACAGTCTCCTCTTCCTCCTCGTTCTGACAACTCCTACAGTAGTCATTAAATTCCAGACCCATCCTCGCAGCATGAGTCCCCACCGGCCAGTGTCCAGTTAAAACTGATATCACCGTCCTAATCTGGTTCCTATTGAAACCAAGTAGAGCTCTAGTTCTCCGTTCATCATATCCAGGCCAAAGGATCCTGGATATCAAACAGGTGGATTCACAGGTCCACCGCATCTGCGCAACTCTATACGACTCGCGCCTGATGAGTAATTTACAGTGAGCCATTGGAAGACCGACAAATTGATCGATGAATACGTCATCCATGCGACCACCTTGTCTGGCCAGCCCATCTGCCATTAGATTACCCGGGCACTCCGAGTGACCCGGTATCCATATAAGCGTTACCCTTGAATGTTTCGCAATCTCATCCAAAGACATCCGACATTCTACAGTTAACCTAGATGTCGTGTAGACACCCGCTAGGGAAGCAAGGGCAGCCTTGCTGTCAGTAAATATACGTATATCTCCCGATATGCGATGATACCTCAGCCAGTTTGCCGCCCGCCTTATAGCCGAGATTTCCGCCTGCAGGACACTGCATCCGTCCGGCAGACGAAAGTAAACCTTCACATCCAGTTCCTCTATGAAGAAACCTCCGCCAACTCTCTCGCCCTTCCTCGAACCATCAGTATAAACCCCTAGGGTAGGTTCTCGGAAGGAATCCGACAGCACGTTGCCGTGCGCCACTTGTGTCACGAACCCCGCACCAAAGAACGGCACCGGGGTGCAGTAATCCACACCGTCAGGGACAATCGTACTTCCGATAATCCTGGCGTGTCCATAGTCACGGGTCGACCAGCCGTTCGTTGCGTGCAGCCGTGTCGCCGAGCAAAGAGCCAACTGTTTGGCCGTTATGTCCACCGGGAGCCAGTTCAATAACGTAAACAGCGCCTTCGTAGGAGTAGATCGCATTGATCCCGTGATCATCAACGCGACAAGTCTGTATACTTTCTCAAGCATTGCGCGGTGTGTGCTCCTATCCAATGCAGTCCACCATACAACGACTCCATAGTACAGGGTCGGCTTTACTACAGCTTCAAAGATCCAGTTGACACACTTTGGGTTCATACCCCAGTTTCTGCCAATTGCACCCCTACACGCATAAATGGCAACTATTGCCTTTTCCACTCTCATCCGGACATTAAGTCCCCATGACAGCCTGCTATCCAAAACCACGCCCAGATACTTGGCACTTTGAGATATCTGAAGCTCAGTTCCATTTAACCTTGGAAGTCTAAAGTCCTCGGTCTTATACTTCCTCGTAAAGAGTACCAGTTCCGTCTTAGACGGATTTACACCCAGTCCACACGATGCACTCCAGGTGCTGAGTACCTTCAAGGCAGCCTCCATACACTGGGACATAACTCCCAAATGCATCCCTGTGATGGCCACTGAGACATCATCAGCATACGCCACTACTTTGATCCTCATGTTGTCCATCTTTGTCAACATGGTGTTCATAGTCAGGTTCCACAATAGTGGGGATAGAACTCCCCCTTGGGGAGTACCCCTATTCACCAGCCTCTGAACACTGGTTTCACCTATCGTAGAGCAAATGACCCTGTTCCTCAATAGATTGTCCACAAATCTACATATGCCAACATCGATCCCCAGACTCATCATGGACGTCACGATAGAGTCCGGGTTGACATTGTTGAAGGCTCCCTCAATATCGAGAAAGGCCACTAGTGTGTACTCCTTGAATTCGAGCGATCTCTCAATAGTTCCTACTAGAGAGTGAAGAGCCGTCTCAACAGACTTGCCCTTTGTGTAGGCATGTTGAGAGGCAGAGAGCAGACCTCTTGGGATAGTCATCCTCAAGTGCACATCGATAACCCTCTCAAGAGTCTTTAGAAGAAAGGATGCAAGACTGATCGGTCTGTAGTCCTTCGGCTCGGTGTGAGAAGCCTTACCCCCTTTGGGTATAAAGACCACTCTACACAGGGACCATTTCACAGGAAGATACGAAAATCTAGCGCATCCCCTGTATATGGCCAGCAACCAGGGTATTATCAGGGCCGAGTTCCTCTGCAGGTCCGCCGGAATTATACCATCCATACCCGGAGATTTATATGGGCTAAAGCTATCGATAGCCCATTTAATCCTGTCATAGTCCAATTGAATGGACATAGGAATGGGAGTCGCCTCCCACGCTTGATCCCGCATACCCCATTGGGAGTTACCAGGAAAGTGAGTATCAATTAACACCTCTAGTGTTTCTTGACTATTTGTAGTCCAACTACCATCCGATTTCCGGACGTAGGTCGGAACCATCGGGCTCGAGGCCATTATCTTACGTAAACGGTTCGTCTCAGAGGATCCTTCCACGCCGCTACAGAAGTTCCTCCAAGCAGTCCTTTTCGCTGATCTTACCAAGTTTCTAAACTTATTCAATGATGACTTGTAGTCCGCCCAGTTGCCTTGGCGCTTCGCCACATTGAACAGCCTACGACAATCAGTTCTCGCCTGCGCAATGTCAGGATCCCACCATGGTGGCCGGTTCCTACCCCTACGCACCCTTGGCTTACACGCCAAGGACGTCGCCAACTGCAGTGAGTTCGAAAGCAGATCCACTGCCGCATCGATCCCCCCGATATCATAAACCCTAGGAGGGTCAGATAGAGACCGGATCAGAGAGGAGTGTTGAATCCCCCAGTTCGTCCGTCTCCTGTTCAATATAGCCATCGATCCCGAAGACCTAAGCCCTAAACTAAATTCCACATATCTGTGATCAGAGAGTGAACAGTCATTCGATACCATCCAACCCTCGATCAAATTGATGTGGTTTATACTAACTAGCGTGACATCAAGAACCTCACACCTATTTGCAACCACAAACGTAGGCTCACAGCCCCTATTTACTACTCCTAAATTATAATTAATAATAAAGGAGAAAAGCGACTCACCTCTTACATTTGTGTCCGTACTACCCCATATAGTGTGGTGCGCATTAGCATCGGCACATATTACAATCGGCGTTCCAGTGCCCGCAGCCTTTATTACGGCATCACGGATAAGCCCGTTGGGAGGGTCCTGCCCGTGGTCATGCGCCATATACGCCGAGACCATCCAGACTATACCGTCCGGTGTCTCAAGAGCAACAGTAGAAGTATCTTCATCACTGTAATCAGAAAGAATGAAGATATTCAAAGAGTTTTTAGCTAAGACACAAGATCTTATGTTACCTGTACCTTTCGCAAACAATAGCTTGTAGCCTTTTAGGTTTAGTCCGCAAACCCGATTCTTATGAATCCAGGGTTCTTGGACCATCACGAGCTCCTCCCCTCTTTCCACCACACGGAGGAGCAGTGCAGCAGATGCTGCTTTAGAGTGGTGGAGGTTTATCTGTAGCACCTTCACCATGATCCATTTTGGCGACCACTGTGATGTTGACGTCCTCCTGGTCAGATTCCAGCAGCACGTCCTCATCAACCATGTCACCCAAGTGATCAAAGAAGTCACCCACCAATCCTGAGACAGACTGGGTATCCTCTTTGTCACTTGAGCCCACGGCATCGTCGCAAGCCATGCTTTCCTCAGGTTGCTTGGCCTCACTTACCGACGGAGCCGGATTGCCCTTGTTGTCACTTCGGTAGACACGGAGCAAGATCGTACTAAAACCATAGTAGAGCTTGCCCTGCCTCTCCCTCAGTGGCTCCAAGGATTGCTGGTTAATAACCACAATCGCCGTCCTTGAGGACCCCTCAGCAGCTGAAACCTTCACTACTTTCCAGTCCTGTGTGGGCAGTTGAGGGTTGCAGCACTGAATGATCCTCAAGATCTCCTCAGGTTCAGATGGTTCGGCGGGGATGGTGGCGATCGATCTCGGCCTCCGTGGTATCTCTCCAACTTACACCACGTCAAGCCTGGCACCTTCCCAAACCTCTCCTAGTAGTTCAATGGCCCGCTTTAGAAGCAGCGCTGAGCGCTCATCTGCGCAAGCCATCAGCTTTACGTGACCCTGGTACCAGCCAGCGTCATCGCATTGAGGGGGTGGCCCTGGATTTTCCCTGAGGATCGTCCAGAACACACCCATAAGTTTTTGTTTTACCAGATCCCACTTAGTATGAGAAATGGCACCATTATCAACGCTTCTGTCGATGATAGCTCGTACAAGGTGACCTTTGGCCACCTCGCTAAAAGATTTGTTCATCGGTTTCGATGAAATTTTGGGACGTTTCGTCCCTGGTTGCTGTTTAACGGCTGCAGCTTCCTCCTCCGAACGTTGCCGTTTAGGCATTGTCACCTTTCCAGGGACTGGAGGAGTAGCACTTGGCAGCTCAGCTATGTGGGCTTTTGCCCATGCCAATGAAGCTTTCTGCTCATTGGTGAGGTCTTCGGCTTTCTTGGAGCCGAGAATGTCGATGAAACGCAAGGCAGCACGCCTTGTGTTCGAAGCCCTCTTTGTAGGGTTTTTGTGCCAAGGGGACTTTCTGCGGTCGCCGAGTTTGGCGGGGGGTGGTGCAACTTTGGGATAGGATGTTGTCATCGCCATCCCTCCTTGCACAATAGACACATGGGAAGCTGCTTTGTTAGGCGACTTAGTCATACCCAACTTTGCAGCACCCGAAGCAGGGGTTTTATCCGTTCCAATGACGGAAAGGGCTTGAGCGGTTTTTGAGGTACTTGGAGCGAAGTTCAGGGGTACCTCGCCGCAGTTTTTGGAACAGCCGCCTTCTGGTCGAGCTGCCTTACCACTTCCGATCAGCTTGGGCCGATCTTCACTGGTTGCCTGGGCTGTTACAGCTCCTGGCTTTTTCGTCTCGCTGTCAATCGTTGTCCTTTTTCTCGCCTGTCCGTCATCAGTTATCGTTAATTGTTTTTTTTGTGTTTGTTTTTGTTGTTTTTGTTTTTGTTGTGCTTGTTCTGGTTGTGTTTGTTTTCCGAAATTGTTGTTCATTTTTGGTCCCACGAGTGTAGAGGAATTGAAAGGTCCACCACGTCATAGCCCCCATTAACGTGGTAAGGGCGTGGTCTATTTGCTGAGGTGCCCAGGTATCAGCAAAGCTCCGTACTAATACAGTCGGTAACCCCTGACTGCAAACCAACCGATAGGCACGGGTCGCATAACACCTCGGTTTAGGGGATGGATAAGCCTTTAAGTTCCTTGCCTTCGCCTCGGGAATCACCAGTTGCTGGCAAAATGCCCGGGCCAAGACACAAACCACAGCCAAGACTTAAGCCACCACATCGCTTCAAGATTGTTATCCATAATAGTGGTGGACTAATTCACTCAGGACCTTGCATGTTTAATTTTATCTTTCTGGGCCCATTAAAAATGGAAAATCAAAAAGTACTTGTTAATGAATAAAAAAATACCATAAAATTCCCTCTTATAGATTCTTATCCACTCAGGAAATTGCATGTTGAATTTTATTATTCTAGGTTCAATATTAACGGAAATTCAAAAAGTACCAGTTAAAGAACAAAAAAGTACCAAAAAGCCCTCTTACAGATTCTCATTCAATCAGGACCTTGCACGTTTAATTTTATGTTTCTAGGTCCAATACTAACGGAAATTCAAAAAGTACCAGTTAAAGAACAAAGAAGTACCAAAAACTACCCTCTTATAGAATCTTATCCACTTAGGGCATTGTATATTCAATTTTATGTTTCTCAGTCCAATAATAACGGATATTCAAAAAGTACCAGTTTATTAACTAAGAAGTACCAATAAGCGATTTTAGAGATTCTCATTCACTCAGGACCATGCAGGTTTAATTTTATTTTCATTAGACCAACATTAGCGAAAATTTAAGAAAGGACCAGTTAAAAAACGAAAAAGTACCAAAAAGATCTCTCTAACAGATTGTCATTCACTCAAGACCTTCCATGTTTAATTGCATGTTTCTGCGCCCAATACTAACGGAAATTCAAAAAGTACCAGCTAACGAATAAAAAAGTGCCAATAAGATCCCACTTAAAGATTCTCATTTACACAGGATCGTGCACGTTTAATTTTATGTTTCTAGGTCCAATACTGACGGAAATTCAAAAAGTACCAGTTAATGAACAAAAAAAAGTACCAACAACTTCCCTCTTATGAATTCTTATCCACTCAGGACCTTGCATTTTAAATTTTATCTTTCTAGGTCCAATACCAACTGAAATTCAAAAAGTACCAATCAAAGAATTAAAAAGTACCAAAAAGTTCATTCTTATAGATTCTCATCCATCCAGGACATTGCATATTGAATTTTATGTTTCTAGGTCCAAAACTAAAGAAAATTCAAAAAGTACCAGTTAAAGAACAAAAAAGTACCAAAAAGTTCCGTCATAGATTCTTATCCACTCACGACATTGCATGTTGAATCTTATGTTTTTAGGTCCAACATAACGATAATTTAAAAAATACCAAAAAGGTTAAGTGAAATATCAAATTTCCTGTATTCCCCCTTTTTGGTACTATTTTTCACCCCATTAAAGTATAAAGAATTTCAGTATTATAGTGGCAGCCCATAATTTAGTACGAATATTTCAAAAAATGGAGAAAAATGTTTTTTAAAAAAAGTACCAAAAATAATTACGATTTTTACCCCTTAAATGTTCGGATTTCGAAAAAGTACCAAATTTATATTCGTATTTTTTTGATAAGTTTCGAATGCGGTATTAACTTTGTTTCTATGTTTATTGGTTCAAAAGATAGATGGGGTGTCAAAAAAGTACTAAAATTCAGATTTTACACGTTTACTCCCAAATAGGGCCGAATTTCAAAAAAGTACCAGACACCTGTCCGCTTATTTTTCTAAAGAACTACGATAGGTATTAAATTTTTTTTGTATCTCTTTTAGTTTTGGAGATATAAGGTTACCGAATTTTCCCGTTTTTACCCTTTTTTACCCCCTAAACATTCGAGTTTCCAAAAATCCCGTCTTAGTGGATCGATTTGGGGAGTGACCAATCTCTGGTCCGAATTTCAAGTGTCTAGCTTCAGGCGTTTAGGCTGTGCGATGATGAATCAGTCAGTCAGTCAGTCAGTCAGTGAGTCAGTGAGTCAGTGAGTCAGTGAGTCAGTCAGTAACGTTACAATTTTATATATATAGATTTGCTAATACTCAGTTTTTGTAAACCACACATCTGTCTGTATTCTTGTACACAACGTAGTAAAAATTAATTTTGCTCATTAACCGTTCTGACGTATGATGTCGCGATGAAAAGGCAGACATCTAACAAAGCCTCCTCCTCCGAACTTAGTGCTTGGCGCCTGAAGGCCGAATTTTCAATTTATTCTAGGTATATCCACCGCGAAATATTATGACATTATTGACAGTCTGTAGTGAATTCAGATTGGAAATATTATATCAGTTTGTCAATTTCAGAAACATTTAGACATGATACCTTTTCTGTGTACCTTTGAATTTTCCTGGGTTCAATAGTTTTTCCATTTTCCCGAAAAATTGTAAACAGTGGACTATAAAGGCTGGTATTCATTAGGCTAATTTTTCTGTCAAACCCATATTTCAATACTAATTCATAGGCATGATGGCGAAAGTAAAAAAATCAGATATCCCTATTTAATTTTTGCTTCAGAAGTACACAAGTACCATTATACGACCTGTATTTAAAGCTGTTGTATCACACTCAGAGTTCTCATTTGCGCACGTATTACGCACTCATGCGCATGAGCCAAAAAGAAACTCACATAAAAAACAGCGCTTGCGCATGTGTAAGACCGATCTTTTAAATTTGTTTATTGCACACTCATGCGTATGCGCATTCTGTTGGAGTGCATTTTGTGAGTAGCTCATGAAATGTGCAACGCATTCAAGCTCATGTGTATGCACACAGGCATACGATTTATCAATGTTATTATTATCATGTAATTATTTTTGATGTGACAAATTAATTTTTTTTTTTTTTTTGTAATTTTCATTATTACCATTTTGTCATTTTTGCAGCAAATTTAGCATAAAAAAAATTTATTTAACTGCAAAATTTTCAAAATTTCACACGTGGCATTTTATTTAGCATTTTTATTAAATATTTTAAGCTTTTTTAGCGTTATTTATTTTAAAAATTTGGACGAATAGTTTTATTTATTTAACTTGAATTTTTTTATAAATTATAATTCATTTTGACTAAAATAGTTCTTCTCAAAATGATATTTCGTGTGAAAATGGAATGGAAAAAAATAGAATATTTAGGGAATTTAAGAAATTCACTTATCATGTTGATTGTAACAATTATAACGCATTTGATATTGCGATATAAAAGTACAAAGAATTTTCTACAGTGTAGATTTTTGAAAAAATGTTTGCTTGAATTTTAAAAATTTCAACTTTACTACATATAAGAAATAAAATAAAATAATATAAAAAAATCGTGCAAAGTGTAGAAATAAAATCGTTTCAATTTTACTTGTATCAGAGGTTTACGGACCAACTTAATTTATTTCTGTATACATGAATATCTGATGTCTTACCGAAATCCACTAATTTACTTGTTGTACCAAAATCTACCCACTTGTTTAAATATACATATGGTCATATTAAATGCAAACGGACGTAACTAAACTTTTTATTTTTTTACAGGAGAAGCAAACAACTTTACAAAATCAATAACAACAAGGTGTTATTGGCGTTTGAATTTCGTTAATTTTTTTTATCGTAGGAATCTAAAACTTCGCACGAACATGTATTTTGATAAAACGAACCATAATCCATAAAAAACTCAATATCGAAATTTTGTGTAGTTACGTCCGTAAAAATTTTAAGGTAGCACTGGTAATTTTGTTTTAATGAAAAATGGCAACAAGAAAATTCTGTTACATTTTTTACACAGTTATTGAATTTTTTTATTTGTAAAAGAATGGTAAGAAGTTTGCAAAAGTCTTTGACCAATACCGAGACATAATTTGATGCAACAACAAAATTATGTATTGCAAATTTTTTACTGATCATAAAACATTATTTCAAGGTTAAGTTTTTTTAAGTAATTCTCTTCAAATGAAGAATGGCAACAACAAAATTCATGTATGTTTTATACCCTTTTACCTTCGATAAAGGGTAATCCTCCAAAATGCTGTTTTAGCCAGGGACCGTAACAATTATTCCTTTTTTCATAAAAGTCAGATGAAAACAGTAATTTTTTGATTTTTATTTTTTTGAACAAAAATAAAAGTTATTCTCTAAAGAAATGTACGTGATTTAATAATTTAGTTGACTTTAAATTTTTATTTTAATGTGTAATTATCATTGGAATTTCTTATGCACGTTAAAATAATTATTAAAAGCAACTAAATTATTAAAACACGTACACGTAAAAAGTGACTAATTGTACATAAAAGAGCATTTTCAATGCATCTGCTCAACTCTCTTGAAATTACAAACAAAAGGGCTTTATATAAATGAAAGCTTAGACTTAATTGACATTGCTAAGGAACATAATAAAGATGTCAGTAAAAAAGATTTTGTCGAAAAGTTTAAAACAAGTTTAACATCGTATTACCGGATTACAAGATAAATTAAAATAAGAAATAGTATACATATGTTAGTAGTCCACTTGCAAACATCGCGCAGTTTAAAAAAAAACCTCTGTTTATGGCTTGGCATTTCAATTTTACAACTGTTTCAATCGATTTTCTCAGAATTTTGTTTTTTAAAAGGCCGTGCTTAACCTACTGTCAAAAATTACCAAAAAGTCTCTCATATGTAATTAACCCTCCGATGAGTGAGAAGGTCCCTAGGGACCTTTTTGCCTTTTCAAACTGAAATTACTCCTACTTCGGCCACTACAAAAAAAAAATCAAGCCGATCGGATCATTACTTTAGGAGTTATTGAGGTTTTAGTGAGAATAGTACGCGGACGTGTGAATAGGTCCGTATGGACCTTGTACTGAATTTCACTAATAAATGCATGTTTTTGGGCATCATTATAATTTTTTTATTGTTTCAACACATAGTTTACTTGTTCTGAACACAAAGACCTAAACTCAAAGACATTAGGGATGATGGTAAAAAGAAAAAATTCTAAGAAAAAATTCTAAGAACAAAAATACTAAGAACAAAAAATATTAAGAACAAAATACTAAGAACTGGTTTATTGCTAGTAGTATAAAATTAGAATATTGTGCCTTTCCTTGAAAGCAATAAAGTTCATGTCTTCATATTTGTATGTAGAATTTAGTTATAAACAATAAAAATCAAAAAAAAATTTTTTATATGAAAAAAACATGATTTACAAAAAAGGTCCGTAGGGACCTTTTCACACGGCCGTAAAGTTCAGAACTGTCACTTATCGGAGGGTTAAAAAAACAATAACAAAATCAAAAAACATTTGATTCCGTACGAAATTGGTGATTAGTTTCGCACTTTGGTTAAGCAAATGACAGTTTCAAAAAACTAACAAAAAGTTTCCGTAAGTTCAATATTGTTTGCTTCATATGATTTTCATTTATTCGCACATTTGCTTAATCCAACTTAAGAACATTATGGTTAGGCCTTAACTCAGCGGTGCTTGAAAGTGGACTACTCATATTTTAATGAACGTGAGGCATATGAATTTAATAAGAACCTTTTTCAAATATGCTCCAGTTACATCTAACGATGTTAAAAGATTGTAAACAGGAGATTTTTTTTTATTTATTTTATTAATTTATTTCCAATTCTATATACAAGGCTTAAAGCCACTTATTGCAGAATAGAACATTGTTTTAGCAGAAATATTAAAAATTATAATTTGTAAATGAAAAAATTTAATTTTATTTAAAAAAAAAAATGAAAAAATTTAAAAGAGATAAAAAAATTATTAAAATTAACAAAATAAAATTATCAAAATTTCCTAAAAAAAAAAAAAATTAACATGAAAAAAAATTAAAAATGCTTTTTTTAAAGCTTAGTGCGTTACTAATTATTTGTATATTATGTGGGAGTAGATTCCAAAGACGGCAAAATTGCCAATCGGAAGTTAAGCTTTGGTGTCTAGACAATAAAATTCTTGTACCTCTATTAGAGCTTGATATGGTTAAGCGGTTATGCAGATGTTGTGGTTGTTGAGTAAACACGATTTTATGCATTAATATCAGTACTCTTGTTTTGAGAAGGTCATCAAACTGAATACCATAAAATTATACCGTAAAAGGAGAAACAAAATTGAACTTTTTCATGCCATATACGTATCGTACAATACTTTTAAAGACTGAGTTTAATTTTCTCGCACTTACGCCATCAAATTTGGCAAATAATACGCATCCATACATCAGAATTGGCAATAAATAGGTTTTGGCAAGAAGTATTCTTATTTTGATAGGTGTACAATACTGCGTTTGCCAGAGAGTTCTAAGCATGGAATACGTACGGCCACATGCATAATTAATATGGTTGCACCATGCCAGGTTCGTACCCAAATAATACCTGTATTTACCCTTTCAATACGTTTATTACCAAGAAAAATATCAGGTATATGATCGGTTATAGCAGTTCGTTCTTGGATAACAAGATATTTAGATTTTTTTGGGTTGATACTAAGACTCGGTATTCAGAGTTAAGACACATTCGTCAATTTCAGATGTCTCCCAGGTGATGCAAATCTGAACATCGTCAGCATACATTCTGACTTTGCAGTGTATAAGTTGACTCGGAAGGTCATCAGCATAAAGCGAATATAGAAGGGGTCCAATAATTGACCCCTGCGGTAGACCCCTCGTTACAGGTAGAAGTTTTGATTTATTGTTACCACTTTGAACATACTGATGCCTGTTGGTAAGATATGTTGATATCAGACGTGTAGCAGCTGTAGAAAACATAAACATGTGTTGTAGTTTGTAACATAGGACGTTATGATCGATTGTATCGAAGGCTTTGGAATGATCTAAAAGTACTAATACATTTGTTTTCCGCTCATCTATACCATTTCTTATATCTTCCGCAACATCTACAAGTGCAGTTATACAACTGGGTTTTTCCGAAATCCAGATTGTTTATCATTAAGCAGATTATGATCATTAACGTAAATTGTGAATTATAAACTCAAATATTTTCGACATAAAGGGTAAAATGCACAGAAAAAATAAAAAACTTTCTCTAATCACCAATTTTATACCAAATTCATAGAATCAAGCAACCCATTTGTTGATTTTGCACCTATTACTAAAATGATTATATTGATTACTAAAAATTGTAAAAATTTTATATTTTGAATATTTTTTTTCAATAAATGATATTTTCAATTTTAATTAAAAAAATGATCAAAAAAATAAATATTTCTTAAATAGCAACATGTTTATTTTTGCCATTTTCTTGCCATTTTTTATACTTTTTCGTGCCATTTTGCCAGCCATTATTAACCATTCTTAGTGCCATTTTAAACTCGCCCTGATTATAAGAAATTTTGCAATTTAAAATATTACTCATACGTCCAGGGACCTGTTTCTCAAACCTACAAGTTACATATCTACATAAAAATAGATTTGAGATAAAAACTAAAATTGTAATTGTTGCTCTTTTAACGTATTTTACTTGTAGGTTTGTAACTTGTAGTTTTGAGAATCAGGGCCCAGTTATAAAAAATTTATATTTGCAATAGTTACTTATTTATGCAAAACAATTATTTCAAACTGACTTTCATATTTTCCGTCATTTTCTTCAAACTTATGTTAGTGGGTATAAATATAGTTGGCACAATTGGAATACTATATTCCGCTCTTCCGAATCTTATATACCCTTCACTATGGTGCTATAAGAACAGATTGTTGTATAAATGACCACTAACAAACACTGCGCATTGGGTACGGTTGTTCGTTTAAAACAAATTTCTCCATTTAAGTGGAAAATTATGTATGTGTTTGATATGTGCAAGGAAATGGAAAAAAGTTCAACACATTAAAATAGAAAAAAATAAAAAATAAACAACTACAACAACACTGATTTTATGAGTAACAAGTAAGAATGCTATATGCGGTTATGTCGAATCTTATATACCCTTCACCATGTTGCGATAGGAAAGTCATTCAAATACCGTTCTTTAGACAGAAATACATCTATTTTGCGCCACGCCCACTTAAAACAAGATGCTTGTTCCTTATTTGGAAACTGTATCACTTGGCGTTCTATAGCCTATACAGAAATTTATAATGTCTTTTTTCACACGGACAGATAAAAAACGTGTTATCAACTTCGCTACTCATAAGAACCCAGAATATATATATATTCTTTATGTCGTCTAACATCAAAATTTTAGAAATTACAAATGGAATGACAAACTTAGACCACTTTACCTCAGGTGAAGCGTATAACAACTTGTTTTTCTTGGAAAATACGAGTATAAATAGAAGTTAAAATGTACGTATACGAATATGCTTCTGGCATAAGTACTTTGTTGTTTAATAAAAGTACGGGGTTTTTGTGTAAAACATTGTTTGCACCTAGTGAACAAATAAAAAAATAACGTATTGAATAGAAAACTGTAAAAAAAAAAAATTTCAATTGAATTTTTTGCTATACAATGTTTACCACGTACTCGGTTTTTATTTAAGAACATGTTTTCAATGTAGGCGAACGTTTTACTTAAATATATTAATTGTTACTTAAAATAGATTTTTACCAGCTTAGATTATGGGATGCTGATGATTTTTTAAGGCCAAATAGTAATTAGAGCTAGTGTCCTATTCTGGGGAAATATTCTTAAAAAATTTATTTTACTTCTTATTTTATCTAAAAAAAAAAATACAACGATTTCATTAAATTAAAATAAATAAAAAATGTTAAAAGATTTTGTTATTCCTGCTTAATTCCCAATTTTTATTATTGATAAAAACACTAAAATTTATTGTTGATGGGATAAGCTATTCCTATGCGCATTTCACTGGTTGCTTAGGCCAGGTCATCCGGAAACTCCATCCATAAAGATTTTAAAAAAACTAAAGATATTAACCCAAATAAAACTGTTAAAGGTATAAGACTTAAAAGCTACAGTTCTACTTGTAACAATATCAAAGTTTAAACATAAACATCAACAATAAACAGTGAGTTTATCTCATCTTACATTCCCCACTACAATTGATTGGAATTCTTCCAACATTAAGTGTAGTTGTAAGTAGGTTAAGAAAAACAAAATGAAAACAAAAACCAATTTCAATTGGGAATACAAAATTTTAGTTTTAAAAGATTTTGTTATTCGTGCTTAATTCCCAATTTTTATTATTGATAAAAACACTGAAATTTATTGTTGATGGGAAGAATAGCTTATCTTATGCGCATTTCACTGGTTGCTTAGGCCAGGTAATTCGGAAACTTAATCCAAAGATTTTAGAAAAACTTGGTTTAATGAAAATTCTAATGACTTTGAATTAATTCTGTTGCATAAGTGCTAAAGTCTCTTTGTCAAGTTTAATAGGAGAACAACTTATAACTTTTAAGGTGGCTTTTGGAAATTTACTCCGATCGGAAATTTTTAGTATTTCAAATGTTATTGCACATTGAAAAAAGATAACGAAAAAGTAATTTTTGTATAATTTCCTAAAAATTGTATAAAATAATTAAAATTTTACCCATGTGTACTTGGGAACATGAAGATCTTAAGGCACCATTAAGCACTTTGTTCCTTTTTGCCACAGAAATAAAAAAGTTGAATGCTCTTATAAACTTGTTTAATTCATCTCAGGAAATGTTATTTGTTTAAATATATTAAATTCAACTATCTTTGCATCGATTTGTATTTAGCGAGAATTGACGGAATCCCGGGAAATTGAAAAATAAATCCCATATTAAGCAGCCTTCTGATATTCAATTTCACCGCTGTGCTGAAAATTATTCAAATTTATATTTGTTAATACCAGAAATCACTCTGCGGAATTTTGGGATGATTGGTTAATAACGTACCATGGCTTCCATATAAATTACCTTCCTGAAAATTATTTAAGTTACGAATCATGATATTTTGCACAAGCTTGTTAAAATTGCTACAAAAACAGCATAACACTTTTTGATTGTCGGTCAATAATTTAATAAGGGTCTAAATCGCAACCAATTTTAATGCTGTTTTTATAAAGATAAATTAATAAAAAATAGATTTCATATAAGATTCGTCACAGCCGTATACAGCATTATACCTTGCTTTTATTAAAACTAAAATGATGCCTCAATTTTTGGACACCCTTTTTATCCCCTTTTACCTTCAGTGAACAGTAAAGTTAAGTCAAAAAGAATTCTAATTTGGCCGGTATACGTAAAGGTGTTCTTTCTTACAAAATGTTTAAACTAAAAGCTTTTGAAGTACCAGTGGCAAAAAAGGGTCTGCGGACATTTGTTTACTTTCAATACACAACTACTCTTACAACGCAGCAATAAAGTTCGTAAAGTAAAACAAGTTTCGTAAGTTAAAACAAGTAAGTAAGTTAGTCGGTCAAGCCTGATCAAATGACTCCCTTCACCGCAGTTTCTTGGGAGCGAAGGCAAATATATAAAACATAATTATATTGGTTATATACACTCCTGAATATTCCGATCGACTCAGAATAACTTTCGGAGTCGTTCTGGCGATATCCATCCATCTGTTCGGTTGATTGGCTGGCTTGTTGTCTATCCATGTAATCTTGTGCGCAAAGTACAGGTTGCCAATTTTGAAGATAATTTGATGGAACAGTGCATCTTCATTGTCATAAAGACAAAGCCTGTTGAAGGTGTTGAGAATCGGTCCCTAATTTCATATGGCACCCATTACAAACTACTTTCCGGAATAATCTTTTTGCACATAGATAATGTTATTATGCTGGCATTTAGTTTAAATTTGGTCCAAAAATATCGCATTGCAGCTCTACAGTATTTGCCTGTGTATATTTTGGTGTAGGGCATCAAGTGGTTGGAAAATTTCTTAAACTATTTCTGGTTAAAATATTTTCCTTTTACCGATTATTTATTAGTATTATTATATGTAATGTGAAGCATTTTTGTGTTTCTGTTTCTTTTAGGTATAGACTAATTTTTACATTTAAACTTTCTAACGAAGCGTAACATTATAGCACTTATGGAATGTAATAATCACAACAATAAAAGAAATATTTATACAATAACACTCCCCTGCTTTAATAAGGCCTACACAATTTATAAATGTATGTGTTTATGTTTTTTAAGGTTTTAATATGTCAGAGTGTCTGTTGTAAATGTTCTCCTGGTGGTAATTGTGTCTGTGTTTGAAATCCCTTTTATTTGATGGTTTGTCTAACAACTTTCCCACCCTGAGACTTAAGCTAAAGTCTTTTATATAGGATTTGCCGCGAGAAAAGAATCCCGAGATCCCGTTAATTTTTCGAGAAATTTTTGCGCGAATTCCGGGGTTTTTTATTAATGGTAGCTGAAAAAAAGGCATTTTTGATTAGATTCTGAAGACATGGCAAATACCATTTATGTGAGGTATATTGACAAAAGTTAAAAATTAGCATTTGAAGATATTTTGAATGCAGCAATTAGTTAAGAAAACACTACTTCGATTCAAAGAAAATTATTTTATTTTAACCTTTATGTACTCGGTAGTCTACATTTGTAGCATTTTGCAGAAAAAATTTAATAAAAAAATAATTTCCAAAACAGCAGAGTCTGAAATTTTCAGTAGATTCCTAAAAATCAATTCTCAAATCTCAAATCGCCACTATCACGTTAAAAAAATAATTAACAGATCCCCCCAGACCCTACTTTTCAAAATGACCATCACCTGGCCGGTAGTCTACAAATGTATTAAATGTATGGAAATTCACATCACTCTCTTACTTAACTCGTATTTTTTTTGAATGCGGCATGTCAAACATGTCATTAAGTATTTTTTTTTTTACCTTTTGCTTTCTTGATCACGTTTGTGTATGCATTAGTGATGCCAACAGTAGGAAAATTTCCCTTTTTGTAAGGAGAACATTTCAAGCGAAGGGAATAAAAAGACATATATTTAGTTTAAAAGCAAATTATTGAATTTTCAAAATACTATCTCATTTACATATACTGTGTAAAAATACGTTAATATTCGTATTATTTTCATTTATAAATTAAAATTGTTTATATACAATAGCATTTAAATATAAATATAGTATTTTTTACCAGAAACCTTATACTACGAGTCCTTACAGCATGGCAATGTTCAACAATTGCCAAAACCAATATTCAGGTTCGCATTTACGAACTATTTTCTTATTTTTGTTATTTGCATTCGCAGTCACATTCGCTAAAATGTATGAGAATATTGGAAGCGAATATTTAATAAAAAAAATAATCGCACCTTCTAAACTAAGAGAAATCAAAAACCAAATTCGAATTTTTAAAAAATTTTTAATGAAAACGTTTAAGTATATGGAAGGTTATCTTCTTATATATAAAAACGGGAAAAATTTTTTTGTGGTTGATTTTTAAGTATCTTATCGTCCCCCGATTTTAATGAAACATATATCGTTTTAAAGGAATTTGTGTGTAGATATGCACAATATATTTTTTTCTTAATTTTTTGAATTAAAGTTTTTGAAAAGCGTTTTAATTTATCTTACAGACATACGTACAAAGTTGGGTGGATAGTGCATTTTTGCTGTTCTCTTGAAATGTGTACGTTTTTGTTGTATAACGCACCGGTTTTCTCGAAAGTAAATGTCGAGTGGTCGAATTTCAGCCACCGGGCGATCCTAGTATTTTTAAAAGGAAATATTCTTTATATTTTTATTTATTTAAAATTGTACAGCCCGTCCCTTTTATTTAATACCCCAAGTTTGCTTAAAATTATAAGATACTTATAGCCTATTTTCGATAAGCGAAAGGTTGTACAACAAAGATCAGCAATGAATCGTTTTTTCGCTACTCATACTGATTCATGCAATTGTAAGTATAAGTGCGTAGAAATCATTTCAACTTAACTACTCTGATTCACTCATACTCACAAGAGAAATATTTATGAGTGCGACGTCGACATTATACGCATACTCATAAATGACCTCAGCTTGATTTATAATTTCAAGAAAATACTTACAATACTCACAATGATTCAAATCATTTAGCTCATCCATTTACCGCTTTAACACAACAGAGAAAACACACAACTTAATAATCAGAGCTGCCAGATAAATTTGCCGAAAAATCGTCCACTTCATACATGTAACTTTAGTAAACTGTAATTGCCAAATCGTCACTTTGCAATTTCGGGGACAAATCTGGCAGCCTCGCATTTTGCTTCGCCTATACACATTGAGTTGAGTAGATTCTAAATCAAACACTACAAATGTTGCTAAGTATGCGTACGATGAATAAAATAAAACTTTCGAGTGAATATGAGTGTGAATAACATTGGAATAAGTATGAGTGCGTATAAGTACAAGAATTTATGAGTCATGATTTAGCTCTACTCACTTTTTCACTACTCATTGCTGATCTCTGTTGTACAATTACATTTATTTGTTTGCCTGATGCTAAAACCAATAAATTTATAACGCAGGGAAAAGTGTAGGGAATTTTTTTTTTTTGGTTGTAGGGAAAAGGTATTTTTTTAGACACGTAAGGATTTTTTAAATTTCTCCTGGCATCACTGGTATGCATGCTGGTGCTTGCAAATTTAACTTTATTAGATTTTATAAATATGCTTTAAGGTATAAAACTCTGCTTACTGCTGTTTTTTTTTTGATATGTGGAAATTTTTCCATACAAATACATACTTGCTACAAATGTAGACTTCCGACCGCCGACGTAAGTTTACAATCCCGAGCACATAAAGGTTAAAAAGGAATAACAATAAGTCTCCAGAGATAATGGTGGCTATTCTAAAATACGCGTCGAATAAGTGAACATTTACATACATTAAAACAAAATCAAAACCAAATTGACAAAACTTGTTTTTGTTTATCATACAAAATTAACAGTTTTTAAAAGAGAAAGAGACGCGTTATAACTCTCGCATTAATTTTATTTTAGAAGTTTATAGATAACAAAAACTATTTTCGTAAATTTTGTTTTTGTTTTCATGTAAATGTTCACTCCTTCGACGCGTATTCCAGAATAGCCACGAATGTCTGCTCTTTTAACTATAAATGCCAAGATCCGCAGAGAGTGAATGCGTTTTTCATTGTGAGGACTGTTCCTATATAAAACAAGCAAGAAAGTAAAGTCGGTCAAGCCCGACCATATGAAAGCCTACACCACAGTATTAAAAAACACATCATGCTTATATGTCCATATAAATATGGATTTATCTATGTTTATAAACTTCATTAAAATGGGTTTGAAAGTTTGTGAGAGGCAGAAATTGTCCCCTACCTCTCCTTGTGGTCCTATTTTTGAAAAACTGTATAGCTTATGTGTCCATATATGTAGATATGGATCTATCAATAGTTTAAATTTTATTAAAATCGGTTTGAGAAGAAAAAATTGCCAATATCTCCCCTCGTGGTCCTGTTTTTTGAAAAATGCATCCCTTTTGGGTCCATAAAGATATGGTTCTATCTATGGTTTAAATTTCTTTAAAATTGCGACCTGTACTTTGCGCACAAGGTTACATGGACAGCCAGCCAGCCAGCCTGCCAGCCGGACGGACATCGTTAGTTCGAATCAGAAAGTGATTCTGAGTCGATCGGTATACTTTAAGGTGGGTCTAGGACCAATATTTTAAGGCGTTACACACATCAGCACAAATGCGTAATACCCTCTCCACTATTGTAGTGTGGGTATAATTACAAAGAAGGCTTTCGATCGATTCTGTACTAAAATTATATTTTTAAAGATATATTTTGTGTTAATAATTTTGTAAAAATTTCATAGAAAATTCGTTTTACAACCTTTTTTAAAACCTAAAATATCGTTTATGAATTAGTCTTTTTAACTTTTTTGACTTTATATCAACACTGTCGTCTCTGCATTTAATGTGTGACAATGAGAAAAAATGCTTGAGCCTATTGTTTTGAGTTAAGTAGGAGGAGAACTTTAAAAAGGATTTTTACTCCTATTCCAATAAAATCATAATTTCTCTGCGGTTAAAGAAATGTTGAAGTTATTATTGCACATTAAAAAAAGATAACTTCCTAAAAAAATCTACAGAATAATTGAAACTTGGCCCATTTAGCCTGTGCCAACTTAAGTAGTTTTTTGTTTTTTTCCCAGAAATAGAAAAGCTAAATGCATTAATAAATCTAATGAATTTAAATTAGTTTTTTTGCTCAAATAAATTAAATAAGATAAAATTTTGCATTGATTTATATTGGGCGAAAATTCCCGGGATTTCCAAACAAATCCCGCTTTCTCTGGAAATGAAAAAGTGCGAAAAAGAAAAACTCTAACTATAGCATAATGTTTTTTGTTATTGTATTCAGGGTAGATACATTTTTTTCTCACCTTCATCGCTAAGTAGTACAACAAAAATCGCCAAAAAGAAAAAAAGCAAGACTAAATCTACCTGGATAATTTCTCGAATAAAGCCTTATTCCAGTAGAATCTTGCGACGTACTTTTTAGTTAATATACTTAATTTAAAATCTGTTCAAAAACAAAGGGCAACAAATCAATAGATGAATTACTTTTGTCAAAGCGCGTTGAATAATTATCGCAAAAAAAGGTTGAATGTCATATTGCAATTGTTAATAAATATCATGAAATCGAGAATTTTTTGCGCTTGCCATAAGTTTTTCGTGTTGTAGATTTTTTAAGGAGTTTAAAACGAGTTTTTGATGGGACCAAAGATTTATTCTCCATGTATCAAAATCAAAGATGATATCTGTTTCTCTACATAATGATCTCCACTGTGTGTACCAGTAAACGCACTGTCTCACAGTTTCCTCAGCTAATATTCGCGATATCCTAATTTCAGGCAGATTAAAAGCCTTCCAGATGTAACCAAAATGTAAGCTTAAAGTAAATAGCTAAAGTTTGGGAATGCCAGTTTCTAAATGAAGTACATAAGTACACGTAAAGAAAAAACATGTTTAAATATGGTCACATCCAACCAAACTATGTTTAAAGAAAATTTAAATATGATAACAGTTTGTTTTTAAATTTACAATTGTATTTTCCTCTTTTTCAAGAGCAACATACTTTAGTTGAAAACCAACCACGATATTGTAAGTGTTTACAAATTTTAGTTATTATTGATCATAACACGTTGGGAGGCAATAATAATATGGTTGGGGCTTCTTGATGAGAGCCTAATTTAACCATAATATGTTTACCGCTAACAATAATTTGGTTATAAAGGGAAATTTTTTAAGAGCTATAGGAAAGTTAAAAAAAAACACATAAAATTCAGAAAAATGCATGAAATCTTTATTTGAATCGATAGTACGGTACATATGATTTAATGTTTGATGATTATTTCATGCAAATGTTGACCGTGACTGCGCCTAAAATGGTCCATCCGCTTAGTTAAATTTTGGCATACTCTTTCTAACATTTCGGCCGGTATCTCATGAATAAATGCTTCAATGTTGTCTTCCAATGCGTCAATTGAAGCGGGCATGTGTGTATAGACATTAGTGCTGGGAAACTATCGATATTATCGATAGTCTTAAAATATCGAAATTACGATATGAAAAATATAAATATCGATATTTTTATTATTTAAAATGCAGCTATGAAGACATCTAACAGCAGCTATACACACACAGTTTTTTGCCGCAAATTTGTACATGCTATTATTAATTCGCGCTGAATTACAGCAATGAATACAAACAACAAGAATGGCAAGTGGTATGGATTGCTTGGCAGTGCTCTTTACTGCTAATTAAAGGTCTATAAGTCGAAATTTGTACATGTTTATATAGGGACTGAAATGTAAATATTTTTGTAGTTTTAAAAAAAAAAAAAATGCAAATCCAAATGCGATTGCAAGCATAGGACAAAACAATGAACGACCGACCATTAGAGGATAAGTCCGCTAGATTTATTCCTTTTTTGGGTTTAGAGTTTAGAAAATTGTTTAAAGTTGCAATGGAATTTCTTATAGTCCCTGTTACTTCGGTTCTTTCAGAAAGGTACTTATCAATTTTTAAAAAACTGCCATCTAAAATAACGTGCGTATATACATACATATGTACGTCTCATACATTCAATAAAGTATTAAAATATTTAGTCGATAGTAATATCGATAGTGAAATCTGAACTATCGATATTATCCCAGCACTAATAGTATCCCAGCACTAATAGTATCCCAGCACTAATAGACATGAGTTTTAACAAAAAATAGTCTAAAGGCGTTAAATCGCACGATTAAGGCGGCCAATTGACCGGTCCCGGACGTGAAATAAAATGTTCACCGAACTCGCCTCTCAATAAGTCCATTGTTAAGCGTGCTGTGTGGCATGTAGCACCGCCTTGTTGAAACCACATGCCATGCAAGTCAAGCTCCTGCATTTTGGGCAAAAAAAAGTTGGATATCATCTCACGGTAGCGCTCACCATTCACAGTTACGTTACGATTCGCATCATCTTTGAAGAAGTACGGTCCAATGATGCCACTAGCCCATAAACCGCACCAAACTATGACTTTTTCTGGATGCATTGGTAGCTCTTGCAATGCTTCTGGCTGATCTCCACTCCAAAATCGACAATTCTGCTTATTAACGTACCCATTGACTAACCATAAAATGGAAGAAGCGTGCAATGAACTTTCTTAACAGGGCACGCATTTTGATAATAAAATTCAATAGTTTGCAAGCGTTGTTCGTTTGTAAGACGATTCATGGTTAAATTATAGACCAAACTGAAGATGTTTGACAGTGAAACAAAACACGAAACGTGCGTCAGCTGTTTAAACCAGTGTTGCTAAAAAGATAATAGCTAAAAAATCACCCGATATTAAACATAATATGTAAAAAATTTTCTTTAAAAATAGTTCGGTTGGAGGTGGCCATATTTAAGCATGTTTTTTCTCTGGGTGTAGGAGTGGCAAAATTAACTGAAATAAAACGAAAAGCCATTCGAATTAATTGGATTATTGGAAGAAATTCTTTCCTTAGTCTTGATGGCAAACTTCTACGTTACAATTTTATCTTAAAGCCAATCTGGCTGTATTCAGTTAAGGGGCACTGCCGCGACCTCTAATAGCGAAAATATTCAAAGGAACCTAAATAATGTATGTTAAAAACTCAAACATCCAAAGGGATCTAAATGTGCCATTAGTAAAAACTATGCTTACAAAATATGCAGTAAAATTTTTTATCTACAAGATTTTGTTTGTCGTGCTTAATTCCCAATTTTTATTCTTGATAAAAACACTGAAATTTATTGTTAATTGGATAAGCTATTCCTATGCGCATTTCGAAATCCGCTGAGAAATTCAAAATCGGTTGACATTTTACAAAGTTACTGGGATATAAGTGCAAACCAGGTTTTTTACCCGTAACTCGAGATTTTGGAGGTGTTTCGCAAATTTCAATCCACTAAAAGGGTCCTGCAATATTTAAAAAACAACTTTAATTTTATCTTTATTTTTACATGCTGAAATAGTACCAAAAATATTAATCATCATAATGAGAACGGGGCTGCCGCCAGGCCATTGGTGTCGAAAATTTAAGAGTGGGTCTTTTTCCACTTTAAAATCGCCATAAAGACACAGCGCAGTTTTAACAAACAGTTCTTATCACTCATTGTTTATCTTGATTGGAAATATTTATCTTTAAATATTTGAAATATGCAGCTTACAAGAAGTTTAAAGGTTTACGATACTGTGCAAGGATATATTAACACTCTCTGGATCTTTATGCAACGTCTTTAGTTTGTAGCCAATAGCATTATTGATATCGCCATTAACGTGGTTTTTCTTTAAATATATTCGTATTTACTTGTAATATATGAGTTTATGTCTTCGCAGGATACCGTTTAGCATCCGGGGTATTATAATGTATTAATAATCCATATTTTTATGAAATAAAATTAAATTTTTAAACTTTTTGAAAGCGTATTCAATTATATTTATGTAAAAATATGATTTTTAACTTTGTATTGCATAACGGCTAAAATTTTAAAATGTTTATACAGGACAGTATATTTTAGTATAACAGTTGAACATTTTTGGTCATACATGATATGTAAGTTAGACTTCCCCGTATTATAATACTAACGCTTTAAAAACTAAACATATGTAATTGTATGAGCAGTTCAAACGTGTTTTTGCTATCCTATAAAGTGTATTGTATTATATTGGGTACCGGGGTACCCGGGTGCGCATATTGCGATGGTTAAGGTTTAAGCAAATTTTTTGAGTATTAAAGGAGCAAAAAAATAAATCTAGAATCTGAACTCGCTACCTTTTAAGTTAAATAACGACGATCCAGAAGCTTGTTTAAAAATTTTAATTGTTAATACATTTTTTTCATGTTAATATACGTTGGTGGGTACCATGGTACCCGGGTATTAACACAAGGGTTCAAAGGTATGACCAAAAAAAAACATTTTTTTTATTGGCAGTTTCAAAACTCCATTTTAAAATTTTATTAAACAAATTTCCGAATTTCATTGGAATTAATTAGGATATAATCGGAAAAAAATGTGAAAAAATTATGCCGATACCTCCCATAGTTTTGCCGTACCTGGGATTTAAATTTAAATTAGAATAATTTCCTTACTGTTATGTAATGAATAAGTTAAACTTGTTCAGAATATTATAGTCCAGATATTTTTAAATATACTCTGAAGGTTTTACTAAAAGCGGAAAACATTAACCCCAACATCATGAAGCTAAAAGGTAAAATTTTGACATATTTGAAATTTACTGAGCTACCTAAATAAGAGCGGAAGCGTTTTTTGTGTGTCAAAACTTCTCATTTGCATACAATTTATACGAAACAAACCATTAGAATGCGAATTAGAAACCACCCGGCTCATAACTCTTATTTGACATATCGCTATGTCGGTTTGTTTTATTGAAATTGTATTTAAATAAAATTTTCATGTTTAAAAAAACGCTTGCCGCTTTTGTTTAGGTTGTTCAGCAAGGGAAAGATAGCGAAATATTGTATATTTTTGTGCCGATTATGAAACTGGAGAAAAATATACCCTTAAGTCATACAAAGCCAAAAACAGTGCAAACAGGTAAATACACCTTCAAAATTGAGAGGCGATGCACCACATCTTTCCGATATACGATTATCCTAAGCCAAACAAATGGTTTTGATTGGGAGAACATTCTTAGGGGAAGTTACGGTACAAAAAATTAGAAAAAATTCATGGAAACCTAATGTATATTTTTTAAATTAAATTTTCTCAAATGAAGTAACAACTCAGTAAAAATTTTGCTCCAAAAGGAACAGGTTTTATGTAAGAATTCATTACTCAAATCGCTTCAAACCTGCCGATGGGATGCCTGATTTTTGTGTCAGGTGTTCCCGGTTTGGAGGACTATTTTCTGCTGATAATAAACACTTCTTTTAACATGCAAACAACGTACTCCAAAAGTGCTTTCTTAATGGCTAACTACATTAAAATAAACAATAATGTTTTGCTTTTACTTGTTTAAATGCCTTTTTTCAATCACTTTAGTAAACCATAATATATTTTTTTTTTCGCTTTAAAACCTTCTTTGTTGTCAGCACTAAAATAGCAGCTTGTTGAATATATTATTCTTTATTATTTATTGCTGTATAAGAAAGAGCTCTCTTGTTTAAGCTCTCGATTATGCTTTTTTTCTCTTAAATGCTTCAAAAAATGGGAATTTGTTTTACTGGGAAAAGCCTTGTGCAAATAGTTTAAAACAATTGTATAAAGACAAAAGAATTTCGTAGCTTACAGCTTGATAATGTCGATATGCTTTACTTGTTAAATTTAACTGGTAAGACGTTCATTTATTTGTTTGAGTAATTAAGAGAAGTTTTTGGAAATTTCAAATCTACTGTTTCGTTGCAGGCTTCTGTTTGTATAGGAACGTGGCAATTTCTAAATTCATACTACATGTTAAAAAAATACAAACATTATTAATTTGCCCCCATCTTAAGAAGTTAAAGAGATATTTAAAGCTATTCTTTGAATTGTGTTTTTGACGTTTGCTTTGTTTGCTGTTTTATATTTTTAAATGCAATTAGTAATAGATGTTCCCTGCAGGAAATTTCACTAGTGAATCTGTACTGATTCACTATTGACACAGTCACCAGTACTAGTGACTTATTATACTCCAGGCAATGTAGACATTTAACATGTGCATGTCATTGGAAATCTACTACTGACGTTGGTACTACTGACTAGGTAGTTCCTTCGGGAACATATGTAGACATTGGAGCCAAAGAATCGCTAGTACATTTTAGTAAAAGTAGTGTACACTTTTTGTAAGAATACGAAATCATAACAATCTTTTTTTATTATTTCTTCAACTTTTATAGGAGTTGTACTTGTTATTGATAACAAATTTTTTCGTATTAAAGCCAAATATAGTGGCAAATGTAAAGTAGTGTAGACACTTCGTTGACAATGTCGCCAATATAGTCGACAAAACTGGTGACTTAGAGACACTTGCACCCAGGTTTCCTTCAGGGTACATACATATATAAGTATGTATTTATGTATGTTCATTAGAGCGACTCAAAAAGAAGTGATTTTGTTACCTTCTGAAAATAAAGCTTGATATGTTTTATGATGATTCCCAAAATATTTTGGTTCTAGCGATGACCATCCTTGAGCTGGACCATTTTTGAAAAAGGTCGTTTTTTCAGTTTTTCGAATTTTTTTGTACTTTGCTCCAAGACGACATAAATGATATTTGGTATCATCGAAAAAAGTTTTTGCAGCAGCTTCAAATGTTATATAAAACTCGACCACTTGCGACCTACTAATTGAGATATTTAGCTAAATACATATTTTACGTTTCGGGTTTTCATACAAATTCTTTGTCGAAATAATGTTCTACTTTTCAAATTGAGGTTATCGACCAGGTCATATTGCAAACAAATGGATTTTTTTTTATAAATTTTATGTTTTTTCTTGTAAGTAGATGTATTTTTTACATTCTGATAAATTGGTAAATGAAAAAATTTGATACCCATAATTATAATAATAATTACAAAAAAAAAAACATAAATTTGACGTCATATCACTTTTCACAAACATTCCAGTTCATACCGCAATAAAAAACATAATGGCAAAATGGGAAGTTTTAAAAAATTTCACTAGAATTCCCAGATCTAAGTTTTTAAATATGCTAAAATTCTGTCTTACTGATAATAATTACTTTATATACAATCAAAAAATTTTTAATCAAATATTTGGTATGCCGATGGGTAACCCACTTTCACCAACTATCGCTGATATAGTCCTAGATACTCTACTTGACGAAACAATTAAGGAATTGCAGGATAAAAATATCCGCATAAAATACATAGCAAAATATGTAGATGATATTTTAGCCATAGTAAAATTAGACGATAAGGATGAAATCCTAAAGACTTTAAACAAATATCATGAGAAAATTCAGTTCACAATTGAGACACAAACTAACACAGGAATTGCTTACTTAGATACAAAACTACGCATTAGTGGAAATAAAATAGTTTTCGACTGGTACGCAAAGGAAACATCATCGGGAAGAATCATGAATTTTCACGCAACACAACCACGGAACCAAACAATTAATACTGCCAGCAATTTTATCGACAGAGTGCTAAACATTAGTGACAGACAATATCACTCAAAAAACATAGAAAAGATAAACAACATTCTTACAAGTAATAGCTTTCCAAAAAATCTTATAAAAACTTTAATAACAAATACAGTAAGGAAAATGAATAACACAACATCTGGCCACTCTAATGCTGACAAGGAGAAAAAACAATTTTATAGTGTAAAATACATACCTGGACTTACGGATAAACAGAACATCAAAGACAAAATAGAGAAGAAAAACATATATTTTGCTTACAAACCTAATAAAACTTTAAGCACAATATTTACAAACATCAAAACACCAATAAACAAACAACAACAAAGCAATGTTGTTTACGAAATACCATGTAAGGGAAAAAACGATCAAAGCTGCGATTTGATTTATATTGGGACCACAAAGAGAACATTGGAAACAAGAATAACAGAACATAAAATGGACATAAACAAATTAAAGGAAAGTACTGCTTTATCCCAACACATAAAACATACAAATCATACGGCAGATTTTGACAAAGTACGAATATTGGATAGAGAAGGAATAGAAAGGAAAAGATTCACAATAGAGACGCTAAGAATACAACAGAAAATAAAAAAGACGATGAACTTAAAAGAAGACACACAAAACATTAGTGCCAGTTACTGTGTTGCAATATCAAAAAACCTGTGATATAATTTTTAAGTTTGTGTTTAATTTAATTTTTCATGTTTAATGTTTTTCATGCTTGTCTACAACAAATTATTGTTCAATGTAATAAAAATTGATTTTCTTATTGTAAGTCATAATTAATTGTTGAAAAATGTTTGTTGTAATAATATTGTTATATATACTTTCTTTAATTTAAATAGACGAATCCCTTGATAAAGTGAACATAACATTCACGAAACGTTGGGAAAATATGGATTAAATGCATTTTTAATTACATAAAAAAACTTTAGGCCGTATTAGCTAAAATAAAAATCTAATTTAATGAATAATTACATTGGCCAAACAACAAAAATATATATAAATTAACATTATTTTGAAACAGATTCAATTTGAAAAGCCGAACATTTTTACCAGATAAGTAGAATTTGTATGAAAACCCAAAACGAAAATATGTAGTTAGTTAAATATCTCAATAAGTAGGTCGCAAGTGGTCAAGTTTTATATAACATTTGAAGCTGCTTCAAAAACTCTTTTCTATAAAACCAAATTTTGTTTATGTCGAAAATTCGAAAAACTGAAAAAACGACCTTTTTTAAAAATGGTCCAGCGCAAGGATGGTCAACGCTTGGACCAAAATATTTTGGGAATCATCATAAAACATATCAAGATTTATTGTCAGAGGGGTAACAAAATCACTTTTTTCAGCTCCATACATGTTGAGTCCGTCTAATGTATATGTATGTACAAATCTAAATTTACCTTTATAACGTAACAGATATATTTTGTAAATACATATGTAGTATGTGTACGTAATATGTACATTTTATAGGTATATGCTAAGAAATAGCATTAAGCTTGAGTTTTGTGAAAGCACTTTTTTAATTAAAATTAGATTTTAATTTCATGTTGTTAGCACATTGAACTGAATCATAATAATATACAAATGAATTTTAAGACTTATTAAAGTTATGTACTAAGAAATGTAAATTTTAATTGATGTTGAGGTGTACACAGTTTTCTATGTCTGTTACAGACTTCCAATAAGTTCATGGATTTTTAATAAATAAAAAAAGTACTAAAAAATCGAATTCCTTATTTTCATTATTATTTCAACATCAAAAGACAATTTTAAGAATTTCTATATTTCAAACAAATTCTGTTGTTATTGTGTTTTTAGTGGTAACGTTTGTAGAACAAATACGAAATTCATTAAATACCGTTAATTTGAAAAGTATGTATTAATAGACAGAATTTTTTCATTACATTCTTACCACAATAGGGAAGAGGTATTATGTTGAGAATCGGTCCCTGATTTTACAAAGCGCGATCAATTACTAATTAGCCTTGAGGGAAGTGAAGTGACACCAAAATAGTCCGGTGATAGGTCTTTGGTGGTAAAGACCGGTTCTAGTTCTTACACTTTATATGAATGGGACCTATCACTTTTCAATTGGGTTGTCATTGGAGGGAGTTAATTGACACCTAACAGCCACCATTGGACAAGCAACACATCTATTCTCAATGTGTTTGTGTGAAGTTACTGCAATGTAGTATTACAGTACTTTTCGTTTACAGTCACTACGCTTATAGTCACATTAGCGATATAGTCCATTTTATCTGTTTATTTTGCTGCTATAAGTTAATTTAATATAAAGTAATAACGTTATAGTCCATTTAGCGATATAAGCACATTTGCCATATATGCCATTTATCAACAGTAGTCAAAGGGAAAAGTAAAGCAAATTAATGGCGTTATAGTCACATTAGCAAAATTTACTAAGTTCTTTTTAGTTTTCGAATCAAAAATCCATCCAAAGAAAGAATGAATTAAATCGTTTAATTTTTGTCATCAACTCTCTACTCGTAAAAAAATAATTTTGCCGTTGGCATCAGCTATGAAATATCTTGTTATAATTTAAACTATTTTTTATACAGTATGCAACTCTGTCGTAAAGCCATAAGCCTGATGTCGGTGTAATTTACATACATTTTTTATTTTCTTTAACTTGATTATATTCGAATTCGGTTATATGCGTCATAGTGGCATATATAGTCACATTAGCGATATCGTTCACGTTATAATTGCAACTAAAGGATGTTAATATAAGCGAAAAGTACTGTATATCAATAAAACAAGTCCCAAGAACTAAAATTAAGAACACAATTTAAGAAAGTCCCAAAAAAAATGTGTCACACCACCGGTGAAGACTGTACTGTAATTCATTACGTTTTCTACCTTTTAGTTCTTCATAAACTAGCTAAATAATTGTTGCTCCTTTCAGTAGTCATAAAAGTTCATTCTTTTTGTACCTGTTCTATTTTAACAAATCCCAGGACCAATCTATTGGAACAATTGACACGAATCATATGATCTATCGTCTGATCATTAACCTTTAATCCTTGTTATAAAAGGCAACTTTGAAAACGCAGTTGTAAACTTTATCTTCTATCCAAACAGAAACACAAATTGGTTGAAACATAAAATATATGTAAGCTCTCATCTATCTCAGAGCAATTAATTCGACATCCAAACAGCTGTCAATCGATTTACGGATGTCTTGGATTCTGCGGCAAGAAACGCAACCCCAATTAAGCGAACAAAAAAACATATGCAATGCCCTATAGCCCACAAATTTTCGCTAAGACTGGAAAATCGCACTTGGGCCGAAGTGAAGCTTAAGAACAATTTTTAAATAAAAAAAATAAACGTCGTCTAATTATTCCTGATACAGTAAACGATACAATAAAACTTTTATTAACTGCAGTAAAATCAGCGATTGAAAATGTCAACACTTGAAAATCTCCCGGACCTGACCGCTTCACAGGCTCAATGATAAGAAACTTACCTACGTCTGCTTCAAGAATCTTGCTGCTCATTTTAAATGCGATATTACGAGTTGGCTACTTCCTATCCTCTTGGATGACCTCTGCAATTTTTATGATTTCGAAGCCAGAAAAAGACGCCAGTCAAATTACATCGTACAGACCAATCAGCCAACTATCAAACTTATCAAAGCTATTCGAAAAAATATTCGACTACCTATATTTTTTTAAATGAAAACTTAATATACATTTCAATTAAACGTTAAGATACTCAGCAGTAATTTTTTTCGGCCCGATCTAAATTTACAATATTATTTTTTCGATGCACAATTTTAACTTCCTTCATAAAGAATAAAAAATTACCGTTGCCGCTCAAATTCAAGATGACAATGTACTTTTTGTCAAACTCGTAACAGTGTTAGCACAGAATAAAAAGTTTTTGATAAAATCAGGGGACTAATTCTGGCAGTCGTGATCGAATACTTTTTCGATTCTACAGAAATTCTATTTTAGGCGATACTGAACGAATCGAAATTATTTTTTCAGTGTTGTAAAAACTTAACTTAACAACACAAAAAAATAGTTTTGATTCGTTTAGTATCGACATAAAGAATTAGAAATTAAATTGCTTTCGAATCGAAAAATTGTTCGATCACGACTATCAGAATTAGCCCCCAGCCTTAATTTACACCTAAAATTATTTATAAATGAAACATTGTCAAAAATAAAAATTTTATGACGGTTTTTTGCTACCCCGCCTAGAGGCGGACTTAAGCATTAGTGGGTTAATGGCAATCGGTCAATCTTTAAGAGATTAAAGTTAACATACAAAATGTACTTTCGAAAATCTTCATTCACTGCCAAAAATTCGTTGCGATCAAACTTGGCAAAACAACTTTTATAATATCTACTCTTTTAAATTTCGGCACATTGCCCAATTGTCAAAAAAAGATTTGAATACCCCACAAGTGTTGTCGAATGCCTTTCTTACTTTCTAAAAATTAAAAATATGTTTGTACATCATAATTAAAAAAAGGAAACTTTTTTTCAAAAAAGGGATAATTGTTGAGAAATGATTTTGTACTAAATAAAAACAGCACACATATTCATTCAACTGTTAAAAAACAACGAATGTTAAAACTCTATAAAGTAAAATTTTCGAAATTTTTTGTTCTATGATTTTCAACTCAAAGTTATTTTACTTACTAAAATTTAAACCAAAAGCATTTTTCTTAAATTTTTTTTGTTGCTCAAATAAACTGTTGGTAGGAAAATGGTTAAGTACATTAAAGAAGTTTGAATTTGAAGCAGAGTGCAAAAAATATGTTTCCGTTTCCCTTGAAAAAAAAACTTTTTACTAAAACCAAACTTCTTCTTTGCAGTGGCAAAACAAAACTAGTGTATAACGTTAGTAACTTAAGGCCTCAAGTTTGATTTGAAACAACGAAAATTTAGATATCCATGCAATATGTTACAATTAGCACATAATATTTGGTTAAATTTGCGAAGAATCCTTTTTGTCTTATTATTTTATTGTTAGGAAACTACTGCTTTACTACTTGAAATTGAAAGCCAGAGTTTAAATATGTAAATAAATAAAATTAAAATTACTTTAAATAAATGCAAACACTTTTAAAAATCCCGTAAGATTTCTATAGTAAAAGTTATATGAGAGCCGAGGCAGAGCATTTGATAACCCATCGCTTTGTTCTATTTGTTAAAGGTTACGCAGAACTAACAAATATAGTGATATTTTTCTAATGAAATTCATCACAAATGGCATTTTTTTTTTTAATTATAATACCAAAGTCATCATCTTTTAGTGGTCCAGAGGGCATACCAAGTTGTGTTTAAAAAAATTGCGCAACTGCTTTGACGACACCTTTATCTATCATCTTTAACGCTTCTTTAAATTGTGGTTACGAAAGTTTGGAAAGATTCATATATTATTCCATTGCTTAAATCAGGAAATAAATCGGATATATGCAATTACAGAGGTATAGCCAAACTGAGTGATATTCCAAAACTTTTTGAAAAATGTTTAATGGATTGCCTCACTCATCAAGTTTCTGACTTATTGTCACCACGTCAACATGGCTTTCGGAAAGGATTCTCTACTATGACTAACATTATCCATTTAACAACGTTAGTTAATATAGATTTTGCCAATGGACATCACACTGACGTTATTTACACTGATTTCAGAAAGGCTTTCGACAAAGTTAATCATCCGCTATTGTTGAAAAAACTGGATGTAATGGGTTTCAATAATAACTTCCTGAGCTGGATCAAATCATATTTGTCATGTAGAACTCAATCTGTAAAATTTAATACGGCAATTTCGGAAAAAATCAATGTAAAATCTGGAGTACCTCAGGGAAGCCACATTGGTCCAATTTTGTTCCTTCTTTTTATTATTATGCAGATGACGTAAAATTATTTTCGACTGTAAAACATCCTTGTGATCAACAACATCTACAAAATGACCTGGATAGTTTTGCCAAATGGTGTAAACTAAACTTGATGGAACTAAATTTAAATTTTTTTTTTTTTTTTTTTTTTTACTGTTAGGACCAGCACTCAGGTGATGACCCCTACTAATGCATTGCATTGTGTTGGAACTAGGAAAATAGGTTGTGGGAAGGAGGATAGAGGGAGTAGTGTTTGTGAACATTCGATTTGAACTTAATCATGTTGTAAGTGAGAGGGAAGACTTCTGCAGGAAGGTTATTCCACATACGAACTGTGCGGGAAAAAAATGAATTCTCTCTGTAATGCGTTGTACGATTCACCTGCCAATCGACCACATAAGGATGGGCTCTTGAGGAAAAACGTGTATTACGAACAAACGTACGGGTTTCGGGAACCAGATCCCTAATTTCGTCAGAACACATCCCATTGTAGTAACGATAAAACAGACAAATACAACCCACATTGCGACGGTGCTCGAGGGAGTCAATAGAATTGGATACCCTACTGTCACCAATGAGAACATGTAAACATATGCAATTCTCTCTCAACGATCCCTTAACCACAAAAAGTCTTTATACTTCGCTCGTCAGACCAATTTTGGAATACGGCAGCATTATTTGGGACCCGATCTATAATATTCATAATGATCGTATCGAGTCAGTGCAAAAACAATTTCTTATTTTCTGCTTAAGAAGTGAATATAGAGGGTGCCTGGTATTACCTTCATATTCAACTAGACTAACTGAAATAAATTTACCAACGTCAAAAAGCCGGCGAATGATGCTAAATATATCTTTTATGGTCAATCTTATAAATGGTAGTACACATTCCGAATTTTTATTGAGTAACGTAACTTTTAATATTCCTCAACGTTCACTTCGTTTTTCAACCCTCAATATGTCAGAACATGCCGAACAAACTTTGCGATGTCAGATCAAATAAGAAAATTATGCAGCTGTTTCAATGAAATGTATAACTTTATCGACTATTCTCTGAACATTAATATCATAAAAAGCAATATCATATTATATTTAAATCAATAATGTTTATTCTAATCTTTCTTTCTTTGCTTAAATAAATAAATTATTATGACTATCTTAATGTTAATTAATACATTAAGATAGTCTGTAAGGAATTTGTCCATAGACTTAAATTAAATAAATAAAATTGTATAGCCCTTGGCCTTTATTTGTATGTATGTAAAAGGCCATAAGTAGCACGACCCAGAGGATAGTTGTGCAGCCCATGTATCTCACTATGTCAGATTCGGGATACGTATACGATGAGCCCAAAATATAAGTTGGGCTTATCGTCTGCCACCCGAAAAATTTCCGCCTGGATGTCCCCAAAGCGGGACAGCAGCAGTGCAGACGTTCTGACGTTTCATCATCCAACTCATAAAGTCTGATATCGTAAACCAGAGTGCCCCATTATTAGGCCAACAAGCAATCTAAGTTCCACTTTCTCAAGCAAAAGTAGTTTACCTGCCTTGCTACGGAAAAGTGTCAAAAATCTCTTGAACTTTCTTCATTCAGAAGTGGACGTCCATGTGTGAAAGAATTCATGTAACGTTCTCCTTATGTGACTGACAGGGACTCCAAAGAAAGTCTGAGGGCCTATGAATGTACGGCGACTGCCCTTGTTTGCCACGTAAAACAGTCCATGACTATCCTGGACTTCACCTCTAAGACCGGCTTGGCTATCCGACATCATAAATAATCCCATGCTCCTTACCCTCCTCCTCAGACATTCCCCAGCACATATGATGGGGGAGATCTTTCAGGCGGAGACCTATCTTTATTTAAATGATTAGGCCCTAAAGAAAGCCTTTCCAGAAATAAGTCTTAATACGACCAAATATCTTTATAATCTTACGAAATTTTGGCACTAATGGTTTTTATGGAATCAAAAGTTGGGTTTCTTTTAAGGATCGGTCCATAATTTACCATATTCCACTTCAGGAAACCCCTTTTAAACACCTAAAATATGAACTTCAAAAAGCAAATTTTTATGATGCTTGCTACAATTCCGTTATATATGAGTGGAAATCTCATATCAAAACATGTATCCCCAAAAAAATCTAGTCAGTTCAGTTCACCACCATACAAAAATCCTTCTGAGTGTCTCTGCACGTTATAGGCCACACGGACTATGGCCATAATACATTTTATGCATAAGAAATACGTGGTATATCAGAAGTATTATGGCGTTTTCTTTTCTAAAAAAAAGTGTTTCATAAGTGTTACATGTGACTTGGCAACATTTTTAAGTGCTCCCATAATTTTTAAAAAGTGCTTCATATTTTACGTTTACAAAAGAACACAAATTTCGGCATTAAACAATAAAGTATAATTGGCGCAAGGTAAATTCAATTACAGGTGGTGGCAAGACTACAACAATCTAAAGCCAACATAAACAACAGATGTTTTTTGTATTGCATTGTTAGTGTTTACGGCTCGAAACTTGTCATCACCCTGTACTGAATTCGTCTTGATCTTGTGCTGCACTAATGCCCCTTTATTAAAAATGAGTGTTGAACATGTAGCATTTTTTTAATTTAAAGGGAACATCATCAGAAAAGAACGCTTTACACTTTTAAAATAACACATGTTTTTCAGAAAAGAACATAAAAAATGTAAAAGGCAGAGTAAATGCAGAATTTTACTCAGAAAAGAATGGTTGTCACAATTAAAAAAAAGTTAAAAAAACTAACGGATAATTTTCTTTGAAATTCGGCACGATGAAAATACGCACGGGGGCTAACAAAATGGCGTATAAGACATGCAAAAGCCATTTTGGTTTTGCTTGAAAAGTCGGTTATTTTTTCGTTAGCCTTGTGCCGCCTTAACAATATTTTTACAAATAGCTTGTACAATTTGCTTTAACAAATCGAAACTTCACTAATAATATATGTAATCAACATCAGTTTTATCTTTAAATTTTTTTTTTACAAATCCAAAGCATAGAAAGTTCGCTATATTTTAAGCTGAGGCTATCTAAAATAAATTCAGAAATCTTTTATTAACACTTTTTATTAATGAAAAATACGGCCGTCCACGGCGAAGTTTGTTGTTATAGAAAAAGTCATTTATTTGAGGTTAAGTAATACTTACACGTTTTGTTAACAAAAGCAATAACGTCCACCAAACTATTTTGTTTTTTTTTTTTTTTAATTCCTTACTATCCCCTCTTTTCGCCATATTATGCAAGATTTCCTTCTTGTTGTTTAATAACTGATAAAAAGAAAAAGTTTTAATTTTGATCAAAACTACACTTCTTATGCTGCACTGTGAACGTTGCTTGCGAATGTCAACTTCGAAGGCCTAGTTTTTTGCAAAAACCTTATATTCAGTTATTTACAATGATATACTTATGTATTTTTAATCGAACGGCATTAACAAAAACATTATAATTATTGGTGCAAAATATTAATTTTCGCCAGGATTTCGGGCAACTGTACGAAAAGATTTAATTTAAAAATTTGGCATTTAATTTCTTTATTTATTTATTATGATGACATAATCGTAAGGTTTTCAAATGCTTAAGAGAAAAAAATATTCTCTGTCAATAAACCTTTTTTGTGGTACGTCGAGCATAAATAATACACCTCAAGCTAGAAAATTAAAAATAAACAAAATAAAATCCTTTCCGCAATTAGCACCTGCTGGTTGAAATATTGTTTATTTGTATACCCTTCGCTACAAGTGGTAAGTTAGAGTGTGCCAGTGATGTTATACACACTCATAAAATTATTACAGTAACTGATTGTGGGTTATTAAATTCGTTTTCCGTACTGTTACAATTTTAAATTTAAAATTTATAAGATAAACTAAAAAGTTTTAATAATAATAAATATTTGAGTATTTATTGTTAAACTGCTTAACTGTTATCTATACAGAATAGTATCGGGATCAATTTAGTGCTATGTAACAATCTCTAAAAATCGTAAGTACATATATTTGTATATACACAAATATTAAATAAAAAATTTAAAAATATTTTTCAATAGTTAACTGAAGAAACAATATCCCTATAAAATTTAAACAAAAAAAGCCACGGCGCGTGTTTTTTCGAAGAAAAAAAAGGTAGATTAGTTAACGAAAATTTAATTGAATCGTCTGCAAAATTAAGAAATATACATGCCATGATAATATATGTCTACAAAACCCATTTACAATATTTGCAATAGTTGCTATTAAAGCTAATTTAAAGGCTATAAGCAAATCTCCGAAATATACGGAAAAAATATATTTTTTCATGGCAACGGTAAAAAAATAACTTATAGTTACATATGTATGTAATTTAAATAAAATCTTTGATTATAACTTACACATTTCTCTAGAACAAGATGATGATGAAGATCAAAAATTAAAACTTATCTGAAGTACAACTTTCAGGATAAAGGCCTAACATGCCAACGATGAAAACAATGTGTTGAATACTGCACGCAGAGAAAAAACATTTTTAAATATGGTCACCTCCAACAATACTATGCTTAAAGAAAATTTTAACCATATTATGTTTAATTTAACTATATTATTGCCAACAGCAACTATATTATGGTTAAAATAGTACTCCATCAAGAAGTCACAACCATATTATGGTTGCCTCTAAACATGTTTTGGTTAAATATGACGATAATTTGTTTTTAAATTAACAATAGTATTTTCCTCTTTTTCAAGAGCAACATGCTATGGTTGAAAACCAACCATGCTATTATGAATGTTAAACATATTTTCGTTATTATTAACCATAATATGTTCGGAGGCAACCATAATATGGTTGTGGCTTCTTGATGAAGGACTTTTTTAACCATAATATGGTTGTCGTTGACAATAATATGGTTAAATTGAACATTAAACAAAGTATTGTTGGAGGTGACCATTTTTAAACATGTTTTTACTCTGGGTGTGGTTAAGTGAACTTCTTAATTGTAAAGATACTTACATTAAAAGTATTATTGAGAGCTGGTCTGCATACAAACAGTTCTTTGGACCTGAACTGGTAAGATTAATTTATTAACATCTTTGAGGATAATCACACATTATTTTTATTGTAGATTGCGATTGATTTTGAAGCATTATTACCTGATAAAGCAAACAACATTTAAATAAATTGGAGTAAACTTAATGAAATATTACCAGTTTATATAAACTTAAACTTTAAAGACCTAAGACACAAATCTTGGTGGAGCGACGCAAAAGGAAGATGGGATCATTTGGATCAAAGTAATGATGTGCATACGTATAAATATTTTATGCGCAATTAAAATTTTTCTTTTTTAGGCTCAAAAGATGCCGTATTGGTATTATATTTGATATATAATATTGATATTAGAAATTGAGGTTTGAAGCCTGATAGGCGTAGTAAAGAAAAATATCGTCCAACTATAGCAGACTCCCAAACGAGTACAATTAAGATAATAGAAGAGGACATTGAAATATATTTAAATAGTCGACAACCACTATTCCTCCTTATTAAGAAGAATTTATTTTCAATTAATTCAGTATATGTTATACCTGACCATGTGGTCACTGTGGCATCTGATCTAGCCCTATGCTTTAAAATTTACCAAATTTTTAACTTAAAATATAATATATATTTAACTATATATATATAATTCAAAAAGTGTTGTTTCAAATTGAATTAAAAGATGATGTTGTTAGTAACCTAAAAGTTATATCAAATTTTTTTAATGCCCATAACAGGCAAAGCAGGGAAACCAAAAATATGCAATGTATTTCCTTGTGCGACCAATGAACACACAAACAATATATTCATCCGTTTTAGAGCCTTTTCTGCATTTTGGCATCGATTTGTTAGTGCATATTTTACAGTTCGCAGCATTTTTGTGCATAATTTAGTTAAACGAGATTTTTGCAGCTTATTTTAAGTTTATAGCGCATATTTTGCCTTTTTAAGGCATATTTTGATACATGATGCATTTTGTTAGATTCTTAAAGGAGCTTTCGCGGAAAATAATTATTTTTTTTTCGAAATTCTATTACTTCAATTTCGCCATCTACATTTAATTTTTACTCTCAAATTGTAAGACAGGTTGTCATTAAGGATGAATGTGATGCGATGTGTATAATACATAGAAATGAAGACCAATCTTTTAGTATACCGATCGACTTAAAATCACTTTTTAAAGTGATCTAACGATGTCCATCCATCCGTCTTGCTGTTTGTCTGCCCACGTCAACCCTGGACTCAAAGTAAAAGTTCCAGTTTTGTAGATAATTTGATCAAATATGTACGAGGTCTGTGTAAATTGTGAGAATCGGTCTATTGGTGTTTTCTTTTCTACAAAAAAATGTGACATTTTTTTTAAAAAATATGCAATTTGGTGTCAGTTTTTTAAAATTTTGCTCCCGAAAAGGTGAGTTTTTTAGAATAAAACAAGCCACCCGTTTCGGGAGCAAAATTTTTTAGAAACAGACACCAAATTGCATTTTTTTTAATAAAATGTCACATTTTTTGGTAGAAAAGAAAACACCATTAAATTTCACATATTCCCCATAAAAACTTCTTGCCAATTAAGACTCTTTGTATTTTATGACGGTATTTTAATTAATTTCGCCCCAAAAAAGTTTTACTGCAAATTAAATAATTTGTGAATCGCTTCACATTTGCTCAAAGCTCGCATCCATAAATAGCTTTAATTTCCTTTAAATATTAACATTTGTTTAGAACTTAGCGGCCGTACCTAAAATCCCTAAAACACACAGACCCATATGGATGTTAATATCTAGATAATAGTCGGCGCAAACATCTCTTATATGAACTTTAACCTAATATGGGCTTAAGCGATAATATTTTTAGGTTTTTTTTTTTAAATTTTGTTATTAAATTGTTCAATATTTTTTTCCAATTTTAAATTTTTGATTTTTAGGGCATATTTTTAAAATTTTTCAGGGCATATTTTCCATTTTTTACTGCATATTTAATGTGCATAAAACGTGTTTTTTAGAGCATATTTCTGGTTTTCCTGGTAATCTATTATATAAAAATAAGTCGGGTTTTCCTTCCTGACGCTATAACTCCAGAACTCACGAACCGATTTCCACGGTTTTGCATTCGTTAAAAAGGTCTCGAGCTCCGTGAGGTTTATAGCATACAAAATTGTTCCCCGCCCACTTTTTCTATTAAGCACATAACTTGAGGACGGCTCGACCGATTTGGACGATTTTTTTTAAAATGATCGCCATGGTCCAACTAAGGTTTATACGGAAAGAAAATTGTTCCCCGCCCACTTTTTTCGATTTACCTAAAATCAGAAAACGGCTCCATCGATCTGACTAATTTTTCTTTCAAATCTTCGTATCAATGCATTTTAAGTTTCCATCGAAAGAAAAATTTACCACGCCTACTTTTACGCCCACTTTTTCTATTAAACGATTTGGACGATTTTTTCTTTAAAGTGATCGCCATGGTCCAACTTAGGTTTATACGGAAAGAAAATTGTTCCCCGCCCACTTTTTTCGATTTACCTAAAATCAGAAAGCGGCATCATCGATTTGACTAATTTTTCTTTCAAATGTTCGTATCAATGCATTTTAAGCTTCCATCGAAAGAAAAATTTACCACGCCTTCTTTTACGCCCACTTTTTCTATTAAGCACATAACTTAAGGATGGCTTGACCGATTTGGACGATTTTTTCTTTAAAGTGATCGCCATGGTTTATACGGAAACAAAATTGTTCCCCGCCCACTTTTACGCCCACTTTTTTCAATTTACCTAAAATCAGAAAACGGCTCCATCGATTTGACTAATTTTTCTTTCAAATGTTCGTATTATTTCATTTTAAGTTTTCATCGAAAGAAAAATTTACCACGCCTACTTTTACGCCTACTACGAAACAATCAAAGCCGATTTGGAGGTACGATGATTTGTTGGCAGGTGATTTTTGGCAAACACTTCCAGTGATACCACGATCAACGCCCGCCGATGAATTAAATGCATGTTTGAAGTCGTCTGCTTTGTGGAAACACGTTAGGAAGCTCAAATTGACTCTGAAAATGCGGGTCGAGCTGCAAAACAATCAATCTCGAGACGTATTTTCCAAACTATTGCTGGACATAGGAAACGACAAAGTCCCGGTGGCAAATTGGAGACGTACAAATCGGTAGATTCCATTACTTCTCAGAACGATGTCGTCAACTATCCAATCGAACTCCCTGGGATTACCCGGATTACCTCCTCATAAACTCAAACTAAAAGTTGGATCGATAACCATAATGTTACGAAATATAAACCAACCACGTCTTTGTAATGGCACCCGACTTACGGTAAAAAAAACTGATGAATAACGTCATCGAAGCAACAATGCTTAAAGGAAAGTACAAGGGAGAAAATGTTTTGATACCTCGGATCCCAATGATTCCAACCGAATGCCATCAATTTTAACGCCATTTACTTAGAGAAGTTCAACTAAATAACACTTAATTTTTGTAATCGAAATGAATTCATTACTGTTGTGAAATGAAATAAAATTTTTCCTTTTCAAATATAAAACAAAAAAAAGATTTTTCTTCATCTTTTAATCACCAAACGAAATGTTACATAAAACGAAGCCATCTGGTGGCGAAACGGAGTTCGCCGGGTTTGCTAGTAACTATATATGTATGTATGTATATATGTATGTATACACATCTTTTGTTATTAAAACTTACGCATTTACGATTATAATCTTTAGTTTTAATATTTTGCCGCATTTAATGAATTGTAAGAGCTAATGAAATTTATCCAATTGGTCATATAAAATAGAAATAGAAGAAATTAAAATAATGTTAACTTTATATTATGGGAATTTATTTTATTATAGGAAAATAAATGATAAATCAGTAGTTTCTACTGTTTCGAAAAGTAGTTTTAGGTCATTTGAAAAAATATAAAAAAAGTCCGTTGTTGTTATCGAAATTGTAGGTAAGTAGTTTTTTGTAGTTAAAACAACTGAAAATGCATTAGCTTATAACAAAATTGTAGGTAAATTTCGTCAGTTAAAAATAACTTAAAAACATTTGTTTATATTAGGTGCGTTTGAGTACTTTTACAGTAAAATGCAGTTAATGAGTAAACTAAAAATTTTTCTCTCATAAAAAGCTGTTGTCCAAAAAAGTACGCGAACGCAAAATTTGTAAAAATTCGTAAAATAAAGGCAACAGCTGATGGCAAATAATTGAAGTGTTGAAAAATATTGACACTTTTGAATACTTAACTCGTTTTCTTATCGGTACTCGATTAAACACTTTTTATAACACGAACATTTTTGGAAAATACAAACAAACTATTTTATGTAATCTTTCATATTTGTTTGTTTTTTTTATTTTATTTGATTATACTTATTTGTAGCGGGTTAAATAATTTAAAAGAACATGAATAATTTTTTTGCTTTTGATTACTTAAGTGTCCAAATACTTCACACTTTTACAACTCTAAAAAATTAACATAACAAAAACAATTTCAAAAGTTTGTATTTAGCCAAATAAACAAGTTTAATTAATCATATATATTATTTCTAAAGCACTTTTTTTTGTCGGTTGCAAATATCTCCCATACCACCGCATCAAATTTAATGAATGATATCTCATTTTAAAGCTTATTTTTAACACTAATGACGAAAAATAATTAGAAATTGAAAAATTAATATTTTCATTGATAAAGGAAAGTTAACGAAGTATTAAAAAAGCATTTAAACATATGTATGTATGTATGTAAATATGTATGATATATATTATGATTTCTAATATTTTTATACTTTTAATAAAATGTATTGAAGTTACTAAAATTTCTATTAATTATTTTTATTTTATGTTACAAAAATGACAACTAACGGTGCGAAATATTCGCACGGGTAATCTAGTTAATATTTATTAACTTTTTGTTTTGGCTTAATTTTTATTTCAACTTTTCTTTTATTTAACAATTTTTTCACAATTTGTATGCTTTTTATTTGTTACTTTTGTTTGTTTACCTTTGAAACATATGTTTTTTTGATTTACTAAATTTTACTGCAAAAATTTCTGCAGTAAAAATTTGTAAATACTCAAACAAGAACTTTCACTTTTCGCTCTCAATTTATGTTCTCATTTACTGCATTTTGTGTACTCGAACGCAATTTCGTAAAATGTTGTAAAGTTTAGTAAAAAATAGTAAAAACTTTTGTGTTCTCGAACGCAACTATTGTTATGCAGTTTGATTAATGGTCGTTAAAATAACTGTTAAATTTTACGGAATATTGAAGTTAATGTAAAATTAATTTATTTTAGATGATATGTTAATGATCCGTTTTTTAAATAAATTTTCAGTTGTTCAAAATCGACTTTCGTTTGAATTTAACTACACTCACAATATTATGTACGTAAAATTAACTGAAATTGTAATATAAAATAAATGAAACTTCAATTAAAAACCGGTCTACTTATTTTTCATTTATTTTTAACAAAAAGTTCATTTAATTTTTACTGTCAAAAATTCAACACCATATTCCGTAATATCAAATAAATATTCAGTTATTTTGTAAAATTTTACTGTCAAAAATTCAACACCATATTCAGTAAAAACAATTTAATATTCAGTTATTTTATAAAATTTTACTGTCAAAAAATTGACCCCATATTCAGTAAAAACAATAAAATATTCAGTTATTTCATTAAATTTTCGTTTACTCCACAAAAGAGCCGAATTTCTAAAAAATACCAGACAGACATCTGTCCGCTTGTTTTTCTTATAAGCGAGAGAGGGAGAATATTATTATTTACTTGCCCTGATACACAAGTTTGTTTTACTTTTGTTATACTGACCACGTTGTTTACAGAAGAACTCTCAATTATATGACACCAGCAGCATGACCGATATGGCTTCGCAATTATTTTACTTTTAAAATTTGATGTATTTAACTAAATTATATGTATTAACAAATAGAAAATGGAAATTGCTTACACAAAACAAGCAATTAATTTTTTATAAATAAGTAAAAATTAATTTTTGGTAGTACAATTATATAAAATAACTAAATTTTAATTGTTTTTACTGAATATGGTGTTGAATTTTTGACAGTAAAATTTTATAAAATAACTGCATATTTATTTGTATTTACGGAATATGTAGTTAATTTTTTGACAGTTAATTTATATAAGATAACTGAAAATTGAATTTTTGACAGTAAAAATTAAATGAACTTTTCGTTGCTTTAAATTACATTTTTATTTAATTTTACATAAAGAAGAATTTAACTCAATCAACGGACAATATTAACTGCAACTGAAAATCCGTATTAATATGCACTTAGTTTTTTGAATAACTGTTAGAATCAGTTAAAAATAAATTTGCTTGGAATTTTAAATGTTTATTTATTTAAAAATGACTGAACGGAATATTTCTTAAATAAACGACAGTCCGTTACTGTAATAATATTGTGAGTGTACATAATATTTTGAGTGCACATTTTTGAAAAGTCCTTACACAGCCCGAAAAAAATCCCTATTTTTCCCTACGCGTTAAAAAAATATTCTCTACAAAAATCCCTACCACTTTTAAATGATAGTATATATCAATACAAATAAAACCATTTGTATTAACCCAGTAAAAAATGGAGGTTCCTGGTAAGCATCCCAATACATACAAGCACAATACAAACCTGCTGACAAGAGGCATAAATTTTATATGGCAAATTGCCACTACTTTTTCCCCCTCTGCTTTTCTTTGCGAGAACTTTTGCTTGGTTCAAAATAAAATTTATTCAAAAGCCATAGGGGTTCAGCTTTTATCGAAGAAAAAATTAAAAACATGACGATTTAAAATGATTTAAAAACAAAATCAGAAAATTATTCCACAAATGATTTTTTGATGTGATTCATCGGATTCACAACGAGAGTATCATTTGTGCTCTATAAATGATGCCATATGTGGTTATTTTGCTTGAGAATCTGATTCCTAAAATATTTGATTATGATACAAAATGCTATCTGGGTTATACATATACAAATATAAACTATCAACGGCCAATTTCACCATGTTCAGTTGTAATTAAATATTAGTTATAGCTGTCAAAAACATATTGTTAACTGTAAGTTCAAGTAATAGTTAGTTTTAACTGAATTTGATAAAATTGCCTGTAAATCAGTTCTTTTTTATCAACTAAAAATTAAATAAATAACAACAAAACATAAATGACAAGTGACATAAATTCGCTTTAAATTACATTTACGTTATTTTGAATTTTGTTTATATACTAGAAAAATTAATTGTTTGACCGTATCATTATTAAATGCTGATTTCCTAACAATCGTACCGGTGTAAGGATAAGAATTTTTTTTTAATAAGTTTAAAATTTTCAATTTCGTTTTGTAAAAAAGAGCGCTCAATGCAACTTGATGATAAAATGTTATGACTTATTGCCAACATAAGTGATGATAGTGAAAATGCTTTCGCTTTCTGTATTGGCATGTGGGGTGGGCAGTATTTGAGATCCATGATAGTGATAAATTAACGATAGCTAATTTTGATTTAAGCCTGGTACTCTGTTCAACATTTCACGTGAAATGCTGTCAAAATGCATATGAAAAAAACTTGTGCGGAATATCTATGAAATAATGTTGATGGAGTTGTACTCTGTTTATTTTGTGAAAAAGTACCGAAATGTTTCTGGCAACATTTTTTTTACAACTGCGAAATAATGTAAGCGGCCTTTATTTCACGTGGAATTTTAAGCAAAAGCAAAAAAGTATGAACTTAATATTAAAAAAGAAATAAAAAATTAAAATAACACAATCGGTAACAGTTTTTTATCCATATTTACTTTTTTTTATTAAATTTTTTATTAAAAAAAAATAATTTTAGTAAAATACATGTGGCGTTTGTTTACATACACGAAACAATGTAGCATACTTTGAAGGAATAAAAACGTCAAATTGTACAAACTCGCAAGATTGGTAACATTGATAAATGCCAAAATTTTCATGTGGAATAATCAATGTTGCTCAACATTTTTCACAAATTTGAACAGAGTACTAGGCTTTAAGGGGGAAAATAAAATTTTCATTTTGGTGACTTTAATCAAAAACTTTTCGAGCCCATGATTTACAAATGAACTTTTTCTTGCTCTGGAAAATGAAGTTCAAAAAATCTCCAAAAAGGATTTTTACAAATTTACTTTTAAAACAAAGTAAAAAAGGCTGGCAGATGTATACAGTTTTCCAACATTATTCAAAAGTCCAAACATATTATTAATTTAAAAAAAAGTCTCTCCTTTTTCCGCCAACGGCCATTTTTTAGTAGAAAATCCCTACGTATAACTTCACTGGTATGTGCTAAGATCCTCATTTCATTTATAGTGCATAAGTTTTTATCCTAGACTAAAACAAAAGTTTATATACATACATATGTATGTATATATTAAGTTCTGTGATAATCGATTTATTTCTATATCTGTAGAAAATACGCATACTTTTGGAAGACGTAATAAAAATTAATGTTTCTTATTATTTGTATTTTGTATAGGTTAAATTGTAGTTTTATTATAATTTATAACTATAATTTTTTTATTATAATTTTTACTTTTAATCAAAATTATCTCAAATTCGGCTGTTTTAATTGTTTCGTTCTTACTTGTTTCATTTATTTAACGTTTTAAAACACTCAAGTGCCGTAAGAGTACCTTAGCAAATAAATGTTTTCAACAAAAGTGCTTAACTTAAGAAATTGCTGTTTTTTTATAACAAGATTTTAAAATAAAAATATCATAAAATGCCAGTATGAATTTCATACGAAATGTTGAAACGAATTTGGACTTACGTAAAAAAGACACTTGACATGATTCTGCAAAAAGATTCAAACGGCTTATTATTGGATGGACTTAGGAATGTGCATAAAAAATTGGAAAATGAACATTTTACTATTGCACAGTAGGACAATATATAGGTTAGAAAGGCTGGTGCGAAGTCAACTTCAAACGCTCACCAATACACACAGAAAAAAAATCAATGTAAATTCGTTCAAAACAAGGTTGATTTTACATTTTTCAGTAGTGGTTTTTCTTCACTGTTGTTTCATGTTAATTTAACATGATTTTACAATAACTTGCGAACAAGATTGTTTCCTTTTAAAATAACTGTTATTCATGTAAACTTAACATTGCAGTCAAGTTAGAGCAAAATGTAATTTATATTGAACATAAACATAACATTCCGAATCACGTTGAATGAAAGTTATTTTAAGTTGAAACAACGTGAATTTCATGTAGAATGAAATTGGTTGGAGTGTGATACAATAGTGTGAAGACAACATACAACTTACCCCTGTAACATATGTTTCACTTACTTTGTATCTCCTTTGTTAACAGAAGCATCAGCAGAATGGCCCGATATTGATGTACTATTTAACTAAATAATTTTAAATCAAAGAATTCGGGAATTGTTTTCTTTTTATAACGAATTTTAAACGTGAAAATAAAAAAATTTACATACTTAAGTTTGTATGCATGTTAATTTAACAAGATAAACTTTTGATTTTAATATAAAACAGGTTTTTATGGATTCAATATTGAACAATGTTATTTTTACAGTGAATAATATTAAATAAACGTGATTTAAAGTTATTTTAATATTTTTCATTTAAAATTAATATGAAAAAATGATAAATTTAAATCAAGGACATACTTTTGCAGAAATTTACCATGATTCTCAATCAACATTTCGCCATGTTATTTTAACATTGGTATTTTTTTCTGTGTGTATGGTCCATTGTGACGAGGACAGAATATAAATGTTGACTAAAATAAGTCTAAAAGGCAATATCCTGTTAAGATTCCTTGAAAAAAAATATACCTTTTTTGGTGTTAACCACATTAATGAAAGCAAAATTTAGTTTGTGAATTCACAACATTCCGGACTTACGGTTAATTGAAGAGTCAGTCATCCCAATTTGGGACGTATGGACAACTTATCTTTGTAATTTATTTAAACAATCTTTGAACCAAAAAGAAACCTCTTTATTTTATCAAATGAATAAAAATGTTTATTGCTCAACAAACACACCCCACCCTAAAATAAACATTTTTATCTGAAGCATCCTTTGTATTTTAAGCACCTGGTTAAATTGTTCTTAAATATTTTAAACTTTTATAAACGAGAACCATTTTAAGTCACTTTTATGCATTATATTGGTGCACAAGTATTACGTTCATAAATGTTTTTAAATGAAACAAGTAAGAGTGCTATATTCGGCTGTGCCGAATCTTATATACCCTTCACCATTGTGCGAGCAGAATACAGAGCAACTAGACAAAAACTAAATAATTTTTACATACCTATACATACATATTTACAATACTAAAAACTTCATTATAAATAAAATTTAAAAAGCGAAAACTGGTAAATGTTTTTTTTAAATCGTTTTTAGAACATAAAAAAATAAAATATTAAAAAGAAAAATTTTCTTTTTAAAAAACCAAGATTCGAACCAGGGAACTCTCAATTTCTAACTTAACACACCCCCTAGACAACTGAACCATGAACGAACGTTAATTGAATATCATTAAAATGAAATATGGCACGTTTACTGTTCACAAAATTCAACACAGTTGAGTTGTAATTACTTTTGATGTTTTTGTTCACCGCAATAGCAAAATTGGGAAATATAAAATTGGGAAATATATATATATAATAATAGTTTGTGCCATGTATGTATGTTTGTTTGTTTTCTTTTATCTTTTTTGGCGAGTTTTAAAGTAGCAAAAAAAACACAAAAATTCCTAGTTTCTATTTGTAAAAATTATTTCGTTAAATAGATGAAATAATAAAGAAGGGTGATAACGAAAATCATATTGGGCATTATGCTAGTATATGTAAACAATTGAAAGGGATGGGGGGGGGGGGGGGGTAGAGGGACATCACATGGTTAAAACAAGTTCTCTCCTCATAAGGACCCAGAATATATATACCTTATAGGATTAGATCAATATTGTAGAAATTAAAAACGGAATGACTAATACATATATACCCTATTCCACCTGAGGTGAAGGGTATAAAAAGAGTAATTTTTGGGATTTCAGTATTTTGATTATAACACAGCCACACTATAGGGTATTAGATCAATATTGTAGAAATTACAAACGGAATGACAAACTTTTATATACCCTTTTCCACATGAGGTGAAGGGTATAAAAATACCAGGAAATAATCGCTTTAATTTGTGTTAAAGCCGTTTATTTCTTTTACATTTAAACTTTCTTTGTGTAGTATTTTTATAAAAAAATTTAATGATGATCATCAAGTTGATATGTGCTCCGGTTCACCTTTTACGGAGAGCAAAAGAATATTTTGTTATACGCCTCGAATATACGTTGGTTTGTTCTTCTCAAAACGTTTTGGTCTAGAACTGGGCAATTGCAGGATGCTCAAGGACTACAAGGACCAAGCCTATTGAAAATGGTGGCAATATGTCCCCATACTAGCTTCTTTCTGAAATAGAGTCTTTGTACCCATAAACGATTTTATTATATTTGGACTTAGGCTTAATTTGGTCTTAAACTTATTTGATTGCAATATAAATTGTATTGCAAAATTTTATTGGAATCGGTGCATATTTGACCATACAAATACTACTCCCGAAAATAGCTCTTAATGCTATAACTTCCTTATAAATGTTACCATTGACATACAAATTTACGACAATAACCTTTAAAATAGCTACTATATTATGACAAAATGTTGGGCTGGTGGGTCCAAAATTAACAATAGGTCTCCTATGAAACCACTTCCTAAAATTACTAAAAGACAAACAAATTTCATATAGATGAAGATATCTAAAAAAAATATTTGGCAGAAAGGATTTTTATATGAACTTTAACCACCTTTATTACATAATTTTGTTGTGGCGGGTCCATGATTGACCATGGGTCCCTAATAAGGGTATACTCGCAAAAATGTTTTCTTATATACTGTGGTGTAGGGTATCATGTCATATCACATATAGTCGGGCTTGATAAAACACACTTTCTTACTCTATTTGACTCTATTCCGGAAAGAAGTTTGTCTGAGTGCTTTGTGAAATTGTGAACTGCTTGTCAGTATTTTCAACAGGCCTTGTAACAATTTAAACCAATATTTCAAATTTCATTTTATTTTCTCTTAAACCTGCACTTTTTTAAATCGTAAAATAATTTAAATTCCTCACACATCAGCAAAAAATCATAATACCGTCTCTACTGTTGAGATGGGGGTATAAAACAATCTAGCTATTTAAGACTTATCGTTATATACAACTTTGATTAACTTGTTTCTTATTTGCTACAAGTCTTAGGCCCGTTTTCACAACTTACCGATAGCTAAAAGTAGACTTTAACTGGCTTTACAAAAAGTGTTCCATTAGTAAAACTTTACTGTAACCTAAAGTGAGCGATAAAGTAGATTAAGGTTCATCCTACCTGGTAAGTTAAAGTAAAGTTGTAATAATGAAACACTTTTTATACGGCCGATAAAATCCTACTTTTAGCTATCGGTAAGCTGTGAAAACCGGCCTTAATAGTTTTATACATGTTGCGTTTATATTCCGGAATTGGATTTATATAGAAACTACTAGCTGAAAAGTAGGCGTGGTAAATTTTTCTTTCGATGAAAACTAAAAATGGGTTAATACGAATATTTGAAAGAAAAAGTTGTCAAATCCATGGAGCCGTTTTCTGATTTTAGGTAATTCAAAAAAAGTGGGCGGGCAAAATTTTCTTTTCGTATAAATCTTAGTTGGACCATGGCGATAATTTTTAAGAAAAGATCATCCAAATTATATAGATGTCATTGGTGGCGCAATATTAAAATTGGATTTTGCCACTCCCCTCCGCCCGCAGACCGAAAATCAAAAATCAGACTTCACAGTGTCACTCGCCTGAATATTCTGAAGATTCCCTGCAAATTTCATCAAAATCGGCCCAGCCGTTTTAGAGTCCATACGTTACATACATACACACATCCTGTTTTAAATATATAGATTTAAAAAATAAAGTTCCTAATTTTAGTCCAGATTGGCATTCGATTTTAAAACACTGATGTTTCAAATAATAAAGCGACACGTGTTTTCGCTTGCTTCATCGCATTGCATGCTTTTTAACCTTCTCTTGGATTCCACGCTTTAGGTTATATGCATGGTGAAATAAACAGGAGGCGGCACTACGCCAGATGACGATTTTTTGTTCTTGCATTGTTTGTCTAATGTGCTAAAATATGGTGCATGCGTTTTAATTGCCATAAGCACCAAATTAAAAATCAAATCCGTTTAAAAATTTCATTTTGCCCCTGCAATATTTTTTTTTTTACAAATGTAATCTAAATTTCATTATGCAACAAAAAGCACTCGGGTTTTTTTAAAGCATATGTAACAAAATGTTTCTAAAAGATAAAAACGTTACAATAGTTTAAAATTTCCAACAAACATTCACAGCAATTGGGCAACGGAAACCAAAATAAAAAATGTATTTTTAATACCAACATGAACTTGCACAAATTACTTTGTAAAAATGTTCGCCCTTTGTTTGCTTTTAATTTTCTCAAAACTGCTGAAAAAGATAAAAAATTTAATAATAATAAAAGTTGTTGTGTTTATAAACAAACGATGTGTTGCAGGACCTCTTGGTAAAACAATTTTGGTTACTTTGCGGTTGCTTGAATTTGTTTATTTAATATTTTACATAAAAGCAAACAAAAAGAGATTTTATTAAAACTTTTGGGCTAAATTAATATTTTGTATGCTAAAGACCACCATTGGCAATGAGCAGAGTCGTTGGCGAATGAACTAACCTAAACCCACAACCTATTTATGTTTGTCTGACGCTTGTTTGTTTAGGCGCATTCATCCATTTGTTTCGACTTCCATACAAATTTTTTTCATACGAGAGAAATGTCAAACTTTGTTTAAAAATTTTCTTTCAAAAATATGAACTTTGTGCTTAAAATATGATGCACAGAAAAAATTATTGCCGAATTATTTTCAAACAAACGCTTTTTTGAAAATTTTTTTGATTTCTACTAATTTTTTTACTGATTCAATTAATATTTTTGTTTGATTTTTATATAACCAACAAAAATGTTGACAACTTTTCAAAAATATAATATACGCGTTATTGGTTTCAAGTTTTCATAATTTTGTATGAAATATTTAACGCTCCTTAATGTTGTCGTTTTTTATTTGATCGTAAGCAGCACTTCTTTATGTGAAATATAAGAAATACAACAAAAAACACATGCAGTCTACTTTTGGACGCTTTAACAAAGTACAACAATAACAAAGACGAAAAATAGCGTGACGAGGTTTGTAGTAAAAAAACAACAAAAACAATAACAGGTAAAAAAACGTTTCACTCTTTTTAAACAACAGAAACAACAACAACATTATAAGAAACAAAATAAATTTTTGGTTGGTTTTAAAGTTGGAAAAAAACGTAATCCCGTATTAAATTTTTTCAAACTGTTTAGTTAAATACATCAAATACAAAAATAGAATGATGACGAAAAACATATCGAGTCGGTCTGCCGCCATTTTTGGTTACATTTCTTCTTTATTAGCAAAGAAAAGGATGCAGCAACAGTAAGTGATGAAGAAAATAAAACATTGTGTGTATAAATAAGACTTCGTTCAAAAATTATTCCAACAAACAAATGTGTCTCAAAGCCAGCCGGTCGCTCTGCTCTGCTTCATCTTCTCCAAAAGTGCTTGCTTGTGTGCGCGTCATTGCTCGTGCAAAAACTTTTTTGTTTGATTCTGCAAAATTATTTGTTTGATATTTATACGAATTTCAGTAAACTTTTTGTTTGACTCAGTTAAATTATTTGTTTAAAAAAATCGGTGTTTTTTCAATAAACAAAATGCAAATAAATTATTTGCATATGCGAATTTGTTTACCGATTTTAGACAATTTAAAATTGTTATCGGATTAAAGAAAATAAATAATTTTTAAAAAAATAATCCTCCAGCTTAACAAAATAAATATAAATTTAATGAAATTATTAAATACCCATGAACTTTAACTATGTTTTTGTTTGATTATTTTTTAATAAAAGTCTAAACAAATTCGTTTAAAATTGATTTTAAATTGCACGATTTTTAATTTTTTTCTCAGAAAATTGACGATTTTGACACAAATTTATCTGGCAGCACTGATTAAAACCAAAACAAGGAAAGGTTAAAAAAAATTTAAAATAACAAAATATAACAATTGTTTTTTGTTTATTTTCATCATATAAATTATGCAATCATCATTTATATTCCTTCTATTTTTTTTATTTATTTTAAAAAAATAGTATAAAAACATACATATTTTAATTTCAAAATATCTACATTTTGTTTTTCTCGCCACCAATTTCAAATGCGACTTATTTTGACAGTTCTTGAAAGAAACTTTTCGCAAAATATTGTTATAGAAACACTTTTTCTCGCATCCTTCCAATAATTGCTGGAAAATTATTTAAATGACAGATAATTCTCGCAAAAAAAGATACAGAAGCACTTGTGTGAGAAAAACCATTTTTTGTTTCATTTCACACTATTTTTGTTGCAATTCACACGTTTCATGCGAAAACTTTTACGATGTGAGAAATACAGAAACGGGCTACAGTTTGAAAAAATTGAATACGGGATTTTGTTTTTTTTTACCAACTTTGAAACCAACCAAAAATTTATTTTGTTTCTTATAACTTTGTTGTTTGAAAAAAGTGAAACGTTTTTTTACCTGCTATTGGTTTTGTTGGTTTTTTTTTTATACAAACCTCGTCACGCTATTTTATCATCTTTCTTATTGTTGTACCTTTTTAAAGCGTCCAAAAATAGACTGCATGTGTTTTTTGTTGTAGTTCTTATATTTCACATAAAGAAGTGTTGCTTACGATAAAATAATAAAATGCAAAAAACGACAACATTAAGGAGCGTTAAATAGTTCATACAAAATTATTTTTGAATAGTTGTCAACATTTTTGTTGGTTAAATATTAATTAAATCGGTAAAAAAATTTGTAGATATTCAAAAAATTTTCAAACAGCGTTTTTTGGAAAATAATTCGGCAATAATTTTTTCTGTGTGGCGAAATGTTGATTGAGAATTATTTTAATGTATCATTATTTCATATTAATTTTAAATGACAAATATTAAAATAATCTCAAATCACGTTAATTTAATATTATTCACTGTTAAAATAACATTTTTTAATTCTGAATTCCTTAAAACCTGTTTTATATTAAAATCAAAAGTTTAACTTGTTAAATTAACATGCATACAAACTTAAGTATGTACATTTTTTTATTTTCATGTTTAAAATTCGTTATAAAAAGAAGACAATTCCCGAATTCTTAAAATTATTTAGTTAAATAGTACATCAAGTTTTCAAAGTAGAATGATGACGAAAACCATATCGTTACAGGGGTAAGTGTTCTGATTATTCTTAAATAAATCCATATGTTGTCTCTGAAGCTTCTTCACACTGTTATATCACACTCAAACAAATTTGATTATATATGAAATTCACGTTGTTTCAACTTGAAATAACTTTCATTCAACGTGATTCAGATTGTTATTTCAATATGAATGATATTTTGCTCTAACTTTAATGCAATGTTCAATTTACATGAATTATAGTTATTTAAAAGAAACAAATGTTGTTCGTAAGTTATTGTAAAATCAGGTTGAATTTACATGAAAAACGTATGAAGCAAAATCACCACCGAAAATTTTTAAATCAACCTTGTTTTCGACGTTTTTAACTTTTTCTGTGTGTAATAGACAGTCCATGAATCGAACAATGGTCAAACACGTATTTATGATTTGTTGTGTGGTTATTTGCATGTACAGCTTATCACACTTTAAGTTCGACACCTCATAAAAATACTTACCCCCGTATTCATAAAGGATTTTTAAATTCAACAAACACAGAAAACATTTTCATTAGTTTTTTATCAACTTAAAACATTGCTTGAAAAGTATTTTAATATAATTAATGTGTTGATTGAATCAATTATATTTTTCATTGAACAAAAACTAAAAAATAATTTTTGATTTAATTAATATTTCAATTTTTTTTCAAAATAAAATGCAATTAAAATATTAATTGATTAAATCAAAACCATAATAGATTTTTTTCTTTTAAAATAAAATATTTTTAGATTGTGTATACACAAAAAATTCAATAATTGGCCATTTTTTTGAATAACTCAAAAGAATAAACGAGTAACATCGTTACATTAATTTAAAAAATTTAACTTTATTATAGTAGTATGTTTAGGTTTTGTACTTAATTTGTACTACATTTATGGCATAAACAGTCTCATTAAAGTTAATTGTGGTTTGAGTTTTTCTTTTGCCAGTTATAATATTTTGTATTGATACCGTGCAATCGTTATCAGTTCTTGTGAGGTTAAGAAGTTAGTTTTTGCGTAAGTTGATTGAATTTTATCATTTTTTTTATTTTTATTTTTATTTTTTTTTTTTTTTAATTCCCTATGCTTATTCCCGCGAAGCTTGACGCTTGTCTGCAGGAAAGAAACCAGAGTCTCTGGCGGGAATCGAACCCGCAACCCCGGGGTTGATAGACTAGCTCACTACTAGCTAGCCTACCGGGGCACTCAAAAGTAAAGTGACATACATAAATCTTAAACTATTTATCCTGTTACAGATATTAGAAATGTTCTTCTGCAAAATTTAAAAGTGTTTCCAAATGGTATGTATGGTTTTGTAAAACAAGAAACCTTTTGAACACGAACTATGGCAAAACAGATGTAATATACGAAATATGCCCCCAATTAGGGATGAAACAATACGAGTAAATACAAGTACATATTCGATACTTTGATATAAGTACCAAGTATTTTTGTAATCGATACTTAGCAAACGAGTAACAAGTAATATCGATAAAAAAATACTCGGTATCGGTCAAAAGTAATCGTTTCACTTTGGTATTGAAATTATTCTTAAATTTTTGATTATTTTCCAAAGCTGGAGCAGCAGTAACGGTCTCAAGAAACCTTTTGACCAGTTAACTGGGCGAGCATGTACATTTGTTTTTATATTTTATTCAGACCCAGTTGGATGAAATTTGCGAAGAATTCTCCCGATTATGGAAACATTTGGTCGATTATGCTGACCAAAAAAATCACGATGTACACGAAATGCATTTTGATTGAACGACCGTTTTTGTAAAAGGCTTAACGCGCTGCTGAAAAGTGTACCTCTCAATGGTAGAAGCTGTCAAATACTGAAACAAAGAAAGGTCAAATTAAGTTGCGCAAAAAACTTGACGTTAAGGTGTGACTGACAATTAACATCGTAGATTATGGTTTTACCACACTTTATTATATATTTACCAATTTAAAAATAAAATCATATTTACATTTAAAATAAATACACAGTGACATTGTTGATTTCTGAAATAAAAGGTGAATGAAGGATGTTATCCTGAACGTTCTATAAACTTTCGTTTCCTAAGATAAAAAAAAGACTTTTCGGAAGGGAATTGGTACTAGGTGGTAACAAAAAGTGGTCTCAATTTTTAAACTTTTCGTTTTGCACACAAATTTTAAAGGGTCGTAGTTCTTTTTGTATTAAATAGTACTAAAACACTAATAAGAACGTTTATAAATGCTTCTTTCTATTCTTTTATCATACAAACCGATACAAGTAAGTATCGATACTTTTTTTTCAATACTGAGTAGGTATCGATACTTTACGAGCGATACCACATCGAGTAAAAGTATCGATACCTTAGAGGTATCGTTTCATCCCTACCCCCAATACAACGACTCTCAATAGCCAGTTTAGAAGCAAGAAAATCTAAAGATTTTCAACAAAAGCAAGTTATTTTTCAAAAATCCGAAAACAAGATGATAAACTGATATAATGACATGCTGCCGCGTTCTTAAAATATAACATAAGTATGAGTGTCTATTAGACTGGTTGCAATTTTTTTTTTAAGATAATTGTTTGCGCTGTTTGAAATATGAGGTTTGGTGTAAGAAATCATGATCTAATTTTGCAGGTCAATCCGACGGTGCCTAGCCGTGCCGAGTGGGGCCCAAAGTTCCCAATATTATAAAAAAACACATCTTTTCTATCAGATCTTTATAGTTATACTAGTTGAAAAGCCGAAAATTAAAGTATTAAGATTAAAGTATTTGCTGCTTAATATTTTAGTATGATGCGAACGAAGTTTTTTTAACCTAATTCGGGGTCGCTGAATCCAGTGGTGCTAGCCGTTTTTTTTAGGTTAGCTTTGGTTTTCGAGATATACCGTTATTTCGAAAATTAAGGATGTTGCACAACATATGTTCGCGTAACTCAAAAACGCTTAAGCTTAGGGAAAAACTATCTTTCGTTCGTATCATACTAAAATATTAAACAGCAAATACTTTAATCTATCTTTTCAATATATAATTTCTTAGTTTGGCAGGATGTTTGCATGTATGTCCTATCCTTTCCGCAACTTTCTGAAGCCATCTGATGACATAGGAAGCTGAAATTTGGCACACTTGAAGTACTTTCTCTGCGGAAGATCGTAATGAAGCCATATTTTTGATTTTCGGCTTTTCAACTAGTATAACTATAAAGATCTGATAGAAAAGATGTTTTTTTTATAATATGCGGAACTTTGGGTCCCACTCGGCACATAGGCACCGTTGGATTTACCTGAAAATCATAGATCATGATTTCTTACACCAAACCTCATATTTTGAGCATTGCAAACAATTAAATTTAAAAAAAAAATCCCATACAAGATGCGACCAGTCTAATGTACACCATCAATTTTTTATTGCATAAAAAGAATCTACATAACTGATTCTAAATGTTTTCAAAATTTGGTAAAATTCTACTTCCACAAAGTGGGTCAAAAGATCAATTGAAATATTAGCTTATAATTGCGTGTTTGTAATTTTAAATTAATTATTGTGTTAGTTCAGGTATGGTGTTTTAGTGAGTTCTTACTCAAAATATAATTTCAAAGAAAAATAGTGAATATAAAGCATACACTATTCTTATAATTCACAATTTTTATTATTTCATAACAAAATAAAATTGAAAAATTAAGTATATTGATATACACAATTGTAAAAGATTCAAATAAAATGGTGTATACCATACAAAATAAAATAGCGTATAATGATTTTCATATTATAAAATAAATAAAATAGCCTAAGTGACATCATGGTATTTGGTACATTTGTTTGCACTTCTAAATTAATGAAATATCATCGAATAGTAGCCTCATTATTCCACCACATATTTAAATGACCACAACTTAGAAACATCGACTATTTTCTCAAATATTACTGTTTTCCCAGATGTCTAATAACACAAAAATTATGGGGGGTGCTTTTTTACCATGTGAGATATGGCCATGATGGCTTCATCTCTCATTCAATAGGGAGATAAAGCCTTTATTTTTTTTTTTTTTTGTATTTGAATGGGAGATAACTGGCTTTATCTCTCATTTCAGTTCCGGAGACACTAAAGTTAAGTATTGAAATCAGGCTTCGCATACTAAAGTTTTTACGCGTGGCGGCCTGCGGCCGTGCTTGGGGGTTTTTTCCTCCAGTAGGACGCGGCAGGTGGCTTCGCTTAATAAAGTTTTTCCTGTGTTGTCACAAGAATAAAAAAAATGTTTTTCAATGATAACTAAGGATTTTCCCTTTTGCCGAATGTTTACACCATGCATAACAACATTCTGAAAATATATGGCTTTATCTCTCATTTGAGAAAAGAAATATGGCTACATCTCTCATTTCGCAAAATTTTAAATATGACCTTACCTCTCAATGATTGGGCAATAAGGCCATTATGGCTTTATCTCCCATTAAATTGAGCAATAAGGCCATCATGGCATTATCTCGCAAGGTTTTAAAGCACCCCCCAAAATTATGAACTCCATTATCTCGAATTGACAATAAAATTATACGCTACTGTTTTATTAAGGGGACGATATCATATCATGTTAAAAGTTGTTTCACTGGGCTGTAATTCAGCTTTTTTGAGAGTTTACAATAGTTTTTATAATAGTTATAAAAATTTTGATGTTTTTAGTATTGCGATATGGGAACTTTTCCATTTAAAAAAATTGAAATTTGTTTAATTTATACTTGTATCTTTTTCGTTAAAACTTATTTCGCCGTAATGCAATTGAATCATTTACTTCTAATGGTGAAAACAGGTGGCTTTTTAAAATGAACTTTGAAAAGGACTCATCTCTATATTTATTTAGAATATGTAATATGTGTGTTTAAGTTAGCAATTGAAAAAACTTGCATTTAAAATTTCAACTTGTTATAAAAAAAATAATAATATCCAGTTTGCCGATTTCCAAAATTTTTATGAAGATATTCTGCAATGGCCAACCGACGTATATTCACAAGCAGATGTAGAAGAAGATTTCTAATTCATATATTTATTTTGATGAAATATTTTCGTTTGTGTTTCATGAATGTATGTGCTTTTTTATATGTAATCTTAAATGATAAAAATGTACCGAAATGTTCTTATTGTTCCTTTATAATAAATACTTTTTGTTGTAAAAGTTGTTTACTATAAGAAATATGTTGAAGTTCTTAATTGAACCTTCAAAGGGGTCAATAGTATTTTATAATGCAAATATATTTTTAAACGTTACAGATTATTTCAATATTTCTGTGTTTTAATTAATTACGCGCACTAAAGATACAATTTTGCTACTAAAACCATTAAAAATTCAAAAATAGTTTTCGAATAGGGCTCAACTCCGGAAATTGTAATGATAATTTTCTCCTTCAAATGTAACTTAATATAATTTCTTGTTTTAAAAAGATTTTGTTATTCGTGCTTAATTCCCGAACGAATAACAAAATCTTTTTATATTAAAATTTTGTATTCCCAAAAATTGAAATTACTTTTTGATAATAATTTCTTGTTTTAACTTTTATAACATAAACAGAGGCTAACAATTTTAGGAAAAAACCCTGCTTCAAAAAGTTAAATGGCTTAAGAGATATTTAGTTTTTTGTGTCTCTTGAACACTTTGTAGTTTTGTACCTCAGCACTTTTCGAAATAAATGATTCAATTAAACTAAGCATAGCAAAATATTTAAAACTCAAAACCTGTTTTAAAATTCCGTGGCTATAAATCCAAGGCAGGATTCTCTTCTAAAATCCTTTTGACAAGGATAGAGCTCATCTCTATTAATGTTGTTTGAAACTTACGATTTGTAGTAAGACTACAAGGTGATGCAGAATAAGCTTTATGGTTTTAATTCTTTAGAACTTTTTTAATTATTATTTTTTCCATGCTTTTTTAGTCTTTTGAGAAGAAGACTTGGATAAACAATAATGATTATCTATACCATCAAACAAAAATAGCCTTAGCTCCAAGGCAAATAATATTTCCGAACATCATTGGAACTGCAATAGAACTTAGAGAAACAATGTTAAAAAAAATTGGTGTATTATAGCAAAAATAGTGACGATAAAACCATGATTGGTCATACTGACCTCCAGCAGAAAATCACCTAAAACAATAAAATCTCATATAGAAGATATCGAAAATTGCATTTTATTTATATATCATTTGCAATACTCAGTGGTATAGGGGATTATTCGGGCGGCCTTACACTACTGTACTTTATAGGCAGGGACCGTAACAGTTATCCCTTTTTTCATAAAAGTCAGATGCAAAGGAACCGCTAATAACCCTGAAAATTACCGCCCAATAGCATTTTGTTCGGCACTTTCCAAAGTTATGGAGAGTATAGTAAATTACCCTCTTGTCAAATATTTAGAATCAAACTACCTACTAAGCAACCACCAGTATGGCTTTCGTAGAGGTCGCTCTACTGGAGACTTGCTATAAAAAATGGTGCTGCTCCATTCACCACTTTGGCGAAAGTAAGGTAATTGCTTTAGATATTTCTAAGGCGTTTGACAGAGTCTGGCATGGTGCACACTTGTCAAAACTTGCTGCATTTGGTGTAGGTGATAATTTCTCTCGATTTATATCGAGTTTTCTCAGAGATCGCACTATACGAGTTGTTATAGATGGGGTTTCGTCAAACGAGTTCAAGATTCATTCAGGGGTGCCGCAAGGCTCCGTTCTTTCTCCTACTCTATTTCTTATCTTTCTAAACGACCTCCTTTGTCAAACTTCCAACCCTATCTACTCTTTTGCAGATGACAGCAACCTTTGCCACTCGTTCTCATTCGAATGCAGACCAAGCGTATCCGATGTCGCTGCTATGAGGCAGAATATGAATAATACGCTTGGCCGAGACCTTGACATAATCTCGGAGTGGGGTCGTGCGAATAGGATCGATTTTAATGCCCGAAAAACCCAATGTTGCGTGCTGACGCATAAACGCGCGACAAATCAAGGTGCCTCATCTGTATATATGGGTGGTATAATTATTGAGGAATCAGAATCTCTTGATGTTCTGGGCATGAGGATACAATGTGATGTCCGATGGACAGAACATATATTCAAGATGTCGAAAGAAGCATTCAAGTGCCTCGGTTTTCTAAGACAGTGTAAGATATACTTCACTCCATCTGATCTCCTTACTATTTATACCACCTATATCCGACCGCGTATGGAATACAACTCTCATGTGTGGGCCGATGCTTCAAAGTCTATTTTGGAGCTTCTCGACCGCGTGCAGGAGAGGGCGAAGGTTCTCATTGGTGACAGTAGGGTATCCAATTCTATTGACTCCCTTGAGCACCGTCGCAATGTGGGTTGCATTTGTCTGTTTTATCGTTACTACAATGGGATGTGTTCTGACGAAATTAGGGATCTGGTTCCCGAAACCCGTACGTTTGTTCGTAATACACGTTTTTCCTCAAGAGCCCATCCTTATGTGGTCGATTGGCAGGTGAATCGTACAACGCATTACAGAGAGAATTCGTTCTTTTCCCGCACAGTTCGTATGTGGAATAACCTTCCTGCAGAAGTCTTCGCTCTCACTTACAACATGATTAAGTTCAAATCGAATGTTCACAAACAATACTCCCTCTATCCCCCTTCCCACAACCTGTTTTCCTAGTTCCAACACAATGCAATGCATTAGCAGGGGTCATCCCCTGAGTGCTGGTCATAACAGAAAAAAAACAATTATTTTTTGATTTTTATGTTTTTGAACAAAAATAACAGTTATTTTTTGATTTTTATTTTTTGAACAAAAATTCTCTAAAGAAATGTACGTTTTTTAATAATGAAGTTGACTTTTAATAATTATTTTAATGTGCATAAGAAATACCAATGATAATAACACATTAAAATAAAAATAAAAGTCAACAAAATTATTAAAATCGTACATTTCTTTAGAGAATAACTTTTATTTTTGCTCGAAAAAATAAAAATCAAAAAATAATAGTGTTTTTTGTTCAAAAAATAAAAATCAAAAAATTATTGTTAAGTTTGATGGAAAATATAAAAAATCAAAATTTCGACATTTACTTCATATGCTTTTTTTGTTTTAAAATTCCAATATAACTGTTATTTTCGGTCCCTGTTTATAAGTTGTTTATATGATTGTGATATCGTATGTATTTTTCTTATATTTAGATTGTGGTATTTAAATATTTTCGTACTCTTATATTATACCTCAGTGTCTTATTGTAATTTTAAGTCTACAACAAAGTTTTGGAGTTTAATGGCTGCGACAATGTGTAGAAAACTATTGTTGTGCAAAAATTTCAATTTAAAAACTCATTTATCTTAAATGTCTCTGCAGTATTGTTAAAATGTAATTCAATTTATAATTAACAATTTGTTTGCAATTTGAAGCAATCACTAAATTTCTTGAGAGGGAATAATTTTATCAATGTATGCAGTGAAATGTTTTTTGATTTTATGTACATACATACATACATACATACATACATAGGTCTTTAGCCGAGTTAAGAATTGATCGCCATGCGCTTCGATCTTCTGCGCTTTTTCTCCAATTTCGGATATTCAGATCAGAAAGCTGTTGTTGACCTGATCTTGCGCATACCTTCGGGATCGTACTCAAACATCTTCTTAGCCGGAGCATCTGCTTCCATTCGCACGACATGTCCTAGCCAGCGCAGCCTTTGTATCTTTATGCGCTTTACTATATCAATGTCGGCATACAGCTCATACAGTTTATGGTTCATACGATGCCGATAATATCCGCTTACACAAACCGGTCCATATATTTTACGAAAAATTTTTCTCTCGAAAACACCAAGTACAGCTTCATCTGCCTGCGCAAGTACCCATGCCTCTGCGCTATACAAAAGCACTGGTAGTATAAGTGTCTTGTAGAGTGTTATTTTTGTGTTTCGGGAGAGGGCTTTATATTTGATTTGCCCGCTCAGCCCAAAGTAGCATCTATTTGCTAGTATAATTCTTCTTCGAATTTCCAGACTGGTGTTGTTGGTTTTATTTATGGTGGATCCAAGGTACAAAAACTCTTCCACAACCCGAAGTTAAAGTTACCGACATTCACAGTTCCATCCAATCTAGTAGATTTTCTGTTCGTTGAAACCATTAACTTTGATTTTATGTAAGTAAAATAAAAATAGAAAAATTGCTAGTCAATAGACGCAAATGTTTACGTTTAGCTTGTTTCTTATCAGTGCTGCCACAACCAATACAATGTGAAAAAATAAAGCCAAATTTAAAATGCCTTTAATCATTAAAATTTATTTTAAATTGTATTGTAATACAAAGGTTATTTGCACTTTATAGTAAAATATTATTAATACACATTAAAAAATAACGAGAAACTTAATTAAAAGTTTTTTTTATTTGACTCTTTTTTTCGTAAAAAAATAATTTTATTTTATATGTGTTAAACCCTTCAAATTTCCATACAAATTTCAGTAAATTGAAAGTCAATAAATTGAATATTTTTTAAAATGTCGTTTACTGTTATAAATAACTTCACTGTTATAAATAACAAAATAGGAAAATTGTTTTCCGCTTTTTAGCTGTCGTTAACAGGAATGTCAAATGTGGCGATTTTTTAATAGTTACTTTTGTCGGTGGATAATTACGCTTAGCGATACGGCGATTTTTTGTTCGAAACTGAAAAGGATTTGCGATATGCGAAATGCATTTTATACAAATACTAGTCACAAAGCCTGCCCCTGCCAGACATAAAAATCTTTCTGATAATAACTAACATTGTAACGCTCATAAAATAAATTAAACGTAAATATTATTCAATGTTTTAATACATTTAATAGGTATAAGAAGAAAAAATATGTAAAAATAACAATAAGTAAAATATGTAAAGAATAACAATAAGTAAGTAACTAAATTATAATACTTCTTTAAAAACAACATTTTTTTAAAATACTGAGGAGCAACCGTTTTTTAACATATCCTGTTTTCCATCTACATGCATCACTTTTACCTTAACATCATATTTTTTTCACTCTTGAGAAAGCAACGTATAATTGTGCATGACTAAAAACTGGTTTGGGTAAATATATCCCCCCTTTCTAACGTTTGACCTTGAGCTTTATTGATGGTTATGGAAAACGCCAACCTTATAGGAAACTGTCTCCTACGCAAAATAAATGGTAGGTCGGGATTTATGGGAGCCAAATCAATCCTCGGAATAAATGCAGGATTGCCTTTTGCAGTGCCGGTTAATATAGTTGCGCATATTAGATTCTTTGACAATTGTGTAACTTGCTGTATTGTGCCATTGCATAGCCTTCTTTAAGTGTTTAAATTCCTCAAAAGCATGATAATGACTCCCACCTTAATTTGCAACTTATGAAGAGGCATTCCAGATATTGCAATGTATTAATGTCCTCTCCAAATTCCGAACTGAGTTCACCATTCCCCATTTTTAAAAGCCAATCTCTGTAAATATTATCCACGGCACGAATATTGACTTTAAGTTGTAAAATTTTAAAGTTGGACCAAAGATTAGAAAACTTAATACATGATTCGATAATGACCGTCCTGTGAGCATGTGGTACCACTGGTAAACATTGGCGAAAATCTCCTCCAAGAAGCACAACTTTACCTTGGCTAGGCTTGTTATTTTGCATCAATGTTTTAAGCAACTTGTCAATAGCATTAAATGCATAGGTATGTGCCATTTTTGTCTCATCGCAAATGATTAACCTAGCCTTTCTTATCTGCTTTGCATCCACTGAATTTGCTCTCATACTTGAAGTTGATGTTTCTGTTAATGGTACTGGTAGCTTGAACTGAGAATGATATGTGCGGCCCCTCTAAATAATTCAATAATGCTATTGCATTAGCCTTTCGCTACCGGCATTAAACTGTAAGTCCCTTCAATGAGTTCAAAAATAGAATCGGGTGCAGACCATTCACTGAAAGAGGTCTTTCCATGCCCTTAAAGGAATTCGTTTTTTTTTAGAAAAATTTTGAAAAAAATAACGAACAATTGAATACTCTTATATATATTTACGGTCTCTGATTTAAATTCTCGGCGTTTTACATATTGCTGGTTATAAACCATCCACCAAACCAAAGTATAGTAAAATGTAAACGTATGAAGCAGTTGATACCAAACACCGAAAAAATCTCGGCTTATTTATACGAAAACTGACATACATCGTACGAAATATTTGTAAAAACGTGTTTCGAAATAATAGACAACGAAAGTTTACGTAAAATTTCGCATAAAATTTTTTTGGATGTACATAACAAAATATAACCTACCTTAAGGAGGACTTGAGCAGCTTTCAAAATTATTAATGACTTAAGTTAATTACTGGATTTTTGTAAAAAAACGAACTTTAACTTTATATTTATAACATTATATAAATTCACTTCAAATAGTTAGTTATAATTTCTTCCTTTAATTATAATTTAAAAAACGCGCAACGCACCGTAAATATGTAGTTCAGTCCAATTCAAATGGGCACAATGAAGAATAAATTTCAATAACTCAATATTAATTTTTTTTAATTTAGATGAATGTAAATAACAGTTACTTTCTCTTAGAATATTATTGTTTTTTAAATCACTTTACAAACAAATCTTGAAAAACCCAATATTTTTGTTAGTAATTATGTATGTATGTGATACAATAAGATTATCTCTACTTTTCAACAGTAGTATTAAAATCTGAGTCCACTATGATTTCTGGCAGAGAAAGTACTTTCAGTATAACAAATTTTATGTTGTAATATCGGAAATATGATAAATAAGCACTATGTACAGCCTGGAGACCGAAAATTAGGAATCTGACAATGCTATGATATTCCTCAGACAGACGCCTTTTAATATAAAAAGTGTCATTAGGAAAAGTTTCCAGCAAAAAATATAAGAAAAAAGTAAATGGTTTATCCAATGACCACGCCCACTGCAAACAGACCGAAAATCAAAAATCGGGCTCCGTCTTGCACCAGTGGAGCAAATGAGCTTTACGTATGCCAAATTTCATCTTTCTGCGGCGTCAGACGGCTTCAGAAAGCCGCGAAAAGAGAACCGGACATACATCCAAACAAACAACGAAATTATATACATATATAGATTTTTTAATTGGCATATGTCTTAAATATTATAAAAACTTTTTTCTCTTGTATGTAAATTTTATTTTAACTTTATAATTTTTAACCCTTCTGCATCCCTTGGATATGTGTTCTTCCTATGATCCTTTGGGTCAATATGACCCAACAATAAAATGTAAACAACATTTCATATTTAACCCTGCTGTTAGGTCAGGAAAAAACTTAGGAATGTTAGGTTAATGGACCATTTGGTCTTTATAAACAGCTTATGTAAAAATCAAGTATGGGATACGCTTTTTATTAATCAATATAGATTAAATATGTAAAAGGCAATCATTGGATACCAAATTTTTGATTTTTGTTGTAAAGAAACACAAATATTTGCACTGCTTTGTTCAGTTTGTGAGTTTTTTTTTATAGTTCAGACGTGTTTTACGCAGGGACCGTAACAGTTATGCCTTTTTTCATAAAAGTCAGATGAAAACAGTTATTTTTTGATTTTGATTTTTATTTTTTCGAGCAAAAATAAAAGTTATTCTTTTAATAAATTTACGTGTTTTAATAATTTAGATGACTTTAATAATTATTTTAATGTGCATAAGGAATTCCAATGATAATTAAACACTAAAATAAAAATTTCAAGTCAACTAAATTATTAAATCACGTACATTTATTTAGAGAATAACTTTTATTTTTGCTCGAAAAAATAAAAATCAAAAAATAACTGTTATTTTTGCTCAAAAAAATAAAAATAAAAAAATAACTGTTATTTTTGATCGAAAAAATAAAAATCAAAAAATAACAGTTATTTTTGTTCAAACAAATAAAAATCAAAAAATAACTGTTATTTTTTGATTTTTATATACAAATTAAAATCAATATATTTTATCATTGACAAGTGCATAAGGAACAATATGGTATACTTGAATAAGTTTTTCGACATTTACTTCTATGTGCTTTTTTTGTTTTAAAATTCCAATATAACTGTTATTTGCGGTCCCTGGTTTTACGCAATATTGAAAGTGAATCCGATATTTCAGACTCGGAAAGGGATTATATTTCTGAAAATGGCAAAACAAGTTCTTCTGAAACAGATACTGAACGGGAACCCGTCCAAGCTGCAGTTAACTCTGTTTATCCGTTTTTTATTGCTAAAAATAATGTCTGAAGATAAATTTCATATTACTAATAGCGCCATCCGCTTCAAAGATGTTTTGAGTCGACGAAAAATGCGTTTATGATAAAAATTTCCTCCTATTCGTGAACTGTGGGACCGTTTTCACCAACTTCTTTTAATATTTTATAATTGTCACAAAAATGTCACCATTGATGATCAACTTGTTGCAATCAGGGGTGATGTTTTCTTCGACAGTTTATGCCATCAACACCAGAAAAATATGATTTGAAATTTTGGTAATCGGTGAACTGTAAGTTAGGCTACATATGGAAAATACAACCGTACCTTGGTTAGCCCAGAAATGCACAGCCTGAAAAGAACCAAGGGCAACACGTTAATTTTTTACACTTTTGAGTTGGTAAAAAACTTCAGGAAAAAACTTACATATGTAGGGGTTTATGATGGCGTAGGTTTTAAGGTGGCTTCTCAAATGGTTAGTTCCTGTATATTCCTGTATTTGCATACATAATGGATATATTTGCTTTGAATGCGTTCATACTATTTTCTAAAATCGACGTCTCATGGGCTCCAGCTGATTGGAATCGCAGGATATCTAGGTCTTTGCGGCAACTAGCACTTTCCCTGGCTATGGAATAGATTACCTAAACAAGAGTTCTCAGCACAGTTATTCACTGAAATACGATCATCATGCATAGTTCTAGTGGTATCTCCGAATAATAATACCTCTAACTCAGGGGATCTGAAGCGTGAAATATGTAGTTCCTGTAAGCCTAAGTCTGACATAAAATGCGCCATTTGTAGCAAGTTTATTTGCAAAACTAACCGAAAAACATTTTGATTTTCATGCAATGACCATTATTATAAATTAAACTAATAAAAACTTATTTTTTTTAAATAAATGTAAAAAAAATTGAAGAAAATATACCATGGACCAAACGGTCCCCTAACCTAAGATTCGTAAATCTATAATTTTCTCAGTCCTGTTTTGAGTAAGAACCTTGAATTTTTGTAAAAACCATTGTTTTATAAAAAGACCACGTGAGCTAAAAAACTATATCCCCGTTCAAAAATTACAAAGGAAACCATTCAAAAATTGGAACAAATGGGCTTAACCTAACAGCAGGGTTAAGTGTAATAGAAAATTAAAGCGATTCTATTGATAATTTGACTGAAAAAATTGATGATTCTGAATGAAGATGAACTCAATTCAATAGTAAAACAACTTTAAAGTGGAATTAAACTTGCAATATCACTTGTTGGGTCATATTGATCCAAAGGATATTAAATGTGTGTAAATCGTGTTTTTGGAGGGGGGAGGGAAAATTTAAATTTTATAGTTTTCATTTAAATTTATAATTTTCGTCCCTATAATGGATAAATTAAAGTTTCACGTCCATAACTTATATTTAAGGGTAAAATTTTGCGTTTGAAAACCAAAATTGGGTCAAATTGACCCAAGCAGTGCAGAAGGGTTAATATTAATAACTGTTTCAAAATTGTTATATTTGATATATTTTCTGAATCATTCTCAAATATTATGGCGAATATGAATAAATTATGAATAAATATAATTTAAAAATATTACCAAAAAATTATCTTAAAAAAACATTCAATAACCATACATATTGACAAGTTATAAACAGTAAAATCTAAAATTCCTTAAACTTACAGCCATTTCTTACAAAAAATTCCATAGGTTTTAAAATTATATATTATAAATCAATGTATTTTTGAAAAAATCTTTGAAATTCCTATGTGTATTTTCAAATATGTATTTAAATATAACACGGTGGCCTTGAAGGTAACTTAATTGGGGGGGGGGGGGGGGGGGGGGGTGTTAAGGGCACATCGAATTTTTTTGCCGGAGGTCACATATGTGTGCTTAAGAAGCAAAATCCCGCAAAAATTAAAAAAATCCGCTTAGCCGTTTTTGTAAAAAATTTATTTTTGTACTTATAATATAACTGTTTTTTACAAATATGTGATCTCCGGCAAAAAAATTGGATGTGCACCTTACCCCCCAATTAAATTAGGTTCAAGGCCACCGTGATAATTCTAGAAATAACATAAATTTAGAAAATTTACTTATATTCAAGTTTTTGGAAACACTTAAACGACTTTTGTGTAATTTTTAAGTCATTTTCTTTTATCGATTCCGCATGATTTGATGCACTTCCCACTTTAAATGCTATTTATCTTTACTACTCTTAAAATCAAGAAATACTACGGTCATTTAAAATAAAAAAAATTGGAACTCGCCATCGATTTAAACTTCATTTGTTTTCCATTTCAGAACATGGCCGTTTTTAATATAAAATTACAAATGGCCATATTTTTCTTAGCAAAAATATTGAAAAATTATTTGTTTGCTGTTTTAACCTTTATGTCAACAGCTGAAAAAATGTACTTACGTCAACAGTAAGCATACCCGGGTATACACATATATATGCTGTTTTGCGTTGGCGATTTTTAGTTTAAATTTTAAAAAAAGGTGGTTATTTGTTTGGTTTTTACTTTTGTGGTTTTGTGAGTTAAAATATTTGGAAAATGGGGTTTTTTAACAAACTCAAGTTTTCAAACTAAATTTTTGGTATAAATGTTATAACACCAGGTAATTAAGAGCAAGATAAAAATGGCAAATGATGAAAGACTCCCTCCAAGGCAAATAAGTGCACTTGATTATGAGAAACGACAAGAACATACATATTTGTCAAAGATTTATTATAGTCCGAAGGAGTTATGGACGAAACCGACGCTGGTGTGTCTCCAAATTACTCCGATGTGGAAAAAATCCAGTTACCAAAATACAATATAGATGATAAAACTGAAGACAGTGACGAATTTTCTGATATACGGTGTCAAAGTAGACACAGCTTTAAGCAAAGATGGAATAATTTTGTTTGCTGCACCACCACAAACTGTTAGGTTCCGTTCCCACAACAAACTAAAGTCTGCAAACTATGAACCAGTAAGAAGTACACAAGGGGTTTCTATTATGGAAACATTCAGGTTGATAATGTCCGATGAAATTTGCTACTTAATTATTCTTGAGACAGGAAAATAATGCTATGAGCGTGAGGATATAAAAAACCCTACACGACAACATTGTATATGGAAAGCTCTAACAAAAAGCGAGTTTGATTTGTATTTTGGTCTTCTCTTACTGAGTGGCGTAACACGTATTGGCAACGTTCACACTTGAGACTTGTGGAAAACAACCGCACATCCGCTATATCGCGGTGCGATAAGTGTACGGCGCTTCTAGAGAATAGGACGCTAAATACGTTTTGATAACGGAAATACACGCGAGTAACGTAAGCAAACTGAAAAAAGCGGCAGCAATAACGGTTATCGTTTTGATGCTGAATAAAAACCTCGTCCAACAATGAAGGTCTGCACATTATGCAAAAGACCCGTATTTGCAGTTCATTCTACTGATATGTCGCAATGCAATAGTTTTAGTTAGAAATGTTTAATTATTTACAACTGGTAAATTTTCATCTTTAATTATAATATTAGTTTTGTGCATTTTTAACTTGAAAATTAATTTTACTTACGAACTTTATGCAATAAGCATGTAAAATAAATTTTATTTGTATACGTTGACGTAAGGGGTACACATTGAAAATTGTCCTTCCCTTTGCCCCAACTTGACCAATTTCACCCAGGTGTAGGAATATCTCTGCAAATAAAATTGGACCATCTGGTCCATTTTGATGAAATGGACTAATCCATGGACTGGTCCGATGTAATGCAAGCATGGACCATGCCATTGTTAAAAAGTGTTTGTAGTGAGACGACATGTCTTCGTTTTTTAACGACATGCTTTCGTTTTTAAACGACTTCAAAACTAATCCTTTTGAGTGTACCATGGAGTTGTTTTAAAACTACTCATTAGTGGTCCAAAGGTGGGTTATATGGTCCTCTCCTAGGACATTGTAATGTTAAATAGACCAGGGTTTTTCCATACGTTTGGGTTAGTTTTGGACTAGTCCTGGTCCCTTGTGGACTACTCTTTACACGCGTGTTTGGACTGGCCCTATTATTTGCAGGGAAAGTATAGAACACTTTTATTAAGGATATCATGAAATTTCACGTCGATCCGATGATTACTTTTCATAATAGCGGTTTTGAAACGCAAAACATACGCGGGTATGTAGCTGTTGACAAAAGGTTAAAAGATAGGCTGACTTCCAAAACGTCAAATGCTTTGTATAAGAACAAAGCATAATGTTTCATTACGCCGCAGTACAATATATATGCAATGCAAACCCTTCCAAAACGTCAATGGTAAGTATTAGTAACGCAGCAAAAAAGCAATCGGAGCATCGGTTTTAAAGTTGATGCTTTGTAGTATTTGACATTTAATTTGCAAGCAATACAGATTTATTTTAATATTATGCATTGCATCACTTACATTTCAAAACGTTTAAATAAACAGAACACAAAGTTGCATTGATTCGGTACTTTGTACATGTGCATCGTTAAAATACAGTAGTGAAACTGTATACAAACTTTGTATTAGTACGTTTTGGAAGTCAGCCATATTTTTTGTTTTCGACAAAGTATAAAAACTTCCGTTCATTGTAAAGCTGGGGTCACACGATTGCCGCAATGCACCAATTTTCACACTTTTTAATACACCAATCGTGTGACTGCACAACCAATTGGCTCATGTACCAATCGAGGACAATATTGTGCTTACTTTTACCAATCAAATGCAACCCTGGTGCGGCAATCGTGTGACTGTTTGCTATGCAACCGCGCGTCAATAAAAATAACAAAAATGCACCAATATTTATTGCCTTCTTGTGCGGCAATCAAACAACACAATACGCGCCAATATTTGCCTTTTTTAATAAATTTTACGTTTTTGTGTTTCCTTTAGCAAGTAATAAAGATAAATATGTACACAGAAAAAATTAAAAATTTTCTCTAATCACCAATTTTATACCAAATTCATAGAATCAAGCAACCCATTTGTTGATTTTGCACCTATTACCAAAATGATTATATTGATTACTAAAAATTTTATATTTTAAGGATTTTTTTTTCAATAAATGATATTTTTAATTTTAATTACTAAAATTATCAAAAAACTTTGCCGTTTCAAACCATGTGTTGATTGATTTTGACAATTTCCAACAACAATTACACAAGTTAAAATTATTTTATTTTAAATGAAATAATTTTTTGTTATTTGATTATTGTTTTAATTCAAAATTAATTTTAAAACAACTAAAATGTTAATTAAATCAAAATTATATTTTTAATATTCGTTCAACAAAAAAAAATAATTGATTCAATCATTACATTAATTAAGTTTAAATACTTTTTAAATAACTTTTTTAATTGATAAAAAATTACTAATAATTTTTTCTGTGTATTTATTTATTATGCATTTTATTTTTTTTTTTTTAATTTTTGTTACAGTAGAATCCCGGTAATTCGTAATCGCAAGGGACCGGCCATTTCTTACGAATTATAGGGGTTTTCGATTTAGCCGGGTTACGATTTAACGGGGCTTAAATAAAATAAATACGAATTAACGGGGTTTTTCAATTTATTTACTAAAACGATAAAAAAACATAAAAAAACAATTGTTAAAAATAAAATATATAAAAATTATTCATGTAACAAACTGATCTTAAGAAAATAAACACACACACAAGCAAAAGCAAAAACCAACGAAAAAAAATAGCGGCAAAAAATCATTCTTTCCATGTTTTTACTACGAATTATAAGTGGTAAATAGCAAACAATTACGATTTATAAGAGGTAAAGAAGATTTTAATTGAAAAAAAAATACGAATTAGCGAGGGGACCGAAATGTATGGAAATTTTACGAATTAACGAGATTTTTTCAAGGGACTGACAGTTTATTACGAATTATCGGGAATTACGATTTATCGGGGTACGAATTATCGGGATTTGACTGTATTAACAAATATGTATGTACATATGTTCACAAGCATACTATGTATGTAGCAGCTAAGTGCGAATATTTTTATCAAAGATATTTAATAAAATTGACATTCGAAATTGTTGAACTAATTTTGGGAATTTCATAAATTTTTCTTAATGAACATACCAACTAGAACTTCCAAACAAAAAGCTACCACAACAGCTGTTTTCGCAGTTGTCAAGTAATAACAATCGTGTGAATATGCTGCGGCAATTATTGTACCCATTTCACTTTGTACCAACTAGCGGCAATTAAATTTGTATAAATCAGGGCAATCGTGTGATTTCAGAATATTTGATTGGTGCAATTTCTTTATTGTGCGTCAATAAAGCACAATCTAAATTGTGCCATATTGGTGCATTTGCGGCAATCGTGTGATCCCAGCTTAACACATAATAAAAAAATCGTTGTACACAGCATAGTATAATAAGTACAAGGTATGTTCATTACGGAGAGTTTTAATTATTTACCCATGTAATATCAAGCCAATTTATATGATTTTTGACGTGTATTTTAATATTTTTCCATCTTTTCTCTTGTTTGATGTTATGTGGGTTTTGAAATTTAGAACAAAATTTCGAATGAATATACCTTGTACAAATTATTCGAGTTCGTAAATAATTGTATCAAGAAAAACATTTTCGTACGTTTTATTATTTAAGAAAAAATAACCAATATAAAAACATTATTCACCAACTTTGGTTAGAAATAACCAAAACGGCAGCTCAGTGTGTGATGCTATTTCAACGCATTCGTGTCTAACCTAACGTTTCCACATGCAAGTAATTACTTGCAAGTTGTGTATACGTATTATTAACGAAAAATCGAGAAAACAGCTGATTGGCTGAAAGTACAAAAATTTGAGAATGTAGGTGAAAAAGTGTTAGTGTATTGAGTTTTTCGAACTTGCGCTTGCATGTGGAAATGGGCAGTAATTCGTAGTCTAACGTATTTTGACGAAAATGCATCTCTGTTCTAATAATTGTTTGAACATTTTTTAAAAACATTAACAGTTTATCATGACAGGGTTGTATTTAACTCAAAATATTTAAGACTTGTGTGATAGTGTAAACTAGCCAAAAACTAAAAAGCTTAATAAATACGGATGTAAAAAGAGAGAGTTAACAAACAATTTTGTAAAATTATCAAAAATCCATTTTCAATAAAAAACGTTATTTGTTAATTGGAATCACTTTTGTCAATCATTACGTTGTAAAGGATTATTTTATTAATTATGAAAATGACTTAGAAGTAGCTGTGTAATAGCTGCAACGAAACGCAAATAGTTGCAAAGAAAGATACAAAATAATAACTGTTTGCGTTTGAAATAAAGGCAGAGGTGTTTCCATCCCCGGGGTCGATCTTGGTTTAAAGGAATTGACAACTTGAGGCGCCACTGTTATTATGCATTACCTTTTAAGATTTGTATGTATTTTCGATAAGTTTTTTTGTTACTTTTAGCATGAGAAACTCGCCAAGTGGAATCGTTGTTTTACCGCCATAGAGAACAGACGTGTATTATTTTCAACTCTTGCTTAAGGAGATTAATGCAATTTCATTAAGTTTCAAAATCTTTATAAATCGCAAAGCTAAAACTTAATAAAGGAAAATTTGTAATGATTAAAAAATCGAAAGAGGGGAGTACAGTTTTATTTCTGGAAATCAGAGTGCGTGCACTTGGTTAAGTATCCTTATCTTCCTTAGCTCTTCTTGTTCTTTGGAATCGTGACAAGCGGTAAATCCATAGTGTCGTATCCCAAGGTCTCAGTTATACAGTCCCGAACTCATAGACGACATTTTTATTGGTCCTTCGAACCGGATATTGTGAAGTATTTTTTGGATTTTTAAAATTAAAGGAAAAAAAGGTGATACTTTTAATATTTCAATTTTTATCTTTTTATTGGATTTGTAAAATTTTGTTACAAACCACACAAAATTTTGCAAAAACAAATTTGTTGGTTGAAAACCTTGGCACTTACCCAGTATTATTGGTCTGGATAAGGAAAAGGTTTGTGTCTGGGCTGGTGAGATACGTTATTATCGACATACAACTCTTACGGCCATACCTAATTGACTTATATTTTACTTGCAACACTCTGTTCTTAGTGACAGATGTCATTCTTGATTGATGTATTTACATCGCCATGTTAGTGTCAAATAAAGAACTAACCATTTTCTGTAATTAATTTGTAGTGCGGTAAAAATTGTTTGCTTTTGGTAGTTTTTTAATAAATTAATTACGAGAAATTCAAAATACATTTGGTACATTTAAATATATGAACTATGAGAATATAAGTGAAGCCTCATGTGTGATGGATTAACTTAAGCCGCAAGAAGGTGCCTGACTCGATGATTTTAGAGAACGTGTTACAACCGGAAGTCTTATGTATGGACATATATAAGAAAATTTAACTATTTGGCACAAACCTTCTAGTGTATTCTTTGTAAAGCCAACAATCCGGAAAGTTGCGAGGCAATTATAATATCACAGGATAACCAACGTACAATACAACAAATATAGGACCCGCAAATATTTTTAAAGAAAACATCCCCAAACTCTGTTGTAATAATAAGTAAAATAAACTTAATACTAAAGTTAATGAGGACTTGTAATAGTCGTCATCATCTTCACTGCCACCAGCAACATCAAGTTGTCGGAAAACACCAGCCAACCAAAATATCGTCAATTAAAGACTTTAAATAAACAACAGTACATCCCTCCAACGGTCTCGAACAAATCGCCCTACCATCGGTAGCACAATCAGTCTTTCAAGGTATGTTTGTTTGAATTTTACTAACTATTGTTTTTTATATGCGTGATTATACTGTGATTATTGGAATTGTATATTATACTTTGTGTTTCCATTTATCGGAAATTCTATGCATCATCGAACAATTGCGGGTCGGAATATTCAAGATTTTATTGGATTACTTGAGTTTTAATACAAGTGGTTTACTTAACACTGTTTTGTGGTTTAGTGGGTTTGCTTAACCTATAGCTCTTCTTCGGATAAGTCATCTTGGGAATGTTAGTGTTCTTTGGGTACTTATTTACCCTTGTAGTCGGAAGTTTACCGAACAGTTTCTAGGTAAAATTTTTCATGCGAGATTTGTGTGTGTTTACATTTTTGGTTAAGGCGTTGATGCTTTCTCGTTATTATGTTTCTGAACTAGAGACATTTGAATGCATGTATAGTTTTGGTGAGGATAAATATAAATTATTGGGGTCCATACAATTGGGAGAATTACTTATATTTGTCGAATGTACGAACATACATGGGTACATGCTTGTAACCGAAATTAATTTGTGAGGGTTTGATAGGGCGATTAGAGTTTGCTGCAACGCTTGTGGTTGTTTAAATAGACATTGGACTTAATCAAATTGGTTAGATAGTACCTTTAATTGATTATTTTTGAGTTTGATACTTTTGATATTAAACATAAATTTTTAGCACGTTTTTGAATTTAAATTAATGGTTTTGATTTTTTAAACATTTTGATTTTATTTATTGAAATACATTATTTTTTGTTTCTGGCGATATATATTGAATTTGAGTTGATTCGGTCTTTAACAATTTTGGAATTATAACTGATTTTTTGTGAAATTGAAATGGTAAAATCCCACAACTTAGTAAAATTTGAAAAGCTAGCAGCTCTTTTGTTAGAGTTTGAAACCGACTTTCTCGGAGCATCTCAGTTGAATCAAACTGCTTCTAGAGTTGATCTTCAGAAGGAGGAATTAAAAATTTTATGGGAGAAAGTTAGGCTAGCATATGAGACCTTTACTACTAACAATGTAATTGAAGACTCTGATGAGGACTGTGGAAGTGCAAAGGACTTATATAAAGAATGTAGATTGGCTTACATTACAGTTGCTGCCCAAATGGGTGAACTGTCCCAAAGTTTTATAAATAAATCTGTCCTTTCATCAACACAGTGCAATGCAGGGGCTAACAGTGTTTCAAACACTGTAGTAAGTCGGCCCTCAAGCCATTTTCTGAATTTGCCTCCTTGCAGGATAGAAGTTTTTGAGGGTGATTATAAGTCATGGCCTACGTTTCGTGATATGTTCACGGCAATTTATATTAACTGTGAGGAGCTGACTGATGTGCAAAGGTTGTGTTATTTGAGACAGTTTACAAGGCTAGATGCTCAGGATATCGTTAGTGATTCGGATTGGACTAACGAAGGGTTTAAAGGAGCCTGGGAAAATTTGGTGGATACCTATGAGAACAAAAGAATTTTAGTTAATAACCAGCTGAAACTTTTGTACAATTTATCTCCTGTAAGATCGGAATGTGCCAAGGATATAAAACGCCTTCAAAGGGAAATAAAAAATTGTATCTCTGTATTAACTTTGAATGGGGTAGATATTTCGGGGTGGGATGCAATTTTTGTGTTTTTTTGCTCTATAAATTTGCCAGTTCTTTCTTTATCGCTGTGGGAACAATCTGTCAAAAACAAGAAGGAAATACCTAAATGGAAGGATTTAGATGATTTTTTGACAGCGCGGTTTCAATCATTAGAGACCGTTTTTGATCTCAGAAATTTTGAGGAGTCCGATAAAAGGAGGCCGGGAGGTGGAACGGCTCTAAGGAAAGGTTCGAATATTAATCATTCTGAACCCAGTAGGGAAAACAGGTCAGGGTCTTTTGATGGAAACGGGCCAAAGGTTAAAAGTTATCAAACGAGTGTCTCAAAAAGGTCCTGTCCCTTGTGCTCAAAGGATCATTTAGTAAGATTTTGTTCTGAATTTATAAACATGAATCCTGATGAGAGATTTATGGTGGTAAAGAGACACAATTTGTGTATTAACTGTTTATCGGAGGGCCACAAATTGTACAATTGCAAGAGTAACTTTAGTTGTTCTACTTGCAAATTAAAGCATCATTCTATGCTTCATAGGGAGATTTTGGTGGCGGCTACATCTGCCAGTACGTCAGGCGGTCAAGATGAAGAGGCTCCTGAGCTTGCTTCAGCTGCAAATACATCAAATGGACAAAATAATGGCCAACCAGTTCAGCCTTCGAACTTCGTTCAAAATTGTTTTGCATCTACTTCAGAACAGATTCTTTTAGGAACGGCGCTGGTAAATCTTATTTGTCGTAATGAAGTTTTTGTTGCGAGAGCTGTTATAGATCCCGGTTCTCAGTCAAGCTTTATATCGGAGAAAATCCAAAGAAAACTCAGTTTGCCTACAAGGGCAACAAATATAGAAATCGCTTCTCTGAATGGTGCTAGTCCAGGCCGTGCTGTCAGGGAATGTGCGTTTACACTTGGCTCGCGTATTGATAGGCAATTTAGACTTAAAATGTCTGCTTTAGTATTACCCAAATTAACTGGTAATTTGCCGAATAAGTCTATAAATAATTCTAGTATACGATCGGCTTTGGACATTCAGTTAGCTGATCCGAATTTGGCAACAAGTCGTCCAGTTGACATCTTAATTGGGGGTGACTATTATCCAAAGATAATGCTTGATGGTTCCAGACAAAGGGCGTTTGGGAATTTGATGGGGCACGAAACCTATTTTGCGTGGGTTTTGATTGGGTCTATAACGGACAAATCAGAAACCCTTTCAACGGTTCGGTCTTTCTATACAAACATTGGCTTAGATAAGCAAATGGAGAAATTTTGGCGACTTGAGGAGCCCCCGCAAGCGTCAGGTTTAACACCTGAAGACGAATATTGTGAAGAGTTGTATAGAAAAACTACAAGAAGAAATAGTGATGGTCGGTATGTAGTGTCGTTGCCTTTTAGGCCACAATTTTTGGAAGATAAACAGCTTGGTTCGTCCAGGGAAAAGGCAAGCAGACAATTTTTAAGGAATGGGACTTCGCTTTTGAAAAATCCTGAACTTAAATCAGTTTACGACGATGTTTTAGCCGAATATGAAGAATTAGGTCATATGGTTCCAGTTGATAACACGGAAATGTCAAGTTCATACTATCTGCCACATCATGCAGTGTTTAAACCGGAAAGTTCTTCTACTAAGGTTAGGGTAGTTTTTAACGCGTCAAGTCGCACATCGTCAGGGATGTGTTTGAATGACGTTCTATATACGGGCCCAGTTTTGCAAAATGACTTAACGTTACTTTTAATTAGATGGCGTTTTTATCGCTATGTTTTTAATGGGGACATAGAAAAAATGTATCGGCAGATACTTTTAGATCCCGAACAGACTTCCTTCCAACGTATAGTTTTTCGCAAAGATCCCAATAGTGATTTAAAAGATTTTGAATTGAAGACTGTCACTTTTGGTGTCAATTGTGCTCCCTTTTTGGCGATAAGGACTTTGTTGCAATTGGCTGATGATGTTCATAAAGACTTGCCGTTAGCCTCTAAGATTTTGCGTCGTATGATGTACGTTGATGACGCATTAGTTGGAACGCATGAAATTTCATTGGCAATTGAGGCACGTGATCAATTAATATTGGCATTATCATCGGCTGGATTTTCTATGAGGAAATGGACATCTAACGATAGTAGAATTTTGCAAGGGTTACCAACAGACCATTTACTACGTGAAAATTTTTTGGAGATAGAAGATGTAAGCACCGCTAAAACCCTAGGTGTGAGATGGAATGCGAAGACGGATAAATTTTATTTTGTGGCAGCCTCAATTACTTTAAAGGAACAATTTACTAAACGAGAAGTTTTGTCAATCATTGCCCAACTTTTTGATCCTGCGGGTTGGTTAGGCCCTATTGTAATTATTGCAAAAATGCTGATGCAACAGGTTTGGTGTGACAAGACTGATTGGGATGACTTTTTGTTAGAAGAAAGTGCTAGTAGATGGAGACAATTTCTCTTGGATTATAGTGCCATAGATAATATTAAAATTTCTCGTTGGGTCGGTTTCAAACCTACTGCTCAACTGGAAGTTCACGGATTTTCGGACGCATCCGAAAAGGCGTATGGTGCCTGTGTTTATGTCCGGATCATGCATGCAGATGGTTCGGTGCAGACTAACTTGTTATTAGCTAAGTCAGGGGTAGCACCCCTCAAAACTGTTTCGTTGCCAAGATTGGAGCTTTGTGGTGCATTGCTGTTGACTGATTTAATTGACATAGTAAGGAAGGATCTGAATTTTAATGAAAATGAGGTAAGGGTTTTTGTCTGGAGTGATTCCAGGATTGTTTTGGCGTGGTTACAAAAGCCGCCTATGTCGTGGACAACTTTCGTGGCTAATAGGGTTTCGAAAATAGTTGAAAAAATCGGAAAGGATTGTTGGGGACATGTAAGTTCCAATGAAAATCCAGCCGATTTGTTGAGTAGAGGTGTTCGACCTCAGGACCTGGCTGAGAATACCCTTTGGTGGCATGGGCCTTCATGGCTTCGTTCGAATTCGGGCTGTTGGGAATCTTCGTTAGGGAAAGACTTTGGTACCAAGGAGGAGCAAAGGGTTCATAAAACCTTTTTCACATATTTTGAGTCTCATTGTGACTTGACTGAAAACTTCTCGTCATATTCTCGTGCATTACGTGTAATGGCGTATGTAATGCGGGGAATTAAGGTAATGTTAAAAATTAAAGAACCACAGTACCCGTCGCTGGAAATTTCATTGGAGGAAATGAACTCGGTCAAAGAAAAGCTTATAATAATTGCTCAAAAGGTATCGTTTTCGACGGAATATTATAAGTTATCAAGAAAGGAGCCTATTGTTGAGAGTAAGGTCTTAAATTTGAATCCATTTTTAGATGAACGGGGTGTAATCAGAGTTGGTGGTCGTTTGGCTTATGCGGCAAATTTGTCTTTTAGCGAAAAGTTTCCAATTTTGTTACCTACGAGTTGTCACTTGGTTAGGCTCATTATCAATTTCATTCATAGAATTACGTTACACGGAGTAAACCAGTTAATGTTAAGGGTTCTAAGGACTGAATTTTTTATTCCTCGGGCGAAGAACGTAATTAAAACCACGATAAGTCGTTGTAAAATATGTGTGATTCACAGAAAGACGACGCACAGTCAGATTATGGCAGCTCTACCTACGGCGCGAACAATTATTTCTAGGCCGTTTAACGTCACTGGGGTTGATTTTGCTGGGCCTTTTAATATCCGAAATTATACAGGACGAGCCTGTTTGATAACTAAGGGTTATGTATGTGTTTTTGTCTGCTTCGCTACCAAAGCGATTCACTTGGAACCCGTAAGTAATTTGTCAACACCCTCCTTCTTGGCGGCATTGGCCAGATTCGTAGCACGTCGTGGTTACCCGAAGGATATCTATTCGGATAATGGTACTAATTTCGTTGGTGCTTCTAGGGAATTGAGAGATGAATTTCGTAGGTTTCTTCGGGGAATAGGTTCCGAAGTGAATGCGGGCTATGCACCTCAGGGGTTGCAATGGCATTTTAACCCAGCTAGCGCGCCTCATATGGGAGGTCTTTGGGAAGCGGGCGTAAAAAGCTTCAAGTATCATTTTCGAAGAATTGCTAGTACTTTAAATTATACATTCGAAGAATTTTCCACCTTGTTGGCCCGAATTGAGTCGTGTCTAAATTCCAGGCCGTTGTGTCCATTAAGTGAAAGTGTGGAGGGCTTAGATGTGCTCACACCGGGGCACTTTCTTGTTGGTGGCCCTCTGTTAGCTGCACCAGAAGTTGAAATCGTGGAAACTCCTTTGTCTATTACAAATCGTTGGCAAAGAGTAAAAGCCCTAAATCAGCGTCTATGTATGCGGTGGAAAGACGAATATTTAAAGGATTTACAGAAGCGGTATAAGTGGAAGTTTATGCAAAGAAATATTGAAATTGGTGATATGGTTGTAATTCGTGAGGATAACTTACCAACGAACGAATGGCGTTTAGGTCGGGTGGAGAAAGTCCACATTGGTAAAGATGGTCATGTCAGAGTTGTAGAGTTGAGAACGGCGCGTGGCTTAGTTACCAGACCAGTTGTGAAGCTTGTAGTTCTTCCGAATTATTAGTTTTTTTTTTGTTTATTCATCATATTTTTTAGCAACATGGTTTCTCCCAAAAAGTACAGAAAGGGTAATCGTACCACCAAGAAAATGGTTTGCCGAGTATGTTTAGAAGACCACCCGCTTCGTTTTTGCCGAAAGTTTTTGCAAATTGATTATGTCGAAAGAATGAGACTTGTATCCATATATAAATACTGCGCAGGTTGCTTGAGCCATGATCACACCTGGCGTACTTGTCAGAGTACGGGAGCGTGCAAACGATGCGGAGACATGCATCATACGCTTCTCCATAAACCTGGAGCAAGACCTCGTTCGTCTTCCCAAAAGAACAAGCAAAAGAAGCTGAAACGTTTGCAAGGGGGACCAAGTTCGTCCTCTGTTCGAGCGATTGGTGGTCCGAGTTCGACCCAGGAATCGGCCAGGGGACCTCGTTCGTCCCGTGATCAGGTGAGTGACGGACCAAGTACGTCTCGAGCTCTGGCTCCGAGCCGTTCAGGGAATGCAAAAGCAACCCTTTAGTCGGTAAAAAGGAGAATGCACTCGAGAAGTGAGATGTCTTTGCCAATTTATCAAATCAACAGGATGGTGTTGTTGAAACCAACCGCTGTTATAAAAATTGTCTCAGGAGAGAGGTATATACGAGTTTTAATTGATCCAGGATCAGAATTCACGATAGTGTCGGAAGATGTAGTTCATCGTTTAGGATCAAAAACAGTTCGTGTGGGGAGCGAAGAAAGATGTGTACTTACTGTTCGAGGTAGTTATGGAATTACCGCTACTGTAGAAACGTACGCAGTTGTTCGTCGGAGACACTCACTTGTGGTCCCACAGAAGAGCGTGGATGAAAGGATTGTCGACGAATTTCCAGGGTTGCAGCTAGCTGACCCTCAGTTTCATGTGTCCGCTCAGGTCCGCATAACCCTTGGTGCTGACATATATTCCCGCATAATGAGGAACGGTGTTGTGGGTGGATCTTTTGGCAAACCATTGGCTCAATTTTCTATTTTTGGGTACATAATTTCTGGATCGTGTTCACCTTAATTAACAAATTTGTATGTTACATAATTTTATTTTTGGTTTTGGAATAAAACTAAAGATGAAGAAATCTACTGTGTAATTTTTCTATTATCTTCTAGTTTTTAGTTCTAACTTTAGTATTTTTGGATGAAGGCTTCCGGACCATAGAAAAATCAGGGGGTTTCATCACCAGTACAATATACCTTTGAGTAATGCAGTTAATGGAGAATAAATGGATTCTTTGGTTTTTATTTAACTGGCTTTTATCTTTAATTTTTTTGGGTTTTGGGTTTTTTCCCTTTTTTTTTTTTTTTCTTTAGATTTAGATTTCTAAAGGATTTTTTTTGATTGCTGTACAGCAAGGCCGGCGGGATGTTTGCGTTTGAAATAAAGGCAGAGGTGTTTCCATCCCCGGGGTCGATCTTGGTTTAAAGGAATTGACAACTTGAGGCGCCACTGTTATTATGCATTACCTTTTAAGATTTGTATGTATTTTCGATAAGTTTTTTTGTTACTTTTAGCATGAGAAACTCGCCAAGTGGAATCGTTGTTTTACCGCCATAGAGAACAGACGTGTATTATTTTCAACTCTTGCTTAAGGAGATTAATGCAATTTCATTAAGTTTCAAAATCTTTATAAATCGCAAAGCTAAAACTTAATAAAGGAAAATTTGTAATGATTAAAAAATCGAAAGAGGGGAGTACAGTTTTATTTCTGGAAATCAGAGTGCGTGCACTTGGTTAAGTATCCTTATCTTCCTTAGCTCTTCTTGTTCTTTGGAATCGTGACAAGCGGTAAATCCATAGTGTCGTATCCCAAGGTCTCAGTTATACAGTCCCGAACTCATAGACGACATTTTTAATAACTGAAAGAAGCTGTACATTTTGAAAAATTAAGCTAAGTTTTTACTGAGTACTGCCTGACTTGCATTTCTTACGAAAATACCCAGTAAAAACTTTGCCTACAAAATAATGTGTTGAGTAATCAGAAAAACATGAAGGCACTACTTACAATTCTACTGAAAGAACCAATGAATTTTACAAGGCATGTCCCAAAATGAACGCACTAAAAAGTAAGTCATTATTTCTTACTTCAATACATCCAGAAAAAAATAGTTATAGAAGTTGTTATACATGTAGTTATAGAAGAAAGCTACTGAATAATGAGTTAAAGAAGCTATTCGTTTTGAAAAAGTAAGCGAAGTTTTTACTGGGTATTTAAAAAGCTTTTTTTTAATTATTACTTAATTGCATGACAGGATAATCTTTCCAGTATTCCGATTTGATTTGCGTGAATATTACGGAATTATAAAAGAGTCTAACTGTTTGACTAGAGAGATAAGAAAATCCTTTGTATAGGTTCAGCAGATAGGTTTGTCATAAAGGGGTGGTTTTTTTAAATATGTTGTCTGCTGGCATAAGGCACCCACAAATGACTAGAGATTTATTTTAATACAAACCTTGGAATTTAAGCTGAACAATCGAGGAATTCGAATAAACGAGCTAAAAATAAAAAAAGTTACCCAAGTTATTTTCGGGAATATGTACATGATTTTTCATAAATAAGATTTTGTTTGTTGTGCATAATTCCCAATTATCATTCATGATAAATACACTGAAATTTGTTGTTGGAGTTCCTATGTGTAAATCACTGGTTGCTTGGGCCAGATCATCAAAAACTTTAGAAAAGCTAAAGATATTATGCAAATCGAACTGCAGAGTAAATGTGTATTACAAACACCCAAGTCTTATTTGCAACAATATCAAAGCTTAAGCAAAATACCAACAATTAACAGTGAGTATAATCATTTTCTAAGTCGATCACAAGACGTATGTTCCTGTGGGGTAATTCTGTAAGTTTTAAACGATAAAAATTTGTCGTTAAGTAGTAAATTTTAAGTATTTTTAAGTCTAAATTTTCCATTTAACGACAAATTTTTGTAACAGAATTACACAACTGGTTGGCTGGATGTATGCGCATCTAAACATTGTGTAGAAAGTAAATAAGGCTGGCTCGAAAAAAGTTTCACCAGTAACCCCCTGAAATTGAAGTTTAGCTTTTAAAAATTTTTCGTACGCCCCTAGATACCACCCTCTAAGTTTATTGTACACAGATGAGCTGAAGCAGAGAGCTATCGAATACATATTTTCCACTTCGGAAGTTCTATTTAAGCAGCTTCGAAAATACTGGCTTAAAACGAATCAAAAAAAACGGTACACGCAAAGAAAAAACATGGTTGTGGTAAACATATTCTAAGAGCAACATATTATGATAAGATTCATGATTGTAGTCCACCATATTAAGATTACTATTGAATCATATTACGACTAAATATACTCGTAATATGACATCATAATATTTTTCCCTTAATCATATTATTATTCTGTTAATCATACTAAGTTAAGAAGTAATCAAATTATTGTCATGTTAATCATAATAAGTTAAGAAATTAATCATATTTTTGTCATGTTAATCATAATAAGCTAAGAAGTAATCATATTATCATCCGGTTAATCATAATAAATTAAGAAGCAATCAAACTGTCAAAAAAATATAAAATAAATAAAAAAATTTTTGATCGATTTTTTATTTTGTGGCTTGTTATAATTTTTCTTTATGTACATATGTATGTATGTAAATAAAATAGCGGAGTTCAATATAAGGCTTGCAAAAGAACAAATGCAAAATCTGTGGTTTTCATGGGTCACCGCGTATGTCCTTTCCGATTTTGAGATATTTCATAATTTTAAACGCTCTTTACATGTTACTAATAATGTTTGAAAAAAGATGGATCAATTCCGATTTTTTAACGTAGTGACAAAGTTTAATAAGTGCAATACCTAGCCCATAGTTTGAACTAGAATGGTTTTTTGGCTCTCCTGAAAAATTTGTTTTCAGACATACGCGGTTTCCCATGAAAACCACAGAAACATCGTATAACTTTTAGAAAATATAACGAAATCTCTGTGTGTGGATTTTACAAATACTGAATGAACTCCGCTAATATTTTAATTTTTTTAGTTTCTTTAAACTTTTTTTTTATAGGAATTTATCTTTAAATTAATAAACCGCTCACATATATGTAAAATAAACGACACAACTGATTCCAAATTGTTTTAAAATGGCGCTAACTTAATATTATAAGAGTAAAAATAGTTTGATTGCATCTTAAACATAATATGATAAATGTATAGAAAGTTATCATGTTATGGCTATTAGATATCCTGATATGATTGCGAGTAATATAATATGTTTTGAAAGTTATCATAATTTAGTTGTTAGAAAAATAATTATTTTTCAATCAACCATACTCAAATTTATAATTGCGATCAACATTAATATGTTTACAGTAAATATAATATTGTTGATATTTAATAAAAAATATAAATTATTTGTGTACGACAATAATATATTGTTACATTCAACATATTGTTGTTGCCGTAACCATGCCCAACCATTCTCCGCGTGTACCAACGAGCAAATTGAACACTTTAAAATATAGTAAAGCTTTTTTGTATTATAGTTAAACTGCAAGGGCATATTAACAATTAAAAAAAATTTAAATTTCATTAAATAAAAACATTTTATTCACTATCAATATGTATTTTCAATACTTGCACGCAAGGAAAACACATGGTTGTGGTAAACATATTCTAAGAGCAGCATATTATGACAAGATTCATGATTGCAGTCACCATATTACGATTATTATTGAATCATATTAATACCAAATATATTCGTAATATTACATCATAATATTTTTCTCTTCATCATATTGTTATGCTGTTAATCATAATAAGTTAAGAAGTTATCATATTATTTTCCTGTTAATCATAGCAAATTTAGTAGTTATCATATTATGATAAAGTGGTGCTGTCACAACAATAAAATATATTGAATTTTTTTCCATCGATTTGTTATTTTGTGCCACTTTTCAATTTTTTTTTTTTTTTTATGTTAATAAAATTTCCATATTTTTTTAATTTTTTTAATTTGTATTATTTTTTTTTAAAATTGTTTAACCACTTCCTATCAAATAATTCTACAGGCATATGCAAAACAAACGACACAACTGATGGAAAATTATTTTACAAATGGCGCTAACAAAATATTATTAGAGTAAAACTATTTTAACTGCATCTTAAACATATTAATTTAAATGCATAGAAAGTAATCATGTTATGCCTATTAAATATCATGATATGGTTGTGAGTTGTTAGAAAAATAATTATTTTTCAGTCAACAATACTCAAATTCATAATTGCGATAAGCATTGATATTATGAAAGTAACTATAATATTGCTTATATTAAATAAAAATAACAATTTTTTGTGTACTACGTGACAGTTTTTTGACCAAATGAATTTGACACCTTATCTTTATGTAGAAATTTTATAACCTTTCACTTAATAGAAAGAAATACATAATCCTTTTAAAATTTTTGAAGATATTTGCATATCATCATAAAAACACAAATAACGGTTATTTCGAATATCTCAAAAACTGTTCTACTTTTGACAATTTTTACTTCATATTCGGATTCAGTGGAAAATTTTACAATTAGCTGTCAGATTCATTTGGTCACGACATTGCTGAAGTTTTGTCACGTAGTGTTATTTGAAAACAAGAAATTAAGTTTTCTTTATTGTTTGAGTGATTGATGAGAAAGGTTTTATCTTTGTTGCAAAACCTCACGTCAACAGCAAAAATTCGATAAACCTAAACACATTTAATAGTTTAGCGAGTAATTAATGCTTTTTTAATATCATTACAATATTAATCATACGTAAGAGTAGCAATGATCTGAATACAAAAATGTATAACTATTATACATTAGAGCGGATCGATTTTTTTAAATCGTATAGCAAAAACGCAAACTACATAATATTCTTAGAAAATTCTCCGATGAAACCATGTATCGAAAATAAAATCCTTATCCGCACCTCTCGACTTTAATATTGGTATGCCTTTGCATAGGATCTTGGGTGAAATAAGCGATGGTGGTTATTATCCGGGATTAGGTGGGAACTGGGGTTGAATTTGGGCGTTTGCCAGAGGTAATATTACCGTCTACAGAGAGTTGGTCAGACAAGAGCAGATTGTATAGGGGATTTGCTATTTTCGCTGATGGCTTGAAATTGATGGGCACGGGTGCGGCGCTCTACATTGAGGATCTAGACGGATCTGGAAGGTCATACAGACTTCCTGACAACTGCAGTGTATTTTAGGCGGAAGTCGACAACCAGGCTAGTGGATGATTGCAGAAGGGCTCTAGGAGCAATCTTGGGAAATTATATGGTTAGCCTGTGCTCGGTACCGGGTCACTGCAACATCAGCGGCAACGATATAGCTGATGAGTTGGAAGAATTAGGGTATGGCTCTTGAACGAACGGACCCCGGGTATCGCGCACGCTGTGATCGGTTCTGAGCAGGTCAAGTTCGGATGTGTTGCTGGGCAAAAGAATAAATGTTTGAAAAACAGCTTTTACCAAGTTGAGAGGCGCGGATTTTATTTGAATTTGCTTAGAATTTTATGCAGATTACGCTTTTGCTATAAGATTTAAAAATTTTTTTTTTTTCATCCATGCAAATTAACTTGCCCTATTATACATACTCTTGGTTCACTTATTTAAAAATATGTACACTTTTTGAAGTTCTTGATTGTAAAGGATAAAAATTATAAGTATAACAAATAACTTGCACTAATTTTCCGAAATTTTGTAAGAAGATAGGATTTTAAATTCAAAACCAGGAAGCGACAATAACATTATTTGTTAAGTTTTTAGGAGCACTAAGTATTTTCAGGAGTCAGCTTTATATATACTTACATGAATATATAAATAGTTTTCGAAGGAATTATCTTCAGTCACCACTACACCTTTGGCAGTTGGAAGAAGACAAGCATGAGCGACTGTCGTGTCGGCATAGTGGATTTTATCCACTGGATTGAGAAACAGTGCGCTTAGTAATCGCCTCCGTATATGAGATCCACTATCACATCAGGTAGTCATTTGAGCGCATAATCTGGCAAGATTTTACACTGGTCGCTTGTTTAGGCTCTTTAGATATCTAAATTATCAACAATAGGCGGCAGCCGAACTCATCCATAAGTGGTAAAATATCAGCCGTATAGGGGTATATTCAGGATATCTCTTCCCGCAACTTTGGGCTTAAAGCACAATCACCGCGTTATCCCCAAAAGTATCCCTTCATTAAAAAATCATATATGCGCATTTCCCCAGAATGGTCTACCAGTATGAAAAAATAAAATGTTGATTATCATCTTCTTTTATTGTTTAATATTGGAAAAAAAATTCTATGTTCTTATAAAAGATTGGCTTCATAGCATATCTCAGCTGTTTCACTTGAGGAAATTGGGCTGGAAACTGGAAAATTTTATAACTTCCTGTACTTTCTACTTCTAAAGACATATTTATATACTTATTTTACATGCAAAAAATATGTTATTTTTACACTCTTTCTGGCTAATCTCTTCATTACAATCAATTGTAAAAGGAGTATTAACTATTTTGTTAAAGAAATTTTAAGATATTTATGGGAAAATGAATTGTGATAATAATGAATAAAACATATGGAAAATCGTACGTTCGCGACCGGTAAATAACCCAATTAAACAAAAACCAAGAGAGATATTAAAACACTTTTAAAATAAATTAATCACTTTTGAATATTCTGTTCCATTACGCAGATTTTTACATTTTACTGCTGTCAGCCAAAGTTGAGTTCTATTTTGCGTACGTTCGTGACCACATGTTTATAACTATCATTATGAAAACTTTAACTCGAGGAAATCCATCTTTTGCACTTAACATAGAGCTACACAAATGTTATCGAATCGCAAAAAAATGCTAGGAAAAGTATTGTTTTCTATACGTTCGTGACCCCAGAAAATGCCCATATTCATTTCATGCCATACGTCAGGCTCAACCTTAGCAGTACTAATTATAACAATCATCTGGTGACTTCCCACCGGCTTCCTGTGACTGCCTTGGTATCAGATATGAACTCTGTCTGAAAAATATCCTGAAGATCGCCTCTAATCTGCTTATTTTGGATTTTTGCCGAATCCTAGGTATTGGCTCTGCCTGATTATGCACGTGTGGATATAAAACCAAAAGGTGAAATATCCTTTAAATGAGCCTAGAACCCCCGGGGAGGTTAAACGAGAAGCGACTACATTTTGTTTGAACCAGCATTGACTAAACCTCGGACTCAAACGTTATCCAACATTATTCAGTTTGGAATGACATACGCACTTACAGCAACTTTCTTGAGGTTTTCGGAAATAACATGCTCAAATGATTCTTTTAGGTCCAGAACTGAAGACCCCCTCCCTAAAATCACTTTAATCCGAATAAATCTCATATATAAAGGTTGGTTTCAGGGCCGATGTTGATTTTGAATAAAACACAAAACTATTAGGAAAATAATTTAATTTCTTTTTATTATGCTAATCAGTGTTCGAAAATAAACACTAAATATTGTTTCTTAATGTTCGGTTCGGTAGATTTGTGGAAAACACAAAAGCTAATAGTGTTTGTGTAAAAAATCATTAAAAAAATAACGTTTCCCTGTAAGTCATCTTTCGAACACAAAATTATTACTGTTTTGATCAAACTCAACAAAAGATGTGAACATTAAATTCCGGTCGGTTTTTTTGAAAATCCACAAACTTCAATGTGTTCGGTTTGGCTCGTTAATGTTCGTCCCTTTTGGCTGGTAAAAAAAACATTTTTTACAAAAACAAAATACACACACGAAAAAAAACATTATAGAACATTAAAATATAATGTTTGTCTACAGTATCACTACAACTGTTCTGTTTTTTTAACGAAGAACCGAACATTATATAATGTTCGGTTCTTTCTTGAAAATAGTTGCCAACGGTATTAAGGGTTGTGTATGTCCACACAATCACTAAAAAAAATAGATATCGTTCCTGGGTGTGTGACCCGAACGTTAAATAATGTACTGTTTATTTTCGAACACTGATGCTAATATATATATATATGTTCCTTTTACTCCTCTGGGGAGCATAGGGCCGCGATGCTAATATTGGTATGGTTCAATTATGTATGGAACAGAATATCGGACAAATGGTTGCCGCGACCTCGGCGGCTTACCTTCATCCGATGGTCAAAATTTTCGATGACGCTGAGGCATAATTGAGGTTCTATGCCTTAAATGTGCCGAATTATCTCACCCTTTAGCTCTTGAATTGTTGCTGGCTATCGACGTACACGTTTTCTTTCAAATAACCCCAAAGAAAGAAGTCCAATGGTGTCAAATCACATGATCTTGACGGCCATTTAACATCGCCACCACGTGAGATAACACGGCCATTGAATTTTTCGCGCAAATGAGCAATTGTTTCGTTAGCTGAGTGGCAAGTGGCACCGTCCTGTTGAAACCACATATCGTCCACATCCATATATTCGAATTCGGGCCGTAAAAAGTTCGTTATCATCTCACGATAGCGAACACCATACACAGTAACTGCCTGACCGGCCTCATTTTGGAAAAAACGCACCAAACAGTCACTCTTTGTGGGTGCATTGGTTTTTCGGCAGTCACTCTTGGATTATCATTTGCAAAAAATTGGCAATTCTGCTTTTTGACGATTCCACTGAGGTGAAAATATGCCTCATCACTGAATCACAAAGTGCACGTTATGATTTTGATTTGAACGCCCATTTGCTCGATGCACTTTCCATGGTTCAAATTGGTTTAGTCTGAAATTGAGAAATGTCAAATGAAATGCAGAAAAAAACTTGACGTTTAGGTGTGGTTCACTTTCAACATCGGCTCTTAAAATTTAACCACCCTTTATGTTGATATCTAGTTAACAAGTGGCACATACAACTCTCATATGAATCTCAACTTCATACAATAATTTTGTTTTGCCGGGTCCATGATATCAAATTTTTAAGCTATTTTCAAGGTAGGTAATACTTTCTCACTTTTTTTTTAATTTGAATTTGTTGTTATTTTGATTTAAAATTAAGTTAAATATTTAATTTTAAAAGATTTTGTTATTCGTGCTCAATTCCCAATTTTTATTATTGATAAAAACACTGAAATTTATTTTTTTGGGAATTAAGCACGAATAACAAAATCTTTTAAAATTAAAATTTTGAGTTCCCAAAAATTATTTTGATAATATTTAATATTTATTTAAAAACTGTTAAAAGCTAACTAAACTTAATATATATTTTTCTTGTTTAATCTTGTTTAAAAAAGAATAACACATTCAGTAACCAGGTTAATTATATTTTAATTTTTTTTAAGACAATGTATTTAATTTATTATAAAAAGAAAATTGGTAACAACCTTTTCTCTGCAGCTTCAAAACATAGACTAAAAAAAAAATTATAAAAAGTTAATCATTGTAAAGTTTTATATAACGAAAGATAATGAAAATATAAATAAAAAGAAAAAGAAGGAATTAAATAGAATTAAGTTTTTCGAAACTTAAAACACAAAAGGTGTTTCAATAACAAAGGGCAATGAATAAAAGGAAACGTCAAAAAGTTTTATTGTACAGGAAAAGGAAGTTGTATGCAAAGTTAATAATAGTTATTCCCGGACTGCAATGAAATGTCATATCTAAGCGAAATTGTAATACCCTTCAACACAAGCACAAAGGATATGTGTATATAAAACTGGCATTTCGTTTGCTAATTCAACAATTTTGTTCGTATAAGCGCCCTTAAGTATTTTGAAATAAAATAAATAAATTAGGATAAGTGATTCTTAAAAAAATCGTTTGATCTCTTGATCTGAAAAACCGGAAGTGGACAATTTAAATTAAAATTTTTTGAACTTAAATGCAATTTTTTTAACCAAAACAAGTTAAAGTTGTCTTTAATATACTGTAATAGCTTGAAAATAGGATATCCATAAGTTTAAGAGTTATGCAAATTTCTATACAGGCGCAAAGCACTTTAAAACGAAAAGTGATAATTTTGAATTCCAATTTGTCTGACTTAGACCCAATTTTTTACTTCTTTTTTTGTAATCCGAAACGAGCCAATATCATATCTATAATACTGTAAACGTCTTGAAGTGGGAGATGCAATAGTTTAAAAGATACGTAAATATCTATTTGTAGTTGTTGCATTGCGAAACCGGAAGTCACCAACTTGTTTTCAAATTTTTTTCTCTTATTTTGTCCTTTTTATATTGTAAAATTTTTGATAAGTGTAAAAGTTATGCAAATATATGAGATTTTTTCTTCAATATATTCTTTATATAATTGTCCATCTGACTCAACATAAAATTGTGTTTTGTCAACTATAACGGTAATCTTGGCTGTTTTCCTAAACGTGTGTTCACAATGTATCAAATGTTGATGCATTGTGTACTTAAATTTTTACCTACGTTGTGCTGTAAATGAAAATGGTTTGCATCCACATTATTTTAACTGCTTTGTTTGCTTTTCTCTGCGCAGTGACAACTACAAAGTTGCATTTCGAAACTAAATGCATTGTCAAAATTTTAATGGTTGCATTTAAGAACACGTTGCCATGCATTACTACAATGCAACAGGCGTTTAGGAAAACAGCCCATTTCTTTCTCCTTCGCAGAATCAATTACTTGATCTTGGAAAGAAATTACGGATAGAAACTTTGCATACTTTATCTCAACAAGCTCCAGTGTTGCCAATTTAGCCATTTAGTGGCTAGATTTAGCCATTTTTCACCCTGTTTAGCCATTAAAAAATGAGTTTAGTTATTAACCATTTTTTTTTAGCCATTTTTCAACTTGTTTAGCCATAAAATGTTTTTGCCATTTTTCTTTTTAAAGAATAATTTTTATTTTATTTTAAAAATTTATAAAAGTAAAATAAACATTTTGAACAATTAAAACGCCTTTAATTTAAATCACAACTTTTACAAATGTTGAAAATCGCTATAAACTATGACGCTGAAACATCTTTCGAAATAAAGGAACAGTATTCCACTATTAAATTTATAAAAAGGATCAACACAAACAATAAATTTCAATAAAGGGACGCAGGCGGTAACAAAATTGTTTTAGAAATTTCAGAATTGACTATAAAGTTGCTCTCACTTCCATGGTCTAATGCTGAAGTAGAGAGGGTGTTTAGCCAAGTAAACATCGTTAAAAGTAATTTGAGAAATAGGTTATATTAAGCAACCGTAACTTTGTTTTTATCAACTAGGTAAATATTTTTACCATAACAATACAATATTTATACCACCACCACAATAGTGGAGATGATACTATGCGTTTGTGCTGATGTCTGTAACACCTGTAAATATTGGTCCTTAGCCCACCTTTACGTATACCAATTAACTCAGAATCACTTTCTGAGTCGAATTAAAGATGTTTGTCCGGCTGGCTGGCTGTCCATGCAAACCGTGTGCGCAAAGTACAGGTCGCAATTTAGAGATTATTTGATAAAATTTGGTACAAAGGTTCTAATGTGGTGTAGGGTATCATAAAGTCGGGTTTAACCGACTATACTTTCTAACTTGTTTTTTATTGTAGATCTGGACTCAAAAGGTTGGGTTAATGTTGTCGTGATTATGATTTACCTTCAATTTTTTTTAAAACTTATGATTATTTGAAACTAATGAGTGATTCCTATGAGATGAACAATAACGACATTGAATTTTTCGATGATTTAATTTTTTAATATTTATTTACGTTTATTCTTATTTAACAAATTGATCTTAACTCACAATTTCATCCTAAACAACTTTAAATGTATTATTTCTGTTTTGCTATTGAATTTTAATGTGTTTTTATTTAAAAAAGCTTTTAGCCATTTTTTAGCCCATTTTTAGCGATTTTTTAGCCATTTTTTGCCGTAAATTTAGCCATTTTTGGTCACCAAGTTTTGGCATCACTGCCAAGCTGACAACCAACAACCTCTGTGTTGCTATGTTTATTGATCAAATCAAATAATACTTGCGCGACAGATTTTTCACCACATCCAGAATGGGTGGTTCGACCAAAACGCAAGATGTTAATTGTAAATAACACAAAATGTTTACAGAGAATTACCGTAATATTTTTTATTATGTGAAACAAAATATCGGCCAAATGCTCGCCACGGCTTCGGCGGGATGGTCCTTATTTTCATTGACTCTAAAATATAATTGAGGTTCAATGTCGTGGATGTGCCGAACTATCATATTTTTTAGCTCTTGAATTATTCTTGGCTTATGGACCAAATGATCGTGGCAGTCAATTTACATCGCCACGCCGACGTGAAATAAAACTTGTTCTATTTTATAGTTGTTTTCTGAGCGGCAAAGAGTAACCATGCCAAAAGTGAATGTGAGGCTTATAATTTCATCTGTACAAAAGCCGACCTCTATTTAGCAAGACAGATTACCAAAATTTCTGTTAAGTTATAAGCAAATCTGCTGTTAACTTTTTGCAACAGAAAATCAAAGGATTTAACAGACATACGGCAGTTTTGCCAAAATCTGTCCGACAATTTGCTTGAATTATAGGATGAACACCTAATCTACTTTTTTTTCTTAAACGCATTAAATTCTTACAAATATGAGCACGATTTTCGCGTAATAACATTAAATTAATGAAATTCTTAAATTGTTTACATAAATCTGCATAACTTTTAAACTTTTTACCGGTTTTGATGATAAACTTTTTTTCGAAAAGATCAAATGATTTCCTATCATAAAACTAATAAAAAAATATCAAAAGATTTTGTAATTCGTGCTTAATTCCCAGTTTTTATTCTTGATAAAAACACTTGAAATTTATTGTTGATGGGATAAGCTATTCCTATGCGCATTTCACTGGTTGCTTAGGCCAGATCTTCAGGAAACTTCATCCATAAAGATTTTAGAAAAACTAAAGATATTAAACCAAATAAAACTGTTAAACGTATAAGACTTATAAGCAACAGTTCTATTTGTAACAATATCAAAGTTTAAACAAAAACATCAACAATAAACAGTGATTTTATCTCATCTTACATTCCCCACTACAATTAGTTGTAATTCTCTCAACATTAATTGTAGTTGTAAGTGGGTTAAGAAAAACAAAATGAAAACAACAACAACTTACAAAAGCATGTTGTCAATTAAGTGTTTTTTTTTTAGGCCGTGCACTTGCCTGTTTATTATGAGAAGTAATTTCTTTGGGAATACAAAATTTTAATTTCGAAAGATTTTTTTGGGAATTAAGCACGAATAACAAAATCTTTTGAAATTAAAATTTTGTATTCCCAAAGAAATTACTTTTTGATAATTAAAAAAATATATAAAAAAAATATGGCTATATCTCTCATTTCACAAAATTTTAAATATGACCTTACCTCTCACTGAATGGGCAATAAGGCCATTATGGCTTTATCTCCCATTCAATTGAGCAATAAAGCCATCATGGCCTTATCTCGCATGGTTTTAAAGCACCCCCCCAACTTTAGTGTCTCACGAACTGAAATGAGAGATAAAGCCATTTTTTAATATTGCTAATGTGAGCTAAGACCACGATGGTTTAATCTCCCATTCAAATGAAAAAAAGGCTTTATCTCACATGGTATTAAAGCACCCACCCAATGAAATGCTAATAATAATTTAATAAAATATATCGTCCAATACACCAGAAACAATGAAAAAGTAAATTTTTACTTTTTTGTTAGTTAGGGCCTTTTGTGTTTCAGGTAATGATATAATGAATAGCGTTTATCTTAATTTTCTTTGTAAACACTCCTTCAATAAAAAAAATTAATATAATTGAGTCCTACAATTGCGATTCCAATTTTTTTTTTAAGTTTGGAAATTCAGTCCCAACAAATTTGTTATGGGAATCATTCACAATGCGAAACAAAAAAAATGTGGGGATATTTTCATGGAAGTAGTTGTTTGCGATAGAGGTGAGTGTCACTTCGTTAATCGATCTAACGATGTTTGTCTGTTCGTCCGACAGGTCTGCAGTTTGGTTATCAGTTCAAAGAACTTGTCGCGATTTTAAAGATTATTTCATAAAATTTGGTATATACGTTTTAATTGTCATAAAGACGAAGCCAATTACAGATGGTTACAACCGGTCCATAGTTTTGCACAAAGCCCCCAAACAAAATGTTTTCTAGACAAAAATATTGTATTAAAATGCCATAACTTCTCTATAAATAAATGCTGGTATTGATATAACACTTCGTTAGCTCATTTTTGGTTACACCTAATAACCATTTAAAAAAAAAAATGAGTTAGGTATGAGGAAATATATACCCCCTTTCTAAATCCAAAACCTGTTTCGCAAATATTAACCTTTAATTTTGATCTATATCAATTATTTACTAGGTAATTTTAGGGCTGTAGGAAATATCGCCCAAAGAAAAATGGCCCAAAAAAAAAAATGAAAAATCGCCCAAATGAAGAATCGCCCAAAAGAACATGAAAAATGACCCAAAAAGTTATATATGAAATTTTGCCCAACAAAAACGAAAAAGGGGCCAAAAAAAAAATGAAAAATTACCCAAAAAGCAAAAACGAATTTTTCCGAAAAAAATTAAAAATTACCCAATTTGCAAAAAAGTGGTTATTATTCATATAAATTTAGTTCCATACAAGTGTAAGTTTTATGTAAAAAATTGCATTCTATCTTCAACAGCTGCTCGGCAGTAAGGACAGTAATACCGGCTGCGCAAACTTCGCTAAGCTTCTCTGCATAGCCGGCCTTCGGCCGGGCGCAAGGATTTTCTCCTCTATGGTAGAACAAGTACCGGTTTCGCTAAGTAAAGCTTCTAAAATCTGCCTTGTTTTCGAACGAAGGCCATATACGCAGAGAAGCTTTAGTTAGCGAAGCCGGTGTTTGTTATACCATAGAGGGGAAATCCTTGCGCCCGGCCGAAGGCCGGCTATACATAGAAGCTTTAGTTAGCGAAGCCGGTGTTTGTTATACCATAGAGGAGAAAATCCTTGCGCCCGGCCGAAGGCCCGCTATACAGAGAAGCTTTAGTTAGCGAAGCCGGTGTTTGTTATACCATAGAAGAGAAAATCCATGCGCCCGGCCGAAGGCCGGCTTTGCAGAGAAGCTTTAGTTAGCGCAGCCGGTATATATTATATCCTTGAGGAGAAAATCCTTGCGCCCAAAAGTGTTTTCGTTATATATTTAATATAAACACCCATAGAAAAAACAACAAACTTATTTTTAAATAAATTACAATTATATTAAATAAAGATGGCCCGAAAAATGGGCTATTTTTCATATAATATTTTTGGGTGATTTTTCATAACGAAAAATCACCCAATTTAAAAAACGAAAAATCACCCAATAATAACGAAAAAAGCCCAAAAATTTTGGGTCACTTTTCATATGAATTAAGGCCCAATTTTACATGGAATTTTTTTGGGTGATTTTTAATTTTTTTTTTTTTTGGGCCATTTTTCTTTGGGCGATATTTCCTACAGCCTAATTTTAGTATTGTTTTGCTCTATACGCCACAATTTGGCGATAGCACCAAATTTTTCATATAAAAACGTACAAAATAAATTTTTCTCTGTTCTCTTGCTGATTTTTTGTAGAGCTGTGTTTTTTTTTCATGCAATTTTTTTTGTAGCAAATGTTTTTGATATCTTCATCATGTAACACACAAACAAAGTGTGTGTTGTTTTTAATTGTTGTATTTCTGCATAGACCTAATAAGCAAAATAAAATGACAAGAAAAAAATGATTTTATAAAATAAAAAATACGTAATAGTAAAAATTTATTATAAATATAAAAATGGAACTGTTTTTGTAAAATAAAACCAAATTCAAGAATAAAATCATTGACGTTTTATTAGATTGTTAGTATAGAAACTTTTATTTCAGCAAGTTACCCAATGCATCGCAATACGTATACGTATGCAGCACAAAAAGCTGCTTTTTAAAAATATTTTTAGAAAAGTGGCGTATGCGGCACAAAATACTATTTTTCAGTTTCAATTAAATACTATTAACTTCTAACTTCATACATGAAAGTTGACAAAAAGAAGTAGCTGAGAATAGATTAAAAAGTGTTATCGTATACATTTTGACAAATCTTAATGTAAACCTTCTTTGTCGTTTTTCTCCACTCCGACGTTTTAGCAAATGCGCCAAGCCAAAAATAAGCTGCCGACTTGGCGACGATTACTTTTTTAATAGCCACCATGAAATGCAAAAGTTTGTGATGGTATGTCCCCAATTGGTGCTGTATTCGCTAATACGTACATGTAGGGTATGTGAGGATATTTGTTTACTTTAGAAATTAACTTTTATTCCCTTTCATTTAAAAATGGATTTTTTCAATTCTTTTCTATCATAGTTTAAATCTGCCCTTTTAATTAAGCGAATAGTGCTTATACAAATGAAGAAACAATTTAAAAGAAGAAATAATTTGCAGTTTATAAGATTAAACGAAACAATTGAAATGATTTCATAAAGCTCAGTGATTTCCAGCAAATTAATGACTAATTGCTTATAAGGAAATACTAACGAATTATGGTTTTTATACCCTTCAGCACAGGTGGATAGGGAATATATAAATTTCTCATTCCGCTTACAATTTCTACAATATTGATTATAGACCCTTTAAAGTATATAAATGTTCAAATGTTTAAGTGGGTTTTCCGAAGACCCAAAATATGATGGGGAATAGGTTGTCAATTATAAATGTAACATAATATACTCTGTATTAAGCTGGATGTTGAAATTTAGCAAGATGTGCCCATAAATAACTGAGTTGTTAGCAAAATACCACGACTTGCCTTTATTTTGACCCAAAAATCTCAAATTTCAACCCAAAAACCTTAACTTTCCGAGGTCCACTTATAAATTGCGTGCTTAATTTTTTATTTTTATCTTAAACAAATTTATAAGAATACTTATAATGAAAATTAAGTGATAACACAAATCCAAATTACTTAATCAAACTGTGGCAAGCTTTACTAAGTTTCAATGAATACAATTAAATGTGAAACCTTCATCTTAATAAATTAAATATCAAAAGTAAATTTTTTGTTTCTACTCTGAAAGTTTGCTCTTACAATGCTTCACATTTCAATAAGTTTTTTAAATAAAAAAGAGTGTTTTAATGGTAACATTCTTAATATAAATTTACAAAGCTATTCATACAAAAATATTTTACATGGTTTTTGCCAAAGAGACTACATCCAATTGAATTAATTTAAAATTTATATTTTTATAAATGGGGATCGTATTATGTATTTTGTTCCTCTTTATGTACCTCTACATAACGATTAGCGATATTGTTCTTGTAATTATGTACTTGTTTGCACTTGTTTGAAATTCCCTTAAAATCACATAAGAAGCACTCTTGTAAAAGGCTCAAGTGTGTCTTAACCTAAACGAAATATTTAAAGAGACACAGCTTCGATATTGTATTCTTTTTGGCATTTATTTGGAAGTAATGGCACTTCAAGCTATTTTCGGGAGCGGTATTTGAATTGAAGATATGGTAAAATATGGACCAATTTAAAAAAGATGGTGCACTTAGATATTTTTTTTACCAAATTAAATGTAACTACCATCATAATAAGATAGTTTATGCACAAAAAGAAAAAACATGGTTGTGGTAGACATATATCAGGTGATTTTTTTAGAGCTATAGGAAAGTTTAAAAAAACACACATAAAATTCAGAAAAATGAATGAAATCTTTATTTGAATCGATAGTACGGTCCATATAATTTAATGTTTGAAGATTATTTCATGCAAATGTTGACCGTGACTGCGCCCGTGAAGTACGGTCCAATGATGCCACCAGCCCATAAACGGCACCAAACTGTGACTTTTTCTGGATGCACTGGTAGCTCTTGCAATGCTTCTGGCTGATCTTCACCCCAAAAGAAGCGCGCTATGAACTTTCTTGACAGAGCACGCATTTTGATAATAAAATTCAATAATTTGCAAGCGTTGTTCGTTTGTAAGGCGATTCATGGTTAAATTATACACCAAACTGAAGATCTTTGATAGTGAAACAAAACGCGAAACGTGCGCCAGCTGTTTAAACCAGTGTTGCCAAAATGATAATACCTAAAAAATCACCCGATACTAAGAAAAAAATATTATGATAAGACTCATGATTTTAGCCAACATATAACGATTATTATAAGAATCTTAACATTCTTATTTGTGATGTTACATCATAATATATTCCCCTTAATCATAGTTTGTTTTTATTACATAATTAAATCATATAATGAAATTATATTCTTATCATGTTAATAACAATAAGCTTAGAGGTATTCATATTATGATACATCATAATATGAATCATATTATAGTCTGAAAGAATCATATTAAGATTCAAGATAATATTACTGTAAGCATGTTATAGTCGTAGGTTATCATAATATCGTTGTTACGAATGTTATATTATTATTACACATTGTTATCTGTTTTTCGTAGGTCGCAATTGTTTTTTAATTATTTTATAGAATTTTATTATTTTTCTCTTTACAATTCACGAAAAAATAAATCGTCCAGACAATTGAAACAGTTGTACCAAATTTCATAAAATTATGTTTAAAATTGTAACCTGTACTCTACGCACAAGGTGCCATGTACAGTACAGCGTAGCTCAAAAAAAGTTTTCCCGCACATCTCTAATATAAAGTATTTTTGCAAGGTGGTTTTTGCTGAACGTAGGGGTCTACTTTTTACATTTTTCGTTATATCTTAGGCCCTTAGAATCCGATGTTAAAGTATAATATATCAATGCCATTCCCCTTAAGTATCTCGTTCTAGAATAAATCCAATAGATCTCTGCTCATTCCACCCTAATGTACCACCATAATGTCAAAAAATTAAAGCTCGCAGGTCAATTTTAAACGTTTTCTAAGAAAGTAATTCTATAACTCCAGCAGAAACATTTTTAAATTTAATTAAAAAATTAAGGCTCGCAAAAAATCTTCATATTTTTGCTAAGAAAGTATTTCTATAACTCCTGCAGAACGGTCGGAATTCTGGCATTTTGTCAGAGGCCTTGCAAGCTATAAATAATTTAAATATGTCTACAACTTTTGATTTTAATCACAAGAGATTTCTGAAACGCCATATTTGCATGGGAGCACCCAAAAAGGTGAAGAAAAAGGGCAAGATTGTTTTGAGAAAATTTTAAGGCAAAACAACTTATTGAGGTTGGTCGACTGCTGGGCAGTTATGGGACTTTTCCTTCAATATATTTCCACACCTTTTTAAGTTGAAATTGAGTAAATCCAAATTAATATTGAGAAAATACAAATTAATATTCAGAAACACGAATTGATGTTGAGAAAATACAAATTGATAATAATAAATCGAAAATGATATCGAGAAAATACAAATTGAAATCCAAATTGATATTGAGAAAATACAAATTACAATTGTGATAATACAAATTAATCAGGAATGTGATGGAAATCGATTTTAAAAACGAAACGATATCGTTTTCAGTTTCTTTTAAAATGGATTTTAAATACATAATCCTTTTGTTTTTAGTCTTTATTCTTTTTAATTTTATGAAACATACGTTAACTGAAGTGTATTCTGAACGAAAAGTTAAGACTATAATTCAAAAATGGGTTTTAAAATCCCTTAAAATCCATCACACCTTTTAAAAACGTTCGTTTTGAAATAGATCTATTTTCATCACATACCTGAATATTCAATAAATATAAATTGTAGTTGAGATAAAACAAATTAATTTTATTGTTATATTTTTAATATTTAAATAATTTCCTTCAAAGTGGAAATCAAATAATTTGGATTGCAAAAAACATTTCATTTTGCTCTGCAGAAGAACTCGTGGCTGGTCCAGGAAACGCTCAATATCTACAATACACGTGCCTTCTTCCCGCGGTCCAAATATCCACCTAATCGTGGGAATATCATCCTCTGGAATTTTTCTTATGACGAGAATACGAGGATCATTCAAAATGCAAGATGGAAGAGAGTGGGTAAACAACCAGCTTAATGAATCGATGGGAGCAATTAGTAAACCTCTTACAAGATTTAGTTGTTGTGTGCGATAATGCACCATGTCATAGCCAACTGGAAATAATTTTTGAAAGTTCATCAGCGACTCTTCTTAGATTGGCTGCTTATAGCCCAATGTTGAATCCAATTAAGTTTATATGGTCCAAAATAAAAACACTCAAGAAAACCCACCTAACTATACCAGATGTGTGTCCTCCTGGTGTTTGCGAACAACGTTTTGTTTATTTAGAAGGTATTATCGCCGAAGCTAAGTCTATGTATTATAGCCACAGTTGACTGTGCAAGAGCATTCTACAACATTAAACCAAAGGTAAATAGAATTGGAGAATATGCCTTTTGGTGAATAACTTTTTATAAATATGTTTATATACATGATTTTCAAATATTTGTTTTAAAACTCATAATTTTCTTTGCCTAATATTAACCCTAGAGTACTAATGATCGACGTTTCGACGAGCATCGCTCCCTTTTAATTAATTTTCTTTTAAATGAGAGTGCCTAACAATCTAAAATTATGTATGCTGTAAGAAGATGATTTATTTTTGCTGTGTGTAATTGTCGTTTTTAAACCGCGTTGCTGGAACATTGCTTTTATTGGTTTTTTACTCGTCGAATCGACTTTTTTTCAACGTTGTGAGCAAATATTGCAAATGTTGTTACTCTAAAACATAGTGGCAACAATGAACAGCGAAGGAGAAAATACAAAAAAAAAAAACACAAATGAAGTATGTGTAACTTATGCCGCATGTCAAAATAAAAATGTGATATATGCGAAAAACCCATATGCGGACACCACAAAGTTGGGCTTTGTGACTCTTGCTCAAAGTGTTATTTAAAAAAAAAAAAAAAAAAATATTTTTTTTAAAGCTAAAAATTTCTTTTTTAAGTTTTGACACTTTTTAAGTTTTTTAGTTTTGCTTACAATTTTTTTAGGTCCTTTTTAATGATCCCAAAAATATGAACAATATAAAATGAATTAGTGCAAAAATTAAATATTTCGTTTATCTATAGGAATTAAAATTTAACTAGATGACCCGTGCGAATATTGCGCACCGTAATTTTTATTAATGAAAATATTAATTTTTCAATTTCTAATTATTTTTCGTCATTAGTGTTAGAAATAAGCTTTAAAATGAGATATCATTCATTAAATTTGATGCGGTGGTATGGGAGATATTTGCAACCGACATAAAAAAGTGCTTTAGAAATAATATATATGATTATCTCTTTATATAGACTTATAAGGTGCCCCAATGATCAATAACATTTATTGAAAAAGTAGATTTAGTTTTAAGCCAAAGTTATAGGCAGTTAAAAATTACATCGTCGAATCGACGATCATTAGTTACAACGTACGTAAAATATGGTTAGTACTCTAATAAAACTATGTATTTTAATTTGGTTTTTCTTAATATTAACTTGGGTTTTCTCCATTCCAATTTATATTTTCTCATACCAATTTAGATTTTTTATTAGCAATTTGTATTTTCTCAATATCAACTTAAAAAGGAGTTCAGCGGAGTTCAGTATTAGACTAGCAAAAGAAAAAATACAAAATATCGTATTTTTTTTTTTAATCCAACAACAAAGTACACAAAGTTTCAATTTGACTTTATTAGAGTGCTACGATATTTCGAATCTGATACTGAACTCCGCTAATAAAATTGTGGGCCGATTAGCGCCCCATTTCTCAAAACTACGAGAACAATTTTTACTATTTTCCTTTCAAATTTGTTTTACTTGTAGAACTATAATTTGTAGTTTTAAGAATTTGGCCTCATATTTTTACCTATTTTGTGCCACGCCCACTTCTCCAATCCCACCCAAATTTTGTCGTATGTTGTGTATTGTTAACCAAGATGTTTGTACCTAATTTGGAAACTTTGGAACTTGCCGTTCTCCAGATGTACAGAAATCTATAATGTCTTCGTGAAGGAGTTGCCACGCCGACTTTTCCAATCCAGCCTATTTTTATGGACGGTTGTATATTGATAATCCAGCTATGTGTACCAAGTTTGGTTAGTTTTTCTTTTACCTTTCTTTTTGTTTATCTCGATTACCCCATTTGGGAGCATATGCCTCCACAAAGCATCTCCATCTGACACGACTTGCAGTTGTTTTCGATAAGATTTTAATATCCTTGTTCTTGGAGTATCGGTCGATTTAGTATCGTTATTTTGCCTTCCATCAGTTTCGTTAATCGGCTGTTGTTCCAACTAAGTAGATGATTGGTCTGCTGCCATCTATCGTTGGCTAAAACCAACGCCTTCCATTTATTTTGTTTTAGTGGTGGGAAACCTTGCTAATCTGGGATTTCTACTTTTTCCCAGGGGGTCGCGGCTGCCTGACCTTTGCCACAATATAATTCTCTTCCGTTCTCTTGCAAGGATCGATCCTGGGGTGCTTGCTTTTGAAGGCAAGCACCTTAACCATAACACCATGCCGCCCTTCGTTAGATATAAATAGATCTATTTCAAGCCACGCACACTTCTCTAATTCCGCCTTAATTTTGTCGGATGTTGTGTTATGATAACCATGGTGCGTATGTGTTCATTTTACAGATTTAGATAAATCTAAAATGTCTTTGTATGGGAAGTGCCACGTCAACTTCTTGAAACCCGCCCATATTTTTCCCGGATGTTGCTAATAGATAACCGAGATGCTAGTACCTAATTTGGAAACTTTGGTTCTTGCCGTACTCCATATATACAAAAATCTATGCCGTCTTTGTATGGAAGGTGCCACACCCACCTCTCCAATTCCGTCCATATTTTGTCAGATGTTGTATATGGCAAGCAAAATGTTAGTGCTAAATTTGGAAACATCGCCTCTTGCCTTTTTCAGCTAAGCAAAAAAGATAAACAAAAAATGTTAGTAAAATTAGAAGCAGTCGTAGTTTTTTGCTTTTATCTCAGGCATTTATGGACCTATCTGGCTGTATTGAATACATAACGAAGTATATCTGAATATATTTATGCCGACCATCTGATCCCCATCTTTTTTGGGGCTTTGGGAAATCCATTTTAACATACACACGAACAGACGGACATCTTTCAATCAACTTCGCTACTCATAAATACACAGAATAAATGTACTTTATAGGATCTTAAGACTAATATTGTTGAAATAACAAATGAAATGACAAACTTATAGGATATACCCATTCCACCTGAGGTGAAATGCATTACTACAATCTGAACTTTGTGCGTATTCGAAAACCAGCTAGCAAACTGCAGTTGTTAAATCAAATGAGAAATTGATTCTGATTCCATAATAAGCGTCTGGAGTTTTTATTTTTTTGCACAAGCAACATCAGCACAAACCTACCTTAGTTCACCTTAAGTGGGTAGGGTATATAAATAAAGTGATGAAAGTATTAGTTTTATACGATCTATACTTGAAATTTGAAAAATACGATAAAAAGTAATTTAAATTAAGCCAGTTTTAAAAAGAAAATTAAAATAAATATATTTATATTCTTTTAACATCTCGAATTCCTTTTGTAATTTATCCTAATTGATACATATGTGCCAAGGTTTTAAAAAAAAATTATGCTTTATAAAATTTTTCAATGTCTAAAGGGAAAGTTATATGTACTAGTAATACAAAAAATAAACACGTAGCAAAAGTTTTACTTTATCAATTTTTTTTTTTTTTTTTTTTCAAAAGTTTTACTTTTCAAATTTTTTTTTTTCAAGTTTTCAACAGCAGACAAGTAGAAAAAAATATGTAGAAGGTAAGCAGCAAAAAAAAAATTTAATTAAAATAAAAAAATGTTCCTTATTAAATGCAAAAGCAGAGCTTTTAAAGTACAAAATAAACTTTTTCGCTGCGCAATTGATTTGCTATTAAATTGTTAACTGAAACGTGAATACAATACGATGACTGAAATTGTTTTTTTTACCAACAAAACGAAAATATAATATTGATTGAAACCGTAATTGAAAAACAGTATAATAATGTTTTTTAATTTAAGAAACGTACTTTATGTTTAGAAGTTTTGAAAGGTAGATAGATATGTAGATAGATATTCAATTTGTATGAAGGTTTTTTTCTCCCTCACTTTTTCAAGACAACTTTAAATAAAATGAAACTTTATTGAAGCTCCAAATTTAATAGTGATTAAGCAAACGATTATTTTTACTTTCTAAATTTTAAACCTCTAACCTTTAGAAAACATGTTCTGAAATTTTTAACACAATAATTAGATTTTGTTCTTAAGGGGAAATGAACCCCTCGTCTTTTTTTTTGCCGGAATTAAAACTGATATATAACGCTCTTTTTTATAAAAGATTTTTAACTATGAAACAATAAAAATAATTATTGTTCCTTTTCTATATCTTTAATATTTGTGACACAATTATCAAAATGTAAAAATGAAATATTGGGATGTGCCGCATCTTTAAAACCCTCCACCAAAGTGCTCCACTGGAGAAAAATTTCGTTCGAAACAGACTATTGAATATACCCCCTTTCCCCTCGGATATGTTGGGAAACATCAACGGAATATTTCTCGTGTTCCATTCTCTGCACTGATAGAAAAATTCATATTCATATTGATGATGCCTTAACATCAGAATTGTGACATCAATTTTACTACAAATGAGGGGCTTCAAGTAACATCAATCCAACGACTAACGTCTTCTTACAATTTTGTCATTTTTACGTGTCATTTATTTTATGACTGTAGTGACATCAATTCGATGCCACATTTTATATATTATTACATTCTTTTCATGATTACAATGTATTATAAGAAGCAAAAATTCCTGTATTTTATTTTTTTAAATTATTTAGTTAAATAAATCAAATTTTTAAAGTAGAATGATTACGAAAACCATATGGGGCATGTTGCTGGTGTCTTATTATTGAGAGTTCTGCTGTAAACAAAGGTCGTAATTCAACAAACGTGAAACAAACATATGTAATGGGTAAGTAAATAATAATATTCTCTCAATTTGACTTAAGTCAATTCCAATGACTTTGACTTAATGACAAACTGTCATTAAATTGATGCTAATGTGTCCTTTCTCCGATGTTACTGCGTCATCGCACTGAGGACATGTTCGTCTTTTCTGTGATGCCGATGTGTCATCCCATTGATGACATAATTTCATTTTGAACCTGATGACACTTTGGCCAAGTGATGTTAAGGTTGACATCAACATGATGAAAAGTGTCATGGGGTCAAAAAAGAAGACACTTGTCATAATACTGATGTCAAAATACATCAGCGTTATGACGCCTTTTCTATCAGTGTATAACATCTGTGATCAATTTATTTTTTAATGATGTTTTGCCGATTTGTTCATGCCCGTCGCCGCACAGAAAGATTAAAATAGGATTAAAACTTTAATACGAGGTTCTTTTGTTTTCTAGGTGGGGTGGCCAAAAACATTTAATTTTTGATATTAAAGGTAAAAATATTTACAACTTCTTACTTAAATCTTATCAGAAAATTCCAAGTTTTTGCTCCAATTATTCTTCTTCCTCCCATAATTTGTGGTCAGACCTGATCTCTAAGTATCTGTCAATTTTGAATTCTGCTAAATTACAGATATCGGGTGCACCTTATTGACTCACACTGATAGAAAAGGCGTCATAACGCTGATGTATTTTGACATCAACGCATCGAATACGTCAACAAATTCTGTTACCTAGGTAGCATAATAACAACTTCAGGCGGAACAAAAGACGACGTAGCCAATCGAATCAACCGAGCAAGAGCAGCATTCGGTAGACTAAACGCGGTCTGGCGCTCAACACAAATATCTAGGAACACCAAACTGAGGATATTCAAAGCGTGTGTCAAATCCATTTTGCTTTATGGTTGTGAAACCTGGTTGGTATCCATAGACACGACCAGGAAGCTGCAAGTGTGTTTAAATAAATGTCTTCGAATTATTCATAAAATATTTTGGCCAGCCACTATACGCAACCAAGATCTTTGGCAACTAGCGAGCGAAGAAGAAATTGGCAAACAAATAAAAAGAAGAAAATGGAGGTGGATAGGCCACACTCTGAGAAAAGAGGCCACAAATATAACAAGAATGGCACTTAAATGGAATCCCCAAGGTTCTAGAAAACGTGGCCGTCCAAACAACACATGGAGACGATCAGTGAAAAACGAACTTAACCGATATGGTTTCACGTGGGACGATGCCGCAGTTGAAGCTAGAGACAGATTACGTTGGAGAAATCAACATGTTGAAGCCCTATGCTCCATTGAGGAGTAAAGAAGGACAAAGAGAGACTATGACAAGTGTGTTCGTTTTTGACCCAATGACACTTCTCATCATGGTGATGTCAACCTTAGCATCACTTGGCTAAAGTGTCATCAGGGTCAAAATGAAATTATGTCATCAATGGGATGACACATCGGCATCACAGAAAAGACGAACATGTCCTCAGTGCGATGACGCAGTAACATCGGAGAAAGGACACATTAGCATCAATTTAATGACAGTTTGTCATTAAGTCAAATTCATTGGAATTGACTTAAGTCAAAGTGAGAGAATATTATTATTTACTTACCCATTACATATGTTTATTTCACGTTTGTTGAATTACGACCTTTGTTTACACATCGGTATCACAGAAATGACGGACACGTCCTCAGAGTGATGACGCAGTAACATCGGAAAGAGGACACATTATAATAAATTTAATGGGAGTTTGTCATTACGGCAAAGTCATTGGAATTGATTTGAGAGAATATTATAATTTACAACATATGTTACATATGTTTGTTTCACGTTTGTTGAATTGCGACCTTTGTTTACAGCAGAACTCTCAATAATAAGACACCAGCACCATGTCCCATATGGTTTTCGTAATCATTCTATTTTAAAAATTTAAAGTATTTGACTAACTAATTTAAAAAAATAGATAGGAATTTTTGCTTCTTATAACACTGTGCAACAAAAAAAACCAGCCTCAACACTTGCAACGCGAAATGAAAGTAGTCTACTAGTAGAGCAAATCTGCCAAAGGGTTTTGAAAAGTAAGCTCGGGCTCCCAGAATACGGGCCCCTAAATTGTTTGAAGTTTTTGGAAAGGCGTTTGGTATAAGTCAAAAAAATATACTAAATGTATATCATTAGGGATCTTTTAAGACCAAAAAATCGTGCAATGTGTGTAAAGCGGACTTTCGAAAAATTAAAAAAATTCAAGGACCGGAATTTCGAAAACCCGTTCTACATACATTGCACGATTTTTTGGTCTTAGAAGACCCCTAGTGAAATTTGATGCAGAAAATATTTGTAAAACATTTAAACCCTCTAACGTGCCGTTTAAGTGTATAATTTAAAACAAAAAAAAAAAAATTACCCCTGCAAATGAGGGTTAGAGGGTTAATATATTCTATGAAAAGAATCGCCATGCTATTCTACTGAAGACATCGGAAATAGTCTTTTAGGTCAGAAATACATTTGGTATATTTTTTTGACTTATACCAAACGCCTTTTCAAGAAATTCAAAAATTTTAGGGGCCCATATTCCGGGAGCCCGACGTAACTTTTCAATACCCTTTGGCAGATTTGCTCTACTAGTAGTCTACTTTCATTTCGCGTTGTAAGTGTTGAGGCTGGCGACGATGACCCGAATTTTGTTGCACAGTGTAATACATTGCAATCATGAAAATAATGTTAATAATATACAAAATATAGATGACACGTAAAAAACGGCAAAATTGTACTAAGACGTTAGTCATTGGATTGATGTTACTTTTTGCATCATTTATGCAATTTGTAGTAGCATTGATGGCACAATTCTGATGTTAGGGCATCATCAATATGAAGATGCATTTTTCTATCAGTTTAGTTTTCAAAAAGTACGATATTAATTTCTCATCAAAGTAATTTTTGGGAATAAAAAATTTTTAATTAACAAGATTCTGTTTGTCGTGCTTAATTCCCAATTTTCATTCTTGATAAAAACACCGAAATTTATTGTTGATGGGATAAGCTATTCCTATGCGTATTTCATTGGTTTCCTAGGTCAGATCCTCAGGAAACTTCAACAAAATAAAAGTGTTAAGCGAATAAGAATTATAAGCAACAGTTTTACTTGTAATAATATCAAAGCTTACGCAAAAACAACAACAATAAACAGTGAGTTTATATTTTCTTACATTCCCCACTATAATTGTTTGGAATTTTCCCAACATTTATTGTGGTTGTAAGTAGGTTTAGAAAAAACCAAATAAAAACAACTTGCTTTATTGTTTTCGCAAGAATATCAAAAAATAAAGCATTTTGCCAGTTCTGTTTTTTTAGGCCGTGCACTTGCCAGTTTATTATCAAAGTAATTTATGGGAATACAAATTTTTTTATTAACAAGATTCTCTTTGCCGTTCTTAATTCCCAATTTTCATTCTTGGTAAAAAAAAAATCGATTTGATAAAAAAAAAATTAATTGTTAACAAATTCAATCCAAATAGTTGTATTTCTTGGGGCAGGTAGGGTAACAACCAGTCGGCACAGCTTAATGTTTTATACTTACTTGTTTTCTGGTGACTTCACTCGATATCCATATATTCGTTAGTAGAAAGTACAACCATAATCTTTTATTTATTGATGTATTGAATAGATTTTATTGCGTAAGATATTGTTATTGAATGAAATATTACGATTAAGATTTATTATATTATAAGCTTTTGTTTGTATGTATATCCTGTTAAATCTTATATTTATTACTGAAACATTTATACTTTGTATATTTGTACATAGAATACGTCTAAAGATATTAGTAAAATGAAGAGTATACAAAACTATAAATAAGTAAGAAAGAGTCAAGTGTATTATCCTACAATAGGACGCTTAAAGGATTATCTTTATATTAATAAAGCCATTTAGTTAACTATTTAGCTTAGTCTTGTCCAATTATCTCCTAAAAATATACATCTATGATTATTTAATACGAAAAAAAAACAATATGTAAAAGTAAAACATTAAAACACTGAATCAAAAAGTGTTCATAACATTGACGTCATTTGGCCTAGAAATAGTTTATTGAAATAAGCGAAACTCATACGTTACCATTAATGAAGTTTTTGTTAGGCTAACGAGAGATTTAACAATCACCTAAATTCTACAAACTGTTCATCATACCGGACTGTTACGTTAAAATTAATAAAGTGTTCGCTCATTTAACAAAACCTTCACTAAATTGTATCCCTACGCATAACAGTAACAATTAATTTGTTAACTCAGCAAACTCGTAAATTAAAGTAAAAACACTGCGTAGGGGTAACGTTTAGTACACTTAACGATTTGGGGGCATTTTCACTACACATGGAGGTAATGTGAACTGGCCACGGAGACACGTTAAACTCAATGCCTGATTCAGCCAGATTTTTACGCTAGAGTAATGGAAAATTGCGCCATGCTATATTTCATACACCATGCAATCAATAGGTCTTTCAAACAAATAAAAATGCCGCTGATATCTAGCACACACAACTTTGCATAATAAAAGACCTTTCATTAATAAACTTGATAATATTTTAAAGAAATTGGCACATCGAGGGTTATTTTTCAAATAGTGCTATCTGAAAAATCACAATTTTACAGGAGAGTGAAAAAACTGATTTTTTTGATAACTCTAGTGGCAATTTTCTCAATGTATCGACAAACCGTGTGTTTCTTAATGTCAACATGAATTTATTAGACCGATAAACTGTCCGTTAACGATTTTGGGTTTCTCAATATACCGACAAAAAACATTGTTTTCAGCTGGCAACACCTCTCAAAATACATGTTAAAGCTGGGAGTCAGCTGATTGAATTTATCTGTACGGCAAATAAAAGGAAAATAACTAATTGGCAGATTAGTGCTGGTTAGCTTTACGACAGAATAGAAGCAAATTAGACATTAAGAAAACCAAATTTCTTTAATGTGCAGTTTTTCGTTGGGAAAAGAGATAATCGTTTAATGAGAAAACGGCCATAGGAGTATTAACCAAACTTTATTTTACAATGTTATTAAAAATAAACGTCTAAATCATACATATATTAATTTTTTTTTTAATTCCAGAAATTCGCGCTTATATGTCTGATAGCACTATTTACAAATTAAAATTTTATCGACTTGAACATTAAAATAAGCAGATAGCACTATTTGAAAAAAAAAATTAAATGAGCTGTAATGAATACTTTTTGAGACTTTAATTAAGTTACACGAATTTTTATTAAACTAATTAGTTTTTAATAACAAAACAATATTTAATAAAAAAGTAAAATATTAAGAAACGCGTAATCATATTAATATAACTCGAATTTATAGTTTACTAGCTTAACTCGGTGCGCTTCGCTACACTGCTTTAACCACCTTTGAAGACTCTCCCTTTAATAGATCTTTAGTAGAGAGATATTTAATATCCTATGAGAGGAATTTTTTCCCCTGCGCTTTATTTTTATTTTCAAAAGTGTATTATACCATAAGACTGACTTCTACAAAGTTTGAACATTCTTACTATAACAGTTCTTAAGATAAGAGATATTAAACATCGTCGTTCTATGGGGGTACCACTTCCCCCGCTGCTATATTATTTCAATTTTGGGGCTCAGAAGATCCTACTACCAAAAGTTCAACAAAATGCGTGCAGTGGCTCTTATTAATATTTCTATCTATGAGGGGCACTGCTCCTCCCCTGTCTACCCCGCCCATTTTTATATTGAAATTTATAGTTTACCATAATAGTAGCTTTAACCACGTTTGAAGACTCTCCCTTTAAAAGTTTTTCAGTTGAGCGATATTTAATATATGCATCCTATGGGAGGTATTTCCCCCCTGCGCCTACCCGCTTTATTTTTATTTTCAAAAGTTTATGCGATGTTAAACATTGGCATCCTATGGGGGATTCCACTTCCCCCGCTGCTATTTTATTTCAATTTTGGGGCTCAGAAGATCCTTCTACCAAAAGTTCAGCAAAATGCGTGCAGCGGCTCTTAAGATATGCGATAATTAATATTGGCATCCTATGGGGGGTACCAATTCCCCTGCTCCTAAATTTTTAGGGCTCACGTGATTTCACTGTAAAAATTTCAGGAAAATCGGTTCAGTAGTTTAGGAGTCTATAAGCCAACAAACATACAAACATTTTTCAATCCTGCGTGACGAACGCTACATTCGCACGCGTTTTCTGATTGAAATATACACATTTTTTGGTCTTTCAAAAAAGAAAGCTTCAACTTATACATAGTATTTACTGACATTAATATGTACTTACAAATGGCATATATCATAATTTTTTAGCAAGTATTTGTTGCGAAATAATTGATCACAAAGTTTTGTGACGCATGCTACAAAAAGTGGAAGTAACTTCAAAGGTTGAAGTGCGTTTTCCTAATTTTTAGCGAATTTTGCATGATAAGGTATACAAAATCTGAATCCTAAATGAAAGATGAGTATAAGAGAATTCTAAACGCACTTATTTGCAGCCAAAAAATGTTGTGATTTTTTGACAAAAGCCGTGAACCCTTTGTGACGCACGCTACGTAACGCACGCTATAGTTTTTCCAGTAGTATTTTATTATTATATTTTATTTATTTTAACAAAACAAATTATATTTTTATGAATTGCATTTCTTAAACTAATTTGTTAACTAATGAATATCAACTTTTATTTTAACGAAATTTATATTTTGATAAGTTTGCTCTAAGTGCTATTTTAAGCACAAAAATCACCTAAAATAATGCTAAATTCACGTATTTTATTAAAAAATCAGCGGTGGGGTAGGATTTGGTAAAAATTATTGCATTGATGATCATTGAAATACATATTTTTTAATATAAAAATGAAATTAAACATCTAGTCTTATATTCCGTTAAAAAAAATTCATTTGAAAAATTTTTGGTTGGTGGACTGTTTCTGGGATTTGCCCATATATATATATAGATTATATAGTTTTACATAAACCTAAGTATATTCGAAATCAATAAACAATTAATCCTTACCTGCATGTTTTAAATTATCATATAAATAATGATATTCTTGTGGAATTACAGGCGTCGATGCTTGTAAATGCTTCCATTTGCTCAGTTGAATAGGACGTGGGCCAGATTGTAAGGTAATCGCTTCTATATGACCGCTGTATGTTTTAATTTTGGTCGGAAGGTTATTGTATTCGTCATCAAAACTAACTTTATACATAATGTCACCACTGATACGGTGGGATCACATGTATATAAAACGAATAAGTTTTTTGTCTGTATAGTCTTTAAAGAAATCATCATTCAGATAAAGAGTATCAAAAGGCATTAACAATTTTATTATCGATTTTGATCGTCTTTCTGGCATCTTTTGTTATTTTAACATAATCGCTGGGCAAATAAATTGCCTAATTTTTCAGCTTCAGCTCAATAGTGGTTACGATTTTGATAGCCACAACCATTGGAATATATTATTATTGGTGACGTATCTGTCAAACAATAGATCTTTTAATAATGTATAATACATGAAATAAACGTTGATGCGGACAGATCCCCATTACTTTCATTCCACCAGTAATTTGAACATTGATGGGTTGCGAGGTTATAAATTGTAAAGTTGTGTACTTGAAGGCGCTGTTCATAGTAATTATCGGATGTGTTTATATCGGGACAAAGTTTTACTGCTTGTGCATCCATGGTAAGCACATGACATCTTTCTTCTTGAGCTTCAACTTTGTCCCGTTGTTTTTCCAATTGTGCACGTTCGTTTTTCAAAATATGTGTGTTATATTCGTGTAATTCAACTTATTTGGCCCTAAATCCGACACATACGTATATCACATAAATAAACAAATATTTATAGGCCAAAGCTCATCGACAAATTTTTTGCAGTTTTTTTGCAAAATTTCTACATTAGTTTATGAAATCTAGACACAATGCCCAACCCTTTGATGTATAATATGTCTACTTTGTAATAACACTTTTTATCATTTTATTATATGAAGTAATATTTTTTATGTAGATAGCACTTTTTAAAAAAAAAAAAAAAAAAAAAAAAAAAACGTCTGTGTTAGATAGCACAAAACAATATTTATGAAAAAAAAAAACGTTTTGGGGAATTTTTTTTTTCAAATTTAAATGACAGATTACCCTTTCGTCAGTGAACTCGTTTCTATAAAAAACACATTTTTGGAAAATTTCAGATAGCACAATTTTTTGAAAAATAACCCTCGATATATAAAAGCTAAAATTTCATGCCAGAGCTGCGGTGATGAAAGGTTCTGAACGAATTTTCAACATCAGAATATAGAACAGGAGTTCGAACAGTGTTTAACTGTAGAATGCAAAATCAAAAAATACCACACAAATGCAAAACCAGGGTACCCGTGTACCCCATTACAATTTCTAATCATTTAGATTTACAGAAAAAAATATTAAACTTAAAAACTGTTTACTAAAAATATATAAATATTAACGAAATTTTTTAATATATCGTCCCCTTAATAAAACAGTAGTGTATAATTTTTTGGGGGTTTTGAGAAAATCGTGTTTAAAGTTTTTGTCAAATCGGATGTGTATTAAAACCTCAATATCGCGGTAAATAAAAATTTTTCATATTGGATTTTCCGACGAATACATAATACCGTTTCTTGTCTTTAAATTTACCAATTTTTTTTTTATTCTACGCATCCTTTAAGATCATAATTATGTCATTCAAAGTGCAAGTCCTCCATATAGGCTATTTTATTTTTTAAGGAATTCGTATGATGTATCTGATACACTATTTTATTTTGTATGGTAAACGCTGTTTTATTCAAAAATTGTACGGTATTTTTATTAAAGTATTTGATCTCAAAAATATCAATTTTATCTTTACTCGCTCATTTTTTTCATATAAACAATTTTGGGTTCACGGGTACCCCGGTTATGCGTTTGCGTAGGTGGTATCTTTGGAAAATTTAAAGTATCTATTGGACACAAGGCTACCCTGTTTTGCATTCTACCATTAAACTACTAGCAGTAGGGAGAATCTCTGCAATATTGTCTTAATAAAAACTGGCATAGATTTGTTCTCTGCGACTAGAAACTTACCACCAACTTTTACGGTAATTGGTCCGAAACTATGGTCAGTTTGTTATTATTGTCATTTTAAAAATGCTCTCACCTAAAAACTTGCTTCTTAGGAAGGCAAAGAGTTAGCATTTTAAATTAAATATTTTGTTTCCTTTTTGTGTTAATACATTAACTTATCTAACTGTTCCGATTGTTTGGCTTATTTTGAAGAGCGTTGTAGTACCTAGTGCTTTTGGAACTACGAATACTTTTCACTGGTATTATAAAATTAGTTTTTGTACTCATAATGAGTTTTATAAATGTTTCTGCTGAATAGAAAATCTTCACATTCTATAAATTATACAGCCCAATTATTAATAAATATTTAACTAAAAAAAAAAAAATTAAATTTTTCCATTTATAACATATTACATATCACACTTGATCATAAAGAGGGTATTAACTCAAAGTTTAAAAATGTTCAGTAAAAGCAAAACAATTTTTAAATTAGCATTAAAGGCATATGAAAAATAATTCTTAAACGAACCGTTTCATTACCAAAAAGGCGACAAAAAAGAATAACATTTTTACAGTGGGTAGATAAAGTATATTAAGTTTCGATTTTTTGAATAAGTAAGATAATAAAAAATTTCGAGTAACTATTTTCTTTAAGATCCAGTGCGATATGTATTCTTTGAATTCATTTAAATTAAATACTGTGTGTAAACTTATTCAAATTCACAATCATTTTAAATTATTCAAACAATTTCAGTTAATAAATAAGTCAAAGTTAAACTCGATTTTTTTTTTTTTTTTCATTTCTCTTCAACAAAGAACCATGACCTATTTTTGCTAAAACCTCATTCATATTTATTTAAATGAATAGAATCTAAAGAAGTAAAATTTTATTACTTAGAATAGAAAACGAATGGTATAATGAACATGAGGGCGCGGTTGCTGTAAATCATTTATAAAGACTAAACTCAAAAGTATTCATACATATTAGTATGAATGTGTACATACCTACTCAACTGTATGAGTATTTTTGTGTACATACCCAGCAAACATATTTAGAAAAATTAAAAAAAAAAATGTTGGTAACAAAACAATTAAAAACAGATTTCAAATAAGAGGGTCCTGTTTTTTCATTAGAATGGATTATTTTTCAAATTTAGAAATCAGTTTATTTTAAAGCCTTGTTTTTTAATGTTTTTTAAACTTAATAAAAAACTTGACCCACCTCTTTGTTTAAAAACCTGGCATTCATGTACTTCAGTATTACCACCAGCAAAATTCAAAATTACACTTGAGATCTAGCAAAACTACCCGATTTAAAAAAAATTACACCCGATATAAAACTCAAGTTTTATTTAATAAGAAGACATTTACAAAGATTAAAAACACAACAAACTCATTGAAAGAAGATCAATATTAGTCAAACTGTTAAGATTCTTATTGTAATTTTAAATAAATTAACAAAAATAACATTAAAGGCTTAAAAACAATTAATAAAACATAAACTAAAACTAATAAAATAATGAGTTTTACTTCCACATTTGCTTGCATATATCTAGGGAAAACTGGAAATGCTCATTGCCTTTCCTTTATAATGGGTGTTTTTTAGCCCCATTGAATTTCGAAAGGTTATCTGTCAAACGAACTTGAAAAACTATACCAAGCCGAATTTAAAAAGGTAAGTGCGAAAAAAATTATTGTACAATTAAACAAGTAAAAAGCTGCGACTATTTAAAGTGAAATTATTAATGAATTTTTTTAAAAAGTCCTTCAAGTTGTGCTGAAAAAGGTCAACAGAAAAAAGAAAGACAAAAATGAAAACCAAAAAATGTACTTTGGACTTCAAGAAGGATTCTTGACAAAAAGTTCAAGAAAACAGAAGTAAGGAAAAATCATGTTAAATCAATTAAAATGGATAATCATTCAGAAAAGCAAATTTTGATCTACCAAAGGTTAAAATCCAATTTGGTTTAAGGATTGATGTTTAACTATTGACGTCAGCAGTCGTCGATGGCTGCGAGTGTAAGACGGCAAATCCATTTAAAGAGATCGAGTGGTTGCGATCGAAACAAGTCATGTTAACCTGCCGGCCAGGGGTCGAGCCCCGGCCACAGTCAAGAATGAAAGATTATCAATAACAATTTTAATTAATTTTCATGTTGTAAAATTCCTTTCTTCATAAAAATAATTTAATAAAAATGAAATTTGATAAACTTAAGCCGTATTAAAAATTTGGATTGAAACCATAAATAGTTCAACAAAATAACCACAATACTAATTAAAAGTAAAAATTCTAATTTTAAATGTGAAAATGCGTTGGTGTTCAGTGTTTTTGACAGCAAGCAATTAAATTGCAAAAACAAAATGCATGCGTCTTTTTGTAGTTGTAGATTTGCACTTTCCTTTTTAAATTCGCCTTGAACGACACCAAATTATCCAAATATAGCCAACTTCGTGATTAAACTGACGCAGCTTATTTTTTCACAAATGAAGGCGATGTGTTGATCTAGGGAAAATAAACTGCCAATTAGACTTCAAGGCCGTGCAATGTCCCTGTCCCTTTCTTAATTCAGTTTTACAACTGTAAAAGGCGTTAAATATTCTTCAAATAAAAGCATTAAAATGTTTTCATATAGCCCCTTTGTTTCATTGTGTTTGTGGCCGTAAATCATTTTATTACGTTGGTAGGTAGTTTGATAAAATTTAGTCCAAACTTATTTTATTTTAATCCAAATCATCTCACCAAATTTTATTGGAATCGGTCCATATTTAACCATACTCCTGTACATATTCTGCTCCCGAAAATAACTTTTAATGACATAACGTCCTTATAAATGTTGGTATTAGCATACAAATTGGCGATAATAATAATAATAATAATAATAATAATAATAATAATAATAAATACGATAATAAATGACGATAACTATCTAATATGTCATGACCTGGTAGGTCCAATTCATTCTAAAGCTTCGTACAGACGATGGTCAGATCTTACAATATTGGCAAGCAGCGTTGCTTAAATTGCATTAAAATTGGCTAAAATGTCTTACAACTGTGTGAACATTGTAAGCTCATTTGTATTTGCAGATGTGCAAAATTAATGCATCTGACAATGGACCATTGTCAGAAAAATTTTGCTGTTGGCAACGCCTGCTTACAATATTGTAAGATCTGACCATCGTCTGTACGAAGCTTTATTTCAGAAGAAGTTTCATTTTGATTTTGGTGATATACTTAGCCAAATTTTAGACCCACATCAATAGTGAAGAGGGAACTATGCGTTTGTGCTATTATAATAAAAAGTGTATCAATAAACTTTATATAATGTTCTTTGGTGTTCGGTACTTTATAAATATGGGAAATATTTATAATAGTGTTTGTACAGTAAATATCTTATAGAAAAAGGTTTCACTGTTTGCAACTTCGTACACCTCGGTCGTGCAAATTGCGAAGCAACAACAGCAATACTAATGAGAAGCGTTGTAAAAATGTTTTGCTTGCTCTGAAGTAGAATTTGCTAAAAACCGTGAAAATGTTAAGCCGCGGTTTCGGTTTTAAAATGATTAAAACCGGTCGGAAAATAAACGACTACAACACAAATATAGGCAGAACAGCAAAAAAAAAAAAATTAAACATCGGAGCCATTTCGTGTAGCAGTTTTAGATGCTGGCGTCCACAAGGGAAATAGAATACAAAATACAGTTGCGGAAACCCACTCTCTTTCCGTTTTTTCGGCAGCAATGTTTATCTGCAGATTGAAAATTATGTTATGTTGATATGATGAAACCCGCTTATTACAAGCAGAAACTGGTAAAGCTGCTACTCTATTTTTTTGGATATTTGGACAATGGTGAATGAGAATTTACATCAGAGTTAATTCTTTGCGTTGCGATGCATTAAACTCTACATGGAAAGTAAAGGCGAATAACGCTTTTTGATCTGATTTTCCATACAAAAACTCTGGAGGAAATGTAACTACTGGCACTTTTTTCCTTATCTCCCAATCATAAGTCAAATCCGTAATAAAGAGTGTGCTTGGGAAAGATTTTGAAGTCCAACTTTTCTGGTTCGCAAAAAAATAATAAGAGCGGCCGCTCCACCGTAGTAGGGAGTTATGGCACCATTGTCAGAAAAATGTCAACATTGTAAGATCTGACCATCGTATGTACGAAGTTTAACTTCTTTTGTTTGTTTTTCTTTTACCAAATAAAAATTTTAATCTCAAATACTCATAAAGTCTTTCTTTAATTGTTTTATAGAAGCTTTCACTAAAAATATTCTTGCAAAAATTGTTTTTTTTAATATTAAATGTATGAAGGTACCCGGGTACCTTGCCATACCGTACAGGGTGTACGATGAAAATTGGTCCACCACGCCCTTTCAAAATTATTTTTAAGCTAAAAAATAATGGTCATTTCAAATTTATTAATAGTTAGAAGTTCTCAAGAAGTTTCAGCTATATGGATCATCTGTTTCTATAAAAAAAATCAACTGAAAACGCCAAAGGTACCCGGGTACCTTGCCATTCACATAAGAGTTAATGAAATGGTTTTTTACAAGACAATGAGTAAAAAGCATAAACACCGTGGGCGTCGAATTTGGCCAAATGAAAATTTTGTGCATATTGTATCCACCTGGGCCTTACTAGGCCCTGCCCTATTATATATGTAATGCAGTAAATAAAATAAAAATGAAATGAAATTCTTTCTTTACTGTTTTTTTGAAGAAAAATTGTATTTGCCGACAAAATGTTGCTGCTATATTCATAAAACTACATACATATAAAAGTAGTCCCAGTCCTCAATGCAACCAAAGGCATCATACCTTGCTACATTTAGATAAAACAGAAAGGGGCGAAAGTGGTCATCCTAAAATTACACCCTCGCAACTTCATCAACAAGATGATGAAAGGCCATCTGGGTCAGGCACTCAACAAAATTCAGACCTACAAACTGCGCGAAACGTTCCAGGTCCAGTCACCGAACAAACCCAAACATATTTTTCGCAACACAGGGGTACAACAATTTAACCCACCGCTTTAGTAAAAGTACAACATGAAGGTGAATTCTTTACTATAAGGGCATTTTAAGACGCGGGATCGGAAACAAGTTTCATCTCGAAACGTCTTCAACAAAATCTTGATTTGTCATTGGAAGCTCAAACCTTTCAAGTATTTGGTCTCGGTGGCACAATAGTAGGCAAATATACCGGCATATGCTCCGTTACAGTTCGGTCACGGATCTCAGACTTTAAGATAAAAATTAGGGCAATTGTAGTCCCTAATCTGACACATTTTTTGCCTTCTAGGCCAATCCGAACTTTCAATTTAGAAGAAATAAAGCCCTGAAATTAGCTGACCCCAATTTCTTTAGACCAGCTGCCGTAGACATGATTATCAGTAGTGATTACTTGCCATTTATCAATTTACCTGGGGTAAAATCGAATATCGAAAAAAGTCTAGAGGCAATAGAGTCTTACTTCGGTTGGTATTTATCGGGTCGTGAGCCAGTCTCAGAAATTTGAGCCTTCCATACAACCGTATCGTCTTCAGGTGATGTAGCCCTGCATGAGCAGCTACGAACATTTTGGGAGATTGAAGAGGCCGAAAAAACTTGTCTACAATCCGATGAAGATGTCTATTGCGTAGACTTTTCTAAGCAGACCACTCGTCGGTAATCTGATGGGCGTTATATAGTTCGACTCCCATTCAAGAAAAACTTTCCAGATGAAGTATTCTTAGGCCCTTCAAGAAACATAGCATTGGCACAATACTACAGAATGGAAAAAACCTTAGAGAGGAATCCAGGTCTTAAGAAAGAATACGAAAAAGTTCTTCAAGAATACTTAGATTTAGGCCACATGGAAAAGGTTGGTAGCATAAAACCTAAGCAAGAAATCCATTCGTCATTTTTTCTCCCACACCACGCAGTCGTAAAACCTAAAAGTAAATCCACAAAGGTGCGTGTTTTCTTCAATGCCTCGAAAAAGACGGGAAGCGGATTCTCCCTGAACGATGTCTTAAACCAAGGCCCTAGCTACAAGCAGATCTGATGCAGGTCATTTTACGCTGGCGAAACTATAAATACGTGTTTACAGGAGATATCCAGAAGATGTACCGTCAGATTTTGGTTCATGAAGAAGATCGTCCGTATCAAAGAATTTTGTTTCGTAATATTGCGAATGAAGCTGTAAAAACGTTTCAATTGAAAACTGTGACATTTGGAGTCAATCTACATGAGCTTAGTAAAGATTCTCGAAATATGTTTCCTAAAGCCTCAACAATTTTAAAAGACGAAGTCTACGTGGATGATTTCCTTAGCGGTGGACACACTCTTGAAGAAGTCAGGCTCAAGCAAAGTGAGCTGACTGAAGTTCTGAAGTCTGCTGGTTTTCCATTGAAGAAAATCACAGCCAATAATATTCTAGCACTTGAACACTTATCCAATGAACATCTTTTAGATCGCGATTTTCTGAAGTTTGATGAAGCCAGCACCACTAAGGCTCTAGGTATCCGATGGAATGCGTCAGTGGACTCGATTTACTATGAAGCTCAGAGGTTCGTTAGTGTGAGTTTTTGAATAGCCACAAAAACTAAATACAAAATACTAGTGGATCCAGCCAAGCCTAGGTGGTAGTTTGTGCCACACAAATTAGGTGTCTACTCAAGAGTTAAAAAGGTAAGATTTGTTTGAATTTTAAGAATTTTGAAATACCTTGCCATTGTTGCAAGCTGTTATGTTTAAAGATTTTGTATATGAAGTTCCAGTATTATGTATAACTTGCAATTCCTTATAGCATAAATATATTGTTAAAGTAAATTTTAAAACCGAGTTTTTTTGTTGGTTTTCGGTTTCGGGTTTTAGGGATTTAAAACCGCGGTTTCGATTTCGGTTAAAACCGAACAGCAAACCATACTCTAAAGAACATGTTAATATAATGTATGTCTACAGAATAACTACAATTATTGTGTTTTTTAACGAAAAACAGAACAATATATGATTTTTTGTTACTTCTGTGAAAATAGTTATGAAAGGTATTTTCGGTTGATTTTCGAACACTATTTAAAATATATTTGGATATTTGCTTTTAGTGTGCCGCATGATTCAGAATCACTAGGTCAATCTTACGATGTTCTTTTGTCCGGCTGGGTTTCCGTTGACCCTATGCGCAAGTCTTGCAGATAATTGGATGACATATGTTCAAACTGTCATAATGAAGCCTATTGAAAATGAATAGAGCCGATTCGTGATTTCACATGACCTCCTTAAAAACTTCTTTCCGCAAAAAAAAATTTTTGTGCTCATAAATTTTCAAAATTTAATTTTGTCCACAAATATCCTATTGCAGCCTTAAATCATCATACCAACTCTAATTAAAGTAGGTCTATACTTCAAAATAGCTCCTATATAAATACCACTTCCAAAAATAGCTTTTAATGCCATAACATCCTTGTAGATGTTGGTATTAATATTAAATTTGGCGACGACAGCTTTTACAATGGCCACTTTGCTCTGCCAAAATTTACCAAAAAATCCTCACCTATTAAACCGCTTGACCCCACGTCTCCATGCGCTTTCGATTAGAACATGACATGACCATAACGCCGGCAGAACAACGGTATTAATTTGTTCATGTTCTTGTATGTGGCGAATACGTGTTGATGTTCATGTTCTGATTGACCACAATTTTTGTTGTTGTGCGTTTGGTTGTATGCAGAAAATACATTGTATGGCCAACATCATGGCGCACATGGATGCTAAGACGAATGCTTGGCAGCACATGGACGAAACATGAACATGAACAGTCTACACGAGTAGAATTCATGTGCGACATGCTGTTCTTACCAAGCTGATGGATGGTGGAGAAGGGTAGTTAAGGCGAATAAATCTCAAATACTTCACCTGCAACAAAACTATTTTTACCAAACAATTTTGAAATACTCTATCACGAAACTATAAAAAATTTGTTGTTGAAAAAATTCTTGGAATTATGACTATTTTTCTTTTCAGTGTTACGGCCATTTTCACCAAGTTCGGTTAAAACTAACTTTTAATTAAAGTTCCGGTTACCAATACGTTTTGACAGTTATAACCGATGGTTAATTATAACCGAACTTGGTGAAAATGGCCGTCAATGTCACAATAAATAGACCGAGCCTTATTTCCATATTGAGCATTTATTATTCAAGTAAAATATTATTATGTCACGATTTTTATTTCATTTGTATAGTTTCCGATCACTTAAAAGTTAAAAATTTCGAAATCTTCTTTTCGTTAATACTACGAGTAACTTTGCGTTAAGCCATAATAGATTTAAAACAAGTAAGAAAGTATAGTCGGTCAAGCCCGACCATATGATACCCTACACCACAGTTTTTAAAAACACATCATGCTTATGTGTCCATGTAAATATGGATTTATCTATGTTTATAAACTTCATGAAAATCGGTTTGAAAGTTTGTGAGAGGCAGAAATTGTCCCCTGCCTCCCCTTGTGGACCGATTTTTTTAAAAATTTATACATTTTGTGTCCATATAGATATGGATCTATCTATGTTTTAAATTTCATTAAAATCGGTTTGAGAGGCAGAAATTGCACCTATCTCCCCTCGTGGTCCGATTTTTTTAAAAATTTATACATTTTGTGTCCATATAGATATGGATCTATCTATGTTTTAAATTTCATTAAAATCGGTTTGAGAGGCAGAAATTGCACCTATCTCCCCTCGTGGTCCGATTTTGTTAAAAATGTATACATTTTGTGTCCATATAGATATGGTTCTATCTATGTTTTAAATTTGATAGTTTGATAGTTTCTGAGAGGAAGAAATTTCCCCCTATCTTCCCTCGTGGTCCTACGATTCGGCCCAATTGCAATAGGCATGGTCCTTGTGCCAATAAGAACCTATGACCCAAATTTTATAAAATTATCTCCAAAATTGTGACCTGTACTTTGCGCACAAGGTTACATGGACAGCCTGCCAGCCAGCCAGCCGGACAGACATCGTTAGTTCGACTCAGAAAGTGATTCTGAGTAGATCGGTATACTTTAAGGTGGGTCTAGGACCACTATTTTAAGGCGTTACACACATCAGCAAAAATGCATAATACCCTGTCCACTATTGTGGTGTGGGTATAAATATGCGTTAAGTATGAAAATAATATCGATATGATTTTGATGATGATTGATTGACGTGTAATACATAATTATTTTTAATAATATAAAACAAATTTTGTAAGAAAAGTCTAATATATTTTTTGGGAAGAAATATAATATGGCATGTCTCATATACATATATTTACATTAATTGTACACGGCTGTTAAAAAATGTTTGTCGGTGTTTTTGATACAAATTAAGAATTATATGTATCGGGTGATTTTTTAAGAGCTATAGGAAAGTTAAAAAAAACACATAAAATTCGGAAAAATGCGATAGTACGGTCCATATAATTGAATGTTTGAAGATTATTTCATGCAAATGTTGACCGTTACTGCGCCTCATATGGTCCATCCGCTTAGTTCAATTTTGGCATACTCTTTTCAACATTTCGGCCGGTATCTCATGAATAAATGCTTCAATGTTGTCAATGCGTCAATTGAAGCGGGCATGTGTGTATAGACATGAGCTTTAACATAGCCCCACAAAAAATAGTCTAAAGGCGTTAAATCGCACGATCTAGGCGGCCATTTGACCGGTCCCGAACGTGAAATAAAATGTTCACCGAACTCGCCTCTCAATAACTCCACTGTTAAGCCTACTGTGTGGCATATGGCACCGTCTTGATAAAACCACATGTCATGCAAGTCAAGCTCTTGTATTTTGGGCAAAAAAAGTTGGATATCATCTCACGGTAGCGCTCACCATTCACAGTAACTTTACGATTGGCATCATCTTTGAATAAATACGGTCCAATGATGCCACCAGCTCATAAACCGCACTAAGCTGTGACTTTTTCTGGATGCATTGGTAGCTCTTGCAATGCTTCTGGCTGATCTTCACTCCAAAATCGACAATTTTGCTTATTAACGTACTCATTGAGCCAAAAATGAGCTTCGTCGCTGAACACAAGAAGCGCGCGATGAACTTTCTTAACAGAGCACACATTTTGATAATAAAATTCAATAATTTGCAAGCGTTGTTCGTTTGTAAGACGATTTATGGTTAAATTATAGACCAAACTGAAGATGTTTGACAGTGAAACAAAACACGAAACGTGCGTCAGCTGTTTAAACCAGTGCTGCCAAAAAGATAATAGCTAAAAAAATCACCCGATATAAAGGTACGAGGTATTAGTTGCTTTCAACGTAAATTTTCTATGAGTTTTTGACCTTTTATTTCAAACCAGGAAAATATAATGTACTGAAACTATATATCAACGGGTTTGGCTTCATTGGTATTAATATGTATACAAACTTTGAAATTCTAAAATTTTCGCCTATAGTTAAAGGTAAATTTTGACAGATCTCTTGATGAAATAAAATAATGCTTATTAGAATTTTACCTATTAGACTAATTTTGCATCGTTCAAAGGGAACATGGAAATGTGAAATATTAATTAACAACCAATCATACATATTAGGTTGCACAGTAAATTGTACCGTAATTTCCTCTAGATGTTCTTCACATCATAAACCGATGTTTCGCAAAACATTCGGCTTTTTTTAAATAAAATATCGACATTTTTGTTTTTTCATAAAAAATTGGAAAATGCAGCTAGGCTTCTTATTTTCTGCAGACATATAAAAAACGAAGCTGCAAACAAAACAAACCATAAATGCATAAAATCTAACTTTTCTAACTTAAAATGCATTGGATAAGAGCAGGCACCGCGTGATGCTTGAGAAATTACACAGACTTTTCGCGTTGATGATCACGGGATCAATGCGATCTAATCCCACGAAGGCTCTGTTTACGATATTGAACAGGCTCCCGGTAGACACCACGGCCAGACAGTTGGCTCTTTGCTCGGCGACATGGCTGCACGCGGCGAACGGCTGGTCGGCCCGTGACTATGGACACGCCGGAATAATGAAATGTACGATTGTCCCTGATTGAGTTGATTTCTGCACCCCGGTGCCTTTCTTTGGTGCGGGGCTCGTGACACAAGTGGCGCACGGCAATGTGCTGTCGAATACCTTCCGTGAACCGACCCTAGGGGTTTTTACTGATGGTTCGAGGAGAGGTGAGAGGGTTGGCGGAGGTTTCTTCACCGGATGGCTGTAGTGTCCTGCAGGCGGAGATCTCATCTATAAGGCGGGTGGCAAACTGGCTGAGGTATCATCGCATATCGGGTGATATACGTACATTTACTGACAGCAAGGCTGCCCTTGCTTCCCAAGCGGGTGTCTACATGACATCTAGGTTAACTGTAGAATGTCGAATGTCTTTGGATGAGATTGCGAAGCATTCAAGTGTAAAGCTAATATGGATACCGAGGCACTCAGAGTGCGCGGGCAATCAGGTGACAGATGAGCTGGCCAAACAAGGTGGTCGCATGGATGATATATTCATTGATCAATTCATTGGCCTTCCCCTGGCTCACTGTAAATCCCTCATCGGGTGCGAGTCTTATGTAATTTAAAATTTCTTGATATTTTGCTTTTATTATCATTATTTATCATTTAATAAAAAAAAAATTTAAAAATAAAGAATCTTGCCTGTCAAAAGCGTGTTTTTGCTCTCCTGAAAAATAATTATTTTGTAACATACAGCGTTATTCGCGTCTGTGCTTCACTTATGAAATTGGACATACGTGAATTGATGTGCCAAGAAGCAGAAAACAAATTAATGTTCCTGCTGACTACATTGCCATGTGTTAAGTACAGAACCCATTTCCTTATTAACCAAAGGTCTATTTTCGAGCCCAGTCTCCCAAACTCAACTGCTATTTTATTAGCGGTGATGTTGCAGTGACCAGGTACCTAGCATACACTCACATATTAATGAAATAGACTTTAAATAACTATTTTTAAGGTTAAATACAATTTGGTTTAAAGATTGATGTTTGATCATTGACTGCCAGCACTCGTCAATGGCTGAAAGTGATAAACGGCAAAACCTTCTGAAGAAATTGAGTGGTTACAATGGAAACATGTAAACCGTGAAAGCCTGGGTTCGAGCCCCGCGGCAGTCAAGAATGAAAAAAAATATCAGTAAATTTTAATTAATTTCATGTTGTAAAATTCATTTCTTCATAAAAAAAAATTTAATGAAAATTAAATTTGGTGATTATTAATACGATTTCCGTATGACGTGCTAAATTCCCAATTTTTCATATTTGATCAATACACTGAAATTAATTGTTTTTGGCCTAATTAAATATATCAAAATTTCGATTAAAAACCATAAACAGTTCAACAAAATAAACACAATATTAATTATTTTTTTAAAAAGTTTATTATTTAAATATTTTTTCGAGTGTGGCTCTTTGGGAAAAATTTAAATTTATATTGCTTATTTTAATTGCTTGTAAATGTTATATTTTCTTAAACTTAAGTCCTCTTGAAAAGAGATCTATTGTGATTATCAACAACTGAGTATGCAGTGTAAACATGTAAACATTTTATTGATTTTATCATTTGTAAATATGGCTGTTGCAGGTTGTCACATGTGTTTTATTTATTGCATATTTGTTCTTCACTAACGACCGTAGACATAACAACGCCCTAAATGCCTCAAAGTAGACAAATTGTATTATGAAATAGCTTACTTCTTTACAGCTTAGCTTAGGATCATAACAATGTTTTCGGAAACATAATTATACAATTCTACATATGTTTATGTAAAAAAAAAATTTGCTAACTTAAAACGACCTGTATATTTTACATCAACCACTTTCATAAATATTAAATGCTTTATGGCATAAATATAAAACAAAAGTAGAATTTTGCAAATCCTTTGAAATTGTTTTTAAGTACCTACTCATATATTGTTTAATATTTTTGCAGGAACAAAGAGCACCTTTTGTTTGAAAGCCATTTTTTATTATTCTTAAGCCTCAAAATAAATAAATTTTCTTACTAAGCAACCTGTCCAAGATTTGGGTTAAACAAAAAAACTAAAGCAAAAGCTAAAGATTTATTTTCATTTAGACCATATACATAATACATACATACACCCAGAGAAAAAACATGTTTAAATATCGTCACCTCCAACAAAACTATTTTTAAAAAAAATTCTAAACATATTATGATTCATTTAACAATATTATTGTCACCGACAACCGTATTATGGTTGAATTAATTCTCCATCATGAAACCACAACCATATTATGGTTGCCTCCGAACATGTTATGGTCAAAAATAACTAAAATATGTCAAACACTTATAATAGCATGGTAGGTTTTCAACCATAGTATGTTGCTCTTGGAAAAGAGGAAACTACTATTGTTAATTTTAAAACAAAGTATTGTCATATTTAACCATTACATGTTTAGAGGCAACCATAATATGGTTGTGGCTTCTTGATGGAGGACTAATTGATGGTTATATTAACCATAATATGTTTAAAATTTTCCTTAAAAATAGTTTTGTTGGAGGTGACCATATTTAAACATGTTTTTTCTCTGCGTGTACAAACAAACATATTATAGCAAAAAGTTTAAACAAAAAAGCACAAAACAATAGTAACAACTAGACCAAATAAAAAAGCAAATACCATAAAAATTGTTTGCAAACAGTTCATAAGTATGTATACAACTTAAATAGATAAAAAAAAAAGCAAAAAAATAATATATTGCTGTGGTATTGCAAAGCAATGGAAGTTGTAATATGTTTCTGGCATATCCAGACACAAAAATTTTGCAAAATAATTTTCTCTTTTTTGTTGACTTTATTTTTTTTTTTTTTTTTTTTGAATATTTTAGAAGGAAAACCGAAAGAAAAAAACTTTTTGAAATTCTAACAACCGCAACAATAAAAATTACAAAGTTAAACACTTACTAAAATATATAATAGCAATAGTTAAACCATAAAATGAGATAAAATGAACAAACTTTTTCAGAAAAGTTGAAAGGGAATCCAACACAATTTGTTAATTGGTAAGTGCAACCTCAAAAGTGATTTTTACAAATACAAATATAAAAGATTTCTGTTCGGTTTCAATACCTTTTTTAAATGAACTTGTTTTTTTATTTTTTTTAAATAAACAATATTTATATCAGAATTACGAGATAGATGTTGTAAAATTTATACTTTAGTTTTAGGTAAAGTTTATAGGTTTGTAGTAAGTGTAATTGTAGAACTGTCCAAAACTTGTATTCAATACAATCATTTAAAATCAAAACAAGTTTGAGTGCTAAATTAGGCGGTGCCAAATCATTAATACCCTCCATCGAGAGTTGGAATATTTCAGAAGTGGGCTTTATATGGAATGTATAAAATATTAACTGATATTTTTTAAACATGACGGCAGTCTTACAATTGGCTGCCTTCTACACTCATGTTAAATTATTGGCCGACCTTACAGATATATTAAACTAAATTTGAGTAACAGTTTAAGTCTTACCAAAATCATTTTCAGAAGGATAATTTACATATATTGGTGCCATGGCAAATTATGGCCCAATCATAACAAACCTCGGTAGAAAGATTTCTGGTATTTATAAACCTAAATAAGAACAAATACCAATACAGTAATTATTTTTTAGTGCTTTTCAAAAGGCTGCTTTATGTTGTGTCTTAAAACTCAAAAGGCCGTAACCAGAGACCTGCGCCGTCAATTTTAGTCGGCGGCGGCGGCTTGCAAAAATATTGCCGGCGGCGGCTCAAAGCCGGCTTAAGCCGACTTAAACTTAGCCCAATTTAAACATTATTTTTTTTACCAACTTTCATATTTTAGTTTGAAAAATAAAATTAATTTGCCTAAACATATATTTATTTTAATGCTTGTGACTATAATCTATTCCTAAATGAGATTTTAAATTTTTACCGAAAACCCTTTAAAAATATACAAGGACTACACCTTGGTCATTAACATTTTTATTTATTAAAAAAAAAAGGTTTTTATTACAAATAAGAAAGAAGAATGGGAAAAAATGGTTTTCTAGTTTTGGTTATGCATTTCTTGTAGGGAATACTCGATTAAATGACTGTGACCGGCGGCTGATTTTAAGCCGAGTTAAGTCGATAAATTTTCGGCGGCGGCGGCTGGTAAAAATAATCGGCGGCGCGGCTCAGCCGGCTTCAGCCGTCAAGGCGCAGGTCTCTGGCCGTAACTAACCAAATATCTTTTATCTTTTTCATTAATTCTAATGCAGCAACTCATATATCTAAAAAGAAATGTTGGAATCTTTCGACCGAAATTAGCGATTTTCTAAATTTCTTCAAAATATTATATGATAAAAGCTAAAAGACCTAATAATCAGTTTGCCGAATGTGCATCATTGTACATTGGCAAAACAACTGGGGGGTTGCAATAATAAAAGAAGAAAGATATATTATAAACAGTTTAAGGTTATTTATACATTTATAATATTTAAGAGTTTTTTTTCTTTTCCTGTAAAATTATCGAAAAGTTAGATGGGGCCTTTTTTGTTAAGGCAACCATGTGGGACCTACATAAAATTTCTTGCCACATAAAGCTAAATTGGACCAAATTTTACTACAATATCTATATTTGCTACGGCTTAAGGCTTATGTAAACCCTTTTCCACAGTAGGATTTATATTAACCGTATGTTAATTTACGGACCGATCTTCACGAAATTTGACAAAGTGATTCTATTAATATGATTTCATGTCATATAAAATCGAATTAATGCAAAATTTTTTATCAAATAGTACATTATAATAGCCCTGCAAATAATAGGACCAGTCCAAACACGCGTGTAAAGAGTAGTCCACAAGGGACCAGGACTAGTCCAAAAGTAACCCAAACGTATGGAAAAAACCTGATCTATTTAACATTACGATGTCCTAGGAGAGGACCATATTACCCACCTTTGCACCACTAAGGAGTAGTTTTAAAACTACTTCGTTAAAAAACGAAGACACGTCGTCTCACTACAAACACTTTTTAACAATGATATGGTCCATGCTTGCATTACATCGGACCAGTCCATGGAGTAGTCCATTTTATCAAAATGGATCAGATGGTCCAATTTTATTTGCAGGGTGTACCATTTATGTTATTTTTTATAACAAAATTATAAAATTTTATGGTGGTTATACCACATTTTGATTGATAGCTATAATCCTAATAAACCGATTTGGCTGGATGTCAATCTTAATTTGGTTGGGATAACAAGAAGCAATTTTATATCAATATTGTTCTTTTGCTTCGAGACGTTCGAAATTAAGCAGCATACGGATTGACGTCCGAACATGGCTAAATCGAATTAGGATTACTTAAGCACCCAGAATACATTTATATATATATATATATATATATATATATATATATATATATATATAGGTATGCACAGCGCGTAGTTTGGGTACATTATTTGTATGTACCTTATATTTTGAGGACATTTGCATGCTATGAGGACTGTCTTCAAAGTTTTATATGCCTTCCGTGTAATATGAAGACATTGTAGATTGAAGACATTTTTTACGGATTTTTTTTTTTTTTTGTTCAATTTATTCCGCTGTGTATATATATTGATATATTATTGTAAAACGTTCGATATATGCGCTTTAAATGCATTAATTTAACATTTTTTTAAACCTTTCGATTTTTATAGTTGCCATACTTGCTACAAAAATTTTATTTTTAACGCCATTTAAATACATATATGTATATATGTGAGTTTGAAGTCAGCCATATGCTACTTGCAAGAGTGAAAGAAACAACGCCATTTAATTACAAATTTGTATATATGTGAGTTTGAAGTCAGCCATATGCTACTTGCAAGAGTGAAAGAAACAACGCCATTTAAATACATATTTGTATATATGTGAGTTTGAAGTCAGCCATATGATACTTTTTTACCAGAAGCTTAAAGGTGTTGCGTCTTTATACGTGTTTGTTTTATAATATTTCATTAATATAATATCAAAAAGTGTGGTTTTTATCGATTAATACCTTAATTCACCTATTATTTGAAAAATACAGCTATTTTTTATTGTTTATTTTATAATATTTCAAAAATTTTATTTCAAAAAGGGTTGTTTTGTGCGATTAATACCTAAATTCACCTATTATTAAAAAAATTTAGCTTTTTTTAAAATTTAGCTTTACTTCGGAAATTCAAATCTTGTAACGTTAATTTAACCGCCTTATACTCAATGCAAATGGATGAAACTTTGCAGGCATACATATTCCCGATGACAATACACGAATACATGGGCGTAGCCAGGATAAAATCTAGGGGGGGCAAACATTTTACATGCTAACTTTACGGGCATACATATTCCCATGACAATACACGAATACATGGGCGTAACCAGGATAAAATCTAGGGGGGGGGGCAAAATTTTTTTAAATGTTCTTTTTTAAGAAAAGCGTTTCTTAATAATATTTTTTTAAATGTTCGTATTTATTTATTGTTTGTTTTATAATATTTCAATAATTTTATTTCAAAAAGGGTTGGTTTACGCGAGTAATAGCTAAATTCACATATTATTAAAAAAATTTAGTTATTTTTTATTGTTTGTTTTATAATATTTAAATAATTTTATTTCCAAAAGGGTTGGTTTGGGCGATTAAGAGCTAAATTCACATATTATTTAAAAAATTTAGCTATTTTTTATTGTTTGTTTTATAATATTTCAATAATTATTAGTATTGTGGTTATTTTATTGAACTATTTATGGTTTTTAATCCAAATTTTTTATATTTTTAATTAGGCTTAAGTTCATTAAATTTAATTTTCATTAAATTATTTTTATGAAGAAAGGAATTTTACAACATGAAAATCAATTAAAATTTACTGATAATTTTTCATTCTTGACTCAATCTGGGCTCGAACCCAGGTGTTTACGGACAGGTTACCCTGACATGTTTCGATTGCAACCACTCAATCTCCTCAGAGGGCTTGCCGTTTAACACTCGCAGCCATCGACGACTGCTGACGTCATTAGTCAAACATCAATCCTTAAACCAAATTGTATTTAACCTTTGGTAGATCGAAATTTGCTTTGAATGATTATATATTTTAATTTACTTTAACATGTTGTTCCTTTACTTCTGTTTTTTCGTACTTTTGTCAAGAATTCTTCTTGAAGTTCAAAGTACATATTTTTTGTTTTTTCATTTTTTTGTCTTTCTTTTTCTTGTTGACCTTTTCAGCACAACTTGAAGGACAAATGCAAACATAGAGCTCGTGCCCTAGCTTTAACAATTATTAGTATTGTGGTTATTTTATTGAACTATTTATGGTTTTTAATCCAAATTTTTTTCTTCATAAAAATAATTTAATGAAAATTAAATTTAATGAACTTAAGCCTAATTAAAAATATAAAAAATTTGGATTAAAAACCATAAATAGTTCAATAAAATAACCACAATACTAATAATTGTTAAAGCTAGGGCACGAGCTCTATGTTTGCATTTGTCCTTCAAGTTGTGCTGAAAAGGTCAACAAGAAAAAGAAAGACAAAAAAATGAAAAAACAAAAAATATGTACTTTGGACTTCAAGAAGAATTCTTGACAAAAGTACGAAAAAACAGAAGTAAAGGAACAACATGTTAAAGTAAATTAAAATATATAATCATTCAAAGCAAATTTCGATCTACCAAAGGTTAAATACAATTTGGTTTAAGGATTGATGTTTGACTAATGACGTCAGCAGTCGTCGATGGCTGCGAGTGTTAAACGGCAAGCCCTCTGAGGAGATTGAGTGGTTGCAATCGAAACATGTCAGGGTAACCTGTCCGTAAACACCTGGGTTCGAGCCCAGATTGAGTCAAGAATGAAAAATTATCAGTAAATTTTAATTGATTTTCATGTTGTAAAATTCCTTTCTTCATAAAAATAATTTAATGAAAATTAAATTTAATGAACTTAAGCCTAATTAAAAATATAAAATATTTCAATAATTTTATTTCAAAAAGGGTTGGTTTGGGCGATTAATAGCTAAATTCACATATTATTTAAAAAATTTAGCTATTTTTTATTGTTTGTTTTATAATATTTCAATAATTTTATTTCAAAAAGGGTTGGTTTGCGCGAGTAATAGCTAAATTCACATATTATTAAAAAAATTTAGTTATTTTTTATTGTTTGTTTTATAATATTTCAATAATTTTATTTCCAAAAGGGTTGGTTTGGGCGATTAAGAGCTAAATTCACATATTATTTAAAAAATTTAGCTATTTTTTATTGTTTGTTTTATAATATTTCAATTATTTTATTTCAAAAAGTGTGGGTCTTAGCGATTAATAGCTAAATTCACATTTAATTAAAATAATTAGCTATTTTTTATTGTTTGTTTTATAATTGGGGTATTCACAAGGTGTGCTATCATGTTATATTGTCATAATGTTCTAACATTTTACAATGGTTTAAACAAATTGTTGTTGCTTTGTAAACAAAAAGTGTCTTAAACAAATAGAACGTTGCTTGCTATGTTTATTGTGCAGTCGTAATTAATCAGAAGAGACCAGAGCTGAGCGGCTGAGCCGTATCGCGTTAGTTCTTGTAGCCGTCGCCGTTGATGGTATGATTTTATCCGGTTAACATAAAAAATTTGACCTGCGGCTAGCAATTTTTGCAAGAAATCACTTGCGGCGTCAAATAAGATCGGCGTATGACTCTGCTGTTTGGTAAAAAAACAAAATAAAATTTATTTTTTATTTGCGTCTGCAAAATGGAAAATAGTCAGGTAAGATCCAATTTAATTTATTAATTCATGGAAAAGAATTAAAATATATTTTGATGTTAGTTAATTATTTATTTTTTATATTTCTTTTAAATCAGCTGGTTTAAATTCAAAAAAGTCGTATTTTTTAATGTTATTATTTTAAGACATATGACTTTATGACACCTTGTGAATACCCCAAATATTTCAATAATTTTATTTCAAAAAGGGTTGGTTTGGGCGATTAATAGCTAAATTCACATATTATTTAAAAAATTTAGCTATTTTTTATTGTTTGTTTTATAATATTTCAATTATTTTATTTCAAAAAGTGTGGGTTTTAGCGATTAATAGCTAAATTCACCTATTATTTAAAAAATTTAGAAATTTTTTATTGAGTGTTTTATAATATTTCAAAATTATCTCCTCCCGTTTTCCTGGAATTCATCTAACAGTGAATTTCAAAATTTGAAAATATGGACAAATTTAAAAATGTTTATGAAGACGCAACACCTTTAAGCTTCTGATAATTAATTTACATAAAATACCACTTTGTCAACAAATTCCATAAAATTTTAGCCGCCCATCGCCTCCCGTTTTTCTGGAATTCATCTAACAATGAATTTCAAAATTTGAATATATGGACAAATTGCAAAATACGTATTAAGACGCAACTCCTTTAAGCTTCTGTAAGAACTTTTATGTATAAATAATAATAATTTTTATGTGCTATATATTTGTTTCTTTCTCTCTTGCAAGTAGTATATGGCTGACTTCAAACTCACATATATACAAATATTTAAATGGCGTTAAAAATAAAGAAATTCGAAAAAAATGTCTTCATATTACACGTAAAGCAAGTAAAACTTTGAGGACAGGCCTCATAGTATGCAAATGTCCTCAAAATATAAGGTACATACAAAAAAAAGTATGCAAACTACACGCTGTGCATGCATATATATTCAGATTTTACCCGTTTACTTCTTATAAGGGCCGAATTTCAGATAGTTAATTACGTATTGCCCAGCAACATTCCCATTGATTTGCTTTACTTGTGTTATTACTTATGTTGTTTACTGATTTTTATTTCAATTATTATTTTAAATTTTTAAATAAACAAACTAAAATTGCTTGTTTTATTTTTCTTTTTGTTTAAAATCATATGTAATTAGTTTTGTATATAGTTGGTCACTCTAACTAATGGTTTTTGATATCATGACTTTTTTTTTGTAAGATATTATTTAAGTGTTGTAGTATTTTACTATGTAGAATTCTTTTAGCGGTTTTTAGCGATTTATTGTTTGTTTTTTAATATTTCAATAATATTACTTCAAAAAGGCTGGTTTATAGCAAATAATGGCTAAATTCACCTATTATTTTATTGTTTGTTTTATAATATTTCCTTAATTCAGTATCAAAAAGTTTGGTTTTTAGCGATTAATAACTAAATTCACCTATTATTTACAAAATTGAGCTATTTTTTTATTGTTTGTTTTATAATACTTCATTAATTTAGTATCAAAAAGTGTGGTTTTTTTAGCGATTAATAGCTAAATTCACCTATTATTTAAACAATTTAGCTAATTTTTATTGTTTGTTTTATAATATTTCATTAGTTTAGTATCAAAAAGCGTGGTTTTTTAGCGATTAATAGCTAAATTCACCTATTATTTAAACAATTTAGCTAATTTTTATTGTTTGTTTTTAATACTTCATTAATTTAGTATCAAAAAGCGTGGATTTTTAGCGATTAATAGCTAAATTCACTTAATATTTAAAAAACTTGGCTATTTTTTATTGTTTGTTTTATAATATTTCAATAATTTTATTTCAAAAAGTGTGGTTTTTAGCAATTTTTAGCAAAATTCACGTATTATTTAAACAATTTAGCTAATTTTTATTGTTTGTTTTATAATATTTCATTAATTTAGTATCAAAAATTGTGGTTTTTTAGCGATTAATACCTAAATTCACCTATTATTTAAACAATTTAGCTAATTTTTATTGTTTGTTTTATAATACTTCATTAATTTAGTATCAAAAAATGTGGTTTTTTAGCGATTAATAGCTAAATTCACCTATTATTTAAACAATTTAGCTAATTTTTATTGTTTGTTTTTAATACTTCATTAATTTAGTATCAAAAAGTGTGGGTTTTTAGCGATTAATACCTAAATTCACCTATTATTTAAAAAATTCAGTTATTTTCATTGTTTGTTTTATAAAATTTCATTAATTTAGTATCAAAATGTGTGGTTTTTAGCGATTAATACCTAAATTCACCTATTATTTAAGCAATTTAGCTATTTTTTATTGTTTGTTTTATAATATTTCAATAATTTTATTTAAAAAAGAGTGGTTTTTAGCAATTTTTAGCAAAATTCACGTATTATTTAAAAAATTTAGCTTTTTTTTATTGTTCGTTTTATAATATTTCATTAATTTAGTATCAAAAAGCGTGGTTTTGTAGCGATCAATAGCTAAATTCACCTATTATTTAAGCAATTTAGCTATTTTTTATTGTTTGTTTTATAATATTTCAATAATTTTATTTAAAAAAGAGTGGTTTTTAGCAATTTTTAGCAAAATTCACGTATTATTTAAAAAATTTAGCTTTTTTTTATTGTTCGTTTTATAATATTTCATTAATTTAGTATCAAAAAGCGTGGTTTTGTAGCGATCAATAGCTAAATTCACCTATTATTTAAGCAATTTAGCTATTTTTTATTGTTTGTTTTATAATATTTCAATTATTTTATTTAAAAAAGAGTGGTTTTTAGCAATTAATAGCTAAATTCACCTATTATTTAAACAATTTAGCTATTTTTTATTGTTTGTTTTATAATATTTCATTAATTTAGTATCAAAAAGTGTGGTTTTGTAGCGTTTAGTTGCTAAATTCACCTATTATTTAAACAATTTAGCTAATTTTTATTTTTGTTTTATAATAGTTCATTAATTTAGTATCAAAAAGCGTGGTTTTGTAGCGATTAATAGCTAAATTCACCTATTATTTAAGCAATTTAGCTATTTTTTATTGTTTGTTTTATAATATTTCATTAGTTTAGTATCAAAAAGCGTGGTTTTTTAGCGATTAATAGCTAAATTCACCTATTACTTAAACAATTTAGCTAATTTTTATTGTTTGTTTTATAATATTTCATTAGTTTAGTATCAAAAAGCGTGGTTTTTTAGCGATTAATAGCTAAATTCACCTATTACTTAAACAATTTAGCTATTTTTTATTGTTTGTTTTATAATATTTCATTAATTTAGTATCAAAAAGTGTGGTTTTGTAGCGTTTAGTTGCTAAATTCACCTATTATTTAAACAATTTAGCTAATTTTTATTTTTGTTTTATAATAGTTCATTAATTTAGTATCAAAAAGCGTGGTTTTGTAGCGATTAATAGCTAAATTCACCTATTATTTAAGCAATTTAGCTATTTTTTATTGTTTGTTTTATAATACTTCATTAATTTAGTATCAAAAAGTGTAGGTTTTTAGCGATTAATAGCTAAATTCACCTATTATTTAAACAATTTAGCTAATTTTTATTGTTTGTTTTATAATATTTCATTAGTTTAGTATCAAAAAGCGTGGTTTTTTAGCGATTAATAGCTAAATTCACCTATTATTTAAACAATTTTGCTATTTTTTTATTGTTTGTTTTATAATATTTCAGTATTTTTATTTCATAAAGTGTGGTTTTTAGCGATTAATAGCTAAATTCACCTATTATTTCAACAATTTTGCTATTTTTTATTGTTTTTTTATAATATTTCATTAATTTAGTATCAAAAAGCGTGGTTTTGTAGCGATTAATAGCTTAATTCACCTATTATTTAAACAATTTAGCTAATTTTTATTGTTTGTTTTAAAATACTTCATTAATTTAGTATCAAAAAGCGTGGTTTTTTAGCGATTAATAGCTAAATTCACCTATTATTTAAACAATTTAGCTAATTTTCATTGTTTGTTTTATAATACGTCATTAATTTACTATCAAAAATTGTATTTTTTTTAGCGATTAATACCTAAATTCACCTATTATTTAAACAATTTAGCTGATTTTTATTTTTGTTTTATAATAGATCATTAATTTAGTATCAAAAAGCGTGGTTTTGTAGCGATTAATAGCTAAATTCACCTATTATTTAAACAATTTAGCTAATTTTTATTGTTTGTTTTATAATATTTCATTAGTTTAGTATCAAAAAGCGTGGTTTTTTAGCGATTAATAGCTAAATTCACCTATTATTTAAACAATTTTGCTATTTTTTTATTGTTTGTTTTATAATATTTCAGTATTTTTATTTCATAAAGTGTGGTTTTTAGCGATTAATAGCTAAATTCACCTATTATTTCAACAATTTTGCTATTTTTTATTGTTTTTTTATAATATTTCATTAATTTAGTATCAAAAAGTGTGGTTTTGTAGCGATTAGTAGCTAAATTCACCTATTATTTAAACAATTTAGCTAATTTTAATTTTTGTTTTATAATAGTTCATTAATTTAGTATCAAAAAGCGTGGTTTTGTAGCGATTAATAGCTTAATTCACCTATTATTTAAACAATTTAGCTAATTTTTATTGTTTGTTTTAAAATACTTCATTAATTTAGTATCAAAAAGCGTGGTTTTTTAGCGATTAATAGCTAAATTCACCTATTATTTAAACAATTTAGCTAATTTTCATTGTTTGTTTTATAATACGTCATTAATTTACTATCAAAAATTGTATTTTTTTTAGCGATTAATACCTAAATTCACCTATTATTTAAACAATTTAGCTGATTTTTATTTTTGTTTTATAATAGATCATTAATTTAGTATCAAAAAGCGTGGTTTTGTAGCGATTAATAGCTAAATTCACCTATTATTTAAACAATTTAGCTGATTTTTATTTTTGTTTTATAATAGTTCATTAATTTAGTATCGAAAAGCGTGGTTTTGTAGCGATTAATAGCTAAATTCACCTATTATTTAAACAATTTAGCTATTTTTTATTGTTTGTATACAATATTTCAATAATTTTATTTAAAAAAGAGTGGTTTTTAGCAATTTATAGCAAAATTCACGTATTATTTAAAAAATTTAGCTTTTTTTTATTGTTTGTTTTATAATATTTTAATAATTTTATTTCAAAAAGTGTGGGTTTAAGGGATTAATAGCTAAATTCAACTATTATTTAAAAAATGTAGCTATTTTTAATTGTTTGTTTTATAATATTTCAATAATTTTATTTCAAAAGTGTGGGTTTTAGCCTTTAATAGCTAAATTCACCTATTATTTAAAAAAATTTAGCTATTTTTTATTGTTTGTTTTATAATATTTCAATTATTTTATTTAAAAAAGAGTGGTTTTAGCAATTAATAGCTAAATTCACCTATTATTTAAACAATTTAGCTATTTTTTATTGTTTGTTTTATAATATTTCATTAATTTAGTATCAAAAAGTGTGGTTTTGTAGCGATTAATAGCTAAATTCACCTATTATTTAAGCAATTTAGCTAATTTTTATTTTTGTTTTATAATAGTTCATTAATTTAGTATCAAAAAGCGTGGTTTTGTAGCGATTAATAGCTAAATTCACCTATTATTTAAGCAATTTAGCTAATTTTTATTTTTGTTTTATAATAGTTCATTAATTTAGTATCAAAAAGCGTGGTTTTTTTAGCGATTAATAGCTAAATTCACCTATTATTTAAGCAATTTAGCTAATTTTTATTTTTGTTTTATAATAGTTCATTAATTTAGTATCAAAAAGCGTGGTTTTGTAGCGATTAATAGCTAAATTCACCTATTATTTAAGCAATTTTGATATTTTTTATTGTTTGTTTTATAATACTTCATTAATTTAGTATCAAAAAGTGTGGTTTTTTAGCGATTAATAGCTAAATTCACCTATTATTTAAACAATGTAGCTATTTTTTATTGTTTGTTTTATAATATTTCATTAATTTAGTATCAAAAAGTGTGGTTTTGTAGCGATTAATAGCTAAATTCACCTATTATTTAAACAATTTAGCTAATTTTTATTGTTTGTTTTATAATATTTCATTAGTTTAGTATCAAAAAGCGTGGTTTTTTAGCGATTAATAGCTAAATTCACCTATTATTTAAGCAATTTAGCTAATTTTTATTTTTGTTTTATAATAGTTCATTAATTTAGTATCAAAAAGCGTGGTTTTGTAGCGATTAATAGCTAAATTCACCTATTATTTAAGCAATTTTGATATTTTTTATTGTTTGTTTTATAATACTTCATTAATTTAGTATCAAAAAGTGTGGTTTTTTAGCGATTAATAGCTAAATTCACCTATTATTTAAGCAATTTAGCTAATATTTATTTTTGTTTTATAATAGTTCATTAATTTAGTATCAAAAAGCGTGGTTTTGTAGCGATTAATAGCTAAATTCACCTATTATTTAAGCAATTTTGATATTTTTTATTGTTTGTTTTATAATACTTCATTAATTTAGTATCAAAAAGTGTGGTTTTTTAGCGATTAATAGCTAAATTCACCTATTATTTAAACAATGTAGCTATTTTTTATTGTTTGTTTTATAATATTTCATTAATTTAGTATCAAAAAGTGTGGTTTTGTAGCGATTAATAGCTAAATTCACCTATTATTTAAGCAATTTAGCTAATTTTTATTTTTGTTTTATAATAGTTCATTAATTTAGTATCAAAAAGCGTGGTTTTGTAGCGATAGCTAAATTCACCTATTATTTAAGCAATTTAGCTAATTTTTATTTTTGTTTTATAATAGTTCATTAATTTAGTATCAAAAAGCGTGGTTTTTTTAGCGATTAATAGCTAAATTCACCTATTATTTAAGCAATTTAGCTAATTTTTATTTTTGTTTTATAATAGTTCATTAATTTAGTATCAAAAAGCGTGGTTTTGTAGCGATTAATAGCTAAATTCACCTATTATTTAAGCAATTTTGATATTTTTTATTGTTTGTTTTATAATACTTCATTAATTTAGTATCAAAAAGTGTGGTTTTTTAGCGATTAATAGCTAAATTCACCTATTATTTAAACAATTTAGCTAATTTTTATTGTTTGTTTTATAATATTTCATTAGTTTAGTATCAAAAAGCGTGGTTTTTTAGCGATTAATACCTAAATTCACCTATTATTTAAACAATTTAGCTAATTTTCATTGTTTGTTTTATAATACTTCATTAATTTACTATCAAAAATTGTGGTTTTTTAGCGATTAATAGCTAAATTCACCTATTATTTAAACAATTTAGCTAATTTTCATTGTTTGTTTTATAATACTTCATTAATTTACTATCAAAAATTGTGGTTTTTTAGCGATTAATAGCTAAATTCACCTATTATTTAAACAATTTAGCTAATTTTTATTGGTAGTTTTATACTACTTCATTAATTTAGTATCAAAAATTGTGGTTTTTTAGCGATTAATAGCTAAATTCACCTATTATTTAAACAATTTAGCTAATTTTCATTGTTTGTTTTATAATACTTCATTAATTTACTATCAAAAATTGTGTTTTTTTAGCGATTAATTGCTAAATTCACCTATTATTTAAACAATTTAGCTAATTTTTATTGTTTGTTTTATACTACTTCATTAATTTAGTAACAAAAATTGTGGTTTTTTAGCGATTAATAGCTAAATTCACCTATTATTTAAACAATTTAGCTAATTTTTATTGTTTGTTTTATAATACTTCATTAATTTACTATCAAAAATTGTGGGTTTTTAGCGATAAATAGCTAAATTCACCTATTATTTAAACAATTTAGCTAATTTTTATTGTTTGTTTTATAATACTTCATTAATTTAGTATCAAAAATTGTGGTTTTTTAGCGATTAATACCTAAATTCACCTATTATTTAAACAATTTAGCTAATTTTTATTGTTTGTTTTATACTAGTTCATTAATTTAGTATCAAAAATTGTGGTTTTTTAGCGATTAATAGCTAAATTCACCTATTATTTAAACAATTTACCTAATTTTCATTGTTTGTTTTATAATACGTCATTAATTTACTATCAAAAATTGTGGTTTTTAGCGATTAATAGCTAAATTCACCTATTATTTAAACAATTTACCTAATTTTTATTGTTTGTTTTATACTACTTCATTAATTTACTATCAAAAATTGTGGTGTTTTAGCGATTAATAGCTAAATTCACCTATTATTTAAACAATTTAGCTAATTTTTATTGTTTGTTTTATAATACTTCATTAATTTAGTATCAAAAATTGTGGTTTTTAGCGATTAATACCTAAATTCACCTATTATTTAAACAATTTAGCTAATTTTTATTGGTTGTTTTATACTACTTCATTAATTTAGTATCAAAAATTGTGGGTTTTTAGCGATTAATAGCTAAATTCACCTCTTATTTAGCTATTTTTTATTGTTTGTTTTATAATATTTCAATATTTTTATTTCAAAAAGTGTGGTTTTTTATTTTATTTAAAAAAGAGTGGTTTTAGCAATTAATAGCTAAATTCACCTATTATTTAAACAATTTAGCTATTTTTTATTGTTTGTTTTATAATATTTTATTAATTTAGTATCAAAAAGTGTGGTTTTGTAGCGATTAGTAGCTAAATTCACCTATTATTTAAGCAATTTAGATATTTTTTATTGTTTGTTTTATAATACTTCATTAATTTAGTATCAAAAAGTGTGGTTTTTTAGCGATTAATAGCTAAATTCACCTATTATTTAAACAATTTAGCTAATTTTTATTGTTTGTTTTATAATACTTCATTAATTTAGTATCAAAAAGTGTGGTTTTTTAGCGATTAATAGCTAAATTCACCTATTATTTAAACAATTTAGCTAATTTTTATTGTTTGTTTTATAATATTTCATTAGTTTAGTATCAAAAAGCGTGGTTTTTTAGCGATTAATAGCTTAATTCACCTATTATTAAAAAAACTTGGCTATTTTTTATTGTTTGTTTTATACTACTTCATTAATTTAGTATCAAAAATTGTGGTTTTTTATTTTATTTAAAAAAGAGTGGTTTTAGCAATTAATAGCTAAATTCACCTATTATTTAAACAATTTAGCTAATTTTCATTGTTTGTTTTATAATACTTCATTAATTTACTATCAAAAATTGTGTTTTTTTTAGCGATTAATAGCTAAATTCACCTATTATTTAAACAATTTAGCTAATTTTTATTGTTTGTTTTATACTACTTCATTAATTTAGTATCAAAAATTGTGGTTTTTTAGCGATTAATAGCTAAATTCACCTATTATTTAAACAATTTAGCTAATTTTTATTGTTTGTTTTATAATACTTCATTAATTTACTATCAAAAATTGTGGGTTTTTAGCGATAAATAGCTAAATTCACCTATTATTTAAACAATTTAGCTAATTTTTATTGTTTGTTTTATAATACTTCATTAATTTAGTATCAAAAATTGTGGTTTTTTAGCGATTAATACCTAAATTCACCTATTATTTAAACAATTTAGCTAATTTTTATTGGTTGTTTTATACTACTTCATTAATTTAGTATCAAAAATTGTGGTTTTTTATTTTATTTAAAAAAGAGTGGTTTTAGCAATTAATAGCTAAATTCACCTATTATTTAAACAATTTAGCTAATTTTCATTGTTTGTTTTATAATACTTCATTAATTTACTATCAAAAATTGTGTTTTTTTTAGCGATTAATAGCTAAATTCACCTATTATTTAAACAATTTAGCTAATTTTTATTGTTTGTTTTATACTACTTCATTAATTTAGTATCAAAAATTGTGGTTTTTTAGCGATTAATAGCTAAATTCACCTATTATTTAAACAATTTAGCTAATTTTTATTGTTTGTTTTATACTAGTTCATTAATTTAGTATCAAAAATTGTGGTTTTTTATTTTATTTAAAAAAGAGTGGTTTTAGCAATTAATAGCTAAATTCACCTATTATTTAAACAATTTAGCTAATTTTCATTGTTTGTTTTATAATACTTCATTAATTTACTATCAAAAATTGTGTTTTTTTTAGCGATTAATAGCTAAATTCACCTATTATTTAAACAATTTAGCTAATTTTTATTGTTTGTTTTATACTACTTCATTAATTTAGTATCAAAAATTGTGGTTTTTTATTTTATTTAAAAAAGAGTGGTTTTAGCAATTAATAGCTAAATTCACCTATTATTTAAACAATTTAGCTAATTTTTATTGTTTGTTTTAATACTTCATTAATTTAGTATCAAAAAGCGTGGATTTTTAGCGATTAATAGCTAAATTCACTTAATATTTAAAAAACTTGGCTATTTTTTATTGTTTGTTTTATAATATTTCAATAATTTTATTTCAAAAAGTGTGGTTTTTAGCAATTTTTAGCAAAATTCACGTATTATTTAAACAATTTAGCTAATTTTTATTGTTTGTTTTATAATACTTCATTAATTTAGTATCAAAAATTGTGGTTTTTTAGCGATTAATACCTAAATTCACCTATTATTTAAACAATTTAGCTAATTTTTATTGTTTGTTTTATAATACTTCATTAATTTAGTATCAAAAAATGTGGTTTTTTAGCGATTAATAGCTAAATTCACCTATTATTTAAACAATTTAGCTAATTTTTATTGTTTGTTTTTAATACTTCATTAATTTAGTATCAAAAAGTGTGGGTTTTTAGCGATTAATACCTAAATTCACCTATTATTTAAAAAATTCAGTTATTTTCATTGTTTGTTTTATAAAATTTCATTAATTTAGTATCAAAATGTGTGGTTTTTAGCAATTTTTAGCAAAATTCACCTATTATTTAAACAATTTAGCTAATTTTTATTGTTTGTTTTATACTACTTCATTAATTTAGTATCAAAAATTGTGGTTTTTTAGCGATTAATAGCTAAATTCACCTATTATTTAAACAATTTAGCTAATTTTTATTGTTTGTTTTATAATACTTCATTAATTTACTATCAAAAATTGTGGGTTTTTAGCGATAAATAGCTAAATTCACCTATTATTTAAACAATTTAGCTAATTTTTATTGTTTGTTTTATAATACTTCATTAATTTAGTATCAAAAATTGTGGTTTTTTAGCGATTAATACCTAAATTCACCTATTATTTAAACAATTTAGCTAATTTTTATTGTTTGTTTTATACTAGTTCATTAATTTAGTATCAAAAATTGTGGTTTTTTAGCGATTAATAGCTAAATTCACCTATTATTTAAACAATTTACCTAATTTTCATTGTTTGTTTTATAATACGTCATTAATTTACTATCAAAAATTGTGGTTTTTAGCGATTAATAGCTAAATTCACCTATTATTTAAACAATTTACCTAATTTTTATTGTTTGTTTTATACTACTTCATTAATTTACTATCAAAAATTGTGGTGTTTTAGCGATTAATAGCTAAATTCACCTATTATTTAAACAATTTAGCTAATTTTTATTGTTTGTTTTATAATACTTCATTAATTTAGTATCAAAAATTGTGGTTTTTAGCGATTAATACCTAAATTCACCTATTATTTAAACAATTTAGCTAATTTTTATTGGTTGTTTTATACTACTTCATTAATTTAGTATCAAAAATTGTGGGTTTTTAGCGATTAATAGCTAAATTCACCTCTTATTTAGCTATTTTTTATTGTTTGTTTTATAATATTTCAATATTTTTATTTCAAAAAGTGTGGTTTTTTATTTTATTTAAAAAAGAGTGGTTTTTAGCAATTAATAGCTAAATTCACCTATTATTTAAACAATTTAGCTATTTTTTATTGTTTGTTTTATAATATTTTATTAATTTAGTATCAAAAAGTGTGGTTTTGTAGCGATTAGTAGCTAAATTCACCTATTATTTAAACAATTTAGCTAATTTTTATTTTTGTTTTATAATGGTTCATTAATTTAGTATCAAAAAGCGTGGTTTTGTAGCGATTAATAGCTCAATTCACCTATTATTTAAACAGTTTAGCTATTTTTTATTGTTTGTTTTATAATAATTCATTAATTTAGTATCAAAAAGTGTGGTTTTTTAGCGATTACTAGCTAAATTCACCTATTATTTAAATAATTTAGCTATTTTTTATTGTTTGTATAAAATATTTCAATAATTTTAATTAAAAAAGAGTGGTTTTTAGCAATTTATAGAAAAATTCACTTATTATTTAAAAAACTTAGCTATTTTTTATTGTTTGTTTTATAATATTTCATTAATTTAATTACAAAAAGAGTGGGTTCTGAGCGATTAAGAGCTAAATTCACCTTTTATTAAAATAATTAGCTATTTTTTATTGTAAATCTTATAATATTTCAATAATTTTATTTCAAAAAGGGTTGGTTTGGGCGATTAATAGCTAAATTCACATATTATTTCAACAATTTAGCTATTTTTTAATGTTTGTTTTATAATATTTCATTAATTTAGTATCAAAAAGTCTGGGTTCTTAGCGATTAATAGCTAAATTCACTTATTATTTCAAAAAATTAGCTATTGTTTACTGTTTGTTTTAAAATATTTCAATATTTTTATATCAAAAGGGCGGTTTTTAGTGATGTATAAATAAATAAAATACTACAACACTAAAATAATATCTTAAAAAAAAGTCGTCATATCAAAAACCATTAGTTAGAGTGACCAACTATATACAAACTTAATAACAAGAGCTTTAAACAAAATAAAACAAAAAATTTTAGTTTGTTTATTTAAAAATTTAAAATAAAAATTTAAATGAACATCAGTAAACAACATAAGGAATAACACAAGTAAAGCAAATTAATGGGAATGTTGCCGAGCAATAGGTAATTAACTATCTGAAATTCGGCCCTTATAAGAAGTAAACGGGTAAAATCTGAATATATATGCATTCACAGCGTGTAGTTTGCATACATTTTTTTGTATGTGCCTTATATTTTGAGGACATTTGCATACTATTAGGCCTGTCCTCAAAGCTTTACATGCTTTACGTGTAATATTTTTAACGCCATTTAAATATTTGTATATATGTGAGTTTGAAGTCAGCCCTTTACTACTTGCAAGAGAGAAAGAAACAAATATATAGCATATAAAAATTATTATTATTTATACATAAAAGTTCTTACAGAAGCTTAAAGGAGTTGCGTCTTAATACGTATTTTGCAATTTGTCCATATTTTCAAATTTTGAAATTCATTGTTAGATGAATTCCAGGAAAACGGGAGGCGATGGGCGGCTAAAATTTGATGGAATTTGTTGAAAAAGTGGTATTTTATGTAAATTAATTATCAGAAGCTTAAAGGTGTTGCGTCTTTATACAAATTTTTTAAATTTGTCCATATTTTCAAATTTTGAAATTCACTGTTAGATGAATTCCAGGAAAACGGGAGGAGATAATATTGAAATATTATAAAACAATCAATAAAAACTATCTACATTTTTTAAATAATAGGTGAATTTAGTTATTAGTCGCTTAAACCCACTCTTTTTGAAATAAAACTATTGAAATATTATAAAACAAACAATAAAAAATAGCTACATTTTTTAAATAATAGGTGAATTTAGCTATTTATCGCTAAAACCCACACTTTTTGATACTAAATTAATGATATATTATAAAACAAACCATAAAAAATAGCTAAGTTTTTTAAATAATAAGTGAATTTTGCTACAAATTGCTAAAAACCACTCTTTTTAATTAAAATTATTGAAATATTTTATACAAACAATAAAAAATAGCTAAATTGTTTAAATGATAGGTGCATTTAGGTATTAATCGCTAAGAACCCACACTTTTGTATACTAAATTAATGAAATATTATAAAACAAACAATAAAAAATAGCTAAGTTTTTTAAATAATAAGTGAATTTTGCTATAAATTGCTAAAAACCACTCTTTTTTAATTAAAATTATAGAAATATTTTATACAAACAATAAAAAATAGCTAAATTATTTAAATGATAGGTGCATTTAGGTATTAATCGCTAAGAACCCACACTTTTTGATACTAAATTAATGAAATATTATAAAACAAACAATAAAAAATAGCTAAGTTTTTTAAATAATAAGTGAATTTTTCTATAAATTGCTAAAAACCACTCTTTTTTAATTAAAATTATTGAAATATTTTATACAAACAACAAAAAATTGCTAAATTGTTTAAATAATAGATGCATTTAGGTATTAATCGCTAAGAACCCACACTTTTTGATACTAAATTAATCAAATATTATAAAACAAACAATAAAAAATAGCTAAGTTTTTTAAATAATAAGTGAATTTTTCTATAAATTGCTAAAAACCACTCTTTTTTAATTAAAATTATTAAAATATTTTATACAAACAATAAAAAATAGCTAAATTGTTTAAATGATAGGTGCATTTAGGTATTAATCGCTAAGAACCCACACTTTTTTATACTAAATTAATGAAATATTATAAAACAAACAATAAAAAATAGCTAAGTTTTTTAAATAATAAGTGAATTTTTCTATAAATTGCTAAAAACCACTCTTTTTTAATTAAAATTATTAAAATATTTTATACAAACAATAAAAAATAGCTAAATTGTTTAAATGATAGGTGCATTTAGGTATTAATTGCTAAGAACCCACACTTTTGTATACTAAATTAATGAAATATTATAAAACAAACAATAAAAAATAGCTAAGTTTTTTAAATAATAAGTGAATTTTGCTATAAATTGCTAAAAACCACTCTTTTTTAAATAAAATTATAGAAATATTTTATACAAACAATAAAAAATAGCTAAATTATTTAAATGATAGGTGCATTTAGGTATTAATCGCTAAGAACCCACACTTTTTGATACTAAATTAATGAAATATTATAAAACAAACAATAAAAAATAGCTAAGTTTTTTAAATAATAAGTGAATTTTTCTATAAATTGCTAAAAACCACTCTTTTTTAATTAAAATTATAGAAATATTTTATACAAACAATAAAAAATAGCTAAATTATTTAAATGATAGGTGCATTTAGGTATTAATCGCTAAGAACCCACACTTTTTGATACTAAATTAATGAAATATTATAAAACAAACAATAAAAAATAGCTAAGTTTTTTAAATAATAAGTGAATTTTTCTATAAATTGCTAAAAACCACTCTTTTTTAATTAAAATTATTGAAATATTTTATACAAACAACAAAAAATTGCTAAATTGTTTAAATGATAGGTGCATTTAGGTATTAATCGCTAAGAACCCACACTTTTTGATACTAAATTAATGAAATATTATAATACAAACAATAAAAAATAGCTAAGTTTTTTAAATAATAAGTGAATTTTTCTATAAATTGCTAAAAACCACTCTTTTTTAATTAAAAATATTGAAATATTTTATACAAACAATAAAAAATAGCTAAATTGTTTAAATGATAGGTGCATTTAGGTATTAATCGCTAAGAACCCACACTTTTTGATACTAAATTAATGAAATATTATAAAACAAACAATACAAAATAGCTAAGTTTTTTAAATAATAAGTGAATTTTGCTATAAATTGCTAAAAACCACTCTTTTTTAATTAAAATTATTGAAATATTTTATACAAGCAATAAAAAATAGCTAAATTGTTTAAATAATAGGTGCATTTAGGTATTAATCGCTAAGAACCCACACTTTTTGATACTAAATTAATGAAATATTATAAAACAAACAATAAAAAATAGCTAAGTTTTTTAAATAATAAGTGAATTTTGCTATAAATTGCTAAAAACCACTCTTTATTAATTAAAATTATTGAAATATTTTATACAAACAATAAAAAATAGCTAAATTGTTTAAATAATAGGTGAATTTAGCTATTAATCGCTAAAAACGCACACTTTGTGATACTAAATTAATGAAATATTATAAAACAAACAATAAAAAATAGCTAAGTTTTTTAAATAATAAGTGAATTTTGCTATAAATTGCTAAAAACCACTCTTTTTTAATTAAAATTATTGAAATATTTTATACAAACAATAAAAAATAGCTAAATTGTTTAAATAATAGGTGAATTAAGCTATTAACCGCTAAAAACCACTCTTTCTTAAATAAAATAAAAAACCACTCTTTTTGAAATAAAAATATTGAAATATTATAAAACAAACAATAAAAAATTGCGAAATTATTTAAATAAAAGGTGAATTTAGCTATTAATCGCTAAAAACCCACACTTGTTGATACTAAATTAATGAAATATTATAAAACAAACAATACAAAAAAGCTAAGTTTTTTAAATAATAAGTGAATTTTTCTATAAATTGCTAAAAACCACTCTTTTTTAATTAAAATTATTGAAATATTTTATACAAACAATAAAAAATAGCTAAATTGTTTAAATAATAGGTGCATTTAGGTATTAATCGCTAAGAACCCACACTTTTTGATACTTAATTAATGAAATATTATAAAACAAACAATAAAAAATAGCTAAGTTTTTTAAATAATAAGTGAATTTTGCTATAAATTGCTAAAAACCACTCTTTTTTAATTAAAATTATTGAAATATTTTATACAAACAATAAAAAATAGCTAAATTGTTTAAATAATAGGTGCATTTAGGTATTAATCGCTAAAAACCCACACTTTTTGATACTAAATTAATGAATTATTATAAAACAAACAATAAAATTAGCTAAATTGTTTAAATGATAGGTGAATTCAGCTATTAATCGCTAAAAACCCACACTTTGTGATACTAAATTAATGAAATATTATAAAACAAACAATAAAAAATAGCTAAATTGTTTAAATAATAGGTGAATTGAGCTATTAACCGCTAAAAACCACTCTTTCTTAAATAAAATAAAAAACCACTCTTTTTGAAATAAAAATATTGAAATATTATAAAACAAACAATAAAAAATTGCGAAATTATTTAAATAAAAGGTGAATTTAGCTATTAATCGCTAAAAACCCACACTTGTTGATACTAAATTAATGAAATATTATAAAACAAACAATACAAAAAAGCTAAGTTTTTTAAATAATAAGTGAATTTTTCTATAAATTGCTAAAAACCACTCTTTTTTAATTAAAATTATTGAAATATTTTATACAAACAATAAAAAATAGCTAAATTGTTTAAATAATAGGTGCATTTAGGTATTAATCGCTAAGAACCCACACTTTTTGATACTTAATTAATGAAATATTATAAAACAAACAATAAAAAATAGCTAAGTTTTTTAAATAATAAGTGAATTTTGCTATAAATTGCTAAAAACCACTCTTTTTTAATTAAAATTATTGAAATATTTTATACAAACAATAAAAAATAGCTAAATTGTTTAAATAATAGGTGAATTAAGCTATTAACCGCTAAAAACCACTCTTTCTTAAATAAAATAAAAAACCACTCTTTTTGAAATAAAAATATTGAAATATTATAAAACAAACAATAAAAAATTGCTAAATTATTTAAATAATAGGTGAATTTAGCTATTAATCGCTAAAAAAACCACACTTTTTGATACTAAATTAATGAATTATTATAAAACAAACAATAAAATTAGCTAAATTGTTTAAATGATAGGTGAATTTAGCTATTAATCGCTAAAAACCCACACTTTGTGATACTAAATTAATGAAATATTATAAAACAAACAATAAAAATAACTGAATTTTTTAAATAATAGGTGAATTTAGGTATTAGTCGCTGAAAACCCACACTTTTTGTTATTAAATTAATGAAATATTATAAAACAAACAATAAAAAATAGGTACATTTTTTAAATAATAGGTGAATTTAACTATTAATCGCTAAAAACCACCGTTTTTTAAATAAAATTGTTGAAATATTATAAAACAAACAATAAATCGCTAAAAACCGCTAAAAGAATTCTACATAGTAAAATTCTGCAACACTTAAATAATATCTTACAAAAAAAAGTCATGATATCAAAAACCATTAGTTAGAGTGACCAACTATATACAAAATTAATTACATATGATTTTAAACAAAAAGAAAAATAAAACAAGCAATTTTATTTTGTTTATTTAAAAATTTAAAATAATAATTGAAATAAAAATCAGTAAACAACATAAGTAATAACACAAGTAAAGCAAATCAATGGGAATGTTGCTGGGCAATACGTAATTAACTATCTGAAATTCGGCCCTTATAAGAAGTAAACGGGTAAAATCTGAATATATATGCATGCACAGCGTGTAGTTTGCATACTTTTTTTTGTATGTACCTTATATTTTGAGGACATTTGCATATTATGAGGCCTGTCCTCAAAGTTTTACTTGCTTTACGTGTAATATGAAGACATTTTTTACGAATTTCTTTTTTTTTAGCACATAAAAATTATTATTATTTATACATAAAAGTTCTTACAGAAGCTTAAAGGAGTTGCGTCTTAATACGTATTTTGCAATTTGTCCATATTTTCAAATTTTTAAATTCGCTGTTAGATGAATTCCAGGAAAACGGGAGGAGATGGGCGGTTGAAATTTGATGGAATTTGTGGACAAAGTGGACTTTTATTAAAATTAATTATCAGAAGCTTAAAGGTGTTGCGTCTTTATACGTTTTTCTTTTATAATATTTCAATAATTTTATTTTAAAAGGGTGGTTTTTAGCGATTAATAGCTAAATTCACTTATTATTTAAAAAAACTTAGCTATTTTTTATTGTTTGTTTTATAATATTTCATTAATTTAGTATAAAAAAGTGTGGGTTCTTAGCGATTAATACCTAAATGTACCTATCATTTAAACAATTTAGCTATTTTTTATTGTTTGTATAAAATATTTCAATAATTTTAATTAAAAAAGAGTGGTTTTTAGCAATTTATAGAAAAATTCACTTATTATTTAAAAAACTTAGCTATTTTTTATTGTTTGTTTTATAATATTTCATTAATTTAGTATAAAAAAGTGTGGGTTCTTAGCGATTAATACCTAAATGCACCTATCATTTAAACAATTTAGCTATTTTTTATTGTTTGTGTAAAATATTTCAATAATTTTAATTAAAAAAGAGTGGTTTTTAGCAATTTATAGAAAAATTCACTTATTATTTAAAAAACTTAGCTATTTTTTATTGTTTGTTTTATAATATTTCATTAATTTAGTATCAAAAAGTGTGGGTTCTTAGCGATTAATACCTAAATGCACCTATCATTTAAACAATTTAACTATTTTTTATTGTTTGTATAAAATATGTCTATAATTTTAATTAAAAAAGAGTGGTTTTTAGCAATTTATAGAAAAATTCACTTATTATTTAAAAAACTTAGCTATTTTTTATTGTTTGTTTTATTATATTTCATTAATTTAGTATCAAAAAGTGTGGGTTCTTAGCGATTAATACCTAAATGCACATATCATTTAAACAATTTAGCTATTATTTATTGTGTGTTTTATAATATTTCAATACTTTTCTTAAAAAAAGGGTGGTTTTTAGCGATTAATAGCTAAATTCACTTATTATTTAAAAAAATTCTGGAGATGGAAAACGATGGAGAATAGTATTGTCCACAAATCCTAATCATTTTTTTTCGCCCACGTTGACTCCTTTTCCAGAAATCTGGATTCATCCCCTAGAGAATTCAAAAGAGTAAATTGGTCATAAGTCGGTCCAACTCGCTCTGTTAAAAATTCTGGAGATGGAAAACGATGGAGAATAGTATTATTGAGGTTTTTTGTTTTCCTCACGGGCTAATATCAATCGTTTTTTTACCAAATGTAATTAAAAAACATTTATGGTTAATTTATTTTCTTTTCCCAACGTTTCGTTCGCTTTTTTCGAACTTCATCAGGGGTTATTTTTATTCCATAAAAATAAATTAGGGTTTACATTTGTATTGCACTTTTTAACTATTTTATATTAAAGACTGGACTACACGACACAGAAATAAATAAATAATTAATAAGTAAAATACAACACAAACACCGAATAAAAGTCAAACTTAATGTAAATATCACAGAACTATAACTAATTATAATCATTAACTATTGCAGCGGACAAATCCTAATCATTTTTTTTCGCCCACGTTGACTCCTTTTCCAGAAATCTGGATTCATCCCCTAGAGAATTCAAAAGAGTAAATTGGCCATAAGTCGGTCCAACTTGTTCTGTTAAAATTTCTGGGGATGGAAAACGATGGAGAATAGTATTGTCCACAAATCCTAACTATTTTTTTTCGCCCACGTTGACTCCTTTTCCAGAAATCTGGATTCATCCCCTAGAGAATTCAAAAGAGTAAATTGGCCATAAGTCGGTCCAACTCGCTCTGTTAAAAATTCTGGGGATGGAAAATGATGGAGAATAGTACTGTCCACAAATCCCAATCATTTTTTTTTCGCCCACGTTGACTTCTTTTCCAGAAATCTGGATTCATCCCCTAGAGAATTCAAAAGAGTAAATTGGCCATAAGTCGGTCCAACTTGCTCTGTTAAAATTTCTGGGGATGGAAAACGATGGAGAATAGTATTGTCCACAAATCCTTATCATTTTTTTTCACCCACGTTGACTCCTTTTCCAGAAATCTGGATTCATCCCCTAGAGAATTCAAAAGAGTAAATTGGCCATAAGTCGGTCCAATTTGCTCTGTTAAAATTTCTGGGGATGGAAATCGATGGAGAATAGTATTGTCCACAAATCCTAATCATTTTTTTTTCGCCCACGTTGACTCCTTTTCCAGAAATCTGGACTTATCCATTATTACAGCATAAACATTAGGTCGGTTAACTGGTTAACATTGTTCTGTAAGAATAACAGAATGTGTCCATGGTTATAAATTTTAAAACTTAACTACACACACATAAAGATTTCAGTAATTTTATTTGAAAAAGAGTGGTTTTTAGCGATTTATAGCAAAATGCACTTATTATTTCAAAAACTTGGCTATTTTTTATTGTTTGTTTTATAATATTTCAATAATTTTATTTCAAAAAGGGTTTGTTATACCAATTAATAGCTAAATTCACCAATTATTTAAAAAATGTAAGTATTTTTTATTGTTTGTTTAAAAGATTTCAATAATTTTATTTAAAAAGGAGTGGTTTTTAGCGATTTATAGCCAAATTCACCTATTATTTAAAAAACTTAGCTATTTTTTATTGATTGTTTTAAAATAGTTCAATAATTTTATTTATTATAAAAAAACACAATTAAGTGAATTTAGCTATGAATCGCTAAAAAAACAAAATTGAAATATTATGAAACAAAAACGTATAATGACGCCACACCTTTAAGCTTCTGGTAATAAATTTTCATAAAAGTCCACTTTGTCCAAAAATTCCATCAAATTTCATATGCCCATCTCCTCCCGTTTTCCTGGAATTCATCTTACAGTGAATTTCAAAATTTGAAATTATGGACAAATTGAAAAATTCGTATAATGACGCAACACCTTTAAGCTTCTGATAATTAATTTTCATAAGAGACCACTTTGTCCACAAATTTCATCAAATTTCATATGCCCATCTCCTCCCGTTTTCCTGGAATTCATCTTACAGTGAATTTCAAAATTTGAAATTATGGACAAATTGAAAAATTCGTATAATGACGCAACACCTTTAAGCTTCTGATAATTAATTTTCATAAGAGACCACTTTGTCCACAAATTTCGTCAAATTTCATATGCCCATCTCCTCCCGTTTTCCTGGAATTCATCTTACAGTGAATTTCAAAATTTGAAATTATGGACAAATTAAAAAATTCGTATAAAGACGCAACACCTTTAAGCTTCTGGTAATTAATTTTCCTAAAAGACCACATCTCCTCCCCATTTCCTGAAATTTATCTAACAATGAAATTCAAAATTTGAAAATACGGACAAATTGAAAAAAGCAACACCTTAAAGCTTCTGATAACTAATTTTCATAAAAGTCCACTTTGTCCACAAATTTCATCTAGCAGTGAATTTCAAAGTATGGACAAATTGAAAAATTCGTTAAAGACGCAACACCTTTAAGCTTCTGATAATAACTTTTCATAAAAGTCAAATTTTTTGCATAGAAACAATTATATGAAATTGAAAACGACGTGGGCAAGGTGATTTTATGTACATGGTGGCGGGAAATGCTACAACAAAAACCATAGTTTTTTGTTTTAGATTGTTAGTGCTTACAGTTTGAAATGTCATCCATTTGTAATAAAACATTGTTAAGCTAAAAACAATCAGTTTAAACTGTCAAAATTGCTGCCACCTCATATAAATTTGCCCTGGACATGTATAATAATGTTTATGTGCTATTTATTTGTTTCTTTCACTCTTGCAAGTAGTATAGGGCTGACTTCAACCTCACATATATACAAATATTTAAATGGCGTTAAAAATAAAAAAATCCGTAAAAAATGTCTTCAATCTACAATGTCTTCATATTACACGTAAAGTTTATTTTTCTTTTTGTTTAAAATCATATGTAATTAGGTTTGTATATAGTTGGTCACTCTGACTAATGGTTTTTGATATCATGAGTTTTTTTTTTTAAGATATTATTTAAGTGTTGTAGTATTTTACTATGTAGAATTCTTTTAGCGGGTTTTCTTGCAAAAAATCACTATAATGCTCAATGTTAGCGTTTCAATAAGTAATTTTTTGTGTTGGTAACACTAACAAACTAAAACGCAAATTTTCTGAAATATGCGTCAAAGTATGGCAACATTAATTTTCTCATACGCAGCATGTTCTTTGAGTGCATGGTCTCACACATTACGCTACGAATATATATGTCCTCAATTGTTGCGATACATACTTAATTCGATATTTGGGGCTTTTTAACCGGCCATTAAATAAACTATGCTTATAAACAGTTAAAGTAATCCAGAATTTATCCAAAAATGGTATAAAACAATCGATTTTTTTGTGTCCTCATCCTATCCGCTATGCATACATATATATATATATATATATATATATATATATATATATATATATATACTTTATGGGGTCATAGATGAATATTAAAAAAGTTGCACCCTCAACAAAAAGCTTTGTATACTCTACTCACAACTAGTTTTGGTGGTGGGTATAAAACAAGTTAGAGGGCTATATTCGGCGTTGTCCACAACACTTTGTTTATATGTGGCGTATGAGTAACATTTGCCAATTGAAATATTACTCATACTGAAGATGATTTTTCCATAATAGTTAGGGTTTCTAAAATTAGGGGCCTAAATAGGCTTGCCAGATCGAAATTGGCAAAAAGCTTGACATTAAAAAGGAAAAGCATAATTTTTCTTGGCAATTAAAAATTCGGTTTAATGAACAAACAAATTTATATGACTGTTTAGTTTGTTATTTTTACCATACTGATGTTATACGTCTTTCCGTCCGTTGGTTTGTCTTTCCGTGTATGTATTTTAAAAGGGTTTTCTGAAGAAGATTTTTATAACGCGTATACCAGATCGGTACAGTAGTAGCTGCGATATCAGCAATCAGTTATAAATACCTCTTATTTCTACACATAAATCTTTACTTTTTTAAGTCTGGTTATAATTTCAAAAGATTTTGTTATTCGTGCTTAATTCCCAGTTTTTATTATTGATAAAAACAAAGGGTTAAAGGGATAAGCTATTCCTATGCATTTCACTGGTTGCTTAGGCCAGATCATCAGGAAACTTCATCCATAAAGGTTTTAGACAAACTAAAGATATTAAACCAAATAAAACTGTTAAACGTATAAGAATTATAGCAACAGTTCCACTTGTAACAATATCAAAGTTTAAACAAAACACATCAACAATAAACAACAGTGGGTTCATCTCATCTTACATTTCCCCACTACAATTAGTTGAAATTCTCTCAACATTAATTGTAGTTGTAAGTAGGTTAAGAAAAACAAAATGAAAAAAACAACAACTTACAAAAGATGTTGTCAATTAAGTGTTTTTTAGGCCGTGCACTGCCTGTTTATTATCAAAAAGTAATTTCAATTTTTGGGAATACAAAATTTTAATTTCAAAAGATTTTGTTATTCGTGCTTAATTCCCAGTTTTTATTATTGATAAAAACACTTGAAATTTATTGTTGATGGGATAAGCTATTCCTATGCATTTCACTGGTTGCTTAGGCCAGATCATCAGGAAACTTCATCCATAAAGGTTTTAGACAAACTAAAGATATTAAACCAAATAAAACTGTTAAGCGTATAAGAATTATAGCAACAGTTCCACTTGTAACAATATCAAAGTTTAAACAAAACACATCAACAATAAACAACAGTGGGTTCATCTCATCTTACATTTCCCCACTACAATTAGTTGAAATTCTCTCAACATTAATTGTAGTTGTAAGTAGGTTAAGAAAAACAAAATGAAAAAAACAACAACTTACAAAAGATGTTGTCAATTAAGTGTTTTTTAGGCCGTGCACTGCCTGTTTATTATCAAAAAGTAATTTCAATTTTTGGGAATACAAAATTTTAATTTCAAAAGATTTTGTTATTCGTGCTTAATTCTGGTTATAATTTAAGAATCTTATCTAACAACATTCCCGTAAAATAAACTTGGTAGAATACTGGTAGTGAAAATAACAAAATCGTTCTAAAAATGAACTAGTTATAGACAAATAACTACCTTATTCTGCCAGAAAGCATGGTTTTGGTACAGTAACGCCCATTTCAAATGAGATATGAGAACTTAATTTGGCTCAGATATTTCGTATAATATATCTAAATCCGAAATTGATTTCCAAAGCTAAAATTGAAACATGAAGTTAATTGATTATGCAAAAAATGAAAAACAAATAAGTCTCTGACAATCTTTCTGCTATACAATCTTCTTTGGGATACAAATTCACTTATACTACATTTACATCTACGCCAAATCTAGTACTTACGAGATTTCGAGCCAAATCTAGTTTTTTTTGACTATATTTCCCATACAAAACAAAATCTACTTCATGACTAGATTTCGATGACATCTACTTCATGACTAGATTTCGATGACATCTACTTAAAATCTAGTAGTACTATATTGATTTTCAATATAGTACTAAACAATACTTCCCTACACAAGAAAAAATGACATTTAAAAAAAAAACAAACAAAAATTGTTAAAAAAAAAAAATTAAAAAGTTTTATAAAAATTGTAAAAAAAAATAAAAAAGACGAATAATGTTGATAAATTTGATTATTAATAAAAGGTAATGCAAATTTTTTAATGTATATATCATTTTGTCTTTGGATGTGTAACGAAAAAAACTTTTAGTCAGTTGTTTTGTTATAAAAACAAAATCTCGCTTATGGGTAATTCCATGTCAAAACGACCAAGAGTGCGACACAACCCCTTCCGATTTTAATGAAATTTGGTGAGAAGGTTCCTTTTATCTTATAAGGAACATATATGAAAAAAAAAAATTTTGCAATTTGTTTTTCGAAAGTTATGGCATATTCAAAATGTCATAATTTCGCCGAATTAGCCGAATGTGTTGAGCTTATTTCTTCAATATCTTGAAAACTACTTGACATACGAAGATGATTTTAATGTCATTTTAAAGAGAATACTTGGGGCTACAAACATTATATTGGAAAAAAAAAAATTTTTTTTGAAAAATGTAATATCTGCAAAATGTTTAATTTTAAAAACGGACTAAGTCAAAAACTTATTTTTTTATTTGGCTGATTTTTTTTTTTTTGTATAATACCTTAAACTGTTCTGGTCATATATTTGACCTATGTAGGAGCATCCTACGTGCAGCAGGGGCCAAATTAAAGAATTTTATTAAGCCGCAATATTTGTATGGTATAGCGCGTAGGATGCTCTTACATGGGTCAAATATATGACCAACCCCACTTTATTATTTATTGCCGAATTTCGGGTTTTTTAGTTATTTTAATAAACTAAACCGTTTTTGAGTTACGCGAATATATGCTGTGCAGCCTCTTACATTTTCGAAATAACGGTATATCTTGAAAACAAAAACTAACCTAAAAAAACGATTAGCTCCACTGGATTCAGCGTCCCAAATTAGGGTAAAATGCCAGGTGCGCGGCTGAACTGTTTTTTGCAACTTGCACAGTGTACTTATTGCTCAAAATTACAATGTTAAATTTCAATTTTAATATTATTTTTTTGAAGGTTGCGAAAGGAAAAAAATCATATCTTAAAAAAGAAAAAAAAAAACACCTCCTTCAAAGTTTCAGAATTTTTAAAGAACAGTTTGAGGTATTATACAAAAAAAAATCAGCCAAATAAAAAAATTAGTTTTTGACTTAGTCCGTTTTTAAAATTAAACATTTTGCAGATATTACATTTTTCAAAAAAAAATTTTTTTTTTCCAATATATTGTTTGTAGCCCCAAGTATTCTCTTTAAAATGACATTAAAATCATCTTCGTATGTCAAGTAGTTTTCAAGATATTGAAGAAATAAGCTCAACACATTCGGCTAATTCGGCGAAATTATGACATTTTGAATATGCCATAACTTTCGAAAAACAAATTGCAAAATTTTTTTTCGTTCATATATGTTCCTTATAAGATAAAAGGAACCTTCTCACCAAATTTCATTAAAATCGGAAGGGGTCGTGTCCCACTCTTGGTCGTTTTGACATGGAATTACCCTTATGTCAAAAAAGTATAAAGTAAACGCACTAGATTTCGAAGAAGATTTTAAAACAAATCTACAAGATTTCGGCCTAATGTAATTGTAGTATCCCAGCAAAAACTTTGCTTACAAAATAAGCAGAAAAATAATGAGAATTTGACGAGCCGACTACTTACTTTTCTACTAGAAAAAGTACTTATTTTTGTTCGAGATGTCCCAAAAGTAATCCTTTATAACTTAGCCTATTATAATCTAAAAAATAATATGTTTTTTTATACTTAAAATTTTTATAAAAATATATAGTTACACTAAGTCAATAAAGTAAAATTTTTTTATTTTTTATTTTTTGTTTCTGTCTCTGGCGGGATTCGATCGCGCAACCTCGGTGCTGATAGACTAGCTCGCTACCAGCTAGTCCACCGAGGCAGTGTAGTTTTTGTATTAAAAAACTATGTTTTTTGACTATAATGACTATAATGACATTTTTATTGTCATAATGAAAATTTAAATTTTTCTGTATATTTAAGATATAATAATAAAGTTATTATTTAATATATAACTAATAATCCAAAAAGTGGTGAATAAAGCTACAAAGTAATGAATTCTTGAAGTCATTAAAATTAGGATTGTAAGTAAAGTTTTTGCTGGGATTAGTTCTTTTCGACAATTCATTTTAACTGCAGGCAAAATATAAATAGCACGATTTATAATGTTTGCTTTTTCTTGATTTTTCTTGACAGTTTAATGGAAACTTTTTTTAAATTCCGATTTAGCTTGGCATATTATATTTGTTCTTGATTCTTGTCACACATTGAAAAAGCTTCACAATCAAGCCAAACCAAACCCGTCTGGCAGCCCTAGGCCTAATTCTGGCAGTCATGATCGAGTACCTTCGAAACAAATCGAAATTATTTTTTCAGTATAGTGAAACTCAAATTAATGCTTTACAACACTGACAAAAACAATTGCGATTCGTTCAGTATTAACTGAAATAATTAAATTGATTCGAATCGAGAAAGTACTCGATCGCGACTGCCAGAATTAGGACCCAGGGTTCAAAAATAACTAATGTATTAGACAGGAATACGCATAATTTTAAATACAAGCTAACAAAAAGTCTTAAAATTATTAAATCATTTAGATAAAAATAAAGTGATAAAAAAATGATTTTTTTTCCAAAAAAAAAAAAAAAAAAAAAAAAAAAATTATGTTTCTGAAACGATTGCTCATATTAATCATTTACTTTTCTTAAAGGAAATTTTATTGCGGAGTTTCGGTTTTTTTTTTAGTAATTTCAATACACTAAAACGTTTTTGAGTTACGCGAATATATGTTGTGCAACCTCCTCCATTTTCGAAATAACGGTACATATCGAAAACAAAATCTAACTTAAAAAAAACGGAAATATGCTTAACCGCCATTTGCTCGGCTTGTCTAATTTTGCAACTAGCACAGTGTAATACTAATACAATAGCAATACTCAAAAATATTTAACCATTGGCAACTTTTTAATATTACAATTTGTTAAATTTCAAGTTTAAAATGATGTAACCGACATCATTTTCAATTATAGCTTTTTTTAATAAATAACTTTATTGGCAACACTTGCATCATCTCCTTAAATGTCGTGGTCACATAAGGCACCGTTACGATTTTATAGCAAGAACAATTTTGAGGTAACCGACAAATTTCATACAAATTTTATATAAAACAAAATAAAAAAAACACTCTCCTGTAAAATTTTATTTTTTTTGGTTACATAATTTTTGCTATTAGAGCTCGATTTGTTTTCAATAATTCTTTATTGAGGACAACGTAAACTACCATTGCATTTTATCGTGTTTCAAACCACATTGACGATAAGATGCATGCAATGTTCGCTTACGTTGTCCTCTACTAAAAAAAAATAATAATGTAAATTTTTATGTAATTTAAAATTAAAATTTTTTAATGTTTTGGTTTTATTATCATTCTTTGTGATAATAAAAAAAAAGAAATAAAAAATAAATAAACCTGAGGGGATACTGACTGTCTCCACACAGTCAGTATCCCCTTTTTTCAAGTCCAGTCTTGCAAACTCATCGGCCATTTTATTACCGGTGATGTTGCTTTGACCAGGTACCTATCATACACTCGCTACATACTCTTCTAATACATCCCTTAGAGCTCATTTACAATCTTTTACTAGTTTGGAACTCACAAAATAGCCCATATAAGCCCTACGAGCTGTCCACATCCCAATAAAAAATTTTATCATTTTGCGAAGCACTAAAGGTACATTTAAAAAAATAAGCGCACAATTATGCGCTACGCAATAAGACATACAGAAATGAAGTAAAGTAAGTGAAAAAACTCTCAACAACTTTTATAAAAAAAAAATAACATTTCAAGTGCTACGGCATTCCCTTACTACGAAGCAGGTTTGTAAGGGAGAATAATAAAAAATAACTGTATCAAAACAATCAGTGTGTAAATATGATCGTTACATCCAACAATGGTTATGTGCGCTGAATAATGCGCTTTATGTGCCAAAAATGTATTGCTTCAAAGTGGGAACTCGCCATATAAAATTCATGTCTTCCGTAAGCGCAATGGTAAGCGAAACCCTTATGTTTCTCCCTAACAAACCTGCTTCGTTGGAAGCTCCATTTTTTATTGGGATCATACTGACCTTCGAGCCCCAGCAATGTTACCCCTTACCAATTCTAAGGCCTTCAAAATCCCTAGCAACTCCACCAAAAATATACTGATGTCATCAGGAAGCCTATGCGACCTTTTAATATATATCTGTGGCCGTATGGAAAAACTAGATAACTCCATTTTTTGAAAACGCGAGAAAAACACATTTAAAGTTTTAAACATATTTCGCTAATTATTTCATATGAATTTAAGTTATTATGAATGCGCATTTAACAAAACATAATTTTAAAATATGTTAAAGATTATTAGTATTGTGGTTATTTTATTGAACTATTTATGGTTTTTAATCCAAATTTTTAATATTTTTAATTAGGCTTAAGTTCATTAAATTTAATTTTCATTAAATTATTTTTATGAAGAAAGGAATTTTACAACATGAAAATCAATTAAAATTTACTGATAATTTTTCATTCTTGACTCAATCTGGGCTCGAACCCAGGTGTTTACGGACAGGTTACCCTGACATGTTTCGATTGCAACCACTCAATCTCCTCAGAGGGCTTGCCGTTTAACACTCGCAGCCATCGACGACTGCTGACGTCATTAGTCAAACATCAATCCTTAAACCAAATTGTATTCAACCTTTGGTAGATCGAAATTTGCTTTGAATGATTATCTATTTTAATTTATTTTAACATGTTATTCCTTTACTTCTGTTTTTTCGTACTTTTGTCAAGAATTCTTCTTGAAGTTCAAAGTACATATTTTTTGTTTTTTCATTTGTTTGTCTTTCTTTTTCTTGTTGACCTTTTTCAGCACAACTTGAAGGACAAATACAAACATAGAGCTCGTGCCTTAGCTTTAACAATTATTAGTATTGTGGTTATTTTATTGAACTATTTATGGTTTTTAATCCAAATTTTTAATATTTTTAATTAGGCTTAAGTTCATTAAATTTAATTTTCATTAAATTATTTTTATGAAGAAAGGAATTTTACAACATGAAAATCAATTAAAATTTACTGATAATTTTTCATTCTTGACTCAATCTGGGCTCGAACCCAGGTGTTTACGGACAGGTTACCCTGACATGTTTCGATTGCAACCACTCAATCTCCTCAGAGGGCTTGCCGTTTAACACTCGCAGCCATCGACGACTGCTGACGTCATTAGTCAAACATCAATCCTTAAACCAAATTGTATTCAACCTTTGGTAGATCGAAATTTGCTTTGAATGATTATCTATTTTAATTTATTTTAACATGTTATTCCTTTACTTCTGTTTTTTCGTACTTTTGTCAAGAATTCTTCTTGAAGTTCAAAGTACATATTTTTTGTTTTTTCATTTTGATTAAAAACCATAAATAGTTCAATAAAATAACCACAATACTAATAATTGTTAAAGCTAAGGCACGAGCTCTATGTTTGTATTTGTCCTTCAAGTTGTGCTGAAAAAGGTCAACAAGAAAAAGAAAGACAAACAAATGAAAAAACAAAAAATATGTACTTTGAACTTCAAGAAGAATTCTTGACAAAAGTACGAAAAAACAGAAGTAAAGGAATAACATGTTAAAATAAATTAAAATAGATAATCATTCAAAGCAAATTTCGATCTACCAAAGGTTGAATACAATTTGGTTTAAGGATTGATGTTTGACTAATGACGTCAGCAGTCGTCGATGGCTGCGAGTGTTAAACGGCAAGCCCTCTGAGGAGATTGAGTGGTTGCAATCGAAACATGTCAGGGTAACCTGTCCGTAAACACCTGGGTTCGAGCCCAGATTGAGTCAAGAATGAAAAATTATCAGTAAATTTTAATTGATTTTCATGTTGTAAAATTCCTTTCTTCATAAAAATAATTTAATGAAAATTAAATTTAATGAACTTAAGCCTAATTAAAAATATTAAAAATATGTTAAAGATTCCTAGTTCCATTGAACTAATTTTTGGACATTAGAACCGAAAATCAATGTCAGTTATCATGTTTTTTCGAAAAATGGAGTTATCTAGTTTTTCCGAAAAAACTTTATTTCTTTAATTTATTTAAAAATTTTATGGAATTAAGGCAACTTAAGTAATGATTTGTTGAAAAACATCAACTATTTGACTCAGCACGTTAATTTATCCGTTTTTTTTTTACGAAAAAATTGAGATTTCCAGTTTTTTTCAAAAAAAAAAGATTTTTCCTTTTGTGAAAAATAAGCCGAGCTTTTATCTGTTTTTATGCGTAAACTTAATTAAATGAGTTTACAATTAAAAAAATATTATTGTTTAAGTATATTTTTTTTTTTTAATTTGCGAAAAAAATATGCTGTCAAAAAGTTGTGGATCATTTCCTTTTTTCTTTCTTTCTAAAAACTAAATCCGCTATCATATTATAGTTACGACAAAATTGCATTTATATATATTCCAGAGCACCGTGTAAAATGCATCTAATTTGCAAAAATCTAAATTATTTACATAGAAAGATGATGTACTTGGCAAAAGAAAAAATTTGATACCCATATCGCCCTATTTAACACAAAGGGCTACCACCCCATTGCATTTTTGTCAAAACGCGAACTAGCACGAATTTCAAAAAAAACCTGAGACACGTATTTAATTAAATCGACTAAAGATTAAAATATGTTAATTTGGCATTTTTATTACAAACAACCACGAACAAAAAATTCAAAAACCGTTATTTTTTATAGAATATCCTTAAAAAAGGACATGGGTGATCTTCCTTGGACAAATTATATATACAGTTGGAAGCGTCTTAAAAAACCTTTCTTATGATACCCATATTGTATATGTTGGTAAGGAAACAGATCCTCAAATTAACAAAACATGCAAAAATATACCCTTTTTCAAAATGGTCCAGCTCACGAGAGGTCAGAGCACTTTTTTGGTGAGTCGCTCTAATATGCATATAAAGAATTCATATAATATTCTTTGAATTTTCTGGAGTTGCAATTGTTATCTTTAACATTTTGACCCAAAGAACTTGCGACCCAAATTTGTTCTATTACGCTCTTTCCATCTTAGTTTTCGAAACAACGTCGTTTTAAACTTCTTATTTTTCTGTTTTGTATTGGAGTTATCTTGTTTTTTAAAAAATGCATGGAGTTATCTAGTTTTTACACAAAAATTGGTATTTCTCTGATTTTGGTTTTTCAAATAACTTTTAAATGAGAAACTATATCAAAATTTCGATCTGACAGAGTGATAGTAAATAAAACATGCTTTCTATTTTTGGTGTTATGTCAGTTTACGAAAAAAGTGGAGGTAACTAGTTTTTCCCGTTTTACCCGTGCCCCATATCCAGGAATCATCAGTAGCAATAGAAAATCACTCGTACAACCTGCCTTGACCTGACCAGCTCTCCGCAGACGTAATCCAGGGACCCGGGCGTGCCTAGGCAATAACCACTAATAACATAATAAGCTATATGTCGCCCATATCGTCGTGCCGAAGTTATCTTGCCGTATATCGCAAAAATTTTTTTTTGGGAAATCGAATCTTAAGGTTCAAATTATTATTCACAAAAATGTACGTGAACAACAAAATGGCTTCGGAATATCTCATTAACTATAAGAGATAGAGACGTGAGGATTCCGCAGATCGATAGATCTGTTAAATTTACCAGAGGAAAAGGTCCTATCTCATTTTTTTCGATTTTGTGATATACGACAAGATAACTCCGGAACGACGATATATATCCGACATAATAGCAATAATGTCGCTCAAAAGTCCTGATCGATTTTCCGGAAACTTGTGTGAAAAAGTCTACAATGATTTGTTTGGATGGTCGCCCATGCGTCGTCAAGAATTTTCTATGGTCGTACATCCGTCGTTAGGGATGTGTTTAACCCTTTGACGACGAATGGGACACATATGTCCCATTTAGTTTTTGCGTCATTACAGCTACATTTTCCAATGGATTTTGATCTAACTTGCGGTTTTCGATGAAAAACGCATCCTTTCTTTAGTATTCGTGCCAACGGTAAGGGTTTGTTGTATCAACTGGGCTTAAAAGTTTCTCAAAGTCAAAAATTTGATTTTTTTTTTGCCATTTTAGTTTGCTGATATCTTGGGCTCTAATGGATACTGTTCGATAAAATTTTAGTATTATATGCACCAATGCGTTATGTAAATATATAATTAAACGCATTTGAAATTGGTTCTATAGTTTTCTCGATAGTTCTGAAAATATGATGGGACATATGTGTCCCACTCGTCGTCAAAGGTGAAAAAAAGGCGATTTTTTTTTTTAATTTTATTTAGTATGTTACCATTAAAAAACAAAGAAAGCATAAACAATTCAGTAAAAACATAAACGCAAAACTCCAAATATTATTTTTAATTATGAGATCCTATAAATATTTCAGATAAACTAAATCAAAATCGAATTTAGTTATGGTAAATTTCAAAACAATTTCTGTTTCCAGTAAAGCACATTGGTTTATTGCATGCGTAACAAATCGTGTTTGTTCGACTTTCGATTCCATTTTTTGTGCAAACAACACATCGCTTCCTGACTCCTCCTTTCATTCTTGCTTGGTAATGTCCAGCTAAATTTGATACCGCCCCCAATTTTGACCGTTTAACGGATTCTCGTGGTGTTGAGGTAATACCAACTTTTCGGCTACAAAAGCCGTCTATTAACTGTGTAGCTAACTGCGTGCGAAATTCCAGATGTTTTATTGAAAACGGTTTTGTATTATTTGTGGATATCTTGTCATACACTACACGCAAAGAAAAAACATGGTTGATACAATCAGAATCGCAAACTATCATTAATGTTTGTGGTTATGATTGTGTCAAACACGTCTTAAGTAACAATATATGTTCAGACATAATGTTATAGCTAATTATTGTCTCAAACATATTATTATGTTCACAAGAAAAACGCAAACGATTATTCAAACCATGTTTCTATATTTCCTAACACCATGCAACATGTCTATTTTAACATGTTATATGGTTGTCACAATAAAACTAATAAAATTTTTAATATCAAGAATATATTTTTTTATTAAAAACACATAGATAATTCAAAAACATATAATGTATATACATATATTAAAAAAATAACATTAAATACTAAAATTTAGCACTTGTTAAAATAAAGTAAAGACTTACTTTTTTTTTATTATAAAATCCACTATTTTAATACACTCTGGAACAGCAATTGAAATAATTTCCAAGACGGCTTCAATGTTGTAGGGTTTCTTGGCTGTTAGAAAGGCACGTTATTGCATATTTATACTTGATTATAATTTTAAATAAAAAACATACCTGTTTCAATAAACTAATTTATTTTGTAAAACTTCTTAATTATTTTGTAATCATTCATGTTTGCCGATTAACAGCTCGCGGACGGAAGAATTTTTTTTCTTTATAAACACACACTGTTGGTTTTAACAATAAATGTTTGCTCATTTAGAAAATGTATTTTAAAGCAAACAAAAATTATGGTACTAAACATACCTTTTGTGTGCAACTAGTATTATGATTTTAAATGTATAGTTGAAAATATATTTATTATTGTAACAAACATTTCACATAATTTAATATGTTTAGCTAGATCAGAGTAACTTTTTAGGTGTGAAACACCATATAATATGATTATAGTGATCTTAAAAATGTTAAGGACAAAAAATTTTTTTTCAAGTTATATTAGGACTATAATAAAATTATTAGGGTAAACATATAAGGCAAATATGAATAAAAATGGTCGTAGTGACCACTCAGTAACCATGTTTTTTCTCTGCGTGTAGATATGTCAGCAGGGCTGAAAAATATGGGAATGGAACTATATTTTGACAACTTTTTCAATAGTCCAATGTTATTATATAAGCTTATGAAGAAGGGAATACGAGCCTGTGGCACTTTACTGAAAAATCGGGCACAAATGCCAACATTTGATGTTGATAAATCTTTTAAACGTGGAGACTTCCAAAGCTTTGTGTCAAAAGGCATTTCAATTGTGAAATGGATGGATAATCGTGCAGTGCATATGGGGTCCAATTTCATAAATCCAACGGACACCGTAAATGTCCGAAAATGATTTCGTTTTATAACGCAGGAATGGGAGGCGTTGATGTTATGGACCAGAAAAAGGTATATCGTTATGTAACTTCTAAGTAACTTTTTATTAAGAAAGATTTATCTTCGTCTGTTTTTTGATTTAATGGATTTGGGTGTGCAAAACTCATACATACACGCAGAGAAAAAACATGGTTACTGAGTGGTCACTACGACCATTTTTATTCATATTTGCCTTATATGTTTACCCTAATAATTTTATTATAGTCCTAATATAACTTGAAAAAAAATTTTTTGTCCTTAACATTTTTAAGATCACTATAATCATATTATATGGTGTTTCACACCTAAAAAGTTACTCTGATCTAGCTAAACATATTAAATTATGTGAAATGTTTGTTACAATAATAAATATATTTTCAACTATACATTTAAAATCATAATACTAGTTGCACACAAAAGGTATGTTTAGTACCATAATTTTTGTTTGCTTTAAAATACATTTTCTAAATGAGCAAACATTTATTGTTAAAACCAACAGTGTGTGTTTATAAAGAAAAAAAATTCTTCCGTCCGCGAGCAGTTAATCGGCAAACATGAATGATTACAAAATAATTAAGAAGTTTTACAAAATAAATTAGTTTATTGAAACAGGTATGTTTTTTATTTAAAATTATAATCAAGTATAAATATGCAATAACGTTGCCTTTCTAACAGCCAAGAAACCCTACAACATTGAAGCCGTCTTGGAAATTATTTCAATTGCTGTTCCAGAGTGTATTAAAATAGTGGATTTTATAATAAAAAAAAAGTAAGTCTTTACTTTATTTTAACAAGTGCTAAATTTTAGTATTTAATGTTATTTTTTTAATATATGTATATACATTATATGTTTTTGAATTATCTATGTGTTTTTAATAAAAAAATATATTCTTGATATTAAAAATTTTATTAGTTTTATTGTGACAACCATATAACATGTTAAAATAGACATGTTGCATGGTGTTAGGAAATATAGAAACATGGTTTGAATAATCGTTTGCGTTTTTCTTCTGAACATAATAATATGTTTGAGACAATAATTAGCTATAACATTATGTCTGAACATATATTGTTACTTAAGACATGTTTGACACAATCATAACCACAAACATTAATGATAGTTTGCGATTCTGATTGTATCAACCATGTTTTTTCTTTGCGTGTAGAATAACGGATTCGCCAATGCCTGTATATATATCAATTTTATATAGATAACCACTCTTACTATCGCAACGGCACCACAATTTAAACCCCCAGCTTATGGGTTTGTCTTTCATATACTGTTTCATAATATTGCGGCCCTTAAATTTTACCATATGCTCGTCTATAGACTGATATTTGGCTTGGCTCAAACTTTTTCCAAATGCTGAGTTGAAATGATTTATTACTGGTCGTATTTTAAAGGCTCGATCATACGATGGATCGTCACGGCTTGGCTGTTCAGCATTGTTAGCAAAATGAAATGAGCGTAAGAATGCGTGTGAAGAATGTGTGTGAATTAATTTACACAATTGTGTATGACGCTGACATCCCTGTCATACACACAAATGATTAGCAACTGAAACGTTAGTGCATGCGTTGTCATGTTTACTTTTTGTAACGACAAAATTCTTATAAATGTTTAATGCATTTGTCTCTAAATTTTTATCTTTGACGACGAATGGGACACATATGTCCCATGATTTTTCTCGCAGAAGGAGTAACAATTTTAAAATTTTGACAACACTTTAGTCGTGAAATGTTGCCATTTCGAAGAAGAATCCGCAATAAAACTTTGAAAATTGTCAGCGGAAAATTCTTCGTCGTCAAAGGGTTAAGACATGGCCAACTGGGAACAGCTGAAAAGGCTCCAGGGCCCATTCACCGAATATTCTTAGATTTCTGTTGTCATTTGTCTTCAGCTTCATGTCACGATACAAATTCGCAAAGTTGGGGACTACGACGCCAACTCGACTGCTTTAGACTCTACTGAGCACTTTAATGGCCAGCGGTGACGATTTTGGTAGATCTCAAATAGTCCTTTCTTTAGAATGATTGTTGCTAAATTAGGAGAGGCACGCCGAATCTTTACCGAATAGAACAAACAATTTGAGAAAAGAATTTTCTAACACGCACGTTGTGTATTAATGACAGCCATTTCGGCAGTTATACTCTCGGTGAAGGATATAAAATATTCGGCACAGCACTCTTACTTATTCTATTGCAAAAATATTAACATTGGATTCAAGAAAATATAAAAGAATATATAAACTCTACCCTTTTTGTAAAACGTTCCAGCCAGCAAACAAAAATAGTACTTGACCCAAAGTATGTAAAGCCTTTTTTAGTCAAGCTTATGATTTCACTTGAAGACAGTTAAAAATATTTTTTAGCTTTAAAACAAACACTACAAAAATACTTAAAAAAATTATTTATTTAAATAAAATTATGGAAAATCATATGATAATATTATTTGCATTAAAGTAATAACAACAACATTCAACCTCAAGTGTGTTTTATAACATGAAATAAATTTTTATTTATATTTCAGTTTTTTTAATAGATTTTTTTTTGCAACAAAAACTACTTCAGTACAATAAAAATCGAAACAGGGTTTTTACATTAGACAAGAATAACTTTAACACGCAAATTTTTATACAAACACGTTTTCGCACTTTTATGGGTTGGTAATATTGTTCATAATATTTCGTATAAAAAAGCGATAAAAAAAGTACTGAAAATAAATTCACATTCTTATGTGGCATTTTTATCCACATTTTACGGTTGTAGCAGATGTTTATAAAAATGAATCCTTAAGATATGTAACCACAGTTTTAAACATATGCAGATTAGTGAATATTAAATATCCTTTAAAAAGAACTTCCTTAAAATTTATTAAATATAATGTTTGTAGATGAGCATTTTTGCTTTCGGCCACAAAACAAAAGCGTAATTCGAGAATAATTAATTTTATTTTTCCGTGTCTTTGCAAAATTTAAGGACATTAATGGCCAATTTTCCGGATTGATATTAAAACACATTTATGTTTAAAATCGTTTTAAATACAAAATTCTCTTCTTCACTAAAAACTTAAGTGAAACTTAAGTCACCGATGTGGTACGCTTAATTTCAACTTAAGTTTCCATTGCAATATTTTAGCAAGGTGGCCTCAATTTTACAACAATACAACAACAGGCAAAGCATTAACAGTCAGCTGTTTTTTTTCGGACCACCTTGTAAATAAATACACTTTTTTATATATTTTTTTTTTTTGTAGTTAGTAGTGCTACCATACTTTTATCTTAATTAAATAAGACTTTTCAAATAAAACTCAAAAAACCAATCTGTTTTAAATACGATTTAAGTTTGTTATGAAAATTAACTTAATATTGATTTAAATACTATCCTGAAAATTGGGCATAAGAATAAGGTTTAATGTTATTTACAAGGAAGATAGTCAGGCGGCTGTTAGAGAATTGAGGTGAACTGAAAGCTGTGTTACATTTCTTAGAAATCTAGAAAAATACAAAAATTTGACCTCAAAGTTATTATCGGGAGTACAAAGTTTATTATTAATACGATTTACGTTTGACGTGCTAAATTCCCAAGTTTTCATATTTGATAAATACACTGAAATTTATTATTCAGGGAAAGCAAGCTTCTATGCGCATTTCACTGGTTGCTTAGGCCAGCTCATCAGGAAAACTTTTCCAAAGATTTTAGAAAAGCCAAAAATATTAAACAAATAAAACCCTTAAAGCGAATAAGAATTATAAACACTCTAAGTCTTACTTGTAACAATATCAAAGCTTAAACAAAACTCCAACATAAACAGTGAGTTTAACTTTTCTTACATCCCCCTACAATTGGTTGGGTTCTTTCCGACTTGAATTGTAAATGTAAGTGGGTTAAAAGAAAAAACAAAATTAAAAAACAAACTGCTTGATTATATTGTCTTCGTAAGAAAACAACAAAAAAAAAAAAAAAAAAACCAATTTGCCAATTCAGTTTTATGCAATTTGACTTTATGTTGGGGTCCTGTGTTCATGTTCTGTAACTTTCGCGTAGAGAAACTTTTTGATTGAATTGTGGGAAATGAAACAAAAATGGCATATATTGAAACAAACAGCTGTTTTTCTCACTAAACTGTGTCTGCATCTTTTTTTGGCGAGTACTAGCTGTCTCGAAATAAAATAACTCGCCAATTTACAGAAAAAGTGTGTCTGTAACATTTCTTTGAGAAAATTTTCTGCTTTGAACTGACAATTAAACTCCCGAACAAAAATTGGGCGAGAAAAAATGTTAACTCCAAAAAACAATTAAAAATGCAAAATACAAAGAATAATAATAACAATAATATTTTTTCTTGGCACATATTTTATTGTTTAATTATTTTGCTTTTAACATTTTTATTAAATAAACGAATGTTTTCAAAGCTCGTTTGCAAACAACAAACATTAAAGTCGCACTTTAAATTACTTGGTATAAACGATGCGTCGCGATGGTTGTATTTTCGCAACCGTCACACAAAGGGGTTGTTTGCCAATCTAGCCGGACATTAGGCAAAAAATTAAATTTAAGAAATGGACAAATTTAAGTACGCAACTCAGACAACAAAGTTCTGCTTCGTATAGTGAATTTTCAAGTCTTTTGCTTGAGATTTGTGGTTTTGGGACACTGCTTAAGTCAGGAAAGTTAATTAAATTGCATGCGTGTTCATTGACTTTTTACGGTTTTGGGAGGCTTACAATATATTTTTTGTGAGTAAACGAATAAAGATTTTATTAGAAATTTTTATGAAAAAAAAATTCGTTCGAAATAAAAAAAGGGAATTTTTTGTTCACTTTTTTGTAAAAAAAAAATTAAAAGGTATTTGGGTAATTCCATGTCAAAACGACCAAGAGTGGGCACGACCCCTTCCGATTTTAATGAAATTTGGTGAGAAGGTTCCTTTTATCTTATAAGGAACGAAAAAAAAATTTTAATCTAGGAGTACCCTACGCGCCGCAGGGGCCACAATAAAAAATTTTATAAAGCCGCAATATTTGTATGGTACAGCACAGCGCGTAGGATGTTCCTAGATGGGTCAAATGTATGACCAACCCCACTGTTACCGACAATTATTTGAAGTTAACGGAATAGTCGACACTTACCATTTCTATATACGTAAATATAATGTTAACCCCTTTTACAACTGTGCTATTTAGTTTATTCTTTTTACTTGTACTAAATTTAATTACATACATACATTCTTTAATTGAAAGCTGTAATTTCGCCATTTATAAAATTGTAAAAAAGCGCGGTGATCGTCAATTAAAGTTTATTAAATATAAATTGAGAAAACTAAGGTAAAATTTGTATTATATTTTAAGATCTTGAATTAATAAAAATGTCGCTTTCAGAATTTTAAAGCGACGAATCAGTTAGCTACCAAAACTTGGTTTTTTACTCAACAATTTCTTTAAAATTCTTAATAACATAAGAATATGGCGACATCTGCGAATCTAACTAACAGCTGCCCCATATGTGTAGACCCGAATGATGGGAATATGGTGACTTGCTCCAAATGCCTTACCAGCTATCACAACACCTGTTGTGACGTTGATGAAGATGACCTTTTTGTATGGATTTGCCAAAAATGCAAAGACCCACAAAATTCCACACATAACCTCAATCTTCAAAATGCAAGAGAGGAATCAAGTGTTGAATACATCGAGACGCATCCTCAACAGCAGTCTACTTCGGCAAATGCTGCATCGTCACAACAAACAAACCTGCGACCCGAGATAAGTAATAGGAAAAAACTTCAACTGCAACAACTGGAGAAGGAAATGCAATTAAGAAAGGAGTTTATAAGGCGTAAATATAAATTGCTACAGTCTGACTATGATATTGAGTGCCACGGAATTGTTGATGACTCGCAAATGCGGAATTCATGGCCTTAGGTTGATTGTTCTACAATTAATATGCCATCGAGTGTGGATAATAATCATCAACAAAATATGTGTCTACAAAACAATCGTGAGTATAGCAATACTCCAGTGTTAAATGGCAATACCACTCAGTGTACTTGTTCGTACTTAGCAAATACACAAACCCGTCATGTAAATTTACAAGACACAATCATTCACAATAATGGCCCTAATCAAATGAATCTCACATATGGTATTAATAATCAAAATAGCAAAAGCAATTGTCAAAATAATGTAAACAAACACAATCATACTAACACGACACATGTAAATAGTCTAAACAATATTACCACAACACAACTTGTGGCCCGGCAATGCATTTCTAGGGATTTGCCCGCGTTTAATGGAGACCCAAGGGAGTGGCCCATATTCATCAGTGCATTTGAACAGAGCACCCGTGTTGCTGGTTATGGCAACGAAGAAAACCTCATAAGGTTGCAAAAGTGTCTGCATGGTAAGGCTCGTGATGCTGTACGAAACTGTTTAATGCTGCCTGATATGGTACCGGACATCATAAGAACACTTAAGATGTATTTTGGTCGACCTGAGTCTATTCTAAAAAATTTAATTGATGAGGTGAGGAAAATTACTTTACAAAAAGGCAAGCTTGAAGCTTTAATTGAGTTCGCATTTGCTGTAAAGAATATGTGTGCTACGATTCGGGCATCACAATTGGATGAATATTTGACCAATCCGACCCTTTTACAGGAATTAGTGGATAAACTACCACCAGACACATTGCTTCAATGGGCGCTGCGTTCCAAAGATATACCTCGGCCAAATATAAAAGACTTTTCCGACTGGTTATACTCTATAGCAGAGGCAACATGTAGAGTGACCGTTCCTGTATTTCAGACCAGCCACGATAAAAGGCCATCTCAATACCCATACAGTTTCTACAACACAAAATTCACAACAGTGTGTTTTATGCAACGACCCTCACAAATTAAAACATTGCGAACAATTCAAGAATTTGTCTTGTGCTGAAAGGTGGAACGTCGTAAAATCCAAAAATTTATGTCGTATTTGTTTAGGCAGTCACAAACGTAGGTGTTGGTTTCAGAAACAGTGTGGTGTAAATGGATGTACTGTCCATCACAATGAACTTTTACATGACGAAGAGCTGCAGACTAGTAATACAGTTAGTACGCTTAATAACCACAAAGGCGAGGGTGAATCATATTTTCGTATTGTGCCAGTTACTCTTTATAGTGACACAAAATCGGTCACAATATACGCCCTTATGGATGATGGTTCAACCCTAACGCTCTTGGAGGAAAAAGTGGCCAATGAATTGGGTGTACAAGGCATTAATGATCCACTTTGCATCCGGTGGACTGGTGACGTATCCCGGTATGAAGACAGCTCTAGAAGAATAAATTTTAAAATTTCTTCAGCAAAATCGAATTCAAAAATTTTTCCGATAAGTGACGTACACACTGTAAGAAATTTAAATTTGTCGGCTGAGACAATGGTTGTCGAAAATATTAAGAAAAAATACCCTTACCTCGGTGATATTCCCCTAGAGGGTTACTCAAAAGCAATTCCATCCATGATAATTGGCGTAAACAATCCCAATTTAATTTCATCAATTAAGACTCGTGAAGGTGGCTGGCAGCAACCAGTGGCATCAAAAACTAGATTGGGGTGGACACTTTTTGGTGGTGGAACAAAGGTATGTGGTAGACTAAACTTTCATAAATGCAGCTGTGATGAACTACAGGGCCTAGTAAAACAATATTTTTCTGATGAGAGTGTGGGCATAACATCCCCAGCAGTATTACCTATGTCAAAAGACGATCAAAAGGCAATAGAAATTTTAGAAAAAACTTGCGAATTCGTTGATGGCCGCTATGAAGTCGGGCTTTTATGGAGGTGTGACCCGCCAGAGTTGCCAAATAGTTTGCCAACAGCAATGAAACGCTTTCAGTGTATTCAACAAAAGGCCAATCGTGACCCTTATTTAACCGAATTGTTGCAACAACAAATTACTAATTTAGAGGAGAAAGGCTATGCCGAAAAGTTGCAAATAGGTGCCTTAGAAGATAAGGGAGTAAAAATTTGGTATTTGCCCACGTTTATTGTTAAAAATCCCCATAAACCAAATAAAATACGACTTGTGTGGGATGCTGCCGCTAAGTCTGGTAATTTTGCTTTAAACGATTTTTTGTTGAAGGGTCCTGACCTTCTTGTGCCTCTATTGAATATTTTATTTAAATTTCGAATGGGAGCCGTGGCAATTTGTAGAGATATAGCTGAAATGTTTCACCGCATAAAAGTACGTAAAGAGGATGCTGGCGCTCAACGTTTTCTGTGGTGGGACAACAATAATTCTATGGTGGTTTATCAACTCAATGTGTTAACTTTCGGTGCATCATGTTCTCCGTGCATTTCTCATTACGTAAGAGATAAAAATGCACAAACTTTTGGTGATGATGAAAAAGTTATTGAGGCCATTACAAAACAGCATTATGTGGACGATTTCATCGACTCTACAAACACTATCGGAGAAGCAATTGAACTGGCTATAAGTGTGCGAGATGTACACGCTAGTGGTGGGTTTCATATGCGAAATTGGTCCTCTAACTCAACAGAAGTTTTAAGTGCACTTGGCGAAACGAAATGTGTCGAAAATAAAAGTTTTGAAAATAACAAAAATTCTACTCAATTTGAAAAAATTCTTGGCTTATACTGGGACCCCAAAGTTGACACTTTTAAAATGAATTTAAAATTTGTACGGCTCCGTCGACCCATTCTTAATGAGGAAATAGTACCTACAAAACGAGAAGTTCTTCAAGTGTTGATGTCTGTGTTCGATCCCCTGGGGTTTGTAGCCTGTTTTATGTCATACTTAAAGTCCATACTACAGGAAATTTGGCGTTGCGGCATAGATTGGGATCAGCCTCTTAATAATGAACTGTATTGTAAGTGGAAAAATTGGGTAACATTCTTACCAACAATAGCAGCTGTTTCTATACCACGATGTTACTCGACAGCCTTACAACAAAACTGCATTGTTGAATTGCACACATTCGTCGACGCAAGTGAAGATGCATATGCAGCCGTATCGTTTTTTCGTATTGAGCTCGGCGGTAATGTTGAAATAAGACTTGTTGCAGCTAAATCAAAAGTTTCCCCACTTCGACCCCTTTCAGTACCTCGGCTAGAATTGCAGGCAGCAGTTATTGGGGCCAGACTCATGCAGTTAGTAAGTTCTCACAACATAAAATTTCAGCGAAAGGTAATGTGGACTGATTCAAAGACAGTTTTAAATTGGTTAACTGGTGACCCTAGAAAATATAGACAGTTTGTTATGTTTCGTGTAGCTGAAATTTTAAAGTTTACAAACGCTTCCGACTGGAGGTGGGTTCCAAGTGCTATGAATGTAGCTGACTTTGCCACAAAATACAGGCCACCTACTGGAGTTTACAAAGATTGGTTGGATGGCCCGTCATGGTTACTACTCCCCGAAAGTGAATGGCCTAAAGACTCAAACATATTCGACTCAAATGTGGCCGATGAGGTCACTTGTGAAATCCGCCCCCGATACTTAAATATACACACGAGTAAGTTAATTGTGATACCAATTAATTTTGAGTATTTTTCTAGTTGGTTTAGACTTAACCGTGCTGTCGGAAACTGGTTGGTTTATATCGAACGTCGATACCAAAAATTTACGAAACAAAAGCCAGAAGCGACTCTTAATTCATCGAATCTCATCAGGGCGAAGAATATTATTTACAAAATGACCCAAATATCAAGTTTTGCTGATGAGTATGCGGCCCTTCAATATGGGAAAACTGTTTCAAATGTTAGTACTTTATATAACCTCAATTTATATATAGACGATGATGGCGTGATAAGAGTTAAAAATCGTGCACAATATGCGACCCCATCTTGTGGCATTCAACGTGACTTGATTGTACTTAAAGGTAATCATCACGTAGCAAAACTTATTGTAAATGATTATCATCGGGCTTATCACCACTTAAACCATGAAACGGTTATAAATGAGATACGGCAAATTTATTTCATCGTCAGGTTGAGAGTAGTCTACAAAATTATTCGTCGAGAGTGTCAGCAATGTAAAAACGAATCGGCAAAACCACTCTCCCCTCAGATGTCACCCCTACCGCCAGCACGCCTTGGAGCTTTTCAACGGCCCTTTACGTTTGTCGGTGTTGACTATTTTGGCCCAATAGCGGTTACATTTGGAAGAAAATCATTAAAGCGGTGGGGAGTAGTGTTTACGTGCCTAACAATGAGAGCTGTACATATTGAAATAGCTCATACCCTTTCAACTGACTCTTTTCTAATGGCCCTGAGGAATTTCATAGCAAGGCGTGGCACCCCAGCTGAAATTTATAGCGACAACGGTACAAATTTTCGTGGTGCAGATCGTTTGTTAAAAGAAGAATTAAAAAATATAAAATTTAATAATATTCACTCTGAATTAGCATATAAAGGCATTACATGGAAATTCAATCCACCAGCAGCGCCCCACATGGGGGGAGCTTGGGAGAGGTTAGTGAGGTCTATTAAAACTATTTTATACAAAATAACACCCTCTCAAAACTTCACCGATGAAAGCCTCAGATGCGCACTAATGGAAGTTGAAATGGTAGTCAACTCTAGACCCTTAACGTACGTGTCACTTGAAACTGAAGATCAAGAAGCTATCACCCCTAATCATTTTCTATTGGGCAGCTCGAATGGTGCAAAACCATTCAGTTCACCTGAACATATTGATCACCGAATGTGCCTGCGTCAAAGTGAAGTCTTTGCCAATTTGTTTTGGCGTCGTTTTGTAAAGGAAATGTTGCCAACATTGACGCGTCACAGTAAGTGGACCCAGCGAACAAAGCCTATTAAGGAGATTGATATCGTACTTGTGGAAGATGAAAATGCAGAGCGGAACTCATGGGTGAAGGGCAGAGTGATCGAAGTTACCAAAGCAAAAGATGGCCAGGTGCGAAGGGCGAAAATAAAAACTAAAAATGGAATCATGGAACGACCCGCCGTTAAACTAGCAGTACTTGATGTCAGCAATAGATCGGTGAAAGACCCTTAAAGCAGTGCCTTACAGGGGGGAGAATTGTTACCGACAATTATTTGAAGTTAACGGAATAGTCGACACTTACCATTTCTATATACGTAAATATAATGTTAACCCCTTTTACAACTGTGCTATTTAGTTTATTCTTTTTACTTGTACTAAATTTAATTACATACATACATTCTTTAATTGAAAGCTGTAATTTCGCCATTTATAAAATTGTAAAAAAGCGCGGTGATCGTCAATTAAAGTTTATTAAATATAAATTGAGAAAACTAAGGTAAAATTTGTATTATATTTTAAGATCTTGAATTAATAAAAATGTCGCTTTCAGAATTTTAAAGCGACGAATCAGTTAGCTACCAAAACTTGGTTTTTTACTCAACACCCACTTTATTATTTATTGCCGAATTTCAATAAACTGAACCGTTTTTGAGGTACGCGAATATATGCTGTGCAGCCTCTTACATTTTCGAAATAACGGTATATCTGGAAAACACGAGCTAACCTAAAAAACGCTTAGCACCACTGGATTCAGCGTACCAAATTATGGTAAAATGCCAGGTGCGCGGCTGGTCTGTTTTTTGCAACTTGCACAGTGTACTTATTGCTAAAAATTACGATATTAAAATTCAATTTTAATATTATTTTTTTGAAGGTTGCGAAAGTTGCAGATATACCATTTTTCAAAATTTTTCAATATATGGTTTGTAGCCCCAAGTATTCTCTTTAAAATGACATTAAAATCATCTTCGTATGTCAAGTAGTTTTCGAGATATTGAAGAAATAAGCTCAACACTTTCGGCTAATTCTGCGAAATTATGACATTTTGAATATGCCATAACTTTCGAAAAACAAATTTTAAAATTTTTTTTCGTTCATATATGTTTCTTATAAGATAAAAGCAACCTTCTCACCAAATTTCGTTAAAATCGGAAGGGGTCGTGTCCCACTCTTGGTCGTTTTGACATGGAATTACCCATTTGATAGTGAGTTTTGTTGTATCAATTAAAATTTTTAACATCACGATTAAATTTGAAATCTCTACTTTTAAATTAAAAAAAAAAAAAAACGTTGCGCGTTGTTGCGCCATTTTTTATGATTTTTTAAAAATTTCACCTTTTTTCTGTGTTTGCTCATTTTGCCTATGTACATATCGAGCCCTAATAGCAAAAATGATGTAACCAACAAAAATAAAATTTTACAGGAGAGTGTTTTATAAATTTTGTATGAAATTTGTCGGTTACCTCAAATTTGTTCTTACTATAAAATCGTAACGGTGCCTTCTGTGACCACTACATTTTAGGAGATGATGCAAGTGTTGCCAATAAAGTAATTTATTAAAAAAAACTAAAATTGAAAATGATGTCGGTTACATCATTTTTGCTATTAGGGCTCGATATGATAGAAACCCTTTCGTCAGTCATAAAAAGTTTTGCTTGTACGTAGATTTTTTTATTTAAATTATAACATCTAAGACTAATATTACCTGTGTAAAAAAAGGAATGTGCGAAACAGTAAGTAAAGGTTTTTAACCACCTGTGCGCCAGGTAAATGACGTTATTTTGTGCAACAAAATAAATGTACCTGTTTTGCAAAATCCATTTGCATGAGTTTGCCAATTATTGCTTAGACACTGCAAAACTTTAAGTTTCTTTATATTCTTGGCATCCTGTGACACCTACAATAGGCATTGTTGCCTATCGGGCTATTATCAGAAGAAGCGTCTGAGGCACGAAATAAACATTTTCGGCTTTATAGGCAGAATTTTTCTAGAAAGTTTTCGAGGCTTCAGTGTAACAAATATATTTTAAATAGAATTTTGCTCAGTTCTGACCCACTGATTACTAGCATAAGACCTACTCCAAAAAAAAAGTCATTACCCTTTACGAAAGATTCCATTTCTTTTCTGCTTCTACCTGCACTTGGCTTTGAAGAGAATTCAGATTCGGAAGAGGATTTTGAAGAAACAGACGAAGAAGAACCATGGCACTCATCAGCATCTGAGTGCAAAACAGAAGTTATTTTAAATAAATTAGTTGTTATTATTTTACATAAAATTTGTTATTACTTATGGGGTGATTCTTTTTGGAAACATTGGTTTAAACAGCTGACGCACGTTTCGTGTTTTGGTTCACTGTCAAACGTCTTCAGTTTGGTCTATAATTTAACCATGAATCGTCTAACCAACGAACACGCTTGCAAATTATTGAATTTTATTATCAAAATGCGTGCTCTGTTAAGAAAGTTCATCGCGCGCTTCTTCCATTTTATGGTCAGTTTAATCGACCCACTGAAGCGGCTATTTGGGCTATTCTGACTAAATTTCGCACCAAATTTACATTGTTGGACATTAAACCAACAACACGCTTACGTAGTGTGCGAAGTGATGAAAATATCGCAGCTGTATCGGCCAGTGTTAATGATGACCATCAATTATCGATTCGTCGCCGTTCGCAGCAATTGGGCCTCTGTTACTCAACAACGTGGAAAATTTGCGGAAGGATTTAGGTGTGAAGCCTTTCAAAATATAGCTGGTGCAAGAATTGAAATAGAACGACCTACCGCAGCGTAGAATTTTTGGTGAATGGGCTCTTGGAAAGTTGGCTGAAGATCCACTTTTTTATCGCAAAATTGTGTTCAGCGACTAAGCTCATTTTTGGCTCAATGGGTACGTTAATAAGCAGAATTGTCGATTTTGGAGTGACGATCAGCCAGAAGCATTGCAAGAGCTACCAGTGCATCCAGAAAAGTCACAATTTGGTGCGGTTTATGGGCTGGTGGCATCATTGGACCGTACTTCTTTACAGATGATTCGAATCGTAACGTAACTGTGAATGGTGAGCGCTACCGTGAGATGATATCCAACTTTTGTTTGCCCAAAATGCAAGAGCTTGACTTGCATGACATGTGGTTTCAACAAGACGGTGCCACATGCCACACAGCACGCTTAACAATGGACCTATTGAGAGGCGAGTTCGGTGAACATTTTATTTCACGTTCGGAACCAGTCAATTGGCCGCCTAGATTTTGCGATTTAACGCCTTTAGACTATTTTTTGTGATGCCCGCTTCAGTTGACCGGCCGAAATGTTGGAAAGAGTATGCCAAAATTGGACTAAGCGGTAGACCATTTGAGGCGCAGTCACGGTCAACATTTGCATGAATTAATCATCAAACATTAAATTATATAGACCGTACTATCGATTCAAATAAAGATCTCGTGCATTTTTCTGAATTTTATGTGTTTTTTTTTAACTTTCCTTTAGCTCTTAAAAAATCACCCTTCATTATAGATGAGTTATGTATAATTACGAATGAATTAATTATTTTCAGATAAATAAAATATTATGAAATACATAAAAGTCACATAAAATCTTAAAAATTAATATTGTTTGGAAATTAGCAAAAAAAAAAAAAAAAAAAAAAAATTTTGACAGGTTCGTTCCGGGGGGTGGAGGGATACCTTCCCCTGCCCATAAAAGTAAAAAAATTTAATTTTTATAGTATTAAGGCGTTAGTAATATATTTCTTTTAATGTTTAATTTTTTTTTTTAAATATAATTTTATGTAACCGCCTACAAAAGGTAGCGGGGGCGAAAAGTGTAATTTTTTGATCTCCGGGGTCCAATTTTAGGTTTTTTAACTTTCGCCGACGTTTAATTTGCAAAACAAAAGTATGGGAAAACTTAAAAAAAATTGAATTTTTCGGAGGTTGGATTAGTTCTTCTAAGGGGAACATTTTCCTCCTTGGTCCGATTTGATTTATTTTTAAGGTTTGCCTGCCTATGACAATAACACATATTTCTGCCAAGTTTCATCGATCTAGGGGTACTAAATAACTTTTAAGAAGCAATATAATCTAAAACAAAAAGTAATGTCCGGCTAGATTGGCAAAAAACCCCTTTGTGTGTCGTTAAAAATTTTTCAATTTTAGTAAATATTGGTCGCCGTTAACGATATGTTTTACTGGCCTTCTCAACGTCTGCAATGACACATCGGCTGCGAGTGCAATGTTATGACATTTATAACGCAACGACGTAGTCTCTTTTGATAGTTTTCGACATGAGTTACAGACACACTTTAATTACCTCGCAAAAATGCAAATATTTTTGGGAATTTAGCGAATACGTTTAATTACCTCTATGAGGTATTTAAACGTAGATATTTACAAGACTTTGTGTACGAAAATGTTTTAAGACATAAGAAATTTATACATGTATCAGCTAAATATAAACAGATAGCAATAAAAACTATGGGATTTGTTGTCGTAAATCAACAATAAATTTCAGTTTATCAATAGTACACAGAAAAAATTATTTTTCCAATTCAAACACAAAATTTGTAGAATCAAACAATTTTTTGTCTGAAATCGGTCCTATAAACAAATTCGCATATTCAAACAATTTATTTGCCTTTTTTTTTATTGAAAAAAAACACTGATTTTTTCAAACAAATAATTTAACTGAATCAAACAAAAAGTTTACTGAAATTCATATACTAAATTTCAAAATCAAAAAAAAAAGGTTTTTGCACAAGCAATGATGCGCACACAAGCAGGCACTGTATTAGAAGATGATGGCAGAGAGAGCAGAGCGGCCGGCTGGCTTTGAGACACATTTTTTTGTTGGAATAATTTTTGAACGAAGTCTTTTTTTATACACACAATGTTTTTCGTCATCACTCACTGTTGCTGTATCCTTTCCTTTGCTAATGAAGAAGAAATGTAACCCAAAAACGGCGACAGACCGACTCGATATGGTTTTCGTCATCATTATATTTTTGTATTTACAAACAGTTTGAAAAAATTGAATACGGGATTTTGGTTTTTTTTAACCAACTTTGAAACCAACCAAAAATTTATTTTGTTTCTTATAATGTTGTTGTTGTTTCGGTTGTTTAAAAAGAGTGAAATTTTTTTACAAACAAAAATTTTAATTGAATCAGTAAAAAAATTTGTAGAAATTAACAGCCTGTTCATGGATTTCGAACGTCATCGTTCGCATAGAAAATTACATTACAAACAAAAACAAACATCGAACAATGTTCGAATTTTGTTTTTGTTTTCAATGTAATTTTCTATGCGAACGATGAAGTTCGATATCGTTAAACAGGCAGTAAAAAAATTTTCAAACAAACGTTTGTTTGAAAATAATTCGGCAATAATTTTTTCTGTGTATGAAATGGGAATTTAGCAGATTTAAACGAAACCTTGTTAATTAATTTTTTTAATCCTAAGAAATGAATAATTTGCATATTTTAGCACTTTTATTGCACACATATTTCACATTTAATGTATTTAACTAAATAATTTAAAAAAATAGAATATATGAACTTTTGCTTCTTATAATACGTTATAATCATGAAAATAATGTTAATAATATACAAAATGTGGCATCGAATTGATGTCACTATAGTCATAAAATAGATTACACGTAAAAAACGACAAAATTGCACGAATACGTTAGTCATTGGATTAATGTTACTTTTTGCATCATTGATGCCATTTGTAGTTACATTGATCTCTTAATTCTGATGTTAGGGCTCATCAATATGAAGATGCATTTTTCTATCAGTGTACATTTATGCAAAAATAAAGGAAAAAGCTATTACATAAATTTGTGCCGATACGTAGAAATCTGGACGCTTCGTTTAGTAAACCGATCGAATCAGAAACACTTTTTAAAGTGATCTGGCTGGTTGTCTGTTCATGGAAGCTTTGTGCGAGAATCGGTCTAAAATATCACATAGTCCGTATGCAAACTTCTTACTTAATGTTCATAAACCATTTAATCATGCTCGTTTAAGATTAAAGTTGGCCCAAAATATCTTTCTGCAACTTAAATACGATTGAACCGGTTCACATATAAACTGACAGCTTCTATTCAATAAGAGTCAACCTCATAACATTACTTTATTGTGGCGAGTCCAGAATAAAGTTTATTTTAATGTTAATATAAAATTGCGGAATATTTTGTTTCAAATAAGCAATATTTTGTTTTTTTTTGGGGTATATTTTTTAAGTTTTTGTGCATATTTTATTGTAAAGTTGCATTACTTGCTGTGTTGTTGTCAAATAGTACTCACGGGACAACTTTTTGTCATAATAAACGTCAAACTTCATACAAACAAGTTAGAGTGCTATATTCGGCTGTGCCGAATCTTTCAAACCCTCCACCGACAGTTCATCTGTGTGATGATGTCTATTTATTATTAATATCTTTATAAAAACAGACATCTGCATTAAAATTGGTTGCGGTTTAGACCTATATTAAATTATTGACCGACAATCAGAAAGTTTAATGCTTTTTTCAGCAATTTTAAATAGCTTGAGTAAAATATCGTAATTCGTAACCGTTTAAGCCGAACTTAAATGATTTTCAGGAGGGCAATATATTGGAGCCATGGTAAGCTATGAACCAATCATCCCAAAATCCTGCAGAGTGATTTCTGGTACATATTAAAAAGCATAAATTTCAATACAGCGGGGCAATTAGTTTTAGCGTTTGCAGTGAGTTTCAGAAGGCTGCTAAATTGGGATCTAAAGTAAATTATGGACCGTATATCACAAAATTGCATAACATTTTTTGTTGGCCATATGCAGCTAAGCTGGAAGAAAATTTTCCGCAATATCTATTATCTTAGGCGTATTTAATTATTTTACCAGAGTGGGCTTTATATGGGGCATAGGGTAAATTATGGACCGATCTTCACGAAACTTCACAGTGTCAAATCTAGTCCTATTAAACTGTGACGTGACAAAATTTGTAATGATAGCATTGTTAATTGGGGTAAAAGGCTTATTTTACTGATTTCCGGGAGTAGGAGTAGTGGAGGCGTGATTTCCAGTCAAAAAAAAACACAATTTATGCAAAATCTTATACATATTATTCTCTGCATTGTTCTACCATTTATGTACGTTTTTGTAACAAAATTATCAATTTTTTTTAGGTGGTGGTTCCACATTTTGATTCACAGCTCTGATCCTACTGAACCGATTTTGCTGGATTTCAATCCCAAACTTCTAAGGATAACTACAAGCAATTTGACACCAAGTTTGTTTTTTTTTTTTCTTTGAGTTTTTCGAAGGTGAACGTGATTTCAAAAGACGGATAGACAGACGGACATGTCTAAATCGACTTAGAATTACTCAAGGACGCAGAATATATTTACTTTATGGGGTCTGAGATGAATAATAAAAAAATTTCACACGGAATGACAAACTTAGTACGTAAAAGCATTAAAATATGTTTCAATTTCATCGCTTGTCTTACACACTATATTTGAAACAAGATCAACACAGCTTTCGTGCATGTGCATTCGTCGCTGTCTGGCGCAGAGAACACAGAGGCGGCACGAGACAGAAAATATTGTGTTTTTTCTGTGTTTTTCTTCGAAAGCTGCCCTTTTTGCATTTTTGTTTTGATCACGCAATTTGTGTTTATTGTAGCCGCCTGCTTTTTCACATTACGACTTCACTTTATCAAAACACTTTCTTTCTTTTTCTTCGAAAGCAGCCTTCGCAAATGATACGGGCATTTTTCCTACGTCAGTATTTTCATTTCTGTATGTTCTGTGCTGTCTGACGAGCAACTAAATTAATGAGCGTAAAAAACAAAGGGGTGGTGCTTCTAAACAATTATTTACTTAAATGAACACCACTGCTTTAAGACGAAAAAATCCTATATAGATGTAAAAGATATTTTAAATATATCTTACCTTAATAACATAATTACATAATTTTGATTAGGTGGGTCCTTTGCCCGTTGGTCCAAAATGGGCTACCCTCTTGAAAATTGTTTGTGTTAGTATTGTGGAGAAGGATATCAAATACTCGCACTTTACCGACTATACTTATTTCTTGCTTGTTTTATTTAAATGTTTAAGCTGAAATTTTCAAAACTTTTGGTATTTTTAAAATTTTTAAACGATTTATTTATTTTTCTAGGATAAATATTAACGTTCCATTCAATCGTATACAAAAATTAGGTGTTTTTAAGGGCATATTTGTTAAGAGCCCCTCTTTTTAACAGAAATTATTTCATTATATTTCGATTATGCGCATCTTAAACCTTTATGTGCTCGGCAGTCTACATTTGTATCACTTATGCAGTAAAAGTATAATAAAAAAAAATTTACACAACAACTGTGTCCGAAATTTTTAGAATCTTTTTAGGAATTAATTCTTAGATGTTTTGGCTTCCAACACATTAAATAAAAATAACTTACAGCACCTCCAGGTCCTACTTTTCAAAATGACCACCTCCTGGCCGGTAGTCTACAAATGCAGACACCATTAAAATGTATGGAAATTCACATCACTCTTTTACTCAACTCGAATGTTTTCGAATGGGACATGTCGATTATATCGTTTAGTATTTTTTTTACTCTTTGCTTTCTTGCGTACGTTTGTGTATGCGTGCGTGTGCTTGCATATTTGACTTTAATATATTTTATAGATATGCATTAAAGTATAACACTCTGCGCACAAGTGTTTTTTTTTCATATGTGGACATAGTTTTCGATACAAATACATTACGCTAACGTAACTTTCCAACCCCAAGCACATAAAGGTTGATCAAATACAATTTGAGTCGATAAAAAACCCAACCAATTGTAGGGAAAGATAAATTCACTGTTAGTGAATTTTCAAAGCCTTGTTATCGCAAATAAGACTTGAGTTGAGCTTTTCCAAAATATTTGAAAAAAGATTTCCTGATAATCTGGTATAAATAGTAGGACTGCGTCGTTCTTGATTGAATTACTTCAACTGAATGATTCACTTAAGTGAAAGAATGAAATATTTCTGTATTTTCTTTCCATTTCTTTCATCTTTCGGTTTTATCTTGTATTCTTTCATATTCTGTTTTATGTCTATCTTGTTTGTTATGCTTTTTCCCTTCTGTTAAACTTTTATTGAAATTAAGTTTTTTTTTTTACTTTTTTTAGCGAATCATAATAAGAGCAATCTGGGGTCTAATCACCGCATTCGATACTATCATTTCGAATAAACTATCGAATGTTTTTGCAAACGACAGACACTGACGTATCGAATGAAAACTCGATAAATGTAATGTCGCGTTACTCGATAACGAATGCTATTATTTAAAATTCCATAATTTTCATTCGATATCGAGTTTCATGATACCAAAATATATAATTTCGATCAATTTTGCTCGATATCGTATGCGGTGATTAGACCCCTGAACATTTACATACATACATAAACCTACTATATGTGTGCTTATTTTATGCATTTTTCTAAAACAACTCTTTAACTTTAAATCTAATTTCCATTAACTATAAAAATGCGTTTTTGTTTTAAAAATATCAATTAAATCATTCCTCAAACGAACTTAAAACTTCATTCTGAAAACTGTTTGTGATTTAGAAAGGTGAAAGAAAAGAATGAATTAATTCACTTAACCTTTCTGAAAGAGAATGAAAGATTCATATTTATCATTAAATATTGGGAATTTAGCACATCATATTTAATGAATAAATAATTTTTGAATTCCCAAAAAAAAAGTTGACAAAAGTTATTTACGGATATGGAATACCTGCTTCCATTTTTATTTTATTATTTGGCTCCTATGGCTATTGTTCTTAAATTCTACTTTTAGAAGGACACTTGTTTGGAGATCAAGTAAAATAATGAAGCATAATGTCAGCCAATTTTGACTCCTTAACTTAAAATAATGCTAAGCTTGTCGGCCATTTATGAAGGCTTTTCGCTATTCTACACTAATATGATTCATACATACGATTTCCACTTGTGGAAAGCATATATCTCACACTAAATCATGAACGGGTACAACACAAAATTTATCAAAATCGTTTTTTTCCTAAGTCAGTTCACAAATCAAATCTATAGTGACCACAAACATTTCGTTTGTGTTACTGACCAGCGGTAGAACTCAGAAGACCTTCTTATTTCAGGCCTTTTAAAAGACCTGCTTAAAAATTGTATTGATTTAATTACTATTCTTATCTAACTGGTAAAGAATGCCTCGTAGAAGGCCTCGGTTCTTTGGTATAAAAGATAAGATACACCTTCCACACTCGCTTCTATGCCCAGCGGTAAAATAGATATGAGTATGGAATGGACAAAGCAGGCCTTGTATATCCAAAAAAAAGGAGTACAGAGGCCTTCTAGAAGGCATCCGTACTCCTTCTTTTTCCCGCTGGGTGTCTTCTTTGATATTTATGAAACTCAATTTGAGTAAAAAAATTGCAACTGTGTTTTTGTAACCAGTTCTTTGTTTTTTGTCTTTTGCAAAACCTCTTTTTAATTCTGAGTTGTGCCTGTTTATGATTAACTGTGCGATATGTAGTAGCTTACTGCAATATATTCAATTTTAATTCTGAATTTTGTTGTTCCCTCCGTGACAAGTCATGAATGAAGGTATATTAAGTTTATCATTTCCTGTGTAACACCAAGAAATATTAATTTTATTCCCTCTGAAAACATTATTTCAATCAGTGGTCGAAAATAAACAGAACATTATTAAGCATACGGCTCACACACCCAGAAACGATCTCTAAGTTTTCAGTGTTTGTGTAGACGAACATTACCCTAAAAACCGTTTGTAACTATTTTTAAGAAAGTACCGAACATTATACAGTGTTCTGTTATTTGTTATAGAACGGAACAATTTTAGTGGTTCTGTAGGCACACATTATATTTTAATGTTCTACAGTGTTTCTTTTTTACATTTTTAAAGAAATGAGCAAACAAAAAATTTAAGCAACGACCACAGCACGAATAGCTTGTATGTGTATTGTGCACATGTTTTGTTTGTGTAAAATTTTTGCGCGGCTATTGGTTTTTTTTTTTGTATCTGTATTTTGTTTTTATTACAAATTTTTTTACCAGTCAAAAGGTTGCTAAACACAACTGAAACGAACGAACATAATTGTGCTGAACCGACGCAACGAAGTTTGTGGTTAACAAAAAAACAGAACACAATTAAATGTTCTTAACTTTTTGTTGAGTTGGACAAGTACAGTATTATTTTCGTGTTCTAAGATCACATTATTTTTTTAATAATTTACTGCACAAACATATAAGCGTTTGTGTTTTTTTTCAAAAATCAACCGAACTGAACACTAATGAAAAATAGTTAATTGTTATTTTCCATCACATATTAGTTTTATATGACTTGTTATTTTGAAGCGAGTTCTCATGAAGAGCGGTTAAAAATGTATCACCGATTTCATATCGCTAGCTAAATTCCAAAAGATGCCAAGTTAAATAAGTGAGTTTTTCTGGAGAAGCTTTTAAAGCTTAAAGATGACATAACATTTAGTTGTATGCTAAGTAACATTTTTGTCCATAACTTTGGATTGGATAAGCAAAAAAATAAGTCCACTTAGCATCTTTGGAATTGAGCTGTCGATACAAAGTGCACTCCCAAAAAATTCTTTATCTTGAGGCGCCAAAGTGCGTCAAAGATTCGGCATATGCTTTCTATCACTTTCTTACTTATTCATATTAATGTTCATAGAGCATATCGACATATTCAAACTGAAAATTAATATGAAAACACAAATTTATGGTTTCTTGTTCATTTACCATTTCCGAATAGAAACACTTGGGAAATGTGAAAAATTTGCATGTATTGTTTACAGACAGACAAGTCCTCAAAGCAAATGTGGTACAAATACATACTTAAATTCTAAACACCAGACAGGAGTTAAAAGGGAAGGATATAGAAATCTGTATGGGAGTAGAAAACATTTCAGTTGATAAGTATTTAGTGACGTTGATTTCATTGCCCTGGGGTTGTTAAAAAAAAACAATAGAATGCAATCTGCAAAACAACAACAAAAGTGTACAAAATGCAACAAAAATACTTTTTCCTACATACATAAATATTAGCTATTTGTGATTTTTTGTTATTAGAATAGAGTTAGCTATGAGTCGTTGAACTATATGGAATAGGATATCAAAAATTTTTATTATTTTACAGAAGAAAAAAAAATTACTTAAACTTAAACATAAGAACTTTGGTTTTAATTACAAACACTTTATATAAAGTTATGTTTATTTGTAATTTGTTCTCCATAGCCATAGTTAATCTTTTTTCAATCATACTTGCCCTTTACTACACTCCTTAGGGGACCTCCTATACAAATATGGCGGTTAGATGAAATTCTTAAACTTGAAAATAAATTTGCATAGCTTTAAAACATAATTGACTTCAAACTATTTCGTTTTGTTTTGTACCTTAAGGGCCAGGTAAAATTTTCAGCCATATAAGCTTAGGGTGCGTAAAGAGTGGCCGCTTGTTGCCGAGACGAGCCGACTGACTACGAGAACCAATGCGAGAAAACTGGTAATATACAAGTTAAGGGCATAATAAACCACACAAAATGCTTGGCAAACACACACATTATTTCCGTTAGGGGTTTGCCAAAAAACAACACAAATATTCTCCGTTCAAACATTAAATTTCATTTTTGTTTTGTTTTCAATGAATGCAGATGCCAATAGTGCTGCGGCAATTTTGTTGCTTTTAGCTTAAAACGGAGAAGAAATTATAAAATAAAGGCAAACAATTTAAAGTAAACAGTTTTTAAACAACGAGCTGTTTTGCGGCAAGCAATACTACTAAAAAAACTTAATTTAATATTAAAAATTAATTGAATTGAATACATTTAGCATTAGACGCCACATAAAGTTTGACGAATATCCAACATGTCTGCCAAATATTGAAAATTTTTAATATTTCTGCAAACATTTCTTCAAATGTTTGTCCAAACAGCAAACACCCCAATTAACAACACAAAATATTTGTACAAACGTAAAATTTTGACATGTTTGCCAAGCCATTTGTGAGGTTTATTATGCTCTTTAGTACAAATAAGCGCTGATTGAATGCGAGAAAACAGTTCCAAAGCGTATTTCGGAGCCGAAAACATTGTTTATGTTATGTTGTTATGATTTCATCTTGTTTGGAAAACATTAGAAAAAATCAAAAACAAAAATTTAAGAAAACGTAAAAAAAAACATTTAAAAAAAATAAAATAAAAAAAAACAAAAAATAAAAAATAAAAATTCAAATGAATAATAAAAATTGAATAAAATTGTAACAATTATAAAAAAAAAATAAACAAAATTTAAAAAAAAATGTAATAAAAAATTCGAGTGAACAAGAAACCCAAATGCATACAAACATTCATAATACACAAATAATAGATAAAATATCAGCGCTGATTCTTGCATCCACTATGTACACCAGTGTTGAAAAATTCAGTACTTTGGTACTTTTTCATATTAAAAATAACGCAGTACCCCCGCTTTGTTTTCAGTACTTTTTTATTCTTTGAGCTTTTTAACTCTTAACTATTTAACTGTGATATGATCATTTCGATAGCAGGATTTGGTCATCCAGTGTTTGTTGCAGATTTTATGTTGTTGTATTTTAAAAACGACGTGGATGCCAGGATCCATATTTTGGTTTCCAGAATAGGCTATTTGTTCTAACAACTGGCAAGAAAACTTTATAAAAAAGGATGCATAGGATAATATTAGTGGAAAATTTAAATGAAAACCATATTTATAGAAACATGCAATGTTAAGGAAGTGGTTTATAAAGTAAAATTAACAGCGAAATCATTTTATTCGACAATTTGCAAAACATTAAGAACTAAATTTTGTTTTGAAAATAAATCTTTAAAAGTGATAATCAGCTTCACTCCAGAAAATATTGTTTCCGGAAAAGCCAATAGCATAATACTGTTGTTTTTAATGTAATTTACAAACGATAAAGAATACTATAATAATATTAATTCTCAATTCCGTGTTCTAGCGGATCTTTCAGAATCAAGCATTTCAGAACTATATATTTTTAAATTTCTTGGAAAAATATAGCCAATATAAGAAACAAAACTAACAGTGTTTTCTTTCCTACAAAAAAATGTGACATTTTATTTAAAGAAATGCAATTTGGTGTCTGTTTCTTAAAAATTTTTCTCCCGAAAAGGGTGAGTTTTTTAGAATAAAGCAAGCCACCCTTTACGGGACCAAAATTTTTAAGAAACATACTCCAAATTGCATTTTTTTTTAAAATAAAATGTCACATTTTTTGTAGGAAAGAAAACACCATTATGCTTGCTGTCATTTCACATATTGCTTATGGTATTTTATAGATATCACATTTCTGAACATCAAATGAACGCACATTTTCAAATGCAAAATGATGTAAAATGCAAAGGAAGAAATCGTTTGCACGTAGAAACTGTTACAAGTTTGATAAAGACTAAAGATCTATTAAAATCAACTAGTAGTTGCTGTTGTAGTTATAATATTTCTTATGATCTCTTAAAGTAAATTTGCTTTGTCTTATAATACTGAATTAAAAGCTTTATTTTTAAGCGGCTCATACACTTGCAATATAACTGTTCAATTTTATCGCACAATATATTGTAGTGCAATATACTGTAGTGCAATATACTGTGAAATGGGTTGGCAACAATGTGCTATGTTTTTTTACTTTAAAGGTTATTTTTTTTTTTTTTATTAAGAGTTGCGCCATATTTTCAATTAAAACCATTGTGCCACTTATTGAATAATATAGGACAATATAGAAATAATATGGCGAATAAAATATACAATAATATTGGAAATGGGTGGGGCGCTTGACGCTTATGTATAACAGAAATATTATTTACATGTGTACCTCAAATATTAACACTTTTTGCTATTAAATACTTCGATAAATGAATTCCAATAAAATATGTTTTGTTCCTTTAATTTTCATAAATTATTGTTTTAACAAAACGTACCATTTGGTGCGAAAAATACTCTTTAAGTTGAAGTTCAGTACCATTTCAAAATTTCAATTTTGCAACACTGATGTACACTCAAACTTGTTTCTCGCATGAACAAGTTCTCGCAATAAGCGTTAGTCGGCTCGGTTCGGCAACAAGCGGCCACTCTGTACGCACCCTTATACTTGCTATGGAACACTGCCTTCAAAAACATGGTTGCAATTTTTCAATCAATTTGAGTTTCACAAATGTTATAGAAGAAAAGTTTAAGAAGACAGCGACACAAACGAAATTTTCGTGGTCGCTATAGATTTGATTTGCATTTTGAGTTGTGTCTGTTTATAATTTAGTGTGCGATATGTTCAATCATAAACTCTTACAACTTAAAGTTCATGAATGTTCAGAAGAGCCAAAAAGTAGCGTGAATAAAGTGACGCAAACGAAATTTTCGTGGTCGTTATAAATTTGATTTGTAAACTCGTTAAAAAAAAACGATTTTAATAAATCTTGAGTTGTGACTGTTTATAATTCAGTATGCGTGATGATGTTAAATGATTTAAGAACTCCGATATTAGTTTGAATAATATTGACAGAATTGTGTACCTATTTTAATTAATTTTTCCCCCTCTACTAAAATGAATATTTAAATTTTTCTTGCTTAATGATTTACTGGCATATTTTGTTTTTATTAATTTTCATGTTTACCAACACAGACTCAAACAAACATAAAAAAAGAAAATCGGAAACTAAATTTTAATTTTTTTTTTTTTAACTACCCTGCAAACAAAGTGAAATTCTAAGAAAAGAATCGCCATACGATTCTACTGAAAACATCTGAAATTATTTTTTACCTCAGAAGTACAATAAGTATATTTTTTTTACTTAGTCTGGGTTCACACTATGAAAGTTTGCTTTCAGAAAGTGTAAGTTTATTGGTGAGAGGGGAGAGAAAAGCAGCATGTTCTCTTCCTCTCTCACCCATAAGCTCAGACATTCTGAAAGAAAACGTTCATAGTGTGAACCCAGACTTATACCAAACGCATTTTCAAAAAATTCAAAAACTTTAGGGGCCCATATTTCGGGAACCCGAGCTAACTTTTCAAAACCTTTTGGCAGATTTGCTTTACAAGTTGTATACTTTCATTTCGCGTTGCAAGTGTCGAGGCTGGCGGCGATGACCCGAATTTTGTTGCACAGTGTTATCGAATGAGCTTCAAAGTTTCATTTATTTTTAAAATGGTTTAAAACTTGTTGCTTTGTTTACAGTATAAGTATTAAGAAAAGCAAAACTCAACATTTCTTTCATACTTAATTATTGCTTTATATATTGTATGTACATATTTATTTAACATAAAATCTAAGAGCACTTTGAGCCCTGGGACCAGAGAGATAGAGAATATTTTTATTTATTTTTTAGTTCCACCATGTTTGTTTCGCTTTTGTTGAATTCCCCTTGATCACAATGTAGACAGGGAAACATTTTGTTTGGTAGCATATTAAGATTGGGGAAAAGAATCTTGTTTACATTTCCTTTCTTGACATTTGCTTTGCTTTTGACAAAAACGCAATAATAGCAAAAGAATGGTGCAGGAAACATGCTCGCCTGTTTGACCGCGAATAAAAAACGAGAGAGAATTCCAAATGTTCGCTCGTCCAAACTCTGACTTTGTTTACAGAAGTAACTTTGAATTATAATGCTGGGCACACACAGTGCAACCTACATGCAATCTGTTTCAATGCAACCTCAAAATATCAAAGCGTTTTGATGTTGATGCAACCTGGAATGAACGAAAATAAATTTAATTCACTAGATTGCGTAAATGTGTTGCATAGTGTGTACCCAGCATAAGAAACCATCAGAGTATACCAATATGGTTGTAGTCATCATTCAACATTGTTAATTTGATGTATTTAACTAAATAATTTTAACAAAAGGAATTCGGGAATTTTCCTCTTATTTTTTTTTAAGCACTAATAAAATTTGTCAATAAGTACTCAATTGTTTTTTTTACCAACTATTGTAGTGTTGTTGTTTCTACAACAAGCGGTGTCACGTTTAAAACTGTGCAGTCGAGATTTTATAATCTTTATCATTTTTCGGCACCTAATAACTAGAATAAACTAGTAGTCCAATACCTTACTAGCAACGATTTCAGCTGCAGGGTGTGTTCATAAATACCTTTAGGTGTGGTAGTTGGGTTTATGAATTGTACTGTGTGGGGATGGGATTGTCAGTTGGGTAGAAACTAAGGTAAACATCCCTTATTGTTATTTTCATTGTTTATTTTTAATTTTCTAAATTGGTTTTTAAGTGTCAAAAATGAGAAAATAGATTAAAAAAACAGAAATTGTTGTGTTTATAACGTGGTTTTCTTTTTTGGCCAAACCATTGTTTTTATTAGTGTCTACTTCCATTGTTTATTTAATATTCGCCGCATAATAAGCAAAGCAACCAAGAGTGATGTATTTGGCTGTGCCGATTCTAACTTTTTTATTATACGCTTCGCCAAAGTATAAAAAAGTAATTTTTAATTGTTTTAATACTTTTTTTTGTAGTCTAAGAAATAGTTTAATAACATGTAGAGTACATCTATCGGTGTACGACTCGGTAAAATTTATATTCCAAATCAATATAGAAGAAAAGCTTAAGTTGGCTATTGATATTTTGGGGTCGACTCTTTAAAAAATCTCTTAACAGTGAAAAATTCGATCTTGCCGAACCTTATGTTCCCTTCATCAAAGCATTGAATAGGCAATTATACTTCTTACATATGATAAACATTTGTCAAACCACAATTGTTTAAAGTTGAATAAAATCACTTGAAACTGTAAAATTTCAAACAGCGTTTTATTATGACGTTAACCTTAAGTTAGTTTATTATTGATTAGACAGATTTATATGGGAGTTGTGTTCTTAATGTAAGCGAGACTAAAAGCTATTTAAGCCGAATTTTCGCTCTACAAATTTTCTGGTAATAATTTTGAATACAAGAGGGGGGGGAGGGCTATAGTGATTACCCTTATTTTATCTTTCTACTACGGATTTTGTAAGGTGTCTACTTTTTTGATAATTACTTGTGTGGAAATGCGTCAACGTTTTAGATTTATAGCGGTAACTAGAAGCGATGTCTGATAGGGGAACTTACATGGGAACTACCGCAATTATTTACAAAACTTAATAATATATTCTTGAGGGGTTTGTTTGAAGGGGTCAAGCTGAAATTATAAATCGCTTTTAATATGCCTATACAGAAGAGTCACAGAACTCTGTTTCAAAAACTTGTATAAATTGGTGCCAGATACATCGATTGGCATTAAATTTAGCACAAATTGGTTTTATTTACATACAACTAATGATTATAAATTTCGTGAAGATCCCCACGACCCCAAAAAGCCCACTCTCGACAACAATTTAGTACACCTTAAACTATACCGAATAATGAATATTATTTTTGTCAAGCTAATAGGGCCTAAATTTCTTCAATGTAAATAAAATTCAATTTTTTAATTACAATATTTTGTTCCCGACGTTTCGTCGATTGTTTGTCGACTTTTTCAAGGGATTGTCTATTTAAAAATTATAAAAACAATAAAATAAATACAATAATGTACCACATAAACATTAAAGACTTACAATATGAAAATTTAATCACATTAAAAAGTTTTAGATGTACTCAGGATCATACAAATATAAAAATTAATTTTAATATTTAAAAAATACATATTACTTTAAACTTTAAATATATCACAGCTTAAGTAATGCACTGAAAGAATTTTCTTCGCAATACTAACGAATTTTGACATTAATCCCATGAAAAATTGCATTATAAAGGAACCTATGCAGCGCTTCGTTGGATCAATGAAACCTGTTTCATTAAAAGGACTTAATGAAACATTACATTAGATCCATGAATATTATTCATTGGATGAATACTTTCAATAAAGTAAATTTTTTTTTTTTTTTTTATTTTTTTTAATTAATTTTTTTTTTTTTTTGTTATTTTATTTTACTTTATTTTATTTTTTATTTTTTTTTCTGTCTCTGGCGGGATTCGAACATGCAACCTCGGTGCTGATAGACTAGCTCACTACCAGCTAGTCTACCGGGGCAGTGTAGTTTTTGTATAAAAAAACTATGTTTTTTTCTCAAATAAGGGCGTAAATATGAGATTAAATTGTCCATAATAACAATAACAACGTTGATTTAAAGTTTTTGTTTCATTACTATAATGACATTTTTATTGTCATAATGAAAATTTAAATTTATGAAGGCAATTATTGAAATATGTTGCTTTTATAAAAAAATTTTTTGATTTCATAAATTTAATGGCTACATGTATGCTACATGTATTAGATGTATGAAATTATTAAATCTTACATTTTTTAATTAACAATTAAACATTTTTTTAAGGAAACTATAATTTTGCATTAATTTTTGAATATAGTTATGTTTGTATATTGTTTTTTTATGTTCCCAATTAAAATTTTTTGTTTTACTTGGACAAACTTAAGTTTTCATATATCCAATGAAAATTTTTAACGTAATTACGAAATCTAATGAAGCGATTTTAACGAAAATACTTCATCAAACCTATGAAATTCCATTTAGACAATTAAAATTTTCATTTACCCAAGGAAAACTTTTTTATGAAAATGATTCATTAAATATATGAAGCATTTTTCTTTCAGTGTGGCAACAATATAGCTCGCATTTATTTTGTTCGTGTCTTCCTTCAAATTCATTGTTCTATTAATTTGTTGTTGGATTATTAGGCTTTCAATTGTGTACCTCTTTCTTTCTTTATTTTCTTTATCTAGAATTTTTACATCATCGAACCTAATTGTGTGACCAGTATGTAGGATGTGTTGTGCTAGTGCTGTTGTCTCTTTTCTCCGCATTATGTCCATCTTGTGTTCTCCCATTCTTGTCTCCAGTGTACGTTTTGTTGTTCCTATATAAATTAGCTCGCATGGCTGTTTGTCATTTCCTTCACATTGTAATTCGTATACAATGTTACTTTGTTTTTGTTTATAAATTGGCGTCTTAACTCTAGAAAAAATTGTACTTAATGTCAAATTGGGTTTGTATGCAAAACAGGTGTTTTTTGTTTTTATTGACGACCGTATATTATTATTATCGGTTAACCCAGGTATGTATTTTACACTGTAAAATTTGTTCTCTTCTTTTTCTATGTTTGCAGATTTGTTGTGGTTATTTTTGTCCTTATCCAATTGTTTAATCGTATTGTCTATCAATGTAGATGTGAGTTTGGTGGGGAAGCTATTGTTTTTTAAAATGTTTGTTATAATGTGTTTGTTTTTATTATGAAATTGTGTATCACTTATGTTGTATACCCTAGAAATAAAATTTTTTGCTGTGTTTATAATTTGATTTTTGGGTTGTGTAGCGTGGTAATTCATTAACCTTCCTGAAGATGTTTCTTTAGTGTACCAATCAAACAGAATCTTATTATTTTTGCGTATAATTTTTGAGTCTAAGTACGCGATTTCTCCGTTTTTCTCAATCTCAGTAGTAAATTGTATTTTAGGATGTTGTTTGTTAAGAATTGACAGAATTGTGTCGTTGTCATCTATGCGAGTTATCGCCAAAATGTCGTCTACATATTTGGCGATATATTTAATGTAAATATTTTCATTTTCCAGTTCAGTAATTGCATCGTCAAGTAGGTTGTCAAGTATGATATCCGCTATAGTAGGTGATAGTGGGTTCCCCATTGGCATACCAAAGATTTGAGTATAAATGTTTTCACCAAACATAAAATAATTATTGTCATTTAGACAAAATTTGAGTATTCTTAAAAATTGTGAGCTGGACATCTTAGTATGATTTTTAATAATACTCCATTTTTTCATAATTGTGTTTATTGCCGTCTGAATTGGGATGTTCGTGAATCATAGTTTCATTATTGTTAATTTTCACGCCGCTCAGTTGCTCCTTTACCCGTAGCGAATTTTTAACATTATATTTGTCAGAAATTATGACTTTAAGAATATTACCAACGTATTTTGATAATTGGTAACATGGTACTTGAACTGACGACACAATAGGTCGTAAGGGTGTCCCTTCCTTATGTATTTTGGGTAAGCCGTATGTTCTAGGTGCAGTAGCCGCAGAACAAAGAAGTTTACGTTTTTCAATTGTATTAATAATATTATTTTTGTAGAGGTCAGAAATAATGGTATTGTTTTGTTTCTGCAGTTTGTCAGTTGGATCTGCTCTTGAAATTCTGTAGGTGTTTTTGTCTCCTATAAGTGCTTGCATTTTCCCCTCATACTCATTTTTGTACATAGCTACCGTCTTATTTCCTTTGTCCGCCTGTATAATAATTATGTCGTTATATTTCCTTAAAAGTTTCTTAGTTTTCTCAAAAATTGTGAGGATAAACTTATCCTTTTTAGTATTTTTAATGCTTCTTTTAAAAGCGGATACATGGTTTGCTAATTTTGTTCTAGCGTCGTCCTTTTCTTTATCAAAATTCCCATCCATGGCCTGTATACATTGCTCTACATCAGCTATTATATGTAATGGGGAGAAGTTATGTTTATCTATTGGTAATGCGAACTTTCTGCCAAGTGATAATATCCACTTACATTCCATCGGGATATCGTATTTCGTTTTGTTTTCAAACCAGTGGTTTGTAAATACTAATCCATGTAATTTGAACTGTTTTTCTTTTAGTGTAGTTAATTTTGCAATGTGTCTCTCCTTAACATTTTCCACTATTTGTTTTGATCTGTCTCTTTGTGTGTTAATAAATTTTGTGAATAATATTTTTCACTTTACTTTGCCTAAAACCGTAACTTATAACTATGTTGCATTAAATTTGTTTTTTCATAGTTTCATTAGATAAGCAATTATAACGCCAAATTTATTGATAAACCTGTACCCATGTTCTGTAACTTTATTGAGAACTTCTCGCATCGAAAAGACGTGAAAAAAAATATTCCATCGTTTCTCGAAAAGTGAGAAAAAAGTGTGTCTGTAACTCTTGTCGAAAACTATCAAAAGAGATTACGTCGTTACGTTATAAATTTCATAACACTGCACTCGAAGCCGCTGTAACATTTCAGACGTTGAGAACGCCAGTTACACATATCGTTGACGGCGACCAAAATTTACTAAAATTGAACATTTTTCAACGACGGCGGCGAAAATACAACCTTCGGCTTTACCAAATAATTTAAAGTGCGACTTTAATGTTTCTTGTTTGGAAACGAACTTCGAAAACATTCGTACACTCAAAATATTATGTAGTTAAATTCAAACGAAAATTCATTTGAAACAAATTAAAATTCATTTAAAAACGGATCATTTACATTTCATTTAAAACAAATGATTTTTTCAGTAATTTCTAAGTTTTTTATTTATTGAACATCATATTCGTTAAAATTGAATAGTTTTTACTTTTAAAAAATATATTTTAACCGATAAAAATCAAACAAATTAACAAAAAAAAATACGGAAAACATTATTTTTTGGTAGTTTGTTTTTTTAATAACAAACATAAATGTTGAAAAATAAATTTATTCGTAAAATAACTATATTTTTATTCAATTTTAACAGTACCGAAAACGAATTTAATAACCTACAATCAGTTACTGTAATAATTTTATGAGTGTATCTATCTACCTATTTATATAAAAATGAAAATGAAAAATGTTTGTATGTTTGTTTGTTTGTATGTTGGCTTATAGACTCCTAAACTACTGAACCGATTTTCCTGAAATTTTGACAGTAGCATCACGTGGGCCCTAAAAATAAAATACGCTACTTATTAGGAGCAGGGGAATCGGTACCCCCCATTAGATGCCAATATTAAATATCGCATATCTTAAGAGCCGCTTCACGCATTTTGTTGAACTTTTGGTAGTAGGATCTTCTGAGCCATAAAATTGAAATAAAGTAGCAGCGTGGGAAGTGGTTCCCCCATAGGACGCCAATGCTTAATATCGCATATCTTAAGAACTGTTATAGTGAGAATGTTTAAACTTTGTAGAAGTCACTCTTATGGTATACTACACTATTGAAAATAAAAATAAAGCGGGTAGGCGCTGGGGGGAAATACCTCTCATAGGATGCATATATTAAATATCGCTCAACTGAAGACCTATTAAAGGAAGAGTCATCAAAGTTAAAGCTACTATTATGGCAAACTTTCAATATAGTAATGGGCGGGGTAGACAGAGGAGGAGCAGTTCCCCTCATAGATAGAAATATTAAAAGGAGCCGCTGCACGTGTTTTGTTGAACTTTTAGTAGTAGGATCCTCTGAGCCCAAAAATTACAATAAAATAGCAGTGGGGGAAGTGTTACCCCCCATAGGACGCCAATGTTTAATATCGCATATCTTAAGAACTGTTATAGTGAGAATATTCAAAATTTGCAGAAGTCACTCTTATGGTATACTACACTTTTGAAAATAGAAATAAAGCGGGTAGGCGTAGAATGGGAAATACCTCTCAACCGATAAAGTGGTTAAAGCAGTGTAGCGAAGCGCACCAAGAACATAATATTGTTATAATTAATCTTTGTGTTTTTATTGTTTTTTAGTGTTAAAATTTATTCTCGCCCCATTTTTATTCGTGAGTTTATTTGACAGATCAAAGCAGGAACTGTTCATACACAAATGTTACAGACACATTTTTTCTGTAAATTGGCGAGTAATTTCCTTGCGTGACACAGTTTCTCGACGCGAGAAATACAGAACATGGGCACTGGTCTACAAATTTGAAAAAAAAATTTACTGCAGAAGCAAAGCATATTTTTTAACTTATCTGGGTGCGCTGAATCTGGCATAAAAATTAGGCTATCGCGTCTTGTTCACAGTCAAAACCCAAAAAAATGTATCATTTTGCGAGGCACTAATGGTACAATAAGAAAATAAGCATACAATTATGCGCTACGCAAAACCCCATACAGAAATGCTGTCAAGTAAGTGAAAGAACTCTTAACAGCTTTTATAAAAAAAAAAAACATACTACGAAAGGGTGAATACAAAAAATGACTGTATTAAAACATTTAGTGTGTAAGGCTGATCGTTACATCCAACAAATTTTTATATGCGCAATGTGGAAACTCGCCATATAAAATTCATGTCTTCCGTAAGCGCAATGGTAAGCGAAACGTTTATGTTTCTTCCTTACAAACCTGCTTCGTTGGAAGCTCCACTTTTTATTGGGTATTGACAAAACAATTTCACAACTATTTTTTTGACAGAAGCCCACATTCATTCTTAACCTGCAGATAACTAGACTAATCCATACATGCATGTAAAGAGTAGTCCATAAAGGAGTAGGAGTACTCCAAAACTACTCTAAATATACGGGTAAAAGGTGGTCCATTTAACATTACGATAAACTAGAAGGGGACCATATAACCTACCGAAGTAGTCCCTAAGCTATTCCATGGAGTACTAAAGTGGGTTACACGCAAAGAAAAAATAAGGTTGTGGTAAACATATTCTAAGAGCAACATATTATGATAAGATTCATGATTGTAGCCAACATATTAAGATTAATATTGAATCATGTTATGGCTAAATATATTCGTAATATTACATCATAATATATTTCCCTTAATCATATTATTATTCTGTTAATCATACTGAGTTAAGGAGTAATCACATTATTGTCATGTTAATCATAATAAGATAAGAAGCAATCATATTATTATCATGTTAATCATAATAAGCTCAGAAATTAATCATATTATTGTCATGTTAATCATAATAAGCTTAGAAGTAATCATATTATCATCATGTTAATCATAATAAATTTAGAAGCAATCATATTATGATACAGCACCTTTCATAAGTGTCATAACAATACAAAATAAATTAAAAATTTTTTGCATAGATTTTTTATTTTGTGGCTTTTTACAATTTTTCTTAATGTAAATAAAATAGCGGAGTTCAATATTAGACTTGCAAATAAGCAAATGCAAAATATCGTAACACTTGAATAAAATAAAGCGAAATCTCTGTGTGTTTTGTTGTTGGATTTTTCTACGATATTTTAAAAAATAAAACGAAATCTCTGTGTGTTTTGTTGTTGGATTTTACTACGATATTTTGCATTTGCACTATTACATCACTAATACTGAGCTCCGCTTAAATTTAAATTTTTTTAATTTCCTTAAACTTATTATTGTTTTATGGGAATTTATCTTTAAATTGTTTAACCGCTCACATATAAAACAAAAGACACAACTGAATCAAAATTATTTTACAAATGGCGCTAACATAATATGATTAGAGTAAAAATAGTTTGATTGCATCTTAAAAATAATATGATAAATGTATAGAAAGTTATCATGTTATGGCTAATAGATATCATGCTATGATTGCGAGTAATATAATATGTTTTGAAAGTTATCATAATTTAGTTGTTAGAAAAATATTTATTTTTCGGTCAACAATACTCAAATTTATAATTGCGATAAACATTGATATGTTTACAGTAACTATAATATTGCTGATATTTAATAAAAATAACAATTATTTGTGTACGACAACAATATATTGTTACAATAAACATAGTGTTGTTGCTGTAACCATGCCCAACCATATTTTTTCTCTGCGTGTAGTTTTAAAAGTACACCATGTTACTACATGGGTAGTTTAAGCATTTTTCTTTTTCATTTTTTTACCAATCGCCTGTTATAGCGTGTACTGTAGTCTATTATTGCTTATATATTTACTTATTTTTTAATTTTTTTTTCCAGAAATTTCACAAACTTTCACTTTTAAATAAACAATTAATAAAGGACACCATCAGGGCTACCAATGTGTAATACTGTAAACTATAGAAAAGTATACATCATGCAGTTGTTGGCAGCACTGCATGTTAATTTCTTAAAACTTGGTCCATACTACAGTACATTGGACCATGTTGTAAGTAGTCCATATAAGCCACAATGGACCACGTAGTCCAATATTAGCTGTAAGGAAGTCTTCATAAAAGTAGCGCTAATTCAAGTTTTTTTTGATTTGTGTGTGGTGAATATTGCAATTTCAGAATCACTCAACTATGCATATTTACATTATTTCGGTTTTGCTGTCAGAAACTTGGACAAACCATGGACACCGACAACGTTTTGCATGTTCTTCATTCGCATTTAGATTTTTGTCTAAAAAAACTAGGTGCAGTGAGCGTCTCATAATTGGGACGAACGACGAACTTTGCATAGGACGGCGAATTTTTCGGCAAGAATTCTTTCCGTAAATTCGTCAAATGAGACACAATAACTGCGAAAAGAACATATTTTAATGTAATTTAAAATTATTTTAAATTTATGCAAATAAATACATTGGACGCAAGATTATATAAGCATTCCTTTTTCTTAACTTCTTCTTTAATTATTTTACTGCTATCCATTTTCTCTTCACAAATGTTATTAACATTTCTTTAAAAATTTATTTTTATTATTTGAATGTTTACATTTATTAAATCAAAGTGTGACAATATTTCAAGAAAACAAGTTAGAGTGCTATATTCGGCTGTGCCGAATCTTTGATACCCTCCACCGACAGTTCGAATGTTTAAGGAGTAATATCTGTATGATGTTATTATTATCTTAAACTGTGACGATTTGTTATTAATTATGGTTTTAGGCGACTAAACTGTTTTCCGGTAGTAGGGTTTATATGGGCCCTAGGGTAAATTATGGACCGATCATCACGAAATTGCACAGCGTCATTTCTAGTCCTTTAAAATTGTGACGTACCAATTTCTGTTCTGCTACCATTATTAATTATGATTTTAGGTGTACTAAACTGTTTTCCGGGAGTAGGGTTTCTATGGGGTCTAGGGTATATTATGTACCGATCTTCACGAAATTGCACAGTACCATTTGTAGTCCTATAAAACTGTGACGAGCCAAAATTTGTTATGATTGCGTAATTTTTTACGGTTTTAGGCGTACTAAACTGTTTTCCGGGAGTAGGGTTTCTATGGGGCCTAGCGTAAATTATGTACTGATCTTCACGAAATTTCACAGTGTCATTTGTAGTCCTATAAAACTGTGACGTACCAAATTTTGTTAGGGTAGCTTAATTTTTTACGGTTTTAGACGTACTAAACTGTTTTCCGGGAGTATTGTTTATATGGGGCTTAGGGTAAATTATGGAGGGATCATCACGAAATTTAACAGCGTGATTTCCAGTCAAATAAAACAAATTTTTGCAAAATCTTATCTCATTCCGCGCCTTGTTCCAGCATTTATGTTATTTTTTGTAACAAAATTATCAATTTTTTTAGGTGGTGGTTCCACATTTTGATTCATAGCTCTGGTCCTACTCAACCGATTTTGCTGGATTTCAATCCCAAACTGCTTAGGATAACTACAAGCATTTGGCACCAAGTTTGTTCATTTCTTTTGAGTTATTCGAAAGTGAGCGTGATTTCAACAGACGGACAGACAGACGGACATGGCTAAATCGACTTAGAATTACTCAAGGACCCAGAATATATATACTTTATGGGGTCTGAGATGAATAATAAAAAAGTTTCACACGGAATGACAAACTTAATATACCCTCATCACAACTAATTGTCGAGGAGGGTATAAAAAATGACTCATAACAAAAATATTAACATAACCCTTCCCAATTTGTTCATCGTTCGTCAGCGTAAAAAATAGAAAAAAACCAATCGCAGAGTTCGTTTCGTACGATGAATTTCTCTCCCGGCACTAATTGTGTTTATTTTCATATACACCAAGCTCGATTCACCCATGCGTTCCGAACAATATTTTTGACCGGACAATAATTTTTTTACAGAGAGTGCTCTGCAGAACGATTCACCCATCTCGGAAAATTTGGCCGGACAAACAAAGCTACCATATGGTTTACAGATGGAAACCATATGGTTTACAGATGTAGCAAACTATTAGTTTTTTTTATAAGTGTGTGAAAATGGGATAAAGAAGAAAATTAATTTTATTATTTTTAATTGAATTGAATATAACTAGGGTATTCATTCATTTCGATTAACGGTTAACCGATTAATTACTAATCGATTAACTGATCGGTTAATTTAATCTTGGCTTTTTTCGATTAACGATTAAACCGGTTAATTTCAGTCGATTAACCGTTGTAACAAAAATTATAACTTTTTGTAGTATTTAACCATATTTTTTTGTATTTATAACAATAGGTGAGTTCCAAAACGTCGGTTACAAAGCAACTCGCTTTTTAAAATACATTCTACAGTGGAACCATTAACAATTTTACAACGTTATCCGTACAAAAACTCTCCAAAACTGCACCAAAATAGTTGAGTTCAGAATTATTTTTGTATACAATATATTTCCTTCTATAACTACATTTTGAAAACAGAAATTAAGGAATTCGGAAACGAACTTTTTTGCAAAATGTTCGGTGCTGACTTTTGTCAGGATGAGTTAGATGCTGGCCTGACAACAGAAGAAACTTACGATAGTAACGCAAAAACAGAATTAATCCAAACAATTGGAATTGTTAACAATTTTAAAAAATTAAACAGGATTTAAATGGTATAATGGAAGATTTTATATGCTTAGAGAAATCCAGAAAAAAGACTGATTAATTAGAAATTCTGTATTATGGGTTGCTTTCGATTTCTTCAACATCTACGATAAGTGAAGTCAAAATTTATCACAACTAGCGAAAGCAGTCGCTTGAATCCAATACATTTTAACCAAATTATTTATCTAAAAGATTATTTTATAAGATCTTCGTAAACTATTTAAATTACTAATAACATGATCACAAAGTTTATTTTTTAATATAATCGGCCTTGTTCTGGAAATCAAAATCACCTAAAATTGAAAATAAAAAAGTTTTTAATTCTATCCTGTGTTTAAAATTTATAAAATGATTTCTTTTTCATTACCTCATACTTTGAGGACCACATATCTTTACTTTTGAAATCAGGAAAAGCTACGTTAATTTAAAAAATATTTAACTTAAAATCTCCATTTCACGTGATTTCGATTTACAGAAAGTGGCCGAATATGTATTAATTAAAAAATATGTATTACAGAGCTATGAATTATTTTTTTTTTGGTCGTTTTAGTTCACGTATTGTTCTGTTATTGTTTTTTTTTACTACTAAACTGCAAATAATAAATAATTTTTCATTTTTATTAATTGAAATTACATAATTTATAAAAAAAATACTTTATTAATCGGTTAACCGATCAATTTCAAAACTAACCGATTAAACAAAACCCTCGGTTAATTAATCGAGCGATTAGCCGATTAAATCAAAAGCCCGGTTAACCCATTAAGGCCCGAACCATGATCCCATTGAGCTATAATGATGAAACTTTTACAATTTAATTGTTTATGAATAAAACACAAACTATTTAGGAAATTATTGTAATTTTATTTTATTATGATATATTGGTATTACTCAATTATGTATGGAACAAAATATCGGCCAAATGGGCGCCGCGACCACGGCGGCACACCTCCATCCGATGGTCCAAATTTTCGATGACCCTGAGGCATAATGGAGGTTCTATGCCGTTAATGTGCCGAATTATCTCATCCTTTAGCTCTTGAATTGTTGCTGGCTTATCGACGTACACCTTTTCTTTCAAATAACCCCAAAGAAAAAAGTCCAACGGTGTCAAATCACATGATCTTGGCGGCCAATTGACATCGCCATTACGTGAGATAACACGGCCATTGAATTTGTTGCGCAAAAGAGCCATTGTTTCGTTAGCTGTGTGGCAAGTGGCACCGTCCTGCTGAAACCACATATCGTCCTTTTTTTTTTTTTTTTTTTTTAATTCCCTAAGCTAATCCCGCGAAGCTTTACGCTTGTCTGCAGGAACCAGAGTCTCTGGCGGGAATCGAACCCACATCCATATCTTCCAATTCGGGCCATAAAAAGTTCGTTATCATCTCACGATAGCGAACACCATTCACAGTAACTGCCTGGCCGGCCTCATTTTGGAAAAAGTACGGCCCGATGATGCCGCCAGCCCATAAACCGCACCAAACAGTCACTCTTTGTGGGTGCATTGGTTTTTCGACAATCACTCTTGGATTCTCATTCGCCCAAATGCGGCAATTCTGTTTATTGACGAATCCACTGAGGTGAAAATGTGCCTCATCACTGAAGATGATTTTCTTCGAAAATTGATCATCCACTGTTGCCATTTCTTGCCACCATTCACGACGTTTGGAATGGTCAAGAGGCTTTAGTTCTTGAGCCAATTGCACCTTGTAAGCGTGTAAATGCAAGTCTTTATGCATAATGTTCATCAACGACGAGCGTGAGAGGTGCAATTGTTGGGCACGACGACGAGTTGAGGTGGACGGCTCTTCAGCCACACTATCGCGAACAGCAGCAATATTTTCTGCAGTACGAGCTGTACGAGAATGCACTGGTGTTCTCACATCTTCTACAGACCCGGTTTGCTCGAATTTTTCCACGATTTTTGCGATTGTACGCACATTTGGACGATCAAATTGACCAAAAAAATCACGAAGTGCACGATATGCATTTTGATTTGAACGCCCATTTTCATAATAAGTCTGGATAACTTTAACACGTTGTTGGATTGTGTATCTCTCCATGGTTCAAATTGAATAAGTCTGAAATAGAGAAATGTCAAATAAAATTCGGAAAAAAACTTGGCGTTTAGGTGTGGTTCACATTCAACATCGGCCCTTACAATTTAACCACCTAAATATGAAAGAAAACTAATTTTGGGCAAATCGGATACGTGGGAGCCCAGATAACTCCCGTTGCGAAAACGCAACGTTGGGCCTTAACGATATACAAATTAAGCGCATTTGTAAAAATTTTAAATTAAAATATTTTATTCACGTCTCTAGGAAAAAAAAATTAAAAAAGATATTCATTTACATTTTATTTTTAATTCAATTATGATATGCTCCAAGGCACTTTGGGTGCACTGCTACGTCACTTTTTTCACATTTGTAAATTGATCGGTCCATAATTTACCATAGGACCCATATAAAACCCACTCTCGAAAAACACTTTATTACGCCTAAAACCATAAAAAATAATTCTATTGTTATAAATTTTGTTCTGTCGCAGTTTTAAATGACTAGAAATCACACTGTCAACTTTCGTAAAGATCGGTTCATAATTTACCACAGGTTCAATATAATGCCCACTCCTGAAATATCCTAGCTGTCAGTGGATGGTATCAAATATTTAAGTAACCCTGCTGGAAATTTTTGTCAATTGTTCCTGGATTTGTGAAAATAGAACAAGTTCAAAAAGATAGAACTCATGACCAGTGAAAGGAGAACTAATCATCTAACTGATAGATAGATCTTATTCATATAAACTGTTAGAACTAGAACCGGTCTCTTCCCGCAAAGACCTATCACGGGACTACTTTGGTGGAAGTTCGCTTTCCTTTAGGAAAATAGCACACTTGACGCAGAGAATTTACCTACTGCGTAATAACAACAACTTATAATTTACATGTATACATGTTTTATTTAAATAGCAAGTGATTGTATAATATATTTTATTTGATAATTTTATGTAATTTGTATATGGTTTAGGCCCAGTGTTGCGTTTTCGCATCACGGATGTATCCAATCATAAAAAAAGTCTCAAATGTCTACGATGATTGGATTTTTGAGTAGAAATAATAATGTTCGTATGTTAGCTATCTCCTTCAGAAGTTGCAGATAGGTATATTATATTTTACTTTATTTTTTTAAACTTTTTCCAAAAGTACCCAAAAAACAGGAAAAATTAAAAATTTAAATTAAAAATTTTTATAAAAAAAACTTATGTATGATACAAATCCAAAAACAGGTCGAATAGATATAAAGTTAAATTTTATTTCTCTGTGCTTTATAACAATATCACGTAACAACAAAATGCCTGAGGGGAGGTGTAAGTGAACGTTGCGAAAACGCAATGCTGGGCCTTAATGGGTTAAATGAGTACCCTACATAAAACCCGTTTACTAGCAAAACAAATTTATCAAAAAAGGTTGAAAGTAAAAAGAATAGCAGTTAGAAGAATATTACAGAAAAGAAGAACAAACGGTGTTTTCCACACACTTGTTCCTGAGATCACCTTCATTACGTAGAATCGTTTATAAATTTTCACCGTATGGATCCCAATACGTTCAATAAAATCCTTGCAGTTTTAAGCCTGATTTGCGTGGTATACCTATTCGTAAACAACAGCACATTAATTTTCGTAGATATTAAAATTTACCATTTAATATTTACTTACGACCAATTCCAATAGATTTTTCCATTTCCGTCCACATATTTTGTTTAAGTAAGTATTTTTATATGAACGATTGTCCATATCATAAATACATTCTCTTCCTGGTTCTTTTATTTCCTCAATAAGTTTCAGGGCAATATTTTCTTTAACATCCATTTTTGTTTAATTTTTTTTTTTAATTATTCAGCACATAACGAAAAATTTGATATGTGACAGCTCAATTCAACTTTTATGTACAAATTGAAAAAAAGTGGCATCTCAGTTCATTTTGTTCGGCACAAGAATTAAAATTAAACCAATTCAAGAAAAAACGTTCCGAACAAATTCATTGCTCTCTCTCTCTCTCAAAAGTAAAACGTCAAAATCAATATAAAAAAAATTTTGTCCGGACAAAAATTTTGTTCAGAACGCATGGGTGAATCGAGCTTAATTCTGACGACGAATATTCCTTGTGAATAGTTCGTCGTTCATCCCAGTTGTGTTTCTAGTATATGACGAAAATCATTTTTATAATGCACACATTTTCCAGTTTCTCAATTAAAAGTAAACAAAAATACAAATTGTTTATTCAGACACAGACTATAATTTTCAACTGTCTGAAATTTAGTATTTACAAAATATGTTCTATTTAACTACCTTTTTGTTACTTTTTTTGTGTAAATGTGTGTTATTTTGCATTAATTTTATTATTTTAAGTTTTTACCTGTCAACACCACAAAAGGAAAAAATTTAAAAAAGGGAGGTGCTGTTGAATAATGTGGTTTTGCCTGTTAGTACATTTTATGATCAAAAACACACTCATGTATAGACATTCCAAACGTATCCATATACAAGTTTTTGTTTCTATGCACTCACTTTTAAAAACAACTTTGTGGAAAAGGTGTTGAATTTCTTGTTTGTTTGTTCTAAGTATTTTAATTTATGTACTGTTATTTATGAACATATATTTTTGCAGTTACTTAAACATACATATGTATATGGTATATTAATTTAGAGCTGCTAGTACAATTACAAATTATATTGTAACTTAATTAACCGAGAAATATTAACTTAAACCTTCAACTCGTTGTACTTTTAGGCCAAATGGCTACTTTTTCTGTGCAAAATTTACAACAGCTAAAGGCTAGATTACACTATTATTCTTTGTATTAATACATGTCAAAAACTCAAGTACTATGACAAAGTGTGATTGCAATGTGTCACGAAAATGACAAGTATTAAGAAAAAAGTTTGACATCACATACGACTTCATCGTTTTTTGAAAAATTTCTAAACAATAATACTTTTCATAAGATCGGGGTTGTATATTATTTCATGTGTGAGTGCTTATACTTTGTGTGATGGTGTGAACACAAACTGTCATGTTAAAGCCTAGATTACACTATCTCACAAACCTTACGTATTCCATAATACTTTGTGAGATAGAAATCTAATGAGTTTTGTTGCAACTGTCAAAAAATCTAATGTAACATGACAGTTCGTGTTCACACCATCTCACAAAGTATAAGCACTCACACATGAAATAAAATGCAACCCTGATCCAATGAAAAGTATTATTGTTTTGAAATTTTTCAAAAAACGATGAAGTCGTATGGGATGTCAAACTTTTTTCTTAATACTTGTCATTTTCGTGACACATTGCATTCACACTATCACACTTTGTCATATTACTTGAGTTTTTGACATGTATTAATACAAAGTATAATAGTGTAATCTAGCCTTAAGTTAGATTTTTTGACAGTCGCAACAAAACTCATTAGATTTCTATCTCACAAAGTATTATGGAATACGTAAGACTTGTGAGATAGCTTTAAGTTATTGCATAACATGAAGGGAACTTTAAATAAAAAGGAAGGTAAAGTATAAAGGAAACAAAATTTATAAAAACAAGCTGAATTGCATGCGTTATATGAACTTTAAAGCACTTTTAAAAATATATTTATGGTTTTTGTTTATTTTTAATAATTTTTTAACTTTAACTTTTTAATCTTCAGTGTCATTCAGCAAACCAGTGCTGCCAGAAGTAGGGGAAAATCCCTACATGTAGGTATTTTTGATACTAAAATAGCGGAAAATCGGACAGATTTTTTATAATCTCCAAAATGTAGGGAAATTTCATCATTTATATGTTTAAAATAATCTTTTGATTACTTTATTAAAGTATTTTTATTCATTTTTAATACTAAAAAATTTCGAAATTCGTTTGTTTTGTTTTTTTTTTTTTTTCTTAATCAACTGGCTTTGATGAGCTCAATTAACATTTTGCCTAAACGCGTTTAAAAACCCAAGACACAGGTCTTTACAAAAAGCGTTTTGAATATTGTTAATTTTTGAAAATCTGCCAATTTGTCGTTTTCAGATCGTGTCTGCCATTTTTGCACTTTACATTTTTAACCTAAATGTAACATAAACTCGAACAATTTAATCCAGTAATGGAAATCGCTCAATTCCAATTAGAATCTTTTTCAAGAAATCTTCCACAAGTGATATCACTTATGTTTAAGAAGTCTTTTCATTTGGAGCCTCAAATAGGGCAAGTTGTATTTGATTTGGTTCCAGTCAACAAGGCTCAAATTTACAGTTATTGGGTAATTATTAGCAAACTAAAATGATAACTGTTGCTTATCAAAAGTATCATATTTACAATAATTGTTTATAAACTGGGAATTATTTCCTTGTGAAGGTTACTTTATATTATATTAAACATTTTTTCATTTTTCGAATTTATTCTATTAAAGGAATAGAACTATTACAAAAAAGCTTTATAAAATACAGACCTGAAATTTAACTCATAGAATAAATTCGAAAAATGAAAAAATGTTTAATATAATAATTGCTTATGTAAAAATTTTATTCAGACCAAAAAATGGTAACTCTGTTAAAATAATAAATAATAAAAAAAATAAAAGTAGCTAACCAATAACATTTGAGGGTTTAACTTATGGTTAAGAAAAAGCTGGAAATAATATTTTATTTGTTAAACTGTTGTTATTAGCTAACTCATGACTGTAAGTGTTAAAGATAACTTAACTTAACCGATAGCCTAACCAATAACTCAGTTTCATTACTTCTTCCGTACTTAGACTTTTCGCAAAATGGAAGTTGAAAACGTTAAAGAGCTGAACAAATGACTTAACCAGATGTATTTTTATTTTTGAAGCTTATTTTAGCGTTGATCCAAGTAACAAACTCTCTTCGAAAATTTTAAGTCTTCTCGTCCCTCCCGATACTTCTTGCCATATTTCGCTTAAAATCTGATACGTTTTTAAAGAAAAGGCGCACTTTTTACGTCATCGGAAATTATATGCTTGCCGATTTTATCGACTCTCTATCAAAAATTAATTCTGCTTTTCTTGCCTTGAATTTAAAATTTCAAGCGGCTCCGCAATAACCGAAAAAATTGGTATTATTCGAATACGGGTAAAAATGGGAATTTGATAGGGTGCTCAGTCGACTTAGATTTTAGACGATTTATTGTTCGAATAATTTTAAATTACTTATCTCGATTAAAGGACTAATCAAAGAATTTATACCGAGTAATCGAATTATAATAATATATAATCAGTATTGTGGTTATTTTGTTGAACTATTCATGGTTTTTAATCCAAATTTTTTAATATTTTAATTAGGCTAAAGTTCATCAAATTTAATTTTAATTAAATTATTTTTATGAAGAAAGGAATTTTTACAACATTAAATTAATTAAAATTTATTGATAATTTTTCATTCTTGACTGTAGCTGGGCTCGAAGCCAGGAGTTTTTACGGACAGGTTACCCTTACATGTTTCGATTGCAACCACTCAATCTCTTCAGATTTCTATTTCTATTTAATGTATAATTTTTTACAGTTTTAAATCGAATAAAGAAACCAAGTGTATGTGTCCGTTGGAATTTAAAAAAAAACAGTCATGTTTAATGAGGGATTAAGCTTATATTTTTTTTAAATTTTTTTTAACACAATTTAATAATTCATTTCACAAAAGAAAACATTGAGGGGTGCTTTAATACCATGTGAGATAAGGCCATGATGGCTTAATCTCTCATTCAATAGGGAGAGAAAGCCTTTTTTCCATTTGAATGGGAGATAAAGCCATCATGGCCTTAGCTCACATTAGCAATATAATAAAATGGCTTTATCTCTCATTTCAGTTCCGGAGACACTAAAGTTGGGGGGTGCTTTTCAACCATGGGGGGTAAGGCCATGATGGCTTTATTGCTCAGTTGAATGGGAGATAATGCCGTAATGGTCTTATTGCCCAATGATTGAGAGGCAAGGTCATATGTAGGATATTGCGAAGTGAGAGATATAGCCATATTTTTTTCCCCCAAATGAGAGGCTAAGCCATTTTTTTCCAGAATATTGTTACGCATGGTGTAAACATTCTGTAAAAGGGAAAATCCTTAGTTATCATTGAAAAACATTGCCAAACAATATTCTGAAAAAATATGGCTTTATCTCTCATTTGCGAAAAAAAATATGGCTATATCTCTCATTTCGCAAAATTTTAAATATGACCTTACCTCTCAATGATTGGGCAATAAGGTCATTATCTCCCATTCAATTGAGCAATAAAGCCATCATGGTCTTTTTTTTTAAATTTCCTAAGCTAATCCCGCGAAGCTTTTCGCTTGTCTGCAGGAAAGAAACCAGAGTCTGTGGCGGGAATTGAACCCGCGACGCCGGCGCTGATAGACTAGCTCACTACCAGCTAGCCTACCGAGGCACTCACAAGGTTTTAAAGCACCCCCCCCTTATCTTATAATGCTAAATGTAACAGGTGTCCAAAAATGTATAAACGTAAATGTTCTTCAACAACTTCACTAATTTACCAATAACACAGTAACCAAAAAACAAAAAGGGCTACAAGTGGACCAATGAAAACATTTTTTAAACAAGATACTTCGTTCGATGCAGAGGATGAAATGGCCGAGAAAATTTTCAAAACATCCAAAGTTATATTGACTCTTTAAACATCTAAGTGCCCGAAAGTGAAGCAACAATTTGGACGTACATTGACAAGTTTTATTTAAAAAAGAATGTTTATTTACTCAAGTACTATTTTTTTCTCTAATTATCGAAAAAAATCTTGTTATTAAAAAAAATTTAGAATTATTCGATTAATCGATTAATTTAAAAATTTTATTCAGTTAATCGAATAAGTTAAAAATGAAAATACCGATTAAACGTTTAATCGAACAAATATAAAACCCGATTAATTTATCACCCTAGTATTTGATGTAAATGGAAATGGATTCATAATATTTCAATACATTTTGGGTCTTTATGATGAGCGGTTTACCGAAGACCCCAGGTATGATGGGGACTTGGTAGTGACAAGAGGGCGTGACACAAAGTTTGTTTGTTTTATATCTTAATAACGATATTCATATAACTTTATATTATTATCGCATCATGGTGAAGGGTACATAAAATATGCACTCTTATTTGTTAGTTTTCACTTTCTTCTTTATAATTCGCGAAATTATTTAAACATGCACTTGAATCTTTGAAAGCAATACCGTCATTGCCAGAAAATTTTAAAGGAGATTGCAATGCAATGATTTTGGCTGTGTGTTTTTAAACGGCATTAAAATATTTACCAACAACAAAAAGCTTGTATTGTTTATTTGGAGTACTCCCTAAAAAAAGTTTTAAAATAGCGGAATATTTACATTTGAGAAATTGGACTTAAGAACAGTTTTGGAAGTCGTTTGACCTAATGTGAATTACAGTGAAACATACCATAGTCTCTAGTGGAGATGGAAACCGCAACCCGCGCAATGATAGACTAGTTCACTATCAACTAGACTACCGCCAATTTAAAATTTGACATTTTCGGTTAATTTCAATCGATTAACCGACTAACCGATGTTACAAAATTTTTATTTTTTTTTTTTTTTTTGTATTATACTATATACGATATGTTTTTCATTATTTGCCTACCCAGCTAGCATTTTGTATCATAATCTAATCATTTAGGAATCAGCTTCACGAGCAAAATACCCGTATATGAGCTCGTTGTGAGAAAATGGTACCCTACCGATGAATCACCTGAAAGAATCATTTGTGATAAAACTGTCTGATTCCTCTTTGATCATTTTAATATTAGTTTTTATAATCATTATTGAGTAATAGTATTTGTTATTAAGTTTTCAATCAAACATTTTTAAATCATAAGAGCGAATCATTTTTGTGTCGATTTTATTTTTAAACGTGTAAGTTTTTTATCAGTTTTTAATCACCAAGCGTATTCAAAAAAAAAAAGTCATACCGATGAGTTTTGCAAAAACGATCTTCCAAATGCAGCAGCGATATTTCCCTCTAGCAACACATTCTGAAAATACAGTATAAAACCAGAAACTAAGGAATTCAAAAATAAACTTTTTTGAAAAATGTTCGGCGCTGAGCTTTACCAGGATAACTCAGAAGATGATCTGACAACAGAAGAAACTCTCGTTAGTAGCACAAACAATCTTTTAACAGAATTAACCGAAACAAAAAGAATTGTTATCTATACATTTAAAAAAATTAAAACATGACTCTTATGGCACAATGGAAGATTTTATATGATTAAAGAAATCCAGGAAAAGGACTAGAAATTAAATATTCTGTATTGGGTTGCCTTCGATTTCTCCAACATCTACGTTGCTCGTTTTAGTTCAAGAATTGTTATGTTCGTTATGTGTTGTTTTGATTTTACTAATAAACTCCAAAAAAAACTTTATTAATCGGTTAACCAATCAATAACAAAATTAGCCGATTAAAGCAAAAGCCCGATTAAATGAATAACCTAGTATTTAGGTAACCACCCAGGTAGAAAAAGACAATCACCACGACGCTGTGCCGACGTTGCAGGGGGTACTATCAACATCAATACAACGCACTGTTTACCAAATTTACAATGTTGTCACAATATTAAAATGATAACGCCAAATGTGCGTCTTCCAACTCTTCTTTTTAGTGTTATCACAGTACTGTAAATTTAAATTTACAATGTTGGATTCACGAATTTACAACGTAGTCACAACCATCTTCCGACTCTTATTTTCAATATTGTTACAAATATAAATTCGCTAATAAACAAGCAAAAATTTGTTTATTTTCAAACCTAAAATAGTTTTTGTGTTTTCATTTAAATACGACACTATTAAATTAATCACCCCTATCGTGAATAACAAGTGGAATTTTTGTTCCCATGAAATTTTCATTTCCCTCGAAGGGAAAAAAGCAATCGTGAATCTCATGTGAAAAATTTTTCACGCTATCAGTTTCAGTGAATGTAAAAAAAAGAAGAAATATTAAAAAAATTAAAAATCAATAAAATTTTTGTTCAAAAATATTCAAGTATATATTTTAAAGAAAAGTTAAAATAATAAAGCAAAATATTTAGTATTGGAGGGATAGTTTGATTACAACGTTAGTTTTTTGCACTTTTTAAATTGAATATAGTAAAATATTTTCCAAAATTCTGCCACTAAGTCAATCGAAAGTTTCACAAATCCGCAGGCAATCTACCTGTTGCTTTGCATTTTGTTGAGCAATATATCGGTTTGTGCCTTTTTAACTTTATTAACCCTTAATATTCGATATAAAGGAGGAGCTTCTAACATACATGTTCTGTTCCCTAGCAAAAATAAAGTGAGAAAATCTAAGGGAAATGTGAACAAATTACGAGTGAAAAATTTTTTCACGATAAGGGGAATTTTTTCCCGTGAACATTTTTTCACGTTATTGTTCTCCTTTGAATTACATTTTTTCATGGGAGTTGTTCATGATCGCAAATATGTGAAAAGGGGAAAAATTACGAGGGAAAAACTTTTCACAATAGGGGTGAATAAGACTAAATTTTTGTATATACAGCGTTGTAGCGGTATAGAACTATTTTCAACACGGTATTAGAAAATTAAGGTTTAATTTTTGTATATACAGTGTTGTAGCGGTATAGTTTTATGGTAAATACGACTTTAAAAAACTAAAGTCGTATATTTGTATTTAGGGTGTTGTACCGGTGTTGAATCTTATTTAAAAACGGTATTAAAAAACTAAGGTTGTAATTTTGTATCTACAGTGTTGTGATGGTACCATATTTTTGGTAGAGTCACAATTTTGTATTTACAGGGTTGTGCCTGGGCAGTTAATATTTGATGAAATTAATGATCAGATATCAATGATTTTTGAGGTCGCTGTATAATTAAAATAATTGAACATAAGCTTGTTTTGTGATAATAAAAGTTTCTATTGAAATAATTAATCAAATAACTCAATAGTTAAGCAGTAAATAAACGTTTTACATGAAAATATCATTAGAAATATACAATTTGGTAAAATAAATTTTACATGACAGATTTGTTTGCCTAACAAGATGGCTCGTTTTTACATCTTAACTGACTTGAACATCCTTCTTGATTTCTTTTTGTATGATGTTAAAAAAAAAAACTAAATAAAATTGATTTGAATTGAATTGAACAGAAAAAACTGTTTGAGGTTAAGAATTTTTATTGAACCCCAAAGTACATGCGGTAAGATTAGATTTGAAATAGCACTTCGGAAAAATCACTTTCACATACCCACTCTTTTGTCTTAATTTTTATTGCATTAATGTTGCTGAATTTAGATGGTGCAGTGTTTTATTTGGTCCTGTAATGCACTGGTGGTTGTTGTGAACTTGTTGAAATAGACTTTTAACTTAAAATAAAACCATACATTCAGTGCTTTTATCAAGAATAAAAATTGGGAATTAAGCACGACAAACCAAATCTTATTATTTAAAAACCATACAATTATATAAATGTTTCAAATCACACGACCAAAAAAACAAGAGAGTACACGGTCTTTAAAATGCCTTATGCTACCCACCGGGAAAATAAGGAATCGATTACATAAATAACTAAAAGAATAATGCATTTTTTTTCGAAAGAATAATAATGCATTCATGGGAATCGAGAAGGTAATTTTATTGACATAATAATTATGATTTGATTACCACGTATTGTTTCTGTTCGTAACAATTATTCGTGTTTTTTCTTCTATTCGTGATTATGCGTATTTTTTAGAATTATTTAAGTCATTCCCAGTATGCATTTAAATAATACATTACAATCCTAGGACATGTTCTGTGTTAAGAGTAATAAGTTCTGGAATCAAATATCAATCAATATATGCATTACATTCTCGTTCCCTATTGATTACATTTTCCCACTGGGAAGTCGTTTCAATCATGTTTGGGGCGCGAAACAGGAATAAGAGAGCGAAACACGAATATTGCTGTTCGTGTGAACATGGTATTATGCTGTAACTGTTTCACTGTTTTTCTGAAATTATGCAATGCAAATTGCTACACCGCTATATTTTAAATAATTAAAATGTCTCTTGCACAATAAAGCTCTGACTAAACCTTTTACAATGAACGTGATAAAACAAAATTGTGTTGGCAAAACTTTGTTATTTAAGGAAGTGTGAATAAAAGTGTATGGCTTCATTGGCGTTAAATGTATTCTGAGGTGTGTCACTTAAAAATGGTTGCAAAGTTTTAAGTGCAGGAACACTTTTAAGCGAATAAGTAAAAAGGAGACAACTTATTTTCTTACCAGATACGAGTATTGTATACTTTAAAATTTGATTGAAAGATATTTAATTGTGTGTTTTTGAAAGACAGTATTTAACAGAGATTTACAAATAATAAAAACACAATAAAAAAATTCACTGTCACATATTAACAAGTAAGAGTGTAATATACGGATTTGCCAAATCTTTTATACCCATCCTTATTGGTGCGTTCAGAGCAAATAGTGATATACCAGCAAATAGTGATATGCCTTTCTTTCACTACGCCCAATTCCCAATCCCGCCCACATTTTGTCGAATGTTGTGTATTGATAACCAAGATACTTGTACCTTATTTGAAAACTTTGGCTCTTAACGTTCTACGGATATACAGAAAAAATAAATTAAAAAAACAACAAAAACAAGGGATTTATGGGTAGAATTAGGAAAGTCGTGGTTTTTTGCTGTGACAATCCACAATGTTACTTTTATTTAACAAACAACTTTACATGTGTTAAGGTTTTGCCTCAAATGTTTTTAAGCTGTAGAATTAATGGACATTCGTTGAAAATAATTCGTATATTTAGAATCACTTTCTGTGCCGATCTAACGATGTCCGTTCGGCTATCTGGCATGCTGACTGTCTGGCTGGCTGTCCATGTAACCTTGTGCGTAAAGTACAGGTCCCAATTTGGAAGGTAGTCTAATTAAATTTGGTACGTAGGCTCTAATTGGCTCAAAGACCATGCCTATGATGATTGGTCCATAATTTTATACCGGCCCCATACAAGCTGCTGTCCGGAATGCCTACTATGCCTACCAACAAACCAATTTTAATGAAAATAAAAAATAGATAGATCCATATTTATATGGACTTATTTGCATTTTTTTTAAATAGGACCACTAGGGGAGATGGGGGGCAATTTTTACAAAAATTTGTTTTCAATACTGTGGTGTAGGGTATCATATGATCGGGCTTGACCGACTATAATTTTTTACTTACTTCTATTGGTAAACTGAAATTTATTCCTATGCGCATTTCAGTGGTTGCTTAGGCGAGATCATCAGAAAACTTTTTCCAAAGATTTTAGAAAAACTAAAGATATGCAAATAAAACTGTCTGTTTTTTTTCATATAAATATTTTTTTTATTTATTGTTTTTGTTTTATGCAAAATAAGTAGCATGAACAACAATAGAAATAAAAGAAAACTGGCTTTAGGTCTTGCAGGTGTTGCCATTTCTGGCCTAATAATTGTATTCTATATATATATATGTATATATATATAAAACAGGATGTGTGTATGTATGTATGTATGGACTCAAAAAGGGCTGGGCCGATTTAGATGAAATTTTCAGGGAATCTCCGACGGGTGACACTGTGAAGTCTGATTTTTGATTTTCGGTCTTTGGGCGTAGGGGCGTGACAAAATCGAATTTTCATATTGCACCACCAATGACATGAAATGTTGTGTGTTGCTGTCGCATAACTTGAGAACGGCTTGACCGATTTGAACGATTTTTCCTTTAAAACAATCGCCATGGTCCAACTTATGTTTATACCACCACCCCGCCCTGCCCCGCCCTGCTTACTTTTACGCCCACTTTTTTCGAATCATCAAAAATCAGAAAACGGCTTCATCGATTTGACAAAAATGTGTCTTTAAAATGTTCGTATTAATCCATTTTACGTTTGCAACGAAAGAAAAATGTACCACGCCTACATTTACGCCCACTTTTTCTATTAAGCGCATAATTTGGAAACGGCTTGACCGATTTGGACGATTTTTTCTTAGGTTTTTACGGAAAACACACTTTGCCCCGCCCACTTTTTCGATTTACCTAAAATCAGAAAACGGCTCCATCGATTTGACTAATTTTTCTTTCAAATGTTCGTATTAATCCATTTTAAATGTTTATCGAAAGAAAAATTTACCACGCCTACTTTTATGCCCACTTTTTCTATTTATCTAAAATCTGAAAACAGTTCCACCGATTTTGCGAAGCCCTAAGGGAATCAGTTCGAACAAATTTTTCAGTGTTAAATCGACAACAAAAATATGCATACGACACCCTCATGAAAGCTGTGAAAGATGAGTTCCACGCTCCCGGTGGAACTGGGAAAACTTTTTTAATCGCGTTAATTTTGGCAACGATACGCTCGCAGAATGATATTGTACTTGCACTCGCATCGTGGACGTAGGAAACGGCAAAATCCCGGTGGATATTTCAATTTCTGCCAGTACACCGAATCAAAGTCCGAACTCATCCGAAAGGTGTTTCCAAACATTACAAAACGTTTTTGTAATGGCACCCGACTTACGGTAAAAAAATAATGAATAACGTCAATGAAGCAACAATGCTCAAAGGAAAGTACAAAGGAGAAAATGTTTTGATACCTCGGATCCTAATGATTCCTACTGACATGGCATTCGATTTAAACGCTTGCAGTTTCCAGTAAGGCTCGCATATGCAATGACACTCAACTAATCTCAAGGGCAGTCATTGCGTGTTTGCGTCATTAACCTTGAGAATTCATGCTTCTCGCATGGTCAATTATATGTCGCCTGTTCCCGCGTCGGAAGTCCATTAGCATTATTTGTTTATGCACCAGACAACCAAACAAAAAATGTCGTATATCACAAAGCATTGCAGTGAACAAAATTATGATATCCTAGCAAAGCAATCGAATAAGTTCTACTTTTTTTACTGGTTACCTGAATATTGATCTTACCAACTTAAATGTAAATAGAACACAATAAGATTCACAGCATATATATATGCATTCATAAATATGTATTTTCAAATCAAATGTTAATCAAACATATGTAAAAGAACAACATTTTAATTTAAAATACTTTTTTCCTCTTTAAAACGGATTTTAAAAATCGAAGGCAAATATTTTTCTAATTTGGACAGGACAATGTCTGTCGGGTCAGCTAGTTCTTTATAAATGTAACTTTAATGGTTTAAAAGAAATTAATTTTCTTCAATTCTTTGCGGAAGTTCCTTATACTCATCTGTTAGATATACAATAAATTATTACATGAGTCGTTCAAGCAATGGGATCTTAAGCCATTTTTTCGATAAAAAAAATAATAAATAACACCTTACCTGGTACCCAAGTTTAAAAGGAAAAGGTGGAATCGATTTCAAAGCTAAGAACTCATTACAAAAATTTTAAACATACTATGAATTATTAATATTTAGTTGAAACTAATATATGTATATGCAGTACTTTCGATGTTCGCTTATTAAATATCTAATTATCATTATCTAAGAGAAAAATTGGAGAGGTCATGGATGAAGTTAATATCCATCAAAATCAAACAAATAACCGATTACGCAGTTTTTGTCAGTACCGATGTTTTGCATTTCAGCCAACGAAACAAAATATTAGCTTATTATTCATATTTCCATTGCAAATCTTCCGTTGAACCAGGTTTGTACAACTTCTTCTTATAGTACCAAACATAGATAAATGTAAAAATGTTGCTTTCTTGCTAATATTGTTTACACCATAATAGTGGACAGGAGGTTATGCGTTTATGTAAATGTATATCTCATATAGAAGCATCCCAGCTAGAATTTGAAAGATTATTTGACGCGCGCAATCATTTCGCGACTCTTATTTTAATCGTCCAGACGATTGTTGAAGCAAAAATACATTTTACTCATCCAAATGATGCTTTTAAGAGTCGTTTTAACGATTGTTAAACGAGTTAATCGTCGTTTACAACTTTTGGCGACCTTTGAACGATTGTTATTTCACCGTAATCGCATATTAATCTTGTAAATTATGTTTTTGCGATAATTTTGGTGGAATTTTTTACAATGAAATAGAATGCAGATCGTCCAAAAAAATAGTTATAGTCAGTGAAACCTTATCTAATTGTGATAATGTCCCAGTTGAATATGTGGAAGAAATAATAGATCCCGAAAAAATGTTTAAAGATCCCAACAGTGACATTTTTCCAGTGGAATATATGGAAGAAGTGAACTGGCCGAAAAATAGTAGTGTAAAAGAAAAAATTAAACTTTGGGCTGTAAAACATGGGTTAACTACAACTGCAGTCAACGAATTATTGATAATTCTCAGAGAAACGGAAATAAAAGTTTCGTTAAAAGGTACGCTAAAAGAGGTAGTAGCCAAACCAAGGGGACACGGAGCATTTGTTCACTATGGCCTCAAGGACGCATTAACGGATTTTTTTTCTTAAAAATAATTATCAGGTAGATATTATACACCACTTACAACTGTTAAACAGTTAGAAGAATTGGATGAACAATTACAACAGAACGAAGATCATGTTGTCCAGTTGGTATGTCTATTTATTTGTACATTTACATGTATCTACATATCTATTTCAATAACTAAATCCATTTATTTATCTATCTGACTATCTATCTAAATATTTCTATCTTTATTTATTTATATTTATCTTTACTTAAAGGAAATACATTATTGGTAAAGTTGGTGGCGACTGCTTCAACTCTTTTAACAGAAATGCCATATAAAAATCATGAGCGATGATGTGGCTGCAAAGTTAAGCTGGCGGGGAACAAACAGTAAACCCAGCATTCAACAGTACTTCAGCATTAGTACTTCTTATGGCATGCTCTCACAGCATTAAAATTGTTATTCTTTTTCTTTTCAAAGATGTCTGTCATTTGAAATTCCCCAAAGCTGACGATGCAGGGATGAACCAACAAACACTCTGTACATGCTGCTGACCGACTACGAAAGGGTAACCGAACTAAAATGTTATACCTTACTGTTAGGCAATTTAGAATCAATTAAAAGTATTTTTGGCGATTGTTTCAAGATTATTTTAAAGTAGGACTTATAGAATCTTACACGATTGTTTTTGGCGCATCGTAAAAGACTCATTACGGCGATTTATTCAAGGCTCGTTTAAAGAAGGAATACAATAATCTTACACGATTATTTAAGGCGCATTGTAGACGGCTCATAACGAAGAGTCGCCGTAAGGACACAGTTTCTCCCGTTGTACTGAACTTGCGCGATCGGAGTATGATATCGCGGACGATTAATTTAATCGCCTGCTCCGGTCGCGAAAGATTCTTTTACGATCGCAAATGCTAGCTGGGATTGATTCTGCTGCCACCTTTTAGTATACCGGTCGACTAGAATCACTTTCTAAGTCTATTCAACGATATCCGTGCTTTCGGCTGGCAATTGAAAATGGTGAGAATCGGTTTATAATCTCATACTTCCATAAAATTTTCTATCTGAAATGGAGTCTTTGTGCTGATAAACCATTAATTATGCTGCTATATAAATTACATTTGGCATAAAAATATTTTATTGCCATGTTTATCATCTTACTATATTTTTTTTTTTTTTTTTTGCAATAAGTCGATTTTTGACCATAACACTTCCATACAAATACTACTCCCGAAAACAGCTTTTAATTCCACAAAAACCTTATAAATGTTGATATTGATACAAAATATCTCGAAAAAAGCTACTATGTTCAGGCTGGTAGGTCCAGAATTGACAATAGCTCCCATATAAACTCCTTCCTAAAATCACTTAAAAGGCGAAACTATTTCATACTTATGTAGATAAAAGAGTATGGCATGCATAGTTTAAATGTTGACTAATTAAAGGTCTGTAGATGTTATAAGTTGTACTGAACAAATTTTTTACAAAATGGTTCTAGAATAAAGTTACAAAAATTGTTAAGCTACGGTCACAATTATTAAATATTTGACCAAATAAGGATAACCACTACTTTTGTTTATATCCTGCGGGGAATTTGTGTCAATTGCTACAACAGACTGGTCCTGGGAGCTGTGAAAATAGAACAGGTAATAAAAAGAACTCATGACCAGTGAAATGAGAACCAATCATGTAACTGGTTCTTGGTTTGGTTCTTGAATTTAATTTTAGGACTAGTTTAATTGAAATAATACTACATTGTAGTAACTAACATTAAACACGTCCATTGAGAATAGATGTGTGACTGGTCAAATGGTGTCAATTGAACCCCTTCAATGACAATCCCATGTAAGTGTGATAGGTCTTATTCATAGAAAGTGTTAAAACCAGTACCGGTCCCTACCACTAAACCCCAATCACGGGACTAGTTTGGTGTCAGTTCGCTTCCCTCTAGAGAAGTTACTGAGACAAAATAAAACTAACTATACTGATAGACAAAGCAAAAAACTGGTTTGTGTAAGATCTGGTATTATTAACAAAATAAATATAGAAATAAAAGGAAACTATATTTAAGTTTGCATATTGGTCCCGTTTTTATGGTCAAATATTTGACAAGTGTGACCGTAGCTTTAGTTTTCTTACGACAATTGCAGAAATATTTATTTTTTCCAACATTTCTTCGCACTTTATTACTTATTTAAAAAAAAAAAAATGTATAATAAACCTTGAGCAAAATTTGTTGATATTTGTGTTTATGACTTGAAACACAGATATCAACGAATACTGAACGAATAGTGTGAATATTTTCCTGTGATATCATGTAACATCATGATTTTTCATTGCTAAAGTGAATGTATTTAATCTGCTCTCCGGTAGAAATCTTCATATTTTTCGCCTCACACAACTCTTATATGAATCGTAACAGCATAATGGTCAGACTTGGCCGACTTTACTTTCCTATCTGTTTTTCTCCGTTTAAAATATTTCAAGTTGTACTCCGAAGTGTCGGGCTATACTTGTTACATTAAGTTAAAATTCTTTATTTTTGTTAAAGAATCATTTCCATTAATCAACATTAACTTACCTCTATTTTTATGGCACCGTATTTCTTTGCTTTTAACTAGATGAATTCCAACGCTTTAAAATTTTGCTACAATTAATAATTTTACTAAATCTTCTAGTGCTTAAAGAAGGATCTTCACCGTGTAATCCCCGAATTTATCATCGTCTTTTCTAAAGTTTCCGGCCTTAAACCTTTAATATTTTTCTTTGTTTATACAACTCTTTAATTTTTCACCCTTTTAAACGAATATGAAACCTAAATCAATGGTTATAAGATTGATTACTTTCACATTTACTTGTAAGTTTCTAACAGCACTTTGTCTTAAGACATGAAAATGTAATATCTATCATTTCGTACGTGGTGTGGTTAACACACCATAACCATGCACTAAATTTTAGAATAAATAATGTCTTTTTGGTTTAAGTTGAAAATTTAAAAAAACAATGCCAAATTTGAAGCAAGAAGGAAAGTATAGTCGGTCATACCGACCAAACGAAAGGCTACACCACAGTATTGACAAACATTTTTGAGAGCGTACTTTAAATGAGAGTTATTGTGCCAAATATTATCTAAATATTTACATTAGCATGGGAATTCTTCGTCTTAAAGATATTTTAGGGAGGGAGTTTAAAAAGGACATATGACCAATTCTAAGCGCATTACCACAAAATTTTGCCATAGCACAGTAGCAATTATAAAGTGTATCGCATTTCAATAAAATGTGCTAAGATAATTTAGGTTACAATAGAATATTTTTGGATCTAATTTGATCTAAATACCAACATAAGACACAAAGACTTTGTTCTATAAAAAAGTTTATATTGGCGAATGAAATGATGGTCAGATTCTACACGTTTCTACCGGGTTCGTCCTTATGACAACTCAATTGCCATTTAAGTTAGCTTTTAAATTGCTACCTGTACGTTGCGCACAAGGTTTACATAATCATACAGACAGACCCAGCCAACCAGCCGGACGAACGAATAAACATGATTTGATAAACACAGCAAGTGATTCTGAGTCGATCAGTATACAAAACATATTTTCATGTATTACAAACATCAGCATAAACACATAATACCCTCTCAACTGTGTTGGTGTGGGTGGGTATTTTACAAGTAAAAATGCTATATTCGGCTAGGCAGAATCATAGATACCCTCCACTAAGAGTAAGAATATTTCAGCAGTGGGTATTAAATGAAATGTATGAATTATGAACCATACAGAAAGAAAAACACTCGGGATAAATCAAGTTTTTTATGATTACTTTAAGTACGAGTCGTACTCAATAATACTAGTACGAATAACACTAAAACGTACTCAAAACAATCCTAAATGGGATTACTTTCGAAAATCAATCCCGGAATTTCTTGAAATAAGTATGAAATTCTTAAATCAAGTAAACAAAAGATTAAACTTTTCGTTGAGTTTACCCCTCCGGCTTACGCATGTTTTGTGTATGGAACACATTAAAAAAAGGACTGGCCAGACTCATGTGTACCACGAAGGGTTAAAAAGTAAATTTTAACTCTTGCTATCTTACTTACATAGCTTATATTTTTGGTTAAATATGTACACAGGATTTCAAAAGTTAAAACCCATATCGGGTATGATGTTGGTGTTAAATCATTCTGTAAGGTGTTAAACGGGAAGTTAATCAATGATAATAATTTCTTTTTAATTTCTGTTAGGGATGGGCAAATTGAAAAAATATATTGATATATATCGAATCGATATTTTTTTAGAGTATTTCAAAAATATCGATGTATCGATATATCGAACGTATTTTGCTGAAACTATTACCAAATTAAAAAATGTAATATACATATATGCACAAATCTTATTATTATTCCAAATATATATAGACACATATATTGTTCCAAAATCGCATAAAATAAATCTTTTCAAGTTCGTTTGACTTTACTATTTTGATTAGAAATCTGAAATGTCTGCACACCCCACTTTTTTCTTAATCTTTACATGCAGTCTACAATTGACATGAAATTCTTAGCATTAACACAAATATGACGTTAGTGTTAAGTATAAACTCATCATGTTAGAGGTTTTCTCATGTTATAACACGGTTGTTAATGCAAATGTTTTAACAACCCTTTTATAACATTATGTTATAACAGCAAATCATGTCAGTTGTCGACTGGGAGTTATAGATATTCATACTAGTTATAAAAAACATATGATGCATGCAGTGATGCCTATTCTTAAAAAAACGCATATTGTTTGAAAAACGTCTAAAATTTTGAGTTTTTAATGAAGACTCTATTTAGGCCCCTATTACGGTTTACAACTCAACTCAGTTGAGTTGTAATAGAGACAACTGGTTGTGATAAGTTGTAATTTTTGTCATGTTTTTGTTCACTGCAATTTAGCAAAGTTGTAAACCATAGTACAAAAATGAAGAAATTAAAACTCAACTGAGTTGAGTTGTAAACTGTAATAGGTGCCTTAAAAAATATCGAATTCGATAGTCGTATTTCAATATCAATACATCGATATATCGGTATTTTAAACACCGGCGATATATATCGATTATTCTTTTTAAAAATATCGATATTTTTTGCCCATTCCTAATTTCTGTATTGGTTTTTTTCAAGCAGTAATTCGGGATAAAATCAACGTTATTGATTCAAGCACATTTTGAGATTGTTAGTTTTACTTAAATCAATCTCATTTTCGTTTATATCAAGTAAGAAATCAGGATTGAAAATCCTAAAATTGCGATTGAAAATCCGTACTTTAATCAATCTTTCTGTACTTGAATCAAAAAAATCCGTACTTACCGTACTATTAATACCGCTTCGGATTGATTTGAGTACAGATGGATTGATTTTTCTTTTGAGTGCAGTTTATTTGAAAACTGAACTCACAGTTTTATGATTCATTGCGATTTAAGACGTATTAATAGCTAATTCGATTAAGAATTACTCAAGGACCGAAATGAAATGAATATTTAAATACATGTTTACATGGAATAATAAACTTAATAAACCCTCATTCACTACTAGTAATGGATGGTATCAAAATTATTCAATTCAAATAATGTTTTAGTTCATTGCGTATGACCGTCAACATGCCAAAACCCGGATATTCGGCAGACGTTCGTATGGAGCATAGACTAAATAGTAGAACGAATAGGCCTTTATTTTACTATTGAAAAGTGCTGTGTATAAAATAAGTATTCATTCTAAATTTAGTTGCTTAAGCTTATGCCCTATGACCGTTATCATGACAAATGTCCTTTAGTAGGTTGAATTTTTTAAAAGTAAAATCATTTGTACTTAATTGGCTTCTTCCCAAATCTTCTATTGAGAGATCTAGCTAGTACTACCTCACCCGATTAAAAAAGCAAGCATTGCTTTGTCCACTTACAATTTATTTCGATCTATGCCGAGTGCTCTCATGCATAAAGCTAATGACCCTTAACGTTCTTTTGGAATACGCCAAAATCGCAGTTAATTTTTTAACTGCCAGATCAGTTTTATTAAGATTGGTTTATAACTTATAAATTTAATATAAATCCCGCTTCTGAAATATTTTTACTCCCGGATGAGGGTATCAAAGTTTCGGCACAGACCAATATTACTTGTTATTATACCCTTCATCACAGGTGGAAAGGATTTATATGTAGGGTGCAGAGCCGACCTGAACCAAGTCATAAAATATTTTATACAAATATCTTTCAAAACTGAAGCGAAATTCTTAGCAAGGTTCAACTCTATCTAGCGATGTTACAGACCAAACGAAAAAGTTTTTCGTTCCTAAGGTAACTGTAATAAGCCTAAAGGCTCAGTTAGCCGGGAGTAATAGTAACAGTAACCTTAGCTTAAAAAAGTAAGACCAATCAATTTCTTACAGATTGAGACGTAACATCTTACTGCTAACTGTAATCGTTCTAATTGCTTTACATACATCAAAATGAATCATCTGATTTTCAACGTTACTGCTACTCCCGGCTAACTGAGCCTTAAGTCAATCGCCCCAGAAGTTAAAGGCCACTTACTTAAATTCAATATGTTTTCGAATTTTCTTTTTTGACTTGGTTCACTTTAGCTTTGAGACCTCCATATATAAGTTTGTTTTATATAAATGTTAGCAATTTAAGTAGTACGAATTTCTGCAATATTGATCCTAAACTCCATTAAGTGTGTATATTATTTTACCTTTAGCCTGACGTATTTTTGATGTCATCACACAACACGCATTTAGCGAAGACCGGAGATATGATGGGGGCTAGATTGTTTATATTTATATCAAACATTGTTTGGAATAGGTTGCTTTTGAAAGGCCGCCAAAGCGTTCTAAGTAGGGTGTTCAATTATTCGGGTTTTATTTTTGTTCGATTAAACGTTTAATCGATAGTTGTCATTTTTTACTTATTCGATTAAACGAATACAATTTTAAAAATAATCGATTAATCGAATAATTTTAAATCCAGAATCGAGGCCTTGAGCTCGAAAAAACTTTTTATTTTTATTAAAAAAATAGGTCGAAGGAATAAAAATTTAATTTATGTTCCTAAAAATATTTCATTTCATCTACTTCATTCTTTAAGTCTCTATTATTTTTGCAAGAACAACACTTAAAACCACAAAAAACTACGATCAGTTTGTAAATAATGGAATTTAAATTATCGTTCGATTTCAATTTCACTTCATATAGATTTCTAGAATATACCCGATAAATTTATATAAATCTTTGAGATAACATACCTTTGTCGTTTTTTTCTTTTATGAAATGAACTATTAAATTGTGTTGAAGAAATGTAACCAAAATATTTATTTTATTTATTTATTTATTGATGATCTAGCACAACAAGATAAATCTTAAAAATGATAGTGCTAGTGAGTATAACAAACTAAAATAGGTATGATTAAAAATTATCAAACTAAAAAAGCATTATTATTTAGTGAAATAAAATCAAACAAAAATTAAAGCTAAGTAGTATAATATACAATAACAAAAAAAGCGCAGAGAAAAAATGAATTAGTTAACATATTCAAATTTAAAACAAAACAATTTTAATTAGCAAATTTAGTTAACATTTTAAAGTTTTACAGAAGTGATTTAATAGCTCCTTTTTAAACAAGTTTGAGTTGCCTACCAGCTGCATATTATCTGGAATTTTGTTCCGAAGACGAGTGGAATAAATAAAAAAGTGCACAGAAAAAATTTTGCCCCAGTAAACGCATTAATCAAAAATAAAATCAGTTTTAATTAAAAATTTAATCAAGTGAATTAAACGTTTTATCAAGTGAATTAAACGTTTAATCAAGTGAATTAAAAGTTTAATTGATATTATTAATTTGTATACTGGTGCAAATTAATGTTGTCAATAAAACGTTTAATACACTTGATTAAACGTTTAATTCTCTTAATTAAACGTTTAATTCACTTGATTAAATTTTTAATTAAAACTGATTTTATTTTTGATTAATGCGTTTACTGGGGCAAAATTTTTTTCTGTGTGACGTTCTGACAAAGGACTTCAATATCGTTGCTGAATTATTTTCTTACTACGACGCGATCTTGCAAATTGAATTCTTCTAAATAGATATATTGGTTGTTTTTGAGTTATTACTTTATGTAGCAGTAAAAGGCATTTAAATTTAAGAAGATTTACAAAACTCATCCCATATATTCGGTATGAAAACAATGATGTGTGTTCGCGGCGTCCTTTAGCGTAGATGTATCTTGCAATATTATTGTAGGCAACATTTAGTTTTTTGAGGTCAGCGCTATTACTATTAGCAAAAATTTCGCATCCGCATAAAAGCACTGGAATAAGGTAGGTTTTTGCTAACAACATTCGAATATTTAAAGGTGTTGAAAATTTTACTCCCCACAGATTACGTAGCATACCATAAACTCTCCCTACAACAGTGTTGATATGGGTTGACCAAGTAAATTCATTATTAAATATAACTCCCATATTTTTTGAAGAATTTACGAAATGAATTATGTTGCTGTTTATTTTAATTTGAAATTGATCATCTAATGTTATTTTACTTTTTGAAAGAAAAATACATTTGGATTTTGAAGGATTAATGAGCAAACCATTATCATTAGCCCAGTTGTTGATGTGATTTAAATCAATGTTAATGCTATTTACACATGATTGAATGTCAGCGACATTGGTGCTAGTATAAAGTTGTACATCATCTGCATTCATGTGTACTTTGGTGTTAATCGTAACTTCAGGTAAATCGTTTATGTATAAACAAAAAAGGAGGGGCCCAAGAATTGATCCTTGTGGAACGCCTCTGTTGACATCAAGCGGGTTAGACAGTTTTCCGTTTAATTGTACGACTTGGGATCTGTTAGTATGGTTTGAAGATAGTAAGCTACATGCGGAGCTTGAAAAATAGAACAGTTTTTCGAGTTTCTTTATTAAGATTGGATGTACAGCTGTCTCAAATGCTTTGCTATGGTCTAGAAGAATAAGAAAGGATATCATATTTTGATCGAGACTTGACCTGAGATCCTCAACAACGTCTGCAAGTGCTGTGATACAACTTCTTGCTTTTACAAAGCCGGATTGTCGATCACATAGTAGGTTTTTTTTGGCTCAAATATAGATTCATTTGTCTGCACATTATATTTTCCATCACTTTTGATAAATAAGGAAGAATTGCTATCGGTCGGTAATCATTGTTAGGCTTAGGAATTGGTATAATTTTAGATTTCTTCCATCCATCTGGAAATACTGATTTTGTTAAAAAAGTGTTGAACAGCTAAATTACTCACTAAACATGACTGTTTTGTTACTTCTAACGGACACATACATTTTGTTTACTTATTCGACTTAAAACTTTATAAAAATTATACATTTAACAGAAGTATTATATGTATGTTATTATCATTCGATTAATCGGTGTAAATTCTTCGATTAATCCTTTAATCGAAATTAGCAATTTTATATTATTTGAACCATTACTCGTCTAAAATTGTTCGATTAATCGAACTATAATTAGTCGATTGAACACCCTAGTTCTAAGCCATTTAGATATGATATATGATACAAATCTCTAATTATTATTACCCATATACCGTTACTTTTAAAGTCTTCTAATTATCTTTGAACTTTAGTTTTTCATTTTTGTCTTACATAAACCTAGTAAAATACATACTAGTGGTGAAAATTAACATAATCAGTTAATAGTGTAGGATATCATTTGGTTGGTATTGCTCTCTACATTTGTATACCCTCCACCGCAATTTGTTGTGAAGCGGTAATACTAAGTTTGTCTTTCCGTGGGAAACTTATTTATTATTGATCTCAGACCAAATAAAGTATTTATATTCTGGGTCCTTGAGTAATTCTAAGTCAATTTAGCCATGTCCGTCTGTCTGTCCGTCTGTTGAAAAAGAAACTTGGTGTCAAATTGCTTGTAGTTATCATAAGCAGTTTGAGATTAAAATCCAGCAAAATCGGTTTAGTAGGGTCAAAACTATCAATCAAAATGTGAAACGAAACCACCACCTTAAAAAATTAAAAATTTTGTTACAATTACTAACATAAATGGTGGAACAATGCACGGAATAATATAAGATTTTGCAAACATTCGTTTTTTGACTGGAAATTACGCTGTAAGATTTCGTGAAGATGCGTCCATAATTTACCCTAGGCCCCATATAAAACCATCTCCCGGAAAACAGTTTAGTACGCCTAAAACCGCAATAAATAATGCTATCAGAATAAAATTAATAATTAATTTCGTGATGATCGGTCCATAATTTACTTTAGGCCCCATACAAAGCCCACGCTGGTTGTTCACACGGTGAACAAAAAGGTACCGCTGCACCATAACTTGCAGCATTAACGCTCCCATCAACAGCTGATGAGAAGAAATGCAGCCAACCTTATTAATAAGATAAAAGAGTAAAAACAAATACCGATCGTGAAGACGTACGAACTCAAGTGAAACCTAAAAGTGTTTTTAAATCACAAAACAAATCGTTAGAACTGTTTTTATCATTTTTATTAAAACCCAAAAGTGTTTATCGAACAGTTAATAAATATGAGCGCTTAAAATTTATTACTTATAATTAAAATAATAAAAAACAGTAAAGAACATAACCTTAAATTAAATGTACATACGAACTACAAAACCCCTTAAATCCACATAATTACCCCTTAAATTAATAAATAAATAAATACAATTTTATAACGTTTTCCAAAATATAAAGTGGTTTTATTTACAAAGTTTGCGCACAAAAAGTATCTCGCTCTTACACGTGAAAACACTGGTAAACTACTTAAGTACGCCTTAAGCCGTAGCAGGTATATGTATTGTGGTAAAATTTCTTCCAACTTTGTTTCATATGGCCAGAAAAACTTTTATGATTTTTGTAATGTACTGTCCATAATTTACCATTTTAGCAGCCTTCTGAAATTTACTGCAAAAGATAAAACTAATTTTACCGCTGTTTTGAAATTATTGAAATTTATGTTCTTAATACCAGAAATTACTCTGCAGAATTTTAAGAAGATTGGTTCATAACTTACCATGGCTCCAATATAAATTCCCCTCCTGAAAATCATTTAAGATCGGCTTAAACTGTTACGAATCATGCTATTTTACTTAAGCTAGTAAAAATTTTTAAAAAAAAAAATGTCATACAACTTTCGGATGGTCGGTCAATAATTTAATTTATGACTAAACAGTAACCAATTTTAATACTGTTGTCTGTATTTATAAAGATAAATTAATAATAAATAGATATCATATAGATCCTATAGAAAGAACATATAGATATAGATCGGTGGAGGTTGTCAAAGATTCTTCACAGCCGAATATAGCATCCTACTTGTTTTTCTTTGTTTCGCCATGACTTAAAAATGTTACTGATCTTAATCGATTTGAAAATATTTCTAAGCATAAGGCAGATAAGAATTTCTAACAACGACTCATTAACTTAAAAAATATTTTAATCTATCACTTTTATTCCATTTTTGTTTTGTTTTTAACGTCTTATCTTGAATATTTAATTATAAATCTTTATTTACAATATGCAGCAACATTTTCACTGGTGTTTATAAAAGAGCAACAATTTTTTTTCGCGACCACACACATTTTAAATAAAGAAACCGGTTGCAAATTTTGCTCACAGCGATATTACGTATTAATTTTTATTTGTTGGAACATTTTGCTAAAATTTTCATTCAAAACTAAATAAAATTATTATAAACGTTATAAAAAATTTCATACAAATTGTTGCTGAAGTAGAAGTTGACTCAAATTTTTAAAAAACCTTATTTCATATATTTTCCTTTCATGTTTAGAACAAAAATGTAACTAAAATTTTTTTAAGAATGTAACCAAAGTATATTTAGGACAAGAACATGCAAGTGATCAGCTGTTCAGTTGTTTTATTTTCGATATTGTCAAAATTTGCTTACATTTTAGTGCGCGATGATTTTTTTTTTTTTTTTTGTTTGATTTCTTGTTTTTTTTATTGTTGATTTGTTGTAGACTTGCATGTACTTTGTATAAATATATTTTGAATGTAACTAAAGTTGAGTCTACTTTAACTTTAGCAACAATTTGTATGAAATTGTTTCTGACGTTTAGAATAATATTATTTAGTTTTAATGAAAATTTTAACGAAATGTTGAAAAAATAATAATAAATGCATAATATTGTTGTGGCTAAAATTTGCAAACGGTTTCTTAATGCAAAATGTGTGTGGTTGCAAAAGAAATTGGTGAAAATGTTTTTTGATTGTGAACGAAGCTTTAATGTTATTTAAACATTTTGCTTTTGTTAATGTGGTTTTGTACAAGCATTATTACACAAAATTGATAGACAAGTAACATTAAGTACTACTGTAATAACAGCTGATTGCATATACATATGCATGTATGTAGTATCGATACGTTTAATTACAACATTATTGGCTTGTGAGTTCAAAACCTTTACAGTTTTGCCATCTGTTGGAATGTTTGACTATGACAAGATGATAAAATCACAGTGCTATTATTATGTTTGGTGAAAACGTGTAGCATCAAAGGTGTAAACGATAGAATGATTGCATGTTGGCTGTGTCATAAATGCTATCACCTTTAATGTAGTACATTAACAGGGTTAGTTGCAGAAGCCACATCCAAGAATAAGGGACTGCACTGTTGTTGTGAAAACTGTAGAAAATTGGAAGTAGACTTTTACAGCCTTTTTAAAGTCAAAATTAAAATTTATTCAAATTCAAAATGAAGTTGCTAAGTTAAACGAGCGTATGCCTGCTTATCGCATATTGTTTAATAATTATTAGTCATTCGCTAATTAAAAAATATCCTATTGAACCTTCCCCAAAACACCGTAAATAACCATGAAACAACAAAACCAACAATGAGAAAATAAAGATGCACTCGATGTACCTCCTGCTATATAATCAGCGTTACCGTTGTGATACTAAAGTATCAATATGACCCTTTTTTGACAGTCTTGATACCATTATCATTTTCACCTATTTTTTGACACTTTTTGACCCTTTTTGGGAAATAGCGCTCACATTTTGTTTTTTGTCAACAATGCTGGACGTTAGTGCTAAAAAATGTTTTCGAAATAAGCGGAGATAGAGAAATGGACTTCAAGTGAAGATTTAATACCAAAATATAGAACGCAAATTCCTAAAAACCAGTTAGTATTCGTAAAAAGATTTGTGTTAAGAGATTTCGTATGACTTCTAAATTAGTTTTTCGATAATAAAGTACAAATTAAAGTACGATTTCCCTAATAGCAAAAATAACTCATATACATATTTGTTATGTTTTATTTATTGAATAACCCAGCAAAAACTTACGTTGCAAAGTAATGAGTTAAAAAGCTAATATAACGACTCTTCACTACTTATACATTGGCATTTTAACTCATTATTTTAACACGGTGATGTCATTGGAGGCAAGTACTTACCACCCTCGCTTACAAATAGGGAGTTAAATAAGTCATTACCACATTTGCTTACAAATAGGGACTTAAATAACTTATTACTCCGATGTCACCAAAATTACAACTAACATGCCATGACTATAAAATTTCAGTACAGCTTAATTTTTCATATTCAAATTTATTACAAATTGTTTTTTATTTATAATAAAAAAAAAACAAATTGTAAGAACAAATATTTTAAATCAATTTGTATTAGATTTGAAAAAACTTCAACCGTAGATGCATTTTATTACGAATGAATTATAAATTTCGTTAATCAACTCATACACAAGTACTTAGGTATCAGATTATATGTCAGCCATTACCAAACTACTTCTATGTAATGCAGATGGTATGAAGTAGTCATTGAAAAGTAAGTTGTTCAGTAATGGCAAGTTATTACCAAGTTTTTGCTGGGAACTTATGGTGATTTCTTTAAAAAAAAAAAAAATGTGACATTTTATTTAAAAACTGCAATTAGGAGTTCGTTTCTTATAAATGTTTTGCTCTCTTATAGAGAAGCAAGTTTTATGCTAAAAAATTCACCCTTAATAATGTCATAAGGCATTGAACTTTTCGCCCCCTTTAAAATCGACAATATTAAGAGTGCCCTGTAAAAAAGGTGACATCGGTTTATGTATGGGGCCATTTTTAAAACGGCGAGGATTGCCTCAAAGAGCAAGAAAGCTTCCCAAAAATTTCAAAACTCGAAACACTTTGCAAAAATAACGCCATCAAATTGATTAAAAGTCCCTAAAACTAACAGTAATGAAAAAAAGTCAGTAAAAATTGCTGAAATCCCCAAATATTTGGTAAAATCTTTAAAGAATAACAAAACTTTGCAGAAAAAAAATTCGCCAACGATTGCAAAATTGGAGACAAAACCTTAAATTTATATGAAATCGATAAATCGGTAAAATAAATTAAAAATAGGGATATAACATAAAAAGTATTAAAAAAAATTAGCTATAATGATGAAGAACAAACCTTTTGTCAAGGGTTAAAAACAGGAAAGGGCATTCCATAAACAAATTAAGTTTTTTATGCACTGCCTACCTGAAATATTTATTTTTTGTTTGTTTATAAAAAAACTTGTTCTTTTTATTTATATGTAAATGGGAAATACTGCTTTTAAAAATGTTGACCCTTTTTTTATTGAAATACCCTTTTTTTGCCCCTTTTTCTTTAAAATCCCTTTTTGTGACCCTTTTCGAAAATTTCCAACGGTAACCCTGTATATAATGCGGCCCGACTTCATCTGGCACCAATGTTTTCAATAAATTTTCTGCAATAATCATCAAAGTAAATAGTAATAACTCTCAACTATGTTATACCGAAACTTTCTGAAATTTAGACAATGAAAATGTTTTTACTTTTTAATAATTTTCCATTAAAATTGAAAACTGATGCTGTTTTAAATACCCCGTTAGAGCTGTTAGCCCAAAGAATATTTCTTTTTTGCTTCTCTTCTATCAACCGATACGTCTGCAGATTGGACACTCAGTTTCATGTATTCTGCAATTCTGTTTTGTTTTGTTACTCTCACACTTTCTAACTTGAAGTTGCCTATAAAAAATAATAAAAAATACAAAAATTGCAAGACCAGCATTTCATAGTTTAGACCCTAATGCAATTTCAAAGCATAATTTAAAAAATTGGAGCAAAAAAAATTGCAGGTCTCAACGGTAACTAATTGAATAAACAACAGCACTACAAGAAGAAAAAGATAAATTTTTGGTTGGATTAAGAGTTGACAAATTAAGTCATTCTGCTGGTGTCTTTTAATTAAGCTGTCTTCTGGAAACAAAGGGTAATACAACAAAAGTGAAACATGTGCCACTGAAAGATATACAATAATATTCTCCTTCTCTCTCTCTGTCGGGTTCAAAGGGTGTAAGTACCAGTGTTGCCACTTTCTGGGTAATTACCCGAATTTGGTATAATTTTTACGGTCGTGGGTAGAGCGTAGGTAGTTTCTCTTAAGTGTTATTTGAAATTTTTACTTCAGATGTCCAAATAAAATCAAGATTCGATTTCAGTGATGACATTTATTTCTTTTTAAATATTGTTGCTAAGAAATGCACACACTCAAAATATTATGTAGTTAAATTCAAACGAAAATTCATTTGAAACAAATTAAAATTCATTTAAAAAACGGATCATTTACATTTCATTTAAAACAAATGATTTTTTCAGTAATTTCTAAGTTTTTTATTTATTGAACATCATATTCGTTAAAATTGAATAGTTTTTACTTTTAAAAAATATATTTTAACCGATAAAAATCAAACAAATTAACAAAAAAAAAATACGGAAAACATTATTTTTTGGTAGTTTGTTTTTTTAATAACAAACATAAATGTTGAAAAATAAATTTATTCGTAAAATAACTATATTTTTATTCAATTTTAACAGTACCGAAAACGAATTTAATAACCTACAATCAGTTACTGTAATAATTTTATGAGTGCAGCCTTTTGAACCAAAGTCTCGGTTTCTTTTTTAGAAACGACTTCAATCATTAAACATACATACTTATATTTTCAAATGTTTGGTAATGAATGTCGCAAGATGGACCCTTAGATTTGGATAAAGATGCCTATCATAGTCATTTAGAACTTGAAGTTTATTGAAAAAACTTATTCAAACTAAAAACTTGCCTGGGATATGTATAATTAATTTTATTTCTATCTTGCTACTTTTTAATGCTTTAGTTTAAAGAATATTTAACGCCGTTTACAGTTGTAAAACTGAATTACGAAAAGGACAGTTGTATAAAACTCTGCAGACATTTTGATTACTTAATAAGGTATTTTTTAAGACCATGAAACCTTAAATAGTAGACAAAACAAAAAAAATTAATTTGAATCGCAGATTGATACATGGCATTACCATTTGAAACAGATTTAAAACAAATAGAACACTGCGCCTGTCCTTGACGAAACGCATTGCAGACGTCCAATTTTGTTTCTATTTTTCGAATAAATGTAACAATGTTTACCTCCAAGACACCGATTGTTGCCGGTTTATCAGCATTAACCACTGACTTTACAGCCCTACGGAAAACAATCAATAAGTGTCACATCGCAGTTGCGAAAATCGATGGTTGATTTTTAAAGTATATTTGGATAATTTAGTGGCGTTGTTCAAGCATGAACCTATTCATGATGATGTACCTGATCAAAAAGTGAAAATAGTATGACAGTTCGTTTGACAGCTAAGCTTTCGTAAGCTCTATGGGGCTAAAAAGCATCCATTATTAAGCAATGACAAGGAACATTCGCAAGATATATCAACCAAATGTGGAAGTTATACTCATTATTTCAGCAGTTTTATTTAATGTTTTAATTATTTTTTTTTAAGTCTTTAATGTTATGTTTGTTAATTTAAATAAAATTAACAGTTTGACTACTATTGATCTTGTTTTAATGAGTTTGTTGTGTTTTTGTTTTTTTGTAATTGTCTTTTTAATAAATAAAACTTAAATTTTATATCAAGTGTAATTTCATTTAAATCGGGTAATTTTGCTTCATCTCAAGTGTAATTTTGAATTTTGCTGGTGGTAACACTGGTAAGAGTGCTTAGAATTATACTCAAATAGAAACATACTATTAAATTTAGTTTAACTTTTATAAGTATAAAAGCAACTAGTTTTAAACTATTATAAAAATTAACTATTGGGCCTCCTAGGACAACACATACTGGTTACTTCGTCTGCAGCGTAGATATAAAAAATTAATATAAATTAATATGTAAATAAAAATGTACATATTTATTTCAGCAGAGGGGCAAACAATTCCACAAAAGAACTAGAAATGATTTTAATTTTCCTTCATTGACGTCTTGATTCTGCAAAGTTTTCGCTGAAATAAATTCATTTAGCACTAGACACCACAAAAAGTTTGACATACACCCAATAGTCTGCCAAGTATAAAAACTTTTTATATTTATGGATGAATCTTATATTACGGGTTAATTTCGAAATCGTTTTGGGGATTGAAGTTTTTGCAGAATTTAGTCTTTCAAATAGGTTAGTTTAGTCCTTCAAAGAATAGCTACAAAATTATCGTAGGTATACATTAATTTCTTAATATTTAGCCGAATTATGAAACAATAAGTCCCCCAGGATGTACATATTTTAACCAAAGGGAATGATGCCAGGGGCATGACGAATATCTCAATTTAATTTAAGTACTTACCTTTACAAAAATTGGCATGAATCGGAAGTTTATTTTAAATGGGGAATGTAAGATGAGATAAACCCACTGTTGTTTATTGTTGATGTGTTTTGTTTAAACTTTGATATTATTACAAGTAGAACTGTTGCTTTTTATTCTTATACGTTTAACAGTTTTATTTGGTTTAATACCTTTAGTTTTTCTAAAATCTTTATGGATGAAGTTTCCTGACGATCTGGCCTAAGCAACCAGTGAAATGTGCATAGGAATAGCTTATCCCATCAACAATAAATTTCAAGTGTTTTTGTCAAGAATAAAAACTGGGAATTAAGCACGAATAACAAAATCTTTTGAAATTTTAAATAAATCTAAAAAAATTTCACAAAATTATAAAAGATATTGAACTTTTTCTAAAAAACAACACCAGGGCAATGACGAACTTAAGTGTGAAAGCTCATTACGACAAACAAAACGCTACAGAATTCATTTTATTAACCCTTATGTGAATTGCAAGGTACCCGGGTACCTTTAGCGTTTTCAGTTTAATTTTTTTATAGAAACAGATAATCTATATTGCTGAAACTTATTGAGAACTCCTAAGTATTAATCAATTTTAAATTATTATTATATTTTTGCATACAAATAGTTTCGAAAGGTCGTGGTAGACCAATTTTTATCGTACACCCTTAACGGTATGGTAAGGTACCCGGGTACCTTCATACATTTAATATCAAAAAAACGATTATTGAAAGTACATTTTCAGTGAAATGCTATAAATAAAGTCGTTATGAATAGTTTAGATTAAAACTTTTATTTGGTAAAAGAATAACATACAAAAAAAAAATAATTTTTTTTCATATATGGATACATAAATAAAAAAATCAACCAGAAATAAACACTTAGCTGCATATTGGACAATTTGTTGAATGCCTATTTGCAATCGGTTTCAAACATTTAATGCAAGCTTAACGTATTTTTCTTTGCTTCATACGTAGGTGCGAGCATACGTCGTGACAACTCCCTACTACGGGAGTACGGCCGCTTATATAATTTTTTTGCGAACCGGAAAAGTTTGACTACAAAATCATTCCCAAACACACTCTGTATTGCAGATTTGACTAATGATTGGGAGATAAGAAAAAAAGTGCCAGTAGTTACATTTCTTCCTGAATTTTTGTATGGAAGAACCAGATTTAAAAGCTATATTTCGCCTATACTTTCCATGTAGTGTTTATTGCATCGCAAGTCAAAAAAGGTTTATAACTCTGATGTAAATTCTCATTCACCATCGTCCAAATATCTTGCTCGTTATAAGCGGGTTTCATCATTATCAAAATGTATGCACTGTAAAATCATTTGAATCTGCAGAAAGACATTACTGCCAAAAAAAACGGCAATTGAGTTGCCACAACTCTGTTATTTGATCTATATTTGACTTGTGGACGCCCGCGTGAATAAGAATTTCTATAAAAGCATATTTTTCTTCTATACGAATCGGAGACATGATGTTATAATATTTCTTTTCTTCCCTTTAAGGTTAAAATACACATAAAAATTTTTAACTTGTGTATCTTTTAAATAACAACAACAAAATATTAATTAAATAACAACAAATCTTAATTGATTTTGTCGTTTAACATAAAATAATTGAAACTTGTAGAGTTGTTGTTGGGAATTGTCAAAACCTGAGCTATATTAAATAAAATCAATTAACACATTGTTTGAAACAAAGTTTTTGGAACATCTCTAAATCAGTATTAAAAGGTGATTAATAAGTCGTGCCGTCAAAAAACGTTTGCAAACTTATCATTTAAGGGCACCTCAGACAACTTACTTTGTCTCTTTAGTCCAGTGCGAAATAGCGCCAAAGATAACATCTGTTTAAAAAAATCTTTTTAATATTTAGAATGCTCTCACACCAATTTTAATTTTTGTTATTGAAAACTTTTTTATAGTATTTTGAATTGTGTTTTTTTTTTTTTAAATAACACACACACTTATATACGGGAACTGTATTTTCATCGGTTATAATGTTCTTTGTTTTGAAAATGTTCTTAAAAGGTAAAGGTGGCCAAATATTACAATTATTAAAATACTTCAATTACGGGTTAATTTAAGGTGGAAGTACACAACATGCGTTAGTTCGTCGAAGAGTATCGTGCGTTTAAAAACTTTAGCGCGTAAAAAATTTCGGCCCTGAATTTGTAAAACGCAACGCAATCCCAAAAATAACATTGAAAGCAAAAACAATGTCAAAAATTTTTCAAAATTTTGTTGTTGCTTTCTACATAAATACATATTGCGTTTAAAAATTATCAACGCCACAAGATATGCAGCGTTTAAAATTTAAAAATTCAATATTCATTTCTATAGAAAACAACAACAAAATTATGAAATATTTTCGATTTTGTTTTTGCTTTCAATATAATTTTTGGCGTTGCTTTTGCGTTTTACAAATTTAGGGCCTTCAAGTTACACAACACGCGTTACAAAAGCCATTCCTGTCAGCTGTCTTTTATTTGTTTTCTTATTTCTGCATTAAAAACGGGTTCGAAAGTTTATCAAGATTTTGTTATTTTATTGAATTTATTCTTTTTATATAAATATTGTATGTTTTTAAAGCTCTTCAATAAGTTTTTCTTTCATGATTCACAAATTTGTTATATTGTTCTTTTTATTGTCAGCTGTCAAAAATACACAACGCGTTAAAAAGTTCAAAGTTAACCAACTATCTGGCGCAAACGCGTCAAAATATGTTGCATGTAGCCTGTTCTATGAAAATACACTACTTTAACTTTTTTTGACAGAAGACGACAGAGCGCGCCCGCACTAACGCGTGTAATGTACATCTACCTTTAGGGTAAGTTCAAAAACATTCAAACACAAAGTAGTGATAGTGTTTTGATACTGTTTCGATACGAAGTAACGTGCTGATTTATTTACTTTGTAAAAAAATGTCATCAAAGCATTATTGGTGCACAGTTTGCCTTTGTTTGCGCATCGATAACTTTTATTATAAATTTAGTGACGTATAAAATTGCCAATAAATTTTTGCATTTAGGAATGCATGACTTTGTCCGGTTGCATTACAATTGACGTTTTGGGATTCAGCTTTACTACATACGTAAGAAAAACGTATATAAATGACACATTGATAATATCAAACAGGTTTATTGAGCCAAAACAACCGGCTTATTCGATATTTCAAAAATGGACATTTTAAAATAACCGGATTGAGCAAAACTAAAAACCGGTTACAACCGGTTGAGTAATAACCGTTCAAACGATTTGCTTTAAAAACCAATTTTTTCGAAGTACAGAAAGAAGTTCTGTACTTTAAAGAAGCCACCCTGAGCTACTTTTTTACATTTGATTACCCTTCACCTCAGGTGGAAAAGGGTATATATAAGTTTGTTATTCCGTTTGTAATTTCTACAATATTGATCTAAGACCCTATAAAGTATATATATTCTGGGTTCTTATGAGGAGACAACTTGATTTAAAAATGTCCGTCTGTCCGTCTGTCTGTTGAAATGGATTTTCCGAAGAGAACGGCAATAGCCAAAGCTTTTCAATTAGGTACACACATTTAGGTTATCAATACACAGCATCCCACAAAATGTGGGGGGATCGGAGAAGTGGGCGTTGTATCTCCCGTACAAAAAATATCAAAAATTGAATAAAAATCTGATTTTTTGGACTGTTATTTGACCTATGGATATCCCTGGCATATCAAAAGATCGGAAATCTTTAATAAAAAAATTTTCTGAAAAACTCGGAAAAATCGGTTCAGATACGATTTTTTTTTTTTTTGAAATACCCACTTTTGGGAACCATAGATCTTCCCGAGTCCAAGATTTATAACCCAACTAACTGGCAAATTTCTTCTGAAAAACGTCGGTATATAAATCTCGCAAATCGGTTAAAAAATGGCTGAGTTATAATCAAAATACTGAAATCACAAAAATTACTCTTTTTATACCCTTCACCACAGGTGGAAATACCCTTTTTTATGTTTGTCATTCCGTTTGAAATTTCTACAATATTGACCTAAGACCCTATAAAGTATATATATTCTGGGTGCTTATGAGGAGAGAACTTGATTTAACCATGTGATGTCCCTCTGCCCCCCATTCAATTGTTTACATATACTAGCATAATGCCCAATATAATTTTCGTTATCACCCTTCTTTATTATTTCATCTATTTAACGAAATAATTTTAACAAATACAAACTAGGAATTTTTGTGTTTTTTGCTACTTAAAAACTCGCCAAAAAAAGATAAAAGAAAACAAACAAACACACATACATACAAACATCAAAAGTAATTACAACTCAACTGTGTTGAATTTTGCGAACAGTAAACGTGCCTTATTTCATTTTATTGATATTCATTTAACGTTCCTTCATGGTTCAGTTGTCTAGGGGGTGTGTTAAGTTAGAAACTGAGAGTTCCCTGGTTCGAATCTTGGTTTTTTAAAAAGAAATTTTTTTTTTTAATATTTTTATTTTTTTATGTTCTAAAAACGATTTAAAAAAAATTACTTAGTTTCTGTCTAGTTGCTCTGTATTCTGCTCGCACAATGGTGAAGGGTATATAAGATTCGGCACAGCCGAATATAGCACTCTTACTTGTTTATTTATGATCTATCTGAAGTGATTAATTTATTCAATATACTGATATATACTGACGACGTAAAAGTCAAATATCGTCAAATATCTGAGCACCAAATCCTTGAACACGACTTAAATTCTTTTTACACGTGTTGAAATGTAAATTTTATACAACTTTATCTTAAAAAAATTTTAAATATATGCGTTTTGTTAGACAGAGTTCGATACCTTCCAGAAACTTTTTTGAATGTTATCAGTTGGATTCGGTTAATAATTTCTTAGAACTTTGAATTCTTCTTGATTCGAATCTAAATTTAATTGCACATATAATAATGACAACTAACAAAAGCAGGGTTACACTCGTTTTTATAGAACGGGCTATGGAGTTCAAGTATCCAAATGTTGAAAAGTCTGCATACATCACATATAAGACCTGAGGTTAATACAAGTACAACCAGCCAGCCGGACGGACAATTATCAGCTCAAACGAATAATACTCTCGTTGTGTGTTGTTGTGTGGGTATAAAAATCCGTTCAGAAGATTAATAATATTTGTTTTTTTTTTTATTTTTTTTTTTGACCAATTTCTATATTCAAAACAAAATTTGTTTTAAGAAATTTGCTTCTTATCAGCATAACAAATGAATGTTTCATTGGCTGGTCAGCTCATTTTTTAAATAAACAATTTAAAATACATTAAATTTATTATGAGTTTTCTTCATATGCTAGAATTTAGCAAAGTATCTTCAAATTTGTAGCCTTGCGATATTTTTTCAATAGTTTAAGGCCACTGGTCAAATTGCATTGAACATAGGCTTACCAGATCGAAATATTTAACATTTTAAAGTAAAAAATTGATTTTTCTTGAGAACTAAAAATTCAGTTGAATTAACAAAAAAAAAAAAAATATAAATATATCGTCATCTTAAAGACCTAATAACCTATCTGCAAAAATTTCAAAATTTAGTTCTTTATGGATTTTTATTCGGTTTATCATAACGCATATGTATGCAAAATTGTGAACATGTTATATTACAAATGACAAAGTTTTTGTAACTAGAGGACAGTTACGCACAATAAAAGAGAAAAACAAATCATCAAAAATCACGATAAAAGTTTGATTTTGTTGCATAGTGTAATTTAAACAAACATTAAGTCCTTGTTTTTGCTTAAACCAGTAAAAGAAACTACTTCTGTAATTATTTAATGTATATAATATTCATGTGTTTAAAGAAATTTTTATTTATTCATACTAATTAGTACTGCAGATAGGTTATTTGGTTTCAGATGTTTACAATTCCAAAAAACCTAAGTGTCATAACTAAGCTGTGATTAGAAAAACAAAATTTTCTCAACCGATATATATTACTGGTTTCATTTTAATCAAAATGTGTAATTTTCGTTTCAATATCGTTAAAAGTTCCAATTTTATTACGTTTTTCCCCTCTCCTGTAAACTTTTGAAAACTGCAGATAGGTTATTTCGTCTTTTAGGTGACGATATATATATATTATTTATACCCTTCACCACCGGTGGAATGGGTATACATATTTAAGTTCTTTTTTATAGCTGCCAGCAAGATAACCCTAAGCGAAATCGCCCAAAGGAATCTGTGAAAAATTGCGCAAACGAAAAATTGCCTTAAATGGCAAAAAAGTAAAAAATGAAAATTATATCCAAAAATGTTGAAAAAAGCAAAAGAAAATTTAATTTTTTTTTTAAACACTTTTGAAGTTATAGAGCACAAACTCTTTCTCGTGTGGAATTTCTCGCAGTTCTTATCGAAAATAACGAAAAGATATTTGGGATTTTCTAGTTTAGCTGCCGTTCGGATTTTATGCCCTAATGAATATTTTGGCAAAAACTTGTTTTTTTTCGAAAACCATGCAATTTTTCTCACGTCTATATCTCGGAAACCACTCGGCTATTTGTTTTCCTGTCATCGCCACAATGAAGCTATAGACTAGGAAAAAAAGTAAATTAAGATTACCAAAAAAAAAAGCATCTAGTGCCTCAAAATTGCAAAAATGTCGAATAATGCCCAATTTGTATATCTTTTTTACCATTTTTGAACTATAGCTGCCAAACTTCGGTCGGGCGCAAGGGTTTCCTTTTCATTGGTACAACAAACAATGAATTATCCAACTAAAGATTCGGCAGCGCGATGGCCGAATTTAGAAGCTTCAGTAAGCGAAGCCGGTGTTCGTTATACCGTATAGGAGAAAATCCTTCCGCACGGCCGAAGGCGAGCTATGCTTAGAGTTTATATTAACGATTCGGTATTTAAATATTCGAGATTTTTAAATTCGCGATCGTAAATTCGGGATTTTAACCCTATATGGTTATCATATAACTTTTTTATGTCTATTCAAATTACGCTCTTTTTTCCACAACATTAGCTGATGACGAAATCATCGATTCGACGAAGGGTAACCTGAATGTACTAAAATGCAGAGTAACCTTTCAGGGTTAATGAATAATAATATATTAAATGCTGAAAACAAACGTTGTTTCCCTAGATCTTACAGCCGTTGTTTTTTTAATATCTCATTAAAGAATTTATCAAAACAGCAAAACGAAAAATGTCCCAAAAATATTCCTTAAGTCTGAGTTCATACGGCTCATGTCTTATTGACAAGAGAGCTACTTTATAGGCGAGAGGTACGAGGGGAAAAGAACGAGTTCACATATGCATGTACAGTCTTTACGTTTTGCTTTTTCATTCGTTGTTTAATTTTGTTATTGTTTTCAATATCAAAAAACCACATGTCGTCAACATGACATGAATCATTTGAACGCCAATTCATGTTCAAAGAAGAAAAAGGAAGAATCTTGTCAATAAGACATGAGCCGTATGAACTCAGACTAACTATGGTAAAAGTGAATTATAACTAGAGTTTTTCATTTCACAGCAAAGCGGATTCTATTTTTCAATTTCCCGGGATCCTAGGAATTACTGCTCAATACAAATCGATGCAAAGTATTATTTAATTTAATTTATTTGATCAAATAACATTTCCTGATATCCATTAAATAAGTTTATAAATGCATTCAACTTTTTTATTTCTATGGCAAAAAGGCACCTTAAGATCTTCATGGTCAAAAGTACACATGTGCAAAATTTCAATTATTTTTTTAGGATTTTTGAGAAAGTTATAGCAAAATTACTTTTTGTTATCTTTTTTCAATGCGCAATTACATTTGGAATAATTAAAACTTCCGATCTGTGACATAAGAAGGATTTCGGAATAAAAACTTAAAAAACTTTAACTGCAGAGAACTGATGATTATGTATATTATATTGGGAAAAAATTTTCAAAAGCCACCTTTAAAGTTTTAAATTGTTCTCCTCTAAAACTTAACACATAAAGGGTATTCATTTCAGTTTTTTTATTTGTTGGAAAAATGGAAAAGAAGAAAAATGTAATTTTTGTTACAACAAACACAAGAAAACACTTTTCCAGCGAAAGTTGCAATTTAAACAAGCTTTAACCAAGTGTAAAAAAATCAGATTGGAAAATTACAATTTTACAATTTTTAAAGAGTTGGCAATTCACAAACGTCCAATTGAGTGTGGTTGCCACCATATTAAATATGTTGTTATTTTTCACAAAAAGCACTAAAATTTACATCTCTTTTTACGCTGGGTCTCCACGTAGCAATTTTTATTGCTAAGTACAAGCAATAACGTCGGCAGAACAATAGAGCAATGATTGCTGATTATATTGCTGGAGAACACTTGTTATTGCTTTGCCATAAATTTGCAATTTTCACCTCGAGTAGTTGTATAAAGTTTTGTGGCTGTATTTATAACAAATGTTTTATGTTGTGTTTTGAAGTGATTGTGTAATTTTCTTTTTTAAATTCATTAATTAAATTAATAAAATAATTAATTGTAATTGTCGTAGCTGTGTTTTGTATTGCTTTTTTGTTTATTTGCATATGAAAAAAACCTAAAACTTGTATTGTTCTATTGAAAAAATTAAAATATACAAAAAAAACAAATTCGTCGTTTGCTTTGACGTTTATTTAAAAATATAATATATAAAAACTTTTTCTGTATTTTGTTGAAGTATTTTTCACTTGCTTTTTTTAAAAATAAACACACTAATAAATAACCAACCGTACAGAGAAATGAAATGTCAGATAAATTACAACTGATTTGACAGCAGATTGCTAAGCAATAATTGCTCAAGCAATAAGAAGAGCAATCAATGCGCAATGGATTGCCACTCATGGCAATATGCGGTCTATACGTCGCAAATTTTATGGAGCAATCAAATTTGACGTTTGCCGCAATAAATATTGCTACGTGGAGACCCGGGGTTAAGATAATCAACTATGATTCTTTAAACTCCATTTTTATTAACTCAAATTTTACTTTTTTAAAACGTCGTTTTTCAAAACTAAATTAAAAATGAATTCTATACAAAAAATGTTAAAAAAAGAACTTAAAAATGACGTGACAATTAAATAATCAATTAATTCAATTTTAACTCTTATTTGGCATCTTGAAAAATATCAATTACTTCCAAGAATTATATGACAGATTTTTGTTTTTGACAGTTTTGTACCTTTAACTAAAAAAAATACCGTTCACGTCAATAAGCTGTAATTTTCCTTTTTTCCATTTTTCCAACCAAAAAAATTTTGAAATGAATACCCTTATTGTCTTAAGCACTTATTGCCACAGAATAAATTCAACGCCAACAGCATTTATATAAAATCAAAAAAGTTAAATTATTTAAACAAATTATTACAAAATATATCTTTCTTAATAGGATTTTAGTTCAGAATATGCATTTAAAGAATCATTTCTAATTTTTATCATTTTATCAAGATTTTAATGAGATAATGAGGATGTTTGCCTTTATAGTCAAAATGTTATAACCATTTTTAGTTTTCTTAGCACTTCCTTCAAAACTTGTAATTCATTTTTATACCCTCCACCACAATTAGTTGTGAAGAGGGTATATTCAGTTTGTCATTCCGTGTGAAACTTTTTTACTATTCATCTCAGACCCTATAAAGTATATATATTCTGGGTCCTTGAGTAATTTTAAATCGAATTAGCCATGTCCGTCTGACTGTCCGTCTGTCCGTCTGTCCGTCTGTTGAAAACACGCTCACTTTCGAAAAACTCAAAAGAAATCAACAAACTTGGTGTCAAATTACTTGTAGTTATCCTAAGCAGTTTGGGATTGAAATTCAGCAAAATCGGTTCAATAGGATCTGAGCTATGAATCAAAATGTGGAACCACCACCTAAAAAAAAATTGATAATTTTGTTACAAAAACTAACATAAATGGTGGAAAAATGCACAGAATGATATAAGATTTCGCAACAATTCGTTTTATTCAACTGGAAATCACGCTGTGAAATTTCGTGAAGATCCGTCAATAATTTACCCTAGGCCCCATATAAGCCCTACTCCCGGAAAACAGTATATTAAGCCTAAAACCCTAACTAACAATGCTATCATTACAAATTTTGGCAAGTCACAGTTACATAGGACTAGAAATTAAACTGTTAAGTTTCGTGAAGATCGGTCCATAATTTACCATAGGCCCCATATAAATAAAACCTACTCCCGGAAAACAACTTAGTACCCCTAAAAACGTAAAAAATAATGCTATCATAACAAAATTTGGTACATCAAACTTTTATTCGACAAGAAATAAAATTGTGTTATTTCGTGAAGATCGGTCCATAACTTACCCTGGGCCCCATATAAACCTTACTCCCGGAAAACAGTTTAGTACGCCTAAATCCGTAAAAAATAATGCAATCATAACAAAATTTGGTACATCAAAGTTTTATAGGACAAGAAATAAAACCGTGCAATTTCGTGAAGATCGGTCCATTATTTACCCTGAGCCCCATATAAACCCTACTCCCGGAAAACAACTTAGTACGCCTTAAAACGTAAAAAATAATGCTATCATAACAAAATTTGGTACATCAAAGTTTTATAGAACTAAAAATAAATCTTTGAAATTTCGTGAAGATCGGTTCATAATTTACCATAGGCCCCATATAAACTTTACTCCCGGAAAACAACTAAGTACGCCTAAAAACGTAAAAAATAATGCTATCATAACAAAATTTGGTACATCAAAGTTTTATTGGACAAGAAATAAAATTGTGTTATTTCGTGAAGATCGGTCCATGACTTACCCTGGGCCCCATATAAACCTTACTCCCGGAAAACAGTTTAGTACGCCTAAATCCGTAAAAAATAACGCTATCATAACAAACTTTGGTACATCAAAGTTTTATAGGACAAGAAATAAAACTGTGTAATTTCGTGAAGATCGGTCCATAATTTACCCTGGGCCCTATATAAACCCTACTCCCGGAAAACAGTTTAGTACGCCTAAATCCGTAAAAAATAATGCTATCATAACAAAATTTGGTACATCAAAGTTTTATAGGACAAGAAATAAAACAGTGTAATTTCGTGAAGATCGGTCTATAATTTACCATAGGCCCCATATAAAACCTACTCCCGGAAAACAACTTAGTACCCCTAAAAACGTAAAAAATAATGCTATCATAACAAAATTTGGTACATCAAAGTTTTATTGGACAAGAAATAAAATTGTGTTATTTCGTGAAGATCGGTCCATAACTTACCCTGGGCCCCATATAAACCTTACTCCCGGAAAACAGTTTAGTACGCCTAAATCCGTAAAAAATAATGCTATCATAACAAACTTTGGTACATCAAAGTTTTATAGGACAAGAAATAAAACTGTGTAATTTCGTGAAGATCGGTCCATAATTTACCCTGGGCCCAATATAAACCCTACTCCCGGAAAACAGTTTAGTACGCCTAAATCCGTAAAAAATAATGCTATCATAACAAAATTTGGTACATCAAAGTTTTATAGGACAAGAAATAAAACAGTGTAATTTCGTGAAGATCGGTCTATAATTTACCATAGGCCTCATATAAAACCTACTCCCGGAAAACAACTTAGTACCCCTAAAAACGTAAAAAATAATGCTATCATAACAAAATTTGGTACATCAAAGTTTTATTGGACAAGAAATAAAATTGTGTTATTTCGTGAAGATCGGTCCATAACTTACCCTGGGCCCCATATAAACCTTACTCCCGGAAAACAGTTTAGTACGCCTAAATCCGTAAAAAATAATGCTATCATAACAAACTTTGGTACATCAAAGTTTTATAGGACAAGAAATAAAACTGTGTAATTTCGTGAAGATCGGTCCATAATTTACCCTGAGCCCCATATAAACCCTACTCCCGGAAACAACTTAGTACGCCTAAAAACGTAAAAAATAATGCTATCATAACAAAATTTGGTACATCAAAGTTTTATAGAACTAAAAATAAATCTTTGAAATTTCGTGAAGATCGGTTCATAATTTACCATAGGCCCCATATAAACTTTACTCCCGGAAAACAACTTAGTACGCCTAAAAACGTAAAAAATAATGCTATCATAACAAAATTTGGTACATCAAAGTTTTATTGGACAAGAAATAAAATTGTGTTATTTCGTGAAGATCGGTCCATAATTTACCCTGGGCCCCATATAAACCCTACTCCCGGAAAACAGTTTAGTACGCCTAAATCCGTAAAAATTAATGCTATCATAACAAAATTTGGTACATCAAAGTTTTATAGGACAAGAAATAAAACTGTGTAATTTCGTGAAGATCGGTCCATAATTTACCCTGGGCCCCATATAAACCCTACTCCCGGAAAACAGTTTAGTACGCCTAAATCCGTAAAAAATAATGCTATCATAACAAAATTTGGTATATCAAAGTTCTATGGGACAAGAAATAAAACTGTGTAATTTCGTGAAGATCGGTCCATAATTTACCCTGGGCCCCATATTAACCCTACTCCCGGAAAACAGTTTAGTACGCCTAAATCCGTAAAAAATAATGGTATCATAACAAAATTAGGTACATCAAAGTTTTATAGAACTGGGAAAAAGACTGTGAAATTTCGTGAAGATCGGTACATAATTTACCCTAGGCCCCATAGAAACCCTTCTACAGGAAAACAGTTTAGTACGCCTAAAACCATAATTAATAACAAACCGTCACAGTTTAAGATAACAATAATAAATAAACATCATACAGATATTACTCCTTAAACATTCGAACTGTCGGTGGAGGGTATCAAAGATTCGGCACGGCCGAATATAGCACTATAACTTGTTTTTTTTAAAAAAGTTATTTTCTTCGAGTCTCTATTACTAACTTTTTCCATCATCTCTTACAGAATCTAATCCAAAAAAACTTTTGTGCAGCTGCTCTTCATATAAAATCATTTACTTTTTGAAGCAAGTTGGAATAACTTTTTTTTCGTTTTTATTAAATAAATTTGGGTTTTTAAACAATTTCGAAATTCTGTATATTTTAACTCTTCTTCTTTCGAAATTTCAGGGCAAAAGTGCACTACATGGCATATGCATAAGTTAAAAAACAAAAATGCACCACGCCCACACCCTACGAACACTATAAGGAAAGGTATCCCAACTCAAATTAATGATTTCTTTTCAACCTGATCGAGCTTATCGCCTCCTGTTCAGTTTAAAAGGATTCAGTTACCCGCTTTTAAGTTTGTTTAACAATATAGTATGTTCTGTCTAATAATGACAATCATACCAGATCGATTTCATTGAGAAGGGAAGATAATGCTTTCTATTCAGTAAATTTATTTAATTATACCCACACCACAATAGTGGAGAGGGTATTATGCATTTGTGCTGATGTGTGTAACGCCTTAAAATATTGGTCCTAGACCCACCTTAAAGTAAACCGATCGACTCAGAATCAATTTCTGAGTCGAACTAACGATGTCCGTCCGGTGGGCTGGCTGTCCATGTAACCTTGTGCGCAAAGTTAAGGTCGCAATTTTGGAGCTAATTTGATAAAATTTGGGTCATAGGTTCTTATTGGTATAAGGACCAACCCTTTTGAAAATGGGCCAAATCGTAGGACCACGTGGGAAGATAGGGGGAAATTGCTTCCTCTTAGAAACTATCAAACCGATTTTAATGAAACTTAAAACATACATCGAACCATATCTTTATGTACACAAAAGGGATGCATTTTTTAAAAAATAGGACCACCAGAGGAGATAGGGCCAATTTCTGACTCTCAAAGCGATTTTAATGAAATTCAAAACATAGATAGATCCATATCTATATGGACATATAAGATATACAGTTTTTCAAAAATAGGACCACAAGTGGAGGTTGGGGGCGATTTCTGCTTCTCATCACTTTTAAACCGATTTTTATGACTTTTATAAACATAGATAAATCAATATTTATATGGACATATAAGCATGATGTGTTTTTAATACTGTGGTGTAGGGTATCATATGGTCGGGTTTGACCGACTATACTTTATTACTTGTTTTATTAAAATTTTTTTCAATATTCATAATATTCTATTAGTACGTCATCTTTGCGGCCATTTGTTTTCCAAACCGAAAGCATTTTGGTACGGTTAATCAAAAATTGTGCTAGAATAAAATGACAATTGAGTGAATCCATGTCAAACCATTAAGTCGTTCGGCATCATCACCTTCGAATTGAATGAAATTCAACACAAATGTTGTATGTTTTTGGACTTTAACAAAACATAAATTTTCAGACACCAGACTCTTTCGGCTTCCGAAATATGACGTCATAAAAGATGTGAAAAATGTGAAAAAACAGAAAAGTCTCCTAACAAAAGGTAATTTAGTTTTTTTGGTATCGTTTTAAAGGTGAAAGTGCACCCTTTAAAATGATAGGCATTTCTTGTACGGGAGGTACCACGCCCACTTCTCCAATCCCGACAACATTTTGTGGGATGGTGTGTATTGATAACTCAAATTTGCGTACTAAATTTGGAAACTTTGGCTCCTGCCGTTCTCCAGATATACTGAAAAAAATAATTAAAATACAACAACAACAAGGGATTTTTGAACACAAAACATACTTAGAATCACGTTCTGGTATATAACTCTGACACCAATAGAGTCTCCACCTTTAAATTTTCTGCAAATGTTGAAGAGGGTATAATACTTAACATATATTTTTTTAAGAATTTTAAAAAATATACTTTTCCAGATATGGACCTTTGAACTCAAGACCCCAAAAATTTACCATTGACCTCTTCTTAAAAAAACACAAAATGCCTATTATTTCAAAGGGTGCACTTTCACCTTTAAAACGATACCAATAAAACTAAATTATCTTGCGTAGTTCAAGAGTTCTATCGCCTTTTGTAAGGAGACTTTTGAGTTTTTTTCACATTTTTCTCATCTTTTATGACGTCATATTTCGGAAGCCGAAAGAATCTGGGGTCTGAAAATTATGTTTTGTTAAAGTCCAATTATATACAACATTTGTTTGAATTTCATTCAAATCGGAGGTGATGATGCCGAAAATGCCATTTTTTCGTGATGGTTTGACGTGTTTTAACTCAATTGTGCAAGTTTGCTGAAAAATGCTAGCAAGATATAAATATACCCTTTAAATACGCACTTTGACGAACCCTTCCACATTTAAACTTCCATGCAACTTCGTGCCTAAGCACAGCTTTTGGTCCGCGGAACTAAAAGGTTTTTTTGAAACTACATAATCACAGTATCAAGAATTACAAGAAGGGCTCCATAAAAATAAAATTCAAAAATATACAATAAAACGACTTACCTTGGGCTACATTTTCCATTTTTGAAATATTGTAAAACAGTTTTAACACTATAGTATAGTTTAACACGTAGCAATTTTAATTGAGTTAGTCTGTGTTCATACGGCTCATGTCTTATTGACAAGATTGCTACTTTATAGGTGAGAGGGACGAGGGGAAAAGAAACGAGTACACAGATGCATGCACTGTCAGTACGCTTTGCTTTTTCATTCGTTGTTTAATTTTGTTTTCCCTCAACAATGAATTTCAGTGTATTTATCAAATATGAAAAACTGGGAATTAAGCAAGTCACACGGAAATCGTATTAATAATAAACTTTGTATTCCCGAAAATAACTTTGATAATATAATTGCATGTGCCCATGCATATAACTGAATTGGCAAATGGTTTTTTTTTTCGTTGTTTTCTTACGAAGACAATGGAATGAAAAGGTTTGTTTTTTAATTTTGTTTTTTTCTTTTAACCCACTTACAACTACAATTCGAGTCGGAAAGAACCCAACCAATTGTAGGGGGATGTAAGAAAAGATAAACTCACTGTTTATTGTTGGTGTTTTGTTTAAGCTTTGATATTGTTACAAGTAAGACTTAGAGCGTTGATAATTCTTATTCGCTTTAGGGTTTTATTTGTTTAATATTTTTGGCTTTTCTAAAATCTTTGGAAGAGGTTTCCTGATGATCTGGTCTAAGCAACCAGTGAAATGCGCATAGAAGCTAGCTTTCCCTCAACAATAAATTTCAGTGTATTTATCAAATATGAAAAACTGGGAATTTAGCACGTCATACGGAAATCGTTATAATAATTTTGTTTTTGTTTTTAATATCAAAAAACACACATGCATACGCACGACTATACAAAATAAAAAACATGTCGTCAACATGACATGAATCTTTTGAACGCTAATTCATGTTCAAAGAAGAAAAAGGAAGAATCTTGTCAATAAGGCATGAGCCGTATGAATTCAGACTAATCAAATTTGACGTTTGCTGCCATAAATATTGCTACGTGGAGACCCAGGGTAAACTTTTAATTTTGAAAGCCTAGCAGACCGCCACTGTTGCCAACATTGAATATTTTTTTATTGATTGCTTGGTGTAACAATATTTTAAATTGGAACGATTACATTATATTTCGATTTGGAACCAACGTGCAGTGATGGATGAAATTAGTGCATAATGGGTTTGTTCCAAACCGTAAATTTCAAAGCAATTTCCTTTTTTATGCATCGTGTAGAATCGTGTAGACTTTAACAATGGTATTTGTCCTAAAATGCACCAAAAAAGTTATCGATGCGTACACAATAAGCAAGCTGCGCATCATTAAACTCAATGTTACATTTTTGAGGACTTTGACTAAGTAGTACGATGTTTTGGACTTCAGCCTATGTTGCGAACGAAAAGCAAGAATTCAAAATCTAATATTCTAAAAAATCTTATACAAATCTATCGGTATCTATCTATCTATAATCTATCTCTCCGATAGAAAAACACATTTAAACTGCAGGTCAAATATTCTAAATTACAGGATCAATAACTGTTATTTTTTTCATGACAATTAAATCGAAAAATGTTTTAAATTCTGGTTAGCTTGACATATTACATTATTTCTTGATTCTTGACATGAATTGAAAAATCTTGACAATTAAGCCAAATCAAGCTCGTCTGGCAACCCTAGTTGAACACCATAACTGCTTGATGATTTAACAGCAATTTCAGTACTTTCAGGATTTTCGAAATGAACACAACTGTAACATTTTTACTCGTTACACTCGGCTGTATTTTACAAATATTTCCCGTTTATTGTGCTAGTGAAGACTTATTACTTAGTTGGAAGCAAATAAATACAAACTATGCCAACGATATACAACAGAGTAACAATATCTATAACAGATTAAAAGAAGAACAACGAGCTTTAGCCGAATTGCGCACTATAGTTGAAAGACATTTAAGAACGAAAAATGCCGAAATATTGGCCAATGCCATCAGTTCGAATGATGTTTCCCTACCTAAAACCAAACTAAAGGAGATATTTAAAGATATTTCAAGCACCTATGACAATCAAATGGTTGATAGTATTTTTACTGAAGCCATAAATGAAATAATTTTAATGAAACCATTACCTGTAATGCCGGACTTGTTATGGAGAATTTATCAGCAAAAGGATTCAGAATTATTTGAGGTTATGCTGCGCTCTCAATTGCAACTTTACAACAGTTTTAGCCAAAAGCATAATAAAGATGAAAAGGCGTTTCTACAGAATTTCTCTTACAGATTGCATATAATAAAAAATGAAAATCTTTACAATAACATGGATCAGAGCTTAAAGTCAAGTGTGGAAAATATAATAGAACAGCTTCCCAATAATTTAAGATATTTATACTTTATGCCATACTTTTGTCTTTTAAACGTCAAACATTCGACTTACATTTATGAAGCCATTCAGGCAAAAGTGGATGCAATAAGTCGCTATATATGGCTGTGGCACGACAATAAATCGATGGATGGTACAGGCTACATTAAAGCTGAAGTTCAAGAATTTGATTCGACTGGAAGGAAAAAACTAAAGGTACTTTTAAAGGGTACTTTATATCAAATGTATTATTATATAATGCCGAGCACGAAGATGGTTGCTGGATGGGATACAAATACAACTTCAACAAATAACATTTGGAGTGTTGAGTTTTTGGATAATGATCACGTTGTTTTCTCTCAAAATGACTATATCATGTGCGCTGCGGAGAATCACGACAACGAGAGACAGAATGTTAGAGGTCGCATAAAAGGAGAAGTTTCTTCAACAAATTCTGAATGTCAATGGCGTTTGGGAGAGTGCGCTTTTAACTGACTTGTTGTGATTTTAAAGAAAAATATAAATACATACATACACATGTATAAAAAATAATATTTTTGTGTTTATCTTTTTCCATTAACTGCCTGTTACTGCATGTTTTTAGAAAACATAAACAAGTGAGTGAGTTAGAAATAATATTGAAAACAAAAACAAATTTTTGTTTTTATTGTTGTTTTCAATATAATTTCTCACTCACTCACTTGTTTACGTTTTCTAAGAACAGGCAGTTAATCTTTTTCCGATCGAAGAGTTCGTTCGCTTATTAAACATTTAAAACAGAAACAAATTATAAAATATGGTGTTTGTTTAATATGTAAGTAAAGCGAACGAAAGCGATCAACAGGTCAGAAATAATTATTTATTTACAGTCAAATCCCGATAATTCTTACCACGATAAATCGTAAGGCTGTAGGAAATATCGCCCAAAGAAAAATCGCCCAAAAAATTAAATGAAAAATCGCCCAAAAAAATTGCATGTAAAATTGGGCCTGATTTCATATGAAAAATGGCCCAAAATTTTTGGGCTATTTATCGTTATTGTTGGGTGATTTTTCGTTTTTTAAATTTGGGTGATTTTTCATAATGAAAAATCACCCAAAAATGTTGTATGAAAAATGGCCCAAAAAAATGGGCTATTTTTAAAATTCTACCATAATCTTACATAGCAGAGAAAACCATGTTTTATTATGGTTGCAAACAACAAAACTATTTTTCAAGAAACTAATTAAATCATTATATGGTTGTCGGCGACAATGATTTGGGTTAATTAAACATAATATCGGTAGAATTTTTTTAAAAATGGCTTTGTAGCTGTTTCTCTGGGTGTATATATTAAATATATATATATCGAAAATAAGGATTTTCTCTTCTATGGTACAACAAATACTGGCTTCGCTAACTAAAGCTTCTCTGTATCGCCGGCCTTCGGCCGGGCGCAAGTATTTTCTCCTCTATGGTATAACAAAGACCGGCTTCGCTAACTAAAGCTTCTCTGTATAGCCGGCCTTCGGCCGGGCGCAAGGATTTTCTCCTCTATGGTATAACAAACACCGGCTTCGCTAACTAAAGCTTCTCTGCGTAGTCGGCCTTGTTCGGAAACAAGGCAGTTTTTCGAAGCTTTACTTAGCGAAACCGGTTTTTGTTAGACCATAAAGGAGAAAATCCTTGCGCCCGGCCGAAGGCCGGCTATACAGAGAAGCTTTAGTTAGCGAAGCCGGTCTTTGTTATACCATAGAGGAGAAAATCCTTGCGCCCGGCCGAAGGCCGGCTATACAGAGAAGCTTTAGTTAGCGAAGCCAGTATTTGTTATACCATAGAAGATGAAATCCTTATTTTGGATATTGTATATATTTAATATATACACCCGGAGTAAAAGCTATAAAAATATTTTATCCATATTATGTTTAATTTAACCAAATTATTGTCACCGACAACCATATTATGGTTAAATAAGTATCTTTAAAAAAATCACTTGAAATTTTAACGGTATTTTAAAAAAAAATTTACACATTTTTGATTATAAGTTAAGTTGCGGACGTTGCAAAGTGTCATAACGTCCTCGTCCTCGTCTTCGAAGGACATTATGACACTTTAAAAGTGTCCAAGGACACTACGACACTGGACGTTATGACATGTCACCTAAATTTATATGAATAATAAACACTTTTTTGCAAATTTAGTAATTTTTTTTTTTTTTTTTTTGGGAAAAATTCGTTTTTGCTTTTTGGGTCATTTTTCATTTTCTTTTTGGGCCCTTTTTCGTTTTTTTTGGGCAAAATTTCACATTTACCTTTTTGGGTCATTTTTCATGTTCGCTTGGGCGATTCTTCATTTGGGCGATTTTTCATTTTTTTTTTTGGGCCATTTTTCTTTGGGCGATATTTCCTACAGCCAAATCGTAATTCCCGATAATTCGTAATAAACTGTCGGTCCCTTAAAAAAATCTGGTTAATTTTGGTCCCCTCGTTAATTCGTAATTTTTTTTCAAATAAAATCTTCTTTACCTCTTATAAATCGTAATTGTTTGCTAACTACCACTTATAATTAGTAATAAAAACAACAAAAACATGGAAAGAATGATTTTTTGTTTACCGTTTTTTTTTGCGTGGGTTTTTGCTTTTGCTTGTGTGTGTGTTTATTTTCTTAAGATCATCCCAGCGGGAAAAAGAAGGTGTACGGAGGCCTTCCAGAAGGCCTCTGTACCCCTTCTTTTGGATAAACAAGGCCTTCTCGCTCCATTCCATACTCATATCTTTTTTACACGCGTTGTCATTGCGGAGAAGGCCTTCCGCTTTCCTTTCTTCCCCAGAGCTTCTTAAAGGCCTTCAAATAAATGGCTCTTAGAAGGCTTTCCAGAGAATGACTTTCAAAAGGCCTTAGCAAAAAGGTTATCTTGAAGGGTTTTTAAGAAAGGTATGTTAAAAGGCCTTTAAATTAATGGCTCTTAAAAGGCCTTTCAGACCATCCTTCTGAAGGCATTAAAGGTCATATTGAAGGGCTATCAGTCTAAAACATTAAGGAATATTTCCTTACAAATTAAATTAGAAGACTGAATAGGCTTCATGTACATATCAGATCTCCAATATAGAAAATGAAACAAAACTTAACTTTTTATATATGTATACCTATTTTACAAACGTATGTTTATATATTTTATTAAACTTATTGTAGTTTAATAACACATGTGATACCTATTTTTTTTTTTATTGAAATAATCAAATTTGCTAAATATTGTAAAATAGATTGTAAATAAAAGTATACCTGTAATAAAAAAAAACTTTTAAGCACAAGTACCTACATATCTTCCTTAATGGACAAAACTCAACTAAAATGATTTACATTATTGTTTTTATTTTGTATTTTAATATGCACTTACTTTGTTTTTATAACGGGATCTGAATTCTTGCGCTTTGGCGAAAAAAACAAAACAAAAAATGTTACTCTTTCTCTTTTCCACTTCAACTAAAATGATTTACAACATATGTTACTTTGTTTTTGTAAAGGGATCTGAATTCTTTTGCTTTTGCTTGTGCAAAAAAAACAAAACAAAAAATCGTCGTGCGGGAGTTTATGTGCTCTATATGCCAAAAGTGTATTTTGAGAAAATCGATCTTGAAGTTTTAACATAATTCAGGTTTGAAGGATATAGAACAAAACAGACACTATTTATCTCAGAAACTAGATGAGATAGCCGAAAACGGATTACATATTTGAAAAATTTGGGGTCGAAAACCTAAAGTGGCATAATTAACTCGAAATGTGTAAAATGGCGGATAGAGCACATAAACTCCCGCACGACGAAATGTTACTCCTTCTTTTCTCGCTTCTCATAGAAGCGAGTGTGGAGGCCTTCTATGAGGCATTCTTTTGCAGTTACGTAAGAATAGTAAATAAATCAAAAAAAAATTTTTAAGCATGCCTTTAAAAAGGCCTGAAGTAAGAAGGTCTTCTGAGGTTTCCCGCTGGGATTTTGTTACATGAGTAAATTTTATATATAATTTATAAGCCTTATTCATTTGTTTAATAAAACTCGTATAAAAATTAAATATTTTTTATGAATAAGGGGTTTTATATATAATTTTTATATGTATATTTTATTTTTAACAATTGTTTGTTATGTTTTTTTTATCGTTTTAGTAAATAAATTTAAAAACCCCGAAATTCTTATTTATTTTATTTTAAATCGAAACCCCGATAAATCGAAAAAACCTAATTCGTAAAAAATGGCCGGTCCCTTGCGATTACGAATCATCGGGATTACACTGTATTTAAATGTAATTTATTCGTCAAAGCTTTTCTTGGAATTCAAAAAATTAATTAACAATGTTCCGTTTAAATGTGCTAAATTCCCATTTCATACTATTGATAAGATGAAATTTATTGTTGATGGGATAAGCTATTCCTATGCGCATTTCACGGGTTGCTAAGGCCAGATCATCAGAAAACTTCATCCAAAGATTACGCGAATAAAAATTATAAGCAACAGTTTTACTTGTAACAATATCAAAGTTAAAGCAAAAACATCAACAATAAACAGTGAGCTTATCTTTTCTTACATACCACACTACAATTGGTTGGAATTCTCCCAACAATAATTGAGGAGGTCCATAAAAAAACGCAATAATTACACCATAACATTCTTTTGGATAAACGGCAAAATGTAATTTAAGTAAGCAAGCAGCACATAATATTTTCACAAGCGTATATATTAGGGTGGTTTTAAAAAATCGATGTCGGATTTTTTTTGGGGGCACCCCCCTAAAATGTTTCTTTCTGTCAGATTTTAGGATTGCCAAAGTTTGAGCACGATTGAAAGATGTTAAGACGTGCAACTGGGGCCTCACAGTTTTGAAGTTCTCGATTTTTTGGCAGTTTGGCGACTTTGTCGACCCATATCTCTGGAACGGTTTAATATATTTGCCCTTGTCACATATCAAATTGAAGGTGATACTGTTTTTAACATTTTATATTCTACAGTGTATATATACTATATATACATTAGGGTGCCCCAAAATTTTTTTTTTCTGATTTTCATAGGTGCTCAATTAAAATTTAAAAGCTTATAGGGTAAAGTATTTTTGGTTTTTTTTTAAGAATTTTCGGAATAGGTTTAGAGGTCGCGCAAATGGAGTTTTCATAAAAAAAACGGAGTTTTTAGCCTTTTTTTTAACTTTAATCATAACTTGCTTAATACCACGAGTTTCTTCACTGCTGAGGAAACAGTTTTAAAGAAAAATATCCAAGCTTTATTCCTGTGTGAAAAAATTATAAGTTTTGGTGATGAGTTCACTCATTTAGATAACCTTAATTACAATTTTTTGTAATTTTTTTTTTAAAAATTTGTAATAACGCTTTACAACTTTTTAAGTTTAAATAACAACCGAAAAAAACTAATGATGCAGTTTGAAAGACAAATTAATTCTTATTAATAAGGATAAACAATTTTTAAATTTGTTCTTACCGTTCCTGAGTTATACCCGTTTTTTTTTTCTTTATACCCAGTATTTGTTATTATAAGCTGTTTGCCAGTTCACCAATCTTACCCAATCAACAAAAAAAAAAAAAAAGCTTTTCTTTTGATCTGTTAAAAATCATTTATTGCGGTTCTTGCGATGAAGTTAGATACCTTGCAATAAATTCTGGTAATCAGTTTCAGAAGTTGTGACATTAATATATGTATTACCAAAGCCACACCTCGTTCTGCCACATCATTTACTACTTGTAATTGTTGAACTTTTTTCTTTGCCTCTTGAAATGACTTGTTGGCTCTCCAATTCTGTGAATCTATTTTTAAAAAATCGATTGAAATATTGCAAGCTTCAAAAAAAGTTAGACTGGCTTTTGAAATGAATTGTTGAATTTCTTTATTTCTAAAGTTTTCTTCTGTTAAAGTTACATTTGCTACTTCATAATCGCTGCATGGAGTATCTGCAAGTTTTTTTGTCATTAGGTGCTTAGTTTTGGTGTCGATACGTTCATCAAAAAACGCTGGGGCAGCCAATTTAGGAGTTAAGTACCACTGATGACCTAGAAAAGTTAAAGCGAGGCTTTATTAATAATTTTATAACTATCCAATGTCTTTAATAGGCTCAGATCATTGAGAGGAGCGTATCGAGGGCACTGGCAGAGGTGCCAATATTTGATATTTATTCTTAAAATAAATGAACTAAATTCAAGCAAGGCATCAACTGTTGATTTGTCTATTAAAGAATGCAACTGGTTTGGAAAATGCATATTTTCAAAGAATAGATAATTTTCATTATCCAGCGAGCCCGATTGATAGCTCCTGGAGCACAGCGTGTAACGGTTTAGATCAATAAATGTCAGAAGTTAATGACAGTTAAAACGTAACTATAAAAATTAATGGAAATATACAAAAATTATAACGAAAAAAGTATCACCATTTTTAAGGTACAAACTATAAAAATAGTGTAACTCGGAAACTGTAGGACAAAATTCCATTTTTGTTTTCCTTAATTGTTTAGAACTTATCGGTATTCAAAATCGCATCACTACACCATTTTTCATTTAAAATGAGAAAATTCAAGATGAAATTGACAAAATTCCAAATGAAATTGAGAATTTCAATTTGATATTGAGAAAATTCCAATTGAAAATAAGAAATTCAATTTGATATTGAGAAAATTTCAAATGAAATTGAGAATTTAAATTTGAAATTGAGAAAATTCCAAATGAAATTGGGAAATTTTAATTTGAAATTGAGCAAATTCCAAATGAAATTGAGAAATTTTAATTTTTCATTGATAAAATTTAATTATCTATATAATTTTTATTATATTCATTCAACAAACATACATAACTAACAAGGATCGAAAAATATGAAAATAAATACAAATCACAGTATTATTGACCAACAGGCATATCTTCCAGATCCAGAGCAGATTGGTAAAACGATGAAGTATGTTGTATGGCTCTACTGCAATCTCCAGTAGTTATACATGTCTTAGAAGCATTAATCATCTGTTCTAAAAAGACAAGCCTCTGTTCTCCTACATGGGTGGGAATTACGTTCGGTACATTCATCGTACTTTTTATTTTTGACCAAATAATTTCAATGGGGTTAAGCATCGGTGAATAGAAGCTCAATCGCAGGAGCGTAGCTGGAGAGTTGTCAGAAATAATTTGTAGCCGACTGTGGCATTGAACATTGTCACATACTAATACGAGGATCTGGATGCCTGTTGGTCAATAATACTGCGATTTTTATTTAGTTTAATTTTTTTCGATCCTTGTTAGTTATGTATGTTTGTTGAATGAATAAAATAAAAATTATATAGATAATTAAATTTTATCAAGAAAAAATTAAAATTTCTCAATTTCATTTGGAATTTTTTCAATTTCAAATTTAAACTTCCCAATTTCATTTCGAATTTTCTTAATTTCAAATTGAAATTCTCAATTTCATTTGGAATTTTCTCAATTTCAAATTGAAATTCTCATTTTCATTTGGAATTTTCTCATTTTCAATGAAAAATGGTGTAGTTTTTATTTTTATACCTTTCATATAAATTTGAAAAGTAATAAACGGTTTTTTTTACAGAATATGTTAAAAAATTACAAAAGAACTGAATATGTGGAATCGTAATGGACAAAAATATTGCCGGAACTTAAAGTTTTTGCATATGGAAATAAAGTTTGGGAAATTTTCTTTAGAAATATTCGGTCAAAAATTAAATGAACGTGGTTATTGACACCGTTATGAGTCAAGTTTGAAAAAAGGCCGAAAAACCAGATTTTTAACAAAGACTTGATTTGCGCGACCTCTAAACCTCTTCCTAAACATCTAAAAAAAAATTAAAAAATACTATACGCTTTCATATTATGCTTGAGCCTCTGACAAAATAAAATTTTGGGACACCCTAATGTACATGTGTAATTATAACCAGCGTTTAAAAAACTGCATTCAAAGTAGAAAAACGGCCATTTCTCCCCCTTCTTTATTTGTCATTGGCCAAAAAAACACTGTTGTTTTTACTTCTAATCCATTAAATGTAAACCGCCACTGTCAAACCAACTCAAAAAACCGAAAAGTTTTATACAAATTTTCGTTTTTTGTTCGACAGTTTGAGGTTTCGACTGCAGTTTTTTAAACCCTGTTAATAACTTATACAAACCTAAATATTTTTACTTGTACGCAGAAAAAATAATCAGCAGTTTTCTTATCAATTAGAAAATTGTTTAAAAAGTATTTCAATTTAATTAATGTGATAATTGAATCAATTATTTTTTTTTTTTTTTGTTGAAAGAAAATTAAAAAGTTTAATTTTGCTTAAATTAACATTTTAGTGGTTAAGAAAAAAATTTTGAATTAAAATGTTGATATCAAAGTAATTTTTGGGAATACAAAATTTTTGATTAACATCATAATTAACTGAAATTTATTGTTGATGGGATAAGCATTTCACTGGTTGCTAAGGCCAGATCATCAGAAAACTTCATCCGAAGATTTAGCTAATTAAAATTATAAGCAACAGTTTTACTTGTAACAATATCAAAGTTAAAGCAAAAACACCAACAATAAACAGTGAGCTTATCTTTTCTTACATACCGCACTACAATTGGTTGGAATTCTCCCAACATTAATTTCGATCTACCAAATGTTAAAATACAATTTGGTTTAAGGATTGATGTTTGACTAGTGACGTCAGCAGTCGTCGATGGCTGCGAGTGTAAGACGGCAAATCCATCTGAGGAGATTGAGTGGTTGCAATCGAAACATGTCATGGTAACCAGCCGGCCAGGGTTCGAGCCCGAGCCACGTCAAGAATGAAAGATTATCAATAAGAATTTTAATTAATTTTCATGTTGTAAAATTCCTTTCTTCACAAAAATAATTTAATAAAAATTAAATTTCATGAACTTAAGCCTAATTAAAAATATTAAAAATTTGGATTAAAAACCATAAATAGTTCAACAAAATAACCACAATACTAATTAATTGAGGAGGTCAATAACAAAACGCAATAACTACACCATAACATTCTTTTGGATAAACGACAAAATGTATACTTTTAAATTTTATATAATATACGTTAAATGAAGTGTATTCTGAACGAAAATTGAAGACTATAATTCAGAAATGGATTTTAACATCCATCGAAATTCATCACACCTTTTAAAAACGTTCGTTTTGAAATCGACAGATTTTCATCACATACCTGATTGTCTACAAAATATAATTATATTAATCACAAATTAATTATTTTATCTGACAGTTTATTTTAAAGTTATTAAGATAACAAATTTGGAATTATTGCGTTTTGGTCCGAATCATAGTATTTATTTCATTTTGCTTTGGACTGTATGTAGTAAGTGGTTGGTGAAAGTAGCCGAATCGACTTTTATTCTAATATGTGATAACATTTTTAACAAAAACAATTTGTTTGTAGTTTAAAGTGTTCTTTATCCAATTTAATCAAAAATATATCGTTACCTAAAACGCAAAAGGACCTAACTAACCCAAAATTTAAAATCGACTTTTTCATTGATTTGATCGCAAAAAGTATTAACTAAACAAAAATTCCTTACGTTTTACAGTTATCTAAGAGTTAGCACAAGTGTATAAGTTATTTATAAAGTTGTCTTTTTTTTAATTTCTTGTGGCGATTTATTGCAAAGATGTGTAATTATTACATTTTACTCTAAACCATTATATTTGATATTGAATTGCAGTGTAGTTATTGAGTTTTGGAATGCTTTATAATAGCCCAATAAAAAATTTTATCATTTTGCGAAGCACTAAAGGTACATTTAAAAAAATAAGCGCACAAATATGCGCTACGCAATAAGACCAACAGAAATGCAGTAAAGTAAGTAAAAGAACTCTCAACAACTTTTATTAAAAAAAAAAAATAACATTTCAAGTGCTACGGCATTCCCTTACCACGAAGCAGCCTTGTAAGGGGGAATACTAAAAAAAAAACGGTATCAAAACATTCAGTGTGTAAAGCTGATCGTTACATCCAACAATTTTTATGTGCGCTGAATATACGCTTTATGTGCCAAAAATGTTTTGCTTTAAAGTGGGAACTCGCCATATAAAATTCATGTCTTCCGTAAGCGCAATGGTAAGCGAAACTTTTATGTTTCTCCCTTACAAACCTGCTTCGTTGGAAGCTCCATTTTTTATTGGGAGAGGTAATATAGGTTTCAATGTGTACTATAGGACTCAATCAAAAAACTTGAAAAATTTAATTATTGCGTTTTGTTATGGACCTCCTCAATTGTAGTTGTAAGTATGTTAAGAAAAAAGCAGGGTCTAAAAAACTGCAGTCGAAACCAAAAACTGTCAAACAAAAAACGACTGTTTACATTTAATAAATTAGAAGTAATAGACACGTTTTTATACCCTCCACCACAATTAGTTGTGAAGAGGGTATATTCAGTTTGTCATTCCGTGTGAAACTTTTTTACTATTCATCTCAGACCCTATAAAGTATATATATTCTGGGTCCTTGAGTAATTTTAAGTCGATTTAGCCATGTCCGTCTGTCTGTCCGTCTGTCCGTCTGTTGAAAACACGCTCACTTTCGAAAAACTCAAAAGAAATCAACAAACTTGGTGTCAAATTGCTTGTAGTTATCCTAAGCAGTTTGGAATTGAAATTCAGCAAAATCGGTTCAATAGGATCTGAGCTATTAATCAAAATGTGGAACCACCACCTAAAAAAAATTGATAATTTTGTTACAAAAACTAACATAAATGGTGGAAAAATGCACAGAATGATATAAGATTTCGCAACAATTCGTTTTATTCAACTGGAAATCACGCTGTGAAATTTCGTGAAGATCCGTCAATAATTTACCCTAGGCCCCACATAAGCCCTACTCCCGGAAAACAGTATATTAAGCCTAAAACCCTAACTAACAATGCTATCATTACAAATTTTGGCAAGTCACAGTTACATAGGACTAGAAATTAAACTGTTAAGTTTCGTGAAGATCGGTCCATAATTTACCATAGGCCCCATATAAAACCTACTTCCGGAAAACAACTTAGTACGCCTAAAAACGTAAAAAATAATGCTATCATAACAAAATTTGGTACATCAAAGTTTTATAGAACTAAAAATAAATCTTTGAAATTTCGTGAAGATCGGTTCATAATTTACCATAGGCCCCATATAAACTTTACTCCCGGAAAACAACTTAGTACGCCTAAAAACGTAAAAAATAATGCTATCATAACAAAATTTGGTACATCAAAGTTTTATTGGACAAGAAATAAAATTGTGTTATTTCGTGAAGATCGGTCCATAACTTGCCCTGGGCCCCATATAAACCATACTCCCGGAAAACAGTTTAGTACGCCTAAATCCGTAAAAAATAATGCTATCATAACAAAATTTGGTACAGCAAAGTTTTATAGGACAAGAAATAAAATTGTGTAATTTCGTGAAGATCGGTCCATAATTTACCCTGGGCCCCATATAAACCCTACTCCCGGAAAACAGTTTAGTACGCCTAAAACCGTAAACAATAACGCTAGCGTAACAAAATTTGGTACGTCACAGTTTTTTAGGACAAGAAATAACACTGTGAAATTTCGTGACGATCGGTCCATAATTTACCTTGGGCTCCATATAAACCCTACTACCGGAAAACAGTTTAGTACGCCTAAAACCGTAAAAAATAATGCAATCATAATTTTGGCTCGCCACAGTTTTATAGGACTATAAATGATACTGTGAAATTTCGTGAAGATCGGTACATAATTTACCCTAGGCCCCATAGAAACCCTACTCCCGGAAAACAGTTCAGTACACCTAAAACCATAATTAATAATGCTATCACAACAGAAATTGGTACGTCACAGTTTTAAAGGACTAGAAATGACGCTGTGAAATTTCGTGATGATCGGTCCATAATTTACCCTAGGCCCCATATAAACCCTTCTACCGGAAAACAGTTTGGTTGCCTTAAACCATAATTAATAACAAATCATCACAGTTTAAGATTATAATAACATCATACAGATATTACTCCTTAAACATTCGAACTGTCGGTGGAGGGTATCAAAGATTCGGCACAGCCGAATATAGCACTCTAACTTGTTTTTTTTTGCCATTGACAAGTAAAGAAGTGGAAGAAATGGTAGTTTTCCTACTTTGACTGTAGTTTTTTAAACGTTGGAAAAAAAGAAAATAAAAACACAAACATCTTGCTTTATTGTTTTCGCAAAAAATAAATCAAGTTGCCAGTTTAGTTTTTTTAAGCCGTGCACCTGCCAGTTTATTATCAAAATAATTTTTGGGTATACAAAATTGTTTTTAATTAATTTTAATTAATGTTGGGACATTTTCAACAAATTGTATTACATAATTTAATAACAACCCAATAAATAATGGAGCTTCCAACGAAGCAGGTTTGTAAGGGAGAAACATAAGGGTTTCGCTTACCATTGCGCTTACGGAAGACATGAATTTTATATGGCGAGTTCTCACTTTGAAGCAATACATTTTTGACACATTAAGCGCATTACTCAGCGCACATAAAAATTGTTATATGTAACGATCAGCCTTACACACTGAATGATTTGATACAGTTATTTTTTAGTTTTCTCCCTTACAAACCTGCTTCGTAGTAAGGGAATGCCGTAGCACTTGAAAAGTTATTTTTTTTTATAAAAGTTGTTGAGAGTTCTTTCACTTACTTTACTGCATTTCTGTATGTCTTATTGCGTAGCGCATAATTGTGCGCTTATTTTTTTAAATGTACCATTAGTGCTTCGCAAAATGATAAAATTTTTTATTGGGAAAAAACTTTAATTAATTATTCGCTTAAAATAAAATAATTTAAACTTTTAGAATTGTGGTTGGTTTAAATATAAATTAAAATTTTTAGTAATCAATAATTAGTATTGTGGTTATTTTGTTGAACTATTTATTGTTTTTAATTCAAATTTTTAATATTTTAAATTAGGCTTAAGTTCATCAAATTTAATTTTCATTAAATTATTTTTTTATGAAGAAAGGAATTTTACAACATGAAAATTAATTAAAATTGTTATTGATAATCTTTCATTCTTGACCGTGGCCGGGGCTCGAACCCTGGCCGGCAGGTTACCATGACATGTTTGGATCGCAACCACTCGATCTCCTCAGATGGATTTGAAAAAACAAAAAATATACTTTGGACTTCAAGAAGAATTCTTGACAACAGTACGAAAAAATCAGAAGTAGAGAAAAAACATGTAAAATCAATTAAAATTGATAATCATTCAGAAAAGCAAATTTCGATCTACCAAAGGTTAAACTACAATTTGGTTTAGGGATTGATTTTTGACTGTTGACGTCAGCAGTCGTCAATGGCTGCGAGTGTAAGACGGCAAATCCCTCTGAAGGAATCAAGTGGTTGTGGTCGAGACATGTCAGGGTAACCAGTCGCCTGGGCTCGAATCTCAGGTCAGTCAAATAAACAATATGATCAATTTGGTAATAGGTGCAACATAAACAAATTGTTTGCTTGATTCTTTGAATTTGGTGATTAGAAACAATTTTAGTTTTTTCTGTGTATGAAAAATGGTATGGAATATAATAATTTAAAATTAAATTTGTTAAATTTTTATACAATAAGGAAATTTACAAAGTATTATGTTTCCATATTGCTTGTATTTGCTTAAAGTTTATTGCTGTCATAAATAATTCTTTTTTCATATAAAAATAATATAGAACAATCAATACCTCTTTGTTACGTATAAATTTATATTGCGCTGTTTCTGAGCTGGTTTTTGTTTACAATTTTCAATCAGTATTCTTTAATTGTTATTTATTAACGAAATATAAAAAAAAATTATTTTTATATATTTTTTACCATTAAATTTTAACATTTACACTAATTTATCATATGATAATACAACAGGCTGTACGCAACAGTGCTATCTAACCAAAAATAGTACTTTAGTACTTAACACCTTACAACAATTTGTGAATTGGTTAAATATATTTTATAAATTATGTAATATAAAGAACAATTTTGATTTTAGTTGAAATGTTAATTTTTAATTTTCGATATTCTTTAATTAATTTTCATTAAATTATTTTCACTGAGGGAAATAATTTTACAACTTGGAATTTTTATTAAAATTTATTGATAATTTTATTTGGCTGAGCACCACTGCGGTGCCCGTTAGCCAACAGTCAAACATCAATCTTTAACCAGTAGTACTGGTGGTTCGAAATTTGCTGTTATTATCACTTAAATTTCAAATTGCATGTTGCCTCCTTTCCCTTCATTTTTTCGTATTCTTTAGGCCTGTTCGTCGATAGCGAATGAAGACTTCGTTCGCATAAATTACATTTAAAACAAAAACAAATTATAAAATATTGTTTTTGTTTTACGTGCAAGTTATGCGAACGAAGTCTTCATTCGCTATTGACAAACAGGCCATTTCTGTCAAGACTTTGTCTTGAAAACCTGAATACATTTTTATACACTTCACCGAAGGTAAGAGGGTATATATAACTTTGTCATTCCGTTTTTATGTTCCCCAATATTGATCCTACACCCTATAAAGTATATATATTCTGGGTCCTTATGAAAAGCGAAATTAAAATCCTGTTGTCCGTCTGTCCGTGCGTATGTTGAAATGGGTTTTACGAAAACCCCAGAAATGATGTGGACTAGGTTGATGTATATTTATGTCACATATACTCCGTCTAAGTTTGCTATTGAAATTCAGCCAGATCGGTGTATGACGGAGTGGTGACGGAGATATGAGCAAAAAACCACGACTACCTCTAAATTTTTCCAAAAATCACTTGTTGTTGTTGTATTTTTTTTATTTCTGTATATCTTGAGAACGGCAAGAGCGAAAATTTCCAAATTTGGTACAAGCATTAACATTATTCATATACAGCATCCCACAAAATGTGGGCGGGATTGGAGAAGTGGGCGTGGTACCTCCCGTACAAAAAATATTAAAAATTGTAGAAAAACCTGAATTTTTGGACTGTCATATGACGTATGATTACGCCTTATACATCAAAAGATCCAAAATTTTCATAAGAAAATATTTCCTGAAAATTTCGGAAAAATCGGTTCAGATACAAAAAAGTTATGACCAAAAAATAAATTTTTTTTAAAAAATACCCATTTACGGGAGCCATAGGTCTTTCTGAGTCCAAGTTTTATCACCAAAGTAAATGGTAAATTTATTCCTAAAGACATCGGAATATAAATCTTTCAAATCGGTTAATTAAAGGCTGAGTTATGTCCAAAGTACTGAAATCCAAAAAAATTTGTCTTTTTTTCTTTTTTATACCCTTCACCGAAGGTAGAAAGGGTATATATAAGTTTGTCATTCCGTTTGTAATTTCTACAATATTGATCTAAGACCCTATAAAGTATATATATTCTGGGTCCTTATGTCCGTTGAAATGGGTTTTCCGAAGACCCCATATATGATGGGGGCCAGGTTATTATACATTTATGTCACATATGGTCTGAAATTGTTTGCTATTGTAATTCAGCAAGATCGGCTACAAATGGCTCAGTTATGAGCAAAAAACCACGACTACCTCTAATTTTTACCCAAAATCCCTTGTGGTTGTTGTATTTTTATTACTTTTTGCTGTATATCTGGGGATCGGCAAAAGCCTAATTTTCCAAATTAGGTACACACATTAAGGTTGCCAATACACATTATCCTACAACATGTGGGCGGGATTGGAGAAGTGGACGTGGTACCTCCCGTACAAAAAAATTAAAAATTGTATAAAAACCTAAATTTTAGGGCTGCCATATGTCCTATGGATATGACTTATATACCAAAATATCGGATTTTTTTTAGTAGAACATATTTTAAGACCAGATTTAATTTTTAGTAGAACATATTTTATAAAAAACTCGTGAAAATTGGTTCAGATACAAAAAAGTTATGACCAAAATTAATTTTTTTTTTTAAATTCCCACTTTCGGGAACCATAGTTCTCCCCGAGTCCAAGCTTTATAACTCAGGTAAATGCTAAATTTCTTCTTAAACACGTCGGTATATATGTAAATCTGTCAAATCGGTTATGATATGGCTGAGTTATACCCGAAATACTGAATCCCCAAAAATTACTCTTTTTTATAATTAGCTTTGTTAAAATATATGTATACAAGTATATATAAATGTTTATATATAAATATAAATTAAGTAAATGGTAAAATTCTTCCTTAACACGTCGGTATATAAAACTATCAAAATGGTTAGACAATGGGTAATTTATGAGCAAAATACTTCAAAAATGGGCTAAAAAACATCAAAACTTTTATAAAAACCAAAATTTTAGGGCTGCCATACGTCCTATGGATATGACTTAGATACCAAAACATCGGAACATATAGAACATATTTTATGACCAGATTAAATTTTTTTTTTATTTAATAACCACTTTCGGGAACCATAGATCTCCCCGAGTCCAAAATTTATAACTGAAGGAAATGCCAAATTTCTTCTTAAACACGTTGGTATATAAATCTGTTTTTTTTAATAACCACTTTTGGGAACCATAGATCTCCCCGAATCCAAAATTTATAACTCAAGTAAATCCCAAATTTCTTCTTAAACACGTCGGTATATAAATCTGTCAAATCGGTTAAAAAATGCCTGAGTTATAACCGAAATACTGAATTCCCAAAAATTACTCTTCTTATACCCTTCACCGAAGGTAAAAAGGGTATATATAACTTTGTCATTCCGTTTGTAATTTCTACAATATTGATCCTACACCCTATAAAGTATATATATTCTGGGTCCTTGTGAAAAGCGAAGTTCAAACCCGGTTGCCTCTTATTCGGACCATATTTCATTTTAATGATATTCGAACAACGTTCGTTTATGGTTCAGTTGTCTAGGGGGTTGAGTTTAGAAACTGTTAGTCCTCTGGTACAATTTTTCAAAGAGAATTTTTCTTTTAATTTGTATGTTCTAAAAACGATTTTAAAAAAATATTTACCAGTCTTATTTAGTTTTTGTCTAGTTGCTCTGTATTCTGCACGCACAATGGTGAAGGGTATATAAGATTCGGCACAGCCGAATATAGTACTCTTACTTGTTTATTATGTTTTTTGTCCACTTTCGTCGACATTTTATTTGTACAAATTAAAAAACAAATCGTCAGCTCAGAATTGGTTTGGCGCATATGCCAAAAAGTCTGAGTGGAGAAAAACGACAAAGAGAATTTACATGAAAATTTCTCAAAATGTACCCGATAGAATATTTTAGATATATCTTTACCACTGTTTCCGATATATGTTTTGAAGAAAAATGTAAATTTTTGCGCACTTTCATGAATAAAGTTAGAATTTAATAGTATTTTTTTGAAAATAAAAAATATTGTTTTGTGCCGTATACGCCATTTTTCTAAAAAAGAATACAAAAAGTGGCTTTTTGTGCTGCAAACGTATACTTATTGCGTGAGTGACTGACTGATTCATCATCGTACAGCCTAAACGCCTGAAGCTAAAGACTTGAAATTTGGACCGGAGGCGTATCTCTCCCCAAATTGATCCACTAAGACGGGAGTTTTAAAAATTCGAACGTTTAGGGGGTAAAAAAGGTTAAATTCGGAAACCTTTTAGCTCCAAAACTGTAATACATATCGTTGTTCTTTTAAAAAATAAGTGGACAGGTGTGTGGTACTTTTTTGAAATTCGGCTCTTTTAGGCTGAAAACGGGTAAAACCTGAATTTTGGTACGTTTTTGTCAGCCCATCTATCTTTTGATCCAATAAACCTAGAAATAAAGTTTATACCACATTCGAAAATTTTTTATGTTTCTTCAGCTTTTTGGTTCTACAACTGGTATTTTTTAATTATCGTTAATATTTGACCTCAAAACATAAAATTTAACATGCAATGTCCTGAATGAATGCTTTATATCTCAGAAACCACAAAAAATTTCGTGAAACAGATTTTGGATTCAAAAAGGGGGCATTCAAAATATAACCCCATACCTAACTCAATTTTTTTAAAAATGGTCGGTAGGTCAAACCAATTCTGAGCTGACGAAATGTAAACATTAGAGCTTGTGCCATAGCTATTTTTTAAGAACAATTTTGATTTTAGTTGAACTGTTAATTTTTAATTTTCGATATTCTTTAATTAGGCTTGAGTTCATCAAATTTAATTTTCATTAAATTATTTTCACTGAGGGAAGGAATTTTACACTTTAATGAAAATAAATTTTGATGAACTCAAGCCATATTAAAGAATATCGAAAATTATGTAATATTTGTAATATTTACAAAAAATAAGCCAAATAACTCGATATCTTATTGTTTATTATTATTTTAAATCATAAAAACTTTCCATACATTTTGTTGTTGTAAAATTAAAAAACAAAATCTATGGGAAATTTTGATGTGACATTCAAGTTAAAAATTCGTAATTATCTTAAACTCAAAAAATACAGCAAATAAAAATTTCATTTGAGGACAAAACAGGGAAAAAATTCGTACAAAAGTAGTAAAAAAATTCGTTTTATTGGTATTTTGTATGAATACACGCTTTTCTTTTAAATAATTTTATGGAAAATTCAAAAATATAATTGGCATACAATCCGAATTAAGCCAATCACATTGGGGTAAGGAAAGTCAATTTGTACCAGGAAAATTGATTAAAGTTTGACAAAAACGTTAAGTTTAGTTTTTTTTAAATAAACAATTTAGAGACTTAAAACTAGAAAAGTTGGTGCATTTTTCCGGAAATATCATAAGGAGTAAACATTTGCAAAATGTGACTAGATGGGACCAAGCGGTTTACTTTTTATGACCATGGTAATTTTTGTAGGAATAAAAATTTCTTCAAAATAATTTTGTGCAAATTTAAAAACGGAGGTGCAAGTTAAAAACGTAATTAATGAATTTATGTGAGGGGCTTAGAGCATAAGGGATTCAAGTTTGATATATAAAATAATAAGAAAAAACCGGTAAAGTAAAATTACAATTAAAATTTAAGATACTATCTGCAATATTACTTTTTAATAAATAGAGATCCAGAGATATATTTTAGTCCCATACTCACATCTTGTGCTCTGAACTTCACCTATTAATTTCATTTGTAAATCCAATTTCATAAAAAATGCACTTAAGCCCCTTGTGCTTTAAGCCCCTCAGAAAGAGTATTCTTTTACTTACTTTGTAAACAAGTTACCTTACGTTTTTTTATAAAAGTTTTTTTCATTATTTAAAAACAAATTAACTTTGTGTTATTTATAAGGAGCTGGATCTCGGAATTCCGGGATCCCGGGAATTAAAAAAACTACGGGGAAAAAAACTCCAATCATTATATTTAGAATGATAATTTTTTTGTGTTTCACCGAGATGTTGATCAGTGTAATATTCTATAAGCCGCTGCAGCGCGCTGGTTGTTGTGGTTTGAGATTAAAACTACGCAGCATGTTTTACTAAGAAGCTGACATATAAAACAGGTTTTCGATAATAATGATAAAAAACAAATTAAAGCCCACTGTCACAGGCTCTGTGTATATTAATTTACCTAGTACTTAGCTTGTAACACATCGTAAAATTAACCCAACTGCCGCATCCACAAAACGTTGTACTATAATTAATAGCACTGGTGAACAACATTTTTGTAAGAGTGCGTACTTATTTCGAAACTTCTACCATTTTAATTGGATAAAGTCTGGTTTTGTGTTACAGCTTCAATTAGCAAAACTCAATGTTATTTTTTTTATTTACTTGTTTTTAACTCAGTGTTTTTGTTTTAGTTGCTGTTTTTTGTGTTTGCTGAGTGAAGTGATGCAACTGAAAATCCGTATTAATATGCACTTAGTTTTTTGAATAAATGTTAGAATCTGTTTAAAATAAATTTGCTTGGAATTTTAAATGTTTATTTATTAAAAAATGACTGCACGAAATACTTCTTAAATAAACTGCAGTCCGTTACTCTAATAATTTTGTGAGTGCACTTTTATATTTCCAATTAAATTTAACCAATTCCGGCCAAAAATGATTTTGAAGGAAGACTCGAACAACATAAATGCGAGTTATATTGTTGCCATTACTTGAGCTGTGATATTTTTAAAGTTTTAAATAATATGTATTAAAATATTAAAATTATGTTTCATATTTGTATGCTACTGAGTACATCTAAAACTTTTTAATGTGATTAAATTTCATATTTTAATCCCTTGAAAAAGTCGACAAACTATCGACGAAACGCCGGGAACAAAATATTGTAATTAAAAATTTAATTTTATTAACATTGAAGAAATTTAGGCCCTATAAGCTTGACAAAAATAACATTCATAAATTAATCAATCTGTACCCATGTTCTGTAACTATAGTGAGAACTTCTCGCGCCGAAAAGATGTGACACAAAATATTCCATCGTTTCTCGAAAAGTGAGAAAGAAGTGTGTCTGTAACTCATGTCGAAAACTATCAAAAGAGATTACGTCTTTACGTTATAAATGTCATAACATTGCACTCGAAGCCGATGTGACATTGCAGACATTGAGATCGCCAGTAACAAATAACGTTGACGGCGACCAAAATTTACTAAAATTGAAAATTTTTCAACGACGGCGGCGAAATTAGAACCGTCGGCTTTACCAAATAATGTAAAGTGCGACTTTAATGTTTGTTGTTTGCAAACGACATTTAAAAACATTCGTATATTTTATATAAATGTTAAAAGCAAAATAATTAAGTAATAAAAAAAATGTGCCAAGAACAAAATATTATTATTATTATTCTTTGTATTTTGCATTTTTAAGTGTTTTTTAGTGTTACAAGTTTTTCTCGCCCCGTTTTTATACGTGAGTTTATTTTACAGTTCAAAGCGGAAAGTGAGTCAAATTTAAAAAGGTGAGGCTAGGGGAGGTTAAGTGATAATTATATCTAGTACTGCTAAGTATTAAAAGTAAGTACTATACATACATTTCAGCTGCCACCACCTGCCACCCTAGTATCCAGATCATTTTAAGTGATTTCACATATTTTTATGAGATTAGCGTGACTGACTGGGTGATCATCGCCTTGCCCAAACACTTGAAATTTTGTATGTAGACTCTCCTCCCAATGTGCAAATAAAAAAGTAGAGACTTTTGGAAATTCAGTTCATAAGGAGTTAGAAATGGGTAAAAACGGGTAAAATCAGTAAAATTATGTCTCGTGATCTAACAGAGGTAGACGTAAAACTCAAAAATTACCATTATTGAATCGAAAATTTAATTGTCATGTGTTTGGTACTTTTTTGAAATTTGCACATTTTGGGTATAAAAAGGCAAAAATATAAATTTGGTACTTTATGATCTTTATAAATTTATCTTCTTAAGTAATAAAGATAAAAATAAAATTTAAATTGTGTTCTCTTCTCTTTAAAAGCTTTCATACAAATTTTGGTACCTTTTAGGTATTCGAATTCTGCCTCTCAGAAACTATCGAACCGATTTTAATAAAATTTAAAACATAGGTAGATTCATATTCATATAAACACATAGGCTATGAAGTTTTTAAAAAATAGGACAACGAGGGGAGGTAGGGGGCAATTTTTGCCTCTCCGAAAGTATCTTATAGATTTTAATGGAATTTAAAACATAGATAGATCCTTATTCATTTAACCACATTAGCTGCTAGGTCTCAATAGGTCTCAAAAAGTTACATTTGCAAAAATTTGTTCTTATATACCGTGGTGTAGGGTATCATATGGTCGGGCTTGACCGACTTTACTTTCTTTTAGCTATTTACTGAAAGAAATAAGAAAGCTATGAGGGTTGGCCGTAATTGACCAGTGTGCACACAAGTCAATTCCGGACATAAATTATTCTTAGTTTTAGAATTTTGATGAAAGTGTAATGGTAAATTATGGCTTACACAAAACAGTACACAATTTAACTTTTATTTTGGTTTTTAGATAACCATATTATAATTGTGTTTTTAGTGACCTTATCTATTATAAATAAAGGTTCGTAAACAATCCCCCCCTCACCCATCCCACAGGAGCTCAGGTCGGATATACCTCTGACTTATGTAAAGATATATATACATAAGTTTATGTATATAATCACATAAGTTTTCATATTATATTATAACCATATCTACTTTTATTTGCTCAGGTAGGCAAAAAGATGGGGACAGGAGATCAGCATATAGGTGCCGTGTAATAAAGCCATAGGAAATAAAAGCTTTATTACTACCACCTAAGTGCAATAACACCCTAATCGCTAAGTAACCAAAATGGAAATAACGCCATAACAGTTTAATTGTTATGGTTACAAATTGCCAAAAGAATGAGTTGCCATTGTCGAGTGTTGAAAAAATATGGTACAGTAGTTGGAAGGGCGAGGGGAGGGAGCGCGTCCGGCGGGCAATCGTGGCGCACGCGGCGGGCCCGCCACAAGATGCTTACAAACTCCAAAGCATAGCAAAGCAAATACCTGCTTCGCTAACTAAAGCTTCTCTGCATAGCCGGCCTTCGGCCGGGCGCAAGGATTTTCTCCTCTATGGCATAACAAATACCGGCTTCGCTAACTAAAGCTTCTCTGCGTAGTCGGTCTTCGTTAGAAAACAAGGCAGATTTTAGAACCTTTACTTAGTGAAACCGGTACTTGTTATACCATTAAGGGCCATTATTGCAACTTGGAGTTAGCTAAAGTTAAGATTAAATTGAAAGATAATAATGTGTTTAAAAAAAAAAATGCAGCTATGCTTTTAATTTTGAGCTGACATATAAAAAACAACATTGCAAACAAAACAGGCTATAAATGATTAAAATCCGTAATCAACTTTTTTATGTTTTCACAAAAGACGAAAAATTTTAATTAATTTAAGAATTTTATTAAACCGCCATATTTGTGAAATTCTTATATTTGGCCCGTGTAGTGCCTAGGATGCCTCACGAAGGGTCAAATGTATGACCAACTCCACTTTATTTTTCATCTCCATCATTTATTTCTAAAATACCTACCAGCTATCTCCATTCATTAAGGGGCTCCCATTCAAAATTTTAACTACAGACTAAAAATATATTGAAGAAAAAGCTCCATAACTGCCAAGGAGTCAGCCCTAGGGGAATAAAATGTATGACCGACCTCAATTAGTTTTTTGTCCTTAACATTTTCTCGAGATATACTTGCCCCTTACCATTACTTTTTAGGGGGGCTCTCATACAAATATGGCGGTTTAATAAAATTCTTAAATTAATTAAAATTTTTCGTCTTTTGTGAATACATAAAATCAAAAGTTGTTAACAGATTTTAATCATTTATACCTTGTTTTGTTTGCAATGTTGTTTTTTATATGACTGCATAAAATTAAAAGCATAGCTGCATTTGTCAATTTTTTATGAATTTTTAAAAACAAAAATTCCGAAATTTTAATAAAAAAATTATTTTTTTTTTCCAGAACTAAAGCATTTTTGAGTTACGCGAATATATGTTGTGCAACCTCCTTAATTTTCGAAATAACGGTATATCTCGATAACCAAAGCCAACAGATAGAACAAAGTTTTAACTTTCTTAAAGTAAATTTTATTGCGGAATTTCGTTTTTTTTAGTCTTTCAATAAACTAAAGCGTTTTTGAGTTACGTGAACATATGTTGTGTAACCTCCTTAATTTTCGATATAACGGTATAGGTAACATAAGAAAATGTTACATGTACATACTGTAACATATTTTTCTCAGAAAAGAAATCGCAAAGCCAACATAAAGAAAAGAAGTTTCAACTTTCTTATAGTAAATTTTATTGCGGAATTTCGGTTTTTTTTAGTTTTTCAATAAGTTTAAGCGTTTTTGAGTTGCGCGAACATATGTTGTGCAACATCCTTAATTTTCGAAATAACGGTATATCTCGAAAACCAAAGCTAACCTAAAAAAACGGCTAGCACCACTGGATTCAGCGACCCCGAATTAGGTTAAAACCCTTTCGTTAGTATCATACTAAAATGTTAAACAGCAAATTCTTTAATCTATCTATACAATCTATAATTTCTTAGTATGTCAGGATGTTTGCATTTATGTCCTATTCTTTCCGCAACTTTCTGAAGCCATCTGATGACATAGGAAGCTGAAATTTGGCACACTTGAAGTACTTTTTCTGCGGAAGATCGTAACGAAGCCATATTTTTGATTTTCGGCTTTTCAACTAGTATAACTATAAAGAGCTGATAGAAAAGATGTTTTTTTTTTATAATATGGGGAACTTTGGGCCCCACCCGGCACGGCTAGGCATCGTCGGATTGACCTGAAAAATTAGATCATGATTTCTTACACAAAACCTCATATTTTAAGCAGCACAAACAATTAAATTAAAAAAAAGCCCATACAAGATGCGACCAGTCTAATATAATATATATATATAAAAAATTTTAATGGGAAATAAGGCCATGTATGGCTTTATTTCACTCCTTCCAGGGAAATAAAGTCATATGGCCTTATTGCTCAATGGATTGAGAAATAAGGCTATATGGTTTTATATCCTATGGCTTTATTGCACGGCACCCAGCATATAAAGTTATTACACAAACTATTAATATAATCGTTACATATTATTAATAGTTATTAATTTTGTTCGATACTTTTGGGTCGTCAATGATTAACTGGCAAACCCCTGTATGTACGTGTCCAAAACTTTACCTAGGGACCAAACATGCTTGGGTGGATACCAAATTTCAGCCATTTACGTAAAGAAATAAGGAAATTATGGATTTTTGGCCGGAATTGACCAGTGTGCAATGTTTTGTTTACATACTTGTGCTTAGTAAACAAAACTAATTATTTGGGGTATTCACAAGGTGTGCTACGATGTTATATATTCATAATGTTCTAACTTTTACAAAGGTTTAAAAATATTGTTGTTGCTTTGTAAACAAAAAGTGCCTTAAATTAATAAAACTTTGCTTGCTATGTTTATTGTGCCGTCGTAATTAATCAAAAGAGACCTGCGCTGAGCGGCTGAGCCAAACCGCTTTAGTTTTTGTAGCCGTCGCCGTTGATGTATAGTTTTATCCGGCTTATATCCGAATTTGACTTGCGGCGTCAAATTATATCGGCTTCGGACTCTGATGTTTGGTAAACAGACAAAATAAAATTAATTTGTGATTTGCGTCTAAAAAATGCAAATGGAGGTAAGATCTAATTTAATTTATTTATTCATGGATTAGAATTTAAAAATATGATGATGTTACGTAAATATGTATTTGTTTTTTTATATTTGTTTTAAATCAGCTGATTTAAATTCAAAATAGCACACTAATTTATGAGGGGTTGTTCACAAGAATCTTATTTTTTCATGTTATTATTTTAAGACTTATGGCTTTATGACACCTTGTGAATCCCCCAAATTGCATTTTAATATACAAACCCAAAATTAATAAAGAAATTCAGTATTGATAAACGATATTCAAAGTATTTTAATTAATTTTTTTTTAATATTCGATGAACGAATATTAACTGTTAATACTCGTACAACCAGCTAGCCGGACGACCACCAGCTCAAAAGTATAAAAATCCGTTTAGAAGAATAATAATGTGTTTTTTTTTTTTTTTTTGTTTGATCAATTTCTTATTCAAAACAAATTTTTTTAAGAAATTTGCTTCTTATCTGCATAACAAATGAATGTTTCATTGGCTGGCCAGCTTATTTTATTAATAAATTAAATTTTTATGACTTTTTTAAAATGCTACAATTTCTCAAAATATAATCAAATTTGTAGCCTTGCTATCTATTTTAATAGTATAAGGCCACTGGTCAAATTGCATTGATCATAGGCTTACCAGATCGAAATCCTTGACATTCAAAAGAAAAAACTTGATTTTTCTTGAGAGGTAAAAATTCAGATAAATTAACACCACAGGTGGAATGGGTATACATATTTAAGTTCGTTTTTATAGCTGCCAGCAAAGTATCCCTAAGCGAAATCGCCCAAAGGAATTTGTGAAATATTGCACAAACGAAAAATTGCCCGACTTATATGAAGAATGGCCCAAAAGTAAAAAAATTTATATTATTTCCAAAACGTCCCAAACGAATTAAATTTATTCTTCAAATTTTTCAAATAATTTTGAAGTCATAGAGCGCAAACTCTTTGTCGTGTGGAATTTCTCGAAATTCTTATCGAAACTAACGAAAAGATATTTGGGATTTGCTATTTTTACTGCCGCTCTGAATTCATGCTCTCATGAATATTTTGGCAAAAACATGAAATTTTTCTCACGTCTATATTTCGAAAACCACTCTGAATTGTATTTTACTGTCGTCGCCACAATAAAAGCTATAGAGTAGGAAAAACGTCAAAAATGATTATCAAAAAGCATCTAGTACCTCAAAATTACTAAAATGTCGAATAATGCCCAGTTTGTATATCTTTTTTTGCCATTTTTGCCCTATAGCTGCCAAACTTCGGTCCGGCGCAAGGGTTTTCTTTTCAGTGGAACAACAAACAATGGCTTAACCAACTAAAGCTTCTCTGCATATTCGCCCTTCGGCAGCGCGATGGCCGAATTTAGAAGCTTCAGTAAGCGAAGCCGGCGTTTGTTATACCACTAAGGGGAAAATTCTTCCGCCTGGCCGAAGGCTGGCTATGTTTAGAGTTAAAATTAGCGATTCGGGATTTTAATATTCGAGATTTTCATATTCGCAATTCAGGATTTGTCTTACTAGATTTTACAGCCGTTGATCTTTTAAATTCTTTTCTTTAGCTTCACTTCGGAAAATCAAATCTTGTAACGTTAATTTAACCGCCTTTTACTCATAGCAAATGGATGAAACTTTGCAGGCATTCATACTCCTGATGACAATACACGAATACATGGGCGTTAACAGGATGAAATCTAGGGGAAGGGCAATTTTTTTTTTTTTTTGTAAAATGCTTTTCTTTACATTCACTTTGGAGCATCAAATCTTGTAACTTTAATTTAACCGCCTTTTACTAAATGCAAATGGATAAACTTTGCAGGCATACATATTCCCGATGACAGTACACGAATAAATGGGCGTAGCCAGGATAATATCTAGGGGGGCAGATTTTTTTTTTTAATGGTTTTTATACCCTTCAACTCAGGGGGAAAAGGGTATATATAAGTTTGTCATTCCGTTTGTAATTTCTACAATATTGATCTAAGACCCTATAATGTATATATGTATATTCTGGGTCCTTATGAGGAGAGAACTTGATTTAACGATGTCCGTCCGTCTGTCCGTCTTACGTTTGATATGTGCTTTCCAGAGACTCCAGACATGATAGCTGCTATGTTGTTTTACATTTATGTCACATATAGTCCACCATTTCGTGCTGTTGAAATTCAGCAAGATCGGTCCACAAATGGCTGAGATATGACCAAAAAACCACGACTGCCTCTAATTTTTTCCAAAAATTCCTTGTTGTTGTATTTTTATTGCTTTTTTCTGTATATCTGGAGAACGGCAAGAGCCAAAGTTTCCAAATTAGGTGCAAACGTTCAAGTTAAAAGTACACACCAACCCACAAAATGTGGGCGGGGTTGGAGAAGTGGGCGTGGTACCTCCCATACAAAGAATTTCAAAAATTGTATAATAACCTGAATGGTTACGCCTTATATATCAAAAGATCGGAAATTTTTAGTAGAAAATATTTTTTGAAAAACTCGAGAAAATCTGTTCAGCTACGAAAAAGTTATGACCAAAATATTAATTTTTTTTTTGAAAAATACCCATTTTCGGGAACCATAGATCTTGCCGAGGTGGAAAAGGGCATATATAAGTTTGTCTTTCCGTTTGTAATTTCTACAATATTGATCTAAGACCCTATAAAGTATATATATTATCCTTATTAGGAGATAACTTGATTTAACCATATCCGTATTTTTTTTTTAATATTTTTATTTTTTTATGTTCTAAAAATGATTTAAAAAAAATATTTACCAGGATCCTGATTGTGGCAGTCGTGATCGAGTTCTTTCTCGATTCGAAAGCAATTTAATATCTTATTATTTCAGTCATTACTGAACGAATCGGAATTATTTCTTCAGTGTTGTTAAGCATTAATTTGAGTTTCACAATACTGAAAAAATAATTTCGCGTCGTTCAGTATCGACTGAAATAAAATTGCTTTCGAATCGAGAAAGTACTCGATCACGGCTGCCAGAATTAGGCACCAGTTTTTGCTTTTTAAATTTTATTTATAATGAAGTTTTAAGTATTGTTAATATGTATGTATATATAAAAATTATTAAGTTTTTGTCTAGTTGCTCTGTATTCTACTCGCACAATGGTGAAGGGTATATAAGATTCAGCACAGCCGAATATAGCACTCTTACTTGTTTTTAACCGCCTTTTACTTTTAATATTTCATCAATTTGCATTGAGTAAAAGGCGGTAAAAAAGCATATTACAAAAGAAATTCTGCCCCCCCCCCCCCTAGATTTCATCCTGGCTACTCCCATGTATTTATTGTTGAGGGAAAGCTAGCTTTTATGCGCATTTCACTGGTTGCTCAGGCCAGCTCATCAGGAAACCTTTTCCAAAAATTTTAGAAAAGCCAAAAATATTGAAGAAATAAAACCCTAAAAGCGAATAAGTCTTACTTGTACCACACTGAAAGAATTTTCTTCGCAATACTAACGAATTTTGACATTAATCCCATGAAAAATTGCATTATAAAGGAACCTATGCAGCGCTTCGTTGGATCAATGAAACCTATTTCATTAAAAGGACTTAATGAAACATTACATTAGATCCATGAATATTATTCATTGGATGAATACTTTCAATAAAGTAAAAATTTTTTTTTTTTTTAATTTTTTTTTTATTTATTTATTTTTCTTTTTTCTTATTTTATTTTACTTTATTTTATTTTTTATTTTTTTTCTGTCTCTGGTGGGATTCGAACATGTAACCTCGGTGCTGATAGACTAGCTCACTACCAGCTTGTCTACTGGGGCAGTGTAGTTTTTGTATAAAAAAACTATGTTTTTTTCTCAATTAAGACCGTAAATATGAGATTAAATTGTCCATAATAACAATAACAACGTTGATAACAATAACAAAAGTGGATTGAAAGTTTTTGTTTCATTACTATAATGACATTTTTATTGTCATAATGAAAAATTAAATTTATGAAGGCAATTATTGAAATATGTTGCTTTTATAAAAAAATTTTTTGATTTCATAAATTTAATGGCATACATGTAACATTAGATGTATGAAGTTATTTAATCTTACATTTTTTAAATAACAATTAAACATTTTTTTAAGGAAACTATAATTTTGTATTAATTTATGAATATAGTTATGTTTGTATATTGTTTTTTTTTTTTTTTTTGTTCCCAATTAAAATTTTTTGTTTAACTTGGACAAACTTAAGTTTTCATATATCCAATGAAAATTTTTAACGTAATTACGAAATCTAATGAAGCGATTTTAACGAAAATACTTCATCAAACCTATGAAATTCCATTTAGACAATGAAAATTTTCATTTACCCAAGGAAAACTTTTTTATGAAAATGATTCATTAAATATATGAAGCATTTTTCTTTCAGTGCAATAGCAAAGCTTAAACAAAAACACCAACAATGTCATGTTGACGAATGTTTTTTATTTTGTTTTATTTGATATTGAAAACAAAAACAAAATTAAACAACGAATAAGAAAGCAAAACGTAAAGACAGTACATGCATCTGTGTACTCGTTTCTTTTCCCCTCTTCCCTCTCGCCTATAAAGTAGCAATCTTGTCAATAAGACATGAGCCGTATGAACACAGACTAAGTACTAATTACATAGATCTGACAACCACTGTCTACGTTATGTTTATTGGAAAAGCTTGAAAAGGGTTTGAATTTTGTTTGATATAATATTATTTTATTATTTTTTTTTTTTTTTTAATAAGCTTTTAAAGTGAATTTGTTAATAATCCCAAGCTACTGTTTTAAATTCGTGGAATTTTTGTCAGATAACTTGGGGTTTACTTAAAATAAAAATATATGTATAAATAAACAAATAAAAGAAAATATTATGTGCCAAGCCAGTCATACGATACTCTATAATACCTCAATAGTAGCTTTGTATTTTCTTTAAACGCATAGCAATTCTCCACCAAAAAACCGAAGATACATATGTACTTACATTGTTTCTTTTAAAATTGTTTGTACCTTGAGAGAAATTTAGTAGTTGTGTCATTAAAAACAATCAGTGTTAAGAATCATGTAAAAGATGTTAAAACAATGTTACTACAAATGCTGATATCTTAGGTACAAATAACAAATACTATATGACACTTTTACCAATTATACCAAATTTATGTTCGCAAAATTATAATTTTATTAAAATAAACGCTATTGTGGTGTAGCGTAAGTGAATCAAAAGCTTTGAGAGATAACCATTTCTATTATTAGAAAATAATAAAAATACATTGATAAATATATTTCTACTTGTTTTTTAGAAATTAATTAATTGCTTAAAGTTGTTATTGTATTAGTTGTTAAGCTGGTTTTAGAACTTTGTATATTCATTAACCTTCTAAGTACTGCATGAACAAAAATAGCAGCTTTATATTTACAGCAAATATTTAAAAGTTTTTTGTTTAAATAAAAGTGCGGTTTACTTGAAATTTAGAAGATAGATTTCTTATATTTCAGAATTTTACATCAGTCACATCATGTGACTTGTGGGCCTAACCGTAATATGCATCAGCTAGCTTAAGGTACTGTCAAAACTTAACGAAAAGCCTGTCAAAAGTGAAAAGTAAATGGGAGTTTTCCCTTTTTATAGGGATTTTTTTTTGTTCAATTGCAGATTTTTCCTAAAAATTTCTAAACTTTAAAATAAACTCAATTTTTGGGAATACAAAATTTTAATTTCAAAAGATTTTGCTATTCGTGCTTAATTCCCAAAAACATGTAAAATCAGTTAAAATGGATAATCATTCAGGAAAGCAAATTTCGATCTACCAAATGTTAAAATACAATTTGATTTAAGGATTGATGTTTGACTAGTGACGTCAGCAGTCGTCGATGGCTGCGAGTGTAAGACGGCAAATCCATCTGAGGAGATCGAGTGGTTGCGATCGAAACATGTCATGGTAACCTGCCGGCCAGGGTTCAAGCCTGAGCCACGTCAAGAATGAAAGATTATCAATTACAATTTTGATTAATTTTCATGTTGTAAAATTCCTTTCTTCATAAAAATAATTTAATAAAAATTAAATTTCATGAACTTAAGCCTAATTAAAAAAAAAATATTAAAAATTTGGATTAAAAACCATAAATAGTTCAACAAAATAACCACAATACTAATTATCTTTAAAATAAACTTTAAAATTACATAATATATACATACTTATAAATCTGGTAATATCTGTAAATATGAAGAAAGTTATGAAAAAATCTTTAATAACAATGAAAACTAAATACTTGTTTAACTTGTTTTTTTTTTTTAATTGTTTAAAACTTTATTAAAGACTAGTTTTCACTATTAAACTTCGTATTAAGACACGTCAAAAACTCAAGTAAGATGTAAAAGTGTGATAGTTTGTAATACACACTGTGTATGCAATGTGTTTTACGAAACAAATTTGACTTCCAATACGACTTCATATTTTTTTTTTAATTTTTCAAAACCATAAGGGTTACCACTATGGTCATTGTGCAAATTTGCTTGAACGTGAGCATTTAATTTTTTGTGCAATTGTGTTATTTCTCTTAAAATTTATTCTGGCAGCACAAAAAACTTCTAGCAGCACTGTAACAAATCTGCATTTGCTAATACCATGTTCACACGGACACCAATATTCGTGTTTCGCTCTCTTATTCCTGTTTCGCGCCCCAAACATGATTGAAACGACTTGTTTCCCTATACAAAATTTTGAGAGCGAAACAGGTCGTTTCATTTTGAAATAGGCTGCGAAACAGATAAAATCTACTATCATCTCCAAGTTTGATAACAGTTATCGTTAGTTTATCTGAACTAGCTCTCAAAAAAAATCAAAACAAAGAAAAAAACAAAACAAAAATTGATGTTTAATAAAATAAAGTGATAATAATAACATAATAATATAAATAAAACTATTAAATAATATATTTTTAAGTTTTATTTACTTTTTTATCTATTTCAAACAGAATCACACTAACAACACAAAAAAAATGTCAAAATGAAACAAGAACGAATCGTATGAACATCATGTTTGGCAATCTAGTTTCAGAGAGCGAAACCAGTGGTTTATATCGTCGTATGAACATAGCATGACAATCATAGACAAGCATATTAAAATAATTTTTTTTTCTTTTTAAGTTATTTAAATTAAATAATCTATTTTATATTAAAATCCACGAAAATTTTCAATTTATAAGTTTTCTTAAAACCAATATGGCGCTTAATATATCATTTGTTATTGTTTACGTTTATTTACTACAGAGCAAATATGCACTACTAATTTTGCTCATGGTTTTTTAAGCGCAAACGAAGTAAAAAACAGCAAATTGCAAATACGTACTTATTGTTGTTGTGTTGTGAAAATGTGTGTATTTTTGCACGCATAATGCTATGTTCATACGACGTTATAAACCACTCGTTTCGCTCGTTGAAACTAGTTTGCCAAACATGCTGTTCATACGATTCATTCCGGTTTCATTTTGACATTTTTTTTTGTGTTGTTAGTGTGATTTTTTTAAATAGATAAAACTTAGACATATACATATTATTTAACACTTTTATTGATATTATTATGTTATAATTATCAGTTTATTTTATTAGACATCAATTTTTATTTTGTTTTTTTCTTTGTTTTGCTTTTTTTTGAGAGCTAGTTCAGATAAACTAACGATAAATGTTATCAAAATTGGAGATGATAGCACATTTTTCCTGTTTCACAGCCTGTTTCAAAATGAAACGACCTGTTTCGCTCACAAAATTTTGTATGGGGAAACAAGTCGTTTCAATCATGTTTGGAGCGCGAAACAGGAATAAGAGAGCGAAACACGAATATTGCTGTCCGTGTGAACATGGTATTAGATTCTTTGACAGTTTTAACAAAACTCATTGGATTTATGTCTTACAAAGTATTGTGAAGACTTATGTAAAAGTGTAAAGTACGCTTAAAGAGAGATGCGTAAAGAGTGATTGTGCCATAAGGATGATTGCACTGTGTGTAATTTTTGAAGACATGGAAAAATAACCATATACGGACACCACTACGTGATAAAAGACCAAAAAAAAAAAGGCCCGTGTCTTCCAGTTTTGCCCAAAGTCATGCGCTTTTTTTGTTATGGGCCCCCAAAGGTTTGGGGCCTCAGTGTCATTTTTGCAAAAAGTGATAATTTTCTCAGGCTTATGTCTTGCAAACCGTTCGTAATTTTGATTTACCCTCTGAAACAAAGTTGCAGCTCTTGTCATAAAGAGCAATAATTGTGCACTTATAAAATAAAAAAAAAAAAATAATCTTCAAGATAAAAATCGCAAAAAACTTTAAAAAATTCGAATTTTTTTTACCTTTTTTCTCCTCTTCAGGTCTATAGGTAGAAAACCGTTCAAAATTCAAGGAAACAATCAACCACAAAAATGTACCTTAGATCTCAGTAAACAACTTTCTTGTGCATATAAACTTCCTAGGAATGATTCTTAACACCGTTTAGGTAGCTCTTAGGTAGCCGCATAAGTGAAAATTTTCCCGAACAATTTTTAATTTCATTTGTTTTTTCTTTACTTCAACATTGAGATACTATTAGAGTTGCCTTTCAACTTTGTTCGAAGAATTCAAATAATTGTTTTTGTTCGTTGGATCAAACGATTAATTCTAAAAAATTATTCGATTAATCGATTAGAATAACGAATAAAAAAATTATTTTTACAAAAAAAATTTACTATGGAAAATCTTCCATTTCCGCTATGACTTCTTCTTTTTTTGATGCATAACATTTTTCATCTTAACTCTATATCGTTGTATTACTTAAAGGCATCGTTAAACCCTTTATTTCTTAATAAGCCGGTATTACCCTGGATTTTCGATTTCTTCTATAGAACAGCCGCTGTCTCTCTTAATGTACTTTTTCACTACACTACACTACACTACATCATGTTCAATGGAAATATTGTGACACTAACGCAAATGGAAAAGATATACATACATATATAATTTAAAGAAAAATATTATACAATAACAGCATTTTCTACTTTCAAGATATGATTTATATAAATCAATTCTTTATTTTTAAGCCTTTTGTTTATTTTTGAATGTTTCACCCGAAATTGATAACCTTTCTTATAAATTTTTTAACGTTTGATTTAAAAATAAAACAGCTCATACAATTGAGAAGGTGTGTTGCAAAATTAAAATACAAGATGGCAAATGATTTTTTAATTGTTTTGGCGCTTTATTAGACGAAATATTCTGATTGCATCAATGCATGTCCGTGCTAAAATCACGGAAGAGGACATGCATTATTGAAAAACTATTAGAAGCAATTGTCATCTCGTATTTTTAATTTTGTAGCGAACGAGTTTTGCAACTCACCTACTCAAAAAAAATTTAAAAAATTAAATTTTGTTTTACCGTTTTCCCCTGTTCAAGTCAATAGGTAGCAAACTGTTCAAAATTGAAGGAAACAATCAACTACAAAAATGTACCTAAGATTAACAACTTTCTAGAAGATTAACAACTTTCTAAGATTAATAACTTTCTAGAACATATGAACTTCCTAGGAATGATTCTTAGCATCGTTTACGTAGCCGCAAAATGAAATTCAAAAATTTTCGGGAAATTTTTCACTTATGCGGCTACCTAACCGCTACCTAAACGGTGTTAAGAATAATTCCTAGGAAGTTCATATGCTCCAGAAAGCTGTTTATTGAGATCTAAGGTACATTCTTGTGTTTGATTATTTCCTTGAATTTTGAACGGTTTGCTAACTATAGGCCTGAAAAGGGTAAAAAAGGGAAAATTTCACTTTTGCGGCTACCTAAACGGTGCTTAGAATCATTCCTAGGAAGTTCATAAGTTCCAGAAAGTAGTTTATTCAGATCTTAGGTATATTTTAGTAATGGACTGTTTCATTTAATTTTTAACAGTTTGCTACCTATGGACCAGAAAAGGGAAAAAAACGTCAACAAATAGAGTTTTTTAAAGTTTTTTGCGATTTTGATCTTGAAGACGAAGTTTTTCTGATTTTATATGTTCGCAATTTTTGCTCTTTATGACAAGCGCTATAACTTTGTCTCAGACGGTAAATCAAAATTCCAAACGGTTTGCAAGATATGATCCTGAGAAAATTATCACTTTTTGCAAAAATGCCACCGAGGCCCCAAATCTTTGGGGGCCCGTAAAGAAAAAAGTGCATGACTTTGGGCAAAACTGGGAGACACGGGTCTTTTTTTTTGTATTTTATCACGTAGTGGTATCCGTATATGGTTATTTTTTTCGTGTTGCACTGTGTTGTTGTATATGTCGGCAGTGAATGTGAAGAATTATTCAAAACGTTACGAACAATCAATATCCATTACATTAAATCTGATGGGGTTCGATTTTACATAACTGCTCTTCAAAAGGAAATATTATTAAAGCTTGATTTTGAAGCATTTTTGTCCAATGTTGAAAATAATAAAACAGTTGTAAATTATTTGCTTTTATATACGTACAAATATGTATATCTGTGTATTAAAAACAAACAAGAAAATCACATAGGTATTTTGTTTCCATGTTTGTTTACAACATACATAAATATCAAATTGATTTCGAAAACTCGAAAACCAAAACCAGTTTTACATAATGGAAACAATTTGACAGGTTTTGCTCAAAACAAGTGAAATTTTATTTTCAAAACATTTTATTTAGTAGTGTAGGAAAAATTTAAGGAGCGAAAAAAGGGGTTGTAGGGAAAAAAGAGATTTTTTTTTAATTAGCGTAGGGATTTTTTGAAAAAATCTCCTGGCATCAATTATCTGTAGCGCTATTCTGTAATAAATTTTAAAATAGGTGTCATTATTAAAAAAAAAAATTTGACAAGCAATTTAACGAATTCGCCATTCTGTAACATTAAAAATGACAACTTTTGAAGTAAAAACAAAAAACTAAAAACATAATAGCAGAGTTCAGTAGCCGATGCCAAATTGTAGCTTTTATTTGGAATCCAATAACAAAATACACAGAACGCAATTGTCACATCATTGCTTTAACATTACAAAACAAAACTGTTTAGCTTTGTTTGCTACTTATATTGCGTTTGCATCCCTGATGCTCTAACAGATGACATTTTTAAACAATAATTTAGCATAGTCAGACGAAATTAAAGCTATGCAGTTAAAGGCGCATTCGTGTAAACGGTGGTGGCGATACTACAACAAGTACAACACAATAAAAAAAAAACATTGTATTTTAACGCCACCTAAAAAATTAATTCGCCGTGTATGCAGCCGACAATTATAAATAAAAAAGTAAAAAGAGAAAAACCCTATAGTTCGTTCAGAACTATTTCCTTAATGATTCGATAATATTTTTTTTTGCACTGCTTTGTAGCATTTTAAAACAATTTTTGAAACAAAATTCACAGCAGAGCAAAAATAAAAAAGTGTAACACAAACTTCTGCAACGCTCTCTGTTAATGATTAGTGAAACAAGAGATGAACTGGTCCCGGATTTGATTTTAGCAAGTTTTAATTACTTCGGCATAGAAAAGTCAGGATATGAAAAATTAAAGCTAACACCACTTTGCGCTGACCGCCTCAATTCTGTATATCAGCTGTTACCTAATTTGCATCTAAATTGCAAAGATGCTTTAAATGCCGCTCACTGTCCATGACAAAAGTTTTGTAACAGCAAACAGTTGCAACCTTAAACGCACCAAACAATGAAAACAGCTACTGTTTAGTTTAAACAATTTGATTTGCTTTGCGCTATTTGTTGTTTTGTAATTTTTTTACAGTGATGCTTCTGGACGTTAATTTTTCTTTACAATTTACAGAACTTCACAATCGTAAGGCGAAACCACAGAACAAGTTGACAATTGTAACTACTATTGTTTTTATTAAAGTAACAGATTCCCACTTAAGAATACTGACGAAATGATCATTCAGTATTAAACCTGGCTTAAGAAAATTGAAGTTTGATTCATTTTAACGAAAATTATCCTTAAGTTTAACAATCTTTGACACAGTTGCTTAAGCCAGCTAGCTCATACACATTATGAATGGACCTTAAAAGAAATCGCCTTAAAGGGTTAATGTTTTTTTTTTTTGTACTTAAAACACTGTTATTACAATATCAAGTTCAGTTTAGTTAAAGCGTTCAAAATGAAAACAAATAATGTAGTTTTGGGCGTCCTTGTTTATGGTTTTCTGCAAATATTGCCTGTTTATGGCAATAGTGACGATTTGTTAGAAAGTTGGAAGAAAATCACTGAAAACAATGCCAACGATATAAAACAGACCAACAAAATCTACAGCAACATAAAAGCAGAACAACATGCTTTAGCCGAATTAAGCAGTATAGTGGAACGGCATTTAAGAACTAAAAATGCAGAAATATTGGTCAATGCTATAAGTGCAAACAACATCACAACCTCTGAAAACTATCTGAAATATACATTGGACAATATAAATGACAATTATGAAAAACAAATGGTTGACAGCATTCTCGCCGAAGCCATAGAGGAACTAAGCTTGACACATGATTTACCCACATTGCCAGATTTGTTGTGGCAGATTTATCAGAATAATGATTCCAAATCATTTGAGATGATGGTGCGCGCCCAATTAAAACTTTACAATAATATTGTTAAAAAACTACATGTTGATATAGAGAAGTTTGTTCATCAATTCGCCTATAGGTTGTATAAAATTAGAAAAGATCCAATATTCAATGACACGAACTTAGCATTGAAACTACACGTGCAAAATGTAGTGGAACAGCTGCCTAATAATTTAAAATATTTGTACTTTATGCCCTATTTCTGCCTTTTAAATGTCAAGTATTCCACTTACATTTACACAGCTATTGAGCAAAAGGTGGATCCATTAAGTCGCTACATTTGGCTGTGGCGAGACAGTAGCTCCATGGACGATACAGGCTATATTAAAGCTGAAATTAGTGATGTTGATGCCAACAGTGAGAAAGAAATGAATATTTTATTAAAAGGCACCAAATACCAGATGTATTACTACATGATACCCAGCACAAAGAAGATTGCTGGTTGGGATTCTGATACATTCCCATCGCATAACGTTTGGAATATTGAATTTTTGGATAATGATCGCGTTGTATTTTCTCAAGATGATTATTTAATGTGTGCTGTAGAAAATCACGACAGAGATAGACGTAATGTTGGTGGTCTCAAGAGAGGTATTGATGTTTCCACAATGACCCCTGAATGCCAGTGGCGTTTGGGAGAGTGTGCTTTTAGAAAATTTTTATAGATGTTATCTACTATACATCATAAGAACACATTTTATAAGATAAGATATATTTTGTATGAAATAAAAATCTAATTTTGCATAATAATTATAATTGTTAAATTATTTTACGATTTAAAATGTTTAAATAAATAAATAATACAAACAATTTTTTTTTCTTTTGTAAGTGGTTGTTATAAGGGATGGGACAACATCTTTCAAAAAATTTTCCAGTCATAAAAAATTAATGTGTGTCAAATTTCATGACATTATCAAAATTTGTGTTTACATCAAGGCGAATTCATAAAGGTGACATTTTCTAGTCATCTGTTTAATGTTTATTTCCCTGTGTGTATACTGAATGTCAAGCGTTGTTTACATTTTATAAAAAAATTTTTTAAAATTTAAAATTTAATAAAAATATAAATTCTTGAAAAAAAACTTATTTAAATGTTATAAAACAAAAAAGTTAATATATAATATAAACACAAGGATTTTAAAAGGCGTAAGGAAAAAGTGGAGCCACAATAATTTTACAATTCAGAAAAAAGATTTACCTTCTAAAGCAATTGTGTATATTTTATAAACAAATAATTTTGACATTCACTCAAACTTTTAACAAAAACAAAATACATAGTATTTTTTTCAAAAAAAGGGATAGCTAGGATAGCTATATCTCATGATGCGGTCACCTTTATGAATTCGCCTTGGTTTACATCATGGTGAAATTACTACAAGGTGGCAGCGCTAGGTGTTGTTGTACAACAAAAACAGGCAAATTTGTTTGTGTAATAAACTCCGTGCTGTCAAAAATGATGGGCAACAACGTTGCCATTGTTTGTCTTTTCCGACAAAATTTGGTCGGATAATTTTCGCTTGGTAGGATAGTAGGTTTAGCCTTAGGAAAATGTTACACGTTTAATAAATACATATATAATAAATCGAAAAAAAAAAAAGCTATTTTAAAATATTAAAGTGGGTATTTTTGCTGCTAAAAGGATCATAGAAATCAATACACGTATAAAAATTGCATAATGAGAATGAAAACATTGAAGTCTAACACAGAAAAAATTGTTTTTCCAATTCAAACAAAACATTTGTAGAATCAAACAATTTTTTGTCTGAAATCGGTCCTATAAACAAATTCGCAAATTCAAATAATTTAACTAAATCAAACAAAAAGTTTACTGAAATTCATATAATAAATTTCAAAATCAAAAAAAAAGGTTTTTGCACAAGCAATGATGCGCACACAAGCAGGCACTGTATTAGAAGATGATGGCAGAGAGAGCAGAGCGGCCGGCTGGCTTTGAGACACATTTTTTTGTTGGAATAATTTTTGAACGAAGTCTTTTTTTATACACACAATGTTTTTCCTCATCACTCACTGTTGCTGTATCCTTTCCTTTGCTAATGAAGAAGATATGTAACCACTGTTGCCAACTTTTTTTAGAGCATTTCCCGCTAAATCGGACGTCAAAACCGCTAGAAACCGCTAAATATTTAATTTAGCGGGAATTTTTTTAAAAATACCGCTAAAACCTATAAACATTTTTTAAAGTTTTATATAAATCAAGATATAGGCTGCTTTTTTAAATGTATATGACTCTCAATTACGTTACATACTATGGTTTCCAACTTCCCTAGTCATTTTATTCTTAAAAGAAAATAAGTTAGAGTTATATATTCATCTATGCGAATCTTTGATACCCTCCACCTACAGTTAGAATATTTCCGAAGTGGGTTTTTATGGGACATATGGTAAATTAGGGGCTGATCTTCACAAAATTTAAACAAGTAATTTATAGTCTTATAAAACTTTGACTGACCAAATGTTATTATAATAGAACATAGATTGAAAGCTTTACGGTTCTACGCGTTCTATAGCTTTTTTCGAGAGTATGCTTTATATGGGGCCTATGGTAAGTTAAGGATTGATCTGCACGATAGTTGACAGTGTAAGTTCCAGTCATATAAAACTGTGACAAACAAAAATTTAAAAAATAGCATTATTTTTTAGGGCTTTAGACGTTCTGTTTTCCAAGAGAAGATTTTATATAGAGCCTATGGTAAAATATGGACTGATAATCACGAAAATTGACAGCGTGATTTCTAGCCATATTAAACTGTGGCGGACCAAATTTATTACAATAGCATTATTTGTTACGTTTTTAGGCACACTAGAGGTTTTTTCCTATCGATAATTATGGACCGATTTAACAGTATGATTTTTAGTCATATGGAATGAATTTGTGCATAATCTTATATCAATATGTGCATTCCGCCACTAGTTATGTTAGTTTTTAGGGTGGTTGTTCCACATTTTTATTTATAGCACTTTTCCTACTGAACCGATTGTGCTGGACTGCAATCCCAAACTGCTTACACACAGAAAAAAAAACCAATGTTAAAATAACATCGCGAAATGTTGATTGAGAATCATGGTAAATTTCTGCACTTTATTTCAATTTATCATTGTTTCACATTAATTTAAAAGGAAAAATATTAAAATAACCTCAAATCACGTTAATTTATTATTGTTTACTGTTAAAATAACATTGTTCAATATTGATCCCATAAAAACCTGTTTTATACTGAAATCAAAAGTTTATCATGTTAAATTAACATTCATACCTACTGTTAAAATAACATTGTTCAATATTGAACCTATAAAAACATGTTCTATACTGAAATCAAAGGGTTATCTTGTTAAATTAACATTCATAGCTACTTAAGCATATATGTATGTATGTACATACGTCTGTATGTATGTACTTAAGTAAGTCGACGAAAAATCCACCTTACAATATACATACATACATATGTATGTTTGTATATCATCAACATTGTAAAATATAAAATTACTGTACAAATAAAAATACCATTGTGAAATCGTAATTGAATCACTTAAAAAAAACATTGATTCATGCTAAATAAGCATTTGAAAATATTTAAAATGTTAAATAAAAAGTGCAGCTATTCCGTGTCATCACATAATATGAAAAACGTTCATACATATGTATGTACATACATAGTTACTCACACCAAATTTTGTTTTAATTTTTTGTTTTAATAGACGCTAATCATCACTGCGACAGAGCAAGTGCAAAATATTGTAAATCTTTTATGAAATCTAACGGAAGCTCTGTGTATTTTGTTGTTGTATTTAACAAGAACATTTGAACCAAACACTACCACGCTTATGTGTGCGTTTGTTTACAAAAAACTTTTACACGTACTCATCAAATGTAGTGTTGCCAGTTTCTTTGTTAGCTTACCCGTATAATAGCTCAAATATCGCCAATGTGTAAAAGCATCTGAATTTAGTGATGTTAACATTAAAACTTCTATTAATAAATATTATAAAAATAAAATCTATTTTTTTGTATGTTATAAACTCACAAATTATTTATACAAAACATAAAAAATTATATAGTTTATGACAACTTAAAAGAAAATCAATATTTTCAGTTTTCTCTAATTTGGGGGGCTTAACTAAAAATTTTTAATTTATGTTGATACATACAAATCACAATTGTAAGGCTACGTATAAATTAATCAGAAACATTTAAATAAATTAATATTACATTATGTGCATTATGTGGGTAAACAATGAAAATTCTCCCAAAAGACTTTGTTGTTATTGTACGATGGTTTTTACTTTATACTATGTTTCCACTATGAGCAAAACAACTTGTTTTGAGCAAAACGTGTCAAAGTGTTTCCATTATGTAAAACTGGTTTTGGTTTTCGATTTTTCGAAATCAATTTGACATTTATGTTGTAAACAAATATGAAAGCCAAAAAAAATATGTGTTGAAAAAAAAATATTTTTCTTTAACAGGAAATTTTCTTGTTTGTTTTTTAATACACAGATATACATACATATATGTACGTATATAAAAGCCCATAATTTACTACCTTTTTACCATATTATTTTATTATTTTTACGCTACAAACAAACAAATCAGCTGGAGAGTTGCATAAACCTGTTTAATAAGTCTTGATATTTTGGTAACTATGTCACTTTTTTCGAAATTGTCAATCACCAATAATGGATAACCCAGAGTGGTATTCATGATTTTCGACATGTTTTGAAGCAAAACTAGTTTTTGTTTGAGTTTTCGAACATGAAAAATGTATAGGAAAACAAGTAGCAAAACACTTGTTTTGCTGCAAAACTAGTTTTGTGGCCCAAAACATGTAAGTGGAAACGTACTATTAGGGTACTTTACACTATGATGTCAAAAACTCTAGTAATATGATTAAGTGTGATAGCGTAAATGCAATATGTTATGAAAATTAGAAGTATTACGAAAAATAACTTGACATCCCATTAAATTTGACCGTTTTTTAAAACTTTTTTACACAGTTATACTTTTCATTTGATCAGAGTTGCATTTGAACAAAAACAAACAAATTTAGTATTTCATGTGTAGTAGTGTGAACACAAACTGTAATGTTAAATTAGATTATATTTCTATCTTACAAAGTATAATGAAATTCGTAAGACTGCTGCAATGGTGTGAAGAACTCCTGCAAACATATGCAGTTCAAAAAATCTGATTTAATTTTTATTCCCAACAAGCACCCACATGGCAACACCCAGCGAATCAGGGATGGAAAAATAAGTGCACTTGTAGTTTTTTTTTTTTTTTTTTTTTTGGTATTTTTCGAACTTCAAAAGTGCAAAAGTACATCATTGGCTCATTAAGTACAACTAAATAGTAAAAGATGCATAAATTGACTCCCCTTTTTGTTGCATTCAAATTAAATGTAAAAATTTTATATGATTTAAATTTTAAATAATACCATAAATTTCCTGATTTTGATTGCATTATTTTTTTTTTAATCAATTAATATAATAATTGATTGCAATCAAACTTAATTGCAAATGAAAGTCCTTCTTCAAAAAATAAAGCAGACTCTGATAATTTCAAATCCGGGACATAACAGTTATAAGACAAGCGACGAAAAAAATCATATTTAACCATTAATACTAATGAAGTTTGAAAACATTTTTAATTAACAGTTATCATTAAATATATTTTATTATTTTTGCAACTGCAACATATTAAAAGTAAAAAATACTTTTATTGTTATAAATAACAATTATTTTCACCACAAACATTTTTGGTTTTAAATAACTACTACATACGTCAAAATGAGTTGTAAATTACAAACATCAATTAAAAAATAATAAAATTTTTTTTGTCGCTGCACTGTAGTCCTTGGTTTACATTTACATTTCAATATTTTTTGAATTAAAGTTTTTAATAATTTGATAGCGAAATAAAACTAACGAATAAAAAGATAAGTATGTATATGAAAAGCCATTTTTTTAAATTTTAAATTTTTGAAAAAAGAATCGCATTCATATTAAATTTTATTTATTTTTTAAATTAAATGCCAAGTGGTCAAAACTTGACCACCGGGCAAACCAAGTGATTTAAGAGGGCTTAAATTAAATGATTTCTGAAAAAAACGCTTTTAAAATTATTGCAATCGAAAAGTTTTGCAATCATTCCAAATCTGAAATCATTTTAAAATCGATTTATTTTGAAATCATTTTGATTGAAATAACAATTGATTGCCGTTTTTTTTTTTTAATAAAATCAAATTAATAAAACAAATAAATAAATTTCTTGTAAATTAAAATAATTAAAATAAATAAAAATGTAGGTATTCAGGAACCCGAAAACTTTTAAGGCCTGTTCGTCGATAGCGAATGAAGACTTTATTCGCTTAAATTACTTTTAAAACAAAAACAAATTATAAAATATTATTTTTGTTATGCACGTAAGTTTAGCGAACGAAGTCTTCATTCGCTATCGACAAACAGGCCATTAATTTTTTATTTCCATATCATACCTATAAACAAATTCTTTGTTGATGAAAATTTATTTTCATTTTATGAAAAACAAGACAATGATAATTTATCCTTGTATTAATCAAAATAAACATATTTTATTTCAAATAAAAAAAAAAAAACAATTTTAAAATTCCGTTTGCCATCCCTGCTGTGAATATAAAAAGTGCCGTTATTTTGTGTCATCCACAGAAAACATACAACAGGCGATATCAAAGTTGTTTGCATTTTTCTTTTAGTATAGTTCTGACGCGTGTTGCATGTTGTGTGATTTTTTCTGCTGGAGTGTAATTTATTTTAAATTTAATAATACATACACAAATACTTATTTATGTCTGCACCGGAGAAAAGTAACTGTCAACAAAAAGTTACATTTACATTTGGACGAGCTGTTAAAGAGTTTTGATCTGCGAGAAATAAAGCCATATTTAGAAGGTAAGTAAGAAGTTAAATACATTTTAAACAAATAAATAAATTTTGCTTTCATATCATGCTATTAGAAGCTCAAGTAACTTTTGAAAGCTTGAAATATCTGACTGTTAAAGACATTAAAGAAGCTGTTCCGCCAATTGGACTGCGTGCATGCTTTAGGTCAAAGTTATTTAGTTGGAGAAAAAGTGAGGTAAGGAAAATATTGCAAATATTTTATTTAAATTTGTATTTATAAAGTTTCTACTCTCTACAGTTCGGCATAGATGACGACACTTCTGTTGGGATTACATCTACACCAACGTCATCTATCCATTCACCTGTTGGTACACCAAGGTCAACACCTGTTGGAAGATCTAAGTTGTCAAAGGTAAGGTTTGGTGAAAATGTTTTATTTGTTATTTAAAGTTGGTGTTTAATTTTAAAGATTTTCCCAAGCTCAAGGTGCGTTTTATAAAAAATATTAATTATTTATCTTGATATTTAAATGGATAGTTTCTTCAGGGATATTTGGTTTTAAAATTTAAAAATAAATTTTATTATTTTATTCAACAAGATTTTGTTTGTCGTCCTTAATTTTTTTGTATATAATAAAAAAAATAAATTTTGGGATTAAAAAAAACCAAATAACACTAAAGAAGCTATCCATTGAGTACTGAAATATTGGATAAATAATGAACACTTTTTATAAAATTAGCTTTGAGCTTGTGAAATTTTAACCATTTTTTTGTTTTAAATGTGTCCATGAATCGAATTTCGTATTATAAAGCATTCTTGCAATAGTCCTATTGTTAACATTGAACACATTCGAAACATAAAAATGGTTTATATAAAAAAACTAAAACTTATAAAAAGGAATCATTTTCAAATTATATTTTGTTTCACCGTAGAATCTAAAATTTATCTTGCAAGATACCCTTAAAGGAAAATCTATAGTTTCTTTTTATGAAAGAAATTTCTTTTTAACAAATTTTCTTCGGGCAGACTTGATCAACATAATTCTAGAAGACGTATTTTACCATGCTGAAATATTATCACCAAAAAATTTACAAGTTAACCCTTACATCTTTTTCCTATTAATAATGGAAAAATATATTTAAGAAACAAATATTTGTAAACTTTAATTTTAATTTTATTAATTTTTACTTTTTTAACTTTTATAAGTGTTATATTAATGAATAAATAATTAAAAAAGAAAAATCGTCTTTTATTAAGAGTTAATTTAATATGGGAGTCATTTAAAATCAACACTCAAATCATATTAATTCTACATAAAATTCATGATGATTAAACTTTAAATAACTTTAAATTAATATGGGAATAATTTAAAATCAACACTGAAATCAAGTTAATTGTAAATGACATTCACATTCCTTAAACATGAAAAAAAATTTGATTTGATATGGGATCATTTAAAATTAACACTACAAATTAAATTAATTTTAAATGAAATTCATGTTGTCTTAACTTGAAAAAACTTTGGTTCAACATGACTAGTGTTGCTATTTTATACCTAAGTCAAATTGATTTTAAGTGAAATTCACTTTGTTTCAACTAGAAATAACTTTCATTCGAAGTGGTTCGTATGATATTTCAATATTAATGTAATTTTGCTTTAACTTTACTGGAATGTTAAATCAACATGAATTACAGTTATTTTAAAAGAAACAAATGTTGTTTGCAAGTTATTGTAAAATCATGTTAAATTAACATGAAACAACAATGAAGCAAAATCACTACTGAAAAATGTAAAATCAACCTTGTTTTGAACGAATTTACAATGATTTTTTTCTGTGTGTAGGTGAATTCTAAACAATTTGGTGCCAATATTTATATTCCCTTTTGAGTCGTTTGAAAGTGACAACAGACGGAGATACCTTAATGCTTGCTTAAAGTTGTGATTGTTACATACAGAATTAACGAAATACTAACTAAAAATCGAAAAAAAATGTCATATACAATCTTCAGTTCACTAAAACTATCAGGGGTGTTCTGGATATCGAAAACGCAAAATGCAAGAATTTGGTAGTTATTTTGTTATGAAATTCTGTTTAATAGAGAAATATTTGTAAAATATTTGTCATAAAATTCATTTATTACAAAAATCTTATTAAAAAACGACGTTTTAAATTCATGCGTTTTGCGTTTTCGATTTCAAGAACACCCCTGTATAAAAGTAATTAAAACCGTGAACATAAACCAGAAGTTTTTAGCCAGAAAAACAAAAAGAAAAAGTAAAAAATCTGTAAATTTTTAAATTGAGAAAGGTTTTTGTAGCGAAAATGAGCCGCTGAGAGTTCTTTGAAAATCGTTAGATTTCCCGCTTACCGCTAAAACGTATTTTTCCCGCGATTGACATTTCAAAAACGCTAGATTTAGCGGGAAAATCTTTAAATTGGCAACAGTGTATGTAACCCAAAAACGGCGACAGACCGACTGGATATGTTTTTCGTCATCATTATATTTTTGTAGTCGATGTATTTTAAGCAAACAGTTTGAAAAAATTGAATACGGGATTTTGTTTTTTTTAACCAACTTTGAAACCAACCAAAAATTTATTTTGTTTCTTATAATGTTGTTGTTGTTTCTGTTGTTTAAAAAGAGTGAAACGTTTTTTACCTGCCATTTTTTTGTTTTTTTTTTTTACTTCAAACCTCTTCATCTTTCTTACTGTATGTGTTTTTTTGTTGTAGTTCTTATATTCCACATTAGGAAGTGTTGCTTACGATCAAATAAAAAATGCAAAAAGACGACAACATTAAACAGCGTTAAATATTTCATACAAAATTATGAAAACTTGAAACCAATAACGCGTGTATTATATTTTTGAATGGTTGTCAACATTTTTGTTGGTTAAATAAAAATCAAACAAAAATTTTAATTGAATCAGTAAAAAAATTTGTAGAAATTAAAAAAATTTTCAAACAAGCGTTTGTTTGAAAATAATTCGGCAATAATTTTTTCTGTGAAGGGGCATGTTATTTCTGGAAGGGTAAATAGAAACAGAAAGCTAAGCATTACGAAGTAGGAATTCTGAAACAATTTCGTTATTAAACAAATTGTGCATTAAGGAGAAATTTAATTTATCATATTAAAAAATTTTTTTTACAGTTTTATACCCTTAATCAGCCGTGGTGTATGAGGGGATACTACGTTTATCATTATATGTGAATCTTTTTTTTTTAATATACATCGAAGATCCCATAAAGTATATACATATGTATATTCTGGGTCTTGTTAGTTGATTTAGTCGTTTGCGTTTCAAATTGTTTCTAGTTCTTCAAAGATGTTTTTATTAGAAAAAGAGTTAAGCTCCCAAATGTGAAACTACCTCCCTAAAAACTAACATAAATTTGTTGCGGAATTTCAACAAAAACCTTTTTATAACACCAATTATGGTGAAGGTCGGTTCATAATTTACCTACGGCCCCATGTTAACTCAAAATTTGGAAATTTTCTGTAGAAGCAAAATAATTTTTAATTTTATATTAAAGGTTTATAAAAAACTTACAGCTATAACTGGTAGTTAATTATAACTGAACTTGCTGAAATTAGCTGTTAAATGTATCATAACTAGAACATAAATAGAAAACTGGTTGAGTCCAAAGGGTTTTGTTAACAAGTTTGGTCGAATAGAAAATTTTCAGTGGCAACGCTGATCTGCAACAAATAAAATGAAAAATATTATGAAAAATTACTAAAAGATTCATACTTAAAATTTTAATGTTTTTTGAATTAAAAACATTTGTTTTTCCACTTTTTTCACTATAAGTCCTTTGGAGATTTAAAGAAACTGGCGCACAAGTGCATATCAGAAATAAACACATTTTTCAAACGTACACACGACGTGGTCACATACACAATTATTTTTGTTTTTATTTATTATTTAAATTGAAAACTATTAGCACACCTACAGACACACCTATAAAAACCAAATAAGATTTATTTTTTGCAAATATTTTAATTGTTATACATAATTTTCATTCAAAAACAGCACAAAAATTATTTTTTTTTTTAAATTTTTTTTTCAAGAATGTAAAGAAACCAGTGTTCGAAAATAAACAGTACATTATTTAGCGTTCGGCTCACACACCGAAGAACGATATCTATTTTTTTAGTGTTTGTGTAAACATACACAAACCTTAATACCGTTCGTAACTATTTTCAAGAAAGAACCGAACAATATAAAAAACAGAACAATTGTAGTGATACTGTAGAAAAACATTATATTTTAATGTTCTTTTGTTTTTGTAAAAAATATTTGGTTTTTTTTTTATCAGCAAAAAGCGACGAACATTAACGAGCCGAACCGAACACATTGAAGTTCGTGGATTTTCAAAAAAAACCGAACGGAATTTAATGTTCTCATCATTTGTTGAGTATGATGAAAACAGCATTATTTTTGTGTTCGAAAGATGACAAACAGGGAAACGTTATTTTTTTAATGAATTTCTACACAAACACTATTAGCGTTTGTGTTTTCCACAAATCTACCGAACCGAACATTAAAGAACGATATTTAGTGTTTATTTTCGAACACTGAAACAAACAAAAAAAAAAAATGACATCTTTGGGTACTCACCACAGTTAAGCAAAAAATTACCAGATGCCGTAGTGATGCCACCTTGTAGTAATTTCACCATGGCTTACATTTAAATTGAAAACTTTTAGTAGGCATGGAAAAGAATCAGTGTTTAAAAATGCTTGACTATTTTTAATGCTTTTGTAATTGCTTAACTTAACTTAAGAAAAAGAACACAGTAAAAGCAAAAAGCAAAAGCAGATAAAGTGAGAGTTAATTATGTATTTACTGTCACTATGTGTATGTTCTCAGCTTAAAGTTTAAACATTCAGTCAAGCAACCACTAAAAAAAATGCTGTTGCTGTAAGTAATAGGTCTGTCTGGGTACTTTTCCAGTAGCAAATACTCAGTAAATTTTTTTGGGAGAGTAAGACCAATATTACTCTATCGGCCGAAAAAATCTCAAAAAGTACGCAGACAGTATCCAGTGAAATTTTGCAAGAAAACAGCTGATCGGTGTGTAAACAATTGAAATAACAAAGCAAAAGAATTTTCGCATATGTGTAGGCAAAATAGAATTCTCGGGGTAAATTCAAAAATTATTAATTAAAGTGAAGCTTAAAAACTGTTGTAAATTAAAAAACTTGTTTATTACACTGTTATTAGTTTGGTAAATTGAATTTCTTCTTAGTTTTTAGTTTTATTTGTCGGGTTTTTTATAAAATTCTTTTGCTTACATTGGCCAACATAGTGCCGGCTTACAATGGAAAAAAAGAATGAAATACCCAATAGAGTGCCCTCCAACAGCTTGACAACGAAGAAAAATAATTTGGATGTGAAGTGCTCGCCAGGAACACAATTCCAAATACTCGCCTCTTCAATTGCAAAGTTTGTCCTACAAAGTTCTGCTGGTTCTATCGGTTCTGCCATCTCCACTCCACTTACGCCACGGTCGCACTGTATATTTGGATTTTTCTAGCATGAAGTAAAATGTTTTGTTTATTATAATTTATTATAAACGTTAAAAATCAACACAATTCTAACTACTTACCTCTGCCATTGTTAAATTTAAATTTTTATATTCATTTCACAAAAACTTTTTGATTCAAACAGCTGTTCAAACTATTTGCAAAATCTTGCAAGCGGAAATTTCTCCAGTAACATTTTGCAAGTTCTCTAACTTCCAACTGTCAAAAAATTCTCTTTTTGTCTCTCTCGCTGCAAGAGATTTGGAGTACGCAGACAACATTTTGCAAGATTTTGCAACATTTTGCGCAAAATATGTGTACGCAGACAGACCTAATATGTTTTTGTTTTTTTTTTTTATGTAGTTGCTTGGCTGGCTGTTTAACATTGCAGAAATTTGTTTTGAAAAAATCTTTGACGGTAAGAACTAAGAATTATGGCGCCGCGTGTAAATCGAAGAATTATTGAAAAATATTTTTATTTGGATAATAATAATATTTGCTCACCCTACATTAAAAGTGATAGAGTTTTTAATCTAACATGTGAAGTTTTATTTATTTTCATATGTACATACATATGTATTTTCGTATTTATTGAGAAAACATACTAAAAACATTAAAGAAATAGGTACCTACCCAGCGTTGCCATTTGTCAAGATTTCCCTTTTTTTGCAAGTTTTTTGAGATACCAAAAAGTTTTTAATTTTTTTAAAGTTTTTTCAAGTTTTTTATAAATATATTAAGTTTTTCAAGTTTTTAGTATAAGTTTAGGAAGTTTTAAAAAAATTTATGTAAACAATAATACTTACTTACTTTTAAAATCCCAAAGATATTTATTTAGGTTCTGAAGTTATTTTAGCACTAGCTTCATATAAATTATTCGAAGATGGTGAAACAGACTTAAGAGTTTATTGTTTAAAGTTTTATGTTGAACTTTGCAATGGATTGTTAAAAAGGTTCGATTTTGATAGCGACTTCCTAAAACAAGTTGAGGTTAGAACCTTTTAATGTAATAAAATGTTACCAAAAAAGTATTGCTCAATTATGTGCTTTTTTCCCAATTGTTGTATATGTAAGTGATATTCACTCTGATTTTTCAGAACATAATTTACAAAAAGAGCAAAATATTGAGAGTTTTTGGGAGGATGTAATTAAAGTAAGAATTTGTGATAAGTCCGAAGTTTTTCCATATTTAAAAAAATTAGTTTATGCATTGTTGTCGTTACCAATATCTACAGCAAATCGTCGGTTGATTATTTAATTGTCGTATGTGTATACAAATTACATACATACGACAATTAAATAATCAACCGACGAAATGTAAAGCGTATTTCCTCAAAAATTTATTTAAACAAAAATAGTGTTTGAAACAAATTAGTAATACCAACTTTATGTGGTATTTTACGAAGAAAAAACTTTTTGAAACTAATAACAGTGATTGTAGGAACTTTAAGCAATCAAAAGAAATGTCTAATTTATATTTAATTTTTTTTATATCTGTAAATAAAATGAATTCCTAAAACATATTGGTATTTTCTTTTAAAAATTTGGCACTTTTGAAAAAGAAAGTTTTTTCTTGCGAAAACAAGTTTTTTTTCTGAGATAACAAGATTTTTTTCAATAATATATGGTAACGCTGTACCTACCTAAAAATATGGTTTTGCGTAACTCACTAAATAAAAGAACAAAAATTAGTTTTTTCGCAAAAAAAAACACATCTAACGGTAATGATCTTTAAACATTCTTTCTGCAAAAATACTAAGAAATTCAAAATGTTCAAAATATATGTATGAAGTGCCAGCCAGCAACAGCAAAGAAGTTAACTTGCTGACTTTAAGCGCATGAAAAGCCAAAAAAAATTAAAAAAAAAAAAAATTGAGAAATGCGAAAGTGTTTCTTGTGTAAGAAACGTTCAGAATGCACAAGGACAAAAGGCGCAGAATAAAGTGGGGCGAAATTTGTGGAAAGAAATTTGCAGCTTCGGGACTTTTATGCCTGGAAAATTTTCGTTCGGCGAGTACTATTCGCACGGAAAAGAACATGTTACTTTGGGCGAACGCAGAGCCTTTCGTACAACAGCACGAAGAGTAAGTATTTAAATGTATGCTAATTTACGATAACACTTGTACAATTTTCCAAAAAAAATGCACTCCATCAAATGTACACCATTCCTACCTCATACCGGAACACACTATGGTTCACACAAATAACAAGAATATTTTCATATGTATGTAGGTAGTACGGTTGCCAACCGATTAAGAAGAAGTCGATTAATCGATCAAACAAAACTGAAATCTTGATCGAATAATTTTAAAAATGCGATTTTTTTTTTTATTAAAAAATAAATCAAATAAAAGCATAGAATTGGATTTATTCTCATAAGTTTTTAGTGGTTTTATTATACAAAATGTAGGAAAATTAAAAAATATTGTTGCCATAGCCCTGATTGTAATTTATCTCAATGTTTAGTGAGCAAAATCCGAGTTGAGTGCTAATAGTATTTCAAAACTGTATTTTATGTTCTTGTTAAACAAATAAAACTTTAAAAATGTTTCAAAAAACTGGTTTTTTACTTTCGGATGAATAATTTAAAAATAAGCAAAATATAAACAATTGATTTACATATAGATATAAAATCATGAAAGTAGAAAATGTTGTTATTGTCTTATACAGTCAAATCTCGATAATTCGTACCCCGAATTCGTAATAAGCTGTCGGTCCCTTGAAAAAATCTCGTTAATTCGTAAAATTTACATACATTTTGGTCCCTCGCTAATTCGTAAATTTTTTTTTTAATTCGTAAGAAATTCTTTACCATTTGCGTAAGTGTCACAATATCACCACTAAAAATGATCTAGTGGAAGATAGTCCAATGACATCAAAAATGCCGAACTTGGTCCATGGAAAATTACATTAACGGCCATTTTCACCAAGTTCAGTTAAAACTAACTATTTCTTTAACTTCTAGTTAACAGTACGTTTTGACTGTTAAAACTGGTAGTTAATAGAAGGCGACCGTTCTATAGAAGAAAGTGTATGCAAGAATTTTGCGGAAGGTGGCATGTCACCAAATGCGCTTGGAAAATAAAAAGTTATATATGATTATTTAAGAATTAAGGTTTATCGGTGGGTTAGAGAAAGATATATAAAACAGATCTTCACAAAAAAAAAAACTTATTAAAGCCCGTTTTCACAACTTACCGGTAGCTTAAGGTAGGATCTTATCGGCCATATGAAAGGTGTTCCATTATTACAACATTACTTTCACCTACCAGGTAGGATAGGGCTGCCAGAAGTTTGAACCTATCAACCAGGACACATAGAAAAAATGGATAAAAAATTACGCCAACAAAAAAAAATTTTTTTAATGCATATGTATAAACAATATGTAAAAACCATCCAGTTTTTATTTTTAAATCCAACAATATATGAGGCTATCAGCGCTGAAGTGGTTACTTGGTTACGGTTCTGGTGAAAGATATGTTCTTTGCACTGTTCTTAACAGTGCAATAGTCGAGTAAGTCAACTGTTTGTATCCAAAACAGATGGCGCTAGAAACATAGTTTTTGGATGGACTGTTGCAACCAAGTACTATAGTGCAAGAGTAGTGTTAACTCCTCATCATCTCATAATAATAAGTCTGGGGTTACATCACTTCTCATATATAAAAAAAATTAACTTGTAATTCATTTACATAAAAACGATGAAAAATAATGAAAAGTTGAGCTTAAAATGTTCTAAACTATAATACTTTTCAGAAGATTGCACTTTTTCTAGAACTTCATTTCAGCCTTTGATATAGTTACTTACATTGAATATTACTCTCCAGTGTTTCAGTCTTTAACGAGTTTTTTTCTTTAGTCCATTGAGCAGTCTTGAAAAAATCAAAATCTTTTGATTTTTCTTCAACCAACTTGACAACTGTCAAACTAATCAATTGACAAAGCCATGCACGCTTTGATTTGGACAATAACCGACTCTGTTGGCAATTGAATTGAAACGTGTATTGGCTATTTTAAAGAAAGTAATTTGTTATCGGTTTTCGATTACTTATTTACAAAAGTTGTTAACACGGTATAACTTTTTAAAGCAACTAGTTGAAACTCTCATCTAATTTTATTGAAAACTTTTAGTTAAACGACGTTAACACCAGATAACAGTTGAATTTAATTAAAGTTGTTTATACAATTGCCTTATGTTAGCAGTGTTATAACAGAAATCTTAACCTTTGCTAACAACTAAAACCAGCAAAAAGCAAAATTTCTATCTTGACCTGTAAAAAAACCAGGACAATTTCATAGTGGACCAGGACACCAGGACAAGTAGTCAAAAACCAGGACAATCCTGGAAAACCAGGACGTATGGCAGGCCTAAGGTAGGATGAACCTTAATTTACTTTATCGTTCGCTTTAAGTTTAAGTAAAGTTTTAATAATGGAACAGTTTTTATAAGGAAGGTTAAAGTCTACTTTTAGCTATCGGTAAGTTGTGAAAACGGGACTAAGTCTATTTTCTTCGACAATTTTATTTCTTCTTATTTTTAAATCAAGCTCAAGGTCAGGTTATGCAAAATATATTTATTTAGGGGGGGGGGGGGGGGGTTGCTTTAATACCATGTGAGATAAGGCCATGATGGCTTTATCTCTCATTCAATAGGGAGATAAAGCCATCATGGCCTTAGCTCACGTTAGCAATATTATAAAATGGCTTTATCTCTCATTTCAGTTCCGGAGACACTAAAGTTAAGTATTGAAATCTGGCTTCGCATACTAAAGTTTTTCTGCTTAGGGGTTTTTACTTCCAGTAGGACGCGGCAGGTGGCTTCGCTGAACAAAGTTTTCCTGCGTGTGTCACAAGAATAAAAAAATTTTTTTCAATGATAACTAACGACTTTCCCTTTTACAGAATGTTTACACCAAGCATAACAATATTCTGAAAAATATGGCTTTATCTCTCATTTGCGAAAAAAAATATGGATATATCTCTCATTTCGCAAAATTTTAAATATGACCTTACCTCCCAATGATTGGGCACTAAGGCCATTATGGCTTTATCTCCCATTCAATTGAGCAATAAAGCCATTATGGCCTTATCTAACATGGTTTTTAAGCACCCACCCCCCTTTATTTATTATTTATCCAATATTTTTTACAATGGACAGCTTCTTCAGGGATCTTAGGTTTATATACATATTTTAAAACAAATTTTTTAAAAAAACAAAATTTAAATGAAACAACAATAATTGACAACATCAAAAAAAAAGCTAGAAACACAACTGGGACGAACTTCGCATAGTACGACGAATTCGTCGGCAAAAATTCGTTGCGCAAATTCGTCAAATGAGACACAATAAGTGCGTGAACCTAACATTGTTTTTAATTTTTAAAAAAACTATTAATTGGGTATGTTGGGTATTTTTGGTTTTCTGCATTCCGATTTTGCGATCTCAAATTAGTTTTTGGGTTGGTTTCAAATTTGTAATTTTTCGCGAATTTCAGCCATGTTCGCGATTTGTTCCTGTAAGTTTTTCAATTCTTTATAGCTTTCACGATTTATAATAAATAGTAGACTTTGGTATCTTGTCTGCTGTTAGCAAATTTTTGCGAATTCCCGCTAATTTTACAATTTTTACCGAATTTTTGCCATTTCTTCTAGTTTTAGGCACTTTATATCACTTTTATGGCTTTTTCGAAATATTAAAATTTTTTGCGATTTTTGCAATTTTTTTTTTTTTTGTTATTTTCCGACATTTTGTTTCCTTTTTTCATTCATTTAGCGATTTCTAATAAATTTTAGTGTTTGTTTAAAAGTTTTAGCCAAGTTCGCAATGGAAGCGAATTGTCCCTGTAATTCTTTACAGATTTCACCGTTTTTAATAAATCTTGAACTTTGCTATCGTGCTGCGCTATCCCTTTTCCAATTTATTCGTCATTCGTCTGCATAAGAAATAGAAATAAACCTATCGCAGAGTTCGTTACGCACGACGAATTTCGGTCTACGCAATGATTGTGTGTACTTTTATATACAACAATGTGTTTTATTTCTGGTGACGAATATTCGTTGCGAATAATTCGTCGCACAGTGGCTGAAAATTTTATTTCATTGGCCAAAAGTCCAATTTTTGTTTGTCACCGATTTCAAAAATTTTAATTTTATTTAATAGTAAACATATTAAAACTAAGGTAGCCAAAAAATTTGGTCAAAATATTGGTAATTGTGGTTGTGCCATGTTGTTAAACACAACTTTTTTTTTAATTCAGAAAAAAGTGTTTTTTTTAATATTTAATCCGGAAGAAATTATCATTGCACAAAAACTATCAGCGATAATGACCTGCTTGCTTTTCTGCTAGGTTGGTAGTCTTGTTATCTTTAAAAAGGTAATATTTGGGACTATTGTGTTCCTTTTATTTGAGATGTTAGGACATATTTTCTAAACTACTATATTTTTGTCAAATTTAAACTTTAGTAGAATAGAACTTTTGCGGACCAAAAGAGACCAAGAAGGTGAAACCATTGATAGAAAGGTAATTTTAATGAAATTACTCAAAAAAAAAAAAAAAATATTTTTGAAATTGTTTTTTTACAATTTTTTTTTTTTACTCCGCAAAAATGTTTGCAGAAGTAACAGAAATCATGTGCTATTGTCTTCAAAAAAAATTTTATGATATAGGGAAAATTGATCGTGATCGAACATAATACAGGTAGTACATATAAAAAATTTTATATGTATCCGTTACACTACGTTCACACTAGCGTATTTTATAGTAGAATAAAGAGCTTAGACACGCGTTTACGGTAAACAGGTATATTGTGAATCCCACCTTAGAAAGGATTTCAAAATTTTGTTTGGTCTTTTTATTTTATGTTTTTATGACTCTAATAATATTCCATGACCCTGTAGCTATGCAATGCGTTGTTAAATTTGTGTCTGGTATTTTGTAGCATATAAATAAAAGGATTTTAAGTTTTTTAATCCTTTTCATTCTACCTGTATTTGGTATGAAAAAAAGTATGAAAAGGTTTAAAAGCAAGTGACATTGGGATGCAAACTTAGTGGATATAATATATCTGAGAAATAACAACGTTTTTCATAAAAACATGGAGAGCTTCAGCTATAAAGAATTGGCCAGAGAGTATTCTAGAAACAAAAACGAAGAAGATCTTAAAAATTACATTCGAAAAAAGGCAACTTAAATTCCTATAGCACTGAAATACAATTGGACTTAGAAAATAAATTATATGTTTTCATCAAACATTTAAAACACCGATACAGGAAAGTTGATTACAGCAAAGATAGATTTTATAAGAGCTTTGCAAACTGGTAAGAGAACGAACTTTCTGTCCAGATCGCTTCAGAAACTTCAAATCAAAACACACGTGGGCGACCACAAAAATCGCTGGACAACTGTAGCGATAGATCTAAGAGGCGGAAGCTTAAGGATATAAATGAAGAAATCGGATATGAAAATATTCAAGATACTTTCCCACATCAGTTACGATCACAGAAACAATTGACAAAAGTGGATATCATTGAAAAAGTTGTTAAAGATAGTCCATTGAGAACAAACCGGATTCTTAAAAGTAGGCAAATTTGAGGTGCCATAATTCAGCCATTTCTTATCAGATAGGCAAAGGCATATCGACGGCAAAGGCATTCAATTAGCTGTCCAACAATGTGCCACTTGTTCCGATCGGTTGGGCTCCATAAGGGTTTGAGTGGGACCATACACCGAAAAACACAAATGTACCGTTATCTAAAAAACGGTACTTAGGAAAAAAATACAGCGTTTTTCGTGTTCAGTAGGTCCCAATTAACTTATCTAGGCATGTGGCGTTCTTGGTATTTTTTGGCTGTAAACCAGTGTAATAGAATTAGAGGCAGTTATCAAGTTTTAATAAATTATTTAGAAAAAAATAATAAATCTTTTGTAACAGACTTACTAAAACGTATTATAATAAGAATAAATGAGAGACTATAAATGTTTTAAATACGTTAAAAATATTTGTAAACTCTGGAAACTTTCCGAGAATGAAAGCTTTTTAAAATATTCTCCAAAAAGTGAATCTTATTAATATGCAAATGAACTGTACTCCAGATTATTTAATGTTGAAAGTAACAACAACTATTGATATGAAAAGAAATAAATGTTCTTGTCGACATCGTGGACCTGGGCCTTAGTCAACTTTTTTTATATTTAAAGAATTATTTCCTTATAGTAAAATCTGTTGATATATTTTAGCTGAATAAAGCATAAGTATGTATTTGAATTATTCCTCTGCAAGTTATAAAATAGATATTAATCTGTTAGAAGTGATCTTGGTTATTAAATTTTTAAGTATAAGCTAAATTGTAGCTTTTTTATTTTTTTTATCTATTATTTATTTTTTGTTAATCGAATAATTTTTTAAATTTCAATCTTTAATTGCTAAATTATTAAATATGCTTTTTTAAGTCTAAACATCATTTCTCACCACGAAATCTTGTCGGAGCCCTTTTGTCTTGGGAATTTTTTTTCTGCAAGAGAAAAGCCTGTCGGAGAAGTTTCTTCAGTTACTGAAAATCATTTACATATGGGGGATTTCATGGCAAGTGACCCAATTTTTAAATCAATGTCTTCCGATTTGGATGAAATTTGCACCAACTGAAAGAAAAAGAAATAAGCTTTCTTTTGAGCAAAAAAAAAAAAAAACATTCCGGATAAAAAAAAAGTTTTAAATTTAAAAAAAAAAAATTAAAAAAACAAAAAAAAATTTTTCAAAAGTTTGATCAAATAGCTATTGAAGCTACTTAGGACAAATTTTGCTAACACCAATAGGTACCCAGCAAAAACTTGGAAATGACTTGCTATTACTGAACAACTTACTTTTCAATGACCACTTCATACCATCTGCATTACATAGAAGTAGTTTAGTAATGGCTGACATATAATCCGATACCTAAGTACTTGTGTATGAGTTGATTAACGAAATTTATAATTCATTCATAATAAAATGCATCTACGGTTTAATTTTTTTCAAATCTAATACAAATTGGTTTTAAATATTTATTCTTACAATTTGTTTTTTTTTTTTTTTATTACACTGAAAGAAAAATGCTTCATATATTTTATGAATCATTTTGGTAAATGAAAATTTTCATTGTGTAAATGGAATTTCATAGTTATAATGAAGTATTTTCGTTAAAATCGCTTCATTGGATTTCGTAATTACGTTAAAAATTTTCATTGGATATATGAAAACTTAAGTTTGTCCAAGTTAAACAAAAAATTTTAATTGGGAACATAAAAAAACAAACAAACATAACTATATTCATAAATTAATACAAAATTATAGTTTCCTTCAAAAAAATGTTTAATTGTTAATTAAGAAATGTAAGATTTAATAATTGCATACATCTAATGTTACATGTATGCCATAAATTTTATGAATTAAAAAAAATTTTTTATAAAAGCAACATATTTCAATAAATGCCTTCATAAATTAAAATTTTCATTATGACAATAAAAATGTCATTATAGTAATGAAACAAAAACTTTCAATCCACTTTCAATCAACGTTTTTATTGTTATTATGGACAATTTAATCTTATATTTACGCTCTTAAATGAGTAAAAAACACTGCTCCAGTAGACAAGCTGGTAGTGGGCTAGTCTATCAGCACCGAGGTTGCGCGATCGAATCCCACCAGAGACAGAAAAAAAAATAAAACAAAGTAAAATAAAATAAGAAAAAATAGAAAAAAAAATAAAATAAAATAAGAAAAATTAGAAAAAGAATAATTAAAAAAAATAATAAAAAAAAAAAATTTTTTTAAAGTCATTACATTACCCTGTCGGACTATAAGTTAACTTAAAACTAATTTATAGTCACTTTCCGGTTTGTGCTTTGTTGTGATACAGACGTGTATTTTAGCCCCGCATACAATTTGAACTATTAATTAATCACATTTGATTTTGTAATCTAAGCAGCGAATGGACGCTTAAAAAAAAACAAAATAATATATTTTGTTAATTAAATTATTTAACATAATAGTGTACAATTTAAAACGATCAAATTAAATAAAATAAATCAGTAAAAATATATATGTACGTATGAATGTTCATACATGTGTATACATATTCTGAACAAAACATTTAAATTCTGGTTTTTCTTTTGTTGTTGTAAAATACAATAAATAATAAAAATATTAAAGCAAAGCAAAACGGTGAAAAACAAAAACAACTCTTTGCATGAGTACAAACAGTGAAACAACACTAAGACAAAATGAAAGAAACGTTTACGTTTTAGTTAATGCAAATGAAAATAATGCAGAAATAAATAAAACAAAACAAAACAATATTAACTACCTCACCCTCGGTATTTACACAAACGGTGGATAGTGACTCATTAAAAAAACTACAACAAGATTTGGTGAAAAGTGTTGCCAGGCCAGCAAGTATTGCCGTGACGTCAAAAACAAATTTAGTGGGCAATGATACCATGAACTTAAACACAAATGCAATGGAAAACCCCCCTGTAAAAAGTTGTCAAAAGCCTACAGTACAAGTTGGTATGGACAGGTACATAACAGTGCTTAAACGGGGACGCAGCCCTACCTCTGCAGCAGTTGCTTCGGCCTCAAAAGTGCCATCTTTTGATAAAATAAATACACAAAATCGTTTCGCGATTCTGGAGGATGAATCCTCTGAAGCACCAAACGTCATTAAATCGTCTAAGCCACCCCCGATATACCTTAGAGAGCAAAACTCTAATGAGTTAATAAAAAGTTTAATTTCGGTGATAGGTGAAAATTCCTTTTATGTAGCTGCAATAAAGCGCGGTATCATTAACGAGACTAAAATACAGGTGAATCACGAGGATGATTTTCGAAAGGTAATTACAAGATTTGAGACTCTGAATAAAAAACTTTTATACGTATCAACTGAAGAGCAGTAAAGGTCTTCAGGTAGTAATCAAGGGCATAGACTCATGCGTAGACCCAGGGTAAATTAAAGCTTTTTTGGAAGAGAAGGGCTTTAAAATCAAAAACGTAACAAATATCAAAAATAGGGAAAAAAATCCCCAACCACTATTTCGAGTGGAGCTTGAACCCGGCGACGTTAAGCTCAAAAAAAATGAAACGCATCCAATTTATAATTTGAAATATATTCTGTACAGAAGGGTAACTATTGAGGAGCCTCACAAAAGAAATGGTCCTGTTCAATGTCTAAACTGCCAGGAATTTGGCCATACTAAGGCATACTGCTACTTACCCCCTGTTTGCGTAGTATGTGGTGAATTACATGGAACAGTTCTTTGCGACAAGTCTAAAACCGACCCCAACGTAAAAAAATGTAGCAACTGTGGCGGTAATCACACTGCCAATTATAGAGGATGCCCTGTATATACTATCGTCAAGCAGTCGGTCGGACCGAAAACTAATCCCCCTCAAATGCAGGTAACAAATCAGGTTAACACAAATGCAATTCAAGCCCCCCAGCCTAGTAATAACAGAACCTCTTACGCTAACGTCCTAAAATCAAACCATGAGCCAATGCAAGGTGCCTCGCCAAGTAATGATGAAACTCAATTTTCTAATTTAAGTCGTTTAGAAAAAACCATGGAAACATTAGTGCAAACAGTAAATAATTTTACGAACACAATGGGTAATATGATGCAGGAAATGCTTAGAATGCAATCGATGTTATTGCAAGCTGTACTTAACAAACCATGAACTGTTTAAAAATTTGTTTTTGGAACGCAAACGGCATCCGCCAACATAAAAATGAATTAGAATACTTTCTTAAAAATAAACAAATTGATGTCATGATGATTTCTGAAACTCATTTGACCTCAAGAAATACGTTTAAAATAAATGGTTATATACTATATGATACCAAGGACCCTCGAGATAGAGCTTGTGGAGGTTCTGCCATTTTAATAAAGGCCCGAGTCAAACACTACCTAATGTGTGATCATCGTGAAGATTATCTCCAGGCAACGAACATTTGCGTTGAGGAATTAAATAGAAACCTAATAATTTCATCGTTATACTCCCCGCCTAGATTTTCAATATCGGAGGACCAATATTGTAAATATTTTAAATCATTAGGACCGTGTTTCCTAGCCGCTGGCGATTATAACGCTAAACATACCATCTGGGGGTCGCGACTTATAACACCAAAGGGTCGTGTTTTATTTAACATAATTTCTAAAATGGATTTAAATGTGGTAGCGAGCGGACAACCAACATATTGGCCCACTGATCTTCAAAAAATTCCAGATGTCATAGATTTCGGCGTGGTTAAAAACATTCCCATAGAAACGATTCAAGTTGAAGCCTCCCTAGATTTATCTTCCGACCACACACCTACAATTGTTACTATAATGAACCCCAATAGAATTGTACCTCCGACGACAGCTACGCAAATTAATTGGTTGAAATATAAAAAATATCTCAGTACCCATTGCACAGAAAATATTCCGCTCAGTACACCGGATTATGTAGATCGCTCTATTGACAATTTTGACAGTTTTCTGAAACTAGCTGTTCAACATTCCAATATTGCCCCCAAAAAAACAAAAACTATTAAAATATATTCCACAGATGTCGAGCATCTTTTGTCTGAAAAAAGGAGGGCTCGAAGAGAGTGGCAATTGCACAGATCCCCTCAACTTAAGAACTTACTTAAAGAGTGTACAAAAAGACTAAGAAAGTTACTGCAGACTAAGAAAACGGCTTCTCTTGAAAAATATCTTAAGGAACTTGATGCAACCCCACAATCAGACTACTCATTATGGCGTGCAGCTAGAAATCTCAAAAGGCCAGTTGTCTCTAAACCACCATTAAGAAACTTGAATGGAAGTAGGGCAAGAAATGATGTTGAAAAAGGAAATCTGTTTGTCAATCATTTAAAAAACGTATTTACCCCAAATATATCTCACGATATTGCGGTCGAGTTACCACCTGTTGCTGCTAGAGCAGCTGTTCCGCTAAGATTTGAGATAAGAGAAATCGAAAAGGCTATTTGTGATTTAAACCCCAAAAAGGCTCCTGGTTTTGACAAGATCAGCAACAAAATGCTTTTGGAGCTACCCAGCATAGCAAAGAAAATTATTCTTTTAATTTTTAATGCTATTTTACGCCTTCAATACTATCCTCAAAAGTGGAAGGTCTCCTTAGTCACCATGATACCTAAACCTGGAAAGGATCACACAAAAGTTGAGTCATATAGGCCTATAAGCTTACTTTCTAATATATCAAAGCTGTTTGAGAAGCTGTTAGCGTCAAAATTAACCCCAATTTTAAATGATAATAGATGTATTTCTAACCACCAATTCGGCTTTAGAAGAGAACACAGCACAATTGAGCAAACCCATCGTATAGTAAACGCAATAAGAAAAGCCTTTGAAGAAAAAAAATATTGTTCCGCTCTCTTCATCGATGTTTCTCAAGCTTTCGATAAAGTCTGGCATGAAGGCTTATTACATAAATTGAAGCTAAACTTACCAGTAAACATACACAAGCTGTTAGAAAGCTACTTAGTCGGTCGAAAGTTTATTATAAAAGAAGGTGATTATTTAAGCTCTCCTCAGCAAATTGACGCTGGAGTCCCTCAGGGAAGCATCCTGGGCCCACTTTTATACTTAATATATACCTCGGATATGCCAACAAACAACTACACACAAACTTCAACATTTGCTGATGATACAGCTTTTTTGAGCGTGCACAAAAACCGTCAAGAAGCATCTCGTTACCTACAGGATCATATATTTCAACTCGAACTATGGTTAAAGCAATGGAGGATAGAGGTCAATGAGCAAAAATGCGTACATATAACATTCACCTTGCGTCGGGAATCATGCCCCCCTATTAAAATCAATAATCAAATAATACCTCAAAATTCGCATGTAAAATACCTCGGTATTCATCTAGATCGCCGTTTAACGTGGAAAAGCCATATAGAGGCAAAATTAACTCAAATGAAACTAAAAGCCATCCAAATTCATTGGCTTATTGGAAGAAACTCTGTCCTTAGTCTCGACTGCAAACTTCTTCTTTACAACTCCATCTTAAAGCCAATCTGGTGCTATGGTATTCAGTTATGGGGCACTGCCTCGGCCTCTAATATCGAAAAAATTCAAAGGCGCCAAAATAAACTACTTCGAATAATCACAGCTGCCCCTTGGTATGTTAAAAACTCAAATATTCACAAGGATCTTAATGTTCCATTAGTTAAAACTATGATTACGAAATATGCAGTAAAATACTTAAAAAAGCTCGAATTGCACCCGAACCCACTAGCATGAAATATTTTAAATAATAGCGGCCACACTCGCTTAAGAAGAAGAGACACTGCAGCACTTATCCAATTAGATGAGCGATAAATACCTATAAAAGTGAACAAAACCCGCGATGGAGAAAATTTTTGTCTGGCACTGGCAGGACAAAAAATAACGTATTAGGTTAAGATTTGATTAATTATTGTTAGTTCATATTTAATATATGAAGATTCAATAAATAAATAATGAAAAAAAAAAAAAAAAAAAAAAAAAAAGTCATTACATGTTAGTTGTAATTTTGGTGACATCGGAGTAATAAGTTATTTAAGTCCCTATTTGTAAGCGAATGTGGTAATGACTTACTTAACTCCCTATTTGTAAGCGAGGGTGGTAAGTACTTGCCTCCAATGACATCACCGTGTTAAAATAATGAGTTAAATGCCAATGTATACGTAGTGAAGAGTCGTTATATTAGCTTTTTAACTCATTACTTTGCCATGTAAGTTTTTTCTGGGTAATAAGTTACATGGATAAGAAAGAGCACCTGTATGGCCAAAATGTCAAACTTTGACCATCTTTAACTCAGTCCAATAGGTCCCTTTTAACTGAAACTGTCACATATATCATTTATGCTAGACATTTTATCAGTTTTTCGGGAATTTTTAAAACCAATATTAAAGAAAATATTTAGCAAATGACCGAACTAAAATTCTAAAAAAAAACTCATTTAAAAAAAGAAAATACACAAAAATCATTTAAGTGCATATTCTTAGTTGGCTCAGCATCACTAAGAGACAAAGTTTGATCAAGTGTACTTTTGGAAGTATCAGAAGGCCAACGAGGACATTCCGATACCGCCTAAAGTAGGATCGTTTTTTGCTGCTTATCTTTTGTTAGAGTGTTAAATTAGCTTAACTCTTCTTTCAGCCGCACAGTGGCTGAAAATTTTATTTCATTGGCCAAAAGTCCAATTTTTGTTTGTCACCGATTTCAAAAATTTTAATTTTATTTAATAGTAAACATATTAAAACTAAGGTAGCCAAAAAATTTGGTCAAAATATTGGTAATTGTGGTTGTGCCATGTTGTTAAACACAACTTTTTTTTAATTCAGAAAAAAGTGTTTTTTTTTAAATATTTAATCCGAAAGAAATTATCATTGCACAAAAACTATCAGCGATAATGACCTGCTTGCTTTTCTGCTAGGTTGCTAGTCTTGTTATCTTTAAAAGTTAATATTTGCGACTGTTGTGTCATTTATATTTGAGATGTTAGGACATATTTTCTAAACTACTATATTTTTGTCAAATTTCAACTTTAGTAGAATAGAACTTTTGCGGATCAAAAGGGATTAAGAAGGTGAAACCACTGATAGAAAGGTGAAAGCGTTTTCTTTAACTCTGTATGTACTCTTGTACCCGTTTGGATCCGTCTGTTTAACACTTTTTTAATATTAATGAAATAACTCAAAAAAAAATTTCTAAACTATGTACAATATTTTTGTCAAATTTCAACTTTAGTAGAATATAACTTTTGCGGATCAAAAGGGATTAAGAAGGTGACACCACTGATAGAAAGGTGAAAGTGTTTTCTTTAACCCTGTATGTACTCTTGTACCCGTTTGGACCCGTTTGTTTAACACTTTTTTAATATTAATGAAATAACTCAAAAAAAATTTTCAAAACTATGTACTATATTTTTTGTCAAATTTCAACTTTAGTAGAATAGAACTTTTGCGGATCAAAAGGGATTAAGAAGGTAAAACCACTCATAGAAATGTGAAAGTGTTTTCTTTACCCCTGTATATACTCTTGTACCCGTTTGGACCCGTCTGTCTAACACTTTTTTAATATTAATGAAATAACTCAAAAAAAAATTTCTAAACTATGTCAAATTTCAACTTTAGTAGAATACAACTTTTGCGGATCAAAGGGGATTAAGAAGATGACACCACTGATAGAAAGGTGAAAGTGTTTTCTTTAACCCTGTATGTACTCTTGTACCCGTTTGGACTAGTCTGTTTAACACTTTTTTAATATTAATGAAATAACTCAAAAAAAATTTCTAAACTACTATATTTTTTTCAAATTTCAACGGGATTCAAAAGGGATTAAGAAGGTAAATCCACTGATAGAAAGGTAAGTTTAATGAAATTACTCAAAAAAAAAATTTATTGTTGAAATAGTTTTTTTACAATTTCTTTTTTATTCCGCAAAAATTTTTGCAGAAGTAACAGAAATCATGTGCTATTGTCTTCAAAAAAAATTTTATGATTTAGGAAAAATTGATTGTGATCGAACATAATACAGGTAGTACATATTCATAATGTTACACAATCAGAATAAGGTATAGCTACCCTGATTCATCCTTATCCGTTACACTACGTTCACACTAGCGTATTCTATATTAGAATAAAGAGCTTAGACGCGCGTTTACGCTAAACAGGTATATTGTGGATCCCACCTTAGAAGGGTTTTTAAATTTTGTTTGGTCTTTTTATTTTATCTGTTTTTATGACTCTGATAATATTTCATGACCCTACAACTGTACAAATCAGTAATGATTTGTATTTCGGAGCTTCAGGATCAATAAGAAACAACGAAACCAACAAAGAGTTAGGAAGTTCAAGAAGGAAACATGTTCAAGATGAATATCGCAAATTTGGGTTGATTATAGGTCAGGCAATACAAATGATGGCAATACGGCAAGAAGATTCTTTTCAGATCCAGAAACAGCATCTGAATAACAGCATCTGAAATAAAAGGTGTTGATTTTAACCTCATTTTTAGATTTAAATCCTAGAAGTACTTGCGTGCAATGAAGAAATTGACGCTAGACAATTTGGAGATTTTGCTAAGAAAACTGCAAAAATATATACAACCAAGTACCCATGGAGAAATATGTCTACTAATGTCATTAAATATCAGTTGGTGACACTTGTAGATTTATCAGAGGAAGCTCAGGAAAAAAGGAATAAGAATTGTAGATTTTATAGAGAGCACAATACTAGAACAATTTCACGAAATTCCACTAATGAAGATCTATTTAATATGTTATTGGCAACGTCCGATCCGTTCATCTCCAGTATTCGAAATCAATGGAAAGTAGAACATCGAGATTTAGATGAAGAAGTCAAAAAACTACTAAAGAACAGAAATAACACGGAACAGAATATCGAATATTTGCAATCAATCTTTCAATTAAATGTTAAATAATTATAATTCATTAGATCTAAGACAGAAATTGTATTAGTTAAAAATTATAATAAACAGAAACTCACGTTGTTACAAAAGCTATTAAAATCTATTGCTGCTTTTATTCATACATTATCCACATAAGTATGAAATGTTTTATAAATAAGAATAAATAAGTGTAAACAAATTTGAAAGCAATAAATTGTTTATTTTTCAGCAATAATAGCAAAATTTCCAGTGGATTTTACTATTTTTTTTTTTTATGTTAAAATTATTTTTATAGTAAGCATTTAATTTTTTGAGTGTCCCATTATTACAAAAAATGTTATTGATTATTATTTAAATAAAAAAATTACATTTTTAAATAATTAAAAGAATTAAAAAAACCATATTGCACGCTAAAGTAAAAAAAAAAATCTAAAGTTCCACTTTGCCCTTAAATTCCGCAATAACTACTCAACCGATTTTAATGAAATTTAAAGTGCAGAAAATTTAAGAACCTATCTGTTGATTAAAAATCGCAAAATTTCTCCTTCGGTTCAAAAGTTACAGATTTTTGGACAATGAAAAACGCTTTTCAGCCACTGTGAGCCGTGACGTTAAAACTACACGCAGAGAATAAATATTGTTGGGCATGGTTACGGGAACAACACTATGTTTATTGTAACAATATATTGTTGTCGTACACAAAAAATTGTTATTTTTATTTAATATCAACAATTTTATAGTTACTGTAAACATATTAATGTTTATCGCAATTATAAATTTGAGTATTGTTGACCGAAAAATAATTATTTTTCTAACAACTAAATTATGATAACTTTCAAAACATATTATATTACTCACAACCAAAGCATGATATCTATTAGCCATAACATGATACCTTTCTATACATTTATCATATTATTTTTAAGATGCAATCAAACTATTTTTACTCTAATAATATTATGCTAGCGCCATTTGCAAAATAACTTTGAATCAGTTGTGTCGTTTGTTTTATATGTGAGCGGTTAAACAAGATAAATTACCATAAAAAATAATAAATTTAAAGTAATTAAAATATTCGCGGAGTTCAGTATAAATGATGTAATAGTGCAAAATATCGTAGTAAAATCCAACACCAAAACACACAAAGATTTCGTTTTTTTTTTTTAATATCGAAGTAAAATTCAACAACAAAACACGCAGAGATTTCGTTTCATTTTATCAAAGTGTTACGATATTTTGCATTTACTGTTTTTCAAGCCAAATATTGAACTCCGCTATTTTATTTATATCAAGAAAAATTGTAAAAAGTCAGAAAATAAAAAATCGATACAAAAAAATTTTAATTTATTTTGTATTGTTATGACAGTTATTAAAGGACCTGTATCATAATATGATTGCTTCTAAATTTATTATGATTATCATGATGATAATATAATTAATTTCTTAACACATTATGATTAACATGACAATAATATGATTCCTTCTTAACATATTATGATTAACAGAATAATAATATGATTAAGGGAAAAATATTATGATGTAATGTAACGAATATATTTAGTCATAATATGATTCAGTTATAATCGTAATATGGTGACTACAATCATCAATCTTATCATAATATGTTGCTCTTAGAATATGTTTACCACAACCATGTTTTTTCTTTGCGTGTACCTTCATATCTTTTTCCAATTTTTTTTTTTTTTTTTTGTTCGAATGGTCGAACAAACCTGGTAATTGGGATGTAAATGCGAGCTTTTATAATTTTTTTAGTTTTGAACTTTTCTGAAGTGCGCTCAATTCGTTATATATTTTTCGATTTTAGCTTTAGAGAGTTAGCTTTGCTTGGTGGTTAGATGGCAGCTTGTGTCCGCTTATTTGTTGGGATGAATCTTCAGTTAAATAAATCTAGCTTTTAGCTCAAACACGAACATTAGACGAGATACTAGCCATTTCAGTGTTTTAAATGACTGGTTAAATACCTTAATCGTTTTAATATCGAACTGTTTACTTTATATAACAAACTATAGATAAATATTTTTTCGAAGTATTTTTACAAGCGCCACGCCAAAACCAAATCGGGGATTCTACGATTTTTACATAATGCGTAAATAGGAATACAAAATTAGTTAGAAGATGCCAGAAGCCGCGAAATAGCGAATAGTTTAAGTGTTTTCGAGTAAAATAAGTGAAGTTTAAATGTAAAAAGAAGTTTAATATTTTAAGCCTTCAGAGCACTTTCGGCACGGGAAAGCAAAGTCCCATTGAGCTAAAACTTTTAAAATAGTATTTTTTTACTAAATGATACTAGATTTGTATGAGTACCACTAAAAATCGAGAATCGATTTTAAAAAACCACCCTAATGTACATATGTATTTATGTATGTATGTATGTATGTATATAAAAAACAAGAAACTCAAACGATTTTTAGTTAAGCAATTTCTTGTATTAATATCGAACTGTTTACTTTATATAACAAACTATAGATAAATATTTTTTCGAAGTATTTTTACAAGCGCCACGCCAAAACCAAATCGGGGATTCTACGATTTTTACATAATGCGTAAATAGGAATACAAAATTAGTTAGAAGATGCCAGAAGCCGCGAAATAGCGAATAGTTTAAGTGTTTTCGAGTAAAATAAGTGAAGTTTAAATGTAAAAAGAAGTTTAATATTTTAAGCCTTCAGAGCACTTTCGGCACGGGAAAGCAAAGTCCCATTGAGCTAAAACTTTTAAAATAGTATTTTTTTACTAAATGATACTAGATTTGTATGAGTACCACTAAAAATCGAGAATCGATTTTAAAAAACCACCCTAATGTACATATGTATTTATGTATGTATGTATGTATGTATATAAAAAACAAGAAACTCAAACGATTTTTAGCTAAGCAATTTCTTGTATTGACCGACAAAAGTATTTAAGTCCAATCCGCGCTTTGAGTCGGAAAATAAAGATCTTAAGCTGCAAATTAAGCAAGCAAATGTGTCACTTGAAGCAGTGCGCAAAATTTGTACAGAAGGCCAAATGCGCAAAATTATGTCTCAGGGTAATATAAGGTGATATAATTGGAGAGATATTTCCAACGCCATATGTCTTCAAGATGCGGAACCGAGAGCGCACAACTATTTGTAAACATATGAAAGAATTTCCGTTACCTAATAAATCAATTCTCCATCGTTGGTGCTCAAAAATTCCAATGGCTGAAGGAGTTTTGAAAAATTCGAAAGAGTTAAGGCGCAAACAACTAACCTTAAACTGGAGGATCGAATTTGCGTACAAGCGCAAATTTACGATTACTTAGTAAACGATGTACTAAAAAGTCCCGCAAAATATATATAATTTGTAATTTCTCGTGGTCTTCGAAGCTGATTGAACCAGCCTTTATTATGCAACTATCAAATGACTAAGGAGCTCGTAAATGACATAATTCGTCAATTAAGCAGTGCGTGATTTCCGGTGGTGGCTTTGGCTTGTGATTTCGAATCAACAAATCGTCCAAATGAGGGAAGGGATATAACCTTATCGGGTTTCGACTCCCTTTCCTACACAATAGCGATGATTCTTGAGAATTGCCCCGACAGTGAAATCGTTCTTGCTGGCGATTTTAATGTCCAAAATTCTTCTTGGCTTCACCACTCGGGCCGTTCAACTTATGAAGGCCAATATGTTGAGCTTTTTGCTGCGCACAACCACCTCCTGGAACTGGTGAATGAACCAACACATATTCCATGTGTTGATGAGCACCAACATAATACCCTTGACCTCTTCCTCTCTTCGGACCCTCAAAAGTACGAAGTTGAGGTTCTAGCATCTCTCGGAAACTCGGATTATTGCACCATTTCCGCCTCTTTTCCGATCTCCGATCTCCGAACTTCCGAACATTTCACGACGGGCTACGAAACGATCAATATTTGTTTACGGAAAAGCACGTTGGGCTCAGCTCAATGACTTTTTTTCGGCATTTCAATTGGAAACTCTGTTTCCTGCACAATGCCATGGCGAAAATGGTTGAAAATGTAATAATAATAGGAATGAAAATCTTCATTCCAGTTAAACAAAACTTCGAATAAACCTCGATCCAAATCTTGGTTTATTCAGTCGAGCAAATCAGCAGTCAGATCCAGAGAGGAAGCATTCAGAAATTGGCGTAAAAATAAAAACGCAAAATGGCAAGGTCTTCGTATGCCAAAGTACTTAGACGGGAAAAAACTCTTCACGAGCAACGTCTACGTACTGAAGTTCTTGCTGCTCCCCGTGGTAGTAAAAGCTTCTGATCATTCATTAAAAGAGTATGGGTTAATGCTAGTTCTTCACTACCAACTCTTTTAAAGGATGGCCGATCATTCACGGACCAGGTTGAAAAGGCTAATTGTTTTGCCGAATTATTTACTAATAATTCTCACCTACCAGCTAGCACTCAACCACTACCCGAACTCGAAAAAGTATCCGTAACTATGCCTAGAATATTTTTTCGGGCACGAGCTGTTAAAAGGGTTCTTGCGGATCTCGACATAAACAAGTCTACTGGGCCGGATGGTATACCTGCACTGGTCTTGAAGCAGTGCTCTTCGACGCTAGCTCGTCCCTTAGCAAATCTTTTCAGCACTTTATACCGTGTCGCGGAATTTCCAGTCTGCTGGAAAGTTCCTAACGCAAAAGGAATAGCCAATAACCCTAATAATTACCTCCCAATTCAAATTTGTTCGGCACTTTCCAAAGTTATGAAGAGTATAGTAAATTACCATCTCGCTCTACTGGAGACTTACTAGCTCTGTTATCGGAAAAATGGTGCCGTTCCATTCACCATTTTGGTGGAAGTAAGGTAATTGCTTTAGATATTTCCAAGGCGTTTGACAGAGTCTGGCATGGTGCACTCTTGTCAAAATTTGCTGCACTTGGTGTCGGTGATAATTTCTCTCGATTTGTATCGAGTTTTTTCAGAGATCGCACTATACGAGTTGTTATAGATGGGGTTTCATTAAACGAGTTCAAGATTCATTCAGGGGTACCGCAAGGCTCCGTTCTTTCTCCTACTCTATTTCTTATCATTCACGGAGAAAATTTTTGTGCATTATTTATGCACAAGCTGTAAAATGTTTAGGTACATTTTTGAATATGCAACTTTGAGCATAAATTATGCCTGATAATCATAAATTCTGCACAATCTATTCAAATTGTGCATAAGTTATACAAAAAAAATGTGCACAGTTTGTGAACATTGTTCGAAGCTTAATTATTTGAAAATTAAACACAATTGATCATAATATATTAACATTGTATATGAACGCGTATTAACACTTATTGTTCATGAGTTATGCTCACTTGCGCATAGATTTTGCCCAATATTTTGATATGTGTGTATCTTGTTCATAAGTTGTGCCCGTTTATGCTTTGATCATGAACAATGCGTACACATGGATAATGAGTATGCATTAATTGCATGTTAGTTTCACTTATGTTCTTTGTGTCAAGAGTGCCGGACAGTTCGTTTGTGGAATAACCTTGTGTAGAAGTCTTCCCTCTCTCTTACAAAATGATTAAGTTCAAATCGAATGTTCACAGATACTACTCCCTCTATCCAACCTATTTTCCTAGTCCCAACAAAACGCAATGCATTAGTAGGGGCCATCCCCTGAGTGCTGGTCCTAACAGGAAAAAAAAACAAATCGTAAGTTGTACAAAGAAATGAAAGTTACCCCAGGTAATCTTAAAGTATTTTTGCAATATAAAACAAGTAAGAAAGTATAGTCGGTCAAGCCGGACCATATGATACCCTACACCACAGTATTAAAAAAAAACATCATGCTTATATGTCCACATAAATATGGATTTATCTATGTTTATAAACTTCATTAAAATCGGTTTGACAGTTTGTGAGAGGCAGAAATTGCCCCCTACCTCCCCTTGTGGTCCTATTTTTGAAAAACTGTATAGCCTATGTGTTCATATAGATATGGATCTATCTATGTTTTGAATTTCATTAAAATTGGTTTGAGAGGCAGAAATTGGACCTATCTCCCCTCGTGGTTCTATTTTTAAAAAATGCATCCCTTTTATGTCCATAAAGATATGGTTCTATGTAGGTTATTCATTTAATCGACCTTTTGCTTTAATCGTTTAATCGCTCGATTAATTAACCGAGGTTTTGGTTTAATCGGTTAATAATCGGTTAATTTGGTTTTTGATCGGTTAATCGATTAATAAAGTTTTTTTATAAATTAAGTAATTTCAATATAAAAAAATGCCTTAATTGTTTATTGTTTATAACAATTCTTGAACCAAAACGAGCAAACAAAAAGGTGTGATATCAAGTCATATCGTCATAATATTCTAAATAATATTTTACAATTGTTTAAAATAAATATTGTTGTGTTTCAAAAAAAATAAAAATTTTAATGCTGTGTTCATTGTTTCGTCATAACTGTACAGTAGAAATTATAAGCGGTAGCCCACAACAGTCATATCGTTGGCTTAATATGCAAACTTACTAATACAATTTCAGCACATTTTTCAGGAGAGACAAAAAACTTTTTTTATTTCATATGTACAGCTTAAGAGAAAAACCAAAAATATAGTTGATTTAACACACTGCAAGACTCAAATTGAAGAAAAACTTCATGCTGGTCGATGAAGAGTATCTTTCTCTACCACACGGCCTCAAAATCTCAATTTACATAAAAAGTGGATTTAGCCGGTTGGCATATTAAGCTGACGAAATATATTTCTTGTAATTATTTTAAGACATAAGGCTTTATGACTACCTTGTGAATCATTTGGTCGAGTTATTCATAAAAAAATAAACTGAGATAATTTTTAGTTATTTCAATAGTTAAAGGAGATCTTATAAAATAATCTGTTAGAAAAGTAATTTGGTTTAAATTTTTAGGATTAAAGCGATTCTTTTCATTAGTTTTGACAAAACTTGACTTGGAAAAAATTCTTTCACTTATCATAGATGAATATCTAATTTCTCAATCCTTTTCCAGGATTTCTCTAAACCTTTAAAATACTCCATTATGCCATTAGAGTTTTTTTTAAATTTTAACACTTCTAATTGTTTCGGTTAATTCTGCTTAAAGACTGATATGAGAAGATATGAAAAGAAACAAGTAACTAAACACATACATATAAAAAGTACGTGAAACAAAAAAAAGGTGTTAGCAATCAAAAATTTAACCCATTTTTCGCCACATTCCTGTTGATCGATGTTGAAGACAAAAAATCATTAAAAAACATTGTAATTTTAGTCGCCGGTCGGCGGAAAATGGGTTAAAATGAAGATCACTTTTTTAAACACATACATTTTGTATATAAGACGAAACAAATAATTAAAAACACAAAAAAATATGTTATAACACTACAAAATATTGAAAATTTTGTTACATCGGTTAAGCGGTAATCGACTGAAATTAACCGGTTTAATATTACACAATTTTGATTGTTCTCTATTGGCGCACAATAAAGAAATTGCACCAATCAAATATTCTGAAATCACACGATTGCCCTGTTTTGTACAAATTTAATTGGCGCTAGTTGGTACAAAGTGAAATGGGTACAATAATTGCCGCAGCACAGTCACACGATTGTTCTTGCTTGATAACTGCCAAAACAGCTGTTGTGGTAGCTTTTTCATTGTTTTGGAAGTTCTAGTTGGTATGTATATTAAAAACGAAAAATTTGTTCATATAGGTATCTACTATACAATAGTGCTGGGAAACTATCGATAGACTATCAATATTATCGATAATCTTAAAATATCGAAAATATCGATAGCAAAATTATCAATATCGATATTATTATTATTTAAAATACAGCTATGAAGACATGTTACAGCAGTTATACACACACAGTTTTTTTCCGCAAATTTTTACTTGCTATTTTTAATTCGCGCTGAATTATATCAATGAATACAATAACAAGAATGGCAAGTGGTATGGATTGCTTAGCAGTGCTTTTAACTGCTAATTAAAGGACTTTAATTCGAAATTTTTACATGTTTATATAGGGACTGAAATGGCAAATATTTTTGTAATGTTGTAAAAAAATGCAAATCCAAATGCAATTGCAAGTATAAGACAAAACAATGAACGACCATTAAGCCCTTATGACACTACATTTTTAATGCATTGTTCAAGTTTTGGTGAACAGTGCAAATATAAAGTAATAGAAAAATTTACCAAGTGCGAAGGGTTCAGCTGTATTATGATAAGTGGCAAGCTGTCAAACGTTTTACTAAAGTTATCGATACAAAATGAAGTTATGTCAAAAAAAATGTAAAATTGTTCAACTTAAAATTGACATTTCAAGCTTGAAATATCAAAAGTGTTGCTGAATCAGCGGTTTATGGGCAAATTCAGCGATTTTCTCCTTTTTGTTTTTAGGTTTCTCATAAACAAAAAGTTGGCAACATTTAATAAAATTAACAGAACAGGGATGGCTAAGTTGTTTCAATTGTACTTTTTTGTTGATACTTTTTAAACTAAGATTTATAATACCTTTTTGTGGTGTTTTTTAAGAACATAAATAAAATTAATTTCAACTAAAAAAATCTTTTAGTACAATTAGGTACAATTTTTAAAGGTTGTTGGTACAATTTTAAAAATTCTCAACGCCATCCCTGAAACAAAACGTTAACAAGAAAAAAAAACTAAAAAACTTTGTTTACATTTTTTATAGTTTGCTCTTTCTAGCATTTACTGTTTCTTTCTATCAATTCTATATCAATTAATGAATACAAAATGTAGTGTCATAAGGGCTTTAGAGGATAAGTCCGCTAGATTGATTAAGTTTTTGGGTTTAGAATTTAGAAAATTTTTTAAGGTTGCAATGGAATATCTTATAGTCCCTGTTACTTTGGTTCCTTCAGAAAGGTACTTATCAATTTTTAAAAAACTGTCATCTATAATAACGTGCGTGATAAAAACAACGAACTGTAGCCTTATAAAAAATAATTAAAGTTTTCCTGCACAAGTACAAACATTCAGTCGATATTAATATCGATAGTGAAATCTGAACTATCGATATTTATCGATAGTTGAAAATATCGATAGTATCCCAGCACTACTATACAATGATTTGATGCATAGTTTTATTTGAAATATTTAATGCTATGTTCATACGACGTTATAAACCACTCGTTTCGCTCGTTGAAACTAGTTTGCCAAACATGCTGTTCATACGATTCATTCCTGTTTCATTTTGACATTTTTTTTGTGTTGTTAGTGTGATTTTTTTTAAATAGATAAAAAAAGTAAATAAAACTTAAACATATATTATTTAACACTTTTATTGATATTATTATGTTATAATTATCACTTTATTTTATTAGACATCAATTTTTATTTGTTTTTTTCTTTGTTTTGCTTTTTTTTGAGAGCTAGTTCAGATAAACTAACGATAAATGTTATCAAAATTGGAGATGATAGTACATTTTTCCTGTTTCGCAGCCTGTTTCAAAATGAAACGACCTGTTTCGCTCACAAAATTTTGTATGGGGAAACAAGTCGTTTCAATCATGTTTGGGGCGCGAAACAGGAATAAGAGAGCGAAACACGAATATTGCTGTCCGTGTGAACATGGTATAAAGAAAAATTTATGAAATACCAAAAATTAATTCAACAATTTGCATAGAAAATAATTATGAAATAATAAAATTTAAATAATATTATTTAAATATCAGTAACTAAATTCTGTAACTTTATTAATTTAACTACCGATATCGTTTAATAAAGAGAAATCTCTGCTACTTTAACAAATTTGTTATTCTCGATTTCAAGGTAACAAATATTTGCTTTAAGAAATATCAACGACAAATATCTGTAAAAGAAATAATACCTACTTGGTTTTATTAAATATCTATATATATAAAATTGTAACGTTACTGACTGACTCACTGACTGACTGATTCATCATCGCACAGCCTAAACGCCTGAAGCTAGACACTTGAAATTTGGACCAGAGATTGGTCACTCCCCAAATCGATCCACTAAGACGGGATTTTTGGAAATTCGAATGTTTAGGGGGTAAAAACGGGAAAATTCGGTAACCTTATACCTCCAAAACTAAAAGAGATAAAAAAAAAATTTAATACCTATCGTAGTTCTTTAGAAAAATAAGCGGACAAGTGTCTGGTACTTTTTTGAAATTCGGCCCTATTTGGGAGTAAACGTGTAAAATCTGAATTTTAGTACTTTTTTGACACCCCATCTATCTTTTGAACCAATAAACATAGAAACAAAGTTAATACCGCATTCGAAACTTATCAAAAAAATACGAATATGAATTTGGTACTTTTTCGAAATTCGAACATTTAAGGGGTAAAAATCGTAATTATTTTTGGTACTTTTTTTAAAAAACATTTTTCTCCATTTTTTGAAATATTCCTACTAAATTATGGGCTGCCACTATAATACTGAAATTTTTTATACTTTAATGGGGTGAAAAATAGTACCAAAAAGGGGGAATACAGGAAATTTGATATTTTACTTAAATTTTTGGTATTTTTTAAATTATCGTTATGTTGGACATAAAAACATAAGATTTAACATGCAATGTCGTGAGTGGATAAGAATCTATGACGGAACTTTTTGGTACTTTTTTGTTCTTTAACTGGTACTTTTTGAATTTCCTTTAGTATTGGACCTAGAAACATTTTATTCAATATGCAATGTCCTGGATGGATGAGAATCTATAAGAATGAACTTTTTGGTACTTTTTTATTCTTTGATTGGTACTTTTTGAATTTCAGTTGGTATTGGACCTAGAAAGATAAAATTAAAAATGCAAGGTCCTGAGTGGATAAGAATCCATAAGAGGGAAGTTGTTGGTACTTTTTTGTTCATTTACTGGTACTTTTTGAATTTCCGTCAGTATTGGACCTAGAAACATAAAATTAATCATGCACGATCCTGTGTAAATGAGAATCTTTTAGTGGGATCTTATTGGTACTTTTTTATTCGTTAGCTGTTACTTTTTGAATTTCCGTTAGTATTGGGCCTAGAAACATAAAATTAAACATGGAACCTCTTGAGTGAATAACAATCTGTAAGAGAGATGTTTTTGGTACTTTTTCGTTTTTTAAATGGTACTTTTTTTAAATTTTCGCTAATGTTGGTCTAATGAACATAAAATTAAACCTGCATGGTCCTGAGTGAATGAGAATCTCTAAAAGCGCTTATTGGTACTTCTTAGTTATTAAACTGGTACTTTTTGAATATCCGTTATTATTGGACTGAGAAACATAAAATTGAATATACAATGCCCTAAGTGGATAAGATTCTATAAGAGGGAAGTTTTTGGTACTTTTTTGTTCATTTACTGGTACTTTTTGAATTACCGTCAGTATTGGACATAGAAACATAAAATTAAACATGCACGATCCTGTTTAAATGAGAATCGTTTAGTGGGATCTTATTGGTACTTTTTTATTCGTTAGCTGGTACTTTTTGAATTTCCATTAGTATTGGACCTAGAAACATGAAATTAAACATGCAAGGTCTTGAGTGAATGATAATCTGTAAGTGGATCTTTTTGGTACTTTTTCGATTTAAACTGGCACTTTTTTTAAATTTTCGCTAATATTGGTCTTACGAACATAAAATTAAACCTGCAAGGTCCTGAATGAATGAGAATCCCTAAAAGAGCTTATTGGTACTTTTTGGTTTTTAAGCTGGTACTTTTTCGATATCCGTTATTAATTAACTTAGAAACATAAAATTCAAGATGCAATGCCCAGAGAGGATAACAATCTATAAGAGGAAAGTTTGTGGTACTTTTTGTTCTTATACTGGTACTTTTTGAATTTCCTCAAATAGTGAACCTAGAATCATAAAATTTAACATGCAATGTCTTGAGTGGATGAGATTCTATAAGAGGGAATTTGTTGGTACTTTTTTGTTCACTAACTGGTACTTTTTCAATTACCGTTAGTATTGGACCTAGAAAGGTAAAATTAAACAGTCAAGGTCCTGAGTGAATGAGAATCTGTAAAGGGGGTTTGATATTATTTTGTATTTTAAATGATACCTTTTCAATTTCCGCATTTATTGGATCTAGAAACATAAAATAAATCTGCAAGATCCTGAGTAAAAGAGAATCTGTAAGAGGGATTTTTGTAACTTTTTCGTTCTCTAACTAATACTTTTTTTATAAACCGGTACTTTTTTAACTTAATATTTATTTTAAGTTAAAGTAATTGTCTGGTACTTTTACGAAATTCGTCCATTTTAATAAAAACTAAATAAAAATTATCAACTTATCTAATAACTACAAATGCATATTTGGTACTTTTTCAAAATTCGAACGTTTAAGGGATGAAAATTGTACCTATGTTTGTTATTTTTTCAAATCTTTCATCGCAGAGCCTAACGTCTGAAACTAAAAGGTTGACATTTGGACCATGGGCTGGCCTATCGCCAAAGGATCCTGCTAAGCTCATACCTCCTTAACTAAAAGAGATGAAAAGCATTAACACTTATTGTTGTTCATTAGAAAAATTCCCTAACCTCATATCTCCTTAACTAAAAGAGATACAAAAATTGAATACTTATTATTGCTCATTAAAAAAATAAACGGACAGGTTTCTGGTACTTTTGTGAATAATAAAATAAAACGAATGTGATAAAATAAAAATTTTATCACATTCGTAGCTTATCTAAAAAATACAAAACAGATTTGGACCTGTTTTGAAATTCAAACGTTTAAGGTGTGAAAATCATTCCTAATTTTGTTACTTTTTTCACAACATTCTTCTCCATCTATCTATAAAATATTAAACTGTAAAGTAACTGAATGATACATCCTAAGATCCTGAAGCTAAAAAGCTGCCATTTGGACCGGAGGCCTCTCGCCAACTCGATCTCGCTTCCTAAAAAATCCACAACTAATAGAGGTACAAAAAATTTAACACCTAATGTTGTTCATTAAAAAAATAAGAGGACAGGTGTCTGGTACTTTTTCGAAATTTGGTCCTTTTGGGGAGTAAGCGCGTAAAACCTGTACATATTTTGTCACGCCACCACTGTATGTACTTAAGAGACACAACTTTTCTGGACATCATTGCCCCAAGGGACTATATCTTATGGGCAATATGGGATAATAAAACACATTTTTCGTTTCATTATAAACCAAACATTTTTTTTGCTCAATTTGCGAAGTCCCTCACGCCCACCAGAGATTTTTCATCCTATGACAAAAACGTTCTAAACTATAGGCTCCAACTACAACATTGAAATTTTTAATCCATAAATGGGGAGAAAAAAGTATCAAAAAGGATAATACGGAAAATTAACTTTCTTTCATTTGCTTTTGTGTTCTACGATTCGTACTTTTTGAATTTCATATATTGAACTTAAAAGCACAAAATTATAGGTGCAAAGTCCTGTGTCAATATCAACCTATGATATAAAACATCTTGGAACTATTTTGCTTTAACCTATTTACATATAAAGGGTGGTTAAATTTCAAGGGCCGATGTTGATTTTGAATAAAACACAAACTATTTAGGAAATTATTGTAATTTTATTTTATTATGATATATTATATTATATATGGTATTACTCAATTATGTATGGAACAAAATATCGGCCAAATGGGCGCCGCGACCACGGCGGCACACCTCCATCCGATGTTCCAAATTTTCGATGACCCTGAGGCATAATGGAGGTTCTATGCCGTTAATGTGCCGAATTATCTCATCCTTTAGCTCTTGAATTGTTGCTGGCTTATCGACGTACACCTTTTCTTTCAAATAACCCCAAAGAAAAAAGTCCAACGGTGTCAAATCACATGATCTTGGCGGCCAATTGACATCGCCATTACGTGAGATAACACGGCCATTGAATTTGTTGCGCAAAAGAGCCATTGTTTCGTTAGCTGTGTGGCAAGTGGCACCGTCCTGCTGAAACCACATATCGTCCACATCCATATCTTCCAATTCGGGCCATAAAAAGTTCGTTATCATCTCACGATAGCGAACACCATTCACAGTAACTGCCTGACCGGCCTCATTTTGGAAAAAATACGGCCCGATGATGCCGCCAGCCCATAAACCGCACCAAACAGTCAATCTTTGTGGGTGCATTGGTTTTTCGACAATCACTCTTGGATTCTCATTCGCCCAAATGCGGCAATTCTGTTTATTGACAAATCCACTGAGGTGAAAATGTGCCTCATCACTGAAGATGATTTTCTTCGAAAATTGATCATCCACTGTTGCCATTTCTTGCCACCATTCTGCCCATTCACGACGTTTGGAATGGTCAAGAGGCTTTAGTTCTTGAGCCAATTGCACCTTGTAAGCGTGTAAATGCAAGTCTTTATGCATAATGTTCATCAACGACGAGCGTGAGAGGTGCAATTGTTGGGCACGACGACGAGTTGAGGTGGACGGCTCTTCAGCCACACTATCGCGAACAGCAGCAATATTTTCTGCAGTACGAGCTGTACGAGCATGCACTGGTGTTCTCACATCTTCTACAGACCCGGTTTGCTCGAATTTTTCCACGATTTTTGCGATTGTACGCACATTTGGACGATCAAATTGACCAAAAAAATCACGAAGTGCACGATATGCATTTTGATTTGAACGCCCATTTTCATAATAAGTCTGGATAACTTTAACACGTTGTTGGATTGTGTATCTCTCCATAATTCAAATTGAGTAAGTCTGAAATAGAGAAATGTCAAATAAAATTCGGAAAAAAAACTTGGCGTTTAGGTGTGGTTCACAATCAACATCGGCCCTTACAATTTAACCACCCTTATTAATCCTAAACGGGATTAATTTCGAAAATCAATCCCGGAATTTCTTAAGATAAGTATATAATTCTTAAACCAAGTTAAAAAAAATATTAAACTTTTCGTTGGTAGTGCCACTCTGAGAGTAAAATTCAAAGCGAGCGTTTTAAACTTATTTAACTTACAACAACAACACACAAGTAGTTGAAAAACGATTTGCTTTTTGTGTGTAGAAACAACAAAAACAACAGAACAAGACGAAAACACACTATTTTTATGTTTAAAAAGTAAAATTGAGAACTGTTGCTTCTTTCTCATTTAGTTAATATTTTCAGTTATAAATGTATATAAATAAAGTTTTTAAAGTAAAAACCATGTCGGAAATGGTGCTGGTGTTTTACAATTGAAATTCTGCAAGGTATAAAACGGTTAAGTTAATCAATCACAATAAAATTCTCCTTCTAATCACTTTTGGTTTATTTCAAGTGCGAATTCGGGATTGAATCAACTTTATAATTCTTAAATTAAGAGCATTTTGAGATTGGTTCAATCTTAGTTTTACTTAAATCAATCTAATTTTCGGATTATTTCAAGTACGAAATCGGGATTGAAAATGGATAACTTAAGTATTTCGCGATTAAAAATCCGTACTTGAATCCATCTTTCTGTACTTGATTCAAGAAAAGCCGTAATAACGGTACTATTAATACCGCTTCGGATTGATTTGAGTACGGATGGATTGATTTTTCTTTTAAGTGTATATACTTTATGGGGTGTGAGATGAATAATAAAAAATTTTCACACGCAATGACAAACTTAGTATACCTTTATTCACTACTATTAAGGGTGGTGGATAAAATAAATATAAGAAAACATCGTGTTCCGGTTCATATGACATATGAGGCTATATGATACTCTATAATTCCTAAAAATAATTCGCCGACAAAAAACCGTGGTTACATTCGTTGTTTATTTCAAAATTATTTGTACATGTATTTGAAAAATGTTAAGAATCATGTAAAAGATGTTAAAACAATTTTACTACAAGTGCGGATTTCATTAAATCTGAATGGACATAAGCTTTTATAAAAGAAAAATATGACACTTTTACTTAAAAAAAATTCTAATAGATTTTACGTTGACAAAATGATAATTTTTGCAGGTTTTCACCTTTCATATCAATATTTTAAAAGATTTAAGAAACTGTTTCAAAGTCGATTTTTTCTACTAAAATTTGGGAAAAGAAGCAATAAGTGGAGGTGCGACAAACGTAAGAATAAACACTATTCTGGTTTAGCGTAAAGAATTTAAAGGTTTTGGCAGATAACAATTTCTATTATTAGAAAAAAAAACATTGATTAATATTTCCTTATTTGTTTCTTAGAAATTAATTAATTGCTTAAAGTTGTTATTGTAGTAGTTCTTAAGCTCGTTTCAGAACTTTGGATAATCATTAATCTTTTAAGGACTAGATGAACAAAAATAGCTGCTTTATATTTAAAGTAAATATAATTAAGAATAAAGTAAAAACGTTCAAATGTTTTCAATTTAGAAAATAGATTTCTTGGACGGCATTTGTACGATATCTTTTCAGACATGTCTAACAAACACGTTTGTTTTGTTTGTTGGCGATCGGATAAGAGAAGAAAGAAAGGTTGCCAAACAGACACGAAATGACTTTTCATGTTTGTTAACACAAGTTTTTATGTTTTTTAATATTTATGTATATGTATATTCGACATGTTTGGAAAAAAATCGTGAAAATGCAAAAGGTTTTTGGTAGAATTTTTTTCTAGAATTTCATGACCGATAATTCTATATATCAGCTGTTACCTAATTTGCATCTAGCATTGCAAAGCACAGAATCCACAGAACTGTAAAAAGTGACGTGTGAGAAAGGCCCAAATCAGTTGCGAGGGCAGCTTTCGAAGAAAGAGACAGAAAGCTTTTTTTGGTAGTAAAGTGGCAAGGTGTAAAAACAGGCCGCAACAATCAACACAAATGGCGTGATCAAAACAAAAATAACAAAACACAAACCACGTTAAACAAATGCATTAGTTCAACAAACGTTGTTTTTTGTGCAAAAAAATGTATTTAGTAATGTTGTTTTGTGTTATAATGTTATTTACTTACTTAAATACTATTTACTCGTGGTGTGGTGAACTTAAAAGTTAATTTTTACAACAGTTTTGTAAATAAATCTTAACTAAATAAATTTGTGTTCATTGTATTGCGGTATAGAATATGATGAAAAGAGAAATGCAAAAGGGCAGCTTTCTTTGAAAGAGACAAAAAAACGCAAAAGCTTTCGTCTCGTGACAGTTCTGTAGTATTCTGTGTTGCAAACAGCGTTACCGTTCAAAATTTTCAAAAAGAGGCACAAAAAGGGGATTTTCAAAATAAAAGTGGCACAAAAAGGGGAATTCTGAGAAAAAAAGGGGCAACTTTAAAAATAAGACCTTTTTCATTTTTATTAAGTTATTTTCACTTAAAACATAAACGTTACAAAAAATAAGCCTCTTCCTCTTTTCGAAAATTTCTCAATTTTGTTATATTACTATCTAATTAGCTGTGAACTCTTTGAAAATGATTTTGTTCTTTTATAATTTAAATATTTTCCATCAAAAAATATTAAAAATTGGTATAGGGTCTTAATCTTATTTGATGTTTTCAGAAGCTACCAGCCAGATAAAAGGAAAATATACATAACAAAATTAGGCCATTATATATTGCTTAAATATGAATTACTAAGCTACGCGTGTTTGGCAAATTTCTTTTTGTAGCATTTTAAATTTTGTAAATCCATTTTTCAAACAATACTAATTTTCTCTACTTTTTATTTTGGGGAGGCCTTTTAGCTTTTAACACATCCATATATAGTCGAACTTCACTATAGCTCTGTTCCACATGCATAACGAAACAGTCCGAACTTGCACAAAGTTACCCAAACGCGTTCCACATAACAATTTTTGTGCAATTAAGAGAGTAATTGAGAGAGTAATATGTTTAATTTCCTGTACAAATTTGCACGAACTTTTTCTTTGGGTAAGTTCAATCAACAATCAGCTGTTTGTGTTTACTTTTGAACTTATAAATAATTCAGGAAATTTACAAGCAAAAGAAAAAGTTAAGTTTTAATTAAAAAACATATTAAAAAACCAAATTTAAGGTTTTTGCAAAAAAATTCAAGTGGTAAAAACGTTATTGCATACATATTTCCCTTACTGCCTGTTTCTAGAAAACGTAAGCAAGTGAGTGAGTGAGAAATTATATTGAAAACAACAATAAAAAACGAAAATTTGTTTTTGTTTTCAATATAATTTCTCACTCACTCACTTGCTTACGTTTTCTTAAAACAGGCAGTTAATCTTTAATATAAAAAAAAAAAAATATAAAAAATTACAATGATGCAAATGTTTTGGTTTTATAATGTTATTACTTTTAAGCGTCTAAAATCACTTAAATAGATCTTAATTTGAAAAGTAAGCAGCATTAGTATTTGAAGAAGTTCGAAAATGGTTTTTTGCGTTCCAGCAGTTTTGGGTAATTTGGCAAATTTAGAGAGTAATTTTCATTTTACTCTCATTAATCCGAACTTGCCCGAGATCTTGTGTAACACACCTTATATTATACAAAACTAAAATTTTTTCTACTTTTGTTAATAAAAACTTGTATTTTAGTTCGATTAGCGATTAACATTTGCTTCAATAATATCCTTATAAGGAAAAGTTTGAAGACTTTTGCGTTAAGTGTTTAATTGCTTGTACGAAATAAAGTGCTGGGAAATAATCTGCTGGGCTACAAAACCTTTTGTGCTGCTTATTTAACTTTTAATTATCAAATTTATTTTAAAAGAAATGCTGCTACATTTTTGTCCACTAAAACGAGCGACTGATGTTAAAATCGTTATCAAGAAACTAAGATACTGCCATGCTACCTTTGCGCTTAGTTAATTTAATACCATATTTTAAGGTTATTTTAACTATGATTTTTTGTGTGTAAGGAGATAAAATTATAATAATTTTTAATATTTTTAATTAGGCTTAAGTTCATGAAATTTAATTTTCATTAAATTATTTTTATGAAGAAAGGAATTTTACAACATGAAAATTAATTAAAATTGTTATTGATAATCTTTCATTCTTGACGTGGCTCGGGCTCGAACCCTGGCCGGCAGGTTACCATGACATGTTTCGATCGCAACCACTCGATCTCTTCAGATGGATTTGCCGTCTTACACTCGCAGCCATCGACGACTGCTGACGTCAATAGTCAAACATCAATCCTTAAACCAAATTGTATTTTAACATTTGGTAGATCGAAATTTGCTTTCCTGAATGATTATCCATTTTAATTGATTTTACATGTTTTTTCCTTACTTCTGTTTTTTCGTACTTTTGTCAAGAATTTTTCTTGAAGTTCAAGTACATTTTTTGTTTTTTTCATTTTGTCCTTCCCTTTTCCGTTGACCTTTTTCAGCACAACTTGAAGGACAAATGTACACATAGAGCTCGTGCCTTAGCCTTAACAATAATTAGTATTGTGGTTATTTTGTTGAACTATTTATGGTTTTTAATCCAAATTTTTAATATTTTTAATTAGGCTTAAGTTCATGAAATTTAATTTTCATTAAATTATTTTTATGAAGAAAGGAATTTTACAACATGAAAATTAATTAAAATTGTTATTGATAATCTTTCATTCTTGACGTGGCTCGGGCTCGAACCCTGGCCGGCAGGTTACCATGACATGTTTCGATCGCAACCACTCGATCTCTTCAGATGGATTTGCCGTCTTACACTCGCAGCCATCGACGACTGCTGACGTCAATAGTCAAACATCAATCCTTAAACCAAATTGTATTTTAACATTTGGTAGATCGAAATTTGCTTTCCTGAATGATTATCCATTTTAATTGATTTTACATGTTTTTTCCTTACTTCTGTTTTTTCGTACTTTTGTCAAGAATTTTTCTTGAAGTTCAAGTACATTTTTTTTTTTTTTTTTTTTTTTTTTTTTTTTGTTTTTTTCATTTTGTCTTTGCCTTTTCCGTTGACCTTTTTCAGCACAACTTGAAGGACAAATGTACACATAGAGCTCGTGCCTTAGCCTTAACAATAATTAGTATTGTGGTTATTTTGTTGAACTATTTATGGTTTTTAATCCAAATTTTTAATATTTTTAATTAGGCTTAAGTTCATGAAATTTAATTTTCATTAAATTATTTTTATGAAGAAAGGAATTTTACAACATGAAAATTAATTAAAATTGTTATTGATAATCTTTCATTCTTGACGTGGCTCGGGCTCGAACCCTGGCCGGCAGGTTACCATGACATGTTTCGATCGCAACCACTCGATCTCTTCCGATGGATTTGCCGTCTTACACTCGCAGCCATCGACGACTGCTGACGTCAATAGTCAAACATCAATCCTTAAACCAAATTGTATTTTAACATTTGGTAGATCGAAATTTGCTTTCCTGAATGATTATCCATTTTAATTGATTTTACATGTTTTTCCTTTCTTCATAAAAATAATTTAATGAAAATTAAATTTCATGAACTTAAGCCTAATTAAAAATATTAAAAATTTGGATTAAAAACCATAAATAGTTCAACAAAATAACCACAATACTAATTATTGTTAAGGCTAAGGCACGAGCTCTATGTGTACATTTGTCCTTCAAGTTGTGCTGAAAAAGGTCAACGGAAAAGGGAAAGACAAAATGAAAAAAACAAAAAATGTACTTGAACTTCAAGAAAAATTCTTGACAAAAGTACGAAAAAACAGAAGTAAGAAAAAACATGTAAAATCAATTAAAATGGATAATCATTCAGGAAAGCAAATTTCGATCTACCAAATGTTAAAATACAATTTGGTTTAAGGATTGATGTTTGACTATTGACGTCAGCAGTCGTCGATGGCTGCGAGTGTAAGACGGCAAATCCATCTGAAGAGATCGAGTGGTTGCGATCGAAACATGTCATGGTAACCTGCCGGCCAGGGTTCGAGCCCGAGCCACGTCAAGAATGAAAGATTATCAATAACAATTTTAATTAATTTTCATGTTGTAAAATTCCTTTCTTCATAAAAATAATTTAATGAAAATTAAATTTCATGAACTTAAGCCTAATTAAAAATATTAAAAATTTGGATTAAAAACCATAAATAGTTCAACAAAATAACCACAATACTAATTATTGTTAAGGCTAAGGCACGAGCTCTATGTGTACATTTGTCCTTCAAGTTGTGCTGAAAAAGGTCAACGGAAAAGGGAAAGACAAAATGAAAAAAACAAAAAATGTACTTGAACTTCAAGAAAAATTCTTGACAAAAGTACGAAAAAACATGTAAAATCAATTAAAATGGATAATCATTCAGGAAAGCAAATTTCGATCTACCAAATGTTAAAATACAATTTGGTTTAAGGATTGATGTTTGACTATTGACGTCAGCAGTCGTCGATGGCTGCGAGTGTAAGACGGCAAATCCATCTGAAGAGATCGAGTGGTTGCGATCGAAACATGTCATGGTAACCTGCCGGCCAGGGTTCGAGCCCGAGCCACGTCAAGAATGAAAGATTATCAATAACAATTTTAATTAATTTTCATGTTGTAAAATTCCTTTCTTCACAAAAATAATTTAATGAAAATTAAATTTCATGAACTTAAGCCTAATTAAAAATATTAAAAATTTGGATTAAAAACCATAAATAGTTCAACAAAATAACCACAATACTAATTATTGTTAAGGCTAAGGCACGAGCTCTATGTGTACATTTGTCCTTCAAGTTGTGCTGAAAAAGGTCAACGGAAAAGGGAAAGACAAAATGAAAAAAACAAAAAATGTACTTGAACTTCAAGAAAAATTCTTGACAAAAGTACGAAAAAACAGAAGTAAGGAAAAAACATGTAAAATCAATTAAAATGGATAATCATTCAGGAAAGCAAATTTCGATCTACCAAATGTTAAAATACAATTTGGTTTAAGGATTGATGTTTGACTATTGACGTCAGCAGTCGTCGATGGCTGCGAGTGTAAGACGGCAAATCCATCTGAAGAGATCGAGTGGTTGCGATCGAAACATGTCATGGTAACCTGCCGGCCAGGGTTCGAGCCCGAGCCACGTCAAGAATGAAAGATTATCAATAACAATTTTAATTAATTTTCATGTTGTAAAATTCCTTTCTTCATAAAAATAATTTAATGAAAATTAAATTTCATGAACTTAAGCCTAATTAAAAATATTGAAAATTTGGATTAAAAACCATAAATAGTTCAACAAAATAACCACAATACTAATTATTATAATAATTTTTTAAAATTTTTTATATAGAAAGCTTCATTTTATAGAACTTCACTATAGAGATGTTCTAATGTACATATATATTCACAGTGAAAATACACGTCTTGTTTGCAAGTTAACGTGTATGAACTCTTCACCACAGCTGGAAATATATATGTAAGTTCGTTATTATATAGTTTGTCATTCCATTTTTAATTTAACAAAATCGGTTACTAATCTAATTGACTTGGTAAAAGACTTATAACCACGTTATAATTCCCAAAATAAGCGCTTTGTCACAATATCGCCTTTATTATGAGTGATAGGTGGACCAAATTTAGTGCTGAAATTTCCTATTAGAAGAAGTTAGTAGTGGTACGATGTTTTATTAATGCATTACAGTGCTATGCTGTTTCTTTAGTTGTTATATAAGTATCTAATTTTCGAAAATATGCATCTATGTATATTTATAAATAAGTTCAACATGGACTGCCAGGTATCTACTTTCAGTCTATTGGACCACTTATTGTTTTATAATGCTAATTTAAAAGCGGATGCACTTCTATGCGGTTAAGTAAAAACATACAATCATATAAAAGCTGGAAGTTCAAAAAGGGGCAAAAGGGGCACAAAAACATACAAAATGATACAAAAGGGGATTTAAAATAAGGGGCAAAAATGCGACTTTAGTCGCATAACGGTAACGCTGGTTGCAAAGTAGCTTCAAATACCGCTCACTGTCAATGACAAAATTTTTGCAATAGCAAACAGTTGCAGTTTTTTACAGTGATGCCACTTGATGTTAAATTTTCTCTATATTGTGTAAAACAATTTGCAGAATTAAGCAATCGTTAGTGCAAAAAGAGTACAACCATGCAAATAAAATTGGACCACCTGATCCATTTTGATAAAATGGACTACTCCATGGACTGGTCCGATGTAATTCAAGCATGGACCATGTCATTGTTAAAAAGTGTTTGTATACTGCAAATAATAGGACCAGTCCAAACACGCGTGTAAAGAATAGCCCACAAGGGACCAGGACTAGTCCAAAAGTAGCCCATGGTATAAGCCTAGTACTCTGTTAAAATTTGTGAAAAATGTTAAGCAACATTGATTATTCCACACGAAAATTTTGGCATTTATCAATGTTACCAATCTTGCGAGTTTGTACAATTTGACGTTTTTATTCCTTCAAAGTATGCTACATTGTTTCGTGTATGTAAACAAACGCCACATGTATTTTACTAAAATTATTGTTTTTTAATAAAAAATTTAATAAAAGTAAATATGGATAAAAAACTGTTACCGGTTGTGTTATTTTAATTTTTTATTTCTTTTTTAATATTAAGTTCATACTTTTTTGCTTTTGCTTAAAATTCCACGTGAAATAAAGGCAGCTTACATTATTTCGCAGTTGTAAAAAAAAAATGTTGCCAGAAACATTTCGGAACTTTTTCACAAAATAAACAGAGTACAACTTCATCAACATTATTTTATAGATATTCCGCACAAGTTTTTTTCATATGCATTTTGACAGCATTTCACGTGAAATGTTGAAGAGAGTACCAGGCTTTACTCAAGAGGAATAGTTTTGAAGTCGCATAAAAACTAAAGCATGTCGTTAAAAAACGAAGACATGTCGTCTCACTACAAACACTATTTTTCAATGACATGGCGACGTGCTTTCGTTTTTAAACGACTTCAAAACTTATCCTCTTGTGTATACCATGGAGTAGTTTTAAAACTTCTCCTTAGTAGTCTAAAGGTGGGTTTTATGGTCCTCCCCTAGGACATCGTAATATTAAATAGACCACGTTTGGGTTACTTTTGGAGTAGTCCTGGTCCCTTGTGGGCTACACACGCGTGTTTGGACTGGTCCTAATATTTGCAGGGAAGTTAACAATTGTAGCTACTGTTGTTATTGTGTAAAGTTACAGAATCTCACCACTGATTCCATACGGAATGTTCATTAGTGCCGGTTCACACACGTCAAGTTTGACTCGTCAAGTCTTGAGTTTTTAAGAAAGAGGGAAAAAGAAATAGCATTCGCTTTTCCCTTTTCTCCTACAAGCACAAGACTTGACGAGTCAAACTTGACGTGTGTGAACCGGCACTTAGTTTCGCACATGTTTTAAGCAAATGACAGTTTCATTAAACTTAACAAACAGTTTTCTTAAGATTAATAAGGTTGGACACATATGACTTGAATTTTTTCGCACAGTTGCTTAAGCTAGCTCATGCACATTTTGTTTGGACCTTAAAAAAAATCGCCTTAAAGGGTTAATGGTTTCTTTTGTACTTAAAACGCTGTATATAACAATATCAATTTCAGTTTAGTTAAAGTTTTCAAAATGAAAACAGGTTTTGTAGTTTTGGGCGTTCTAATTAGTTGTTTTCTACAAATATTGCCTGCTTATGGCAATAGTGACGATTTGTTAGAAAGTTGGAAGAAAATCACTGAAAATAATGCCAACGATATTCAACAGAGCAACAAAATCTATAGTAAAATTATAGCAGAACAACGAGCTTTAGCCGAATTACACACTGTTGTGGAACGGCATCTAAAAACTAAAAATGCAGAAATATTGGTCAATGCTGTAAGTGCAAACAATGTCACAACATCTGAACACTATCTGAAATATACATTGGATAATATTAATGACAACTATGAAAAACAAATGGTTGACAGCATTTTTGCCGAAGCTATAGAAAAGCTTATCATGATGAATAATTTGCCCTCGCTGCCAGATTTGTTGTGGCAGATTTATCTGAAAAATGATTCCAAGTCTTTTGAGATGATGGTGCGCGCCCAATTACAACTTTACAATATTATTGCCAAAAAACATCATGTTGATAAAAGGAAGTTTCTTCATCAATTCGCCAATAGGATGTATAAAATTAAAAAAGATCCAATGTTCAATGATACGAGCTTAGCATTGAAACTACACGTGCACACTGTAGTGGAACAGCTGCCTGGTAATTTAAAATATTTGTACTTTATGCCCTACTTCTGCCTTTTAAATGTCAGGTATTCCACCTACATTTACACAGCTGTTGAGCAAAAGGTGGATCCATTAAGTCGCTATATTTGGCTGTGGCATGACAGTAGCTCCATGAACGATACAGGCTATATTAAAGCTGAAATTAGTGATGTCGATGCCAACAGTGAGAAAGGAATAAATATTTTATTAAAGGGCACCAAATATCAGATGTATTACTACATGATACCCAGCATAAAGCGAGTTGCTGGTTGGGATTCTGATACATTCCCATCGAATAACGTTTGGTCTATTGAATTTTTGGACAATGATCGTGTTGTTTTTTCTCAAGATGATTATTTAATGTGTGCTTTAGAAAATCACGACAGAGATAGACGTAATGTTGGTGGTCTCAAGAGAAGTGATAATGTTTCCTCAATGACCCATGAATGCCAGTGGCGTTTAGGAGAGTGTGCTTTTGGAAGATTTATCGATATTATCTATACATCATAAGAAAAAATTTGTATAATATAAAATATATTGTGTATGAAATAAAAATCTTAATTTGTATAAATAATTGTTAAATTTACTTTACGATTAAAAACGTTTAATGCAAACAATTTTTTTTTTCGTAAGGGAGCTTTATATGTGATGGGACAACATCTTTAATCACATTCTCTAGTCATATAAAATTATGTGCGATTTCTTCAATACAAGTGATGGAACGTGTTGTCAAATTTATATGATAAGCACCCAGTTTTTCCAGTGATTTTCATATAAATTTTTCTACACGTTCATTTACTTGTATCGAGAAAACTATATATTATTCTGTGTCAATTTGACACACATTATTATTATTCGTTGCGGGTTTTTCATTAATTTTTATTTTTTTTACTGCCCCGGTAGGCTAGTTGGTAGTGAGCTAGTCTTGCAGCACCGGGGTTGCAGGTTCGATTCCTGCCAGAGACTCTGGTTCTTTCCTGCAGACAATCGTAGAGTTTTGCGGGATTAGCTTAGGAAATTAAAAAAAAAAAAAAAAAAAAAACTTATTTATTTTTATTTTAAAAGCCATTTAAATTGCAACGAAATCTAGTAGAATTCATTGAAAATGCTCAAAATCTAGTGCGTTTGCGAAATTTCGTGTTTAAACCAAAACATCTGACTAAAAGTTTTTTTGCGTAACACACACAAACACAAAATTAAATAGACTATAAAAAATTTGCATAACAAATTTTTATTGTCTAAAAATTTACTTATTTGTGTATGAATAAGCCTTTCAAAAACTTAAGAAAGGTATGGTAAAATCGCGATTGGGCGGTATTCAGATTTCGTTTTAGCTATAGGAAATATCCTAGCATTTTTCCATTTTGTAGGATATAAGCTGGAAGTAAAATGTTATTGAAAATTAATGTAATAAAAGGAAGTAAACTGGGAAGAAGGATTTTTATGAATCTTGGATTAATACCATCATCGCCAACAGCGTTGGACTTAATAGACAAACAACTACAAAGCAAATCACATTGATTCACAGTTTTAAACACAAATTTATCACTTTCATGAACAACATTATAGTCATGGTAGTACGTACAGTCTGCCTCGACCATGGGTATGTTCAGGAAATTCTCATTAACTGAATCAACATCCACAGTAATCGGCTCCTGTCCAGTAACTTTATCAATTACCACTTTCGCGAATAGTTTACCATGTTCTCTTAGAACCTAAAGCGGAAGGGAATTTGGCAGAAAAGAAATCTGTTTCAGCCTTTTTATTCATCATGTTCGTTACTCTTCTGGCAATACGATATTCTTCATATAATTGGTCAGTTTCGAAACGTTTCCAGCGTGAAAAATACAAATCCCTATAATGTATAGCTCGTTTAATATCCGAAGAAAACCATGGTTTTCTCCGTTTACTAATAGTTTTGGTTCTGAATGGAACAGATAGATTAAAAAAACTTTAAATGTTTAACTCAAAAAAAGAAAGTTGATCATCAACTGAAGCCATATCCCAGTAAACCAAGCGATATTGTAACGATATCGAAATGATATCATATAGGTGATAGAAAGTATCACAAGTGATAATCGTTTACGAATCGAAAACGATAGTTTTTACGGACTAAATTGTACCTTTCCTTATAATATTGTTTTTCCATAAAATTATGATATCGTTTTCGATATCATAATTTCCAATAATAACGATAGTGAAATCGCATTTTAAAATTTTTCGATCTAATAACAAGGTAAAATATTCATCTTAAAAATAAAAACATTTTTAATTTTTATATTTGAAATAAATTTATTGTTAAACGTCAATAAAAACAGTAAAGCTAACTTAACAAAAATGTTATATATTCTTACAATATTAAGAAAACGTGAGGTAATTTATGCATTAATGTATTTTATGTAATAGTGAAAGCAATGTGAAGAATCTTTTAAAATAATAAAAACTAAATAACTATGAATTACATGCTTGTCAACATAGTTTTGGTGATTTAACAGGGGATTTATTCAAAGATTCTATGTAAAATTTCAACAGTAGTTCTTTTCGCTCCTGCTCGTGGCATGGTAAGGACAATTATTAGCACCTTATTTATTTTTATACAGTTACTTACAGTTCTTAGCGATTTATCCTCTCGCAATAAATACATTTTTGTTTAAACTGTTACTAAAATTTTTCTGCAATAAAAATGTTAAAAATTAAAGAAAAATTCTTAAAATATAATAGCTAATACTTACAGTTTTTTGTAATATATATAGGATAATTAGATCACAATGTGCATACATATTTTCATAAAAACTTCTTTTTAATTTTTATATTAATCTTGTTAAAATAATTTATTATGTTTAAAAATATTTGATGTTTTTATCAAATGTTTGTTTTTAAATTGGAAAACAATATTTTGATAAAATGATGTCGTAACGATATCGTTTTAAATATTAGTATATACTATTATACACGCCGTAAAATATAATATCGTTTTCGCTATCATATCGTTCTATGGTTTATTGGGATTATGCAAACTATTTCAATCTATTCTGATGAATTCGTCCTCAAGGTTTTGATAGTTTCAATGTTTGAAGTCACGGTTAGTTATCAATTGCTCAGGTACCTGTAATCTAAAATCATATGCCATGAATATAAGATCGTGCCAAGATGCAGAAAGTTGATCATAAACCAAAACATCTGACAGATTACTGACAAAAAACCGATCAAGTAACGAGTTACTTGTTGATGTAAAATGATTAGGCGTGCCCGTGTTTGGCGTAAAAAGCCCAAGTGATATCATGTTATTGGACAGAGTACATTCAAATAAAAATTTTGAATTAAAGTCACCTGCTATTATAATGTTATCACAGGAAGCTGTAAGTGTTTCACGATTTCTCAAAAACGTTGAGTACATATTCTACTATTTGGCCTGTAAACGCTTCCCACAAGTAACTTGCCTCCCTCACTGGTTACTTCCACGAATAGATATTCAACCAAGTTATCTTGAATATTCTCATTTCCATCATCATTATCAACAACCTCATTAGCCCCAGCAATGTCGGAACAACATACAACATTAAACATAAAAAATTTACCAATATTTATTGTGTGTTTTTGTGAGGTAATCCAACAACACAATACGTGCCAATATTTGCTTTTTTAATAAATATAAGTTTTTTGTATTTCTTTCAAAAGTAATATCGTCAGCGCATTATTGGTTTGACCTACATACTATTTTTTAAAAAATAACCAAAACCTTTTCGCGAAATTTTTAGTGGTTTCTGAGATATTTAACATTAATTTTGCTCCAAATTATTGTTTTGCTCTACATGCCACTATTTGGCGATTGCACCAAATTCTTCATATAAAAACGTACAAAATAAATTTGACTCTTCCCTTCTATTGCCTGCTGATTTTTTGAAGAGTTGTTTGTTCATGCGATTGTTTTTGTAGCAATTGTTTTTGTGTTCTTCATAATGTTATACACAAACAAAGTGCGTGTTGTTTTGTTAATTGTTTTATTTCTATATAGAGATAATAACACTGTGCTCGGAATTGACACTTTTTTTAGACAAGCTGGGCACTTGTCGTTTCCACCGAATTCGGGTACGCTGAAACCAGAGGTGCTAGCTGCTTTAGCTTATTGAAAAAACTAAAAAAAATCGAAATTCCGCAATAAAGTTCCTTTAAGAAAAGTAAAACTTTTTTCTAATATGCGCAGTCGTTTTAGAAACATAATTTTTTTTTTTCGAAAAAAATATTTTTTTTTATCAAAATTTCGAAATTTTTGTTTTTTAAAAATTCATAAAAAAAATTGGAAAATGCAGCTAGACTTCTAATTTTTTGCAGACATACAAAAAACAAGTCATTTATGATTTTTTGTTTTTATTCACAAAAGTCGAAAATGTTAAGGACAAAAAATGAACTGAGGTCGGTCATACATTATATCCCACTGGGGGCGACTCCAGGGCATTTATGGGACTTTTTCTTCAATACATTTCATTCCTTAAGGAATGGAGGTTGTGGTTAGGTATGTTTGAAACAAATGATTGAGATGAAAAATTAAGCGGGGTTGGTCATACATTTTACCCATATATGGTCATCCTAGGCGCTGCAGGGGCAAAATTTAAGAAATTTACCCTTCTTAAAGGAGATTTTATTGCGGAACTTCGATTTATTTTTATTTTTAGCAACCTCCTCCATTTTCGAAATAACGGTATATCTCAAAAAAAAGACCTAACCTTTGGATTGGATCCAGCGTACCCGAATTATGTTAAAACGCCAAGTGCCCGGCTTGTCTATTTTTTCAACAAGCATAGTGTAATTGGACCATGAGCAAAAGCAAAATAAAATTACACCGAGAAAAAATATGGTTTTATAAAATTTTAAACACGTGTTAATAAAACGTAAAAATTTCTAAAATTTATTAAAAATATAAAAATGGAACTGGTTTTGTAAAATAAAAATAAAAGAAAAACAAGTAGTGCTTTATTCGGCTGTGCCGAATCTTTGATACCCTCCACCGACAGTTCGAATGTTTTAGAAATAATATCTGTATGATGTCTATTTAATATTATAATCTTTATAAAAACAGACATCTGCCTTAAAATTGGTTGCGGTTCAAACCTTTATTAAATTATTGACGACCGACAATCAGAAAGTTGTATGCTTTTTTTTAGCTATTTTAAATAGCTTGTGTAAAATATCATGTTTCGTAACAGTTGGATCTACTACGGTTTTAGGCATATAGTTAATTATGGACCGATCATCACGAAATTTATTAGTGTGATTTCTAGTCATATAAAACTGTGATGTACCAAATTTTGTTATGATAGCATTATTTTTTACGGTTTATTGCGTACTAAACTGTTTTCCGGGAGTAGGGTTAATATGGGGCCTATGGTAAATTATGGACCTTTCTTCACAAAATTTTCTAGTCTTATTTCTAGTCCTATAAAACTGTGACGTACCAAATTTTGTTATGAAAGCATTATTTTTTACGGTTTTAGGCGTACTAAACTGTTTTCCGGGAGTAGGGTTTATATGCAGCCTATGGTAAATTATGGACCTATCTTCACAAAATTTTACAGCGTGATTTCCAGTCAAATAAAACGCATTTTTGCAAAATCTTATATCATTCTGGCATTGTTCTACCATTTATGTTAGTTTTTGTAACAAAATTATCAATTTTTTTTAGGTGGTGGTTCCACATTTTGATTCATAGCTCTGATCCTACTAAACCGATTTTGCTGGATTTCAATCCCAAACTGCTTAGGATAATTTCAAGCAATTTGCCACCAAGTTCGTTTATTTCGTTTGAGTTTTACGAAAGTGATCGTGCTTTCAACAGACGGTCAGACAGACAGACGGACATGGCTAAATCGACTTAGAAATACTCAGGGACCCAGAATTATTATATTTTATGGGGTCTGAGAAGAATAAAAAAAAAGTTTCACACGAAATGACAAACTTAGTATACCCTTTTCACAACTAATTGTGGTGGAGGGTATTAAAATATAACCGCAGATGAAGTGATGATTATATTGGATTAGGAGTAAATTTTCAAAAATCACCTTTGAAGTTTAAAAAATAGACTTTTTCTTATTGACACAGAATTGTGTACTAATTTAAATAGTGTTAATCGTACCTAGCATAAATAAACTAAATTATTTCAAAGAGTGTTACCTTGTTTATTCAACTAAAAAATTTTAAGTTAAAAAAGGGTTGTTAGATGTGGTGTTTTCTCTCTTAGTGTGGCTAAGATTGTAATTTTTTTCTAAAAAATAAAAATACTTAATTCAGCTCCCGTGAAAAACTTTTATAAAAAATTTTGAAAAATCTAAAATTGTATATGAAACAATTTTCAACGCCATAACCCATTAACTTTCTAGACTAAAGGGGAATATTTTGACTTCGAAGGTTAAAACTGCTGCCAATCAACCGTTTCTTTATCTATCAGGCGCGGATCCAGCTTGAGCCTTACGGGGGTGAACATTTTTGCAATTTAAATAAAATTAAATAAACACAACACTTTAATGTAGAACACTTATTTATTAAGAACTTAGTCACTTTAACAACCGTAATTTATAGCTTTATTTACAACTCACTATTATAATCAACACACTACAATGTTTTATAATTTTCTCCGCTTGATGCGCTCTTAGCTTGACAAAGTCTGAACTAATATGCTTTAAGCAGATTCGAGACAGCAAGCTACCGACTTCAATATGTCAAAAATAGAATACAAGTGTGAATATGAAATTGATTATTTTCACGACGACACAGCTACATGGCTGCAGGTTGTTGTCTGTGCTTATTTTGTCATTGTAGTCAAATTAAACTAATTTCTATTTTTGTCCACTACAAAAAAGAAAAAGTGTTGCTAATAAAAAAAAAATATTTAAAGAATTAGTGCTTAAAATTTTTTTTTTTATTTTTTATTTTCTTGTTTAACAGAAAAGAACCGGCTTAATACAAGAATATTAACTCGGCTCAACACCAAATTGATATTTATATAATTTTTTAGTATTCTTGAAAGAAGTTCTATAGGAACATGTTTTTCACGCTAACGCTCCTAGTTAAGCAGTTAAAGGTCGTAAAAGTTGCAAGATACTTTATCCATATCTACTTAGGTGAAAAATGAATCTATAAATTATGGAAATCAATGGAAAATGCTTCAAAATGTGTCTTACATGGCGTTTAAAGCATACCGATTTACCAATTAAGATGTAATATTATATATTCATACTACGTGGCTGCCCTTTTTTTTAACAAAATTGGCTTTATCTTTAAATTATGTCGATATTTATTTATTTAACCCTAGATATTTGCTAAATAAACTTTTTCTTTATTGCGGGTTTTCGGCCTTGCGGAACACTTAATTAATTATGTTCATATTACAATAATTAAATATGTAACAAGTACATAAATTGTTACTACATATATATTTATATATTTTTACTGAAACTAATAAATAAATTGAGAAATTTTCCAAAATAAAATTGTTTAAAGCTTAATAAATATAAAATTCAATATGATGGAGTTATTAAAAATATGGTTTATAAAAGCTTGAAGTATTTTTCCCTATATATAGTCTTTTGAATTGTATTTTAAGAAAAATTTGTATTAAAATTTTGCCTCAAAACACATTTCAAACATGTTTTATTTTTTATGAATTTTTTATAATTTGGAAATTTGCTCTTAAAGGAATTTATAACACATCATGTGAAAGATATTTCAAAGTAGTTTCTAATAATACTAGTACTTCTTTGATCCAATTTTTAGCTGAAATGCATTTGTTGGGCATCACTTGCGCAGAAGTAAAGTTTAATGATCGAAAAACATCACTTTAAAGAAACTTGGCATGACTTTTATGTGTCAGAATTTTTTTTTTTATGCAGCAAATTATGGCAATTATTGCTGCAGTTAATTTTCTGAAGCAACAGCTTTTGACATAAAAGAAATCTTTTTATTTTCTTTTTTTTTTTTGTAATGCTTTTTCTTGTCATTTATAAGAAAACTGTCACTTGTTGGTTCAATATTTTTAATGAAATTTGACATCGTTATTGTTGATAACATTTTTATTATTTTATGTTTGCTTATAAAACTTTTGAAATTCAAACTTTGCACAGCTGTTGCGCAGTAAAAAAGTATCAGCATCACAACTGCAACTGGTAATTTCGAATCAGAAACATCATTTTGCATCACTGCAGCATTGATGAACAGTTTTCATGCATTAACGTACGTACCCAAAGTGTTCTGAAACTTTTACGACCTATACCACGCTCGTTGACCGAAATTTTTTTTTTTTATTTTTAATGCAGTTTATATGTATTTATTTATTTAATCTGCCATTACGATTATATTGTTTTTTACTTCCAAAAACAACAAAATTATAATATTAAATATATTTTATAATAAATTCAATTGTTTTTACGATATAAAATATATTATAAATAAGTATTTTTATATTTATAATCTTAAATTAAGTTTGTATAAAAGTCTGCAATTATGCATGTTTTTCATTTTATAAAACTAAAAAGTGATAGTGGCACCACTGAAATATAAACACACAGTAAAAAAACAGCTGTTTATATTTTTTTCAATTGTAGCTGCCGTGTTCAACATAATTCAGTAGCTCACTACACGACTATAATTGCACCCAGCAGCATTTGTGGTCGTGTGTTCGTGTATCCTGCTGTGGTGAATGTGTTTAATGCAATACTGTTTTTTGATGCTAGCGGTCGCAAGTATTTATACTGTAATTCAGCCATCTCGAACATTCGAAATTTTACTCGAAGGTTCGATGCTTAACTTATTCACCACTCTATCGTCAATTATGATTTATGGCGGCACTTATGTTTACATAATTTCACCACTTATACTAAAGCTTTTTTAACGATCATTTCTAGGGCTTTCTGCACATTGGGATTGAAGTGTACTAAATTATAACAATCTTTAATAACAATGTAAACTAATCAAATAACTTACAAATACTTAATAACTAATCAATACAAGATAAATAATAATTACAACTAATTCTTAAACAATAATTACAACTAACTAAAGTTACTTTCGTAACAATATTATATTAAAAAAAAAAACTGAACAATAAGGTTTAATAATATATAAGATCAGTTCAGTAAAAATTAAAATGAATTAATCTTTTTAAATAAGCAATTTATGACTTTCCAGAAATATGCCCTAAAAAAGCGTTTTATGCGCATTAAATATACAGTAAAAACTGGAAAATATGCCCCGAAAAATGTTAAAAATATGCCCTAAAAATTAAAAATTGCTCATTTGAAGACACAATATTCAACAATTTAATAACAAAATGTTAACATCCATATGGGTTTTTGTCTTAAAGGGATTTTAGGTGCGGTCGCTAAATTGTTAACAAATGTTAACATTTAAAAGAAAGTTAGAGCTATTTAAGGCTAAGAGCTTTGAGCAAATGTACCGATTCGAAAATAATTTAAATTGCAGTAAAATAGTTTTGGGACGAATTTAATTTAAATACTATCATAATTCGATAGCTTGCGAACACAAAGTGTCTAATTTGGATGTGAAATTATAGACCGATTCTCACCATTTGCATAGGCTCGTTCATATTTGATCAAATTATCTACAAAATTGGAATTTGAACTTTGCGCACAAGGCTAACATGCACAGACAACCAGCCAGACGGACGGATGGACATCGTTAGATCACTTTAAAAAGTGATTCTGAGTCGATCGGAGTACTAAAAGATTGGTCTAGATACAAATCGCATAACATTTATCCTTAATGACAACCTGCTTTGTCTTACAATTTTAGAGTTAAAATTAAATGTAGATGTCGAAATTGAAGTAACAGATTTTCGAAAAAAAAATTTTTATTTGCTGCGAAAACTATTGTAGGCATCTAAAAAAATTTTAAATGTATCAAAAGTGCACCATGGTGACTCATGTATAATTAGTTTAATTTGTTTTGAGAAACGGTTATGTTCGTAACTAACAATGGTGAACAAAATAATTAATAAAGTTTGTTAAGTTGAATAAGTGTGTTTTTATTCGGATTTGCAATTAAAAGACCTCAAACGCGTTTATTAAAGGAAAAAACGTAAGAATATACACTGGGGTGTGCTGGAAATCGTAAACGTAAAACGCAAGAATTTGTAAGTTGTTTGCTATAAAATTCTGTTTAATAGAGAAATATTTCTATACTGTTTGTCATAAAATTCCTTTATTACAGAAATCTTATTAAAAAAACGACTTTTAAAATTGTTGCGTATGTATTTCGTTTTCGATTTCCAGCACATTCCTGATAAAGTTTATATTTATTATAAACTGTAGATGACACTAACGTTTAAATGAAATTTGCTGATTTTGTATACCTGAAAAACATTAAAACTTGTTCATTGTTTACCAACTTCGTTGACTACCGTATCTGCAGAAGTGGCATATAAAAACTTTTCGATACTATCGATACTATCGATATTTCTTGAACTTACTATCGAAACTATAGATTGGGCCGACTATCGATAGCTTTGCAGCTCTAGTTGTAAGTCGATAAAGAAAAAACAAAATAAAAACAAAAACAACTTGGAAAAGCATGTTGCCAGCTTAGTTTTTTTAAGCCGTACACTTGCCAGCTTATTATCAAATTAGTTTTTCGGAATTCAGAATTTTAATTTAAAAGATTTTGTTAGTTGTGCTTAATTACCTTTAGTTTTTCTAAAATCTTTGGATGAAGTTTCCTGAAGGTCTGACCTAAGCAGCCAGTGAAATTCGCATGGGAATAGCTTATCCCTTCAACAATAAATTTCAGTGTTTTTATCTTTCAAATTAAGGAGCTTATAAATTTTAATTTGGATGTACATAAGTACATACATACGTACATAAAGTACATATGTACATAAAATTATTGCATTCACAAAAGGTGAATTCAATACGCGGCACGGGTATCAATCTACTTTATCTAAAGCTTTAAAGCCTTGCCTGTGCACCAATTTAATTTGCCATAAGCTTTATACAGTCTGTCAAGAATATATTTTGACATTATGCAAATTGCTTATTTTGTGACTTTTAATAATAAAAAAGGATAGTTGTTTTTTTCTATTTATATCTTAATGAACAAACAACAGCAACAGGAGTAATAATTAAAGGTCCATCTAATTTTTTTCCTGTTATGTATGTACATAAGTATGTTGATTTTACTTCGTTACCTTAAACATTTTGTTTTTTCCCCATTGCTGTTATTTGCAAGTTAATATTTGGGTAAAAATTAATTAATAAAAAAAATTAATAAAACTAAATTGATGTCTCTTTTAATGAAGAAAAATATTCTTGACAGACTGTATGTAACACACATATTTTTCGCACGATTTCACTTTAAAGGTGTTTATTTTCTTTTCTATCACTTTCACAATATTTTTCTATTGAGAAAGTCCTGTTATTGTCATGGTAGAAGAAGAAAATGAAAAGCAGGAAATACGAACAAATTGTTTAAAATAATATGGCAAATAAAAGGACGTGTTTTATTTCAAGTATGTTTTAAATTAGCAGCACAAAAAAAATGTACAAGGAAAAACAGGGGGAAAAGTCACGTCGTAAACAGTGTGACAGTGGTTATGCACTTTTAAAATTACCTTAAAGTCAATGTAAAGTAAATAATTTTCTAACATTCCAAAATTTGAATACACTTTCGAAATCTGGAAATATGGTTGAAAACACGTTTATTTATTTCTTTCTCTGCTAAAAGGTTTTTCGAAGAAAATTTTACACCGATTTTTAATTAAGACTTACCCTACGTTTCCACATGCAAGTAATTGCTTGCAAGTAGCGTATACGTATTATCAACGAAAAATCGAGGTAAAAACCGATTGGCTGAAATTACAAAAATTGTAAGAATGTTAGTGAAAAAGTGTGAGTGTATTGAGTTTTTCGAACTTGTACTTGCATGTGGAAACAGGGGGTTATGCTTTTTCTGCTTGATGTAATAATTTTTTTTAGAAAACTTTTTATACCGTTCACAACTACATAATTGTAAAGAGGTTATACTAGATAAATTTTTCATTCCGTGGGAAACTTTTTGATATGTAACTAAGATCCTATAAAGTATATATATTATGTGTCCTTGAGTAATTCTTAGTCAGTATAGACATGTCCGTCTGTAGAAACAACATTAGGTCAAATTGTTTCTAGTTCTTGGGATTAAAATCCAGTACAACCAAATTTAAAATCCAATCTCGGAAAACACTTTAGTACGAATAATGCAATTGTAGTAAAATTTAGGCTGTCATAGTTTTATAAGAGCAGAAATCGCTCTGCCGATTATCGTGCAGATCGGTTCATAATTAATTGTAGGAACCATATAAAGGCTAACAAATTTATTATGAAGAACTTGAATTAAAATAAACTAAAATTTGGATTAAAAATGTATTACTACACTTATAAAATTGTTACAGTAACTGATTGTGGGTTATTAAATTCGTTTAAATTCTATTCTGTTAAAATTGAATAAAAATATGGTTATTTTTCGAATAATTTTATTTTTTAACATTTATGTTTGTTATTCAAAAAACAAACTATAAAAAAATAATGTTTTATCGTATTTATTTTGTTATGTAGTTTGATTTTTGTCGTTTAAAATATATTTTTTAATAGTAAAAATCATTCAATTTTAAGGAATATGATGTTCAATTAATAACAAATTAACAAATTAATGTAAAAATCATGTAAATTATCCGTTTTTTAAGTGAATTTTAAGTTGTTTAAAATGAATTTTCGTTTGAATTTAACTACATAATATTTTGAGTGTACGTAAAAATTTGGTATTTTTAGGTTTTTTAAATAGTAGAAATCACTCCAACGAATTTTGTGATGACCGATCCATAAATAACGATACCTCCAATACAGAGACCTGCGCCGTGGAATTTTATCGGCGGCGGCGGCTGACACAAAAACATTCTCGGCGGCGGCTCGCTCCGGCTGTTAGCCGATGTGGCTGTCAGCCGATGGGATATGTACCCTGCGAAAAATGAATGAGCGAGTAGTCACATTTTTCATTTTGGTGTTAAGAAAATGATAGAAAGAAATGACCGAAATAAAGTTTTCGGCCACATTCGGTCATTTCTTTCTATCATTTTCTTAACACCAAAATGAAAAATGTGACTACTCGGTCATTCATTTCTTGTAGGGTATATTAATATTGTATGTATGTACTCAGAGAAAGCCAATGGGTATAAAAAAAATTAAAGTACTCTAGCACATATCGACAATTTTCCATACGTGTGCGTACTCGTATCTGTTTATTCTCATACTTGTGTATATCCATGCGCATTTGATTTCATTCATGTATGTTATCATACTTATTGTGTTTCTTGCTCGCACATATTCAGACACACCCATAGTAATAGCATTGACTTCAAACATTTTTTTTTTGTTAAATTTTTTCATAAATGTTGCCAGAATTTTTTTTTCCAAATTGCTGAATCACAAATAAATACGTTTTTTCAAAATCGTTTGAGTACAATTCAACAAAATTTTATTGAAAAACGATTGTTGACTTTAAAAAAATTTCTGTGATATAAAGATTTGCGTTCTTATTTAAGAAAATCTAAAAAAATGACTAAATGGATGCAAATTAAAATACGTCGTGTTATTTTATTCGTTCTTAATAAAAACAGAAAAAGTTACCGTAATCCAAAAAAAAAAAAAAATCGAATATTCATATTGGCAGTTAATAATGAGATATCACAGGTAAATACATTCATTTATATTATGAGTTTGAGTAGTTTATCTGTTGCCAGTTGCATTTTTAAGACGTTAAGAAATGGTTTAAAATTTAATTGCTGAAGTCAATCAGTATGCCAACGAAAATGTTAGCCTTAAAGAAGACTTCGACATCATGCTATGGTGGAAAAACAACTCCACAAGGTATCCACTGTTGTCTTAATAAGAATCAAGAATTTTATGAAATTTCCTGCCTGCAGCGCAGCTTTAGATTAAGATTTCTCTTTAGCTGGAAACATAAAAAAAGAAACAGAAAAGATCCCAAAATAGTTGATAGCCTCCTTTTTTAATTATTTTTATAAAAAACCTCTTTCGTAAAAAAGATTATAATTTATTATAGCTTTAGAAGCATTATTTTAATTTGATAGCAAATATTTATGTTTTAATATAACTTTAACATAAATTTTTAGGTCGTGGCAACACTGCTTGCTTTAAAATAACTATACAAAATGTTGAAGTTACTTGTCGATACTTACGATACATGCTTTTACTCATACGCATACAAAGGATTGCCCATAAGCATGCGTGTTTGTTCATACTCATACCAGTCGATATACAAACTTATTCATGCTCATACTTATTGGTAGTCATACCTGCCTGTACTCGTGCTCGGTGGCGTATGAATAGGTTATAAGTATTAAAAATATAACTTGGGTTAACCGATAATAATAATATACGGTCGTCAATAAAAACAAAAAACATCTGTTTTGCATACAAACCCAATTTGACATTAAGTACAATTTTTTCTAGAGTTAAGGCGCCAATTAATAAACAAAAACAAAGTAACATTGTATACGAATTACAATGTAAAGGAAATGACAAACAGCCATGCGAGCTAATTTATACAGGAACAACAAAACGTACACTGGAGACAAGAATGGGAGAACACAAGATGGACATAATGCGGAGAAAAGAGACAACAGCACTAGCACAACACATCCTACATACTGGTCACACAATTAGGTTCGATGATGTAAAAATTCTAGATAAAGAAAATAAAGAAAGAAAGAGGTACACAATTGAAAGCCTAAGAATCCAACAACAAATTAATAGAACAATGAATTTGAAGGAAGACACGAACAAAATAAATGCGAGCTATATTGTTGCCATTACTTAAGCTGTGATATATTTAAAGTTTAAGGTAATATGTATTTTTTAAATATTAAAATTAATTTTTATATTTGTATGATCCTCAGTACATCTTAAACTTTTTAATGTGATTAAATTTTCATATTGTAAGTCTTTAATGTTTATGTGGTACATTATTGTATTTATTTTTATAATTTTTAAATAGACAATCCCTTGAAAAAGTCGACAAACAATCGACGAAACGTCGGCAACAAAATATTGCAATAAAAAATTGAATTTTATTTACATTGAAGAAATTTAAGCCCTATTAGCTTGACAAAAATAATATTCATATTTGTATGTGTTTATATTATAACAAACAATTTAAGCCATTTTTCATACTATCATTCACTACTCATGCCATAAAAGTATGTTTTTGTTTAAACAATAATCACATGTTTTTAATGACACAGGAAATCAAACAATAATTTAATAATAAGCTTTTCCAGAGATACACAGAAAAAATTATTGGCAGTTTTTTTTCAATTAATAGTGATTTTTGAATTTTAAAATAAATTTGATTACGTTCTTAATTGATTGAATTAAAAAAAAAATATTTTTTTTTCAATCAAAATTTTACTTGATTTTAAGCTTAATTTTAATTATAAGTTTAATTGAATCAATCAACTCGGTTGTTTGAATTGAACACTTTGTTGCTTTCTCCTTGTTGCTTTCCTCCCTCATCAACAGTTTGCGAAAAATGTTACAAGTGCAACCAACATCTTTATAAATTTATTGTCTTTGCCCTTACATGTGCATACACACATGTTTTTGTCATCAAAAAGAACAGTAAGCGTCGCGTGCAAAAAAAAACTATCAACAAGTAAAAAATAAACTGAAATTTGTTATAGACGAATTACAATTATGACCACCAACAATGTCAATAATGAGCCTACATACATATGTATATTATGAGTAAAATAAAAAATCGCCTTGTGGCTGACCACAGTGTTGACGTTGGTTATGGTCGCAATCGAAATTTAGTGTTTATTTTCTTTGTTTGTTAATTCTTGAATTATTTTTGGCGGCATTTCATGTTGTGCGTTTAAAGTGAATAGGTGAAAAAAAGTGCAGCCAAATTACACAACAAAAACAGTTTTTTGTTTTCAATCTTGAATACCCTGAAAAATCAGAGTTATTCTACAATTTTATACAAAGTTGTATGTATGAAATTCCTTTGTCAAAAAATCTTCCAAAATTTGTACAATTAAGCATGAGCTATTACAATTAAACAAATAAAACAAGTTACTTTTAAACCATATTTATATAAAACAAATATTTTAAATATTATTATTTTTCTTCATTTAACCATCAACTGAATTGATTTAACAAACTTATTCAATTAACTATTTGTTTGATTGAATAATTTGCGTAATTGAATTAAGATTGTATTTTAAATACACTGTTTAATTTATTCAATTAAAAATTTAATCAATTTAATGCAAAAATTCAATCACTGTTTTAATCAATACAATTATTAAAATAATAAATTTTCTGTATTGTAATCAATTACGTTAGTAATTCATTCAATTAAAATATTGATTTTTTTTAAATTAATTTGTTAATTCATTCAATTAAAATATTGTTTAATATTAATAATTTTTTCAATTATTTTAATTGGAAAAAATCCTTGTTTTGCAATTTTTGCAAGTTTGAGTAATTGGTATAATCATTTCGGTGATAGGTGCAAAATTAAACAATTTTTTGCTTGTTTCAATTATTTTGGTGATCAAACCCGTTTTTTACTTTTTTCTGTGTACAAAATTTAACATTTTTACATATAACAAGACAATCTTTTTTTAGAACTTCTATATATCTTTGTTCGGGTTGTAAACGGTTTCTTAAAAATGGAAAAAATGTGGTACAGTGGCACACCAAAATTTCGACCACGTTGAAGGGTAGTCTTGGTGTGTTGACTGCGTAAACGAATACCTCAGTAGTGGCGCGAACAAACATATATGCGTTTTACTCTTAAATTCACTTTTCTTTGTAAGCATATTTTCGTAATGCACGAAATCTGAATTAAACTCGCTGATCTCGGCAACCGTATTGCTGGAATCAGTTTCATCCTCCATTTCTTTTAGTTTTAAATAATCTGTAATTTTGTTATTCTCACACATATTTATTTAATTTTGAATTGCAGCCAAATATATAGTTTTAAAAGCAATAAAAACTTAAGGCTGCTTAACAAAATTGATTTGATCAAATTTTTACAGAGTTAAAACTTTTCGGCGGGAAACTACACAGAATAGTTATCACAAAAAATAATCAACGATTGCACCAGCGTTCACTCATTTTCCTATACTTATGTATGTCGTTATTTTAAAAATGTTGATGAAATTTTGGTGCTTTATAAACAAGAAACTAATGATGTTTTCTTTTCTGACAATAATGTTCCATATATGCTACCATTCGTGCGGGTTTTTGTTCCATTCTAAAAATATATGCAAAAATGTGAGAAGTTGTCGTTTTCCTTTCTAAACATGTTGCAACAATAAATGGCAAATTTGTTCCATTTCTTACCCGCAGTTATAACTGAGTGTGAGATAATGCCCTTTTTTGCATCTGCGTAAAGTACTTTTTATGCAAGCAAGTATTTTTTTTATTAAGTTTTTCTTGTGTTTGCGGACAATTTGCGTTATATTGTGATTTTTAGTTATTTTGTGATGGATATAAAAACTTTTTCAAAGTTATTTACGGGAATATAAAATTTATTATTAAGATTTTTGTATGACGTGCTAAATTTCCAATTTTTCATATTTGATAAATACACTGAAATTTATTGTTGAGGGAAAGCTAGCTTCACTAACTTTTTGTTTTTCGTTTGTTTAACTTTTTTTATATTTTTTTGTCAACGTGCGCCAAGATAGCGTCGATAGTTATCCACGAAAACGCAAAATAGAGTTGGTGCTTTTGGGGGATGAGTAAAAAATGGGAATTTAATGCTTTTGGGAGTTTTGCTTTTGGGAATTAAAAATTTAGGAATTAAATAATTAGGGCGTTCAATTTAACATGAGGAAGTATGATTTTAAGCAAATAATTACTCAGAAATTGAATAAAAAATTAATAAACAAGAATAAAATTATAATATTTTTATTCAAATAATTAAATAAGTTTATTTATATTTAAAAACAAACATTTTTACTTATAATAAAAAAAGACTTCTTTTATGATAAAAAAACAAATCATAAATATTTAATAAAAATATAAAGTATGTATTAATAAAACCAAATTTGGTGTTTAATTTTTTTTTTGGGGTGAGCGGTAACGTCAAGGAAGAAATTTTAGTTTTCCAGATATCAGGTTTAGGGTAACGTCAAGGAAAAAACTGGATAGATTATGAAAGTAGACTTACTAAAAAATATAAATCGCTTTTCGTGCAAAAAATTGGCGGGCCAGTTTTCCAGAAATCTGGGTTCATCCAAAATGGTCAGTAAAAACTGGGATTAATTTTTTAAGGGTGTTAGAGGTAACGTCAAGGAAAAAAACTGGACAGATTATGAAAGTTGACGTACTAAAGAATATAAATCGCTTTCCGTGCAAAAAATTGCCGGGCCAGTTTTCCAGAAATCTGGGTTCATCCAAAATGGTCAGTAAAAACTGCGATTAATTTTTTAAGGGTGTTAGAGGTAACGTCAAGGAAAAAACTGGATAGATTATGAAAGTAGACGTACTGCAGTTTTTTTCAGGGACCGTAAATAACAGTTATTCGGAAAATTTACACATAAAAACTCTTCATGTTAGAGCCAACTGAGACTTATAGTGTCATATATCAATAGATTCGAACTGACGAGCTCTTTCAGAATCTGTGGTGATCTTAAAAAAAAGAGTTTTATGGATTCCGTCAAAAATAAAACTCATTTTAGGAGTTTTATTTTTTCCGTCTAAAATAAAACTCATTTTAGGAGTTTTATTTTTTTCGTCTAATATAAAACTTATTTAAGGAGTTTTATTTTTTCCGTCTAAAATAAAACTCATTTTAGGAGTTTTATTTTTTCCGTCTAAAATAAAACTCATTTTAGGAGTTTTATTTTTTCCGTCTAAAATAAAACTTATCTGAGGAGTTTTATTTTTTCCGTCTAAAATAAAACTCATTTGAGGAGTTTTATTTTTTCCGTATAAAGTAAAACTCATTTTTTTTCGTCTCAAATAAAACTCATTTCGCCTTCATATAATAAAACTCTTTTGAAGAGATTAATTTTCTTTGTTTACTTTTTTTAACAGACTTTTTTTATTTTTTTAATTTAACAAACATTATTTTTTCCAAATTTTCTGGTGAAAGATTTGACCGCAGGTCGCTCAATACCAACTTAAGAGCAGAGAATGCTCTTTCCACGCTTACTTGGGTTGCAGGAACACATTGCACAGTTTTTGCCAATTTATACAAGTTCAAAAAGAGGTTTATCAATCGATAACTGCCTTGGAAAAAAGTTATCGATTTCATAGAAGGCTTTTTTTCATCATCATTTTCATTTTCTTCCTCTTCTTGTTCCCTATCTACATCAAGGGAGTTCAAATACTGACCCAAAAGCGATGTTTGAGATTGGGATGTATCACAAACATCCGGCGAAGATGGGAAAACATCCGGTGAAGATCGTAAAGCTTCCTCGCTTGTGGACGGTCGATCATCACATTGGTTTTTTTTTATTTGCAAAAAGAAAAAAAAAAATAAGAACCATATTAAGAAAAATATTAAAAAAATATTATATAGAACTTACTTGCTTCTCCAGCCTTAAAATCTGGACGATCACTTCTTTGAGATGGCTTCGAGCACACATTAATTGCAAAGGCTCCTTGCTAGGAATGTTGGATTATTAAGCAGCATTTTTTCCGCCGTTCTAATTTATTATAAATGCAGAGCTGTCGGGCTTCGACTGAATTTCAAGCTTCATTTCAAGCCATATTTTAAAAAAATCGCTAAAAAATAATTGCTGTTCTTGCAGCTTTTGTGTGGCGATGTATACCGTCTCCAAAACGGTTAGTAAGGCTTCCATATTTTCCCATTCTGACTGATGTAGAAAAAGAGCGGCCTCGACATTTTTCAAGCAAAATGATTTGTAGGCCATTAAGCTTTTTATCATAACGTATGTTGAATTCCATCGTGTCTGTACATCCATAGTAACTTGCGGCAGATTAAGATTACTAGTCTTGCTCATAGAATGGTTTTGAACACATTGTATAAAAAGTTCAATTAAATGCGTCTTGTGTACAACAAACCTATAAGTAGGAGTCCGTAGGCCCTTCGCTAAATTTCGGACATGCTTCAGTAAGTCCTTATTAATTGCATCTAAATAATCCTTAACAACCAGTTGCAGTGAATGAGCAGCACACTTCAGTGATTGTACTGAAAACACGGTGACTTCTTGAAGGATGTCGCTAGAGGCTGTCTGATCAGACTCGCTTTCATCTTCCTCGCCGAATAAGCTTACCATTTTAATTAAATTCCGGCCATTATCCGTTGTAATGGTGTAAATTTGGTTATTTTTTCATTGCCAAAGATCTCCAAAACATTTTCAACTTTAGTTTTAAGATATTCAGCTATACATTGACATTAATAGTAGTTTGTCACATACAATGTGTAATTAATGTATTTACCTGTATGACGCTCCGTCAGCTCAATGCAGCCTAGCGTTTTTATAATAATCTTCGATTTGGTGAAAAACTGAACGTTTATACCCATTATGCTGCGTTGAAGACTTGTGGCCATGTCGATTTTCAAAGACAACTGGTTGTGATCAGTTGTAATTTTTGTAATGTTTTTGTTCGCTGCAATATAGCAAAGTTGTAAACCATTATACAAAAATTAAGAAATTACAACTCACCTCAGTAATAGGGGCCTTTATTTCCTGTTGATATTTGAACGTGGTAAAAATTATGTATATTCTAGGTGTCTTTTTTACATGATTTTTTTTTACACAGTATCCTTTGGAACGTATCTATCGTGTAAAAACAGGATTGGGTGTACAACAATAAGAAAGATGACGAAGCAAAAATCACACATTTATGTTTATTAAAGTCAAAGTGCATTAGTAAAGTGACCTCAGTACAACAACAATGCAACAACACAAAAACAACATGCATTTTGCAAATATCAAAATGACTTTACAAAAAATATAAATAAACAAAAATTAAGAAACACCAAACGACACACCACGAAGAAAAACACTGCCAACAGCTGGCCTTGTGAGCCCACCCCCTTACTGAATCATAATTAAAACCATGGCAGAATAAATACAAGGAATAATCATTGTAAAATTTGTTCTCAATTTTAAAACCCATAATATTACAACAAGCGTATATTATCACAACTCTCCGCAGTGAACATACCTTGTACTTATTTCACTATGAGTAAAACATAACTAAATTCAAAAAAGAAACAAAAGTTGGCAAATTAACGAAAATATAGCGGACCAATCTGCTGGTGTTTGATAATTGAAAACTTATTTGCTTGAAAATATTTTTAAATGCCAAAAACAAATTAATTAATTGCAAAAAATCATATTTTTGCAATGAACTTAGTGCGAAATAAATTGTATTAATATGCAAAATTGTTTCTGACGAAAAAAATAAAACTCAAACGAGACGGAAAAAATAAAACTCAAAAGAGTTATTTTTTGACGAAAAAAATAAAACTCCTAAAATGAGTTTTATTTTAGACGGAAAAAATAAAACTCCAAAAATGAGTTTTATTTTAGACGGAAAAAATAAAACTCCTAAATTGAGTTTTATTTTAGACGGACAGGTAAAACTCCTAAAATGAGTTTTATTTTAGACGGAAAAAATAAAACTCCTAAAATGAGTTTTATTTTAGACGAAAAAAAAACTCCTAAAATGAGTTTTATTTTAGACGGAAAAAATAAAACTCCTAAAATGAGTTTTATTTTAGACGGAAAAAATAAAACTCCTAAAATGAGTTTTATTTTAGACGAAAAAAAAAACTCCTAAAATGAGTTTTATTTTAGACGGAAAAAATAAAACTCCAAAAATGAGTTTTATTTTAGACGGAAAAAATAAAACTCCTAAAATGAGTTTTATTTTAGACGGACAGGTAAAACTCCTAAAATGAGTTTTATTTTAGACGGAAAAAATAAAACTCCTAAAACGAGTTTTATTTTAGACGGAAAAAATAAAACTCCTAAAATGAGTTTTATTTTAGACGAAAAAAAACTCCTAAAATGAGTTTTATTTTAGACGGAAAAAATAAAACTCCTAAAATGAGTTTTATTTCTGATGGAAAAATTAAAACTCCTAAAATGAGTTTTATTTTAGACGGAAAAAATAAAACGCCTAAAATTTTTTAGGAGTTTTATTTTTTCCGTCAAAAATAAAACTCCTAATTGAGTTTTATTTTATGATGGCTAAATAAAACTCCATTTTTAAGAGTTTATTCGACCTTTTATTTTTACGTTGAAAAATAACTGTTAAAGATTGAGTTTTTTTTTTAATTCTTAAAATAACTGTTATAAAATAACTTTTTTGATACCACTTATAACCGTTACGGTCCCTGGTTTTTTTTAAATTGGTGTCCTTTTTGTTTACCAAATGTGCTCTTTGTACTGTTCATTATCTGCACCACTAATCTACCAGCGTCAACGATTTAATGCACAGTGGGATTAGGTTTTGTTAGGTTTCTTGGGCAGCCGTCGGGAGGCAGGTTACTTGGGTCCTTCGCGGTTTTTACGATAAGTAAAACGTGAAGTAAAATTTATATGAAAAAGTTTTAAAAAACTGAAAAAACATTGTTGCAGAAATTAAAGTGCTACAGCCACAAATTTTAAAATATTTTATCGAAAGTGCTCTAAAACGAGCCTATAATCGCGAATGGGGTCATTTAAGTGACATTATTTTTCATATTTGGTGTAAAAAATTTCCATTTTTCATAATTAAAAATTTATATAAAAGCAAAAGTTATCAAATTTTTAGATTATGGTGACTTTTCGCCGACCCTGTATATCAAACAGTCTTCAAAATAGAAAGCTATTTTCCAATGTAAATTATTCGCCAATCACAGCATGTTCTTTAAATTGAATAAATTCTTAGTTATTAATATTCTCAGAAATTTTTATTTGATGTACTGTTGTGTTCAAGTAAGTGGAAACTTTTCTTTACAATGTTGATTTAAAGTACTTTTTTAGGGTCGATTTACGAAAGTAAAAAAAAACAATGTCTTTCATTGTCTGTTGAAAACTGTAGCGACCCTTCATCGCATCCTTCTGACTTTCACTCAAACATTTTGCTAATGAATTCTTGAAATCGTTTTGCTGATTAATTGTCATTTTCAAATAAAGAAAATTGCTACTAGCATTTGTTTGGCTGTCCCTTTCATTATAATAAATAATACAATACGACTAAACGTTTTTAATTAACCCATTTCTTACCGCCGTGTGTTTGAACACACGTTTATAATTTCTTTACTTTGAGGAATTATAAATCACAGATAAGTATAAAAAACTGTATGTGTGTGGCGTGTATATAAAAGTTTGGTGTCTTACCAACAAAAAAAATATTTTTGAAAATTTTTGCAAGCTTCCTCCCTTTCACAAGAGGGGGTTTAAAAAGTGTCCAAAAATAGGCTCTTTTTAAATCAATTATATTATATATATAAAATAATCTGAATTATTATATATGTATTGCCGTGTGTTACGATATCTCCAAAAAGCAACCTAAGGCCATTTGCCCATCAAACTGGTAAATATATGTGCCGCTAGGCGGCAGTAAATACCAGCGTGTGTTTCACCACACGTTGGTACTGAAAGTGAGATTGATTCGACAGAGATTTTCTTATATTTTCTTTGTGTGACTGCATTTTATGTTTTTTTTTTTCAATTGTCCTTAATACTTATTCTTCTAATTTGAAATTGAAGGGAACAAAATATTGTAATTAAAAATTGAATTTTATTTACATTGAAGAAATTTAGGCCTTATTAGCTTGACAAAAATAACATTCATAAATTCATCACTCTGGCCAAAGAAAGAACTACAACAATTGAAATTATTTAATTTGTTTTGTAATTAAGAGTCAGATTGGCCAAAATGTCACGCGAAGAGTACCCTACTGGAGCGATGATGAACATGAACATCAAGGTGAAAGAGCGTTTGCGTTTGAAACTGCTATTTATTTGTCCCCCGATATTACTGTCGGTGATTCGGATACGTGAAAAACAATCCGTTTCGGATATAAACTGTGGGCGATTTGCTTGAACATTGGCTACATGTTTCCTTTTGTTCCATACTCGTGTATCCGTTATTTTCAATAAAAGTTTAAGACTCGATGCATCCGCCATAATAGAACTATTTTCACATTGTGAACATAAAATGCAACGCAATTCTAGTTTGTCATTTTTTGTTTACCTCCCATTACTTGCCCTTCAAAATTGGTAAAAAAAACCTTGAAAAAGTACAATTCCCGACTTTGCATTCCATATACGAAATAATGTTCTGGTAATTCGTTGGACGGACAATTCTAAAGCTACACGCAAAGAAAAAACATGGTTGTGGTAAACATATTCTAAGAGCAACATATTATGATAAGATTCATGATTGTAGTCACCATATTAAGATTATTATTGAATCATATAATGGCTAAATATATTCGTACTACTACATCATAATATTTTTCCCTTAATCATATTATTATTCTGTTAATCATAATAAGTTAAGAAGAAATCATATTATTGTCATGTAAATCATAATAAGTTAAGAAGTAATCATATTAACATCATGTTAATCATAATAAATTTAGAAGCAATCATATTATGATACAGCTCCTTTAATAACTGTCAAACAATACAAAATAAATTAAAATATTTATGTAATGATTTTTTATTTTGTGACTTTTTACAATTTTTTCTTGATGTAAATAAAATAGCGGAGTTCAATATTTGTTGTTGAATTTAACTACGATATCTTGCACTATTAATTATAATTTTATTTTAATTTCTTTAAATTTATTATTTTTTATGGTAATTTATCTTGTTTAACCGCTCACATATAAAACAAACTACACAACTGATTCAAAATAATTTTACAAATGGCGCTTGCATAATATTATTAGAGTAAAAATAGTTTGATTGCATCTTAAACATAATATGATAAATGTATAGAAAGTTATCATGTTATGGCTATTAAATATCATGATATGGTTGTGGGTAATATAATATGTTTTGAAAGTTATCATAATTTAGTTGTTAGAAAAATAATTATTTTTCGGTCAACAATACTCAAATTTATAATTGCGATAAACATTGATATGTTTACAGTAACTATAATATTGTTGTTATTAAATAAAAAATAACAATTATTTGTGTACGACAACAATATATTGTTACAACAAACATAGTGTTGTTGCCGTAACCATGCGCAACCATATTTTTTCTCTGCGTGTACACTCGCAAATAATTATTACGCAATCGATCCAGTAGTAGCAGTTCGTGTTCGTGTTTAACAGCCCCTCGCCATCAAAAATTACAACGGGCATATGGATGGCGTGGATTTACATGGCATTGCGGTTGCCAATTACTCTATCGTCATTCGTAGCAAAAAGTGATAGTAGCCGTTCTAAGTCTTATGCATGGGTAGCACTGTGGTCAATTCGTGGAAACTGCATTTCTTCATAGCAGCTTCGCAAAACGCGAATCCTATCTTACAGTTTGACTTTAATAACTCGGTGTACAAGTGTCTGCTGCTTTCGTCGGAGGATGCAATAGACGGAATCGAACCTTCGCCTACAGAGGATTCATTCACTAATTGTTAGCAACAAAAGTTTTCGATGGTAGACAGCTTGCACGTTCCTTTCAAAAGCACCAGTCGTCGCCGCTGCGTTATGTGTACAGCAAAAGTCAACATATTTTAGTGTGAGAAGTGCAACGTCCACATACACCTATACAATTGTTCCACAAAGTCAAACAATTTTATTTACAACACCGTTCCACACGTTCAAGGAATACGTACCGTAAAAACATAAATAACTAAACAAATTTGTACACAACAAAAGATTGCAAAACACTTAACAGTACCAGCGTGTGGTCAAATACACGGCAATTTGCGGAAAAACTACTCGTCGAAAAAAAAATTTTTTTCAGAAAATGTTAAAAATGGTATTATTAAACGTTCCTGATATTTTCAACAAAAAATTTCAACGTTTAAATTTTTGGTAATTAACCGGTTAATGGAAAAATTCAAAATTTCCAAAAAATTGAACTTTGAGTTTGGCACTTGACCTTTGGCTTGATACGATTTTGACCTTGTAGTTCGTATAATCTGAATAGCATTTTTTGTTTGCCAGGACTAGCATTCAGGGGATGACCCCTACTAATGCATTGCATTTAGTTGGAGCAAGGAAAATAGGTTATGAGAAGGAGAATAGAGGGAGTAGTGTTTGTGAACAGTACACTTGAACTTATTCATGTTGAAAGTGAGAGGGAAGACTTCAGCAGGCATGTTATGCCACACACGAATAGTCCGAACAAAACAAGAATTTTCCTGTAATGCGATGTGCACTGCACCGGCCAATAAACCACAAAAGGATGGGCTCTTGAGGAAAAACGTGTATTACGAAAAAGCGTACGAGTTTCGGGAACGAGGTCTCTAATTTCATCAGAACACATCCCAGAGTAGTAACGATAAAACAGAAAATACAAGTCACATTTCGAAGGTGTTCAAAGAAGTCAATAGAATTGGATACCCTCCTGTCACCAATGAAAACATTTGCCCTCTCCTGTACGCGGTCGAGAAGTTTCAAAATTTACTTTGAAGCACCAGCCCACTTGAGAGATGTATTCCAAGCGTGTATTCGAAGAGTGAAGGAGATCTTACACCGTTTTAAAAAACCAAGGCACTTAAATGCTTATTTCGACAAATTTAATATATGTATATGTTCTGTCAACCTTGATCCGTAGCGAGATTTTTCGTCAGCACGCAACATTGAGTCTTTCGGGCATTAAAATCGGCCACTTGTCGCATGACCCCATTCCGAGATTATGCCAAGGTTTCGGCCAAGCATATCATTAATATTTTACCTCATATCACCAGCATTGGATGCGCTTGGTCTACAACCAAATTAAAACGAATGGCTAAGGTTGCTGTCATCTGCAAAAGAGTAGATAGGGTTGGAGGTTTGACATATGAGATCATTTAGAAACGAGGTCACTAGAAATAACGGAGCTTTCCGGCACCTCTGAATGAATCTTAAACTCGTATGACGAGACCACAAATAAAACAACACGTATAACGCGATCTCTTAGAAAGCACGATATAAATCGAGTACTGTGGGTCTTCTTTTTACGATTTTCAATGTTTTTATGGGACACCCATAATATATTACGACAATACTGTACACGTTCTAGTAAAATTCCAATGTATCATTTGGAATTAATTAAAGTACATTTTATGAATAATTTGTTAATTTATGTATGCGCTAAATGAATTTTATAAAATATATGCAGAAAATGGAATCTCAAAGCGAAAACATCAACATTTTACTCGCGTCTTATTATGTGTCAGTGTGTATGTTTTATATGAGTTTATATAACAGTGGCTTTTGTTGTTAATTAACAGTGTAAATAGACAAAAGTGTCAACAAATACACAAATACGTTATTTTTTACTTAAAATAGAAGGGGATTTTTGATAAAAACTTTTATGTATTTAATTATTTTAAAATAGCTATAACACGTCTCAACAAATTTCAAATTTTTAATTTTATCTGAGAACTTTCTATGTGATTTTTATTCTTTACCATTGATAAAAATACGTAAATGATCACTTTCTATCACATCTCAATTTCTTGAAAATCACTCATGTCTTAAATTATTTATTTATCGCAAATTTATTTATTAATTTTTTTCCTGTTTTAATCAAAATGGCATCTTTTTTTGGAGGGACTGGCCTTCTTCTTGTGCTTGAATTCAGGGATAACTTTAGTAAGGCTCCAACTCAGACTATGGAGTCATCAACAAATAGTTTTAACTCCTACTCCAACCCCTGAATTTTTTTAAGTCCGATTCCAACTCTAGCCTTGATGCTTAATGTATATGAGACTGTTCCTTATTTGACTCTAAACTCTCATTTTATTTAATTTTTTTTTAATAACTCCATTTTTCATTTGAGGGGCTTAAAGCACAAGGGATTTAAGTGCCATTTTCTAAAATTGAGCTTACATATGGAATTATTGGTGAAGTTCGGAGAAGTTGTTCAGAGCACAAGAGGTGACTTGACGTTAAAATACCTGCTTCGTTTGGAGCACAAGCGAAACAACCGCTATTGTCTCATTATTAAACATAAGTCACTTGAACCCCTTGTGCTTTAAGCCCCTCATTTCATTTATTAACTGAGACACATGGGTCTGCAATCACACTTGTTTCAATGTTTTAATGCGTTACCTTTTTGTAATGGTTGAATATAGCAAGAAAATTATTCTGTATAAATTTCTGATCGATCTTTGAACTCTAACACGGGCCGCATCAAGCTTTAATATAGTTATTAACATATGTAAAGTAGACTGGCCTTATTTTCTGAATTCAAAATTTTTAAAAAAGCAGACCCTGTTAAAATTTAAGCTTTAAAAAATTTTTTATGCCGCGAAATTTTGGTAAAAAAAAAACCTCAACTCCGACTCCACAGCCATAACACCAACAGTAATTTGCCAGTAAAATTCATAATATTGATAAAAGTGTTCTCAATTTCTATTACTGACTTACCCCATATTTTCAATGAAATAATTCTAAGGTGAGTTAAGAAAATGTTATGTATGGGACCAAGGAACGGAAAATGTTTATTTATTTTGTTTCTAAAAAAAATATTTATTATGCAAGTTTAAAAAATTCTACACTTTATAAAAACTAAAAAAAAATATAAGATTTATTGGAAAAACACAGAAAAATTTTTTTCACTAATTAAAGCATTAATCAAAATAAAAATCCGTTTTAATTAAAAATTTAATCAAGTGAATTAACGTTTAATCAAGTGAATTAACCGTTTAATCAAATGTATTAAACGTTTAATTAATAATATTTATTTGTACCAGTAAAGAAATTAATAATATCAATTAAACATTTAATTCATTTAAATAATCGGTTAATTCACTTGATTAAACGTTTAATTCAATTGATTAAATTTTTAATTTAAACTGATTTTATTTTTGATTAATGCTTTAATTGGTGAAATATTTTTTTCTGTGAAGCCGCAAAAAAAATAAAGTTACCGAAATAAAACGTTTTTTAAAAAACGTTCGTTGAAAGCACAGCTGTGCTCCTTTTTTTCTAAATTCGAGAGAGGAATGCCAAAAGTTACTTGTGTTTTTGACATATCGACCAACGAAAGCAACAAATAAAATACAATGTTGTGTTTTTGGTGTTGTTACTTGTTGTAGTATCGCCACCACCGTATACATGAATTCGCCTTGGTTTGTACAAAACAATTTAAACACATATGCTAGGTGAATTTATTACAGGTGGTCTTAAAAGCCCTTCTGATATCAGCTAAAATCACTGTTGGATGTCAAAATTATGTTTATTCTTTTTTATTATCTTTGTTTCTGTTTTGTTTTATTTCTGTTTTTGACATTGTACAATGATTTTACAAAAACAAATTGCTTGTGGTTTTGTACGAGTTGTACTTGTTGTAGTACCGAGATTACCTGGGATGAATTCGCCTTGCACATATGTATTTGTTTCAAAATAAAAAATTTCTTAAAACAAAATATCCCAGCAAACACAGAAATACTCCATATGTACTGCCATACGTATTGCTTGGATAAAAAAAATAATTGCGGCAATAATAGATTTCGTATTGCGAAAGATACTTCCGTCGGAAAGAAACGTGTCTCGATAGCAATACTCCTAAGCAATACGAAAGCGACTGTTCTAGATGGCGGTGCGCTTAATGACCCCAAGAAATATTGCCCCAAAAGTAAAATGAAAAACGGCCCCAAAATTTTACATGAGACACAACAACACGCGATTTTGGCGCAATTTTTTTTGTTTTTTTTTTTTTTTGGGTTATTTTTCATTTTTTAGTTACGGTGTTCTTGCATTTTAAGTGGAAAGAAAAATGACCCCAATATCAAGGAATGAAAAATGGCCCCAAATAAAATCACAATTTTTACTTTGGGGCTATTTTTCGTCTACTAATAAATATGCAAATTTAAAGAAATGAAAAATCATCTCAAACATTGTTACACAAATTTTATAAAATTCTATGTAATAGTTTCTAGGGATAGTATAAAAAACCCTAATTCTTATACCAAAGTAGAGAAAATCCTTGCGCGTTATGCAGAGATGCTTTAGTTAGCGAAGCCGGTATTTGTTATACCATAGAGGAAAAAATGATTGAGCCAGGCCGAAGGCCGGCTATTAAGAGAAGCTTTCCGGGGTGAAGCCAGAGTTCGTTCTACCATAAAGAAAAAAATCCTTGCGCATGGCCGAAAGCCCAACCTCTATGCTATCAATCATACGATTTTTAAAACCAAAACTGTATAATTATCCGGATTTTGAAATCGGGATTCTAAATTTGTAATTTTTAGTTTCGAGCAAATGAACTCCACCGAAAATGTTTAATGTAACTTTCTTTGTGTTCTTTTTTGGGGCTCAAATTCATTATAAATTTTGAGGTGATTATTCATAATGAAGAATAACCCCAAATTTAGGGGCATATTTCATTTTATTTTTACGGTTATATTTAATTTTTTGGGGTAATTTTTCATTAAAAAAATGGGGCCATATTGCATTATGAAAAATAGCCCCAAATTTGGGGTCAATTTTCATTTATTTTTTTGGGGCCATATTTTGCAGCGCCGCACTATGGGATTTCTGCTGCAAAAATGGCATTTTTTTACTATTACTTTTAAAAAATCTAATGATGCTATTTTAAAGAGAAGAGTCTGGCAAACCAAAAACTGCATTTCTTTTAAGATATATGTATATATATTCTTAGAAAAGATCGGTTGAAATCAGGTTAATGTTGTGAAAGGTAAATATATGGTAATTTTGTTAAAATTCAGAGATTTATATATCGAAGATGTTTCGAGCGGAAAAATCTGGGTGTCGACTTTATTTAAGTCCAAAGCCTTGTTTTTAATTTAAAGGAAAAGAAAAAGTTATTGCATACAGTGATGCAAAACGTGGCACAATTGGGCCATTTTTGGCACTTTTGATGGCCCTGTAGAAATCTATTTTGGCCCTTTTGGGTTAAGGAAACAAATATTATTTTCTTACTTTTTCGAACAATACTTTTATTTACGAAATGGCTTTGTTTTTACAGGACCAAATAAACCACACAAGCGGTTGTTTGTATGAAAATCAAAAATTTTAAATATTCACAAAAATATCCTTTTTGTTTTGTCAAACCTTTTGTTTTGTATACTTGGCCCTTCAAAGTAAGAACTGTTACTTTTATATGCACAGTTTAAATGTTGTATTGAATACTAAAATTTCATGTTGCTTTTGAGCAATGGTATTTGTGAATCAAAGTGAATATTGAAGTAAAACAAAAGCAGATAAAAACTTACTATTGGTTATATTCAAATACAAACATAATAATCACATATGTATGTATATTAAAAAAATTGTTTGGCCCTTCCAATAGTATTTTGGCCCTTTTAAATCGCCAAATTGGCCCAAAACAAAAAAACTCAAAATGCATCACTGATTGCATACATAGTTTGGGAGATATGAGTGCATCAAAATTGTCCTTAAAAATTCAGCATTGGCTGTTTTTGTTGGAGAAAAAGTCAGTTAGTTCGGTTTACCTCCGTGCTCTCAGTATAACGAAATTAAAGGTAAAAGGCTCTTCTTTCTAAATAGTCAAAAAAATTCACCAACTTTTGTCAATCTTTTAAAAAAATCCAAATTTAGTAAAAAAAAGTCACGAATATTGCACCCTAGTATTTGTAATAAAAAAGTTTTGCATACCTTTAGGCTTAACGGTTTAAAGAAATTTGAGTTATTAATTATAACATGCAGTCTACAACTGACATGAAATGCTTAACTTTAACACTAATATGATGTTAGCGTTAGGTATAGACTCATCATATTAGAAGTTTTCTCATGTTATAACACGGTTGTTAATGCAAATGTTTTAACAACGCTTTTATAACTTCAAGTTATAACAGCAAATCATGTCAGTTGTAGACGGGCAGTAACAACAATTTCTTAATAAATTGTTGACAAATGTTTTTAAAAGTGAATAAGATTAAAAAAAAAATAAACAAAATAATATGTTTTAATAAAAGAAAATGTATAGAAGAAAACCGCTTAAATTGAAAACAAAATTTGCAACCAGTAAACAGTTAACGTTAATAAATAAATAATAATAAATATTGTAATAAAATTTAAAATATAATTCTAAAAATGATTTTATTTTCTGTGTCATATAGTGAATTGTGCCCGGAACTTATTGATGGTGGTAGCAATGTCAATTTGTTAACAAATTTTATAAAACAGGAAAATTCGGTTATTGATGAAATTGAAATAGTGAAAAAGGCAGTTCAAAAAAAGGTTTTTGGTAATTTTTTAAATCGTTGGGGGAAGCGCGACTTGGTTAGAAAGTAAATACATCTTTAAAAAATAAATTAATTAAAAATAATTTATTTTGAATATAATGACATTTCTTTTCATCGTTTGCTTGAGTCGTCCGATCCATATATTAGTAGCTTAAGACGTCAACCTCATAAGAATATTGAAGAATTGGATGATGTGTTTAAAGATATGATAGTTAATGAATAAAATGCATTTCTTTAATTAAATATTACTAGTATTTTCAATGAGAATTATATTTATACGAAATTTGTTCATTCAGGTTACATAAAAGACGACGCATTTCAACCAAAATTGTTAGTTTTTTCTTTTATCAATTATTACGCCAAATTTAATCAAATTCTATTGACAATTGCGCCCTATACATTGAAAAGAAAATTACGTGGAATAATGGGGGTCCATGGGAGGTACCACTAGGAGTCGACGGATTTCAACCAAAATTTATGGTGCTCTTTTTTAGATAAACTTATGGACATCTGCTAAATTTTATAAAATTCCGTTGCGAATTGCGGCCCATACATTGAGAAGAATAATAAGCAAAAAAAAAATGGGGGTCCAAGGGAGGTACCCCTAGGAGTCGACGGATGTCAACCAAAATTTGTAGTGCTCTTTCTTGGATCAAATCCCTAGAAAAGGGGAAATCCCCTACTGTTGGCATCACTGAATGTGGGTGTATTCTTTCAAATAACAAACAAAAGTCCGACGATTTTCACCGATCGCTTAAAAAAGTCACAAAAATTGCAGTGCAGGTTTGTGATAAAATCTGCTGCATACATCCAGGCTTGAACATTTTTTTGCACTTATCAATTATAATTCTCCACAAATTTATTTTTACCGGCAAAACTGTTGATTATAAAGAAAACCGTAATATAAACGGATTAAAGAAATTGTAATTCTAAATATTTTTGAGTTTGTTTTAGCAAAATCGGACAAGTGGTTCTCGAGTTATGTTAAACAAAAAAACATCAAGATAAGGAAAAAATTTAAAATGTCATAAAAAAAAAACTGACACATACGAACGCCAAACCCTTTGAGGGTTTTACTATACTGACCTAGTACCATCACCCTGACTTGGAATTTCTCACCCCCCAGATTGGCTGTTGTACTGTGTAATAAGAAGTTTTTTTATTTTTAGACATATTCATCTATGTATGCTTAAAAAACAAGAACGTAAATTAAGTAAACTAAAATAATTATGTAGCTACCACCAACTTCTTTAATATGGGATCCATTATGAGGGTTGAGTAATACCTTGATTATGATTTTGCAGAACATTTTAGATTTAATAATTTTTATTTACGACGTACAAATATGTTAAAATTAATTTTTTTCCTGTCTAAAAAATAAAAAATTACTTTGATTATTTATTTTTATATGACAATTTGGGGATATTGATAAACTATTGCCCCAGGGGATATCTTCCATTTGTTTGCAGGGATTTAAACGTTGTAATATAAAATTTCATTCTTCAATACAAACTTAAATAAAATTTGTGCAAAGGTTTCTAAGAATGTAAGTCGTTTTAATCTCTGTAATATAGAATCATACTTAGCCACTAGATGAGGAAATTCCTTATTGTGTGATAAAAACCCCACACAAAAAAGGAGATCTTAAAATGTTACATTAAAGAGAGGTAAAGGGGAATATGTATAAGTATTATTGCTGAAATGCATATGCCTTTAAGAAATTTTGACAACGATGCAATATAAAATCTGTTGCAACCTTGGACAGATGGATTTGGAGTTAAATATAATTCCAAATTGATTGGTGAAGCACTTAATGAAATGGCAAATTCCCTCCGCTTAAAACTTAAAAATATACGTCTTTACAATAGAAAAGGTGGAACTTTTTTAACGACATCACTCTTATTATCTAAAACAAGAAATTTTAGACAAACTGGATAAATTTGGCATTAATTCCAACCAGATTTATTGAGTAACAACAGACAACGGAGCAAAGCATATAATATATCTAATATTTGATGAGGATATGTTAAATCAAGTCTCCAGAGGTATTTCAGAACTATATTTAACTGTCATACGTTGTGCTGCAATTGGCGGCATGGAATATTATAAAATTTTAAAAGGAAAAAAATAAGTAATTGCAGAGAAAATGCAAAGTTTATTCGAAAGAAATAATCAACTCTAAGCTGGAAGCAAAAGCATGGGTTGATTCCAATAATCTGTATACCATTGAAGTTGACTGGGAAAATATAAAACAATTTATTAACAGCTTTAATCCAATTACCAATGCTACTACGTTGTTAAGATCAAAAATATGTAGGTTGCAATGGTGAGTAGGGATGCAACATCGTTCTTAAATTCGTTTTATATTTCTTCCCCGTTTTAAGCAAAAAGCAACAAAACTGCCGCAGCACTATCGGCGTCTGCATTCAGTGAAAACAAAACAAAAATGAAAATTAATGCTTGTCAGAGAATATTTGTGTTGTTTATTGGCAAAGACCAAACGGAAACAATGTATGTGTTTGCCAAGCATTTTGTGTGGTTTATTATGCCCTCAAGCAATATTATTACTTTAGATAAATTGTAAGGAACATCCATTTATAGCAGAACTGCCATCATTGGTTTTTTTTAACTACTTAAGTATTTTTTTAAAAAATTAGGAATAACTACAGCAAAATTTTATCAACAAGATCAAACGCCTTTGAAAAATCATAAAAGATACCAGCAACACCACTAAATCCTTCATCTAGCCCTTTACATATGTAATTAACTACATTGACAACAGCTTCTTTAGTACCACATCCTTTTTTGAAATCATATTGGAATTTTAATTTAAAAGATTTTGTTAGTTGTGCTTAAATCCCAATTTGTATTCTTGATAAAAAAAAAAAATTTAAATTTATTGTTGTTGGGATAAGCTATTCCTATGCGCATTTCACTGGTTGCTTAGGCCAGATCGTCAGGAAACGCCATCCAGAGATTTTACAAACACTAAAGACATTAAACCAAATAAAATAGTTTGCTTTCATTTAAATATGACGACAATTGTTTATAATGTAATTTTTCAAATATTTTGTCAATACTTGGTACTAAAGCAATTGGCCTACAATCTTCTACTCTCGAAGCTTTAATTGTCTTAGGTATCGGCACAACCTTAGCCATTTTTAAATCTTCAGGATATGTAGCAGTGGTAATAATATTGCTAAATATTCTTGTAAGATGAGGAGATATAATTTCTCTGCATTAAAACAAAATTTTCTGTGAAATCCCATCATATCCACAGCTTTTTTTTTTAAAGCAATTTCTGAAATAGTATTCGTTATTTCAACCTCAACAAAGTTAAATACGCTTCTACAAGGCCCTAGTGTTCTTCAGCTATTACAGAATCTCCAGGTAGACATACAATTTCTCGTTTTAATGTTTTTGGGATTTGAAGAAAAAAATTATGGTAAATATCACTTCCTTGTTCACCTGCAACAATAGCAGCGCCAGTGTCGATAATACTTATTTCACCTTTAGTTTTCGACCTAAATTTTCATTAAAAAACCTGTTGAATTTGATTTGAAATATAATAATAATAATTGTTCATGCATAATAGACAAGCTTTTCTTATGACGCAACTAACATGCTTTATTATGCCCTCAACATGATATTTACCTTGTCTTCTCATTTTAAGCAAATTTTTCTTATACTTTATTAGGTCTTGATTCATTGATTTTGATTCATCCAAGGATTCAATTCATTTTTAATAAACTTTTGTTCTCTCTTTGCAAAAGTAGCATTTGCAGCTGCAGATGAAATAATCTGTGCTATTTTAGAGATATCATCAGATGAATACACGATACAATGACAGAAGGTTGTTTAGATGGTATTTCGCTTGGTTATAATCACAAACTATTTCTTTGGATTCAATAAATTCACATGTGTTAACGAGTGTATTCAATCTTATAGATATTATATTGTAGTCAGTTAAACTGCGTGCAATAGTATCTACGATATGACTGATATTACTATAAACATGATCAATAAATACATGTACCAGATTAAGGACGCTTTATCAAATGAAGACAATTTTTGTAGCTAAAGCGTGACGTTAAGTTAAAATATGCATTACCTTTTTGCAAACGCTAAAGTGCAAGACAATTTGCACGAGATTGTAAACAGGGCAAATTAGTGGTATTGTCCCGCTAGTTTTGTTTTTCAAAAACATATATCGTAATTTTTGCTTTTAATTATGTATCGATAATGAAACTGTCTTAAAACTATCTAAGTTATGGAACTATTACGATGTCTCTTTTTAGTTCCAGTAGTGGAAAAGCTTCAGATTTTTCTTTTAAATTATGCAACAATGCAAATTTTTTTTTTTTTAAACCTGTAAATTTAAAATTTATTAAAAACAAACGCATTAAAGAAATAAATTAAAAAAAATATCTAGCTCATGTTTATTTTATTGCTTGGGTTCACAGTGAGTTATATTTTACCTGAGAACATTGTGTTATCGAAACGACAACTAAATGATGTGAATATACTGATTGCGTGAAATCAAAATATTAGCAAGATACCCTTTAAACTTCAAGTTCATATGGTATATGTTCATTTCTTTTTGACTTCTAGCTATAATATTTTGAAAAGAATTGTTTGAATAACTGTGTTTATATCAATGTGATATTTTTGCATTTCATAAAATTCTGTGTTCGGTATTTTGGTGTTAAAAATATGGTCACTCTACCTATATATTTAGCTCTAAATATTGACTTGGCACATTATTTTACATTTTGTTTAGTCTGGTGTCAAGTTCAAATAATTTTTCTTAACTAACACACATAAAAAAAGTTTTCTTAATAATGCCCGTAATTTATGCCCGTAATTTCTACAAAAATAAATCTAGCAGTGTATAGAAATCGATGGTGCAAAAGCTGCCATATTTTAAAAGAAAACTGAAGGTTAACACACGTTGGCCAGACGTTAGTCGAAAAAGGTAAATTTAACTGTTAGGTACGAACACGACTAGCTTTATTTTTGTAGAAATTACGGGCATAACACAAACAACTTTTTAATTTATAAAAGCGTACGATTTCGTTCTGTTTGTGGATTTTGTTTGTATTGCAAACTTTTTAGCAATTTACCAATTTGCCAAACACGTAAATTTGTTTCGTTGACATGTTTTTTTTTTTTTGCACCTTTTAAACTTTCTGATCGATTTTTATTTGGTTTTGTTTTTTTTTTTACTTTTAAACTGCAAATATTGGATTCTTTGTTAACTACACGAAACAAGTAAGAATACTAAATTCGGCTGCTTTCAATCTTTGGTACTCTTCGGGAGGGGAAATTATTTGTGATTGAGAAATTAATCAGCGTAAAATCTGATATCGCAAATAAGTTTGTATCAGTGTGGGCTTTATATGAGAAATATTGTTAACAATGTACCAAATTTCAACAATATTTTATTATATGTTACGTATTTTGACGTTCTAAAAGTGATCTCCGAAAGTAGGAGTAACGGACTGTAGCTTAACTTAGAAGTGTTCCGTTTAGTAAAATAAATAAATATTTAAAATTCCAAGCAAACTTACATATATTTAACTGATTCTAACAGTTATTCAAAAATTTTTCTGGACTACTAGACTTATCTGGTGACTAGATATTAGAAGTTGCTTATAAGCAACTTTGGACCGCTAAGGGTATATTTAATGGTATTCATTCTTGAAGAATTTGATAGGTACTTCAATAAGTTATGTATGATACGATAAGAAACAGTTTTTACTAGTATTGCAGCACAAGTGGACTTCTCATTTTACACATTTTGATAGTTGTGTCCCGTCTTACAAAGACGGCATCGACCTTTTACTCCCCATACCAACACTTTAATAATATCTTTTCGAATTTGGTGGGTCAGGATTACTTTACGGTGCTTAAAACTAGATGTGGAAGAGAAAGAAGATGGAGACGACGCACAGTGGCTGAAAATCGTTTGTCATTGGCCAAAAATCTGTAACTTTTGAACCGAAGGAGATATTTTAGCGAAATTTTTAATCGACAGATAGATTCTTAAGCTTTCCCCACTTTAAATTTCATTAAAAATCGGTTGAGTAGTTATTGCGGAATTTAAGGGCAAAGTGGAACTTTAGATTTTTTTTTTTTTTTACTTAAGCGTGCAATATGGTTTTTTTATTTCTTTTAATTATTTAAAAATGTAATTTTTAGATTTAAATAATAATCATTAACATTTTTTGTAATAATACGACACTCAAAAAATTAAAAGTTTACACTATAAAAAAAATTTTAACATAAAAAAAAATAGTAAAATCCACTGGAAATTTTACTATTATTGCTGAAAAATAAAAAAATTTTTGCTTTCAAATTTGTTTACACTTATTTATTTTTTAAAACATTTCATACATATGTGGATAAAAAAAAACATTTTGAAAATAATAGCAGCAATAGATTTTAATAGCTTTTGTAACAATGTGAGTTTCTGTTTATTATTATTTTTATACCCTCCACCACAATTAGTTGTGAAGAGGGTATATTAAGTTTGTCATTCCGTGTGAAACTTTTTTATTATTCATCTCAGACCCCATGGAGTATATATATTCTGGGTGCTTGAGCAATTCTAAGTCGATTTAGCCATGTCCGTCTGTCTGTTGAAAACACGCTCACTTTCGTACAACTCAAAAGAAATGAAATTGCTTGTAGTTATCCTAAGCAGTTTGGGATTGAAATCCAGCAAAATCGGTTCAGTAGGACCAGAGCTATGAATCAAAATGTGGAACCACCACCTAAAAAAATTGATAATTTTGTAACAAAAAATAACATAAATGCTGGAACAAGGCACGGAATGCGATAAGATTTTGCAAAAATTTTTTTTATATGACTGGAAATCACGCTGTTAAACGCTAGCGTAACAAAATTTTGCACGTCACAGTTTTTTAGGGCTAGAAATAACACTGTGAAATTTCGTGACGATCGGTCCATAATTTACCTTAGGCCCCATATAAACCCTACTACCGGAAAACAGTTTAGTACGCCTAAAACCGTAAATAATTATGCAATCGTAACAAATTTTGGCTCGTCACAGTTTTATAGGACTATAAATGATACTGTGAAATTTCGTGAAGATCGGTACATAATTTACCCTAGGCCTTTAAAACGTCGCAGTTTTAAAGGCCTAGAAATGACACTGTGAAATGTCGTGATGATCGGTCCATAATTTACCCTAGGCCCCATATAAACGCTACTACCGGAAAACAGTTTAGTCGCCTAAAACCATAATTAATAACAAATCGTCACAGTTTAAGATAATAATAACATCATAATGATATTACTCCTTAAACATTTGAGCTGTCGGTGGAGGGTATCAAAGATTCGGCACAGCCGAATATAGCACTAACTTGTTTACTAACACAATGTCTATCTTAGATCTAATGAATTATAGTTATTGTTCATTTAATTGAAAGATTGATTGCAAATATTCCGTATTCTGTTCTGTGTTATTTCTGTTCTTTAGTAGTTTTTTGACTTATTCATCTTAATCCCGATGTTCCACTTTCCATTGATTTCGAATACTGGAGATGAACGGATCTGACGTTGCCAATAATATATGAAATAGATCTTTATTAGTGGAATTACGTGAAATGTTTCTAGTATTGTGCGCTCTATAAAATCTGTAATCCTTATTCCTTTTTTTCTGAGCTTCCTCTGATAAATCTCCAAGTGGCACCAACTGATATTTAATGACATCTTCTCCATGATAAAGGATTTTGTGAACTGTAGCAGACAAATTTCTCCATGGGTACTTGGTTGTATATATTTTTGCAGTTTACTTAGCTAAATTTCCAAATTTTCTAGAGTCAATTTCTTCATTGCACGCAAGTATTTCTTGGATTATTTTAAATCAAAAAATGAGGTTAAAATCAACACCTGTTATTTCAGATGCTGTTTCTGGATCTGAAAAGAATCTTCTTGCGGTATTGCCTGACCCTTGTTTCGGCTTTTTATATGTACTACCTGTATTATGTTCGATTACGATCAATTTTCCCTATATCATACAATTTTTTTTTTTGAAGACAATAGCACATGGTTTCAGTTACTTCTGCAAACATTTTTGAGGAATAAAAAAAATTGTAAAAAAACAATTTCAAAAAAAATTATTTTCTTGAGTAATTTCATTAAAATTACCTTTCTATCAGTGGTTTTACCTTCTTAATCCCTTCTGATTCGCAAAAGTTATATTCTACTTAAATTGAAATTTGACAAATATATAGTAGTTTAGAAAATATGTCCTAACATCTGAAATATAAATAACACAGTAGTCGCAAATATTACCTATTTAAAGATAACAAGACTACCAACCTAGCAAAAAAGCAAGCAGGTCATTATCGCTGATAGTTTTTGTGCAATGATTATTTCTTTCGGATTAAATATTAAAACAAACAATTTTTTCTGAATTAAAAAAAAAGTTGTGTTTAACAACATGGCACAACCACAATTACCAATATTTTGATCTTATTTTTTGGCTACCTTAGTTTTAATATGTTTACTATTAAATAAAACTAAAATTTTTGAAATCGGTGACGGTGCCGTGCTTGCTTTATTTTGTTCCAAAAGATTTCCGCTAGATCGCCCTCGTTTTCTTTGTATTGAACTTGAGGAGGGTGGTGCAGAATTCTGCAATTCATTTGCTATTTGCATCTGAAACTTTATTAGCGTCATATGCTTTACATTCGGCTGCACAAATTTGAGGTGCTTGCGATACAAAAGCCAGGAATTGGTTACTGCCGTTCGCAAGGCCCAGCAAAATATTCGTATGTACCATTTAGCAGAGCGATGATTTATCCTATACAATTCCATCAACCGACGGCATGTTCGAATTGGCTCATCTCCAAAAAACGTAGAAATTAACTGCACCAATTTGTTATCCAACCATCGAACTGTAGCAATCTCATGATTGGCTTCACACTTAATATCGTAGGATGTTCTACCAAGCTTTTTTAAATCGTCTTCGGACAGCATTTCGCAATTGCCCATTCGGTATTTCCTAACAGTACCGATGCAAAATATTCCAATTTCTTTCAAGGATACAAAAGACTGACTGAAGTAAACCAGTTGTCAAAATAGAGCTTGTAGCTTATAAACAGCGGATGCCAAATACAAAACGATATCAGAAGATATACCAAGATTATATAAAGGACAAGTTTCATCACCAACCTATAGCGCAAAGTCATATATACATAATTCTAGATGAGCTTGCTCGCGTGAACATTTTCATTTCCCATTTGTGAGGCTTAGCTAGGCTTACCACCTTTTAAATTTGCGAAAACGGGACACCACTAAAAGATCATAGAAAAATTCAAACAAATCCATTTATGTAAAATTACACTGTGCTAGAAATTCACACCTTTTTTTAGACAAGCTGAGTACTTGTAGTTTTTACCTAATTTGGGTACGCTGAACCCAGTGGTGCTAACCGAGGTAAGCTCTGGTTTTCGAGATATGCCGTTATTTCGAAAATGGAGGAGGTTGCACAACATATGTTCGCGTAACCCAAAAACGGTTTAGTTTATTAAAATTACTATAAAAAAAACCGAAATTCCGCAATAAACTTTTTCTAATATGCGCAGTCGTCTTAGAAACATAATTTTTTTTCGGAAAAAAATAATTTTTTTTATCAAAGTTTCGAAATGTTTGTTTACATATGTATGTACATATTCAAGTTTTTTGTTTTTTAGAAGTGAAAAAGAATAAACATATTATTTTATAAAATAGAAACTGGGAATGATTTCTTTTCATACGTTACTTTATTATATTCAACATTTTTTATTTTTCGAATTTATTTTTTGCAAAAAAGCTTTATAAAATACATAACTGAAAAAAATCCAGTTCTGTTGAAAAAAAAGTTTAGTACTTAAATAAGTGCTAACGCTCTCGATTTTTTCGATTTGTTGTGCCAGATAATAAAAAAGTTATTCAAGTATCGACGGGACACGGGACATTCCACTCTAAAACTGGACTGTCCCGGCGAAAACTGGCAAGTCTAGGCTTAGCAGGGTTATATTGCTTAAATGCTGATCTACCTAAAATTGTGTAAGGTATGAAACTATGAGTTTTCAAACACGTGACAATTTTAACTTACCTTTGTATGCTATTACTTGCTCATCAATACTTTGGTGTTCTTCTTGGGGTATGTCCTTGAGCAACGATAAAATTGGGCGTATTCTGTACAGCTTATCATAGTTGGCATTACCTTTTTAGGTTGCTTTGATTTATCAGAGAAATGGATATATTTTTTTATTTTTTCCAATTTATTGCGTGCTAGCGCATCAGTTATTGCTGTAAATTTTAGTTCTTGGGACCAAGCCATTTTGAAACTTGGATGACGAATAACACCTAAATATAACAAGATTCCTAAATACCGACAAATGTCTTGTTTAGTGCATTTGAGTTCTGATCCGGACTCTTGAAGTGCATATAAGTTTACCTCTCTTACCATCAATTCTAGCAATGTATATATATATATGTCCTTTATTTATTTAAACTAGATGACCCGTGCGAATATTTCGCACCGTAATTTTTATCAATGAAAATATTAATTTTTCAATTTCTAATTATATTTCGTCATTCATTAAATTTGATGCGGTGGTATGGGAGATATTTGCAACCGACAAAAAAAAAGTGCTTTAGAAATAATATTTATTTAAATATGTACAGTACTTATACCTTAATATAACAAGTATATACTTAAATATAATGTTCACGAGGAACATAGGGCGTTAAACCAATCATAAACCGTTTTTTGTCATCGTTGGGGGATCATTGTTTGAATTTATTAACGTTTCTGTAATCATTTAGTTTAGGAATGATTGACTGATTAGGCAAATGCACCCGATCCTAGTGTTGGGGCTGCCAACAAGCCTCTAGGCAGGTAGAACAGCCAGGAGTCACTGAGTTTCAGTGACTTATTTCCCGGTTGTCACATAATTACCTGAGACGCACCAATATTTACGTGCCATTCAGGTTACTCAAGCCGGCGCCTTCTCACATTAGCTGCCGACAAACGGGTGTTTGTACGACATTACCAGGGAATACTTGGTATAATACCGGAAGTTGTGAGCTGCTAGGGAAGTTCAACAATGGAATCGCTTCTTGCTATTCCCAAGTGAATAGCAGACAGAGAGCTTTCAACCACTGCGAAAGACCCCATCCCCCAATGCATCGTCAAAAAATTAACTGAAACACTGAGTTAGACTATTCGCTATTTGAACATCCTCTAAAGGCTTTTCCCACGGTTCATCCTTTTGATCAAAAGGTTTTTTTTTCTCCAACGTAACGTTGACAGTCTAATTTTTCTACAACAAAATGCTCAGGACCCTCTTCATTGTCTTCAGTATGTTCTTCAGTGGCTATTCTCTATTTACTCACCTTTCTCCAAAATTTCTTTCAAACCATTGTCTAAGAACTCTGCCTCATCATCTTCGCACTTTTCATCAAATCAAACTCCAAAACTGCTTGAATATCAGCTTCACAAAGACCTTTGCGAGCTTTGTTCATTTTTTAAATATGAAAACGTTTTTAGTACCTACCACCGTTGCCAAAAGTTGCTTATAAGCAACTTCAAGAAACAAAAAAATATTGCTGCGTAACAATAAAACTTTAACTCGTTTTCTTCTTTTATATATTTTTTTGCACTGTCTAATGTTAATATTATGCTTTTGTTTTTTTTAATTATGTGTTCCAAACAAATTCTACAGCTCCTCTTCACTTGACTTTAAGCCGTTTAATGCATTGTAGTTACATATGTTGATCGCGACACTTGTTTTATTTTTTATTGTTTCTTAATTCTTAACACTGTAACCAACCAACATTATGTGTGCTGTGATTATTTTATAACGGTTGTTGTAAATAAAACGGTGCTAAAAAACAATGTTGCTTATAAGCAACGTTGGGTCGAAAGGGTTAAAAAAAACTAGAAACAATGAAAAAAAGAAGGACAAAAAAGAAAAAAAAACCAAAAAATGTACTTTGGACTTTAAGAAGAATTCTTGAAAAAATGATAAAACACAGAAGTAAGGAGAAACATGTAAATCAATTAAAATTGACGATCGTTCACAACAAATAACTTCGATCCACCAAGTGAAAATACCATTTGGCTTATGGGTTTATTTTTAACTATTGACTGCCAGCCGTCGTCAATGACGTTGAGTGTAACACGACAAATTTCTGAAGAGATAGTGTGGTTACAATGGAAACTTGTCAAATCAACCTGTCCGCGAACGTGTGTTCAATTCCCCGCTCAGCCAAGAATAAAAAATTCCCTATAAATATAAATTCATAACATGTTGTATAGTTCCTTTCTTTATAAAAATAAATTAATTAAAATTATGGCTGTAGGAAAAATCGCCCAAAGACAAATGGCCCAAAAAAAATAAATGAAAAATCGCCCAAAAAAATTCCATGTAAAATTGGGCCTGAATTCATATGAAAAGTGACCCAAAATATTTGGGCTATTTTTCGTTATTATTGGGTGATTTTTCGTTTTTTTAAAATATTATATGAAAAATAGCCCATTTTTAATTTTTTAAATTTCGTCAAAATCTTACATACTATTTGTCTAAATCATTCATTATTACTATACGTCGAATTCCTAAATTTTATTTATAAATAACGGGACATATTGCGAAAAGGTGGCATGTCATAACATCCAGTGTCATAGTGTCCGTGGACAAACTCGAAAGCATAGCTTACAAACTCGAAAGCGTAGCCGGCCTTAGGCCGGCCGCAAGGATTTTCTCTTCTTTGATAAAACAAGTACCGGTTTCGCTAACTAAAGCTTCTCTGCACAGTCGGCCTGCGGCCGGGGGCAAGGATTTTCTCCTCTATAGTATAACAAAAACCGGCATCGCTAACTAAAGCTTCTCTGCATAGCCGGCCTTCGGCCGGGCGCAAGGATTTTCTCCTCTATAGTATAACAAATACTGGCTTCGCTAACTAAAGTTTATCTGCGAAGTCGGCTTTCGTTCGGAATCAAGGCAGGTTTTAGAAGCTTTACTAAGCGCAACCGGTACTTGTTATACCATAAAGGAAAAAATCCTTGCGCCTGCCCAAAGGCCGTCTGCGCAGATAAGCTTTAGTTAGCGAAGCCGGTCTTTGTTATATCATAGAGAAGAAAATCCTTGCGGCCGGCCGAAGGCCGGCTATTCAGAGAAGCTTTAGTTAGCGAATAGTTAAATAGTGAACAAAGTTTGGCGCAGCGCTCAAATAAGTATTACTGTCCATACTGCCGCTCATCTGTTGAAGATACAATGCAATTTTTTACATAAAACTTACATCTGTATGTTACTAAATGTATATGAATAATAAACACTGTTTTGCAAATTGGGTAATTTTTAATTTATTTTTTTTTTTTTTTTTGAAAAATTCGTTTTTTCTTTTTGGGTCATTTTTCAGTTTTATTGGGCCCTTTTTCGCGTCTTTTGGGCAAAATTTCATATATAACTTTTTGGGTCATTTTTCATGTTCTTTTGGGCGATTCTTCATTTGGGCGATTTTTCATTTTTTTTTTTGGGCCATTTTTCTTTGGGCGATATTTCCTACAGCCTAAAATTATATTTAATGAACTTTAGCCTGATAAAAATATTAAAATTTGGATTAAAACTAAAAACAATTAGCATATATGTACCTAAAGAACATTTTTTGCTGATACACACGGATTGACAAACTTATTTACCACTCGTGATGATGTACAATTTTGTTTATTTGGGTATTATTTTATGTGTATTTGTGCCGTAAATTCTTTGTTTTATAAAAATAATATAGAAAAGTATTTCTGTGTAAAGGCAAATAGAAATAAACAATTTCTTGAACTGCAACAGGATGTTTGTTTGAAAAGGAAGAGAAAGTGTTTACTTTGTGCATGTAAATATATATTTTTTTTTTGTAAAATATTTTGTCAGGTTTGTTGATAAATATTTTATTGGCAAATATTTTTTATTGAATTGCTATTTTTGTAAACTGTTGCTAAGTTCCGGTCGAAGTTTTAATTTGTATTTTGTGTTATGTTAATACGTACATTTTTGTATGCTACGAGTGTACCATAACAAGTGGTAAATGGAAGAATATTATATTTGAATTTTGAAGTCTATGTTGCGGTGTCGTCCGTCTTACTGTCAAAATCGGAAAAAATTTACTTGATGTCAGATTGATTGCAGCTCGCCTAGCTGTCTATAGAACAAAAACAGATATATGGGCATTTCCATTTTGACGTGTCGTTATATTTGTAACACAAAATGTAAAAAAATTAAATGAAGAAGTCAAATTTGTAAAAAGCAGGAACCGAAAATAACAGTTATATTTAAATTTTAAAACAAAAAAAGCATATAGAATTAAATATCGAAAAACCGATTCAAGTATACCATATTGTTCCTCATGCACTTGTCAATGATAAAATATATTGATTTTTATAATTTTGATTTTTTTATTTTCGATCAAACTTAACAGTTATTTTTTGATTATTATTTTTTTGAACAAAAATAACTGTTATTTTTTGATTTTTATTTTTTCGATCAAAAATAACAGTTATGTTTTGATTTTTATTTTTTTGAACAAAAATAACAGTTTTTTTTTGATTTTAATTTTTTCGAGCAAAAATAAAAGTTATTCTCTAAATCAATGTACGTGATTTAATAATTTAGTTGACTTTAAATTTTTATTTTAGTGTGTCATTATCATTGGAATTCCTTATGCACATTAAAATAATTATTAAAGTCATCTAAATTATTAAAACAAGTACATTTATTTAGAGAATAACTTTTATTTTTGCTCGAAAAATAAAAATCAATACATAACTGTTATTTTTGTTCAAAAAAATAAAAATCAAAAATTAACTGTTATTTTTGATCGAAAAAATCAAAATCAAAAAATAACAGTTATTTTTGCTCAAAAAAATCAAAATCAAAAAATAACTGTTATTTTTGTTCAAAAAAATAAAAATCAAAAAATAGCTGTTATCATCTGACTATTATGAAAAAAGGCATAACTGTGACGGTCCCTGGTAAAAAGAGTTTTTATATATACAAAGTAATGAAGTAGCACTGTATTCAGAAAAAAAATTACAGTAGTCGACGCTAAGGATTTGCAGATATAAGCAAAATCTGCGCTGGCGTGACGTTAAAAAACGGAAGTGGATTTTGACTTACATTAAAAAACTGAATAAGACTGCGAATTGAAAGATGTTTTATTTTAAACCTTTTATAGTAAACTTTGGACTAAAACAGATTTATTTTTCAAGCTATAAAATTTAAAAATCTTTGCTTGTTTTAAGGTATATATGGGCATTTTCAGCGAAAAGTCTATTTTTTAATGTAACGCCAGATTACAAATAAGGTTGTATTTTCGGACCATGTTGTTCAATCGTTATCCAATTTGTTACTAAATGTAGAGCTAGTTGCGCTTTACACCAAGATAAAATTTTTTGAGAAACAATTCAAAATACTTCTGGCGTTACGTTACAAAAAGTAGACTTTTCGTTGGAAATGCCCATATTTTCTGCATTACATAAGCACAATTAAGCAAAATTCGTATGCGAGAATTAGTTGAATTCAGAAGTGACGCCTATTGAGTAACTGCTCTGTTGGATGGGCATTGACGGTGAGTATCACAAAGGGACCACTGAAGGACCAAAATGTACTGTCTGTTTTTTTACTTCAAACTATTTTTACCTGATGATTTAATTCCTTAAAACAGGGGAAATCTTTAGACATTTACAACTGTTTTTAAATTTTTTTAAACCAAATCGATAAGGATTTTCACAAATTCGCTTAAAATTGACATTTGTGAAATTTGGAAAAAAATAAGAAGCAGGAAAAATGTCAAAAAGATTATTTATCCAAATCCTGAAAGAACTATCAATCCTGATCACAAAGCTATCTTCACTATGACACTTAGACACTGGACGTTAAGACATGCCACCCTTCATGTACCGTAAATATATGATTTTGCAAGTCACAAACAGTATTCTGATTGTCTTAAACTATATTTTCATAAAATCATATGTTGTTTGTTGTTTAATTGTTATGTAATTGACCGATTTCAAAACGATTGTTTTTAAAATGTGTGATAAACTTCAAGCGATTTTAAAATTAATTTATGAAATTTAGTCTATCGGCCTTTTCTTTTTAACAAAAAAATGCGACATTTTATTTAAAACAAAATGCAATTTGGTGTCTGTACCTTCAAAATTTCGCTCCCGAAAAGGGTGGCTTATTTTATTCTAAAAAACTCACCCTTTTCGGGAGCAACATTTTTAAGAAACAGACACCAAATTGCATTTTTTTTAAATAAAATGTCACATTTTTTTGTAGAAAAGAAAACACCATATGTTTTTTGTTGTGTATGTAATAATATCATAAACTGGGTACTAAGCTGAAAGCCGGTATAACTCAGGAACGGTAGGAGCAAATTCAAAAATATTTGTTTCTTAATTTTTATACCCTTCACCACAGGTGGAAAAGGGTATATATAAGTTGGCTGTAGGAAATATCGCCCAAAGAAAAATGGCCCAAAAAAAAAAAATGAAAAATCGCCCAAATGAAGAATCGCCCAAGCGAACATGAAAAATGACCCAAAAAGGTAAATATGAAATTTTGCCCAAAAAAAACGAAGAAGGGCCCAAAAAGAAAATGAAAAATGACCCAAAAAGCATAAACGAATTTTTTCCCAAAAAAATATAAAAAAAAATTATTAAATTTGCAAAAAAGTGTTTATTATTCATATAAATTTAGGTGACATGTCATAACGTCCAGTGTCGTAGTGTCCTTGGACACTTTTAAAGTGTCATAATGTCCATCGAAGACGAGGACGAGGACGTTATGACACTTTGCAACGTCCGCAACTTAACTTATAATCAAAAATGTGTAAATTTTTTTTTTAAATACCGTTAAAATTTCAAGTGATTTTTTTGAAGATACTTATTTAACCATAATATGGTTGTCGATGACAATGATTTGGTTAAATTAAACATAATATGGATAAAATATTTTTATAGCTTTTACTCCGGGTGTATATATTAAATATATATATCCAAAATAAGGATTTCATCTTCTATGGTATAACAAATACTGGCTTCGCTAACTAAAGCTTCTCTGTATAGCCGGCCTTTGGCCGGGCGCAAGGATTTTCTCCTCTATGGTATAACAAAGACCGGCTTCGCTAACTAAAGCTTCTCTGTATAGCCGGCCTTCGGCCGGGCGCAAGGATTTTCTCCTTTATGGTCTAACAAAAACCGGTTTCGCTAAGTAAAGCTTCGAAAAACTGCCTGGTTTCCGAACAAGGCCGACTACGCAGAGAAGCTTTAGTTAGCGAAGCCGGTGTTTGTTATACCATAGAGGAGAAAATCCTTGCGCCCGGCCGAAGGCCGGCTATACAGAGAAGCTTTAGTTAGCGAAGCCGGTCTTTGTTATACCATAGAGGAGAAAATCCTTGCGCCCGGCCGAAGGCCTGCGATACAGAGAAGCTTTAGTTAGCGAAGCCACTATTTGTTATACCATAGAAGAGAAAATCCTTATTTTCGATATATATGTATATATTTAATATACACCCAGAGAAAAAAGCTACAAAACCATTTTTAAAAAAATTCTACCGATATTATGTTTAGTTTAACCAAATCATTGTCGCCGACAACCATATAATGGTTAAATTAGTTTCTTGAAAAATAGTTTTGTTGTTTGCAACCATAATAAAACATGGTTTTCTCTGCTCTGTAAGATTATGGTAGAATTTTAAAAATAGCCCATTTTTTTGGGCCATTTTTCATACAACATTTTTGGGTGATTTTTCATTATGAAAACGAAACGAAACGAAAAATCACCCAACAATAACGATAAATAGCCCAAAAATTTTGGGCCATTTTTCATATGAAATCAGGCCCAATTTTACATGCAATTTTTTTGGGCGATTTTTCATTTTTTTTTTTTTGGGCGATTTTTCTTTGGGCGATATTTCCTACAGCCATATAAGTTTGTCATTCCGTTTGTAATTTCTACAATATTGATCTAAGACCCTTTAAAGTATATATATTCTGGGTCCTTATGAGGAGAGAACTTGATTTAACCATGTGATGTCCCTCTGCCCCCCCCCCCCCCCCCCCTTTCAATTGTTTACATATACTAGCATAATGCCCAATATGATTTTCGTTATCACCCTTCTTTATTATTTCATCTATTTAACGAAATAATTTTATCAAATAGAAACTAGGAATTTTTGTGTTTTTTGCTACTTAAAAACTCGCCAAAAAGATAAAAGAAAACAAACAAACAAACAAACAAACAAACACACAAACATCAAAAGTTATTACAACTCAACAGTGTTGAATCTTGTGAACAGTAAACGTGCCATATTCATTTTAATGATATTCAATTAACGTTCCTTCATGGTTCAGTTGTCTAGGGGGTGTGTTAAGTTAGAAACTGAGAGTTCCCTGGTTCGAATCTTTGTTTTTTAAAAAGAAAATTTTTTTTTAATATTCTTATTTTTTTAATGTTCTAAAAACGATTTAAAAAAAATATTTACCAGTTTTCGCTTTTTAAATTTTATTAATAATGAAGTTTTAAGTATTGTAAATATGTATGTATAGGTATGCAATAATTATTTAGTTTTTGTCTAGTTGCTCTGTATTTTGCTCGCACAATGGTTAAGGGTATATAAGATTCGGCAGTGCCGAATAAAGCACTCTTGTTTAGAATAAATTTATCTTTCAAACTGCATTGTGGATTTGTTTCATTTCATAAAAATTTTAAAAGTTAAAAAGCGTTATTTACAAAATTTATAAAAAAAATTCCGAAAAAATTTAATGTAGGGTGCATAAATGCATTGCAAAAACTTTTAGTCTTTGTACACCAAAATAAAGCCAAAATAAATTATTTCTTTAAAAGTAAAAAAATCTTGGTTTTTGATAAAGTTTTTGCAAAAATTCGACTTGAGCTACCTCTAAACCTCTTCGGAGAAATCTTAGAAATTTCTTAAATACTTTACCCTATAAGCTTTTAAATCATGCTTGAGCCCCAAAAAAAATTTTCTTGGGACACACTTCTGAAAGAGTTCCACAACAAAGCGCAACAATTCCACTTTTAAATTTTTTTTTTTTTTTGCTGTTTTTACTGAGTACTATTCTACACATTATAATCTTCATAGCCATTGTTTTAAAACTTACTAAATGTCAATTATTATGTTGTTATCCGATAATAAATCTAATAGTTCAATTTCAATGAAACACATCTATGCAACATACAACATCGGAAGGGTATTCGAAAATAAGTGTTGGTTTTCTATAAAACATATTAAATTCAAAACAAAAAGTCAAAATTGAAATACTATTGATATGAAAAGGTCGTAATTCTGAACGTAGTTTATTTTAAAACTTAACATTTTTATTGGTTTAATATCAAAATGAATTTATTGCTATGAATTAACCAGGTGTGATAAAGCCATATGTTTTAAAATAATAACATTAAAAAAACGACTGTTGTAAACAACCCTTCATAATTTAGTATGATATTTTAAATTTAAATCAGCTGATTTTATTTACTGAATATTTACCTAAAATAAAAATATTTTTTAGTTCTTTTATAGGAATTGATAAATTAAAGTAGATCTTACCTGACTATTTTCCATTTTTCAGCCGCAAATCACAAATAAATTTTATTTTGTTTGTTAACCAAACAGTTGAGTCCTAAGCTGATCTAATTTGACGCCGCAAGTGATTTGTTTCAAAAATTGGTAGCCGCAGGTTAAATACGGATGTTAGCCGGATAACACTATACCATCAACCTCGCCGGCTACAAAAACTAACGCGGCGCGGCTCAGCGCTGGACTCAAACATATTTTAAAACTATTGTAAAATGTTAGAACAATATGACAATATAACATGATAGCACACCTTGTGAATATCCCACATATACCTGATTTTCAATATTTTATTTTCTTGGCAGACAAAACTTATTTCTTAAATTTTTATATAACTTCCCCTTTTATTTGCGACTTAAATTCGTTTAAAGAGACAGTATTGATCGCTTTATTTATATATTTCCACGCATTTTGGTGTTTGTAAAAGAGACATGCATCTATAAAAATTCCCTTCTTGTCATATTCTGTTCCTTGTTTTGTATTAAAAAAAATAACTATCCATGCATCATACATACGTACAAATATATATTCCTTAAAAACCCATGTCATAAGTTACTCTTTATGACAACAAATTAAATAAGCTTTTCAAATAACACTGTGCATTTGTAACGCGAAATGAAAGAATACTACTAGTAGAGCACATCTGCCAAGAGGTTTTGAAAAGTTAGATCGGGTTTCCAAAATATGAGCCCCTAAAATTATTGAATTTTTTAAAAAGGCGTTTAGTATAAGTCAAAAAAAAATTTACTAAATTTACTTATGAACCAAAAAATAATTTCAGATGTTTTCGGTAGAACCGTATGGCGATCATTTTCTTAGAATTTATTAACGCTCTAACTCTCATTTTAAGGGGTAATTTTTGTCCTTTTTCCAAACTCTTACACAAAAGTAAACTAAAACATCACATTCTGCATAAAACTTCACTAGGGGTATTCAAAGACCAAAAGTTCGTGTGATGTATTTGAAATGGATTTTCGAATTTTTGGGCATTGAAATTTTTGAATTTCTTAAAAAGGCGTTTGGTACAAGTCAAAAAAAATATACTTAATGTCCTTCTGAGCTTAAAGACTATTTCAGACTTCTTCAGTGGAATTGTAATGCGATTCTTTTCTTACAATATATTAACCCTCTAACACTCATTTTAAGGGGTCATTTTTTAACTTCCATTTTTTTTGGCTGTTATTTTCCGTTTTAAAACGGCACTTTATAGGATTAAAATCTTCTACGAATATTTTCTGCATCAAGTTTCACCAGGGGCCTTTTAAGAGCAAAACATCATGCCATGTATGTAAAATGGATTTTCGAAATTCCGGGCCTTGAAATTTTTTACATACATTTACAGCCAATCCCAAGATGTCATACGTTAACGTTCGCCTAGAAAATTACAATTAAAACAAAAACAATTTCTAAAATTTGACTTTCACCAAACGCCTTTTCAAAAAATTCACAAACTTTAAGGCCCCATATTGCGGCAACCCGAGCTAATTCAAAACCATTTGGCAGATTTGCTCTACTAGTAGTCTATTTTCATTTCGCGTTGCAAGTGTTGAGGCTGGCTGTGATGATCCGAATTTTGTTGCACTGTGTAATATGCCGTAGGAAATGAAATTTCAAATTTTAAGGGTGTAATGGAAATTCTCAAATTTAAAAAATGATCTTACAAACTGGGCTTACGACCTACGACAAGTAATTTTAATAGTGTATTTTCCCTGTAACACTGTGCTATTATTTCTTTGTGTTTTGATCATTACAACGATAACGAGGTTCTCCTGCGTAACATTTTGTGTAATCAAGCGGCAAAGCAGTTTTACTAAATCCCTTCACATATTCAATTATTAATGCATTTAAACTGTAGATATTGAGCTTTAATCACACGCAAAAATAAAAATTTTTATATATTCTTTTTTTCTTTACTGTTAACAATCGGCTTCATCAATCTCTACAATCGATTTTTTCCTGACAAAATAAATAAAACTCGAAATTTAAACGCAACACAATGGAATTGGAAAAGAAAAACAGTACACATTTTCAGTATCAAATATATTTTTAACACTCATATGTATGAGTATCTACAGTTTTATTTAACAACAAAAAGTATAATAAACTTGAAATAAAAACAATTCAGTCTTATTGCTTTTATTTAAAAAAAAAAAAAAACACTTACAACAATATTAATGATCTGAATATGTCAACGAATGACAAAACAATAGAATACCAATAATTTGAAACAAGTAAAAAAGTAACGTCGCTCAAGTCCTACCATATGATACCCTATACCAGAACATTTATAAAAGACATTTTGACCCGGAACAGAATTATGTAACGAAGTTAATATCAAGTGTTCACGGCCCATCTGTTATTAGCAAAATCGAAAGTTGATCGCTGAAGTTCGAGTTTAATGGAAACCATGAGGTTGTGCCAACTTTAGCAAGCTCAACTGGCCTAATGGTCCCCGTGGCCTGGAACCCATATGATCCCGATATTAAACTGCTTAGACATCTCGTTATGAGATAAGCCGAAGTCAAGAACTTTTCTCGTTTTAGGGAGGAGGAATCCAAGGTCATACGTGCGTCAAGGCTATCAGTGTTCATATCCACAGCAGACTTCGATACAGCAGATAGTCTGAGCCCTTCTACAGCTTCCTTGATCGCAAGTATCTTCGCGATAGATTGAGGTTGAGTTACCTTGAGTGTACTCTAAAGTCCACTCCTTTTCGTGACTTAGAATCTAGAGCAATATTTCTCCACTATATTTTATGCATGGGTAATTCCATGTCAAAACGACCAAGAGTGGGACACGACCCCTTCCAATTTTAATGAAATTTGGTTAGAAGGTTGCTTTTATCTTCGTATATCAAGTAGTTTTCGAGATATTGAAGAAATAAGCTCAACACATTCGGCTAAATAAATAACTTTCGAAAAACAAATTTTAAAATTTTTTTTCGTTCATATATGTTCCTTATAAGATAAAAGCAACCTTCTCACCAAATTTCATTAAAATCGGAAGGGGTCGTGTCCCACTCTTGGTCGTTTTGACATTGAATTACCCGCATATGTATACCAAAATCGTTATAAAATTGTTTGCACGATTTAAAATATTGGGTCTATAATGGACTTTTGATAAATTCTGTACCTACATTTTTCAATGGCGGGGTAGCTACTGTATGGGTGATTTTTTAGCTATTATATTTTTGGCACCACTGGTTTAAACAGCTGACGCACGTTTAGTGTTTTGTTTCACTGTCAAACATATTCAGTTTGGTCTATAATTTAACCATGAATCGTCTTACAAACGAACAACGCTTGCAAATTATTGAATTTTATTATCAAAATGCGTGCTCTGTTAAGAAAGTTCATCGCGCGCTTATTGTGTTCAGCGACGAAGCTCATTTTTGGCTCAATGGGTACGTTTATAAGCAGAATTGTCGATATTGGAGTCAAGATCAGCCAGAAGCATTGCAAGAGCTACCAATGCATCCAGAAAAAGTCATAGTTTGGTGCGGTTTATGGGTTGGTAGCATCATTGGACCGTACTTCTTTAAAGATGATGCGAATCGTAACGTAACTGTGAATGGTGAGCGCTACCGTGAGATGATTTCCAACTTTTTTTTGCCCAACATGTAAGAGCTTGACTTGCATGACATGTGGTTTCAACAAGACGGTGCCACATGCCACACAGCACGCTTAACAATGGACTTATTGAGAGGCGAGTTCGGTGAACATTTTACTTCACGTTCGGGACCGGTCAATTGGCCGCCTGGATCGTGCTATTTAACGCCTTTAGACTATTTTTTGTGGGGCTATGTTAAAGCTCATGTCTATTCACACATTGACGCATTGGAAGGCAACATTGTAGCATTTATTCATGAGATATCGGCCGAAGTGTAGGAAAGAGTATGCCAAAATTGGACTAAGCGGATGGACCATTTGATGCGCAGTCACGGCCAACATTTGCATGAAATAATCTTCAAACATTAAATTATATGGACCGTACTAACGATTCAAATAAAGATTTCATGCATTTTTCTGAATTTTATGTGTTTTTTTTTTAACTTTCTTATAGCTCTTAAAAAATCACCCATTAGATGTTACTGGAGCATAATTTTATATCACTACCAACATTAATAAAAACTCATGACACTAATCAGGGCTGTCAGATATGGCGATTTCTCGCCAAACGTGGCGATTTTGAAACGTGTTTGGCGATGGGATTTCCCATTTGGCGACTGGCGACTTTTGTGGCGATTTCTGATATAACTGGCGATTAACTTGGCTATTTTTACTATTTATATTATTTCGGCGATTTTGTTTAACAGCTTGTTATTTTTTGTTATCATTACTAATAAAAAAAAACTTGCAACTTTTTTCCACATGATTTTTGTTTTGTTATCAGTTTAAGTAAATTTTATATTCAGTAACTTTTTAATTCTTATAGTATGTATGCAGGTCAAAACTCCAGTGATGAAATCAGTGAGGCTGAAGTGTACGATCTTATAGACTTGTGTACTTAATTTAAACTTTTTTTAACTGAATACTTATACGATCTCTATTTTATGTTATTTAAAAAAAAAATGACAGAAACAAAACAAAATTTACTTTGGGCGAATTTTTTGTATTTTTTCTCAGTTTTTGGCAATTTTTGACTCACATATTATACTAGCGTTTTTTGTATACAAAATTTAATTAAAAAAAAAAAAAAAATTACAAAAACTGAACCAAATTGGCGTTTGGCGATTTCTGACAACCGGTTTGGCGATAGAGCTCAAAAAAATCTGACAAACCTGTCACTAATCTCTTTTAAGTTACAATGCCGAATTGGATGTAAATGGGAACATAATTAAATAGTTTATGGGCACAAAGACTCTATTCCAAGAAAAAAGTTTGTATAGGTGCTAAGTAAAATTATAGATCAGATCTCACAATTTTTAATGGGTTATCTCTAAAATATCCACCTGTACTTTACGCACATGAAAAGTCAATCACTCAGCCAGACAGCTAGTCAGCTGGCCGGACGTGTATCGTCAGATTATTAAAGACTGGTTATTTCATTGTAATAAAAAATTGCATAATTGCAGCAAATCCGCTAACAACGGTTTAAAAGACTTAGATAAGTATTTGGAAACCCTGTTTTGCGGATTATCGTAAACATAACTTTCTTAGGCCCGTTTCAACAACTTACCGATAGCTAAAAGCAGACTTTAACCGGCCTTATAAAAGATGTTCCATTATTAAAACTTTACTTTAACCTTATGTGATCCATAATGTAGATTAAGGTTCATCCTACCTGGTAGGTTAAAGTAAAGTTGTAACAATGAAACACTTTTTATACGGCCGATAAGATCATATCTTTAGCTATCGGTAAGTTGTGAAAACGGGCCTTACATTGTTAAAACACCAAATCACCCAAAATTAGGTACATAGTAGCCGTCAAAAGGCAACTACAAAGAGTCAGTCAGAGGAAGAACGTTCTAAGTTGCTTACAAAATGATGCGACCGAAATTCTCGGAAGTGTATGTGGGAAATCTGAACGATAATGAAAATAAAAAGTTGAGAAGTAGCTGAAATGCATACCTATAAAACAAGAAAAGATAGGATCATAGCTCCATAAAACGCTCCAGAGCAGATAATGTGGAAAAACGTTTTAAGTACACACTTGCTTTTTGTAGTGGGAAAAGGTTTTAAATGTCATCGCGTTTTAATTTTGGGTACTTTTTAATGTAATTAAATTAAAATTTTCATGTGTTTAATATTTTATTAACTTTTCTGTGTCAGATAATAAAGAAATGATTTTTCGACTATACACGTGTTAAACTTTTGGATAGTTCGACATCAGGCAAGGCTGTGGCTAATGGTTTTTTAAACTTGGGGTTCACACCAGCGTTTAAAAACTGCAGTCAAAGTAGAAATACTGAAATTTCTTTCACTTTATCATTTGTCATTGGCCAAAAAAAAAAAAAAAAAACTGTCGTTGTCAAGCCAAATCAAAAAGCGACAAGTTTTGGTTTTGTGTTCGACAATTTTTACTTTCGCCTGCAGTTTTTTTAACCCTGGTTCACACAACTTTTTATCATTAACACAGAAAAAATATCTCAAGAAAATTTTTAACAACACAGTTTGTTAAAAATATAATTTTTGTTCAACAAACTTTTTGTTTGATTCAATGAAAAAATTTATCAAATATACACTTTGCAAAATAGCACTCAATAAAACATATTTAATAATGAAATATTTAAATATTTCTTGATATTCAATAAAACCAATATTAGAATCAACGTTAAAACAGTAGTTTTACAACGTTTGTCCATTTTATAACAGGTCATAATTCTCATTCGCTTAACTGTTTTATTTGGTTAAATATATTTCGTTTTGCCAAAGTCTTTAGAAAAAGTTTTCCTGATGATCTGGCCTAAGCAACCAGCGAAATGCGCATGGGAACTAGCTTATCCCCCAATAATAAATTGTAGTTTATTTATTAAGAAAATTAAAATTGGGAATTTAGCACATCATTATTAATAAATAAAGATTCTATAAACATTTTGTTTGATTTGTTCAACATTTCCAGCAATTTATTTTAACAAATCACGTAAACATTTTGTTGAATAAAATTATTTTGGGCAACAAATTTTTTTATTGATTCAATAAACTTGGTTGTGGACTTAAAATTCAATAACTATACCTACAAACATTTTTATCAATAATGCAAAAAACGTCATCGCAGAAAATTCAAAAATTTTTTTTTATCAAATATGCGATTTTCGTATTCAAATATGAAAATTATTTTTTTCTGTGAACAGTCACAGCTCAAAATTTATGAAAATCGTTTTTTTTCATAAAACAGTTCACCAATCATAAACCTCGAACGACCACGAAAATTTCGTTTGCGTCCCTGACTGCTTTAACGGGAAAAATACCGTTACTGTGGAAATCAATTTGACTTCAAAATTACAGCCATCTTGTTAAAACAGTATTTTGCCTCTTTTATTACGAGGGCTTTTTAATTTGCCGATTTTTGACAATTACAGTGAGTCTTCTTTTTGACCTACATAAATGAAAGTTATTTGGTTTTCTTGAAATTGGCTATGCTCGGTCATTGTATACATTTGTCCGAGATATTGGCATACTATGTTAACGACTATTATTTTTGGGTGTAACGGGAAAAATACCGTTACTGTGGAAATCAATTTGACTTCAAAATTACAGCCATCTTGTTAAAACAGTATTTTGCCTCTTTTATTACGAGGGCTTTTTAATTTGCCGATTTTTGACAATTACAGTGAGTCTTCTTTTTGACCTACATAAATGAAAGTTATTTGGTTTTCTTGAAATTGGCTATGCTCGGTCATTGTATACATTTGTCCGAGATATTGGCATACTATGTTAACGACTATTATTTTTGGGTGTAACAAGCGTTTGCACGAGCTAATAACATTGCAATCAGACATGGCAGTACAGATTCGTTGGAATTAAATAAAAACATTGACTGTTGAATAAAAATGTCATTGAAAAATAATCTTAAATTAAACTGAAAGAGTGTATACGGAGTGGCACTTTTTCCATTGTGTGGCATGTTTTCATGTATTCATATGTGGGTAGTTGTAAATTCGACCAAAAAATTAATAATAATGATTCAACAGAATTGATGATGACGTTAAAGAGCTTTTTTTTATAGGTCATGTGTGATGTAGTTCCCTGTTCCATGTTGGTTACGCTACAATTTTAATGACGTTTTCTGATTAATATTTTCGAATTTTTTTGTGTTTTAAAAAGGAATTAAAGAAACAAATTTTTCAAATAAAAGTTACGCACCCAATATTCGGTGTAGAAAGATTTTTTGCAAAGGCTTTTAGTTTTAATTTAATCGTTAACCAGTAACCTATTTTGCACTTACCAAGTGTACAAAAATAGAATAGGAAATAGATGAGCCATGCCTAATTTTGCGGTGAGAAAAAACAGAATTCAAAGCCGTACACATACATACCTACAAAGTTGTGTAAAATAAGTAAAGCGGCTTTGATCTTTTCCAAAAATATCATATTTTTAGGTAGTTTGTACCACATTTGGATTCTTAAAAAGAGTGGCACAAGCTTAAATCATAAGTAAACGAGGAAACATATGTTTTAATATCAATGAAACGGGCTTTATTGGAAAACAAATTTTAAGAAATAAATGTTTCAATATGATTTTTGCCATGTGGTCGCCACGGCTGGCGCAACAGGTGCAATCTGGAACACTCATTTTTAATAACTTTTAACTCATGGAATGTTGAATTCCAGGTATTTAATTGTTTGTGGCTTATCGACGTAGACAACTAGCTTAACATAACCCCAAAGATAATAATTAAATGGGGATGAATCACACGATCTTGGTGACCAAATAATTGCGCCATTACGTGAAATTATTTGTTTAAATTATTTTGTTCATCAAAGGCTCCGTCCTGTTGCAACCACATATCAGCAAGATTAAGTCCACGTAATTGAGGTTCGAAAAAATTTCGAATCATGTTCATATACCGTTCACAATTGACAGTAACATTCTGACCATCATCGTTTTTAAAGACGTATGAGCCAATGACTCCGCCAGCCAAAAAGTTCACAAAACTATAATTTTCTATGGATGTAATGGTGTTTCGAGAAAAGCTTGTAGATTCTCCTCACTCCATATGCGACAATTCTGCTTATTTACGTACCCATTCAACCAGAAATGGGCTTCATCGGAAAATCAAATTTTTGAGTGGAAATTTAAAATCAATATCAATTTGCCGAATTGGCTCTGGTGTAAGTCCAGAGCGTAACGACGTAGATGCGCTGTCAAATTAAAAACGTAAAAATGTATCTTCCTCGACCATGCACAATACACTTGATTTTCTATAGAAAAAATATCAGTGTAATAGTTAAAAATAAAAAAATACACTGATAGGTATATTTTTTTTAGAAAAACAAGTGTATTGTGCATGGTTTCAGATATAAACTCGAACATGAAATTTTGAGTTAAGTCACTTTTGAACTAGGTGTTCTATATGTTCATACATAAACATTATTGTTTGGAGGGGTTCAGATGATATGAATAAATTTAACTTGTGAAAAAGTGACAATCCACATGCCATTCTATAACAAGGCCCACTTCTTTACAGTTATTGTGCATTAATTACGAAGCTTTTTATACCATATTTATGTACAGAATTATGCCCACTTCTCCAATTCCCCCAATTCGGGACAGATGATGTGCATTGATAACCATTCTGGTTGTACCAAATTTGGAAAATCTTACACTAACCGTTCTTCAAACATAAGGAATTTTATTTTGTGCCACCCCACTTATCTAATTGCGCCCACTTTTTGACAGATGTTGCGTATTGATTACCACGCTATTTGTACCAAATTTTGAAACTTTCGCTATTACCTTTCTCTAGGTATACACAAATTTCGTTTGATTTTGTATGTGAGCTACCACGCCTACTTATCCACTCCCACCTAATTTTAGACTTATGTTGTGTTTTGATAACCCAGCTGTGTGTACCAAATTTCGACAATTTTTTCTCTTACCGTTTCTTAGTTATATATAAATCTTTTTTATGCCACGCCCACTACTGTAATCGTGCCCAGATTTTGTCAGATATTATGTACTGATAATCAAAATGCTTGTGCCGTATTTGGAAACTTTGGCTTTTGCCGTTCTCCAGATATATAGAAATCTATAATTCTTTGTGTGGGAGGCGCCACGCCTACTTCTCAGATATCGGCCATTTGTACACAAAATTTTAACAATTTTTTTCCTACCGTTCTCTAGATATATCCCACCCATAATTTGTCAGGTTTTGTATATTGGTAACCAGGATACTTAGACCAAATTTTGAAATTTAGTTATGTCCGTTCTCCAGATACACAGAAATTTAAATTGTCTTTGTAAGGAAGATGCCGCTGCAACTTAAAATTTCAAAAAAACATATAGCCTAAAGCTCCTTCCAGACCAGCAGTAAAATACTGTAAAAGCCTTCTTTCTGTAACGTAACGCTAGCAAGCAAATAAGCTTGTATTTTGGGCCCGTGTTTTTCAAATGATATACCTTTTCTTTCTAAATGTAGAGCTAGTTCGCACCAATCCGGACTTGCCTTCAGTCAAACAGGAATAATACCCAAGAAAATTCCCGAAATATTCCCGAAAAAAAAAATATCAAGAAAATTAATTTTCCCATACATTTTGTTTGGAGTAATTTTACGAGACCATCTTCATGATATATGACGTTTATGTTTACGTTACGTTGTAAACAATTATTTTTTTTTTTTAATTTTTCGCGACAATTGCTTTTCCACCAAATTTGTGTGACAATTGTTTTTTTTAGTGTGACAAAACACATTAAAAACTAACATCGTTTGGAATGCTGGTTCCGATTTTGCCAGTAAATGGCGATGTGTGCATAAACTTTTGACAGCTGATTCATTTGAACAGTCATTTGTGTTGTGCAGACGTGCATTGCGATTATAAGCATTTTCCTTCAATTGATTTCATAGAGGTGAGTTCAGTTTGATGAAAATCAAAAACATTTGATTTCATCAATTTCCCACTTTGCGTAAGCAAATGACAGTTTCATAAAACTAAGCAAAAAGTTTCCTTACGTTTAATATGGTTTGATACATATGAATTCATGCGACCCTTTCGCATTAAAAAAGTAAGACATATTTCTGTAAATACTATGGCTTAGGGCATCATATAGTTAGGGTGGTCCGACTAAACCTTCTAATATGTTTAATGTAGTTTTGTTCAGTTCCTGGAATAAAAAAAGTTATAAAGACAAATACATTGAAAACTTTAAAGGGTCATATTTTGTAAGATTATTAAGAATCGAATACAATAACAAACAATATATTGGGAAAAAACCTATTACAGCTCTTGTAAGTTCAGCGATCGGAAAAAGCAACGTTTTGCTATTCCTCTAATGCTGTTGTTTACATGAAAATAATGAAGACTCAGACAGAAAAAAAATTAAGGCTAAAAAATGCGATCCTTATGTTCATATGTCATCTAAGCGACAGCTTCTTCAGGGGGACATTTCATGATAGGAAAACAGTTTTTTTTTTCAATATTTGTTGAGTTATTTATTTTGGTTGAAATCATGTTGGAATAAGCAGGTCGGATCGTTACGGCAACAAATACAACGTTACAACAAAAATGGAAATTATATCACCTTTTACGTCAAAAAATACTTTAAACAAAAATCAAAGCGTGCCGCTGAACGTGATGAAATAAATAAATTTTTAGCCTTTTTATACCCTCCACCACAATTAGTTGTGAACAGGGTATATTAAGTTTGTCATTGCGTGTGAAACTTTTTTATTGTTCATCTAAGACCCCATAAAGTATATATATTCTGGGTCCTTGAGCAATTCTAAGTCGATTTAGCCATGTCCGTCTGTCTGTCCGTCTGTCCGTCTGTTGAAAACACTCTCACTTTCGAACAACTCAAAAGAAATGAACAAACTTGCTGCCAAATCGCTTGTAGTTATCCTAAGCAGTTTGGGATTGAAATCCAGCAAAATCGGTTCAGTAGGACCAGAGCTATGAATCAAAATGTGGAACCACCACCTAAAAAAATTGATAATTTTGTTACAAAAAATAAGATTTTGCAAAAATTTGTTTTATTTGAATGGAAATCATGCTGTTAAATTTCGTGAAGATCCGTCTATAATTTACCGTAAGCCCCATATAAACACTACTCCCAGAAAACAGTTTAGTATGCCTAAAACCGTAAAAATAACGCTAGCGTAACAAAATTTGGTACGTCACAGTTTTTTAGGACTAGAAATCTCTGTGAAATTTCGTGATGATCGGTCCATAATTTACGCTAGACCCCATATAAACCCTACTACCGGAAAACAGTTTAGTCGCCTAAAACCAAAATTAATAACAAATCGTCACAGTTTAAGATAATAATAACATCATACAGATATTACTCCTTAAACATTCGAACTGTCGGTGGAGGGTATCAAAGATTCGGCACAGCCGAATATAGCACTCTAACTTGTTTTATTTAATTATTGTCAATATCTTATTTATTTTAATTTAAAATTATCAAAAACTTTAATAAAAAAAAAATAGTCACAGCACAAAACGTGGACTTTTTGTAAACATAAACAAAACTTTGACATAAACCTAGACAAACAATGCAAGAGCAAAAAATCGTCATCTGGTGTAGTGCTGCCACCTGTTTATTTCACCATGGTTGAAATAGCTTTGGCCTAATAATTAAGTGATTTTTTGTTTTACAAAATATGCCATCACCGTTTTAACGTTCAACATTAACAACTTTACAAACGAAAAGTGAACAACATTGCGGCTAATAAACTAAGCTAAATAACTTCTGAAGCGACTCAAATACATTGACAATGCACAAAGCAAAGTTGATAAAAAATATTTAAAATTTTTCAAATTGCAATATTCCAATGAATTTAAGAGTTTTCAGGAATAATGTGATGGTATGTTTCATTCAAAATTCATGAAATGCTCAGAAATAAAAAGATTTTTTAGGAGACAAATGTAGCAAATACTGTAAGTGCTCTTTTAACATACGAAATCAACTGCATCGTGGTTATGGCAACATAAGAAAGGTAGATAGCAGGAAAATGTAAAGAAATTGAAAACATAATTAAAAGGAATACTTTTTAGATGTTAGCAAGTGATTAGGCTATAGTCGACCGTCTCCTTTTTCATATTCGCTTCCATTTTTTCAAATAAAACAACGGAAAGCTATAAAACAGCAGTGTTTCCATTTGAGCATATTTTTACTAGATTTTGCAGATGAGAGATATTTTCTCGTCCAAAAGCAGATTTTTAAACATAATTTTACTTTTAAGAACGGCAGAGTTTTTTCATACCTTTTTATTTAGCAAATTTTTAATATTTTTTATATCCTCCGCCACAATTAGTTGTGAAGAGGGTATATTAAGTTTGTCATTCCGTGTGAAACTTTTTTATAATTCATCTCAGACCCTATACAGTATATATATTCTGGGTCCTTGAGTAATTTTAAGTCGATTAAGCCATGTCCATCTGTCTGTCCGTCTGTCCGTCTGTTGAAAACACGCTCACTTTCTAAAAACTCAAAAGAAATAAACAAACTTGGTGTCAAATTGCTTGTAGTTAACCTAAGCAGTTTGTGATTGAAATCCAGCAAAATCGATTCAATAGGATCTGAGCTATGAATCAAAATGTGGAACCACCACCTAAAAAAAATTGATAATTTTGTTACAAAAACTAACATAAATGGTGGAAAAATGAACAGAATGATATAAGATTTCGCAACAGTTCGTTTTATTTAACTGGAAATTACGCTGTAAAATTTCGTGAAGATTTGCTCATGATTTACCCTAGGCCCCATATAAGCCCTACTCCCGGAAAACAGTATAGTAAGCCTAAAACCCTAACTAACAATGCTATCATAACAAATTTTGGCACGTCACAGTTAAATAGGACTAGAAATGAAACTATTAAGTTTCGTGAAGATCGGTCCATAATTTACCATAGGCCCCATATAAAACCTACTTCCGGAAAACAGTTTAGTACGCCTAAATCGGTAAAAAATAATGCTATCATAACAAAATTTGGAACATAAAAGTTTTACAAGACTAGAAATAAGACTGTGAAATTTCGTGAAGATCAGTTCATAATTTACCCTAGGCCCCATATAAACACTACTCCCGGAAAGCAGCTTAGTACGCCTAAAAACGTAAAAAATAACGTTATCATAACAAAATTTTGTACATCACAGTTTTATAGAACTAAAATGACACTGTGAAATTTGGTGAAGATCGGTGCATAACTTACCATAGGCCTCAATCAAAGCCCACTCTGGTAAAATGATTAAATACGCGGTAAACTTTCTTCCAGTTTACCTTCATATGGCCAGAAAAAATGTTTTGCAATTTTCTGATATACGGTCCATAACTTACCTTAGATTCCATTCTAGCAGCCTTCTGAAATTCACTGCAAACGCTTAAACTAATTGCACCGCTGTATTGAAATTTATGTTTCTTAATACCTGAAATCGTTCTGCAGAATTTGGGATGATTGGTTCATAGCTTACCATGGCTTTTATATAATTTGTTGTCTTGAAAATCATTTAAGTTCAGCTTAAACTGATGGGTAATTCCATGTCAAAACGACCAAGAGTGGGACACGACCACTTCCGATTTTAATTAAATTTGGTGAGAAGGTTCCTTTTATATTATTAGGAACATATATGAACGAAAAAAATTTTTAAAATTAGTTTTTCGTCAAATCAAAATCATATTCGTATGTCAAGTAGTTTTCGAGATATTGAAGAAATAAGCTTAACACATTCGGCTAATTCTGCGAAATTATGACATTTTGAACATGACATAACTTTCGAAAAACAAATTTTAAAAATTTTTTCGTTCATATATGTTCCTAATAAGATAAAAGGAACCTTCACACCAAATTTTATTAAAATCGGAAGGGGTCGTGTCCCACTCTTAATCGTTTTGACATGGAATTACCCTGATATTCTACTCAAACTTTTTAAAATTGATTCTGATTGTCGATCAATAATTTTATATAGGTCTAAACCGCAACAAATTTTAATGCAGATGTCTGTTTTTACAAAGATTATAATAATAAATAGACATCATACGTATATTATTCCTAAAACATTCGAAGTGTCGGTGGAGGGTATCAAAGATTCGGCACAGCCGAATATAGCACTCTAACTTGTTTTTTTTTATCAAAATAATGTTTGGGAATACAAAATTTTAATTTAAAAAGATTTTGTTAATTGCAGTTGTAAGTAGGTTAAGAAAAACAAAATGAAAACAAAAATAACTTGCAAAAGCATGTTGCCAGTTTAATTTTTTCAGGCCGTGCACTGCCAGTTGGTTATCAAAATAATTTTTGGGAATACAAAATTTTTAATTAACAAGATTTTGTTTGTCGTGCTTAATTTCCAATTTTTATTCTTGATAAAAACACTGAAATTTATTGTTGATGGTATACGATATTCCTATGCGTATTTCACTGGTTGTTTAGGCCAGATCATCAGGAAACTTCATCCAAAGATTTTAGCAAAACTGAAGATATTAAACAAATAAAAGTGCTAAGCGAATAAGAATTATAAGCACCAGTTTTAGTTGTAACAATATCAAAAAGCTTAAACAAAAATAGCAACAATAAACAGTGAGCTTATCTTTACTTACATTCCCCACAACAATTGGTTAAAATTCTCCCAACATTAACTGTAGTTGTAAGTTGGTTAAGCAAAAAGAAAATAAAAACAAAAACAACTTGCTTTATTGTTTTCGCAAGAAAATCAAAACATTATTTCAACAAACAGTTATGGCAAGACTGGAAAACTGTTTAAAAAAAAATCAGTCAGTTCAAAAATTTATTACACAGGGGTATACACAAAAATTGTTCAGATTTCTGTCCATTATTTTGGTTTAATTGATATGCTGATACGATGGCATCATTTGTTTTTTCTAACAACTCTAGGTTTAACCTTCACCTCACTAAAGGCATTTACGTATGTATTAACGTTGGCTAACAACACCCAGCCAGGTTGTACTACAAAATCAGTTTAAGGAGCAAAAAATTAACTGAAGCAAATTAAAGAAAAAAAAAAGCCAAAATGGTCACACAGGTTGGTATTGGTAAGGTGAAGGTTAGAGATAAAGTGCCTTTCAATATGTCCATAATTTATATTATTCTTTGTATTATTAGCTGAATATTTCACGAACGACCCTACAAACTTTAAAATATTTTCTGGATTATTACAGCTCGGCCCCCGATATCGATCGATTTGCGGCCCGCTAAGAATTTTCAGCACTATATGAACCGATTCTAATATCATTTATGTTTAACCCTTAAGCGAACACCAGGTCCTGGCCAGGCATTTTTGACTTTTTCCAGTTTTTTTTTATATAATTATTAAATATATTAGAACGAAACTTTATGTTTTCCTCAATAATAGTGTTTTTGACAAGAAAATTAGAAAAAAGTGTAAATTTAAACACCGTGGGCGTGGCAATTGGCCAAATAAAAATTTTGTGCATATTGTATCCACCAGGGCCTGGTGAGGCCCGACCCTATTATATTTGTACTGTAGTAAATAAAATCAAAACGAAACGTATAAAAAAGCATGCGCAACACATAAGAATCCTTTCTTTACTTTTTTTTCGAAAACTTATTCTATTTGACAGCAAAATCTTTCTGCTATAGGCATAAAACTCCATACATATAAATGTAGTCCCAGCCAGGCCCAGGGGTTCTTTAGTGTCAGTTTTTTCTATAGCCACAAAAAGCTCTATACAAAATACAAGAAGTCCCAGCCAAGCCCTGGGGCTCGTTTGTGTAAAATCATTTTGGTGTTTGCTTAAGGGTCAAACAAATTTGGAAAGATGATAAGCGCTGTAAGAAATTATTTTTGGACTAAAGTCAGTTAAAATAGCAGCACATTAAAATTGTTTGTGGGTTCAAATCCTATTCCGTGAAGAAGTTTGCATGGGGGACATGTGAAATTTAATTGCACTGTGTAACAAAAAAAAAAAAACCAGCCACAATACTTGCAACGCGAAATGAAACTAGTTTACTGGTAGAGCAAATCCTGCTCAAGGGTTTAAAAATGTTGCTCAGGTTTATGAAATTTCGGATCTTGAAGGTTTTTAATTTTTTGAAAAGGCTTTTGGAATAATTTGAAAGAAAATTATACTAAATGTTCTTCTGAGCTAAAAATTATTTCAGATGTCTGCAGTAGAATTGTATGGCGATTCTTTTCTTGGAATATATTAACCCTATAACTCTCATTTTAAGGGGTCGTTTTTGTGTTTTTTTCCAACTTTCACACAAAAGACAAATAGGACCCCATAAAATAAAATAAAAATATAGGGTTAATTTTTCTAAAAAAAAAATGCCATAAGATTTTTTTGTACAAAACCATTTACTTTAGAATACTTTACACTGTTTTGACTTAATTACCACTGCTTTTGTGAAAAAAATAAAAAAAAATATATGCTACTTTTCAATTCATTCAATATATTGCACGAACTTTTGGTCTCCGGAGACCTCTATTGAAATGGGATGCAGATAATATTAGTGGAATGTTTTAACCCTCTAAAGTGCATTTAAGTACACTTTTGTGAAAGTTGGAAAAATGTACAAAAATTACATTTTAAAATGAGAGTCGGAGGGTTAATTTATTTTATGAAAAGAATCGCCATACAGAAAAATCGCAAGAAGTACAGTTAGAATGTTTTTTTCTTTTTTGATTTATAACAAACGCCTTTTCATAAAATCCAAAAGCTTCACAGATTTGCTCTACAAGGAGTCTAGTTTCATTTCACGTTAAAAGTACTGAGGCTAGCGTCGATGACCCGAATTTTGTTGCACTGTGTTATAAGTAATGTTATTATGTAAGCATTGTCAGGGTTTAAATTTAAAGTTTCAATCAAAATAAAAGAAGTATTTTTAAATAAATTGATTTTTATTGCAACAGTTTAATGAAACTTTTGTTCTGCTTTTTGACGTCTAGTAAAAAAATTATTAAAAAGGAAATGGCTAAAGTGTCTTTAAGAAGTTTAAATGCAAGCAGACTGCCAATGTGTTTCCGTTTCCTTGGAAAAAAAACTTGTAACAAAAACTAAACTTTTTTTGCTCGACGTACACATAGAAATAGAATACGAAGGAAAACAAATGTTTGCAAAGAAAAAAAATACAATTCCGGATATACACGCATGAGTTACAAATAACACATAATGAATTGGATTAATGTATTGAAAAACTTCTTTTTCTAAAAAATTTAAAGGAAAATTCAAAAATATTTTGCCTGTGTTCATAAAAAAATTTTAAACTTAATAAAGTTTCAAAAAAAACTTTTCTATGAAAGTATTCCTTAATAAACTTTTGTTAATGAATACGAAGTTTTTTTTATCTATAGTAAACAAATGTGTTTATTATAGATATAGATAATTTTTAAAGAAACTTTTAAATATTTTTGATATTAATTTTGACAACAAAAATCGTAAGTATGATGCACACATTTATGAAGCCAGATAAAAATGGAAACACCTTAAGACCAGTGTTCAAAAATAAACATTAAATACTGTATTTGGGACCCATTGGCCTGCCTTAACAAAATTATGTCAAGTGTTTAAGATTCATTTAAAAGTTCTTTGTGCGAATATTATTTAGATATCTTAATCTATATAAAATTTTGGGATGGGGGTTTACATTAGACATATGGGCATTTCAATGAGAATGTCAACCACGACTCAAAAAATTAAAACGCTTGAAACTTTTTCCCAAACATGGTAGAAAGGAAAAAAACACCCCAACTTCACTATGCCGAGGTACTTATAGCTTAATACAATTTTTAAAAAGCAAAAAATAATAGTTTTAACTCACTTTCTCATTGTTTCATTTTTAGGAACTGCAATGGACAATTTTTAATGTTCTGCCGATTAAATACAGATACTGGCAACCCTGGAATTATGCTTTAAAATTAATGTTACAAAAACAATGAACAAGATCCATGAAGAAAGAACAAATTTGTAGTGCGATTAGCGGTATATTTTTGTGTCTGTTTTGGATGCTATTCTAATGTCACGTACGTGCTGCGAAAACATCATTTATCTTTGTGATTTGAAATTGGTCAGTCTTAGGTATTTCAAAATATAAGTTCAAAGCAAAATATTTGCTGCAAAAAAAATATATTGATCGGATTTTTTTTTTTTAAATTGGTATAATACCTATACAAATTTTTAAAGTTCGTCACGTACGATATTGTAAGTACTAAAATGCAACTTAATGCATCCGTAAATCGGATAGGGGCAAACAAATCTAATATTTTTAGTACTTTATATTACAAGATTTTATATAAAGGTATTATTAACGAAAAAATTTTGTTAAGACATATTAAGTATTTAAAAACACGATAATATTACGTTTAATTACATTTACATTAATAGAAAAATCGATTAAGCTATACAATTCATTCAAATTTTTGCATATTCTCCTCAAAGGATCAGCATAATTTGTTTGAATAACAGGAAGGTGCACAGGTGTTAGGTATCGGGTAAAACGTCGTGGAATATTAAAATTTATGTTACGAAGAAGGAAGTCGGAGAGGACATCGCCATTAATCAAATTAATTAGAAATGCCACATTTAGCATTGTCCTGCGGCTTTTTAAAGTAGGTAGTTTAATTCATGATAACCTCGCAGTATACGAAGGAAGATTCCCACCATAACGACCAAATTAGCTACTCAGGCAGAATAAGAGAAACTGCTTTTGAACGGATTCAATTCGGTCTATGTGCATATTAATTTCAGGATCCCAGACAATAGACCCATACTCCAAAATAGGCCTTACAAGCAATGTGTATATGTAGATGTTTCTTTACATTAGGATCTGTAAACTCTACACTGAAAGAAAAATGCTTCATATATTTAATGAATCATTTTCATAAAAAAGTTTTCCTTGGGTAAATGAAAATGTTCATTGTCTAAATGGAATTTCATAGATTTGATGAAGTATTTTCGTTAAAATCGCTTCATTAGATTTCGTAATTACGTTAAAAATTTTCATTGGATATATGAAAACTTAAGGTTGTCCAAGTTAAACAAAAAATTTTAATTGGGAACTTAAAAAAACAATATACAAACATAACTATATTCATAAATTAATACAAAATTATAGTTTCCTTAAAAACATGTTTAATTGTTATTTAAAAAATGTAAGATTTAATAACTTCATACATCTAATGTTACATGTATGCCATTAAATTTATGAAATCAAACAATTTTTTTATAAAAGCAACATATTTCAATAATTGCCTTCATAAATTTAAATTTTCATTATGACAATAAAAATGTCATTATAGTAATGAAACAAAAACTTTCAATCCACTTTCAATCAACGTTGTTATTGTTATTATGGACAATTTAATCTCATATTTACGGTCTTAATTGAGAAAAAAACATAGTTTTTTTATACAAAAACTACACTGCCCCGGTAGACTAGCTGGTAGTGAGCTAGTCTATCAGCACCGAGGTTACATGTTCGAATCCCACCAGAGACAGAAAAAAAAATAAAAAATAAAATAAAGTAAAATAAAATAAGAAAAAAGAAAAAAAAATAAATAAAAAAAAAATAAAAAAAAAAAAATTTTACTTTATTGAAAGTATTCATCCAATGAATAATATTCATGGATCTAATGTAATGTTTCCTTAAGTCATTTTAATGAAACAGGTTTCATTGATCCAACGAAGCGCTGCATAGGTTCCTTTATAATGCAATTTTTCATGGGATTAATGTCAAAATTCGTTAGTATTGCGAAGAAAATTCTTTCAGTGTAGGCCATCGTTTTTTATAAGCAAGCACACCACGAGCTTTATTAATCGTCATTGTAACATGTTTGCAGAAATCTAGCTTAGGATCAAGTAGAATACCAAAATCCAGAAATTCTCCTACTAGCTCTAGTTGATACCCATCCAGGAAATAGTGTAGCATTGATGTGCAATTTCTAGGAAATTGCATGTGCTTGAATTTCTTTTAAGTTTAGCTCCATTTGGTTATATTAACACCATGCGTAAAAGCTATTTAAATCCTGCTGCAAAAACGCCCCGCCCCATCTGAACATAGTTTGTAGCTGAGAAACATCTTAACATCATCAGCGCACATTAAAACATTACAATGCTTCATTACAAGTGGTAAATCGTTTATGAAAATCGAAATTGCAAAGGGCCTAGGTGATTTCCTTGGGGGACACCGGAGCTAACAGAAATTTCCTTGGAGGTGGTATTATCAAAAAGAACACACTGTATCCTGCAGGTTAGGTACGACCGTAACCAGCACAAAGCGTTACTAGTAAACCCTAATAAATTCAGCTTAGTGAGAAGTAGGTTATGGTTGATTTTATCAAAAGCTTTGCTGAAGTCAGTTGATGGAGATAACTGAATAATATTCGGCACAAATAACTTTTTTTTGGCAGTGTTGCCAAAACTTTGTGACCAAAAATGGCTAAATTTACGGAAAAAAATGGCTAAAAAATGGCTAAAAGTTTTTTTTTTAAATAAAAACTCATTAAAAGTCAATAACAAAACAGAAGTAATTCATTTAAAGTTGTTTACGATGATACTGTAAGTTAAGATCAATTTGTTAAATAAGAATAAACGTAAATTAATATTTTGATAGATATTTAAAAAATTAAATAATCGATAAATTCGATGTCGTTATTGTTCATCTCATAGGAATCACTCGTGCCTATTTGCTTTAAATAATTTGAAGGTAAAAGATAATCACGACAACATTTACCCAACACCGGATCTACAATAAAAACCAAGTAAGAAAGTATAGTCGGTCAACCCCCACCATATTAGATTAAATTTTCTGCAAATTTGCGACCTGTATTTTGGCACAATGTTTATTAGGACAGCCAGCCAACCGGACAAACATCGTTAAATTAACTTAGAAAGTGATTTGTAGTCTATCGGTATACGTAAAGTTGGGCTTGGGACCAATATTTTAAGGTGTTACAAACATCAGCGCAAATGCATAATACCCTCTCCACTATTGTGGCGTGGGTATACATATTTTATTGTTATGGTAAAAATATTGACCTAATTGATAAAATCGAATTTACGGTTGCTAAATGTAACCTTTTTTCTCAAATTAGTTTTAACGATGTTTACTTGGCTAAACTCCCTCTCTACTTCAGCATTAGACCATGGAAGTGAGAGAAACCTTATAGTCAATTCTGAAATTTCTAAAAAAAAATTGTTGCCGCCTCCATCTATTAACTGAAATACTTGCAACCAGAAAGAAACACAAATGTTTGTGTTAATCCATTTTATAAATTTAATGTTGGAATACTGTTCGTTTATTTTGAAAGATGTTTTATGATCATAGTTTATAGCGATTTTCAACATTTGTAAAAGTTGTGATTTAAATTAAAGGCGTTTTAATTGTAAAAAATGTTTATTTTTATAACTTTTTATAATAAATTCAAAATTATTCTTTTAAAAGAAAAAGGACAAACAAATTTTTATGGCTAAGCAAGTTGAAAAAAGGCTAAAAAAATGGATAATGGCTAAACTCAATTTTTAATGGTTAAACAGGGTGAAAAATGGCTAAATCTAGCCACTAAACGGCTAAATTGGCAACACTGCCTCATAGCATAATTCCTTTCGGGCGATATTGATTGGCCACGGCCATTGGTACACCCAAAGAAATTTTTTTTATATATGTGGTCGGGCTTGACTGACTATACTTTCTTACTTGTTTGTTTTAAGTTTCTATAAACAAAAAAAATTGTCATGCCATGTAAATACTATAAGAGAAAAATCTCAATTCGCAGATTTTCGTATTTTTTACATTCACCTCAAACTCACTTCCGTTTTATGTCACGTACGGTATGCACTTATTTTGCTCGTTTTGGGCAACAAGGTTCCGAATATAATAATTTTTTTTTTCATATACAGTACCCTCTAAATGAAAAATAATGGTAAAAAAATTTTTCAGTTTATACTATTTTTGCAAAATTTCTATCTCTCTGAAGGCGTACAAATGTCACGTACAATGACATGGAAATGCCCATATGGTTTATTTAAGACCTACCAGGACAAAATTGTCCTTAGATTGTAGTTATCGTAAAAGTTATTATCGACAATTTTTATGTTAATACCAACATTTATAAGAAAGTTATGGCATTGAAAGCTATTTTTGGAAGTAGCATTTGTATGGGAAACATAATTAGATGGTTTATGGCCCATCTCCAGAAAAAAACTTCCGAGGGGGCTATGTGAAATTGTGCCTCATTTATAAAAGGCTTGGCCCTTGTGCCAATTAGAACCTATGTACCAAATTTCATCAAATTATCTCCAAAGTTGCGACATGTGCTTTGCGGACAAGGTTTACATGGACAGACAGCCATCCGGACGGACATCGTTAATTCGAAACAGAAAGTGATTCGATCAGTATACTCAAAAGTGGGTCTAGGATCCATATTTTAAGGAGTTTCAAACGTCAATACAAATGTATAATACCCTCCCCACAATTCTGGTGTGGATATAACAAGTAACTTTTATTAAAGAAAGCCATATTTTTCATTTATGTTTCACATTGCATTTCAATCTACATTTGAAAAACATTTGAAAATAACGTTTGAAAGCAAGTAAATGCAATTCTCAGTTTCAAAATAATTTCCCTTTTTTGCTCAGAATGCTGTGTTTTTTAAATGATTTTCCAATAATTTTCAAACATTTGTTTTCTGAGAAAAGGTTTGATTTCAAATAATTTTCAATTTGAAATCAAACATCTGTGTTTGTTAGGTGTATTCGGATGTGTTGTACCTTTCAATGTAAATATTTTGTGGGGTATTAGATGAATATTTCTTGATGTACTTCATGGAATGATAACCTAAATGTTTTTAAATTAACCACTTATGTTAGTGCAGAGTAAAAAGCAACACTTAATACCTTTTCTGACCTACTTTGAGACTTTTATATGTTTCCATTCTTCCGACTGTGCAAAGTAAAATGACAAACAAAATTAAATCAGTAAAAATGGAACAAATTCAAATTGAATTGTTGCGTTTAAATTCCTTTTTAAAAATATTATAGATATTGACATAAAAAGTGTTTTAAAAAGGGTCTGCTTTGATTTCGCTTTAAGTTCTTCTTTTTCAACTAATAAAACATTTTCCAGGGTATTTGAGCCAAAAAAATAAATAAAAAGAAAACAGAAAAAGGTGGTAATGGCTTTCCGCAATTAACGCCTTTTATGGCAAAAGTAAATATTTTTTTACTTTACCAACTTTATGCCTCAAATCACACAAGTAACAAAAAGAGAAAACTTGAAAAAATGCCATTCATTTCTATTAAGTATCATAAGACACATTTTTGCCCTTTTAATGAAAGTGCCTTTTTAAATGTCAATAACTTAATCCAATATGACAAAGGTTTTTGGATATTTTAACATTTTTTAACTGACGTGATTTTGATGTCAAAGTAAAGTGGTGAATCCTTGAGAACAGTTAAGCTGTAGTAAACGCAAATATTAAGATATACTTTAGCTTAAGTTAAACAAACGTTTTACTTTATAGTATTTATAATTTTTTAATGAAAGAAATCAATTTCGAAATATATAACGCATAATTGAAATAATCTTTAAATTGCCATTGTGGTTTCTAATGAAATCTAATATATTCATCATAATAAGTGTTTAGGGATAAACTTTAATTTTTTAAAACACGGTTCTTTTATTTTAATCTTTTTTAAATAAAACACCCCTTTTTTTATATTTAAGTTTGTATTTAAATTCAAGTTTTTATTTCAGTTAATTTGTTACACTTTTTTTACGTTTGGTTTCTTTTGTATTTTGTTTATATTCAATTTTAAGTTTAAATTAAATTTTTAGTTTTCACAATTTTATTTTGTTTTATTAAAAATTTTACGTTTGCTTTTGTTCACTGTTCAAACTAGAGTGATTTGAGTTTTTAAAAAGGATGAAATTTTAATGTGTTAATAAAAGAAAATGAGAAAGAGAAAACAAAATCTGGGTGTCCAACCCTCAGAGCTAAACATCCCGGCCCCCATGAGTCGGTGTTAGTTAATACAAGACCTTGGTGGGTCCAGTAAAAGTATAACCCAAGGCCGTCTTCGGAGCAACGACGTTTCCCATTTCCAGTTCAATGGCTCCGTCACGTCGTATAAATGGGAACACATCGCTACCCAGTTCCAATTCAATTTTGGTGTTGGCTCGAGGGTCTAGGTCAGCAAGGGTGTCTTCGGTAAACTCCTCAAACGGATTGTCCTGGATAGGTGCTGAATAGGGTCGACGTGGTAACTCGTTGGTGATGAGAGCGAGTAATTTCTTATGAAATTTGGACCGACTATTACGAGCCTTTACATAAAATTTTGCGAATCGAGCTCCGTTCCATTCAACTGACGACATGTTAAGCTTTCTCACTGTAGATAATGCAATTCGTGAGGTGCTGATGGATTGATTGAGCAACGCTCTTGCTGATGCCCAGTTGTCCGACTTTTCCTGGGAGGCGAGTTGTACGGTGGCTGTTGGTATAAAAACGTTGGGCCATGTTACGGGTTCAATTGGTGTTGTTTGGGTCATTGTTGAATGGGTTGTGATAGGTCTTGAGTTGGATCTTCCTTCAGATTTTTTAACGTAGCAATTAGGTTGATGTTGGTGCATTGGGTCATGTGACTTTTTGAGTTGTGGGGCATCATGTAAAAGAGTATTATGACGTTTTGTGCATACTCGACATCCGAATTCATTTTTACAATCTTTGACAAGATGTGACCGAGCGAGGCAATTTATGCAGTACTGCTTAATTTTGATGATGTCATATCGCTCGTCGGCACTGGTGGAAAGAAATCTTTTACATGTCCTTATCGCATGATCCTCCTTACATAAGCCGCATGACCATTTCCAATCTGGGCATCTGGGTTGAACTTTGGATGACATAACTAGGGGGTAAAAGATGATAGATTTGAATTTTGTTAATGAATTTTTAATTATGAAACAATACAACGAGTTTAGTAATGGGTCGAGTACATGTTCCGTTTACAGTTCGAATGTCAGCAACCCTAATGTTGTTATCAGATCCAGAGTAGGTTTTCGTTACGCGGCCCAATTTCCATTCATTGGGGGGTAGATTTGTGTCTTTGATAACGACTAGGTCATTTACTTTCACGTTGTCCTGTGGAAACTTCCACTTGTACCTTTTATGTAGTTCGGCAAGGTATTCTGTTTTCCATCTTTGGCAAAACGAATGGTAGATAATCTTGATGCGTTTCCAGCGGTTGGCGAGGGTCATGTTTTCGTTGGTTAAGTCTGGTTCGGCTGGGGTCATTAATGGGGTACCAATTAAAAAGTGTCCAGGGGTCAATGGGGTCAAATCGTTAGGGTCATCGCTAGCAGGGCTTAGGGGTCTAGAATTCAAGCAAGATTCAATACGGGCTAAAATTGTGGATAACTCCTCAAACGTGACTTTCGTATTCGGCAATAATTTTTTCAGGTGCGTTTTAAAGGACTTTACGCCTGCTTCCCAGAGTCCACCCATGTGTGGAGCCCCGGGAGGGATAAATTTCCAGTTGATGTTTTGATGACTGTATTGATGAATGAGTTGATTTTGAAGAGTCTTTTGAAATTCTAAACGATCCTTTTTTAAAAGTTCTGCTGCTCCGACGAAGTTTGTCCCATTGTCCGAGTACATGATGGCAGGGCATCCACGGCGTCCTATAAAGCGAGAGAACGCCGCCAAAAAGGCTTGGGTTGTTAATTCACTTACAGCCTCTAAATGTATGGCTTTAGTGGCAAAGCAGATAAAGAGGCAGACATAACCCTTTGTGATGAGGCAGGCTCGACCTGTGAAGTTTCGTATATGAAAGGGCCCAGCGTAATCAACACCTGTAACGGTAAAGGGTCTTGATAGTGTTGTGCGTTCAGGTGGCAGGGATGCCATTATCTGACTTTGAGTGTGTTTTTTGTAAAGTACACATGTTTTGCAGTTATTTATGACTGTTTTAACTAAAGGCTTAAGACGAAAAATCCAAAATTCGGTTCTTATCAATCGGGTCATGAGCTGATTTCCTCCATGCAAAGTAATTTTGTGCACAAATTCTGTTATCATTCTGGCCAATTTTGATTCGTATGGCAGCAGAATTGGACAGCGTTCGTTGTACGTTAATGCTGGGGACTGCGCTAAACGCCCATTGGCCCTTATAATCCCATGGCGATCGAGAAATGGCGTAAGGGTTAAGAGTTTACTTCGAGGGGAAATTGGACGCTTGTGAACCAAAGCAGTATATTCGTCAGGAAACAAAGTTTTTTGTGTCCAAATAATTATGCGATTTTTTGCAGATTGTATTTCTTCTGGTGTTGGTTCTAAAGATGAGATTTGACTTCTTGGTATGGGTCTTCCGAAGCGTAAAATGTAGGCTATGACTCGATATGCACGGGGTAGAGATGAAAATCGGCTTAATGGGTCGTCTGTGTTTGTGACTGTTAGAATTTTAATTGTCTTGGCTTCTATATTTGTATCCTGAGGAGGGCGCGGAGATGGCCATTGTTGTTTTGGCAACTTTAACCACGACGGTCCATTCCACCATAGACTGTGTGATTCTAACTCACTTGGTGAACAACCTCTACTTGCTAGGTCAGCAGGATTCATTTTTGAGTCAACATGATGCCAGTTTTGAATCCCGACCTTTTGTATTATTTCCGACACTCGATTTCCAACAAACGTGTTCCAGGTACATGGCGGTTTCTTAAGCCACGATAATACAATTGTTGAGTCAGTCCAAAAGTGGGTTGCTACATTTCGAAATTCACAAGTTTTTAACAGACTTGATGCCAAGTTAGCTAGCAATACAGCTCCACAAAGTTCTAAGCGTGGTAGCGATAAGCTTTTGAGGGGGGCTACTCGAGTCTTCGATACCAAAAGAGTTGTGTGTATGGATGTTTCTTCATTTTGTATTCGAATGTACAATGAAGCAGCATAAGCTTTTTCTGAAGCGTCGCTAAAGCCATGTATTTCGATTTGACTTAAGGGTGTATATTTAATCCAACGGGGTATTTTTATAGTTTTAATATTGGGAAAATTGTTTACGAATATTTTCCATTTATGTTGAGAAATTGGTTTTAAAATGTCGTCCCAGTCTGTCTTATCTAACCATATTTGTTGCATGATAACTTTAGCGTCTATTATGATTGGAGCTATCCATCCACATGGGTCAAAAAATTTGGCAATTGTAGACAAAACTTCCCTCTTTGTATACGCTTCTTTAACTTTTATATCTGGGGCTGTGAATGTAAAGGAGTCTGATGAAATGTTCCATTTTATCCCTAGAGTCTTGGTCCCGTCATTTTCAGACAGATTTAACCAGTCGAGTGGTAGTAGAGTCTCACTAGGTAAATCCTGAATGACTTGTGGCTCATTAGAGTTCCATTTCATAAGATCAAAGCCGGCTGATTTTAAGGCAGAAGTTAATTCTTTTCTCGATTTGATAGCTTCTTCTATGGTATGACCTCCTGCTAAGACGTCATCCACATACATATTTTGTTTAAGAATCTTGGCCGCTAAGGGATGAGTCATTTGCACATCTTCAGCTAACTGAAGAAGCGTTCTGATGGCTAAGTATGGGGCACAATTAACTCCAAATGTGACTGTGAGTAGCTCGTAATCTTCTATGGGGTCATTTTTGGATTTTCTGAATAAGATTCTTTGAAACTTTGTTTGAGTTGGGTCGACTAGTATTTGACGATACATTTTTGTAATGTCGGCGTTGAATACAAAGCGGAAAAATCGCCATTTTGCTATCAGAAGAACAAGATCTTGCTGAAGAATGGGTCCAGGATATAAAATGTCATTAAGACTATTCTTATTTGACGTTGGGCTGGAGGCATTAAAAACCACTCTAAGTTTAGTGGTCAATCGGTCTGGTTTTATTATCGCGTGATGCGGCAGATAATAGTTTGGAGCTTTGTTTATATCCGAGGGTTTGATTTTTCTCATGTGTCCTAACTCAAGATATTCTAAAATAACTTTGTCGTATAATTGCTTTACTTCGGGTTTTTGGCTGAGTGTGCGTTCCATTCTTAGGTACTGAGCCATGGCAATGTTGCGAGAAGAGCCTATTTCTTCTGTTTTTTTGAAGGGCAGGGTAACTATATACCTTCCCGTATCGTTTCTACGAGTTGTTTGTTTAAAATTGTGTTCCACAATAGTGTCCTCGTCTGACCTCAAAATCTGTTTTGGGTTTTCCTCCACCTCCCAAAAGCGTGTGAGGATTCGGTCAAGGGACGATGTATTCAATAAAGAAATAGTTGTTCTGGGCTGAGTAGTTTTTGGTGTTGGTCCCCCCACAATCCAGCCAAATACTGTTTTTTGTGCCAAAAGGGATCCAACAGACCGCATCGGAGTGTCCATGCAATAAATCGAGGCGCCTACGTCGAGGCCTATTAGCATGTCGATGGGTCTACTTTGATTGAAGTGAGGGTCTGCAAGTTGCAATTTTGCAGCCTCACTGAGCTTTAGCATGTCCAATGTTTGAGGTGGTAAATTAGAGGGAAGGGTCTTGAGAACTGGGGCCCAAATTTCTAACTTAAACGATGTGTCCACCCGTGAGCAAAGGTTAAGCAAACATGCTTTAGTTGAGGTTTCAGAAACTGATTGGCTCAAACCAGAAACGTGAACTATGTTTCTTTTAGTAGGTAATTTCAATCGGTTTTTTAGTTTGTCCGATACAAAGGTTGATTGTGATCCAGGGTCGATGATGGCTCTAGCCTGGTATCTTTGACCTCTAGTTTCTATTTCGACAATGGCAGTGAAAAGCAACGTTTCTTGTTCTGAGTGATTTGTTGTCGATTGGCTATTTTCGCGTAGGGTCAGGGAAGTAAAGTTAGGAATATTTGATCTTGTAGTGGACTGTATGTATTGGGCTTGAGCTGCGGCACTTGTGCTTGGTTGCTCGTCAGCGTTATTTTGTGGCAAGTTTGTAGGCTGGGTCACCGTTGCCTTGTGCAACAAAGTGTTGTGTTTTTGTTTACACAGCCTACAACTGTATTTACTTGGGCACTCCCTGACACTATGATTGATCGACAGACAGTTGTAACATGAATTTGTAACTTTGACAATATGAATTCGATCACTTACATTTTTTTCTAAAAATGTGGGGCATGATCGTAGAGTGTGTGACTCGCGACAATGTTGGCACGTTATGGCGTTGTTATTAGCACTTCGAACGGGTTTATTTTTGCTATGACTTTGACTCTCAGAATTCGCAATATTCGTTTGGAATGAATTGATGTTTCGTTTACTTTGGGTGTTTTTTGCCACTTCAGACTTGGGAGGTATGGGTTTGTCCTTTGATGATTTTATATTGCCTACTGATTCTAGGGTCTTAAATTTGTGGGTCAAAAACTTGTCGAATTCTTGCCAATTGGGTACTTCGGCACAATCTTCACGAGAATTTTCAAATTCTTGAACAAGAGCCCTGGGAAGTTTTTGAGAGCAAATATAAATTAAAAACGACTCCCATGTTGAAGTGTCAATGCCTAGTGTGCCTAATGTCTGCCTACTATCGTTTATTGTTCTTTGTAATTTTTTGATTGAGGCTCCCGAATCTATAGAGACATGAGGCAGATCCAAAATAATTTTATATTGCTCATTAACCTGCATCCATTTATTTTCGTACCGGTCAACTAAATTTTTCCAGGCCATGATAAACCCATCGTTTGTTAAAGGGACGTGAGTGATTGCATCTCTGGCGTCTCCCCCTGTTTTTTGGGTCAGATAAAAAAGCCTTTCAACATTGCTAATTTTAGGATTTCTAATGTATATTGCTGTGAACAAGTCACGAAAACTCGGCCATAATTTATAATCCCCAAAAAATGTGTCGGTGTCGCAAGGAGGGAGTCTTATTGAGGAAACATCTCTTTCTAGCGGGATATTTGACTGACGTTCAACTTTTTCCATGGTTGTGTCCGAAAGCGCATGGATTTCAGCGTTGATTGACGAAAGACAATTTTTGTAAGCCATTAGGGCAGTTTGGTATCGCTCCCGTAATTTTTTTCTGTCAATTGGTTTATCACCATCCTCATCTATGTCCCTACATTCTTCATATGACCGTTTTACTTGGGTCCATATTGAGTCTAATTCTACTCGAATAATTTTCAAAGCGTGTACATTATCCTCAGCACGCGCTTCTGCTTGAATTTTCTCGAAGTCGACTAAATCGTTTGTGCAATTGACGAATTTTTTCAGGGACATATTTGTAAAGTAGAGAGTCAGAATAATAATAAAATTGAGTCAAAAAAATTGCCTGCTAGCGATTAAACAAATTGTGTCTTAAATTTTTTGAGTCAAAGAATGTATTTATTTCCCCGGTTATTTTATTTTTTTTTTTTAAAATTTGACGAAATGGTAACTCGGTTTTTATTTATTTGGATGGTGACGTCACGGTTATTTATTTTAATAATGACGTCACGTTTATTTTATGCGGCGAATAAAGCAAACACACAAGTAGAAAATAATAAATATCTTAAATGTTCTCTTTTGTTATTTAAATTTTGCTTTTATTTTCTTCTTGTGTTTTTTGTAGTAATTTTATGTTCACTTACTTGCTGACTGCTTGCTTGTGTTGTTGTTGTTGTTGTTGTTGCTGCTACTGCGCCAAAGAATTTGGGTCCCGTTAGGTTTTATTTTAAATTTAAAGAAGTTTTCTTCTTTTTTGTAATTTATTTTTAGGGTCACTTCAATAACTTTTTTTTTTTTGTTTTTTTATTTGAGTCACACACTTTTTAATTTAATTTTTTGTAAAATGAAATTTATACAAACTTTAGGTACCTATTTATTTATTAAAATTATCCGGTTCGTTTGGACCAAAATGTTTAGGGATAAACTTTAATTTTTTAAAACACGGTTCTTTTATTTTAATCTTTTTTAAATAAAACACCCCTTTTTTTATATTTAAGTTTGTATTTAAATTCAAGTTTTTATTTCAGTTAATTTGTTACACTTTTTTTACGTTTGGTTTCTTTTGTATTTTGTTTATATTCAATTTTAAGTTTAAATTAAATTTTTAGTTTTCACAATTTTATTTTGTTTTATTAAAAATTTTACGTTTGCTTTTGTTCACTGTTCAAACTAGAGTGATTTGAGTTTTTAAAAAGGATGAAATTTTAATGTGTTAATAAAAGAAAATGAGAAAGAGAAAACAAAATCTGGGTGTCCAACCCTCAGAGCTAAACAATAAGAATGGGGGCATATGGATTTTTGTCATTCGGTTTGTAGTGCATCGACTCAATTATCTTGTGAAACTCATCTGTCCGCCTGTTTACTGAAACGACTAATCCGAAATAGAGAACTTGAGAAGATACAATTTTTCAATTAGTGTTTCGTTTGATATTAAAAATAAACCAAATCGTTCTATACTTTTACACAGCCCTAGTATAAAATAGTTAAAGTAATACACAGGGTGGCTCATAACGAACGTTATGATTTAATTGCGCAACTAATTTTTTTGTTAACTTTTGTTTTTCACAATTAACTTGGGAAACTTGGGAAATTTATGATGGAAAAACTAAGTTTCAAGTTTTTCAATGTTATTTAAAAAGTTAGCACACACAAAAAAATCAATGTAAAATCGTCGAAAACATGGTTGATTTCACATTTTTCTGCAGTGATTTTGCTTCATAGTTACTTCATGTTAATTTAACATGAGTTTACACAACTTGCGAAAAACATTTATTTATAAATAACATTCTAGCAAATTTAAAGCAAAATTATATTAATATGCAAATAAGACTAGCAATCAGGTTGACACAACGTGAATTTCATGTAGAATCAATTTTATATTACTGTTAAATAACAGTGACAAGAAGATTGACTGACATCATATGAGGGCACATGGGTTTAAAGTGACTAATATTAGCTCTGTTTCTTTACTCTACTTTGGGATCCCTTCTTAAAAAGTAACCATTGCATTGCACAAATCAAATACTATGTGCAATAAGATGAAATATATGTTTTGACAGCAAGTGCTACTATAAGTCGCAGAATATTAGCTCAGAACTTCTCTCAATTCACGCAAAAATTTAGTTTAATATTTGCTTAGAGCAAACGGGATTTAAGTGCTCGTATACTTCTTGAGCTCCAAGCGAAACAGGTATTTTAATGACAAGTGCTAGAATGGGTTGCCAGATATCGCTACCGGATGAGAATTCTACATTTACCTCTTGGGCTCTAAATTTCTCTGAACTACACCTATTAATTTTTTTGTGTAAGCTCAATTAAAAAAAATCACTTTAGTTATGTTAAAGCTCCTCATAAGTATTTATTTTAGAATAATTCTAAACACTTATCACCCTCAGAACCAGAGACACAGATAATAATTGTTATTAATTTCACTGTTACGCATGTTTCACTTTTGTTGTAAAAGACACCAATAATTTGTATAAGAGATCAATAATTTTAACAACTAGAATTCGGGAATTTTTTAGTTCTTATTATATTATTTTTTAAACATGAAAATAAGAAAATGTAGATGCACAGAAACAATTATGTACAGGCGCGGATCCAGCTTGAGCTTTACGGGGGGGAAATTTTGTATGATACAAAAAGTAAAAAATTTGATTTTTTAAAGTTTATTAAAAACAATATGTGTATATTATATAAAAAAAAAAACTCAACAAAAATATTAAATAAAATATAAGATCAGTTCAATATACATTAATATTTTTAAATAAGCAATTTTTGATTTTCTTGTGAGGCAAATTTAGACAATACAGTATGTCTTCTGTCATTGTTGATCTGAGTCATGTTTTTATTCGACGAAGGGTAGGAAATGACCTCCCGCTCGTAGCTTTACTGACGAGCATTGAAACGAACATTTGAAATATTTTTCTTAGATTTGGGTAGATATCTTCATCACAGTTTATTAAAGCATTTTCAACGTTATCTGACAGATCAGGCTCAAGTTTAGATGTTAGTAGGTGTTTATTTCTTTTATCAAATATAATCAGCTCATCAGCTAGTTGTGGTTTTAACAGTTTTATATCTGTATATGACTTGATTACACTTTGAGGTATAAGTTTAGGTATGTTCACTATTGGGAAAGGTGTTTTGAGATCTTCTAAAATAAATTCAATAAGAGGAATGTAACAACTCGGTAGTAATCTTCAACATTTGGGATGTGATTATTTCGTTCAAATCTTGTCTTTTCGATTGGAACCTCGATTTGAACGCAAATAACTTGAACTTTTTCAAAAATCGATTTGAAATATTCTTTTGTTCTATTTCTGTTCCCTTCAAGGCTCATGATTAAAGTTTTGATAAGGCTTGATCCTTTTTGAAGATCTATATCTTGCTTTTGTAAAATGATACTAAGTGGCTTTGTTACATCAAGTATCACACTTAATATGTATATTCCGCAAATAAATTTAAAAGTACTAAGTGAGTTCCTTAATATAAAGGTAGAGATACTACCTTTCCACTCAGATATTTTTCCAAAGCTTCTACTATATGATGTACACTTGTTGCAAAGTGTTAAATTTAGTCGTGATCGCATAATGTAGAGAGTTTGGCTCCCAAATACTTTGCTAAAACTGTGTTTCGCTTGGGATGATTATATTTAAAAAATTTTGTCGTTTCTTTAACAAATGATACAAATTTTTGTATTAATGGCAATTTATTGCTTTTAGAAATTGAGTTTCTTGATTTATGGGAATAGCAAGGTGTTTGTTTCGCATTTGTCGTGGTTTCCAGATTGTTTTAACAGCTCCATTTTCTGCTGACATCAGAGGATACCCATCTGTTCCATCTCCTACACAATTTTTTAGGTCAAGACCAAAACTTGTCAAAGCTTTAAGCACTATTGATGGGTGGCATGTCATAATATCCAGTATCATAGTGTCCATGGACGGTTTCGCTAAGTTAAGCTTCTAAAATATGCCTTGTTTCTGAACGAAGGCCGACTACGCAGAGAAGCTTTACTTAGCGAAGCCGTTTTTTGTTATATCATAGAGGAGAAATACCTTGCGCCCGGCCGAAGGCCGTCTATGCAGTGAAGCTTTAGTTAGCGAAGCCGGTTTTTTTTTATACCATAGAGGAGAAAATCCATGATTCCGGCCAATAATCATGTTTGTTATACCATAGAGGAGAAAATCCTTTATGGTACTTGTCCATGGACACTATGACACTGGACGTTATGACATGCCACCTATTGATGATAGTGCCTTCGCATCAATTGACACATCAACGTCAACAATATCATTTGAAGCCTCTTCAAATGCGATTACAATCAAGCCAATAAATTCTTCCCTATAAACTTTTTGTTGCATGTTGAAATATCTTAAAGATAAGGAAATCTGGCTTTTCCCTGACAAATTCGTGCTTTCGTCAAAAATTATCGAATAGAATTTTGATTCATATAACACATACATACATAAATATTGCATTTACTAGGGCTTATTAATAATTCAACCGCACGCATTATCAAGTCAAACGTTTAGTCTTCGAATATAGATGGCACCTGCTGGGATTGAATGTAGAATAGTAAGTATTTGAATACGGTAAACTAGATTTTTCATTTGAAATATCTATTAAATAACTATTAGGATTATGGAAAATTTCGTTAGAACTTCCATAAAAAAAAAACAAAAAAACCTTGCTGGGATTTCCAAAAATTTTGAACATTAAAAAAAATATTATTATTGGGAATTCTTGTATTATCGAAATTAACAAAACTTATTTTAATAATTTACGGGGGGGAAATTTCCTTATTTCCCCCCCCCCCCCCTGAATCCGCGCCTGATTATGTATCAGTAGTTTTTTATCAATTAAAAAAATTGTTTAACCCTTATGTGTGTGGACAGGTACCTGTGTACCTATTGCGTTTTCAAATCGAAATTTTTTATATAAGATTTTAGTCTACAATTCTACAATTTCATGAGAACTCCTAAATTTTTGTTATTATTATATTTTCATAGGTGTTTATATACAATATCAGTTGGGGGGGGGGGGGGGTTCGTGGCATATCAATTTTGCTTTTTGCACCCTTAATAGGGTGAATAGGTACCTGGGTACCTGTTTACGTTTTATATTACAATTTTTTTTTTTTTGGGTGTAGGATATTAAAAAATATATGAAAAGGGGAAAACCAGAGTAAAATTCTAATATTGTATCATTAACCATCGATTTTTTGTACAATACAAGACAAAAAATTAGATTTCTCGTACAATTTGCATGAAGGTACCCAAGTACCTATCCACCATACATAAGGGTTAAAAAGTATTTTAATTTAACTAACGTGATACATTGTGCAAGAAATTGACACTTTTTTGAGTCAAGTCAGTACGCTGAATCCAGTGGTGGTCTCAGTTGTTTTAGATTGTCTCTGAATTTCGAGATATACCCTTATTTCGGAAATGGAGGAGATTGCACAACAAATATTCGCGTAACTCAATAACGGTTTAGTTTATTGAAACTACCAAAAAACCGAAATTCCGCAATAAAAAAAGTAAAAATTTTTTTCTAATATGAGCAGTCGTTTTTAAAGCATTTTTTTGCCAAAATTTCGAAATTTTTGTTTTTTAAAAATTCATAAAAATTAAAAAATGCAGCTAATTTTTTGCAGACATATAAAAAACGAAGCTGCAAACAAAACAAGCCATAAATGATTAAAATCTGTCGAAAAATTTTAATTATGTATTTTAAGAATTTCATAAAACGCAATATTTGTATGGGAGCCCCCCTAAAAAGTGGCGATAAGGGGCAAGTATGTCTTGAGAAAATGTTGAGAACAAAAAACTTATTGTTATCTTACTAGGGGCGACTCCTGGGCATTTATGGGACTTTTTTTATATATATTTTTAGTCTGCATTGAACATTTTGTATGGGAGCCCCCTTAAAGAATGGAGATAGAGGGTAGGTATTAGGGTATTCATTCGGTTAACCGTTAATCGGTTAACCGATTAATTACTACCCGATTAACTGATCGGTTAATTTAAAATTGGCTATTTTATTAATTATATTAATTAATAAAATTAATTATTAATTTCAGTCGGTTAACCGATTAACCGATGTAACAAAATTTGGAATTTTTTTGTAGATCATAATATTTTTTTGTATTTTTAATTATTTTTTTCATCTCATATACAAAAGTTATGTGATTAGAAAATATTTTTTCATACAATATATTTCCTACATTCTTAAAATACAGTACAAAAAGAAACTTAGAAATTCGGAAATAAATTTTCTGCAAAATGTTCTGTGCTGAGCTTTGCTAGGATGAGTCATATGATGACCTTACAACAGAAGAGACTTTCGATAATAACGCAAACAACCTTTTCACAGAATCAGAGTAAACCATTAGAACTGTTAAAAATTAAAAAAAAATTAAAACAGGACTTAAATGGCATAATGGAAGATTTTTAGTTTTTCTATATCTGTGGCATTTTGACAAAACATCTTAAGTAGAGAAAAGATAGCAAAAAAGTTTTTAAAACAAACTCGGTGAAAAAATGATTTTCATCAAATAATTTAATACACCGAAATTAAAGAATAATTTCGTTTGTAATACAAAATTTTAAAAACGTAAGCAAAAATATTTTTTGAATGAAAATTTGTACGATGAACAACATCTTTTCAACTTTTTAAATTTAATAAGATTTAAGATGTTTTGTCAAAATGCCACAGATATTATACGTTACTTTCGATTTCTCCAACATCTACGATAAATGAAAGAGTGCTTTCCAAGTGAAGTTTAATCAAAACAAATGAAAAGAATCGCCTAAATCCATATTTATGAACTATTTTTTTGTTTGGTCGTTTCAGATCAAGAAATGTTGTGTTTGTTTTGTTATTGTTGTTTTTTTTTTTACTAATAAACTCCAAATAATAAAAAATTTTGCATTTTTATTTAATGAAATTACTAAATTTATAAGAAAAACATTATTAATCGGTTAACCGATCAAAAACAAAATTAACCGATTATCAACCGATTAAACCAAAACCTCGGTTAATTAATAGAGCGATTAACCGATTAAAGCAAGAGCCCGATTAAATGTATACCCTAGTAGGTATGTTAGAAATAAGTGATTGCGATGAAAACTAAATTGGGGCTGGTCATACATTTGACCCATCTATGGGCATCCTAGGCGCTGCAGGGGCCAAATTTAAGAATTTTATTAAACCGCCATACATGTATGGTTGAAATTAAAATTTTTACTTTTTTTAAAGGAAATTTTATTGCGGAATTTCGTTTTTTTTTTAGTTATTTCAATTGTGCAACCTCCTCCATTTCCGAAATAACGGCATATCTCGAAAACCAGAGCCAATTAAAAAAAAAACGAGACCACCACTGGATTCAGCGTACCCGAATTATATTGAATCGCCATGTGCCCGGCTTGTCTGTTTTTTCGACTTGCATAGTGTTATTATTTTTTTTTTTTTTTGTTGAAAGAAAATTAAATATATAATTTTTTTTAATTTAGATTTCAGTTATTTTAAAATAAATTTATAATTAAGATATTAATTAAATAACCAAAAATCTTTATTGATTTTTTCGTTTAAAATAAAATAATTTACAATTGTAGAATTGTTGTTGTGAGTTGTCAAAACCTGAACTATATTTAATAAAATCAATTAACACATCGTTTGAAACGGTTTGAACGGTAGTTAAAATTAAAAATTTGGTGATTAGAGACAATTTTTAATTTTTTCTGTGCATATATTTTTCTTCTTATAGTGTTGTTGTCGTTTCTACAAGAAAACCAGTTATTTTGACAGTGAACAATATTGAAAAAAACATATTAAAAAAAAATATGAAACAATGATAATTTTAAAAAAGTCCATTTTCAATCAATATTGCGCCGAGTTAATTTTACATTGGTATTTCCCATTCGATTATTCAGACACAAATATCATAACAAGCGATGAGGCCTATTTTCACCTCAAATGTCATCTAAATAAATATATGGAAGACCCAAAATCCAAAAATATTTACAGATGCACAGTATGATGTGGAATAGATCATTTAACCATATCGAAAACTATGAACAAGTTGCGGTTAATATAAATTGCATTCAATACCGGGCAATGATTAAAAATTTTTTTTAAGGTCCGAGATAGAGAACAATCCAGAATTGTGGCTCCAACTAGATGAAGCCCTAGGTCACACATCTCGTCCACGTATGGCTCTTTTTTGACGATCATAACGTTACTTATTTGCCACCATATACCTATTACCCTATTGAATATTCTCTTTTAGTTCACTTTAAGCATTGTTGGTTTTGAACGGGTAATACTGTTGAAATTCCCTTTAATCAATCTGCATAGGTCCAAAAGAGCCACTCCATAATATAAAAACTTAACTATACAGCATTTTTATTTTTTCAACTTTTATATAGTTATATATTTGGATGTTACGAACCTTATGTTATGGGCACTTTCGTGTCAAAATCCTTATTCCGGAAGCAAATTTGTGTGGACGCTAAGTAAAACGTAGGTCGATTTTGATAATTTTGTAAACCAAACAAGTCTCATATATAGAAAATCGCCCATAAACTACATAGCTTTATTTGTATTATTAGTCAGCCAAAAAATATTATATTCTCACCTTGACTTGCTTACTAAATAAATTTGGTATCGCTCAATATTTGACCATAGCTTCTGCACAAATGACTTTCAACCAGCGCATATAGGGGAATTTTGCCAATCTAGCCGGACGTTACTTTTCGTTTTAGTTTATATTGCTTCTTAAAAGTTATTGAGTGCCCCTAGATCGATTAAACTGGGCAGAAATATGTGTTCTGGCCCTAGGCACGTAGAGCTCAAAAATAAATAAAATCGAACCAAGGAGGAAAAAGTTCCTCCTAGAAGAACTAATCCAACCTCTGAAAAATTTAATTTTTAAAATTTTCCCATACATTCGCTTAGCAAATGCAACTTTTAACGTCGTCAAAAGTTAAAAAAAAACCTAAAATTGGACCCAGGATATCGTAAAATTTCACTTTTCGCCCCCGCCTCCTTTTGTGGGCGGTTACATTAAATAATATTTAACAAAAAATGTAAATATTAAAAGAAATAGATAACTAGTATAAATGCGTACCATAAGAAATATATTTTTGAACTTTTGTGGGCAGGGAGAGGTATCCCTCCAAACCCACCCACGAAACATTTGACCCATCTGGGAGCAGCCTACGCGCTGATGGGGCCAAATTAAAGAATTTTATTAAACCGCAATTTATATGGTACAGCGCGTAGGATGCTCCTAGATGGGTCAATTGTATGACATACCCCACTTTATTATTTATTGCCGAATTTCGGTTTTTTTAGTAGTTTAATAAACTAAACCGTTTTTGAGTTACGCAAATGCATGCCGTGCAACCTCCTACATTTTCGTAATAAAGGTATATCTTGAAAACAAGAGCTAACCTAAAAAACGGTTAGCACTACTTAATTCAGCGTGCCACAATTAGGTACAAACGCCAGGTGCCCTGCTTGTCTGTTTTTTGCAACTAGAATAGTGTACTTATTGTTCAAAATTACAATATTAAAATTCTATTTTAAGATTATTTTTTTAAAGGTTGCGAACAATCATATCTTAAATAAAAAGACCTCTATCAAAGTTTCAGGATTTTTAAAGAACAGTTTTAGGTATTATATAATAAAAAAAATCAGACAAATAAAAAAATAGGTTTTTGACTTAGTCGGTTTTTAAAATTTAATATTTTGCATTTATTAAATTTTTCAAAAATTTTTTCAATACATGGTTTGTAGCTCCAAGTATTCTCTTTAAAATGACATTAAAATCATCTTCGTATGTAAAGTAGTTTTTGATCCCTATAGGATGCCAATATTAATTATCGTATATCTTAAGAGAAGCTGCACGCATTTTGTTGAACATATGGTAGCCGGATCTTCTGAGCCCCAAAATTAAAATAAAATAGCAGCGGGGGAAGGGGAATCCCCCATAGGACGCCAATTTTTAATATCCCATATGTTAAGAACTGTAATAGTGAGAATGTTCAAACTTTGTGGAAGTCACTCTTATGGTATACTACACTTTTGAAAATAAAAGTAAAGCGGGTAGGCGCATGGGGAGAACACGTCCCATAGGATGCATATATTAAATATCGCTCAACTGAAGAACTATTAAAGAGAAAGTCTTCAAACGTGGTTAGAGCTACTATTAGGGTTAACTATAAATTTCAATATAAAAATAGGCGGGGTAGACAGGGGAGGAGCAGTACCCCTCATAGATAGAAATATTAATAAGAGCCACTGCACGCATTTTGTTGAACTTTTGGTAGTAGGATCTTCTTAGCCCCACAATTGAAACAAAATAGCAGCGGGGGAAGTGGTACCCACCATAGGACGCCAATGTTGAATATCGCAAATCTTAAGAACTGTTTTAGTGAGAATGTTCATATTTTGTGGAAGTCACTCTTATGGTATACTACACTTTTGAAAATAAAAATAAAGCGGGTAGGCGCAGGGGGGAAAATACCTCTAATAGGATATTAAATATCTCTCTACTGAAGAATTGTTAAAGGGAGAGTCTTCAAAGGCGGTTAAAGCAGTGTAGCGAAGCGCACCGGTTTAAGCTTGTTGAGTATAAAATACACAAGAAAATGTTTTAAAGTTTTTTTATGTTGTGAACAAAAAACTTTTTCGACTAAAATGTTTTCGTCTTTTTTACATTTTTCCGAATAAAACAAATAGCTGCATGCATGCTGTGTCAATTAATTGAAAACTGTTTTATGAATTTCAACATTAAAAAAAAAAAATTGGTAAACGTAGCTTCAACTAACGTACAAATAAATATTAAAAAAAATTTTACTAAACTAAACAACACAGAAAAACTAGTTTAAAATGAATTTGTTTATTTAAATTGTTTTCTATAAACACCGACAGGCACCGAGATTTTAACTAACTGAAGCAAATGGCAAACAAATATATTTGTGTAATAATGGTATTTTCGCACATTCACTGTTCCCTACTGTTAACACGTTGCTTTTATTTTTTTTATACACTTCACCACCACGAGTGGTCAACGAGGGTATACTAACTTTGTCACACTTTTAATGTCCGTCTAACAACCCATTAAGTACAAATATTCATGGCCCTTGAGAAATTCTGAGTCGATTTAGTCTGTCTATTTGGTCGTCTGCTGAAAACACGCTCAGTTTCGAAGACTCAACAGAAGAAAAAACGAGTTGGTGACAAACTCCTTCTAGTTCTTATAAGCAGTTTAGGACTAAAATCCAGCAGAATCGGTTCAGAAGAAAATGAGAAATGATCCTAATTTTGAAACAACCTTCTTCTTAAGTTGATATATTTGTTACAAAAACTAGCACACATTTCTGACAGCATGCACTGATTCTCATTTAATGTTGCACAAAAGAGATTTATAGGAGGGGAAATTATTCTATTAAATTTTATGCAGAACGGTTCATAATTTACCATGGGCTCAATATAAACACCACTCTCCGAAAACACTTAAGTACGCTTTAAACCATAACGAATCATGATATTGCAGTTGCATTTGGTCTGATATACTTTCATTCGAGTAGAAAACGTTCTGCCCAACCTTGTGAAGATCGTGCCATCATTTACCATAGAGGCCGCATTAAGCCCACTCGACTTATTCCGTTCCAAATATAGCTATTATGTTTGGATATAGTACAATTAAGCCTTATATCGCTAATAATAGCACCATGCAGTTTTGTGATAATCCCTCCGAAATTTACCATATGTCCTGTGTAAATCGGCCTTTCGAAAAGCAATTTAGAATTTTTTCAAACAAGAAATCACTCTACCTAATTTTGTGATGAATGATCTATAATTAACGTGTAAAATCACCTCCTGAAAATCACTTTAATGCGCCTAATAATATTTCTAAAACAAATTACAATATTTCATTTAAATTAGGCAACGAATTATAATACTTCAAGGTGAGGTTATAGTAAGGATGACTCATTTCGAACTCTCGGTGAAGGGTATAAAAGATTTGGCATAGACGAATGAAGTACTCTTAGTTCTTTGGCTACATTTTGTGCGAAAATTTTTGCATTTCACCTGTCAGCAAAACAAAAGCTAACATCACATGCGACAAAACGTTATACCATACACAGTGGGGCAGATTCAAAGTATTTTAAAAATTAATCAATCAGGCACGTAAAAACTATTAAATTAATATGGCTTTAACCAAAATAATTTGACATGATTCTCGTCCAAGCAAGAATTACTTATTCTAAATATATTTATGTGTAGCTTGTTTTAAGCAAACCGTAAATTTATTTTAGAATACTTTACTAAATACGAACAAAATAAGTTAAAATCATGAAATTATTTCTTGTTTTAAGACACAAAATTGATTACTTGAGCAAATTAACTTCTTTCCGTGTTTCTAAAACAAATGACAGATTGATTTTCAAAACGTTAACAGACATGATTTCCGGTCTTCCAACAACATAAAAATGCATTAAGAAAACTACTAAATAGTAACCAATCGGTCGATCTTATATATGTAAACTTCTTTATTAATAAGATGGCATATTTATCTACAAAATCGTTTGTATTTCCTAATTTTAACCCATATGTGTGGCTAGAATTACTGCTGTACGATTTATTCACAACTCAGCAGAATTTATCTTTGAAAAATGTCTTTCCGAAATATTACTTGAATTTTATAATGAAAATTTAAATACATATGGGCAAATCCCAGAAACAGTCCACCAACCAAAAATTTTTCAAATGAATTTTTTTGTAACGGAATATAAGACTAACAGCCAGGCCCACGATGTCACACGTTAACGTTCGCATAGAAAATTACATTTAAAACAAAAACAATTTCTAAAATCAGTTTTTGTTTTCAATGTAATTTTCTATGCGAACGTTAACGTGTGACATCGTGGGCCTGGCTGTAAATGTTTAATTTCATTTTTATATCAAAAAATATGTATTTCAATGATCATTAATGCAATACTTTTTACCAAATCCTACCCCACTGCTGATTTTTTAATAAAATACGTGAATTTAGCATTATTTTAGGTGATTTTTGTGCTTAAAATAGCACTTAGAGCAAACTTATCAAAATATAAATTTCGTTAAAATAAAAGTTGATATTCATTAGTTGACAAATTAGCTTAAGAAATGCAATTCATAAAAATATAATTTGTTTTGTTAAAATAAATAAAATATAATAATTAAATACTACTGGAAAAACTGTAGCGTGCGTTACGTAGCGTGCGTCACAAAGGGTTCACGGCTTTTGTCAAAAAATCACAACATTTTTTGGCTGCAAATAAGTGCGTTTAGAATTCTCTTATACTCATCTTTCATTTAGGAATCAGATTTTGTATGCCTTATCAGGCAAAATTCGCTAAAAATTAGGAAAACGCACTTCAACCTTTGAAGTTACTTCCACTTTTTGTAGCGTGCGTCACAAAACTTTGTGATCAATTATTTCGCAACAAATGCTTCCTAAGAAATTATGATATATGCCATTCGTAAGTACATATTAATGTCAGTAAATACTATATATAAGTTGAAGCTATCTTTTTTGAAAGACCAAAAAATGTGTATATTTCAATCAGAAAACGCGTGCGAATGTAGCGTTCGTCACGCAGGATTTGCCCATATGGGCATTTCCTGGGGTCACGAACGTACGTTCGTACGCTTTTGATGTACAAATAATGTAGAAAACAAAACCTTTCCTAGCATTTTTTTTCGATTCTATAGCATTTGAGTAGCTCTATGTTTAGTGCGAAAGATGGATTCGAACGTATGCAAAATAGAAATCAACTTTGGCTGACAGTAGTGAAATGTAAAAATCTACGTAATGGAACGGAATATTCAAAAGTGATTAATTTATTTTAAAAGTGAATTAATGTAGGTCTCCATCCAGTTTTAACAAACTAAAATATCTCTCTTGGTTTTTGTTTAATTGGCATATTTACCGGTCGCGACCGCACGGATCGCGAACGTACTATTTTTCCATATGTTTTTTTTATTATTATCACCACGAATTTTCCCACAAATGTTTTCAAATTTCCTTAACAAAAAAACTTTATACTCCTTTTACAATTGATTGTAATGGGGAGATTATGAAGAAAGAGTGTAAACATAACAAAATCTTGCATGTAAAAATATCTTTAGAAGTAGAAAATACAGAAAAATATAAAATTTTCCAGTTTCCAGCCCAATTTCCCCAAGTAAAACTGCTGAGATATGCTATGAAACTATTCTTTTATAAGAACAAGGACTTTTTAAAATAATAAACAATAAAAGACGATGGCAATCAGCAGCAGTTTTTTTTTTCATCCTGCTAGACCATTCTGGGGAAATGCCCATATTTGAATTTGAATGTGTTAATCAATTTGATATCGTATTGTGCTGTTCAAGAATCAAGTCAAATGCCGTTGGATTTGATAATATGCACCCAAAATTTATAAAAATACTTTTGCGAGTGTACGAATAAGGGAGACTTCAGATCTCGTTACATGAAAATAAAGGAAGATAATCAACTAATAATCAATAATTAATTATAGCTATATGTTTTACCAATGCATTTTGTCTGGATCGGGCTGGGCTAAATGTTTAAGTATTTGTTTTAAGATTGGTTCGCTATTGATTGTAATGAATACGTGAAACAATTATTAGTTTTGAATATATTATGGTTGGTTTTAATCAATTTTTGGTTATTTTAGACCATATATGAGTTGATTGTGGACATCATATGATTAATTTTGACCAAATTTGGTTGATTTTTCACAAAATATTATATATTCCGATCTTGTTCATGCGTTAGTTAAACAATACCAGTAGAAATGCATAATTTTATCAGCAACATAATTGTATTAATAATGTGGATTTTCTTATTATTTGATTTATTTATTTATCATTATCATCATCCCATTTATTTATTTTTTTTAATTATTTATTTATTTATTTGTTGTCCCATACACAAAACTTAAAGTCTTATATTACAGTATAGGGGACTGAGTATATGTTATACAATATAACGAGAAATAATTTTCTTAAACATAAATCACAATAATAATAAAAAGAAAATATATAAATAAAAAAAAGAATAAGGAAAATAATAAAGAAAATAATAAAAAAGAATAAAAAAAAGATATATTAAAAAACATCCATATATTTATCCACATGTGAAACAATATGCAAAAAGAAAACAAAATTAATTATGAACCTCGATTAGAAAAATGCAAAATTATGTCTTTTTTTAAACAATTGTGCGTTACTAATCACTTGAGAGCTATGAAGAATTAAGTTCCAAAGACGGGTTGCATAGATAAAGAATTGCCATTCAGACATGAGGCTGTTGTGACGAAATAATATTAATCTTCGGCCTCTGGTTGATCCTGAGAAAACCAATCGTTCATAAAGGTGTTTGTGTTGATGAGTATATATAACCTTATGCAAAAAGATAAGAACTATAGTTTTTATTAAGTCTAGTTTTTATTAAGTCATCAAAGCAAATGCCATATAACCGTTTCACAAAAGCTGCGGTGCTGCCATATCGTTTTAAACCAAACACATACCGTATAATGTTTTTAAAAACAATATTAAGTTTTTTCTTACTGTGATCATCACAATTTCCAAAAATTTCACATCCATACAATAATATGGGTATGAGATATGTTTTAGCTAGAAGTGCTTTTATATTAATGGATATACAGTATTGAGATTGGCAAAGCGTTCTCAGCATAGAAAAGGTACGCATAATTTATATGGTCAGACCATGTGAGGGAACTGTTAAAATATACTCCAAGGTTTTTGCAGAGTTAACAATTTCTTTTGGTTGATTATTGATTGCTATAATTGGTGTAAGTTGTATTTTCGATATTCGCTTTTGAATGATGATACATTTGAATTTTTTTGGATTAATTCCTAGCCCGTTAGCTGTAGCCCACAAGTAAACACGATGCAATTCCCGATTTAGGGTAATAACCCATTGATCAATATTATCAACATTGCAACTTACATAAAGCTGGACATCATCAGCATACATTCTAACGTTACATTGTTCCACAGTAAGCGGAAGGCGTTCCCTGAGGAACGCCTCTAATCACTGGTAAGCAGTTATATTTCTTATTATTTGTTTCAACATACTGGCATCTATTCGTTAGATAGGACGCTATAAGACGTGTGGCGTTTGATGAAAATTTAAACATATTTTTCAAATTATAACCTAAAATACCAGGATCCACATTATCAAATGCTTTGGAATGATCCAAAAGAACTAAAAAAGTAGTTTTCTATGCTACTTACTGCATATACAAGGCGGACCGATTGGTATTTTTGCCATGGAACTTAAGGTACTGATTTCTATTGACCATTTCCAAGTTCGTATAAATCTGTTGACCAAAAATAAATGTCAATTTCACCAGCCATATTCCAAATAGTTTGTTTCTATCTCATTGTGAAATGTGTTTACAGCAGGTGTATTTTACTTTTGTAAAGATAAAAACTGGTATGTAAAAATACATAAGCAAATGTAAATAAATTTGAGTTGTTTTGTTTGTGTGCAACAAATTACTTTGTACAAACAATTCTGTAGTCAAGGTGTTAAATTTATTGGATTTTTGTTTTTTTTCTTGTTTTTATTAATAAATTTGCTGCAAATAAACTTATTTATAGAGTACACAGATCTAAACATATTTATTTATACACATGCATATATACACGCAAAGAAAAAACATGCTTGATACAATCACAAACGCAAACTATCATTAATGTTTGTGGTCATGATTGTGTCAAATTGAAAAATTTGTTGAAAATATGAGCTCGATCGGTTGAAAATTTCCGCGCTAAATTCGGGCTAAATGGAGAGAAAAAACGCCCGTAACTACTGAGGAGTCACCCCCAGAGATGTAAAATGTATGAGCAACCTCCATTATTTTTGCATCCCCAATATTTCTCTAGAACAAACTTATCCTCTATCTCCAACCCTTCATATGGTCCCCATACGAAAAATTTAATTTTCTCGATAACCGACTCTACAACAGACGGACGGACATAAAGTCCAAGATTAAAAAAACGGAATCGGATTGGATTACATCCTAATTGGTTCCGTTTTTTTAATCTTAATTTTTAGTTATAAAACACCAGATAATATTATTATAGTGTATTTAAAAATGTTAAGAACAAAAAATATTTTTTCAAGTTAAATTAGGACTATAACAAATATAATAAAAACAAGTAAGAGTGCTATATTCGGCTGTGCCGAATCTTATATACCCTTCACCATTGTGCGAGCAGAATTCAGAGCAACTAGACAAAAGCTGAATACAGTTGTTTTCGGTTAATTGAGCCCCGCTTAATTGAGTTTCCCGTTTTATTGCACTAAAATTCATGGAACGAAATCATTCAGTATAACTGTCTATGTAAAAATACCCGTTTAGTTGAGTTCCGTTTAATTGCGTCACCCGCTTAATTAGTTCGCAAAATAAGACCGCATTGCGAAAAACAATAGCAAATGTTTCGGTTAATTGTTTCCGTCTGCTTAATGTGTTTTTGCTCCACAAACGTAAAAAAATTATTTTGCGGCAAGAAAGTCATGTTTCATGTTTCTGTTATATACATAAATGTTATATCAAGTAAATAAAAAAATGAGTTTTATTTTCTATCTACACATGGGTGTTTCGCTTTATTGCACAAATTGCTCAATTAAGCGATTTTCATTCTAGTAGATCATTTTAGTAGATCGAAATTTGCTTTGAATGATTAAAAATAATTTAATGAAAATTAAATTTGATGAACTTAAGCCTAATTAAAAATATTAAAAATTTGGATTAAAAACCATAATTAGTTCAACAAAATAACCACAATACTAATTATTGTTAAAGCTAAGGCACGAGCTCTATGTTTGCATTTGTCCTTCAAGTTGTGCTGAAAAGGTCACCAAGAAAAAGAAAGACATAAAAATTAAAAAAAAAAAAACAAAAATATGTACTTTGAACTTCAAGAAGAATTCTTGACAAAAGTACGAAAAAACAGAAGTAAAGGAAATAACATGTAAAATAAATTAAAATAGATAATCAGTCAAAGCAAATTTCGATCTACCAAAGGTTAAATACAATTTGGTTTAAGGATTGATGTTTGACTAATGACGTCAGCAGTCGTCAATGGCTGCGAGTGTTAAACGGCAAGCCCTCTGAGGAGATTGAGTGGTTGCAATCGAAACATGTCAGGGTAACCTGTCCGTAAAAACGCCTGGGTTCGAGCCCAGATTGAGTCAAGAATGAAAAATTATCAGTAAATTTTAATTAATTTTCATGTTGAAAAATTCCTTTCTTCATAAAAATAATTTAATGAAAATTAAATTTGATGAACTTAAGCCTAATTAAAAATATTAAAAATTTGGATTAAAAAAAAATTTTTTGAGAGTGTACCCTACTTGGGGCCCGTTGCCAATCAAGATCGCCAGAACAGAATTATGCTATGAGGCTAAGAATTATATAAAAGTTATTTGTGCCGAATATTATTTAGTTATCTTCATCAATATGAGATTTGTTTGCCCCTAGCCGATTTGAGGTAGGGGGTTAATATAGGACCTATGGTTAATTTTAGACCTACTCGCACAACATTTTGTCTTTACATAGTACCTATCGTAAAAGTCACTGTCGGAAATTTTTATGTAAATACCAATTTATAAGGAAGTTATGGCACTTAAAGCTTTTTTCGGGAGTAGCACTTGTATGGGAGCTGTGGTCAAATATGGACCGACTCCAAAATAATTTTGTAAGATGATTTTGATTGTAATAAAATAAGGTTTGACCAAATGTAAACTAAATACCAACATAATAAGATGATGCATTTAGTTGCATTTTAGTACCTAAAATATCGTACGTGACGGGCTTAAAAACCTTATATAATTTTTATTATACCAATTTAAAAAAAAAATTCAGATCAATATTTTTTTGCAGCAAATATTTTGCTTTGAACTCTTATTTTGATATATCTAAGACTTACTAATTTCATATGACAAAGATAAATGATGTTTTTGAACCACGTACGTGACATTAGAATAGCATCCAAAACAAACACAAAAATATACCGCCAATGGAACTATAAATTAGTTCTTTCGTCATGGATCTTGTTCATTGTTGTTGTAACATTAATTTTAAAGTATAATTGCAATATTGTCAATTGCAGTAACTAAAAATGAATCAATGAGCATGTGACTTAAAACTATTATTTTTTGCTTTTTATAAATTGTAATAAGCTATAAGTACCCCGGCATAGTAAAGTTTGGGTGTTTTTTTGCTTGAAAATATTTGAAAAAAGTTTCAAACGTTTTAATTTTTTGAGTCCTGGTTGACATTCTCATGGAACTGCCCATATATGTACATTATTCATATGCCTGAAGCAGTTAAAAAACACATACTTCAGCCATCAAAAAGCTTAATTTGAGTAGGCCAATGTAGGAAAGACAAGTTAGAACATATAAACATTATTTAGGGATACATTTTTGGTACGGGATCCTCTTTAGGTCCCGTGTGAACCGCCAGAAAAATTACATTATAAGTTTAGAATTCATATAAAGATTTGTTTATGTTTAAGTGATTTTAGGTAGAAATTTATATGGAACCGAAGATCTATCCTCGGCCTATCAGCACTACATTTTGCCATGACATAGAAGCTATCGCAAAAGTTGTTGTTGGCAACTTTCATAAGGAAATAAAAGCTAAAAAATAATTTCGGGAGATGTATTTGTATGTGAGCTATGTTTAAATATGAGCCGATTTAAAAAAAGTTCATAATATGATCTAGTTTGCAATAGAATAAGTTTGAACCAAATGTAATCTAAAAAGGAATATAATAAGATTGTTTATGAGCACAAAGACTCTATTCTCATAAGAATGCTTGTTGAGGAGCTGTCTCAAATTATGGAACGGTTTTCTCCACTTTCGATAGGTCCTTGAAATAAGTAGAACCTACACGCAGAGAAAAAATATGGTTGGGCATTGTTACGGCAACAACACTATGTTTAATCTAACAATATATGGTTGTCGTACACAAATAATTGTTATTTTTATTTAATATCAAGAATATTATAGTTACTGTAAACATATCAATGTTTATCGCAATTATAAACTTGAGTATTTTAATTATTTTTTTAACAACTAAATTATGATAACTTTCAAAACATATTATATTACTCACAACCATATCATGATATTTAATAGCAATAACATGATAACTTTCTCCACATTTATCATATTATGTTTAACATGCAATCAAAATATTTTTACTCTAATAATATTATGTTAGCGGCATTTGTAAAATAATTTTGAATCAAATGTGTCATTTATTTTATATGTGAGCGGTTACACTATTTAAGATCAATTCCCATAAAAAATAAGTTTAAAGAAATTAAAATATTAGCGGAGTTCGTTCGGTATTAGTGATTTAATAGTGCAAATGCAAAATATCGTGGTTTTTTTTAAACCAAACAACAAAACACACAGAGATTTCTTTATATTTTATTAAAGTGTAACGATACTTCTGTGGTTTTCATGTATGTCTTAAAACAAATTTTTCAGGAAAGCCGAAAAGCCATTCAAGATCAATGGTATTGCATTTTTTAAACTTCGTCATTACGTTAAAAAATCGGAATTGATCCATCTTTTTTCAAAAATTTTATGAAACATGGAAAGAGCGTTTAAAATTAGGCAATATGGCATCAACATCTCAAAATCGACAAAATGGATTTACATTAAGACAAATTTTAAAAAGCAACAAAATAAAAAATCGATGCAAAAAAATTTTAATTTATTTTGTGTTTTTATGACAGTTATGAAAGGGGCTGTATCATAATATGATTGCTTCTAAATTTATTATCATTAACATGATGATACTTCTTAGCATATTATGATTAGCATGACAATAATTTGATTACTTCTTAACTTAGTATGATTAGCAGAATAATAATATGATTAAGGGAAAAATATTATGCTGTAATATTACGAGTATATTTAGTTATAATATGATTCAATAATAATCTTAATATGGTGACTACAATCATGAATCTTAACATAATATGTTGCTCTTAGAATATGTTTACCACAACCATGTTTTTTCTTTGCGTGTATGTACTAAGTTTCATCAATATTGCGACCTGTACTTTACCCACAAGGTTTACATGGATAGCCATGCAGCAGGAGGGAGATTGATTCAAAAAGTAAATCTGAGCCGATCTGAATACTAAAATGTGGGTCTAGGGTCAATATTTTAATTTGTAAGTGTTACATACAGAATAAATTTTACACATTCTAGAACATGTTTATTAATTGTCAACAATCCTTTTTCAACAGCGAAGAATATTTGATTCAAATTTAGATATATATATATATATATATATATATATATATATATATATATTTGTATATAAACAACCTTTCTTATTATACCCACAATAATGGAGAGGGTATTATGCATTTGTGCTGATGTGTGTAACGCCTTAAAATAGTGGTCCTAGACCCACCTTAAAGTATACCGATATTAATGAAATTTAAAACATAGATAGAACCATATCTATATGGACACAAAATGTATAAATTTTTAAAAAAAATTGGACCACGAGGGGAGATAGGGGCAATTTCTGCCTCTCAAACCGATTTTAATGAAATTTAAAACATAGATAGATCCATATCTATAGGGACACATTAGCTATACAGTTTTTAAAAACCAGGACCACAAAAGGATGCAGGGGACAATTTCTGCCTCTCACAAACTTTCAAACCGATTTTCATGAAGTTTATAAACATAGATAAATCCATATTTACATGGACACATAAGCATGATGTGTGTTTAAATACTGTGGTGTACGGTATCATTAGGTCGGGCTTGACCGACTATACTTTCCTACTTGTTTTGGGATGACATTTGTATGGGTGCCCTGTAAAATACTGAACCGATTAAGTTAATTTTTGATAAGATATTTTTTGTTTTAAAAAGCTTCAATGCAAATTTCGCTCTTCTAGCCTGCTGCGGATTCTATTTCACAAAATGCTTTATTTCGGTTAAATTGAGCGATTGTTGTCTCAATCTTGGCTATGGCTCATTGCTCTACTTAATAAGTTCATTAGTTATTTAACATTTGCTTAGTAGAAATAAAGTGCGTAATTAGTAAAGCAATTGTCTTTACCAATAAAATTTAAGTTTATTTATAACCTTCATCACCGCAAGTAGTAAATTAAAGTAAATATAAATTTATGTTTGAAACCATTTAAAAAATAAATATTTTGGGTCCTTGAGAAATTTTCGGTCATAAAGCCACGGTCGTCTGTTGAAAACCATCACACTTGAAAGAGACAAAAAAGTATTGTTTGGGTGAAATTGTTCCCAGTTGTCCTAAGCTGTTTGAGGTGGCAATCTACCATTTTTGTCCAGTTGAACCGAAATGTGAGATTTAGCACATATTATTAGTCCAAGACAACGAAATATTTATAAAATAAAAATTAAAAAAATTTAAGGGCGCCCTCGTCCATATTATGAAACATTTGCTGCAGAAACTTTCTTTAATTCTCTGCTGAAATAACCATTCGTGACTTTCAAATATAACCCTTGTTTTACAGCACTTAAGCATTTTGTATGCTTTCTGACGTTCTTTTTCTCACAAAACCTGCTTGTACAGGATAATAGGATAACGCTTACTGGCGCCGCAACGACGATGTTGTTTGAAGGTGCAAGGGCAAACACATTTTTTTCAGATTTTGTAAACATTTTGTTATCGTTCTAATGAGATGTAAATTACCAAAATTGGTTAAAACATTTTAAAGTTTTTAAAATTACACCAGGCCATTAACCTGTCCCAGCCCACTTAAACAAGAAATGTTAGAACAAAATTAATATATTTTTTTTTTCTTCATTATTTATTTATTGAATCTTCATATATTAAATATGAACTAACCATAATTAATCAAATCTTAACCTAATATTATTTTTTGTCCTGCCAGTGCCAGACAAAAATTTTCTTCATCGCGGGTTCTGTTCACTTTTATAGGCGTTTATCGCTCATCTAATTGGATAAGTGCTGCAGTGTCTCCTCTTCTTAAGCGAGTGTGGCCGCTATCATTTAAAATATTTCGTGCTAGTGGGTTCGGGTGCAATTCGAGCCTTTTTAAGTATTTTACTGCATATTTCGTAATCATAGTTTTAACTAATGGAACATTGAGATCCTTGCGAATATTTGAGTTTTTAACATACCAAGGGGCAGCTGAGATTATTCGAAGTAGTTTATTTTGGCGCCTTTGAATTTTTTCGATATTAGAGGCCGAGGCAGTGCCCCATAACTGAATACCATAGCACCAGATTGGCTTTAAGATGGAGTTGTAAAGAAGAAGTTTGCAGTCGAGACTAAGGACAGAGTTTCTTCCAATAAGCCAATGAATTTGGATGGCTTTTAGTTTCATTTGAGTTAATTTTGCCTCTATATGGCTTTTCCACGTTAAACGGCGATCTAGATGAATACCGAGGTATTTTACATGCGAATTTTGAGGTATTATTTGATTATTGATTTTAATAGGGGGGCATGATTCCCGACGCAAGGTGAATGTTATATGTACGCATTTTTGCTCATTGACCTCTATCCTCCATTGCTTTAACCATAGTTCGAGTTGAAATATATGATCCTGTAGGTATCGAGATGCTTCTTGACGGTTTTCAAAATTAATATATTTTGAGAAATATTTAAACAATAGCTAATTTTAACTTTAAATATACCCGAGTTTACTTGTATATGAGTTTTATCTTCGTTAACCTATTCGTCAGTATGACCAAAAAAAATATTATTTTTTTAACAGCAGTTGCAAAACTTCACTTTAAAATTTTCAAAAATAGAGTTTTCTGATCATCACATTGGGATTTATTGAAAATATAATAGAGAATTCAGTGATGCCAGGAGAAATTTCCAAAAATCCCTACGTTTAACAAAAAAATCCATTATTTTCCCTACAACCAAAAAAAAAAAAAAAAGAATAGAGAGCAACTAAATAATTTTTACATATACATATACATACATATTTACAATACTTCAAACTTCATTATAAATGAAATTTAAAAAGCGAAAACTGGTAAATATTTTTTTTAAATCGTTTTTAGTTTCTATTTGTTAAAATTATTTCGTTAAATATATGAAATAATAAAGAAGGGTGATAACGAAAATCATCACACAAATACGAAAGGGTGGTGAGGGGATTAGAAGAAGAGACGACAACCGGATTTGAACTTCGCTTTGCATAAGAACCCAGAATATATATACTTTATAGGGTGTAGGACCTTCGGTGAAGGGTATAAAAAACAAACTTAATAAAAAAAAAGAGTAATTTTTGGGATTTCAGTATTTTGGTCATAACTCTGCTATTTCTTAACCGATTTGATAGTTTTTTGACCTTTCACATACAGAAAACTCCCATTCCGTTCATGGAAACAAAAATGGTGTCACTCCGAAAAATTTTTTCGTTATTTTCTGAAGCATCAAATTACGGAATGAATTCCGTTAAGGAACGAAATTTTTATACCCACACCACAATAGTGTGTAACGCCCTAAAATAGTGGTCCTAGACCCACCTCTAAGTATACCGATCTACTCAGATTCACTTTCTGAGTCGAACTAACGATGTCCGTCCGGCTGGCTGGCTGGTTGGCTGTCCATGTAACCTTGTGCGCAAAGTACAGGTTTGGAGATAAAATTGATAAAATTTGGGTCATAGGTTCTTATTGGCACAAGAACCAAGCCTATTGAAAATGGGCCGAATCATAGGACCACGAGGGAAGATAGGGGGAAATTTCTTCCTCTCAGAAACTATCAAATCGATTTTAATGAAATTTAAAACATAGATAGAACCATATCTATATGGACACAAAATGTATACATTTTAAAAAAAATCGGACCACGAGGGGAGATAGGGGCAATTTCTGCCTCTCAAACCGATTTTAATGAAATTTAAAACAAAGATAGATCCATATCTATAGGTACACATTAGCTATACAGTTTTTAAAAAATAGGACCACAAGGGGAGGCGGGGTGCAATTTCTGCCTCTCAAAAACTTTCAGACCGATTTTCATGAAGCTTATTAACGTAGATAAATCCATATTTGCATGGACACATAACCATGATGTGTTTTAAATACTGTGGTGTAGGGTATCATATGGTCGGGCTTGACCGACTATACTTTCTTACTTGTTTTCTCTGTGACATTGCTGACTGTATAATATTTAGCCGATTTTTATAAAACTAGTGAAAAATAGACCCTTAAGTCATACGAAGACGAAACAGTACAAAAATGGATATTATCCCTTTAATGCACTTGCTCTCAAAACGACCCCAATTTTTTCCACTTTGAAAACCCGGTCAAAACTAACAAGCTAATTTTTTTGGAGCACTCTCTTGCACACGAAACAAAGTACACTTTTCCATTTATATCTCCCCTTTCACACACCATCAAACTCAAATGTTTCGCAGCATATGTTTTATTGTATTTACAGAGACAAGAAAAAGTATCCAATAACATATCGAGACATTACCGCAAAAATAGCTTAAGCGACATTATTTTCAACTTTCGTTTTTTTTAGCAAATGATACTTGCATCATCTCCCAAAAAGTCATGGTTACATAAGGTACCGTTACGATTTTATTACAAAAACAATTTTTGGCTTAAGCGACAAAAGAAATTCTTTTATAAACAGAACACAAATATAATATAAGACAACCACTTTTTAGATGTATATTTGTTCTGAAAACACATCAAATAATTAGAGCACATCAAATTTGTTTTTAAATTGTCCTATTAGTTATTCAACAAAACAATGCTTTTCATAACAATGAATGGATTGTAATAAAGAAAGAATTTACATTAATATTTTAGTAATATATATAAAAACCCTTGATGCATTATTATGTTGCATATCTTTTAACAAATATGTTGCATCCACATGAGTTAATTTACGTTTCCATTTTCGTATAAAGGGTGAATATTTCTTTGTGTAGAATATCTAAGTTTTGTTCAGAATTTAAGGTTGAAGTTGTTTGTATATTTTCTCTTCTAATCTCAGCACTCTTGAAGCAATTTGTAGACTGATGTCATTAATAAAAAGGAATTGTTACATAATTTAAAAATTTTACTCTGACTGGCAAAAAGGCCAACTCTTTCCAGGCATCGAAGAAAACACCCGTTTTATACCCTTCACCACAATCAATTGTAACAACAGGAATGTTAAGTTTGTCATTCCGTGTTAAGCACTTTACACGTTCATATATACCACATATAGTGTATATATCAAGAAGTAAGTAATATCCTTCTGTACACACAAGTCGTTTTAATCATATCTGTCTGTCGGTCGGTCTGATAAAAACCATTACTGAACAGAAAACAATGACGTTGATGGCAACATATTGCTAGTTCTCTCAAGTAGATTGTATTTGGAATACTACGCCACTGCAGTAGGTTTAGTAGGAAAAGAAAGTTATGAACCCAAATGGGGGGAACCAACCTTCCTTTAAATTTTATATTATTTTTTTACTCTGTTTAAGCAGTAATTTGTACAATAATTATTTTAATGTTTCAAAACGGTAAAATCTGAATGCATCCACTAGAGAGGTCTTCTGGCCCACTTCTGACAAATTCTTGTTCGTGGTAGAGGGTATCAAAGATTCGGAAAAGTCGAATAAACCATTCTTTCTTGTTAAGTTCTATTAAGTGTATTTTGAAACATAATATGCAATTATCTATTGTCTGCTAAATGTGCATTTTAAAATCATATGCTGATTGTGTGTCTATTGAATAAGCCAACATTTCCATTAGATGTATCGTATACTCTTAGAATCTAACAGTTGTGCATAACACGCAGAGAAAAATCATGTTTTGATATGGTCACAAATAGGGAAATTATTTTTCAAGCAAACTTGTTATACAAACAACCGTTACTTTATCACAACGAGACGAGAATTAAGCTAGGCTTATTAAACGATTACTTTATCCACAATAACCCATTAAGGCCCGTGCCATGATCCCATTGAGCTATAATGATGAAACTTTTAAAATTTTATTGTTAGTACCTAAATATGAAAGAACACAAATTTTGGGCAAATAGGATACGTGGGAGCCCAGATAACCCCCGTTGCGAAAACGCAACATTGGGCCTTAACGATATAAAAATTAAGCGCATTTGCAAACATATTATATTATGTTAGGAAAAAAGATATTATACACTTAATTTTTAATTCAATAATGATATGCTCCAAAGCACTTTGGGTGCACTGCTACGTCACATTTGTCACATTTGTAATTGATCGGTCCATAATTTACCATATGCCCCATATAAAACCCACTCTCGAAAATCACTTTAGTACGCCAAAAACCATAAAAAATAATTCTATTGTAATAAATTTTGTTCTGTCACAGTTTTATATGAGTAGAAATCACACTGTCAGCTTTCGTAAAGATCGGTTCATAATTTAGCACAGGTTCAATTCAATGCCCACTATTGGAATATCCTAGCTGCCAGTGGATGGTATCAAATATTTTGCATAGCCGAATATTGCACTCTTACTGGTTTTCTTTAATATCCTGGTGGAGGATTATTTCACACTACTTGTTCGATTTTCTATTACTGTACCTATTGAAGTAACCCTGGGGGAAATTTGTGTCAATTGTTCCGACAGACTGGTCCTGGGATTTGTGAAGATAGAACAAGTTCAGAAAGATAAAATTCATGACCAGCGAAAGGAGAACTTATCATCTAACTGGTATATTAAGAACAAAAAGGGTAAAAAAGTAATGAATTACAGTACAGTCTTCACCGATGGTGTGACACTTTTTTTGCGACTTGTTTTATTGAAATATGAAAACCCCATGTTAAAGATAGGTCTTATTCATATAAAGTGTTAGAACTAGAACCGGTCTCTATCACCAAAGACCTATCACGGGACTACTTTGATGTAATATCGCTTCCTTCTAGGAAAATAACACACTTTTGGCATAAGAAAAAAAAAAGAAATTGTCATAGAGAATTTACATACTGCGAAATATCCTGCATTTTATAAATTGGCCATTAGTTTGAAAAAGGTGAAAAAATTATCGAAAATTTCAAAACACATAAATAACAACAACTTATAATTAACATATATACAAGTTTTTATTTTGTTGTTTTAAATAGCAAGTAATTGTATAAATATATTTTATTTAATAATTTTATGTAATTTGCATTTGGTATAGGCCCAGTGTTGCGTTTTCGCATCACGGATATATCCAATCATAAAAAAAGTGTCAAATGTCTACGATGATTGGCTTTTTCAGTAGAAATAATATTGTTCGTATGTTAGCTACCTTCTTCAGAAGTTTAAGATAGGTATATCATATATTACTTTATTTTTTTAACTTTTTTCAAAAGTACCAAAAAAACAGGAAAAATTAAAAAAAAAACTTATGTATGATACAAAACCAAAAACAGGTCGATTAGATATTTAGTTAAATTTTATTTCACTGTGCTTTATAACAATATCACGTAACAACAAAATGCCTGAGGGAAGGTTTAATTGAACGTTGCGAAAACGCAACGCAGGGCCTTAATGGGTTAAAATTGTATTGAAGAATTGATATGTGGTTTGCGGATAAATAACACGATTCTCTAAAAATATAGTAAATAGGGCAAATGGTTAAATGTTAAAGGTATTTCGCCATAGTTTAAAAAAAACTTACATTAGTAACCCTCGTGTGTGGTTCTTCATACACATGCAATGTATTCGCTGTGGTGCCATGGATCGTTTATAATAAATGTCATGATTTACGTAACATTAATGATATACAGTAAAAGCTTGATAATCCGGATTATTCGGTATTCCGGACATTGTATTTTAAATAAATTGTATACTCTATAATCCGGACTGATTGCCACTTTATAATCCGGATTGTACTCAAACTGTAGTGTAGTGTTAATCTCTATTAATTGCTACTCCAAAAACATAGTTTTTCTTTTTTGCTACAAAAAGAAACAATTTTACTAAGAAATTTCACCGTTGTATTTACGTGCAAAAAAAAAATTTTATACTTTAAATGATATACATATGTGATATGTACAAATGTTTTTGTTTTTTTTTTTTTTGTTCTTTTTAAATGTAATTATTGATTTAAATGACAAATAAATATAATATATCATTCGATATGTTTCTTAAAAGCATTTTTAATGCAAAAACACGGTTTTTTAAAATTTGTATTCAGTAATTTGATAATCCGGACTAGGGCCTGCAATCAATTATCCGGGTTATCAAGCTTTTACTGTATTTATTCCGTTGGTGATCAACAACAAACCATAGAAAGCTTGTAATTTATATAAGCAAATATCAAAAACATTCACACTTGCCAACAGAAAATTTTGTCTTCAGTGCAAATTACATAGAAACTACATATGTGTGGAAAACCACACACGAGGGTAACTTACGTAAGTTTTGGAATATTTCGATACTTAAAAATATTTTTTAATCAAAAAATGTGTTTTCAGTACTTAATTGATATTACTAACAAAGGCATGCATTTTTTTATGGTACCCATAGAAACTACATATGTGTGGAAAACCACACACGAGGGTAACTTACGTAAGTTTTGGAATATTTCGATACTTAAAAATATTTTTTAATCAAAAAATGTGTTTTCAGTACTTAATTGATATTACTAACAAAGGCATGCATTTTTTTATGGTACCAGTGATGTTAACTTTTATTTTTTCACTACCGCGCGGCGCTCTAAAAATTACCGTTTTTGAGAAGAAATTACCGTACGCAAAGATTTTAAATCAAAGCATTAAGGTGCTGTTTCCAATTGAGAGGCGATTGATTGTGTAGTAAAATTTATAGGAAAAGCACTCAGTCTATCGCCTGTCATTTGTTAACAGCACATAAGATCATTATTTATAAACCATTTTTATAAATTTGAAATGTGTTTAAAAGAAATCTGAATGTAAATTCTTGTCTTAAAATACATTTTTAGCCAAAATTATTGTTTTCTTTATGAAGAGGGTAGTAAAATAATTTTGAATTCGATCCGTACTTAAAATAATTCGAAAACTATAGTTAAATTTATAACGTTGCGGCTGTTTCATATGATTAGGAATTGTTGGTTTTTAAACAAACAAACATTATATTAAATATAAAAACAGCAACGATATTTAGGGACTTCGTTCACGTTTTTGGGGGCATCATTCATTTTATTTTTTGGGGAGTTAGTGCATCTGAACGAAGTCTCAAAGAAGTAGTAATAAACTATACCCCTAAACTAATTTTTGGGGACTTAGTTCATTTCTTAAATGTTTTTATATTTTTCAATGAGAAATAATTTTATTGCAAGGGACCGTTATAAACAAAAAATTTGGTTACTCAACTTCTATTGAGTGAAACGCGGGAGTGCGTCCGGCGGGCGATCGTGGGGCGTGCGGCGTGCGGCGGACCCGTCACAACATCTTTACAAACTCCAAAGCATAGCCGGCCTTCGGCAGGGCGCAAGGATTTTCTCCCATATGGTATAACAAAGACCGGCTTCACTAACTAAAGCTTCTCTGTATAGCCGGCCTTCGGCCGTGCGCAAGGATTTCTTCGGCTATGCAGAGAAGCTTTAGTTAGCGAAGCCGGTTTTTTTATACCATAGAGGAGAAAATACTTGCGCCCAAAAGTGTTTTTGTTATATTTTTAATATATACACCCAGAGAAAAAACAACAGAACAATTTCTACATTTTTTTTAATTTGGGGACTTAGTTCACTGTCATTAGAGGTTTTTTCCATAAATGAACGACGGTCCCAAATTTAGGGGCTAAGCTCATTTTGTTTTTGGGAAGTTAGTTCATTGGGGACTTAGTTCATACCGCCTGAAAATCATCTATCAAAAGCTTAAATTTTAAACCCTACATATGTAAGTAGGTATGTATATGTATACCAAAAACTCAACTTTCTTTAAATGACCGTATTTTAAATAAAATTACCTTTCTACCTTTTGCGGCCCAAAATTACCCTAAAAAAGGGTAATTACCGCACGGCTAACATCACTGATGATGGTACCTCAACAAATTGTTTGTTTATCGTGTAAAAATGATTCCGCTTGTATTTTTTTCACACAAAGGGGATTTAAAGGTTAAGTTGCAATGCTTTACATATTTGGCGTTTTTTCTGATATTGTTAAGTCCCAAATTGACGTAATTGTTTTTCTTAGCGTATGCGGCGTCTCTTTATCTTTCTAACGGTATCAAAATATTATATAATGTAAAAAATAGATTTAGCTGGTTTACGCTCTAAACAGACGATATAAACAGTCATGCTAAAAATGATATGATTGTGGTCAGCCATAATGTAAATAAGGCATGTATTAGATTTATTGAATCATAAGTTGGTTGTAGTAACAATAAATATGATCAAAATAAAACCAATAATTCTTAAAATGTCTGCACCCACACTACATAAGATGTTTGCAACCATATTAAACTACATATTTTTATAAGTGTAAATCAGGTAATTGTGGATTTCTATAAAAAAAAATTTATATCATATAAGCTCTGAATAGGCAAGGAGGGAAGAAAATTAAGCATTTCAAAGAAATGCACAATTTTAATTGCCAAGCATGTTATAAATTTTACTAAAGCCCTTTTTAAAACTCCTATATACGTAGTACATATCGTCGTTGCTCCGACAAAATCAGCTATGTGTTTTTTCCTGGGTTTTCAGGAGAGCAAAAAACCCGTTTTATGAAGATACCTTATATTTCTTAAGTGAAACGTTTAATTGAACAAATGTTAACATTGCTTTAAGTATTTCGTGAAAAAAACACGACATTTTATCCATTGGGCAGCTATAACAATTTTTTTCGAAACACTACACATAACTTTTTTTTTTTGAGCATTTTTTTTTTGAGCATTTTTAACCCTTTAATTGTGAAATTGAAACAGTTGTGATTGCAGACCCATGTGTCTCAGTTAATGAATAAAATGAAAATTGCAGTTATTAAAATAATTAAAAAAGAGTGAGTGAGTGAGTGTGAAAGAATGAATATTTTAATTAAAACTAAGCATATTTTAAGCAATATTTGTGTTAAAATTTTTATTTGGAAAGTTAAATAAGGAAGAATATAATAGTTTAAGGACTTTAAAGAATTGTAACTGTAGAAAAATATTAATATACCTGCAGATATAGATATCATTCTACCTACATAAGACAAATATGTTAAATCCGATAAATCGGACATATAAATTAATGAATTGGGGACTAAGGGAGAACGCCTTGTCCGATCATTACGAAAATTATCACCAGTCCAATTTCAGGGCTTGGCAAAATAAATTTTGCAGCACCCCTTTTGTATCTTTCAGATGACTTTGTAGAATTTAAGACATTTGTTTTATTGCAATCATTCTTTGACAACTTATTCACGAGCGTAAGCTTTCTAAAATAACTACTAAAGCGTTTAAAAGGAATTAAGAAGTAAACCACAGTTGATTTGCAAATTTGATAGCTGAATGCCCACTGACATCTTAAATTACAAAATTGTATCCACGAAGACGCTGAACAAAGTTTGTGTTTTGGACAAAAAGGACAATGTGTTGCATTCCACAATTCCAAAAAAAGTTCTGGCTAATAATGGGTTAATGCTTATTAAATTTGGGAAAAGAGCCAAAAGGAATGTATTTAGTATTTCAAAAAGATAACATTAAAAATTTTATAATATAGCAAATTGAGAGCAAATGATTTAAATGATCATAAAATGCGTGGTAATCTTTATGCATATATTTTTTGAGTGATTGCAGACTTCTATATCTTAGTCCATCTAATAACAGTTTCTAAGTGCACCCAGAGCAAACATATTTCACAATATGGTCACCTCCAACAAAATTATTACTAACGAAAAATTTTAAACATTGTGGATTTTTAACCATAACATAGTCACCGGCAACCATACTATGGTTAGATCCATCAAGAAGCTGTTGAAAAGAAAACAACTGAATTAAGTTTGTTATGTGGTGTTGTATGTTAATAATATCGAAAAATAGTTTTTCATTTAACTAGTTTTCAAAATTGTTCATGCCCATACAATTTGTACGGAATTGTGTTAAAAGCTCGTGACACAACGTTGATTCTATTACTTAGGTATGGCATATCAGCTTGAAAGCTAAGCGGAAGAAAATGTTATGCCTTCTGCTACTGCTTAGATACGGCTGATGGCAAAACAGATATGTTACACCTACAACTAATATCAAATGCTTAACATTAACACTAACATGATGTTAGTGTTAAGTATAGACTTATCATGTTAGAGGTTTTTCTCATGTTTTAACAGCGTTTCTAAGCAATTTGTCTTGAAAGCTCTTTTATAACATCATTACTTAACATAATTTAATGGCTAGTGGAGAGCTAGGGTTACTCTCATTATCTTTCTATCCACTCTGCTACAAATAATAACAATATCAACTTATATCATAAACGCTAGACCACTTATCAATACGCACTCACTTTAGTAAACACAGGGAAACTTGTACGCACAGCTGTAACTGTGCACGCCCTTATTTTCTATCACAAAGCAATTTATCATACATGCAACAGTAAAACAGAAGACATATTGAAATGTTAGCGACAAGAGAAAAATGATTTACAAATTGTTATAAGAATGCTGAGAATAACAATTGTACAAATGGTATGATTTTATTGATGATTAATTTCGCATGCCAATCAATCATTTTCGAAATAAAAAAAAAACATAAATTCATAACATGTTGCAAATAAAAAATAAAATTAAATATTTTAAGATGTAGAGTACTTAGATTGTGTATTGAATTCTTAGCAAAGATATTTTTTGTTTTTTAAGACCAATTTGAACTCTGTAGTAGTTAATCCTCTTTACTAGCAATAAGAAAAACTATTATTTAGGAAATAGTGAGAAATGGGAATTTAGCACATTTAAACGAAACCTTGTTAATTCATTTTCTGAATTCCAAGAAAAACTTTGATGACAAATATGCATGTGGCAGTGTAAATAAAACTGAACTGGCAAATTTAAATAAAGTAGTTTGTCTTTATTTTTGTTATTTCTTTACCCACTTTCAACTTCATTTACAGTTGACAAAAAACCAACCAACTGTAGTCGGGACTGTAAGAAAAGATAAACTCACTGCTTATTGTTGTTGTTTTTGTTTAAGCTTTGATATTGTTACAAGTAAAACTGTTGCTTATACAGTAGACGCTCGGTTATATGAATACCCAGTTATATGAACATCCAGAAAAGTGAACAGCAAAATTTTTATACTTAGGTTCTAAAGAGTGAACACAACCTATCTCTATTATGTGAACAACTTTTTTTTTAACTTTTTGTTGTAAAGAGTGTTTTTAGAGTATCAAACTTTGAATTGGCATCACTGCTTTATTTGAGCGCCCATTTAACAGCTGATTGTTGTTTTTTGTTTAGTTTGCTTTCAAATTTCAGTATGAATCGACTTATCGAGCAACGCGCAAATATTTGAAATTTTGAATCAAAATAATTCGGCGAATGGGCTAAAGCACAAATTGATATTGGCTTTCCACTCAAAATTTTATTTTCCGATTAAGCGCATTTCTGATTGAATAGGTACGTAGATAAGCAGAAATGTCGCTTTTGTCGAAACACTTTTGCATCCACAAAAATTACTGTTTGGTGCGCTTTCTGGGCTGGCGGAGTCATTGGCCCATATGTCTTCAAAAATGATGATGGTCAGAATGCAAAAAGTTGTTGAAAATTGTCGCCTTCTACACTCCAGCCGTGGCGGCCACATGGCAGAAATCATATTTTAATTTCTAAAATTTTCTTTCCACTAAAGCCCGTTTCAGTGATATTAAATATATATTTCCTTGTTTTATTATGATTTAAACTTGTGTCACTCTATAAAAAATACCCTTTATTATAATGTGCTCTTCCCTGAAATAAGCTAGTAAATGTGTATATACGAAAGCAAAGGAAAATTTATAAGATGGTTGGTGTTTGTAAAGTTATTACTTGGAGTGAAAATAATATATCTGATAATGATATTTGGCATTACTAAAATGCAGGGACAATGCAGATGGTTAAATCAAGTTCTCTCCTCATAAGGATAAATATATACTTTATAGGGTCTTAGATCAATATTGGTATTTAAAAAAAAAATTATTATTCTGGTCATAAATTTTTCGTATCTGAACCGATTTTTCCGAGTTTTTCGGAAAACATTTTCTACTAAAAATTTCCGATCTTTTGATATATAAGGCGTAACCATATTACAGTCAAACAATTCAGGTTATTATACAATCTTTGAAATTTTTTGTATGGGAGGTACCACGCCTACTTCTCCAACCCTGCCCGCATTTTGTGGGTTGGTGTGTTTTTATAACCTGAATGTTTGCACCTAATTTGGAAACTTTGGCTCTTGATGTTCTCCAGATATACAGAAAAAAGCAATAAAAATACAACAACAAAGGATTTTTGGAAAAGATTAGAGGCAGTCGTGGTTTTTTGGTCATATCTCAACCATTTGTGGACCGATCTTGCTGAATTTCAATAGCACGAAATGGTGGACTATATGTGACATAAATGTAAAACAACCTAGCCGCTATCATGTCTGGAGTCTCCGGAAAACACGTAAGACGGACAGACGGATGGACATCGTTAAATCAAGTTCTCTCCTCATAAGGACCCAGAATATATTTACTTTATAGGGTCTTAGATCATTATTGTAAAAATTACAAACGTAATGACAAACTTATATATACCTTTTTCCACCTGAGGTGAAGGGTATAAAAAAGTGCTTCGCGAGTGCCATTCCTTTCTTTGAAATCCTGTTATGAATTATAATAAGAAATATTTTAAGTGCGTGACACATTAAACAAATAAGTCGATATTTACTACACCTCTTAGCGTGTCTTTAATTCGAAATTGTAATAAAAGTTAAATTAAGCCAATCTTGTGAGTACTGGCCCGTATCATATATGTATGTGGTTAAAAAGTTTTGTAAAAAGTTGGATGTTGTTTTCATTTATAAGTTTAAGTTTACCGGGCCTACAAAACGAAGATTGCACGAAAGGCAATGCAATATACAAGCGAACATAAAAAATCCATTTAACTATAGGAAAAAAAATAAATTAATAAAATTATTTTTCCGCCACCTTCGGGGCTCACTCACGCTATCATGATAAATTGGGGAAAAAATTAAATTTTCATTCAATAATGAAATTTCAAAAATGACGTCGCCTAATAATTCTTATTAAGTTCATAACATAAAGAAGCAACACAAGAAAAGAGTACTTAAACAGACGTAGGGGTACCGTGGTATTTTTGAAATGAAAAAGAACTGAATATAGTACCATTTTACTGAATTAACCATCCCTGGTAACCATACCATACATTAGTAAGCGAAAAAACTTGAAACAAATATCGGCGTACGCAAGCAATTGAGCAGCAAAAGTAACAGCATGTGAACATGGTTTTTCTTGGTAAATCTTTTTGACATACAACCGGACGTCGCACACTGGGGATTTTTGTATGGAGGTGAGGAAAAAAGTATATTTTTCAAAAAATATAATGATTTCATTACAAATTTAGTTTTATTTATATAGTAATACACAAAAGTAATCAAAATAAAGAAAGTTAGAGAAATATATATCGTTACCTACAATGTAAAAAGCCCTAACTAACAAAAAAAATGTAAATGATTTTTTTAATTCATTATTTATTTTAAATCTATTTTTAATTTCATCACAAACTTAGTTTTATTTATATAGTTATATACAAAAGTAATCAAAATAAAGAAAGCTAGACAAATGTATATCGTTACCTACAATGTAAAAAGCCCTAACTAACAAAAAATTTAAATGATTTTTTTAATTTTTAATTTATTATTTATTTTAAATCTACTTTTTAATTTATTATTCTAAAAGAGCCTTAACTTCGTCGCTTATATCACTATGCTTTTTCTGGCTAAATGAAGGAGTCAAGTGTGAGATCATGGGATCTGATGTTACCATCATTCGGTGCATAATATCTTCGTTCGTGGCAATTCGACTGCATTTTCTGGAGTGTCTAAGGCGATATTTTTTATAGTCTTTGTTACTACTTTCCTGAGCCTCTTCGGATAATAAGCCTACAGGAAAAATACAATTTTCAATTATATATTTTCCATGAATCAGAATTTTGTGGAGTGTTGGTGGCATATTGTACCACTCGTACAGTGCAACAAACTTTTTTGCCGTCTCCAGACAAAAATCACCAAATTTTTTCGGATCTAGTGCCTCGGTAATGGTTATAGCTTCGAGAATTGTTGAAAACCTCTTGATTATGTCTTCATCTAGACCCGTGATTTCGGAAATTAAAGCAGGATTAGCAAAGAATCTTCGTGACGTATTTCCTGAATTTGTCGTACCAGAGACTTGTTTAACAGTATCAACCTGTATTCCAATTTTCTCTTTAATTTCACGCTTTATCAAACATTTTCGGGCTTCTCTTATCGGACGAGTATTTGAGTCGACTCTTCCACGTTTAAATTCAAGATTGTAAGCTACATGCAAAAGACACTCCATCAGCTTAATACGCGCATGAAGTGGTGACATACCAAATTGCAGTGCTTGTTCATTTACGGGCATAGCTTGAACTTCTTCGAATTTATTCATCTTGGATGTTGTTGCTCCACAAATAAAACAAGAAGATGCTGCTGGTGTCTCTGTTACTGATTGTGCTGTCTTGCCGTCAATCATTGTAAAATATAATTCATGTTTAACTTTAAAGTTACGATTATTTACTGTTAACTCAAATTCTTTTAGTTGAGATATCTCCTCATCGACTCTTCTCTTTTCTTCTCGTATAACTTGAGGTGTCTCTTTAACGTACGCAAACTGTAGTGTTCTACAATATTGTGTGGAAGAAGGTTTATTGTTGTTCCATACTAATTTATTTATGTCATCACTCAATGATAATTTTAGTGGTACAACTGATGTCATATATAAATGAGAGTCAGAAATTTGATCATCTGAAAACCTCTGTTGGTATTCGCTTTGACCAGATGCCCCATCACATCCCCATTTATAGTACATTGTTAGATTTCCGCTTTCAATATTATTTATTTCCTTTACTGATTTGGTCTCTAGGACTCTTTTAGCAGTATGATCCAACAGATTTTGCAGAGGTACACTGCCTGAACTTTCAGTGATAGAAATTTCTAGAGGATAACTGTTAGTTTTTTCTTTCGTTAGTTGTTTGTATGGTACGAGTATGTTATATCCTTCATTTTGTAACCAATGCATTAGATACTCGTATTTTTCTTTTGTAAGTTCAAGCTTTCCCCAAAGTTTTTAATGTACAAATTTTGTGGTTGGTTTTTGAAATATTAGAAGAAAAATCAATTACTTCTTGAGGAAACATAGAACGTACTTCATCCCTTTTGTATCGTTTGGCGCGATCACAGCACTCCTCAAACGATTTGCGGGGCCGACCAAGTGCAGAACTGGTAGAACATTCAGCCTCAGTAAACTTAATTGTAAATGTGCCTTCAAGCCAATTTACATTCTTTTTTTCAAATCGCGACTTCGTACGGTTAGAATCCTGCCATCTTTGTTTGAAGTTATAGTAAAAGTGTTTATATATTGTATCCAAAATTTCACATGCTCTAGTATCGTTTAAGCCAACGTGCAATTGTTGCAAAAACTGTTTTAATTTTGTTCTGTCTTTGTCAAATTCCAGAAGCTTCGAGCATAAAACCCCATGAGAAATAGAAAAACTTTCCATTGCCGTAAAACTCTTGGTCCTTAGTTTCAGTTATAATTAAATAATTTCGCGTTCGCCAGCACTTGTTGAATGACAAAAATCGATCAGTGAACACCTATAAATACTACGTAAGTTTCAACATTTTACTGAAAGGTACTTATGAATTCGCGCATCTTTTAAGGGAGTCTATATACCTGTTTCGTGTGCGTTTAAAATTTTTCGAAACGTTCTAAAACATGACCACTCATAAATGTGGGTGCAATTTGTGTAAAAAAATCATGCAGGTAGCCAACGAAAAAACCCAAATAATTAAAAAAGTGCACTTACCTTTTTTCCTTTCAATTTTCCACGCACATTTATTACCGCTTATTACTTTGCTACCGCAATCATAAAAATCAAATAACCTTTTGTTTATTGCTTTTTTTTTTTAATTCTGAGAATCATAAAAAAGTCATAAATGTTTTTGCAAAGAATTTTGTGCATATCTCGAGCAAATTTTTGAAATGCATACCTTCACTTAATTGTGAATAAAAGCGAAACGCGTTCATCGATTTTCATGATTTATGTCTCATTTTTTTCATAGGTTATGCGACTTTACGTGAAAGTAATAAAACTTGAAACTTTGTTTTACTGTTTTGGATTTTTTATGAATTAAAAATAAAAAATTTAAATTTTTTGGGAAAAAAATATTTTTTTTCTTCATACATTTATTTATAACTGCGAAACTGTTGCTTATGTAGCAAAATGTTATATAAACAGATGAAAGTAATTGTAATTCTTGATTTTTCTAAATTTTTTTCAGCAAAATCCGACTAGTGGTTCTCGAGTTATGTTAAACAAAATAGTCTTATCAGAATTGAGTCCCGAATCAATCAGCTGAAAAATGTTGTACTGTGTAATGCAAAAACTTGAGAGGTGGCACCTGGTGGCACTTGAAATTGATTAATAATGTTAAAACAGATATAAGACAATGTATTCGGTGTGATTTCAAACTGAGGAAAAGTAAAGAAAAAATTCCAGGTCCAAAGGTTTGGAGAAAAAAAAAAGTATACTGAAATATACTACTTTAAATAGAAAAAAAAAGAAAAACGTTAGCTCACATAGTAAAATAATATTCGTATTTAAATTCTTAGGTTTAAATTAAGTTGGTTCGGTAAAACACACAAGTTCTGAGTTTGAGACGGATATAAAAAAAAAACTGTCAGTCAGATCGGAGTAAATCTGTTTGATTTGATTGTACCATTTAGTCTAAAATTGCAACATATCACTGCATATTGCTTGAAGACTATGTTGACAATTTGACTTTTTTCCGCGAAATCCCCAGTGTGCGTCGCTTAATCGACTTAGAATTACTTCGTAATGGTTCACACTCTTTAAGTAGTAGCCATCGAGCTTTGAGATTTTAGGAGAGAAGGGAAAAGGGACTGTCATTTCCTTCCTCTCTCTCCTAAAAACTCAAGACTTGACGGCTAAAACTTAAAGCGTATAAACCAGCACTTAAGGAATTTTAATAATAATAAAATAATGTATTTGTTAAAATTGAAAATGTGGAACTAACATCAGTACAACATCTGTTTGACACATGGTTTATGTCTCTTTTTACCAAGAAAGCATTATTAGCGGAATGTTTTGATTTGCCTATTTAACTTGAAAAGGTGCAGCTGATACTGATTCTAAATATGTATATATTCCATTAAATTAATTTTTTTTTAATTCCAAGTCTTTCAACACGTGAAAAGTGCTACCATTTCCTTGAACATGTAACTCAATGATAAATGTTTCTTTTGAAACTTAATAGATTGACTCATCTCCATCCTTCCACTACTAACTGACAAAAAATTTTCCTTTCACATAACCAGCAAATTTTCTGCATGATTTAATTTTATACCATTTACTGTGATGTCTCGCACTTTTGTTTGATCGAGGTTAGAGAATGGAAGTTATGTAAAAGGTAGGACGCAAGCAAGGAATAGCAGCAAACTGTCTAATATGGTTAGACAAATATAACACTCATGTCATATTGAAAGTACATAAAAAGAAGGAAAGGACAACAAGTGAATTAAGGAAGAACTTTGTTGGTGAGTATTGGAGCGAGACTGAAAAAAGTTGAAATAAACACAAGTCAATTTTATAAATCAGTCACGTTTTGTTAACGTTTTCATGCACGTGCTTTAGAAAATTTCAAAGAAAATAAAAAGCGATAAAACACCTTAAAATAAAACAAATAAGTTACAGTACTTTAATAAGGATCTTTATTTATTAATAAATTTTTACAAGTAAAAATTAACAGCAATTCTTGTTTAGAAAATATGAATTTATTTGTATACCCTCCACTACCGCTAGTGTAGAATGAGGGTATACTCAGTTTGTCATTCCGTGTGAAACTTTTTTATTATACATCTCAGACTCCATAAAGTATAAATATTCTGGCCCCTTGAGTAATTCTAAATCGAGTTAACCATGCCCGTCTATATGACCCTATATGACCGTCTTCTGAAATCACGCGTACTTTCAAAAAAACTCAACAGAAAATATCACACTTGGTGCCAAATCGCTTAAAGTAATCCTTAGCTGTTTGGGATTGAAATTCAGCATGAGTCAAAATGTGGAACAAGCACCCTAAAAAAATTATAAAACCAACATAAGTGGTGGAATAATGCACGGAATGATATAATATTTTGAACAAATTCTTTTAATACGACTGTTAAATTTCATGAAGGTCGGTCCATTATTTACCAAAGGCCCCAAATAAAACCCACTCTCGAAAAACAGCTTGAGTAATAACTAATGCTATCATAAAAAAATTAAATACTTCCCATATCTATAGGACTGCAATTCATAATAATAAATTTTGTGATAATCGATTAATTACCCAACAAACTCGGAGGTTTGATTTCAAATTTAAAATGATTTGAAATCAAACGTTTTCTCAAACGACAAACGTTTCATAATGATTTGAAAATCATTTGAAAACCATAGCGTTCTCAACAAAAAGGGGAAATTATTTTCAAATTGAAAAATGCCTTTATTTTCAACTTGCTTTCAAACGTTATTCTCAAATGTGGATTATAATACAATGTGGAATATAAATAAAAATAATTTATTTTTTTTAATTTAAATTTATTATTTATTTAAATAAACTGAGATAGAACTGAGATAAACATTCGGCACCATAGCTAAAAGATGAAATAATGATCTTTCCGTCCTCTAATTCTTGGAAAGACAAACCACTTGGCTCCCTTTTTTTAGAGGATTGTAGCACCGCGTTCGTTCAAGAAACTTTCTTCACTTTCCCGTTTTAATTTCCTTTTTTTCGTATTTTTAATCATTGTATCATTTGTGAGTGAAATAATTTTTATTTTTCACAAGAAAAAATGCTGTTCACTTTTGATTAAAATTTATTTTTAATAGTAAAACACATGTAACCACAAATTAAAAAATGTAACTTTAATCGCCATTTTTAATGATGACATATATTTTTCGCTTTAGTTTTGCCAAGATTATTTTTGATTTGATTTAACATTTAACAAACATTTGACATCAAATTGATAAAACATTTGATATCAAGTGTTTATTTTCAAATCATTATCAATTTGAATTTAAATGTTAAATCAAACAATTGAAAAACGTTTGAGAATTGTGTTTGATGTCAAGTGATAAAGTCATTCATATCAAAGGTTTGACTTCGTGTTTGTTGGGTATATACACCTAAGATCCCATATTAACCGTTAAATGCCCTCTGTATATAAAATGATACAACCTCCAAAATAATTCCCATACAATACAACCTCCAAAATAAAATAAAAAAGAAGTTACACAAATATGTTTGCAATCCCTAGAAAATCATCTAAAATTTATTTTTATTAAACAAATTTTAGATTTTTATGTTAAAATAGCCGTAAATTTTAAAAATTATATTTTTTAAAAATGAAATCAAAAGGATTATTTACAACGTTAAATCTCAGATCTGAGCTGAAATTGAGGTTGAGAAAAATTATAAGTGGTTCGAATAAATGTCTAGACGCTAATAGCAATAACCTTTAATAAGTTGGCTTCGTGGACACGCCATAAAGCTTTGTCCAATGGTTGTATTTTTTAAGATAAAATGGGCACTCACCAGCAAATTAAAAATTCGTTTTTGTTTACTTATGCACCGCTTTATTGTTTAGTTTTATTCATATGCTGAGCTTTAAAGAATCTCATACGTATTGATATAGATGGGTTCTCATGAGATGAGTTTTCTCTGTTCTTTCTCCTTCACTCTTTCTTACTTTTCTTAACGAGCTCCTGGGTCTAACTTCCGATCATATCTATTGTTTCGCAGATGACAGCAGCTTTTGTCATTCGTTTCCCTTTAGTCATGGACCATAGACTTAATGAGGTTGAAGCTATGAGGTTGAACAGGAACGACACACTCAATCATGACCTTACGATGATCTCCGAGTGGGGTCTTACGGATAGGGTTAATTCTCGTAAGACCCAATATTGTATGTTGAGCCATACGGCTTGAGAAATCAGCGTTATCTGTATTCATGGGTGGTATTGAAAAATCATACACTCTTAATTTAGGGATGAAAATTGAACGTTTCATGGCCCATCTTGACGCTTCTGAATCGGGTACAAAGGAGTGCGTTGAAGCTTGTTAATGACATTTAGGTATCCAGCTCTATTGACTCATTTAAGCATAGTCAGAATGTGGGTTGTGTATCATTGTTCTATCGACATTACCATGGTAAGTTCTCAGCTGAGATGGGCGAACTCATCCCTGCGACGCGGGTGCTTTTCCAGCAGATCACATGCGTTCGTTGTCGACTGTCAAGTGTATCGCACAATGCATTTCACAGAATATTCGTTTTTTGGTCGAACAAGTCGTAGGTGGAAAAAAACTCCCGGCAGGAGCCTTTCCAGTTGGCTAAAACTTGTAAAAATTCAAACTATAATTCAAAGTATATTTTTTTTTTTTTTTTTTGAAATAAAACAAAAATATTTTAAAAATTCTAGTTTATGTTTTCTACATATCGATACCTTCCCATAAGAATGTATAAAGCGACATTTCTAAAATTGTGTAGGAAACGAAAAAAACTCATTTAGTTATTTATTTGTGTATTTTATTGAAAGAAACATATTTGGAAAGCGATTTTCAGAATACAAAACATATTTAAAAATGTGGCTTAGCAAAATTTCTTTAGCGGATAATACAAATTACAGGGTGCAACATTATTCCAGTGAGAAAACTTGTTGCTACAATTATATTTTCTCTCTAGTTTCCTTTGCATCCATGATTAAGCAGCGAAACCTACGCCCAAATGTGGTGCTTAACTTCTAGTATAGGTCTACATCAAAAAGTAATTTTCGAAAAAAGTTAATACATTCTTATAGGAAGGTATAGATATGTATGTATGCTTTGTACTAGTACTTTCGTATGAAAAGTACTAACGGGGGAGTTCCCAGTGTATCTTCTAAGATACAACAAAATTGGTACGCAGTTGATTTTTTACCATTTAACGCATCATATATTTATTTTTTATCAAAATCGGTGTCCTTGGGCATTGAAACCCTCAAGCAGCCTTCTGAAAATCACTGTAAACGCTTAAACTAGTTTCACTATTTATTCTAATTTAAATTTTGTTTCACCAAAAATAACTCTACAGCATTTTGGGATGACTGGTCCATAATTTATCATGTTTCCAATATAAATTCCTCTCCTGAAAATCATTTAGGTTCGGATAAAGTTTTTACGAATCGTGATTTTTACTCAAGCCAGTTCAAATTTCTAAAAAGAAAAGCATAAAACTTTCCGATTGTCGGTCGATATTTTAATTAGGTCCAAGTCGAAACCAATTTTTGAGTGCAATAAAGCCATCCACTAAATACAATTTCACCAACATTTTTGTTAAAGCACAACACACAAAATTTCACAACCTAATCAAGAAGATATCAGCCGATATCTTTTACATATTTATTTAAAATGTTATCATATAGATTTTTAAATATTTCTTATGTATGCATTATTTTGAAATTTTAATTTCAACTTCATTAAGAAACAAGTAAGAAAGTATAGTCGGTCAAGCCCGCCATATGATATCCTACACCACAGTGTTTAAGAACACATCATGCTTATGTGTCCATGTAAATATGGATTTATCTATGTTTATAAACTTCATGAAAATCGGTTTGAAAGTTAGTGAGAGACAGAAATTGCCCCCTGCCTCCCCTTGCAGTCCTATTTTTTAAAAACTGTATAGTGATTCTGAGTAGATCGGTATACTTTAAGGTGGGTCTAGGACCACTATTTTAAGGCGTTACACACATCAGCACAAATGCATATTACCCTCTCCACTATTGTGGTGTGGGTATAATAAATGTAAACTAAATTGATATACAGTTGAAAATTACTGATTTAATGTTTTTCAATATTTCAATAAAATTTTTCTATTATATTGAACATTATTGAATTAATACGTTTTTATTTAAAAGTTCCAGCTTTTCCCTGAGTGTACTCTCAAATAAATGTTTCTTGTGTTGCATAAGTCCTGGGTCAGGCTTGCAATTTTTTTTATATTCTTCTTTGACACAATATTATGAAATTCTAGTTTTGCAATTTTAAAAATATTATTTCTGTATGTGTTTCTAAAGGCAATACTGTTACAGACAAATGTCAAATCAAAGTTCAGAAAGATTGTAGGCCAAAACACTGGAATTTCACTTAAAGTTTTTGCCTTTCTGCAATTTCTGTTCTTCCAAACAAAAAGGTTTTTTATAAAAATATGAAATTGTCTATATGTATATTGTCATTCAATGCTAAATCAATTTAAGGTAGTAATTGTGGGCACCCTTAAATTATTTTAGAATAGTCTTTTTAAGTAGCTTATTTTGCTACTTACAGTATTCGAACACATGTTTTATTATTTTAAGCTTTACATATTTATCATACTAAAGAAGATACTTGACCAGAAGAAAAGATATTTATCAATATTTCGGTCATATACACACATAAGCATTATAACAGGAAAATTTACAATAAAGAAAAACATAAGTAAATTGTAAAATGAAGAAAATTTCATTACAAAAAAATTAACTTTAACAAGAAATACAAAAGAACAACTACACACAGAAAAAAATCAATGTAAATTCGTTCAAAACAAGGTTGATTTTACATTTTTCAGTAGAGATTTTGCTTCATGGTTTTTTCATGTTAATTTAACATGTTTGTACAATAACTTGCGAACAACATTTTATTCTTTTAAAATAACTATAATTCATGTTAATTTAACATTGCAGTAAAGTTAAAGCAAAATGTCATTTATATTGAAATAACAATCCAAATCACGTTGAATGAACGTTATTTCAAGTTGACAGAAAGTGAATTTCATGTAGAATCAAATTGGTTGGAGTGTGATAAAACAGTCTGAAGACAACATATGCATTTATTTAAGAATAAATCAAAACACTTACCCCTGTAACACATTTTTCACTTATTTTGTATCTCCTTTGTTAACAGAATCATCAACAGAATGGCCCGATATGGTTTTCGTCATCATTCTTCTTTGAAAACTTGATGTACTATTTAACTTAATAATTTTAATTAAAAGAATACGGGAATTGTTTTCTTTTTATAACATATTTTAAACATGAAAATAAAAAAATGTACATACTTAAGTATGTATGAATGTTAATTTAACAAAATTTACTTTTGATTTTAATATAAAACATCTTTTTATGGATTCAATCTTGAACAATGTAATTTTAACAGTGAATAATATTAAATAAACGTGATTTAAGGTTATTTTAATGTTTTTCATTTAAAATTAATATGAAATAATGATAAATTTAAATAAAGGGCATACTTTTGCAGAAATTTACCATGATTCTCGATCAATATTTCGCCATGTTATTTTAACATTGGTATTTTTTTCTGTGTGTACCGTTCAGAATTAGGGAGTTTAAATGTGTTTCTGACATATCTAATTTACAAATTTGTTAACATTTTTTTTTATCTTTGACTGCTTTAAAGGAATTTCTAGTTCACAGAAAAAAAAATATGCGATTACAAAAGTACAACATTCAAAATTTTGTGCGCTTTACCAAAATTGAACATATTTCGGAATTAGATATGATATGGGTTTATGAATATTAATGAACAAATCTCCACTAAATCTCTGTTATAAAATTTGGCACACATTAACTATAATAAAATTTTATAGCCATACCATAATCGCTTAAATGCACACCGGTTATAAGCATTTGCCGCTTTTATGCATTCAAAATAGTGCTTCATATAATTAAAAATTATGTTAAAAAAGACCGCCTCGTTTTTTTACATTTGGGTTCATGACTCTTTTCCTACTGAACCAAGTGTGTTGCACAATTGGAGAAACTTTTGTAACGCAGTTGTTCTTTTCTGTTAAGTTTCAACAGATGAATGGATGGACCGACAGACATAGGCACATGGTTAAATCAACTAAGAGTTACTTAAGGACCCATAATATTTATACCTTATAGGCCCTTAGATGGATATCAGAAAAGATTTACACGGTATGACAAACTTAGTATACCCTCATTCACCACTAGTGGTGGAGGTTTTAACCATCTAAACCGTATAGCATGATCTTTGGCACCCTGAGTAAAACCAAATCATGCCAAATGTGATAACAATACTTACAGTCCGCTACTGATTTCATGCATAAACATCTCTTTGCTCTTTCAATTTATATATTTTTTTAGTTCTTGATGATATTTTTCGATACAAATAAATCCCTTTTAGTATATTAAGCCCATTGATTTTTTTCTACCAAAAATAATTAAATTTTTATTTTACCCCTTCAGCCACAATTCTTGCATAAAGCAAGCCATTCCCATTTTAAACTATTTTGAGGAAAACATTTTGTTTAAAGTAGTACCAGGAGTACAAAACCCCTTTGTTCCAGCAACTTTCACAATTTATATGGTCCAACCATAGTGCACGATGTAAATTGTGGGTACACAACTAAGCAGCGCGTTAAGATTGTTGAAGCCTTTTCCGAAAAGGGGCGTTCAAATTAAAATGCATTTCGTGCACTTTGTTATATTTTTGGTCAGCATTTGCCGCATTTGGGCAATTGAGAATCCACGAGTGATTGTTGAAAAGCCAATGCATCCCCAAGGAGTTGTTGTTTGCAGCGGTTTATGGTCTGGCGGCGTCATCGGGCAGTACTTCTACGAAAATTAGGTTGGCCAAGCAGTAACTGTGAATGGTGTTCGTTATCGCGAGATGATAACGGACTTCATATGGCCAGAAATTGAGGATATGCACCTGAAAGATATGTGGTTCCAACAGGTTGGTGTCACTTGCTGCACAGCTAATGAAACAATGGCTCTTTCACGCGAGAAATTTAATGGCCATGTTATCTCACATCGTGGAGGTGTAAATTGGCCGTCACAATTACGTGATTTGAGACCGTTGGACTTCTTTCTTTCGGATATTTAAAAGAAATAAGCCAAGAACCATTCAAGAGCCAAAGGACAGAAAATTTCGGCAAATAAACAACATTGAACATCAATTCTTTTTTACGCATAATTATCAAAGATCCTTCTATAATAATAAAAAATATAAGAATTATTCTCTGAAAACCACCCTTTAGCTCTAGTATCTAGTAAAAGTAGTCAACATATCTATATCTATCAATAATAATTTGCTACTGAAAGGTATAAATATGTTTTTTATTGAACTGAAACCATAAATTTAATTTTTTTTTTTTTTTCAACTTTCAATTTATTTATTGAATCTTTCTATAATAAGAAAATAACAATAAGTATTAAAATCTTAAATTAATTAATATTTTCTGGGCCTATTGCCGTTGCAATAGAAACTCCATTTTTGTTTCATCTTCCACGCATTTGCGCGAGGGCCAACGTGTCGACCCTCTTGAGGCGAGTATGTCCATTATGAAATAGTAGATCCTGTGCAAGAGGATTCGGATGAGTTGCCAGTTTTCGTGCATATTTGAAGCAGAAGGTTTTTATTTCGTCGCGAACAAATGGAATGTTGAGGTCCTTATGAATATTTGCGTTTCTAATATACCACGGGTCACCAGTAATTTGTCGCAATATTTTATTTTGTCGTCTTTGTAATTTCTCTATATTGGAAGCAGAAGCTGTTCCCCATAGTTGGATACCATAGGTCCATATTGGCTTAATAATAGCTTTGTAGAGTAGAACCTTGTAGTTTAGGTTGCGAGCAGCATGAGAGCAAATAAGCCACTGAAGCTGCAGTGTTTTAAGTTTGAGCTGTGTGGATTTGTATTCAATATGTTGAGACCAGGTAAGGCGACGATCGAGGTGTATAACAAGATATTTTATATGATTTTGTTGAGGGAGTTTCGATGTTATTAATCTTAAGTTTGGGATAGTCGCCCTTTCTCAAGGTGAAAGTGACATGTGCACACTTTGTTGGATTTATTTTTATTTTCCATTTGTTAAGCCATTTTTCGAGTTCTTTAATATAAGTCTGCAGACAACTAGAAGCAGTTACTGAATTTTTATGTACGCTTATAAACGCTGTGTCGTCAGTAAAAGTTGACGTGTGTATCAGATTACTTGTGGGCATATCTGAGGTGTAAAGTATATACATGAGAGGACCAAGTATACTGCCTTGGGGAACTCCTGCTGCGATTCTTCTTGAGTCTGAGATATAGTCTTTATATTTTACTACAAACAAGCGATCTAATAAACAATTTCGCAGTAAGAATTTCCAAATTGTTCATATTTTAATCAGTTGATATCTTAATAAAACAAAGGCTTAATAAAGTTCATTGAATTTAACTTTCATTAAATTATTTTTATGAAGAAAGAAATTTTACAACATGAAATGAATTTAAATTTTATTTATAATTTTTTTAGGGGGTAATTTTGTTGTTCACTTCACCTTGCGTTGAGAAAATTTTCATATAAAATTTTTTGAAATTTTGAAAATTCAAAAAATTTTATATGAAATTGTTCTCAACGCAAGGTGAAGTGAACAACAAAATTACCCCCTTAGTCTTGACTGCGCTGGGAACCGAACCCTGGGTAACCCGGACGGGTTGCCCTTACGTTTCGATTGTAACCACTCAATCTCTTCAGAGTGGTTTGCCTTTTAACCTTCACCGCCATTTTTATTTTATTTTTTTTTTTAATGTCATATGCAAAGAAAAAATTAAAGCATTAAGCTGCGTTCACAATCAAAAAAACAATTTCGTTTTTTCTTCTATCTTTTTTCTTCCCAAAGTATTTCATATATTTTCATTTCATTTTTAGAACAAAAATGTAACAAAATTTTTTTTAAAAATGTAACTAAAGTTGAGTCAACTAGAACTTCAGCAACAATTTGTGTGAAATTGTTTCTGACGTTTAAAATAATTTTATTTAGTTTTGAATGAAAATTTTAACAAAATGTTTACAAAAATAAAAATAAATGCATAATATTGTTGTGGCTAAAATTTGCATACGGTTTCTTGATGCAAAATGTGTGTAGTTAAAAAAGAAATTGTTGCTCTATTATGAACACCAAGTGAAAATGTTTTTTTGATTGTGAACGCAGCTTTAAACGCTAAATTAAAGTTTTGATTAAATTTTTAATTTAAACTGATATTATTTTCGATTACTGCTTTAATTGTTGAAAATCTGTTTTCTGGGTAGTTTTTAAAATGCTTTGCAAATAGTATTCAAATATCAACTAAGTCTTTTTTTTTTTTAAATATATAAACTTAATGTTAAACTTAAGAAACGTATATTTCTTCTATAACTTTTAATAAAAAAAAATCCCCGGAATCTTTCATTAAATTTTCCGGAAAGCGAAAATTAAAAACAATTAAATTTCCTGGAAACTTTCATAAGAAATTTTATAAAATTAAAAAGCAGATTTCTGCGATTTCTATTTAACTCAAATTCGACAACTGAGTAATTTTTCAAAAAAAACTTAAATGAATTAGTTTAAGTTGCTTAGCAATTTTCTTAATATTCAAATAAAATGCGGCTTAAGAATTATTTTGCAGTCCTGCTTAACAACGTTAAATACTGCAAGAACATTTATTTGTCTTGCTAATAATGTTAAACATTCTTTCAATCGGTTTGAGTATGCAATCACATAACAATGGGCTGAAATTAAAATGCCTTGCGTGCATTTAAATTTCAAATTACTTCAAGGCAGGCCGGAAGATATGCGTTTACAAAAGAGTACCCTAACAACGATGTATGACCGTAATATTTACACCAATATGACTGCGTATTATTCTTGACAAACAACCAAACACAATTGCAAACAACTACTAATTAAGAAAACAAAAGATTGTTTAAAATTAGAGAATATTAACCCTGCTGTTAAGTTAAGCGTAAGAAATTAAAGGCCCAAAAACACTGATCAAATTACTCATCAAGCATTTTGGTAGTATGTATTAGTAAAAATTTCCCAGCCTGGAAATGTCACCAGTGAATCTGTACCGATTTTATTAAAAACATGAAAAATCATATTAACAAACATGAAAGCTCGTTTCATGTCTGTTTGGCAACACCTCTTTCTTCTCTAACCCGATCTCCTACAAATAAAACAGAAAAATGTCTGAAAAGACATCGTGTAAACTTGGGCATAAATAGTCAAAAACAAAAAAAAAAAAAAAAAAATAGGCCGATCAAAAAATTAGTTATTGAAACGAATATTTGCACTAAAATAGAAACAAAAAATTGTATTTAATTTAAAAAACATTAGTATAGACCACAGGATTCCTTAAATAATTATTCGTAAGATTTTTCATACCTCACAACAGGGTTAAAGATGTTGTTGTGGAAAACGTAGTAACAGTAAATGCAGACAAAAGCTATAAGAGATGATGACGATGGAGATGGTTTTGGGTATGTATGTTGGTGATAATTAAGTTTGTAAGTTTCTAGCCTCAATGCATGATTTTGTAATACAATTTGTTGCGTTATATTCCGTTGTGTTATGCAACTAACTGTGTCCTGGGTATATGGTTGGTGTGCGATAAACGTACGTTGCTTGTCGGCTTGTTCGAATTTAGATTGTGGGCATCACAATGAAACTTTATGCATTCAGGCTAAAAACAGAATCCAACGATTGTTTTTTGTATCCCAAATACAAGTTAAATTATGTGCAAAAGTATTTGGTGTTCGAAAAGTTGTGTGCAGTTTGAGGTTTGCATACAAATTGTATGAAACTATTCGTTGTTGCTTTTTGTGCTTTTAGGGAATAATGGGATTTTAACAAAAACACAATGACTTTTTGCTTGAAAAACTTCCTATGAAAACGAAATTCTATTTCTTGTCTGAATTTATACTTGAAACTTTTCTTTGTTTTATTTAATAAAGAAAGTCAGTATGATACCAAATATCTGATAGTTTCTTTTTCTAAAAAATTCAATTATTGAAGCAGTAGAACACGAAATAAAAGGAAATACGGGACAAAGTAAAATGAAAGTATTAATGCGAACATATGGGAAATGTTTCTCTCGCTTTAAAGCCTTTTAAAAATTTATATTGTGTTAAATTTTAACGTTTAACGTTTATGTGCCTTTAAAATTTTATTCTTATAAGTGGAAAATTACTTTATATTGTTCTCAAATATCTTACAAAATGATTGCTAGATCACTGTGATCTATTACACTCGGATACGCTATTTTCTCACAATAAACATGTTTGCCAGAATCTTTAATTTTTTGGCGGATTTTTTCCCTTGGTGTATCATGTATTTTTTAAAATCAAATAGTACCAAAAAATCACAATTTCGCCAACCCTAGTTCTCAATATAAACCATACAAACGGATATGGCCTGCTAGGCGAAATTAAGCTCTAAATTAGCTTCATAAAATAGAAATAAATATTAAGATGGCATTTTTTCAGAAAATTGTAGAAATTGTTTAATTTAACACTGAGTCTTCGCCTGAGATAATACCTGATATAATATGCGAGAGAATATCGGCAGAATGAGAGAACAAATTTCTTCATGTTAATCCTTATCTTAAACAAGGGGAACACGTATCTTAAAAGATTTCATAATAGAATAATTCCCGTACAGTAAACTTGTGTCGTTTTATCCTTTTTTTAATTTTTTTCTTTTTTTTAATTAAAAATATTGATTTTCAATATTTGAACTAAAAAATTTAATCATTTTAATGAATGCGTCTTATTATTATGCGTATTTTTGACAGCTCATCTTATAAGATAGTTGTTATAAGATTTCTTATAACAACAGTCTCATAACATTTATTATAATATTAACACTAACACTTTTTGAGAGTCCACACGAAAGATAATACTCTCTGCAATTAAACTTGACGTTTGCTGATACAAAAATCTTATATCTTATCAATAGCACTGGTACAGTTGAAAACAGACTGCTTTTAAAAACTTAGTCGAAGGCACGTTAGCTTCACTTCAAAAGAAGTAAACAAAGTTCCAATAGTAAAGGCCACCAAATAAGCCAATGATATCGCAGCAAGATCGAAAGTAATTGCAAATCCACTGGCTTGCAAAGAACTTTAAACAATAATTTTAAATAATAATTAATATCAGAAATCCTCGCAAAAAACAACTTGTAAGCAGAGAAAATAAAAATATTTCTGTTGAATTCTCCCAAAAGGATATTGAAAACTTCATGTATTTCTGGAAGAGAATTTTGTTCACTGACGAGTCGAAATACAGGGTGGCTGATGAAAGACGCTGCCAAAAGAAAACTTGATCTGAACGGCAACGTTAACAAACAAAATTGTCGCAGTGGTTCCAACCCTGAAATACAGTATCAAAAGAAAATCGCATCCACTTTGCGTTACAGTATGGTGTGCTATTTCTTCACGCTATCTTTCAAAAAAGAAAACGAACACAGCGTTATGGTTACTGCAGTCCTTGGAAAGCGTTACTTAAGAATTTGTCTATCCGGAAATAAGCTGAAAGATGGTGCAACTGCACACATAGCCCAATGTCTATGGCCGAATTTCCTAACTGGCTTATTTCAAAATACTCAACCTTCCTTTGCACCCCCGGTCGCTTGGGCGGGCATTTAAATTAAATTATCTTTAAGACTAATTAGACTATTTTTAATATAAGCGGTGTACGGTGTAAGGTAAACTTACTCCATCTGATCTCCTATATCTGACCGCATATGGAATACAACTCTCATATGTGGGTCGGTGATTCAAAGGCTGTTTTGGAGCTTCTCGACTGTGTGCAGGAGAGGGCGAAGGTTCTCATTGGTGACAGAAGGGTATCCAATCCGTCAATTCGGGTTGTATTTGCCTGTTTTATCGTTACTACAATGTGTTCTGATGTGTTCTGACGAAATTATGGATCTGGTTCCCGAAACCCGTACGTTTGTTCATAATACTCGTTTTTACTCAAAAGCCCATTCTTTTGTGTCCGACTGGCAGGTGAATCGTACAACACATTACAGGGAGAATTAATTTTTTTGGCTGGACTGTTCGTATATGGAATAACCTTCTGCTGAAGTCTTCCCTCTCACTTACAACATGAACAAGTTCAAGTCGAATGTCATCCCCTGAGTACTGGTCCTAACAGAAAAAAAAAATAAGTTCCCGTTGTGTTACCATGATACACCATCTCCCAATGTTCCTACGTTACTTGGCTGTTAATATTCTCACCCAGCCATCCGGTTGATTCAATGAAGACAAATTTTTTTTCCGATTATTCTTTGACCAAACTATGGCCGAGCTATGGCAGAGAAGATGTTGCGTTGAATCCTCCTCTTCCACGTCACCGCAACTCCTCCATAGGTCATTGTAAGGAAGCCGCAACCTTTGGGCGTGTTTCCCAATGGGCCAGTAATAACCGCAATTAGGTTTCTTAGGAAATGTCTGGAAAGTCCTAATGCACGCCGTGTCCTCTTTTCTTCAATGATGGGCCAGATTTTTCTAGTTACCCCACATGTAGTTTCATCAAACTGATTAGCAATGAGATGAAATTTGTTTGCAATTAGATGCTTGCACCTTGGGAGCTAAACACCTATATCATAGATCGAGCCGCTATAACTCAAGGCGGTTCCTGCATGTGAAACAGCCATACAGTTTCCGTATATGCCACTGTGTCCAGGGACCCTCTTAAGGGTAACCACTGCATATCTCGCTATCTGCTCGAGAGACATTCGGCATTCTCTTCCAATGTTCGATGTGATGAACGCACTCTCCAGAGATCTTATGGCCGCTTTACTATCAGTAATAACGTGAATATCCTTGCCAGATATCTTAACATACCGAATGTTCTCCGTGGCTGTGTAGATGGCCATTACCTCGGCTTGAAAAACACTGCAGTTATCCGGCAGCCTAAGAGGAATGCTCCAATTTAAAAGTTTAATATGATGCAATGCGCTTTTAAATGAAAAAAAGATTGAATTAATTCCAACTCAAAATTCTAAGTTCATCAGGCATCCTGGTGAAACAAAAATACAGCATTTGATGTACATTTTAATGTACCATATATGCTACCATTCGTGCGGGTTTTTGTTCCATTCTAAAAATATATGCAAAAATGTGAGATAATACCATTTTTTGCATCTGCGTAAAGTACTTTTTTATGCAAGCAAGTATTTTTTTTCTTGTGTTTGCGGACAATTTGCGTTATAGTGTGATTTTTAGTTATATTGTGATGGATATTAAAACTTTTTGTTTTTCGTTTGTTTTACTTTTATTACATTTTTTTTGTCGCAAAATTTTTAATAACAGATGACATTAATTATTGAAAATCAACGCTTATTGGAATTGTAAGAAAATTTAATGTTGCAAATTGCTACAAGCGTGGTGAATATCGCTTTTAGTACAAACTTTGCATTCAATATTTAACACGCTAAATACACATTAGTGTTGAATGTAAAACGTTGCTATTATTTTGTTCCATTGTAATTTAGAAAAATGTATCACTTTGTAAGGGTTCGTGTAACCTAATAAATATATTACACAACTATAATGCATCATTATTTTTTAGAAAAGAAAACACCATTAGTTGCTTTTATTAACCATTATGGATGCAGTGTAATAGGTTGTGGTACTGCCGCTGCTTCTTGAGTGGGAATGTAAGTGTTTATTGAGGCTAATATGGATCGTTATCAGTACAAACCCGTTTATGAATATAATCTTAAAAGATCTGTTGATATTTTAAAACTGGGTTGGAGTTGAATTTTTCACCAAGATACGAAGCATTCGGCTAAATTTGTCAAAGATAAGCTGCTCTACCATGTTCTACCGCCAGCTGTGCACAAAATCTCGAAGTTCGGACTTGAATGTTATCGAAAATTTCGAAAAAACCCCATTATCCAAATGACGAAACATTTCGTCTACAGCACTAGATAATTTAGTTGCTTCCATGCCCAACGATTACAAAAAGAAGATGTAGATAATAGATATTTATGATGATCCAACGAAATATTGACTAAAAAAGTGCGACTTTGATTAATGGAACAAAGTTTCTCCATTTTTGTCAAAAATTTTGATACATTTTTTTCTAAATAAGAGTTAAACTTTATTATAAATTTTGTTTGTTTTTTGTGTTATATCGTTAAAGAACATCTGAGTCAAAAATTTATCATAACTTTTGTTTATTATGGTTTTAAAATGCTCGAATCGCTAAAAAAAGGGGTCGTACGTAGTCTTTTGTCGATCACTATAAATATACATACAGGGGTGTGATGGAAATCGGAAAAGAAATTTATGGCAAATATTATATAAATATTTATCTATTAAACAGAATTTTATTAAAAAAAAATTTTAAAAATTCGATTAAAAGTGTATTAAAAACAACTTCCAAATTCTTGCGTTTTGCGTTTTCGATTTCCAGCACACCGCTGATAGTGTTTTTTAAACCTGATTAAACTTTATATTTACAAAAAAATAACCAAGGCGAATTCACTGCAGGTGATCTCAAAAGGCCTGCTAAAAACTTTTTTTAGCTTTATAATTGTTGGATGTCAAAATTTTACTAATCATCTTTATTGTTTTGTTTCTGTTTTTGACATTATACAATGATTTTACAAAAAAAAAAAAAAAATTGGTTGTGGTTTTTGTACGAGTTGTACTTGTTGGAGAACTGAGATTGCCTGTACTAAATTCGCCTTGAAAATAAATTAACATTTTTGTTCGAAATTTCAAAACATGACATTAACATTTTAAAATTATTTCGGACATATCATCACCGCGGCTGCTTCTGACAAAACGCATTCTGTTCTTGGCCACTTTTTCAAGCATTGCTACGCTGTGTTTTTCTGGTTATCATATCGAGCCCTAATAGCAAAAATTATGTAACCAACAACATTTTAGATTTTTGTTTGTTGATGAAAATCGATAATTTTTGATCATTTGCATAATCTCTAAAAATCTCATATCTCTGGGAAGTACCGTTACGAAATAAGAGCAAAAGCAATTTCAAACGAAACCCCAGACTTGAAGCAAAAATATTTAAATAAAAAACCTTCTCCTGTAAAATTTTATTTTTGTTGGTTACATCATTTTTGCTATAAGGGCTCGGTATAGTATGTTGTGGATTAGTCTCACTCCAATTTTGTTTATTTATAACCCTCCCAATAAAAAATTTCATCATTTGCGAAGCACTAATGGTACATTTAAGAAAATAAGCGCAAAACTATGTCATGTCATTAAAATTACGAGTTGTGTATAAGTTACGCGAAACGATGACTGAACATAAATGTCAAAAATTAAGCGCAGGATGACATTAAACCCTGTTTTCAGGTTCTGCTGGTCTTAAAGAACTCTTTATAAAAGTTATTGTTCAAATATTTATGTACATACTAACAATTTTTGGAGTTGGGCTTATGAGCAATTTTGTAAGTACAACCCCAACATAAAATTACACAAGCCAAACTTGTAGATCATTTTCAAAGTTAAATGGGAAGTATCATCCCAAAATTGATAACGGGCTTTGATTAATTTATGCTAAAATGTATTCTTACACTAATTTATTATTAGTAAGACTCATATGTTCCTTATTAACCTACGATTTCACTATTTTGTGAACATCATAAATTTTAATTGGGATGAATTGAAATAATCCAGAACGTTTTTTTTCAATTTTGCTATCTTCTATCAATACTTTTAATGCTTTTTCAAATAATCTAAGCAGATATTTTAAATTGTTCAACAAAGACTTTATAAAACTGCATGCGCTTGTCGCTTTGCACCACAGTGTAGTTTCATTTCTAAGCGCAATATCATCGTGCTCTATTCTTATTAAATATCATTAAGCTTATAATGGATTATAGCTGGTTCTTTATTTATTTTAAATACTATTTATCTGCAACAATTTTGCTTAAATTATTTCCCTTTTATTCTAAAAGATAAAAAATTAAAAAAAAAATAATCTCTTTAAGAAATTTTCTTTTAACTTTGTCTTTTGTCTAATTAAAAAGTTTACAGTTTATGATAAAATAAATTAAAAAAAAAATTTGCCGTTTCTTTTCATTATTTTAATTGAACAGAAAAAAAGTTTTTTTTTTAATTATATTGCCTTCACTTAACTTGTATAGGGTGGCGTAGAATGAGGTTTATGGTTTGAATTCTATATTACTTGTGTGATTATTTATTTTTTATTTCAGCAGTTTATGAAAAAGACTTGGGAAATTTAATATGAGTAACTACACAACCAAACAGCGTACCTACCCAATTGATATTTATTTATCAAACATAAAAATCATTGCTTTGACGCATCGTTTATTTCATCATCATTTTAAAATGCAGATTGATCTTGGAACGTCAACAACATAAAAACAAAGAAAAAGAATTTGATCAAAGAAGGCTTCCAGAGCTGTTACACCTATCTTATTTTACTGTTTGATGAGGTGTATTGTCCGAAAGGATAATTGGAGAATATTTTATTGATAATAAAATCGTTGTTTCAGTCTCTGTCATCGGTTGTTTATATCGGACAATATTAGAACATTTCGTTAAGCCAACTGTGGAAAATCGTTGATTTAAAAAGCGTATTTTGAAAAATACCTTAATGGCTGTGAAAAGGCACTTAATCGGCGAAGGCATTATTTTACACCCAAGCTTCTACGTTTATCGGATTTAAGAGCTTCTGACAGTTTTCATTGGGGATTTTTGGAAGAGAGAGTATATGTTAACAGGCCAACAAACACCCTCCAACTAAAAAGCGACATTCGCAATAAAACCATTTCCATTATAACCGAAGTTTTGCGAAAAAGAGCACGTATTTGCGAAGCAGGAAATTTTTCCAAGCCAATCAAGCAAAATCCCTCAATAATATACTGTATTTAAAAATAGTTCTAATACTTAGGACCAAATGTACAGTCATTAGTTAGCTAATAACAACAGTTAAACAAATATTAGTATTGTGGTTATTTTATTGAACTATTTATGGTTTTTAATCCAAATTTTTAATATTTTTAATTAGGCTTAAGTTCATTAAATTTAATTTTCATTAAATTATTTTTATGAAGAAAGGAATTTTACAACATGAAAATCAATTAAAATTTACTGATAATTTTTCATTCTTGACTCAATCTGGGCTCGAACCCAGGTGTTTACGGACAGGTTACCCTGACTTGTTTCGATTGCAACCACTCAATCTCCTCAGAGGGCTTGCCGTTTAACACTCGCAGCCATCGACGACTGCTGACGTCATAAGTCAAACATCAATCCTTAAACCAAATTGTATTCAACCTTTTTGGTAGATCGAAATTTGCTTTGAATGATTATCAATTTAATTTATTTTAACATGTTGTTCCTTTACTTCTGTTTTTTCGTACTTTTGTCAAGAATTCTTCTTGAAGTTCAAAGTACATATTTTTTGTTTTTTCAAATAAAATACTATTTCCAGCTTTTTCTTAACCATTACTTAAACCCTCAAATGTTATTGGTTAACTACTTTTATTTTTTTATTACACAGTGCAACAAAATTCGGCAGCCTCATTACTTGTAACGCGAAATGAAACTAGACTCTTGGTAGAATAAATCTGCGAAAGGGTCTTGCAAAATTAGCTCGTGTTCCCGAAATATCGGCCCCTAAAGTTTTTAAAACCAAAGTCAAAAAAAAAAAAAAAAAAAATACTAAATAAACTTCTGAGCTAAAAAATTATTTCAGATGTCTTCAGTAGAATTGTATGGCGATTCTTTTCTTAGAATATATTAACCCTCCAACACTCATTTTAAGGTGTAATTTTTGTCTTTTTCTAACTTCCCCACAAAAGTTTACTAAAATGGCACTTTAGAGGGTTAAAATGTTCCACAAATATTTTCTGCATCAAATTACTCTAGAGGTCTTCTAAGACTAAAAAATCGTGCAATGTATTTAAACATTTCCGTATTAAAAAAAAGTTCTTCAAAAAATTTCCAAAATGTATACAAAAAAAAAAAAATCTTCAAAAATATTTCTTTTTTTTTTAATATCAATTAATAAATTTTTTTGAGCTCGGCTTAAAATACAAGATTTCGACAAAAGATTTTAACCGATGCAGCACCTTACATGGTTAAGGCTGCCAATTGTCCTAAAACAATTTATCCAAAACTGTTACATGTTACTTGCTTGGCAGATGGGTTAAACCGAGTTGCAGAGGAAATTAGACGTCAATTCGATAATATTGAGTTATTGGTTTCATACGGGAAAAAATATTTTAAAAGGCTCCTTTACGAGTTGCAATTTTTAATGTCACTTCGCAGCCAGTATTAATAAGAAGGGGATTTAGATTCCAGATGCTTCAGAATTCTATTCAAAAAACTTTGAGCACTTTAAGAATGTAATTGAAGAACTTGTTGCTACCGGTGCTTATGCAATAAAAAAGGGAAAATAAATATTTAATTGTAATATCATCAAAAGTCAATAAGCATTTGTATTTTCCAACTTCGGATATATTGGTGAAACAATAACTAAATTGGAAAGATTTCGTTCACTTCAACTCAAATTAATTGATATGGCAGAAAGTAAAACTTGCATGTGGAAGGAAAAATAGCCCGACAAATTAAAAAAAAATCCAAAACGTGCTGCAAAAAAAAAATACAGGATTTAAAAAAAAAAACAAATTTCAACTATTTTTGATCTAGAATCAAATGTTTGATCTGAATTAGAAAATTAATATTCTACAAATGAATTGGCATCCTTCAAGTATGCTTTAACTTCGGTTGACGTGGAAAGATAATTTTCCATGCACAAAAGCTTTTTAACAGCCGAAGGTTTACTTTTGATAAGATTTTATTTGATTATGCAAAAAAAAATTTAAATTATGTAGGTAGTTATTTACATTTAGTTTTAAAAAATATTATACCTTTGAATGACAATAGAATACAAGCAACAATAGAATTTTTTTTTTTTTTTTTTATAAAATAAAAAACAAACGCTTTTTTATTGAAAATGGTCTAGTTTTCAGTGCATGTTTTTGCGCAAATTTTCGATTTTTTAATGCATGAAAATCTCATCCCTAAAAATTATAAACTAATGACTGTAAATTTGAGCCTAAATCATAACTCATTCTACGCCACTCTGTATTTTTAAAGAAAACTAAAACAAGACATGACATATGCTAGAATAAGCAGAAGCTATTTAATTTTCTTTATAACTAAAGAATATATGGGTAATTTAAAAAACGATTAGAAAACGTCCATTATCGCAAAAAAAGCTAAGCGACAACATTTTAAATTTTCGTTTTTTTTAATAAATGACTACTTTATTAGCAACACTTACATTATCTCCTAAAAATTTTACGAAATAAAATAAAATTTTTACGAAGTTTTTAATATTTTTAATTAGGCTTAAGTTCATGAAATTTAATTTTTCATTAAATTATTTTTATGAAGAAAGGAATTTTACTACATGAAAATTAATTAAAATTGTTATTGACAATCTTTTGTTCTTGACGTGGCTGGGGCTCGAACCCCGGCCGGCAAGTTACCATGACATGTTTCGATCGCAACCACTCGATCTCCTCAGATGGATTTGCCGTCTTACACTCGCAGCCATCGACGACTGCCGACGTCAACAGTCAAACATCAATCCTTAAACCAAATTGTATTCTAACATTTGGTAGATCGAAATTTGCTTTCCTGAATGATTATCCATTTTAATTGATTTTACATGATATTACGAAATAAAATAAAAAAAAACTTCTCCTTGAAAATTTAGTTTATGTCGCTTAAGCTTTATTTTTGCGGTAATGACTCGATATTGAGTCTCAATTTGATTTTGGGCACTAAAGATCTCGATTTTCTTTCCAGATTTTTCAGAAAATAATTTTTTGGAAATTCCTTTTTTTCGGGAATTTAATGCGTGATATCATAACAAAATGATATATAATGTTTTACATACTAAAATGTTTGTAACCTCTGTTATAATACATACCAAAGGGGAATAACTTGGCGTTTCGAAATTAAATTAAAAAAATAAATGTAAGATAAAAATTTGTGGCATTTTGACATAACATCTTAAGTCAAATTTAAAAAAGTTTGTGGCCATGTATAAAAAGGCGTAATTCAGCGAAACCTGGCACACTTTTTTAGTCAAACTACTTTCAGAATTTTACGTAACAATGTAACATTAAAATGTCTTGGTTTGATTCTAAAATCTTCTGTATTTTTTTAACCCAAAATCTGGGTCGATACGTGACATTTTGAACGTGAAATTTTTTCTGTAATAATTTAACTGAATAATGATCAAAATAAAATAAAAATGTACCGTTAATCCGAATAACAAATTTCTCTTTGAACTCTTCCTTAGATTACAGACCATGTAAGAAAACTTTTTTGGAATAATTTTTATCAAATATCACCTCTTTTAAGAAAGATAAATATTAAAGAAAACATACAATAAAACATTCTCACAAATAAGAAATTACGTTTGCACAACTTTGCAGTCTGATTGTTCATCTAAGTGAACAAATTTATGAGTAAATTTATAAAATTAGTAAAATCTAGATATTTCTCTTTAACAATATCGTAATAACTTTTAATAACTTTTAAATTTTCGGTCACGGTGGACCTTTTGACGGAAGTGCCCATATAATTAAATTCTAACCTGCTAACTCTCATTAGTATTCCTTCGCTTTTACAAGATTGTTTCACTTCGTAAATATTATGTATTGATATTAATTATCAAATAAAAAATAATGTGAGAATTTTAAGTAATTAAAACAATGTAGTGAACAAATCAACCATAATTTTGTTACTTTGTTACATATTATTTTTAAAACTAAACATATAACGTTAAATTATATTTTATTATAAAAAGTAGGAGTGAGATTTTCATGCAAATGCATGTGAACCAATTATTTTTTCCAAATCATTATATTTGCGTTAAAATGGCATCGAATTGTTTTTGCATATTGTTGCATATTTTGGTAAAAATTCATATTTTTGCATATTTTAACATTTTTGAGTGATTTTTTCTTTTAATTTCCATATTATAAAAATAGTTTTTAAACTAAATTTTAAATACACAATATTAAAGATATATTAGTAAAACAATAACTAATATGGAGTGATTTAGTTCACAATAATCAAATTAAATTAATTGATTATTGATATTGATATTGCAGAAAGTAAAATTAACAATGTGGAAGGAAAAATAGCCTGACAATCCGAAACATTTTGCAAAAAAATTAGGGATTTCAAAAAATAAAATGTATTTCAAATATTTTTGATCTGATCTGGAATCAAAGTGGGAGGGATCTTAAAATTAATTTTTTCAAGATGCATTTGCATACTTCAAGTACAAGGCCAAATTTTACTTTTAATAAAACAGTACTTATTTATTTAAACAAACAAAATTTAAATTTTTTAAGGATAATTGATTAACAACAGGTTGAATTTTTTTTTTTTTTTGTATTTAGTATAATTAAAAATCGATATTTTATGGAAATTTTTTAAGTTTTAACTGCATATTTTTTAATTTTTTAGTGCATATTTTGGATTTTTTAGTGCATGTAAATCTCATCCCTAATAATTGGTATTTCGGTGCTATTATTCAACTGTTTATGGTTCTTAATCCAATTTTTTATAATTTTAATAAGGCTTTAGTTCATCCAATTTAATTTTCATTCAATTATTGTAAATTAAGAAAGGAATTTTGCAAAATTTAATAAATTAAAAGGAATTGTTAATTTTTCCGTCTTGGCTGAACCAGGGCTCGAACCCACTGACAGGTCGATTTGACATGTTTGACACTTTATCCTCAGAATGATTTTCTTTTTTCAGTTGATTATTTTTCTTTTCTTCTGTTTATTTACCCAGCAAAAACTTGGTAATGACTTGCCATTACTGAACAACTTACTTTTCAATGACTACTTCATACCATCTGCATTACATAGAAGTAGTTTGGTATTGGCTGACACATAATCTGATACCTAAGCACTTGTGTATGAGTTGATTAACGAAATTTATAATTCATTCGTAATAAAATGCATCTACGGTTGAAGTTTTTTCAAATCTAATACAAATTGATTTAAAATATTTGTTCTTACAATTTGTTTTTTTTTTTTTATTATAAATAAAAAACAATTTGTAATAAATTTGAATATGAAAAATTATGCTGTACTGAAATTTTATAGTCATGACATGTTAGTTGTAATTTTGGTGACATCGGAGTAATAAGTTATTTAAGTCCCTATTTGTAAGCGAATGTGGTACTGACTTATTTAACTCCCTATTTGTAAGCGAATGTGGTAATGACTTATTTAACTCCCTATTTGTAAGCGAGGGTGGTAAGTAGTTGCCTCCAATAATTTAATCTCATATTTACGCTCTTAATTGAGTAAAAACATCGTTTTTTTATACAATAACTACACTGCCCCGGTAGACTAGCTGGTAGTCAGCTAGTCTATCAGCGCCGAGGTTGCGAGATCGAATCCCCCCAGAGACAGAAAAAAAAAATAAAACAAAGTAAAATAAAATAAGAAAAAATAGAAAAAAATAACATAAAGTAAAGTAAAATAAAATAAGAAAAAATAGAAAAAAAATAATTTAAAAAAAAATAATAAAAAAAAATTTTTTTTAAAGTCATGACATGTTAGTTCACACAGAAAAAAATCAAGTTAAAAACGTCGAAAACAAGGTTGATTTAAATTTTTTCGGTGGTGATTTTGCTTCATACGGGTTTCATGTTAATTCAACCTGATTTTACAATAACTGCGAACAACATTTTTTTCTTTTGATATAACTATAATTCATGTTAATTTAACATTGCAGTAAAGTTAGAGCAAAATGTAATTTATATTGAAATAACAATCGGAATCACGTTGAATGAAAGTTATTTCAACGTGAAACAACGTGAATTTCATGTAGAATCAAATGGGTTTGAGTGTATTTTAACAGTGTGAAGAAGCTTCAGACAACATTTGCATTTATGTAAGAATAATTCAAAACCCTGTAACACATGTTTCACTTATTTTGTATTCTCCTTTGTTAACAGAAGCATCAGCAGAATCGCCCGATATGGTCATCATTCTACTTTGAAAACTTGATGTACTAATTAAATAAACAATTTTAATTAAAAGAATACGGGAATTGTCTTCTTTTTATAACATATTTTAAAAGTGAAAATAAAAAATGTACATAATTAAGTAGGTATGCATGTTAATTTAACAAGATAAACTTTTGATTTTAATACAAAACAGGTTTTTATGGGTTCAATATTGAATCCAGATTTATTTATATTTTAATATTTTTTTTTTTTTATTTTTTTTAACAGTGAATAATATTAAATAAACGTAATTTAAGGTTATTTTGATATTTTTTATTAAAAATTAATATGAAATAATGATAAATTTAAGTAAAGGGCATCATTTTTCTGAAATTTAACATGATTCTCAATCAACATTTTTCCATGTTAATTTTACATGGGTATTTTTTTCTGTGTGTTGTAATTTTGGTGACATCGGAGTATAACTTATTTAAGTCCCTATTTGTAAGCGAATGTGGTAATGACTTATTTAACTCCCTATTTGTTAGCGAGGGTGGTAAGTACTTGCCTCCAATGACACCACCGTGTTAAAATAAATGAGTTAACAATGTATAAGTAGTGAAGAGTCGTTATATTAGCTTTTTAACTCATTACTTTGCAATGTAAGTTTTTGCTGGGTAATTATAGTTGTATTTTATAATTGTAGCTTAATTTTATTAAACCATTTAATTGTTAAATCAAACGTAAACTAAATTTTATTTATCGTAAAATCGATATACTGTAATAGCGCTGGCTGTCATAAACAACTACTGTGTGAACGTGAACAAGCTAAAAGAAATATACTTAACTAAAGTGGAATTCAAATGAGAAATGAACAAGTGAATGAAAAATACACGCAGCAATTAGAGTGGGAATAAAAAATTCACACACTCCTTTTTTTAAGCGTGAGTTTGGGATATGTGTGTTCGAAATATTTTGTGTGTTCATTTCTTTGGTAATATTATAATAACAAGTAAACATTATGTTTAAAAACCAGTAGTGCGATTTTCTATTCAATTTTAACATAATATAAATTGTTAAAAATATTTAACAGCAAAGTAAACGTTTAGGAATAACGTTAACTGCTATGTTCTATCTTAACGTCAGGTATTTAAGTTATCTTAACGGCAAAATATTTTTCATTGCTTATTTTTAAATTCGTAGTTATTTAAAAAAAAAAAAAAAAAAAAAATTGGCAAATAAAAGCCACATTTACATTTTAAAAATTCACGTTATTTACATATGTACATTTTGCCAAAATAATATAAAAAATTGGGTTTTCGGGAATTTATAAATATCATAAAAAATATTACATTTTAGATGCAGCTTATGGAAATGAAATCACTAATAGTGTTTTCTTTTCTACACAAAAAATAAGTGGTAGGCTTTCCAATCAAGCCGCTGTTAGCAATTTTTTGCGAATTTCCCCTAATTTAACAATTTTTACCGAATTTTTGGCATTCCTTATAGTTTCGGTGGCTTCAATTCAATTTTACTTTTTGTTTGAAATATAAAACAATTTCGCGAATTTCGCTATTTTTGCAAAACAAAAATTTTATATATTCCGACAATTTGTTTTTTTTAAGTGATTTAGCGATTTCCAATAAATTTTACGTTTTTTTGCAAGTTTGCAATTTTTCGCGAATTTTAGCCATGTTCGCGATATAAGCGATTTTTTCCTGTGGTTCTTTATAGCTTTAACGATTTTAAATAATTAGCCGCTGTTAGTAAATTTTTGCGAATTTCCGCTAATTTAACAATTTTTACCGAATTTTTGCAATTCCTTATAATTTTAGCGACTCTTAATCAATTTTATAGCTTGTTTGATATATTAAAAATTTTCGCTATTTTTGCAAATTTTCAGAAGTTTTGCAATTTTTGCTAGACTAGCAAAAACTAAATGGGGTTTTGTTAGTTTCGAAAATACTTTAAGTCGTTTCACATGATAAATAGTTTGCCCTCGATGACAGTGCTCGTTAAATATACTAAATAATTAACAAAGTTGACACCTGATTGAAATTATTAAAATTATTAGCTATGTTGTTAACCAGGGTTGGAAAAAATTCCACTCGCTCGATTCCACTCGCTTGTTTTAAAATTTGTGCTCGCGAGTTTTATTTTTAAACTCGCGAGCACAAATTTTTTTCGACTCGTATGATTTTTGTGCTCGACTCGTAAGCATAAAACGACTCGAGCAGAAAACGAGCACAAACGAGTTGAAATCGAGCAACTCGTATAAAAAAATTATTGTTTGCTTGTGCGAAGTATTGTGTATTTGTTTAGAAAAGAAGGGAAGGCAAGACGTGTGGGAAAAGGTTGTTAAAGAAATGTTCATACACAAACTTATGCACACATATGAATGCTAGTCATAAACATGTAAATAAGTACGTATCTATGTTTAAAAATAGGTATACATGCAAAATGTTTAATGATGTGTTATAAAATGTGTGCGTTCTTCAACGACAAACATAAAAGTGTTTGAGATTGGTAACATATTTCTTTTCATAAAATCTGCCTTTAATTGTGAATTTGTCCACTGATTATCATGTTTTATAGCTCATTTTATTCGCAATATACCAAGCTTTCTCTTTAATGATAAAAAAAATCGTTATGATTTTTTTAAGAGTTTTAAAAAAGTATTATTTACTTACTTTGCATGAAAAAAGCTTGTCGCCGCTAATTTCTAAATAACTCCGAACAGTGAAAACAAAAAAAAATGCTATTCGTATGACTTAAAGGACACATTATTCCTAATCATTTGTAGGTGTTTTTATGAAAATCGGAGAAATCGTTCATAAGTTGTGATGAAATGTATTAGCATTACCGCCTTATTTCGGGTGAAATATTAGTCAAGCCCATAAAAAAATCTAAAACTGCAAACGAATTTAAATTTACTGCTTTAAAATCTTTATATTCTATATATTTTTATTTAAAGACTTGAATTTTTTGCTTTTGCACTATTACTCAGTAATTAATGAATTAAGCGTTTTGTATGGCACTAAACACTTTTCTCTATAAAAAGAATGGTTGGCTCGCGAGTTTTATTTTTTTTACTCGCGAGCCGAAAAGAAAAATTCTTTTAAATGTGGAAAATAAAACTCGCTCGAATTAAACTCGCTCCGTACTCTGTTGTTAACATTGAGTTACTGAATTGCTGTACTGCTACCGTAAGCAATAAACTGTGCCGGTAAAATTAACGTTAACGTTAATCGTTAAAAGTTATAGAATTCCACTACAGGTGTTTAGCTCAAATTTTTTTTTGCTGTGTTGAAAGGTTTCGAAAGAAACAAGTATTGAATGAAGTGAATTTCTTTAAAATCTTGTTTCATCACAACACTATTGACATTATGGGAGGAGTAGTAAAGCTGAATGCTTAATACCTTTTATATCTTTGATATATGCGACACATGCAAAACTGGAAAGTAATCTTAATAAACGCGTCCAATGCGAAAAACGCATTAAACGAATGGTGTACATTTGATTTGTTTTTTTTTTTTAATGCAGGCCTTTTATATTAATCTTGTATGGAACATTGTGTCTGGTCTTTAAAAACTTCATATACAAACATAAACATAAACAGCTTTAAAGAATGCGCTCAAAAAGTTTCAGCAAATTATATATTTTCCTAGTCTTCATTCATACATTTGTATGTTTCTTGTATTTAAAGGAAATTTAAGTCTTAACAAACAACTTCCTATAATATTTATACATATCCTTAAGAAACCAAAAACAACCAGCCTAAAAGTAACAGAAAAACTACAGCAAATAAAGAAATCCCTTAATAAGCATTTTCAATGTAAACGACACTATTGAGACTTGTTAACAACATAAAAACAAAACTGAAGAACAAGCTAAATGGCAATTTGGCTAAATACATGATAAAAATTTTAACAACAAAAACTTTAGAGAAAACCAGAAAATAAACTAGTGAAAAACAAAACCAGAAGCAACAAAAACAACACTTGGTGTGCTACATAAGCTGATGTAATAAAATGAGGAATGGAAAGCCTCTTCCCTTTTCTCTAACTCATGATTGTTAAGGAAAAAGATAAGAATTTAACATAAAATAAGAAAGCGACACAAAACACAATTTCAACTCAAAAATTCAATATAATCGTTTCTTTATGCTCTAAGTCACAAATAATCACACAATTTGATAACAAATCTATACAAATTACAACTAGAGGAACAACACGAATTCGCAGCGGAAAGAAGAAACAATATAGAACGAAGCCTTCTTATAGGAATAAGGCCTTAAAACTTTTTTCTATTCCATGCAGCATTTGGGCCCTTAGGAATTATTGCAAATCTTTTTTGAGAACATTTGTAAATTTAATAAATTATTAGTTTCTCGTATCTTGCAAAATCACATTTTAGTTTATGTGAACCAAAAAGTTTTGCTTAGGTCTGCTCATATTTGGCCTTTGCTTTCACAAGCGTAACTCCACTCTCTTAAAATAGTATAAGCATTTGTGAGATTTTCTTATTGATATCAAACTAATTAACTAATTTATGTGTACACATTAGGGTGCGCCTTATTTTTAAAGATGAGAAATTGCATTGCAACTTCTCCAGAAATGTTCTCCGTAGAAATGAAATACGCTGTGCCATATTTTAGGCAGATTGCAGAAGTGGAGGGCACTTATATATTTTTACGCACCGATTGACATTTAATTTTGCACAAATTATATGACTGGTAGCCTTACTTATAAATCTTGTGAAGATTGGTTCAAACCATAGGCCTCATATAAAGCCTGATCTCGGAAAACATTTTAATACGCCAAATACCGTAAGGAATATTGGCATTGGAGCAATTTAGTCTGTCATAGTTTTGTAAAATTCGAAACCGATCCGAAAAATTTCGTAAAGTTCGGCCCATAATTTACCATACACGGAAACAAGTTTATTTTCTAATGCAATCAGTTTCGTTCCTTAAAACAAGAAAATTAATTTTTTTTTATTTCGTTCGTATTTAGTAAAATTTTGTTACAAAAATAAACATTTTGCTTAAACCAAGCCTCACATTAGGGTATATATAAGTTTGTCAATCCGTTTGTAATTCCTATAATATTGATGTTAGACCCTATAAAGTATATATATTCTGGGTTCTTACACTGAAAGAATTTTCTTCGCAATACCAATGAATTTTGACATTAATCCCATGAAAAATTGCATTAAAAAGGAACCTATGCAGCGCTTTGTTGGATCAATGAAACCTGTTTCATTAAAATGTATTTAATGAAACATTACATTAGATCTAAGAATATTATTCATTGGATGAATACTTTTAATAAAGTAAGCAACATTTTTTTAATTTTATTTATTTTTTATATTTTCATATTTTATTTTTTTTTTCTGTCTCTGGCGGGAATTAATCGCGCAACCTCGGTGCTGATAGACTAGCATACTACCAGCTAGTCTACCGGGGCAGTGTAGATTTTGGATAAAAAACGATGTTTTTACTCAATTAAGAGCAACGTTGATTGAAAGTTTTTGGTTCATTACTATAATGAAATTTTTCATTGTCATAATGAAAATTTAAATTTATGAAAGCATTAGAATATAGTTATGTTTGTATATTCTTTTTTTATGTTCCCATTTAAAATTTTTTGTTTTACTTGGACAAACTTAAGTTTCATATATCCAATGAAAAATTTTAACGTAATTACGAAATCCAATGAAGCGATTTTAACGAAAATACTTCATTATAACTATGAAATTCCATTTAGACAATGAAAATTTTAATTTACCCAAGGAAATTTTTTTTATGAAAATGATTCATTAAATATATGAAGCATTTTTCTTTCAGTGTATGAGGAGCGAAGTTGATTTAACGATGTCCGTGTGTCCGTTGAAAAGGGTTTTCCGAAGACCCCATATATGATATGGGACAAGTTATTATACATTTATGTCACATATGGTCCGGAATTCTGTGCTATTGAAATTCAGCAAGATCGGTCCACAAATGGCTGAGATTTGAGTAAAAACCCACGACTGCCTCAAATTTTTTCCTTTAAGGTCCAATTAGACGTGACATTACCATACACTGTACCAAAACACTGTATTACCAAAACGAAATAAACATACCATACAAACCAATTAAATTTTGGTTTCTACGGTCATACAGTGGCTATGGTAATACAGTGTTGTTAATGTGGTTTTTTTTGTTGTTTTTTTTACCCTTCACTACAAGTGGTGGATTTTATTTGTAATGTGTTTAATTTTACGCATACACATACACATTAATGCATGTATATGATATGCCGCTCAAATAAAGAAACAAACCCATAGACTCAATATATTTTTATTTAACGCTTCTTCAGTAAAAGCATTCGTAGCCGAGTTGTTAAGTTCGAATCCCAAAAAGAATTTTTTTTCATTTTGTTAATTTAATTTTTTTCATCTTCTAAAAAACGATTTTAAGATTATAAAACGAATTTCAAACATCAACTTTGGCAAAAGAGGAAACGGGCAAAGGCACATATATAAATTTTTTGTTTTTTTTTTATATTCTTCGGCATGACGAAATGAAAAGTTGGCGTGGCTCAATTAATAATTATTTATACCTATCTAAAGAACGTTATTTATGCATAAAACTTTTTGTTCTTATCTAATCATAGTGAAGGATTTATAAGATTCGGCATAGCCGAATATAGCACTCTTACTTGTTTTGAATATGACTGATTATTTTTTCTAAAAATTAGTATGTGCTCAAGTGTAGAAATGTGCCATTAAGTGTTAAAAATCAAATTGCAAAAGTTCAAGCTCAAACGGACATTGTCTTCTTGTGCCGAAAGAGCCATGAAGTTTAAAAAGTTTACTGTTTTTCGCGAAATAGCGCCACTTTCCTACTTTGACTGATGACTGATTAAATTTATTACACAAAATAAACTATCTAGTGACAATTTATTTTATTAACTTGACATTGAGTTTATTGTTTTACATAGGAAAACATACCAAAAGGTAGGAATATGAATATATATCAACCATGTTAGACATTCCACCAGTTTTTCGGGAATTTTTAAAACCAATATTAAAGAAAATATTTGACAAATGACCGAACTAAAATTCCAAAAAAAGAAAATACACAAAAATCATTTAAGTACATATTCTTAGTAGGCTCAGCATCACTAACAGACAAAGTTTGATCAGGGCTACTTTTGGAAGTGGCAGAATACCAACGAGGACATTCCGATACCGCCTAAAGTATGATCGTTTTTTGCTGCTTATCTTTTGTTAGAGTGTTATTGAAGTCTTAAATTAGCTGAACTCTTCTTTCAGCCTTGACGTTAACTACCTTCATAACTTTTTTCAATATTGTTTTTTTTTTGTGTTCGAATGGACGAACAAACCTGGTAATTTGGATGTGAATTTTTTACTTTTGAACTTTTCTATTTGTTATATATTTTTCGATTTTAGTTTAAGAGAGACAGCTTTGCTTGGTGGTTAGATGGCAGATTGTGTCCGGTTATTCATTGGGATGAATGTCCAATTAAATAAATCTATGTTTTAGCTCAAACACGATCATTATACGTGATACTACACTTTAATCGTTTTAATATCGAACTGTTTACTTCACATAACAAACTATAAATAAATATTTTTTTCGAAGTATTTTTACAAGCGCCACGCCAAAACCAAATCGGAGATTCCCCGATTTTTACATAATGCATTAATAGGAATACAAAATTAACTAGAAGATGCCAGAAGCCGCGAAATAGCGAATAGTTTTAGTGTTTAATATTTTAAAACCTTCAGAGCACTTTCGGCACAGGGAAGCAAAGTCCCATTGAGCTAAAATAGTATTTTTTCACTAAATGGCACACTCCTAGATGTGAGCACCACTAAAAACCGAAAATCGATTTTTAAAAACTACACAACCTCACATTTATAAGAATAAAAATCATGAAAACTTTTCTTGGTTTAAGCCATATTTAGTTAATAATTCTTCCGTGTAGGTCTCATATTAAGGCCAATCAAGAAAATTAAGTTAGCCCTAAACCGTAGCAAATTTAAACATTGTGGTAAAATTTTATCCAATTAAGCTTTGTTTGGCTAGAAAGGACACTCTTTTGATATAATCGGCCCATAATAAACCATGAGACTCATGTAAAGCGGCCTTGCGAAAAGCAATTTAAGAGGCAATACATTATAAATAAACTTTACAACGTGTATTGAAATTTGGTCTAATTAAGGGGTTTTTTTTAAATAGAAATCACTTTAATAATTTTGGTAGCTCCAATATTAAATCAACTCCTGATAATCACTTCAATATGACTTGTAATGATTCTAAAACAAATCGTGGTTCTTTATTTAAATTTTGCAAAGAATTATAATACTGTGAGGTTAGCTTTTATTAAGAATGGCTTATATTTTAAAGATGCCATATAAATCTCAATCCTGACCAGCACTCAGGGGATGACCCCTACTAATGCATTGCATTGTGTTGCAAGTAGGAAAATAGGTTGTGGGAAGGAGGATAGAGGGAGTAGTGTTTGTGAACATTCGATTTGAACTTAATCATGTTGTAAGTGAGAGGGAAGACTTCGGCAGGAAGGTTATTCCACACACGAAGAGTCCGGGAAAAAAACGAATTCTCTATAATGCGTTGTACGATTCACCTGCAAATCAACCACATAAGGATGGGCTCTTGAGGAAAAATGTGTATTGGGAGCAAACGTACGAGTTTCGGGAACCAGATCCCTAATTTCGCCAGAACACATCCCATTGTAGTAACGATAAAACAGGCAAATACAACTCACATTGCGACGGTGCTCAAGTGAGTCAATAGATTTGGATACCCCACTGTCACCAATGAGAACCTTCGCCCTCTCCTGCGCGCGGTCGAGAAGCTCCAAAATAGACTTTGAAGCACCGGCCCATGCATGAGAGTTGTATTCCATACTCGGTCGGATATAGGTGGTATAAATAGTCAGAAGATCAGATGGAGTGAAGTATATCTTCCACCGTCTTAGAAAACCAAGGCACTTGAATGCTTCTTTCGACATCTTGAATATATGTTCTGTCTATCGGACATCACATTGTTTCCTCATGCCCAAAACATCAAGAGATTCTCATTCCTCAATAATAATACCACCCATATATACAGATGAGGCACCTTGATTTGTCGCGCGCTTATGCGTCAGCACGCAACATTGGGTTTTTCGGGCATTCAAATCGACCCTATTTGCACGACACCATTCCGAGACTATGTCAATGTTCCGGAAGAGCGTATCGTTCATATTCTGCCTCATAGCACCGACATCTGCAAAAGAATAGATAGGGTTGGAAGTTTGACAAAGGAGGTCATTTAGAAAGATAAAAAGTAGATTTGGAGAAAGAACGGAGCCATCTATAACAACTCGTATAGTGCGATCTCTGAGAAAACTCGATATAAATCGAGAAAAATTATCACCGACACCAAATGCAGCAAGTTTTGACAAGAGTGCACTATGCCAGACTCAGTCAATCGCCTTGGAAATATCTAAAGCAATTACCAAAATGGTGAATGGAACGGCACCATTTTTCCGATAACAGAGCTAGTAAGTCTCCAGCAGAGCGAACTCTACGAAAGCCATACTGGCGGTCGCTTAGTATGTAGTTTGACTCTTAATATTTCACAAGATGGTAGTTTACCATACTCTCCATAACTTTGGAAAGTGCCGAACAAATTGCAATAGGGCGGTAATTTTCAGGGTTATTAGCCATTCCTTTCTCAGGAATTGGCACTACGTTAGCAAGTTTCCAGCAGACTGGAAATTCCGCGGCACGGTATAAAGTGCTGAAAAGATTTGCTAAGGGACGTGCTACCATCGAAGAGCACTGCTTCAAGACCAGTGCAGATACTATACAATCCGGCCCAGGAGACTTGTTTATGTCGAGATCCGCAAGAACCCTTTTAACAGCACGAGCCCGAAAAAATATTCTAGGCATAGTTACGGATACTTTTTCGAGCTCGGGTAGTGGTTGATTGCTAGCTGGTAGGTGAGAATTATTAGCAAATAATTCGGCAAAACAATTAGCCTTATCAACCGGGTCCGTGAATGATCGGCCATCCTTTAAAAGAGTTGGTATTGAAGAACTAGCATTAACCCATACTCTTTTAACGAATGACCAGAAGCTTTTACTTCCCCGGGGAGCAGCAAGAACTTCAGTTGCTCGTGAAGAGTTTTTTCCCGTCTAAGTACTTTAGCACACGAAGACCTTGCCATTTTGCGTAGTAGAGGGTATTTAAGATTCGGCATAGACAAATATAGCACTACACGCAAAGCAAAAACATGGTTGTAGTAAACATATTCTAAGATTAACATATTATGATAAGATTTATGATTGTAGTCACCATATTACGATTGCTATTGAATCATATAATGACCAAATATATTCGTAATATTACATCATTATTTCCCTTAATCATATTATTATCCTGTTAATCATACCAAGTTAAGAAGTTATCATATTATTGTCATGTTAATCATAACAAAATTAGAAGTAATCATATTAAGATAAATTTTTTTGAGTCGATTTTTTATTTTATGGCACTTTATAACTTTTTTTAATGTTAATACAATTTCTTAATTTTTTTTTTTTTTAATATTTTTTTAAATTATCAAAAAGTAATTTAAATTTATGTTTTTTTTTACATTTTTGGAAATACAAAATTTTAATTTCAAAAGATTTCGTTATTTGTGCTTAATTGCCAGTTTTTATTCTTGATAAAAACACTTGAAATTTATTGTTGATGGGATAAGCTATTCCTATGCGCATTTCACTGGTTGCTTAGGCCAGATCATCAGGAAACTTCATCCATAAAGATTTTAGAAAAACTAAAGATATTTAACCAAATAAAACTGTTAAACGTATAAGACTTATAGCAACAGTTCTACTTGTAATTATATCAAAGTTTAAACAAAACCCATCAACAATAAACAGTGGGTTTATCTCATCTTACATTCCCCACTACAATTAGTTGAAATTCTATGGTTTAATATCTTTAGTTTTTCTAAAATCTTTATGGATGAAGTTTCCTGATGATCTGGCCTAAGCAACCAGTGAAATGCGCATAGGAATAGCTTATCCCATCAACAATAAATTTCAAGTGTTTTTATCAAGAATAACAACAGGAAAAGAATTCTTAGCAATTTCATATGTGTCACACATTAAAAGATTTTAACATTGAACATAAAAAAATAAATAAAAATAATTTTTTAAGTGCATTGATTAAACAATATTAAACATGAAGACATTCAAACGCGTTTTTCAATACAAGGGAATACACATTTTCAAGTACGAGGGTAAAAATTTAAAATACATATCCTAAACTGCGTTGCACAACTGGTTAATTGAACAGAGACTGGTCCAATGCGAATAATGTGAACGAAAAACAACCATTCCGATACCAAATTCTGGAATCTTGTCAGGATCACGTTGTTATTTTTTCTCGAATGCTAAAAGAAACACCTGCAAGTAGATACGTTGACTCGCCAGCATAGAATACTTGACAACGCATACTAAAGTTAAGTTTCATAGGGTGTTACATAAGAGAAAATTCTTTAATTGAAGACATATCTGCTGTGATAAAGCTTACAAGAAACCTCGCTGCCATAGCGAGTCCTTACAGCAAAAATAGCTTAAGCGACGACATTATTATTATTTTTTTTTTAATAAAAGAGTTTATTGGAAACACTTGCATCATCTCCTACAATATCATGGTCACATAAGGTACCGTTACGATTTTGTAGCAAAACAAATTTTAGCTTAAGCGCCAACATTTATACAAAATTTGTATGAAATATAATAAAAAAAAACCTTCTACTGTAAAATTGAGTTTTTTTTTGCCTAAACTTTTTTTGGGGAAAGGCTCGATGTTGAAAGGAGTTGAGTTGGCCATAATGAACTAAGCATCGCAAATACTTTCCATGCGGCAGGGTTGATATGATCACTATGTTTGGTTTTTGATTAATAAATTATTCACCTGAAAGTAGCTACTTATTTATGCAAAAACTTTCGAAAACTTAAGATAAATATGAAAGGATATCTATTGGACGATATTCATTCCTATTTTAAGGGATGGGAGCAATTTTCGCACACTTCCAGTTCTGTGGCAACAAACCTTTTGTAATTATTGTGTTCAATATGTGTGTGCTTTGTGGTATTAAGCAAGCAAGAAGGAGTTTTAAAATTTAAAGTTGATTTTATCTGGTCCAATTGTATTTGATTTGATTGAAAGATTTTGTTTCATATAAACCATAAAAATCGGTATTTTTCGTGAAAAATTGCTTGCCATAAAATCTTTTGAGGTTAAAATATTAAAAATATATCTTAAATTAGCATGCAACTTAGTAACTACATTATTTTGTTAACGTTTTAATACTTTTTTTCTGTGACCATATGGAAAAAACTATAAAACTCCACTTTTTGAAAACACGAGAAAACACACTTAAAGTTTTAAACATATTTTGCAATATACATATGAAAAAAACGTTTTTTCAACTTGAAGATATTAATATCAAATTATTTCTTTGCATTAGGGGACTCATCTGGCTAGCTTACATGGACATTAGGGTAGCCCTCATTTATCCGTTTAGTTAGATTTGCTTCTAGCGTTTTACTTTCATTCTCTCCAGCATCAACAATAAGTGAAAGAATCTTTTCTAAATCAAGTTTTATCAAAACAGAAGAAAGGAATCGTTTGAACATAAACATTTACCCCTTATTCATAAATGATTATTAAATTTAACAAACGTTTATTAAGAAAAATTTTCATAGTAAATTAGTTTTGTAAACCCTTATTAAATTTAAAATATTTTTATGCATTAAACCGTATAATCTTGTTAAAAGATTATTTCAGAAGATTAGCTTAAAGTTGAACCTATTTTTTATTTAAAAAGTTTTCCTTTTTATTACATGAAGTATCTTGTTGTAACTTTTCTTATGAAACTTTTATGTTAAAAATATACTGCCGTATACATAAAAAAATTAAAATAGATTTGAAATGTATTTTAAGAAAAATTTGTATGAAATTTTTGCTTTAAAACATTATATACAATAGATCATATTATACAGATATTATACAAATAAAACTGTTAAGCGAATAAGAATTATAAGCAACAGACTTACTTGTAACAATAAAAAAGCTTTAACAAAAACACCAACAATAAACAGTGAGTTTATCCTTTTGTTACATTCCCCACTACAATTGGTTGGAAAACTTCCGACATTAATTGTAGTTGTAAGTAAGTTTCCTGACGATCTGGCCTAAGCAACCAGTGAAATGCGTATAGGAATAGCTTATCACATCAAAAAAATTTCAGTGCTTTTATCAAGAATCAAAATTAGGAATAAAGCACGACAAACAAAATCTTGTAAATTTTTTATGTTAAAATATATAATTTTTGGTCTTATTTTTAAACGTCTAAACTAGACAAAATTAAAGTTATTCCATTAACCGAATAATATTAAATTGTTTGATTTTTATTCATTTAAATTTTGACCTCGAATAATTATTCGCGCGATTAATCGATTTTTTTAGTTTTCAAAATTAGCAATTCAATTCTCACGGTAGAATGGCAACAGAACTTTCGAATAAAGAGTAAAATTTCCATCAATTGAATTGTAAAGATGTTGACTTTTTGTTGACTTTTTCTTTTTTATAAATGTATTTAATTAATAATTAATAATTAAAATACATATTATTTCCATTCATCTCACAGTTTGCCAAAATAAACTCATGCCGAAATTAATATATCGACCCCTTTGCGCGAAAGTATCGTATGTTACACAAACCAAATTTTACAGGAGAGCCATTTTTATACTCTTCTCTGCTATCACTTGCAATATAAATATGAAAATATACATTCAATTTTTGGAGCAACGAAGTGGAATTCGCCTACAATATTTTGTCAGGCGACGCACAGTGTGTCGGCTAGTACAAGCTAGCGGGACAATATTATTTCTTCACTTATTTCAATTGTTTATTATGTATATTTATGTATTCCAGGTATCTCAAGCTATTTTAAGAAAAAAAAGTTGAAAAATATGTACTGTTACTTATTACCAGGGAAACCAGAAATATGCTCTAAAAAACACGTTTTATGCGCATTAAATATGCACTTAAAACTGGAAAATATGCCCTGAAAAATTTTTAAAATATGCTCTTAAAATAAAAATTGCTCATTTGAAGACACAATATTCAATATTTAATAACAAAATCTAAAAAAACCTAAAAAAAAGGTTAAAGTTCATATAAGAGATGTTTGCGCTGAATATTATCTAGATATTAACATCCATATGGGTTTTTGTCTTGAAAGGATTTTAGGTGCGGTCGCTAAATTGTTAACAAATGTTAACATTTAAAAGGAATTTAAAGCTAGTTAAGGACGGGAGCTTTGAGCAAATGTGAACCGATTCGAAAATAATTAAATTTGAAGTAAAATATTTTTGGCACGAATTTAATTTAAATACCATCCTAATTAGATAGCTTGCGGACACAAAGTGTCTAATTTGGATGTGAAATTATAGACCGATTCTCACCATTTGCATAGACTTCGTCCATATTTGATCAATTTATCTACACAATTGGAACTTGTACTCTGCGCACAAGGTTAACATGGACAGACAACCAGCCAGGCGGATGGACGGACATCGTTCGATCACTTTAGAAAGTGATTCTGATTCCATCGGAATACTAATTGATTGGTTTAGATACAAATCGCATAACATTTGTTCTTAATGACAACCTGCTTTGTCTTACAATTTATAAGTAAAAAGTAAATGTAGATGTCGAAATGAAAGTAACAGATTTTCGAAAAAAAAAAATTTTTTTTATTTGCTGCGAAAGCTATTGTGCATCTAAAACAAATGAATATGTATCAAAATATACATTTAACAGGAAAAATATGCGCTATAAACCTAAAAAGTGCTGCAAAAAGGCTCTTTTAACTAAAATATGCTTCAAATGGTAAAATATGCAAAAATATGCACTAACAAATCGATGCCAAAATTCATAAAAAGCTCTAAAACGGATAAATATATTGTTTATGCCTTCATTAGTCGCACAAGGAAAAACATGCAATTGCATATTTCTGGCTTCCCTGCTTATTACCTATTAAAAAATCCTTAAAAATAAAGGCGCCCAAATTTAAATGTTTTGACTTTTTCTCAACTTTTATTTTTAAGATTTTTTAGTAGGTAATAAAAAAAATCGGCTGATTTCATATTTTTTAAATAATGGTAGGTAGTGTCGATTACTAAATCGACCCACCCTAATGTAGCTGCAAGACGGAAGTGGTTTACTCCAGTGTCCCATTTGTTCACTATTCTCGCTAATTGTTCTTTAATTAGCTACGTCTACCTATGTTTGTTTACAAAGAAATTTATAGAACAAAATAAAAATCATAATGAAAGTGTACCCACATTTATTAACTTACAAAATATAATTTATTTTTAAATAAACTAGTACAATAACAGTTTCTGTTTATCAATTATTAACAATAACAAGGTGTATAAGTCAAAGAAATATAATATTAAATAACTTTTATATTAACAAAATAAAATAAGAATAATAGTTATAATAAAAAAATACTTAAACCTACTAATCACCATCAGATAAGTCGTCATCACATTCCCATTCAGTAGAATATTAAGAGAGTAAATAATCAAATTTAATTGCTTTCTTTCTATTTTTAAACATAGCTCCCAAACAAATCATTCTCCCGAAAATAGCTTTTAGTGCCAGCTTCCTTAAAAATATTAGTATTAACAAACAAATTGGCGACAATGACTTTTACGATATGTCATGATAAAATGTTGTACAGGTAGGTCCAAAATAAACCATAGGTTCCATATAAACCCTCATCCAAAAAAACTCATATATGTAGATGAAGATATCTAAATAATATTCGGCAAAAAGAACTTTTAAACGAATCTTTACCTCATAACATAATTTTGTTCTAGCGGGTCCATGATTGCCCAAATAGATTACACTCTAGGAAATTTGATTGCACTCTAGGAAATTTTTTTTTAAATACTATGCTATAGGGTATCACATGGTCGGGATTCACCGATTATACTTTCTTACTTGTTATTTTTGCAAGAGCATTTTAAGCGTGTTTAACTCATTTTTCATTAAATGATGTTTTTGTATTTTTCACATTAAAAATCCAAATATCAATTTTCATACCAAATTTTATTACGATTGGATAATTTTTGTAAGTGTTATAGCATTTTTAAGAAAAAGGACATTGAGTCCTTGTTCAGATTTAAATGAAAATTTACACACACGTTCCAAGAGGTGTGTGTATCAGTATAACCACTATTTGTAGTTTTGTGGGCATTATTGAAGCTAAAATTACATTTTTCCATTTCAGGACACATGGGAGGTAGGCAAGTCCTTGGACCGATTTCTCCAAAAATTCATATTTTTCTTAACTAAGTTATTTTATGCTAGTGTACCAAATTTCAATAATTTCTGACAACTCCTTCTATTTATGTCCCTTCATTATATGGAGACAAAGCACTGTGCGACTCGCTCTCAATCTGTTTCTGAATGTTGTAGGTATAATATATAGAAAAATCTAGGTGGATATATGTGGATAAAAAAAGTAGCTAATCTTTAAAGTTTACAATTAATGTAAAATTTGCTGGATTTATCTATACATTTTCAAATTGATATTACACCAAAAGTATACATCTTTTTTATAAAAAATATAAGCCATAATATAGTAGATACCTTCAGCAGAATATTCCAACACAAAAAAGTCGTTTCACTTTGCTACAAATTTTAAAATATTTTACCACAAGTGTGCATAAAATGCAACTGATTTGCAAATGAAAATTACCTCTCTTTTAAAGGGTAACTTTGACCCCCTGATATGATACCTTTATGAGGTGATAAACAAATAAATTTTTGGAATTCGCTACCTTGGGGGGTTCTTTACAAGACGCTATCAGTGTTTAATTGAAATTACGTCATGAATTTTGTCCCGCTAGCATGCTCTAGCCGAATCACTGTGCGACGTCTCTTTGAATGAAGAACAAGATTGCATCAAAAACTCAATTTCAAAAAAATTGGCATGTACGATAATTTCGCGCAAATGGGTCGATATATTTATGCAATATATTGCTTTAGACATCCAACGAAAAATGCTTCAGGCGTTCAAAATTAAAAATTTGGAAGCGACACTCCTAGGAAAATTACAGTTAATTGAAGAACCTCTTTGCATTGCTTTTAAGCAAAATGACGCAAACTCATGTATGTTTATCCATTGGATCCCCAAGAACATTTTTCAAGTTTAAACAACCAAACATAATATGCACAAGCTGGCTTAAGCAACTGTCGAAAAGTAAGAAAACGCCTCTCAAAAGCATTTAAAAAAAACAAAAATAAAGTCAAAAGATATTTTATTTCGTACGGAAAGTGCGATCTGTTTCGCAGTTTGCTTAAGCAAATCCCAGTTTCGTAAAATTAATCAAACAGTTTTCTTTAGTTCAATATGGTTCGACACATATGAATCACAAGTATTCGCACAATTGCTTAAGCCATTAAGCATATTAATAATGGGCCTTAAGTCTTCAATACCTGGGGCCTAATTCTGGCAGTCGTGATCGAGTACTTTCTCGATTCGAAAGCAATTTTATTTCAGTCGATACAAAAATATATTTATACAAAGTACATGCAAGTCTACAACAAATCAATAATAAAAAAACAACATTCATTTTGTTTGTGTAAAAACATTTGAGACTGTCAAACAGCCAAACATAAAGAAAACAAAAAAAAATCATGGCGCACTAAAATGTAAGCAAATTTTGACCATATCGAAAATAAAACAAATGAACAGCTGATCACATGCATGTACTTGTAATAAATATACTTTGGTCGATACTGAACGAATCGAAATAATTTTTTCAGTATTTTGAAACTCAAATTAATGCTTTACAACACCGTAAAAATCGATTCAGTATTGACTGAAATAATTAGATGTTAAATTGCTTTCGAATCGAGAAAGTACTCCATCACGACTGCCAGAATCAGGCCCCGGAATTAAAATTACTTTTGTCTATTTTAGTTCAGGTAAATCTGTTAAATATTTTGACACTAAAACCAAAAGATGCTGAAATTTTTGCACCGAACGCGCTTAGCTAAAGCATTTAAGATATGTGATGATGACATGGATAATAAAGAAGATCTTTGTTTTGTGTTTGTTCTAACAGCATACACACGGCTTTTATTCGTTTTGCGTTTGATGCGGTGGTATCGCAGCACAAATCTTCTTCTTTTTTATTAAGATGCAATATATTTTTTAGTCGTTGTCTTAGCTCACAATGTTGGCAAAAAAGTTCCATATATTGAAAAGCTGTCATGTTATTACTATTTTCTAAACTGTTTAAGACGTTAATCAACTTTAACCTCAAAACAGTTAGAATATTTTATTAACCTTGGATAGTAACTAATCGACGAATCGACTAAGCTCATTTACACTTTATCATATAACTTTTTTATGTGTATTCAAAATACCCTGTTTTTCAACAATACTAGCTGATGACGAAAGCTTAAAATAAATAATTTAAAGAAACTGGGACTTATTTCCTTCCGAAGGTTACTTTATATTATATTCAACATTTTTTTCATTTTTCGAATTTATTCTATGACCTAAATTTCAGTTATGTATTTTATAAAGCTAATAGAATAAATTCGAAAAATGAAAAAAATGTTGAATAAATAATTTATTTGAAAACCCAAAAAAGAGTTCAAATTCATATCAAATATTGTGAGAGGAGAAGAATTATTATTTTTTATGGTTTATTTTATTTTTTAATAAAATGTTTAACAAAAAAAATTTTGTTGAGTTTTTACTTTAAAAATCAATTCGCTAGAACTTTTTTTAAATAGATCGTCGATTCGGCGAAGAGAACCACTAATGTCCTTAAATGAAGAGTAACATTCCAGGGTTAACCAAACCTAAACTTTACATTTAAACTTATTTCAGCTTGTGTGCGTATGCGGCACGCCTTCCCCTCTTGCAATCCGACTTTAAGTTTTTTTTTTCTACCAAGAAATTATTTCAAAGGAGTTACGTTCCAAACTTTATAAAAAAAAAACTTGGCTTCAACTGATAGTAATGTCGTCCCAAAATAGAGCCATAATCTCTGCAGCTGTACATTTACATAGATAAAAATTGGCAAATAGGTCTCTATTCAAAAACCAATTACAATCAGGGGTGTGCTGGAAATCAAATACGTAAAACGCAAGAATTTTAAAAGTCGTTTTTAATAAGATTTCTGTAATGAATGAATTTTATGACAAATATTATACAAATATATCGCTATCAAACAGAATTTTATAACAAAAATTATAAAAATTACATTAAAAGTTTATTAAAAACAACTTTCAAATTCTTGAGTTTTACGTTTTCGATTTCCAGCACACCTTTGTATAATGACAAGTGGTGTGTGTAATTATATGGTCGTAATTGTCAGAAGAGGCAGGTTGATCTAAACAGTGATGCCAACTTCGCCCTTTTGAGGCTAGATTTAGCTCTTTTTTAAAGAACCTGAAATTTACAGGACTTTTAGTGACTAAAATGAGAAAATCGTAGCTGTTCTAGCTATAAACAACTTGCCAAGTTATGCTTTAAAACTAGTTTTTACGAAACAAACAAACAAAAAATCAATGTATCATAGAGACAGTGACTTATGGAATGAGGATCACCAAGAAATGTAAACTGAATTTAACAATGGCCAACTTTAAAGTATTGTTAATGCCACTTAAAGCTTAAGTAGAAGTACCATTGATTTAATGTAAAATTATCTATCCCACACTTTAATTCTATTTTTTAATAATTTTTTATGTTAAAAAAAATTTTTTTTTTTTTTTGTTTCACTTGATTTGAAAAAAAAACAATATGCAATTAAAATGTACCAAATCCGTTTTTCTCAACTTAGTCCTTTTAAGCCCATTTTTTATATGTCGTCATGCGTTGAGTATGACAAGAATTTTCATTACTGGACCCAAATAATACCCACCAATGTCGTTGTTGGGGGTCTTGCATTGGCAATGCCTGTTCAATTTAAATTTGGTATGGATGCATTTTTAAATTGAACTTTTAAATTCAATTGAATGTTCTTCTGAAAATGAACAACTGGGCGAAACAAAGACGAGTTGAGATTGGTGCACGCAGAAAAAATGGCTGGAGGCAGCCATATTCTAAGAGCAACATACTATGGTTGGATTTTTACAATGTTCATGTTTGCAGGTTACCATTTTATGTTTAAGTATGACCATAATATGGTTAAAATAAATTTTCCAGAAATTAACCATAATTTGTTCAAAATTAACCATATTTTGGTCAATAGTGTCCATATTTTGGTAAATATTAACCATAATAATTGTGAAAATGAACCCTATTATGTTCAAAACTAACCATAATATAGTAAAAAGTTTCCAGAATTTGGACAAAAGTAACCATATTATGGTCAGAATTAACAATACTATGTTTTAAATTAACCATATATTGGTTATCTATTTCATCCATTTTTGCAATTTGTTTATTAAGTGTCAAGTTTCGTTATTTTCCTGTTAAGTGGTTAGGTTCCTCTCTTATAAGTAGCCCCATTAAAAGCATTCCCAGCTTTTGACGACCTTTATTAGCACTCCTTCTATTTGACTGGTTCATAGTAGTAAATTTGATTATTTTATTCAACAATTAATGTAAAACGAATGAGAATTTTAAGCACACCAATATGTAGTTGAAAAGCATTCAACTATTGTAGAGAGCAAAACCAGTATAATATTGTTTTTTTAAACATATTATTTTAAATTCAAAAGTAAGCATAGACTGTTTAAAATTATTATAATTATAAACACATTTGGGCTATTCACAAGGTAGTCATAAAGTTGTAAATCCATATGTCTTAAAATAATAACAAGAAATACAGTTAGGGACAAAATTGTTCACAAATTTAGCGTTATTGGCAAAATAGGCTATAAATTTTTGTTTTATTTATAACTATTTAAATTTTTTTAACTATATGAAAAGTAGAACATTTCAAGAACTCAAAAATAAAAACTTTTCCAAAAAAATATATGTTCATAATATTTTACACGGTATCAGTATTGACTTCTGGATGTGAACAATTATGACCCTAGTTAGAGATTATTGTTGTATTTGGGTCCTAGCGTTTGGTATGTTGTCCATTTGCTCTTTTAAGCTGCCTTAATCTTTTTTTCCATTCTTTTACAAGAGTTCTTAGCAGTTTTGGCTCTATTTTTTCCAAGCTTTAACGGCAAGCTCGCAAAGCTTATATCCAGTGTTAGGCGGGTTCCTCTGAGCAAACAAAAAAGTGGTATTTTGGAAAGGACCAAAGTTACTCAAGTGGCTACTACTCTGGCGACTAATTAGGTAAAATTATTTTCGAGTTTTTATTTTCTTCAAACTAACTTTTAGGTATTTCTGAAGTATGCTTAATATTGTTGTCCTGCATAATGATATCACCCTGTCGTTATTCTTAGCCGAATATGGCTTATCTTGGAATCAACGGGTCTTTAATGATGATTATGTAGTGCTTGGCACACATTTTTCTTCTGAATTAGCGGAGTGTTCGAAGCTGGTTCCCGCGAAAACAATCTCATGTCATTTTTGAGATCATCAAAATTTTAACATTTGGAATTATTTCACTCTTTTACGCTAACACTTTTACGCCAGCCATGTTAACACCCGTCCGCCTGCCTGCAATCCGATAATTTTTGTCCGATCTAAGCATGTTACACGAATTAAATCTTTAAAACTGAATTTTTCTTACTTTTTTGCAAACTTCAGCCGTTTTCAGCTGTTATTTTTGCTAAAAGATGGGTTGTCGCTCTTTATTCTAGCTACCAATCTACTAGAACTTAAGCAACTTCGTATGTTTTTAGCGCTTACATCTAAATTGTACTCTATGCTCAGTATTTGCCGTACCTTAATAGCTATACTGACAACACCAGTAACAATAAGTCGCTTTGATTCGCGAAAATCATTTGGCTAAAGTTTTTTGTGGGCGACCAGCTTTGTTGCTTTTGGTATCCAAACTACACTTTTTTTTATTTAACATTCAAATCTCTCTGAATTGTTGTATTTTGTGTGATCTTGCGATGTGAGACTTCTTTTTATAAATTTTTCACAATGCTTTTTTTTAAAATTGCCGCTTCTGACTTACAGTTCTTGAAGAAACTAGGCAAAATTTAACTGCTCGAATTTTTTTCAAATTTTAAAAATATTTAATATTAATGAATTAATTGACTCACTTTAAAAGCAAATCCCACAGATTAAACTTGAAATTTTGTTGGAATTTTTATGACAGATTCACACAGGGTCAATATTGTTCACACATATGGTTTGGATGTTAACTTAGTATTAATATAAAAACAAACGGTACCTTTGAAAATAAGTTTACATAGTATTATTTTAAAATGTAGAAACCCATACAATAGTTTTTGAAAGTTTCCAAGTTGAAACTTTAATAGTTTTCATGATAAACATAAATGTTTTATAATTTCGTGAACAATTTTGTCCCTAACTGTATATATGACTGCTGCGGGCAAGCGCTTATAATTTAGATTTCGAATGTACAGTTACGACGAAATAATGATCACAGCATTAAAATTTTTATTTTGTTTCAAACACAACAATATTTTTTTTAAACAACTGTAAAATATTATTTAGGACATTATGACGTTATGACTTGATAGCACATCTTGTGAATAGCCCAATTATTGTTATTACATATTAACCATAACATGTTTGAAGACAACCATAATATGGTTATGGCTTTTGAATGGATGAATTAAGCAATAATATGGTTGCCGATGATAATAATATGGTAAAAGTAACTAAAATATGTTTAAGGGTATGGTTGTAACTTTATTTTATTAAAACATAATTTTGTTAAATTCAACCATATTTGATATTGATCGTGAAAAATGTACTGTTAAAAATAACAATAATTTGTTTGTTGGCATTGAGGGCACCATAATATGCTTTTTATAACCATACTTCAACCATGTTTTTTTCTCTGCGTGCAGATTATTTTCCATACTTTGCCACGCAGCCTTCATGCTTCCTTCAGTGCGAATATTTTGATAAACACCTCTTAAACACTGGACGGTTGATCACAGAACCCCGTTCATCAAAACTGCCGCTTTATTCATAATCATGAAGGATGTGGTCATTAAACAAAAATTAAAATATTGATATTTTCGCTGCTTCGTAACAATTGATTGTGACAAGAATATAAAAATTGGATAATTTTACCGCAGTGTTCATGCATTCATTATAGATTTGGAAGAATTCTGTTACACCTGCAACTTGCAAAAAGAAAAAAAAACTAAATAATTCTACAAAGTAAAACAATGTTATGTGTTTAACATTGGTTGGACTTATTTGGGACACCCTGTAGAACACAAGCAGATTAAAACAATATCAACACAAAATAAATTTTGGAAATTGCTTAAACCTCCGAGTTTAAAGTGCTCTAACTTTAACAAGCACATATTATGTAACTAAATTAAATCCATGATCTAATATTGTCCATTAGCATTTACCTAAAGTTTCACTAGCGTGTCACAAAAAGTTTTTTTGTTCTTTTCAAACCCTCGTAGCGACGTGTGAATTGCCCATCTTCAGTTTATAGCTCCTAAGCATGGAATAACAAATATTAAGCACTTTTTATGTTAGAGAGGGTGTAAAAATAAAATTAAAAATTAAACAAAAAAACTAAATCCTAACTTAAATAACTACAAAATGTATTAAGACTTCTTAACAGTTTTTAATGTTCTTATAAAATTTAAGTTCAATTAAATTTTAAATGAAGATATTAAAAAATGTTTTGTGTCTTCTTTTCTAAATCTTTTCCTTACACTCTTATCCCATTTCATTATGTTCTATTAAAGTGTCTTTGTCTTTTTACCTGTCGTGTTTCCAAAAAAAAAAAAAAAAAAAAAAATGTTAGCTTTTGTCGTTTGTATTAGTTAAAATGTTGAGACGTGTAACTGTATCTACAGTGTTTCACACTACTTCTAGTCAAGTATGTAAGCAATGTCACATTTTATGGCCTACAATATAAAATTGTTATCTACGTGAATGGAATTAAGAGATACAGATCTAAAGTACGTGTTTAATAAACTAAGAAGGCCAGAATATACCCAACATGAGTTTTTGTTATAACGCCACCGCTACTCCTGCAATCATCAGTATTTGCTGAAGAATAAACAGCTAAAAAATTTAACTTCTTGTCATTAAGAAAGGGCAAGGAAAATGTTATTGGTCGGATGTGTATAACCACTTAGTTTAACGTTTATCGCCCAAAAAAACGACCTACTTAATTGTAGTTTTTGTTTTACAGTTTTTTTTAATTTCTATTTGTAGTAACTTAATATAAGAGATCCGTGCACCTTTTTAATGCCCCATATAGTTTAATGTACAACAACAAGTGTCATCGATATTTATCTAAAGATTTTTATGCTTTAAGTGGTCCTTCTTTCCTAAACATAAAGTGGCACCGAAAAGTCAAATACCCCTTATTTTTTTTATTTAGTAGAAATAGAGTAGGCTGTTTATCATTAACAGTATTAAAATAAAAGGGAAGGTACGTGGACTTTTCTGTAACTCTGCACAAACTTAATTATACCTGCCAATTTGATTTTGGTACCTGCACTCAGGACCACTAATGTATTGTATTGTTTTGTAATTAGGAAAATAGATAATGGGTGGGAGGACAGATGGATAGTTTCTGTGGATACTCGACTTGAACTTATTGATGTTGAAAGTTAGAGGGAAGATTTTAGAGGGAAGATTTCAGCAGGAAGGCTATTCCACATAGGGACAGCGCGACCAAAAAATGAATCTTCCCTATAATGCGTTGTTCCAAGCACCGGCCAGTCGACCACAAAACAATTGGCTCTTGAGAAAAAACGTGTATTAAGAGCAAACATACCAGTTTTGGAAACCAGTACCCATGTTCTGTAACTTTAGTGAGAACTTCTTGCATCGAAAAGATGTGAAACAAAATATTCCATTGTTTCTCGAAAAGTGAGAGAAATGTGTGTCTGTAACCCATGTCGAAAACTATCAAAAGAGATTACGTCGTTACGTTATAAATGTCATAATATTGCACTCGAAGCCGATGTGACATTGCAGACGTTCAGAACGCCAGTAGCACATATTGTTGACGGCGACCAAAATTTACCAAAAATTTAAAATTTTTCAACGACGGCGGCGAAAATACAACCGTCGGCTATACCAAATTGTGTAAAGAGCGACTTTAATGTTTGTTGTTTGCAAATGTTAAAAGCAAAATTATAAAACAATGAAAAATGTGCCAAGAACAAAATAATATTATTATTATTCTTTGCATTTTTAATTGTTTTTTAGTGTTAAAATTTTGTCTCGCCCCATTTTTTTCGTGAGTTTATTTGACAGTTCAAAGCGGGAACTTTTCTCACCAAAATGTTACAGACGTACTTTTTCTGTAAATTGGCGAGTAATTTCCTTACGTGACAGCTTGTACTCGCCAAAAAAGTTACAGACACAGTTAAGTGAGAAAAACAGCTGTTTGTTTTAATTTATGGCATTTTTGTTTCATTTCACACATTTCAATCGAAAACTTTCTCGACGCGAGAGTTACAGAACATGGGCACAGATTACTAATTCCACCAGAACACATCCCATTGTAATAATGATAAATCAGGCAAATACAACTCACATTGTGACGGTGCTCAAGGGCGACTGATCCAAATAATGTTCTTCAAACTCGGTCTTTGGTAGTCTTTCTCCCTATTAAAACCCATACATTTTTTTAGAACGCACTTTCAAGGGGAAAAACTTGGTAGTACACGCTCACATCCAAAAATTTTACAACACTTCTTCTTAAACCCTGATGACCTTTGCTATTCACATCAGTGGTTTTATACACAGAAAAAATTATTTTTCCAATTCAAACAAAAAATTTGTAGAATCAAACAATTTTTTGTCTGAAATCGGTCCTATAAACAAATTTGCATATTCAAACAATTTATTTGCATTTTGTTTATTGAAAAAAACACTGATTTTTTCAAACAAATAATTTAACTGAATCAAACAAAAAGTTTACTGAAACCGACTCGATATGTTTTTCGTCATCATTCTATTTTTGTATTTGATGTATTTAACCAAACAGTTTTAAAAAATTGAATACGGGATTTTGTTTCTTATAATGTTGTTTCTGCTATTGTTTTTCTTATAGTTGCATTTTTTTAAAGCGTCCAAAAATAGACTGTGTGTGTTTTTTGTTGTTGTTCTTATATTTCACATAAAGAAGTGTTGATTAGTGCCAATTCACACGTTGCAAGTCTTATTGATCAGCTTGCTGCCTTATAGGCGAGAGAGAGTGAGAGAGAAACGTTTATTTTCCTCTCTTCACTCTCGTTATAAAGTAGCAAGCTGATCAATAAGACTTGCAACGTGTGAATTGGGACTTACGATCAAATAAAAAAATGCAAAAAGACGACAACATTAAAGAGCGTTAAATATCTCATACAAAATTATGAAAACTTGACACCAATAACGCGTTTATTATATTTTTGAAGAGTTGTCCACATTTTTGTTGGTTAAATAAAAATCAAACAAAAATATTGTTTGAATCAGTAAAAAATTTATAGAAATTAAAAAAATTTTCAAACAAGCGTTTGTTTGAAAATAATTCGGCAATAATTTTTTCTGTGTGTACGTAGAGAAAAATCCATATCTGTAGGAATTTTATTCTAAATAAAGGACGTAGGGAAAAAGGACATATATTTTGATATCATTAAAATGTAGGGACTTTTCAAAATTGATTTGGGAAATATAGTGATTTCTTCAGGCTGCGTAGCGACTGATTCACACATAAAATAAGCTTTTGTCATAAACAAGTTTTTTTTTGGAAACATTTTTTTAGTTCTAAATTATCAAAAAACATGAATTTAAAAATTGTTATTCTTCTCATTCATGACTGCTCTTTAATCACTATGCGACAAATGAAGAGTTTTGAAAAAATACAAAGATTGGACAGTATTAGGGTATTAATTTAACTTCCCGATTAACTGATCGGTTAATTTCAGTCGATTACCCGATTACCCGATGTAACAAAAATTTCAATATTTTGTAGTATTATAACATATTTTTTTGTGTTTTTAATAACTTGTTTCGTCTCATATCGATGTTTTACTTCCGCAACCTCGTAACTCAAAAACAACTTATTTTCAGGAGAGACAAAATATGCACCTTATTTTACCAAATATTCTAAACTTTTATATTCTTTTATAAGAATTAGGAAAAATTCCGATATTCCGCCAAACAAAAAAATTGTAAAATTGTAAGGCGGTATTTACTGATTACTTTTCCGGTTAAAACAAAAAATCGGAAAAAATCGAGTTACGTGGTTGCGGAATAAACCATCGATATACAAAAAGTATGTGCTTAGAAAATATTTTTTTATACAAACAAAGAAGTGATCTTCATTTTAACCCATTTTCAGCTGACCGGCGAGTTAAAATACAATGTTTTTCAATGTTTTTTTATCTTCATTATCGATCAGCAGGAATGTGGCAAAAAATGGGTTAAATGTTTGATTGTCAACACCTTTTTTTTTCCTTTTAACAGAATTAACAAAAAATGAGAAGTGTTGAATTAAAAAAAACTCAAATGGCATAATGGAGTATTTTATATGTTTAGAGAAATCCTGGAAAAGGACCGAGAAATTAGATCTACGATAAGTAAAAGAATTTTTTCCAAGTCAAGTTTTGTTAAAACTAAAGAAAAGAATCGCTTTAAACCAAAACATTTGAACCCAGGGACCGAAAATAACAGTTATATTTAAATTTTAAAACAAAAAAAGCATATAGAATTAAGGGTCGAAAAACTGATTCAAGTATACCATATTGTTCCTCATGCACTTGTCAATGATAAAATATATTGATTTTTTCAATTTTGATTTTTATATTTTCGATCAAACTTAAGAGTTATTTTTTGATTATTATTTTTTTGAACAAAAATAACTGTTATTTTTTGATTTTTATTTTTTCGATCAAAAATAACAGTTATTTTTTGATTTTTATTTTTTTGAACAAAAATAACAGTTATTTTTTGATTTTTATTTTTTCGAGCAAAAATAAAAGTTATTCTCTAAATAAATGTACGTGATTTAATAATTTAGTTGACTTTAAATTTTTATTTTAGTGTGTCATTATCATTGGAATTCCTTATGCACATTAAAATAATTATTAAAGTCATATAAATTATTAAAACAAGTACATTTATTTAGAGAATAACTTTTATTTTTGCTCGAAAAATAAAAATCAATATATAACTGTTATTTTTGTTCAAAAAAATAAAAATCAAAAATTAAAAATAAAAATCAAAAAATAACAGTTATTTTTGCTCAAAAAATAAAAATCAAAAAATAACTGTTATTTTTGTTCAAAAAAATAAAAATCAAAAAATAACTGTTTTCATCTGACTTTTATGAAAAAAGTCATAACTGTTACGGTCCCTGTTTGAACCAAATTACTTTTCGTAAAGATTATTTTATAAGATCTCCTTTAGCTATTGAAAGAACTAATAAAATTATCTCAGTTTTTTTTTTTTATAAATACATATTTGGGTGATTCAAAAGGTGTTCATAAAGTCTTTTGTCTCAAAATAATGAAAAGAAATATAAATCGTCGGCTTAATATGAAAACCGGCTAAATCCACTTTTAATGTAAATTGAGATGTTGATGCTGTGTGGTAGAGAAATTAATTAATTTTCTATCAAGCTGCAAAAAGGGAAAATACAAAGTTGTTTGTCTCTCCTGTAAAATGCGCTGAAAGTAAGTTAGCAGATTTGTATACATATTAAGCCGACGATATGACTGTTGTGAGCTACCGCTTATGATTTAGATTTCTACTGCACAGTTATGACGAATCAGTGAACACAGCATTAAAAGTTTTGTTTTTATTTATTTTAAACAATATAGGCACAGCCGCGAATAACGTTTTAAGTTACAAAATAATAATTTTTCAGGAGAGCAAAAAAACGTTTTTTGACCAGGCAGCATTATTTGTATTAAAAATTTTATTTTTTCTATTATTAAAAATAATGATAATAAAAATTTTAATGCAAAAGGCTTTTAAAACATTATTCCGCACTGCAAAACCATTTCGGTTTCATCATTTTGTTAGTAACTTGCAATGTTCTTCCACTAACTGATACTTTGTACGCCATTTTGAAGGCGTTAAGGTGCATAGTTTTGGTTGATTTGATGTTTAAACTGTGTAAGAGAGTAAGGTTAACGGTTATCTGCAAAAAAACAGGTTTTTCAAAATGTGGCGTTTACAACGTTATTCGCGGCTGTGCTTCAATTGTAAAATATTATTTAGGATACTATGACGATATGACTTGATAGCACACCTTGTGTATTAATTGTAATAATGCACATATTACATACATATTTATGAATTGTTTTTTTTTTGGCTCGTTTTAGTTCAAGAATTGCTATGTTTGGTATGTTATTGTTTCATTTTACTACACTGAAAGAATTTTCTTCGCAATAACAATGAATTTTGACATTAATCCCATGAAAAATTGCATTAAAAAGGAACATATGCAGCGCTTCGTTAGATCAATGAAACCTGTTCGATTAAAATGTATTTAATGAAACATTACATAAGATCTATGTATATTTTTAATTGGAAGAATACTTTCAATAAAGTAAAAAAAATTTTTTTTTTTTTTTGAACAAAATTATTAAATCACGTACATTTCTTAAGAGAATAACTTTTATTTTTGCTTGAAAAAATAAAAATCAATATATAACTGTTATTTTTTGCTTAAAAAAATAATCATCAAAAAATAACTGTTATTTTTGATCGAAAAAATAAAAATCATAAAATAACCGTTGTTTTGAAAAAAAATAAAAATCAAAAAATAACTGTTAAGTTTTTTCGAAATTATAAAAATCAATATATTTTATCATTGACAAGTGCATAAGGAACAATAAGGTATACTTGAATCAGTTGTTCGACATTTTTCTATATGCTTTTTTTTGTTTTAAGATTCCAATATAACTGTTATTTTCGGTCCCTGATTGAAATGACTTAATTTATAAAAAACTTGATTAATCGGTTAACCGATCAAAAACAAAATTAACCGATTAAACCAAAACCTCGGTTAATTAATCGAGCGATAAACCGATTAAAGCAAAAGGTCGATTAAATGAATACCCTAGACAGTATAGATTCGATGGTAATATCAACGGGTAGTAAAACCTTTAACTTAGTTTGGTGATTTTGATGAGCAATTTTTTTTTGGCTACAAAAAAATCTGAAAATCGGCGCTTAACTTAAAATGACAATAATATAGCTAAGAGTCCGCCGAACAAATGCTGTAAAAAAATTTTTGCCAAAAAATGGCTTTTTTAAAATATTGTAAAAAATAACCTCTGTTTCGCTTGTTTTCGAATAACTTAGAGGGACTCCTGATTTTTTATTAACAGCATTTAGCAAAGTTGTAGCTACGGTAAAGCTGAGCCACTCTTGTGAACATCTCAATGAAAGCGGAACGTGTCTAGGCACTCTAATGGCCATTTTCTCAATGTATCGACAAACTATCTGTTACTTAATGTCAACATAAATTTATTGGACCGATAAACTGTCCGTTAACGATTTTTGGTTTCTCAATATACGGACAAAAAACAAAGTTTTCAGCTGGCAACGCCACTCAAAATAGATGTAAAAGTTGGGAGTCAGCTGATTGAATTTATCGGTACGGCAAATAAAAGGAAAATAAATAATTGGCAGATGAGTGCCGGTTAGCTTTGCGATTAAATCGAAGCAAATGAGACATTGAGAAAATCAAATTTCTTTAATGTGCAGGTTTTCGTTGGGAAAAAAGATAATCGCCTAATGAGAAAATGGCCATAAATCACTTATAACAGACCACTTTATACCTTAAAAATTTTCTTTTCTTTTTAATATTTTATAAACATAGTAAGGTAACCACCTTTTCTGTATTATACAGAACAGTTTGTACTTAAGAGTTTTGTTCTATGTGAATTATTTTCTCGTCAAAAACCTTTAATTGTTCTGTATTTTATTGATTGTTCTGTATTTGTTCTTTACTTAATAAAATATATGTATACTTTTACATAATAGAAAGTTGTATTATAAAGCAGGGGTTAAAAAACTGCAGTCAAAATGAAAAAATCGCTTTTTCTTCCACTTTTTGATTTTACATTGCCCAAAAATTAATTGTTGCTTTTACTTCTGATTCATTAAATGAAAACAGTTAGTCCAGGCAAAAGCAAAAAACGAAAAGTTATACACAACAAAGAACACCGGCAGTCGACATGTTTTGAAGTGTTTGGTTTGACAGACTGAAACTTTTAATAAATCCCGAAGTTAATGAAGACGGGAGGTTGTGTTTTTGTTTCGATTTTGCAAGTTGAAGTGCGTTTTCCTATTATGTGTTTTATCACTTGTTGGAATAAAAAAAGAAATTGTTGTTTAATCTACATACATATGTATGTTTGTGTGTATATATATTTTGTTTTACTGTTATTTTTGTATACCAAAAATTCTTTTCTTAGTGAAATTAAATAGACTTTATTAAAATTCAGAGAACTTTTAAAATACAAACCTAACAAACCAAAGAAATGACATACATAATATGTAGGTATGTATATGAAAACGATAATGTTATTTAAAGTTTTATTTAATTTGAAAAAAAAAGATTGTAAAGAATTAAAAAGGACATATGTTTTATGTATTTATGTACACATATAATATTAAAAAAAAAAAAAAATATATATATATATACATATATACATATATGGAAAACAAAAACACAATCACAACGTCCCATCTTCGTTTACTACTGGATTTTTTAAAAATTTCAGTCTGTTAAATCAAACACTTTCGAACATGTCGACTGCCGGTGTTCTTTGTTGTGTACAACTTTTCGTTTTTTGCTTTTGCCTTGACTGCGACTGTTTTCATTTAATGAACCAGAAGTAAAGACAACACGAAGAAGTAAAAGTTATAGCACAATCTTATGACTTTTACTATCTCAACTGCTGCTTTTTTAACCCTTTTATAAAGTATGTGGGATGGTGCTGCCACATACATATAAGTAAAAGAAAAACTTTTAAAAAACAATTTTTCCAATGGCAACAAACTACACAAATTTGCTTATTTTGGCTTATCTTAAGTGTACTAAATTAAAAAAAATCGAAATTTAAAAAAAAAACATTGTTTACTCTTGGCCAAAACGAGGGAAAAATATAGTATAGTGCGTTTTAGGGAAACGGACCAGGGTCTCTTTGCGGATATCAAACACGCAATCCTCTCACTGGTAGAATAGCGCTCTAATATAGGTACCCTATTTCATACTTTTCTACTAGTTTGTATCAAATTAATGTCTGGCTTTGTGTATTCGTTTAATTTGAGTTATTCCTAAACTTTTTGAACAGACGTTACGTATGATTAATATTGATACATTCATATATTACTCATACGTACAGATAAACTTTAAATCATAAACAACTTGAATTTATAAAGCTTTATTTTTTACAAATTTTATTTGGCATTTGCCGAAAATTGAATACCCTTGTACAGAGTGGTGCATAATGTTTTTTTTTTTTTTATATTATTCAGAAATAATGATCACATCGAATAATGAGCGATTAGGCCCATTTTCACTTAAATAAAAATATGGGTCACCGAAAACCCAAGAATAAATATTGAATATCAAATGAACCCATTTGGGTCCATTAGTTGGAAAATATCTATATGGGTGCATTTGATTGAAAGCAACGAACCAGTTGCGGTTAATGTGTATAGCAGTCAATACCGGGCAATGATTTAAAAATTTTCAAGGCCCGTGTTAGAGAACAATCCGGAATTGTGGTTCCAAAAAGATGGAGTCACAGCTCACACAGCTCGTCCAATTAGGGCTCCTTTTTTAAACGTTACTTATGCGCTACTTTACAAATTTTTTTACTTATGCCGAAAGAGCAATTATACAAAATTTTTTCTTTTTTAATGAAAATTTTAAAAGATTTTTTTTTTTTTTAACGATAAACCAACACTCAGGGGATGCCCCCTATATATGCAGTGCATTGTGTTGATCGGGAAAATAAGGTTTGGGAAGGAGGAAAGAGGGAATAGTGTTTGTGGACATTTGACTTGAATCTTAATAAATTATAAGTACCGGGGAAGACCTCTGCGAGAAGTTTATTCCACATACGGATAGTTCGACCGAAAAACGAATTTTCTCTATAATGCGTTGTGCGAAACACAGGACAATCGACTACAAACGGATGTGATCCACTGGATGAGCGAGTATAACGAAGCAATACTCGGGCGGGTGGAATAAGTTCACTTATCTCAGTGGAACACCTCCCACATTCCGACGATGCTCCAATGAGTCAATAGAGTTGGATACTGTCATTGATGAGCTTCACCGCCCTCCTCTGTACACGGTCCAGAAGGTTCAAAATAGACTTTGAAGCCCCTGCCCATATATGGGAGTTGTATTCCATCTTCGGTCGGATAAAGGTGGTATAGATAGTAAGGAGATCGGATGAAGTGAAGTAAGTCTTGCACCGTTTTAAAAAACCTAAACACTTGAATGCCTCTTTCGACACTTTAAAAACGTGTTTATTCCAGCGGGCATCACACTGTATTCTCATGCCCAGAGCATCAAGAGTATACGATTCCTCAATATCAATGCCACCCATTAATACAGATGACATAGTTGGTCCCACGGCCCGTCTGTGGGTCAACATACAACATTGGGTCTTGCGTGCATTAAATTCGACCCCATTCGCTAGACCCCACTCAGAGATTGCAGCTAGGTCCTGATTAAGAGTGTCATTCATATTCTGCCTTTTGCCCCCAATCTCAACAAGGCTTGGCCTATGATCGAAGGAATATGAATGACATATGTTGCTGTCATCTGCAAAAGAGTAGATAGGATTTGAAGTGTGAACAAGAAGGTCATTAAGAAACATAAGAAATAGCGTAGGAGAAAGGACAGTATGTCTGAAAGGTATTTTCGTTAGAGTTTGAAATATACTAATAGTTACACTTGTATCTGTGAATTAAATCGTTTTCCGCATTAGGAATTACATTCTGGGGATATCAAAGGGATTCATAAACATTTAGGCAATCAATAAAAATTAATCGAGCCCGAGGCCAGTGTTTTTCGTAAATATATATTAATTTATATTTCCTTCAAATACTTCGATCTTCTTTGAACAGCTAGTTTTAGATAACTGTCAAAGTTAACAATAGAGAGATCCACATTCTCCGGTATACTAAGCGGAATAATTTCTGTGGAATGGGCACTGAGAAATTTTTTATATTTTAACCAATTTATTTGTGTGGCTGACCTCGCTAAGTAACCTGACGGAGATACAATTCTATTTGGGTTAGATATAGTTACAATTGTAGGTGTGTGGTCGGATGATAATTCTAAGGAAGCTTCAACATGAACCGTTTCTGTGGGGATGTTTTTAAATACGCCAAATATGTTGGTTGTGGGCGTGGCAAAATCAATTTTTTAAAGTTTTTTAAACTTAATAAATATACCTTTTATTCGAGAGCGTGACTGATTAAAATTTTTTTGGTTTGTATTGGCTTCTACTTGGTTTATTGCAGTATGTATGTGAAAAATAAAAAATGGCTTAATTTAGAGGCGTGTAATAGAAGTGAGCATATTAAAATCTATATATACGTAGTTTTAGAAGTACTTTCTTGGCACGTACAAAAAATTGGACATTTGGAGGAAGGATCCGAGATGGCATAAGTGGCGCCCAGAATTTGAGGTCGGATTGAAAAGTCACCAAAGGCAAACATGAAGCCACTATCAAGCCATGAAAAACGATATGCGAAATGATGAGATCGGCCTTTAAATGGTAGCGGTACATATTAAAAATCGAAAATCAAAAAAAAATTTCCTATTTTAGAAACTTCATTGACATATCTTTCATTCTAGGGGGTGACTGGCACAACTTTTTTTTTCGACCCACCTACCTGAATACCCTAGTATGCATTGACATCTAAAATTACGATGATCTTCAAAGCAGATCGAAATATTGGAAGGAAATAAAAAGGAATATTTATTTACAAAAAAAAAAAAAACCCCCCCAACTGCACATTTGTATGAAAACTGTTACGTGATCGATCGCTTATATTGTCGATAGACTTGTCGCGCTGAAAATTTTTATAAGTCAGCTGTGTGTCGTTGAAAATGCAAGCGAACTATTGTGGTTGATATAGTGGGCCAGGCTTTAAGCCTTAATTTTGCAACCTGTATATTGATAACAAGCTTTATTTGAAGACCAAGACGAACATGCACCAATCAACTCAAAAACTGATTCTGATAAACGAAAGACGTAGATCTACGATAATTAACCGTAAAATGCCTAACCAAAAAATTTCACACAAAGGCATAACCAGGATACCCTAAAGTACACAATTTAATGTTTAATCATTTTCAGCTTCACAGAAAAAAAAATTTTATTTTAAATACCGTCAAATAAACATATAACCAAATTAATTAAATAGTTAAATGTATTTAATAAAATTATTTTTTAATTATTACAGGAAAAATGATGCCAAAAACTTTAAATGGCGAACCCTAATTTGCTCTCCGTAGAACACATCACATAAAAATAACACACAAACGCATAACCAGGGTACCCGTGCACCCCATTTCAATTTTTAACCATTAATGCCCAATTTTCAGGATAATAATTAAATCTATATTAAGTGAATTTTCATATAAACTTAAGTCGTATTTAATTAAGATAAAAGTATGGCAGCACTGCTAAATACAAACAAATATCATAAAAAATTGTATTTATTTATAAGGTGACCTCAAAAATCAGTTGTCTGCTGTTGCTTTGCCTCTTGTTGATGTATTGGTTAAACACTGAGACCACCTTGCTAAGTTTTTCCAATCGAAACTTAAAATAAATTTAAATGTACCACATCGGTGAATTGAGTTAAATTTAAGGCGCTGCGAAATATGGCCCCAGGAAATATGGCCCCAAAAAATAAATGAAAATTGACCAAAAATTTGGGGATATTTTTCATAATGGCCTCATTTTTTTAATAAAAAAATACCCCAAAAAAATTAAAAATAACCCTAAAAATAAAATGAAATATGACCCTAAATTTGGGGTTATTCTTCATTATGAAAAATCACCTCAAAATTTATAATGAATTTGAGCCCCAAAGAAAGTTACATTAAACATTTTCGGTGGAGCTCATATGCCCGAAACTAAAAATCCCAAATTTAGAATCTCGATTTCAAAATCCGGATAATTATACAGTTTTGGTTTAAAAATCGTACGATTGATAGCAAGGTTGGGCTTTCGGCCATGCGTAAGGATTTTTTCTCTATGGTATAACGAAAACTGGCTTTGCTTACTAAAGTTTCACGTTATAGACGGCCTGCGGCCTGGCGCAAGGATTTTCTTTTCTATGGTATAACGAATACTGGCTTCGCTAACTAAAGCTTCTCTATATAGCCGGCCTTCGGCCGGGTGAAAGGATTTTCTTCTCTTTCATATAACGAACACTGGCTTCGCTCACTAAAGCTTCACTACATAGCCGGCCTTCGGCCTGGCGCAAGGATTTTTGTTTCTATGGTATAACGAACTCTGGCTTCGCTCAGTAAAGCTTCTCGTAATAGCCGGCCTTCGGCCGGGCTCAATGATTTTTTCCTCTATGGTATAACAAGCGAAGCCGGTGTCGCTAACTAAAGCATCTCTGCATAACCGGCAAGAATTTTCTCTACTTTGGTATAAGAATTCGGGGTTTTTATACTATCCCTAGAAACTTTTACATAGAATTTTATAAAATTTGTGTAACAATTTTTGGGTTGATTTTTCATTTCTTAAAATTTGCATTTTTTATTAGTAGACGAAAAATAGCCCCAAAGTAAAAATTGTGATTTTATTTGGGGCCATTTTTCATTCCTTGATATTGGGGTCATTTTTCATTCCACTTAAAATGCAAAAACACCCTTAAAAATTGCACCTAAATTTCGTGTTGTTGTGTCTCATGTAAAATTTTGGGGCCGTTTTTCATTTTACTTTTGGGGAAATATTTCCTGGGGTCATTTTGCGCACCGCCTACATTTAATTGTTAAGTGAAGAAAAGAATTTTGTATTTAAAACTATTTTAATCATAAATGTGTTTTTATATCAATCCTTTAAATTGGGCATGAGTCTAACAGAATATTAAACTTAAAGACTTTTTACTTAAATTATTTAAATTATTTAATATATTTAATTAAAAAATCTTGAAACAGCTCTTTACTCGCTTATTTTTTTCATAAAAAAACTATTTGGCACACGGGTACCCAGGTTATGCGTTTGCATATGTATCATCTTTGGAAGTTAATAGTTATTGAACCGGGCACTGAACCGAATTTCATTAATGGTAAATAGAACGACTCAAAAAGACTTGAATTTCCTAGATCCGGAGTTTCAATACTCTATTAGTATTGTTTTTGTAGCAAGAAACATTTCAAGTTGCTAGTGGACACACGGGTACTCGGTTATGCATTCTACGGTTAATGGAACTTCAATGAACGATATTCTCAGTTACGGTGTAAAACGTTAAAAGAAGTCAACGTCAAAAAAAATATTTGCTTCTAAAACTTCTAGTTTGAACTCTAAAGCTGCGTAAATATTCTGACTCTGAAAAGAGGTCATATATTGTTCGTCATAGCCGAATTGTACATTTCAACCTGTTAGACCTGACTTTTCCTTACTTTATTTTTACTTTTCCTTGCTACGTGATGTCTTGTATATTTTCATTTTTACGTGAAAATTGATTAATTATGTGAAAATTAGGAAATGACTACATGTTCTAGGAATAAATACAAATTAACTAAATTCTATTTGCAATTTAGTAGTTGTGTGTGTTTTATAAGACAAATAAAAATTTACAATGTTTAACACAAATGAAGATAGAAAAATTGTATAAAGCAAGAGAAACTTTGCACGATTTTATCAACTATTCGTAGAAAAGGACTTTTCGAAATAAAAAATGGCAAAATAAGTTTTTTCTTTCTTTATTTTCTTTATTCTCTCGTATTTATACAACTAATTAAGATTAGTAAAAACTTTGTCGATTTAATTAGTATTGATACTGTTTAGTTTTTTTATTTTTTTTAAAAGACTAGTGAATCGTTATGTTGAAGATAAGAAGATAGAAGTTTTTTTTTTAAATCTTTAAAAATAAACTTCTTCAACGAAAGAAGGTTAATTAAAAACTGATGTTTTGTAGTTGTTAACATCAAGTAATTATTTGTTTGAAGCAATTAAATAACAAAGAACATTCATTATTAAGAATACACTTTTACCTCGATTACCATGATATTTTACACTTATGCTCGTAGTTTCTACAAAAAGAAATCTAGCAGTGCATAGAAATCAATGGTGTAAAAGCTGTCATATTTTAAATGAAAACTGAAGGATAAAACATATACGCTAAATTAATGTTGAAATAGGTAAAGATAACTGTTAGGTACGAACACGACCAGCTTTCTTTTTTAGAAATTACGGGCATCAATCAAAGAAGGAACGGTTTTATGTAAATAAGCTTGTAACTTAGTTTGTCATTTCTACAATATTCAGTTAAGACCCCATAAAATATATAAATACTTGATCTTAAATAAATAATGCTATCAGAAAAAAATTTTATACTTCACAGTTTTATAAGTCTAGAAATTACACTAATAAATTTCGTGATGATCGGTCCATATAAAAACCACTCAGCAGCATTAAACGTAAAATTATTTTATATGTATGGTGTGTATATTATTCAACACCAAAACTTGCGGTTGTATCCATATAGATACATACAATGTTTAAAAAATCTGCACAGCTTTTTTCCGGCTTAAACCAAAAAACTATTGATGCAAATAGTTAAAATAAACCTTTTTCTTTATGACGGATGTATTTTTTTTTTCAACATGGTCATATATATATATTTTTTATTTGAAAGATAAAGAAAACTTTTTTTTCAAAAAAAAATTAAATATAAAAAAACGTTTTCTTAAAAATGCTAAATTTTGTAAAAATCCAAGAGTTTTTCATTAAAAATGATTCGTAAGATCTTAAAAAAACAATAACATGCCGATATCTAAGCCAATTCGTTGACCTGGAAATTGTTAGATGCCTCCAAAATAGAGTGTATCCATATGGATACAATATAGCGAAAGGGTTAACCCTTATGTGTGTGGAAAAAAAAACACCTTCTATAGGGTGGATAGGTACCTGGGTACCTTCATGCAAATTGTATGAGAAATCTAATTTTTTGTCGTGTATTGTACAAAAAATCGATGGTTAATGATATAATATTAGAATTTTACTCTGGTTTTCCCCCTTTCATATATTTTTTAAAATCCTACACCCAAAAAAAAAATTTGTAATATAAAACGTATACAGGTACCCGGTACCTATTCACCCTATTAAGGGTGCAAAAAGCAAATTGATATGCCACACTGATATTGTATATAAACACCTATGAAAATATAATAATAACAAAAAGTTAGGAGTTCTCATGAAATTGTAGAATTGTAGACTAAAATCTTATATAAAAAATTTCGATTTGAAAACGCAATAGGTACACAGGTACCTGTCCACGGTGAGAAAGATTTCTCGGAATCGCCTGAAAAATACATTGAAAGACATGGTATTGAACACAAAGTGTGCAACAACTTAAGGCCAGTTTACACGGTAATACAATGTATTACGACTTTGTAGAATCAAAATAATATGAAATTCTCTCCGTGTTTAAAAGAAAGAAAAATAAAAGTCTGTTGAGAGTATACTTTATGTTTACACGGATGGTATAAGTAAAATCAAAAATAATAACAAAAAAAGCAGAGGGTTGCAGTTTTACAATTTTTACAAAAACAACATGAAAATTTCCTGAGTTGATTTTAGTTGTTTTTGTAATTGTATAAAAACACTACCACCTTCAATATACTCCGTTAAAATGCATCTCTGGTGTGATGAAAATACATAAGTTTCTAAAATGGTTTAGAAAAAAAACCGCTTGTCAGATTTTGTATTCGTATTTTCTCTTACTCAATGCATTTTGCTTCTACATGATATGATTTCTCTCATTCTACATTATGTCGTAATACAATGTATAACCGTGTAAACTGGCCTTTAGTAAAGTTGTAATGGTGTGCTAAAACAGTATATTTGAGTTTTCATTACATGTCATAACACCTTGTTTGAGTTGGCATGACAGTAATGCATGACATTTTTGAGAATAAAATTTTTATTGAAAATGTTGAATTGTTCAACTCTCTACTGTCTAGCTTCAGCAAATGCATGCACCATCTATAGAGAAGCAACAGCACCTAGAGATGACCCTCCTCCAGTCTTAACTCTCCCACAAGTCATCAGCTCTTTAGTAGAATTTTCAGGCCATCCCTAGGTGCGACTTTGGACCTATATTATTCTTGCTTTTTATAAACGATTAACCTGGAGTTATAAAGTTTTCAAATGTTCTGATGTATGCTGACGATGTTAAGATATTTTTAACTTACAACCATGTGTTAGATCACCAACGTCTACAAGATGCTCTAAGTTGTTTTTATGAATGGTGTAAAGCAAACTTAATGGAGCTTAATTTAAAGAAGTGTAAACTAATGCGTTTTTCAAGAAATAATCCAGCTATAGTATATTACTTCCAAGGTGGTATTCAAGTTAATGCGGTTGGAAATTTCCTTAATCTTGGAATACTACTTGACCCTAAACTTAGCTTTAATTCGCATATTACGTTTATGATAAATAAAGCTAGAGGAACACTTGGATACATAAAACGGTGGGCAAGAGAGTTCGATGATCCGTATATTACAAAAACCTTATACATATATGGTACTTGTAAGGCCGATTCTTGAATATGGATCGATTATATGGGACCCCATTTACCAAACTTATTTAAATTTAATTGAATCTGTACAGAAACAATTTCTGCTCTTCTGTCTTCGCGGATTACACTTTAACCCACTAACCTTGCCCTCATACACATCTCGCTTGGCTCTGATAAAGCTCCCTACTTTAAAAAGTCGTAGAACAATGCTGAATGTATCGTTTATTCTGAACATTATTAATGGTGATATCTGCGCCGGATTTTTAATTAATGAGATTTCATTTAATATTCCTCAACGACCATCTCGAAATTTCATACCATTATCCATTAAATTCTTTTGAGCTAATTATGGTGATGCTGACCCTCTTAGAAGAATGTGTAACACTTTCAATCAATTATATAGATTTTTTGATTATTCGTTGGATCCAAAGTCAATAAGTAGATTAATAATTGCTTTTCTTAATTGATGATAAAATGTGTGTAATGTAATCAAATGTTAGTTATAGTCTATTTTATTTAAGTGTAATTTGAAATGTCTTAAATGTCTGTAAGGATTAATCCATGGACAATATATGAATAAATAAATAAATAAACCACAAGCACCTCGTGATCCCCGAAAGAATCTTTTCAACAGAAAAGCCAAACTTCCGCAAAGACAATCTTCCAGAAATACAGAATGCATTTCCAACAAGAAACATACTAACGGAAGCATCAATCAAAAGTTACTCGGATGAGAAGCCACTGGTGCTACTGACGGGGTAACAGATAGAATATCTGGTTAACTTCAAGAGATAGTGAAGATCAGGGTTAAAAAAACTGCAGTCGAAACCAAAAACAGTGGAACAAAAAAATATAATTTTCGCTTTTTGAGTTGGTTTGACAGCGACTGTTGACATTTAATAAATCAGAAGTAAAAGTAACAGTTTTTTTTTTTTTTTTTTGCCAATGACAAATGAAGATGTGGAAGAAAATACGCTGTTGAAGATCTCTTGAGATCTATTAATTTTGGATTTCCGAATCCTTGGCATTGATTGCACCTGATTTACACGGTGGATGTAACACCAAAATTTAAAATATCATTTAGATGATCCCTACAAACTCCTTGGGGTAGTCCTTTGTTATACTGTAGAAATATTAAAAAGATGGCGGTTCAAAGTATGATTTGTGTATAAAAGTTATAGAAATGTGCACCATTTTCCGTTACCGAATAATTTATAGACTCATGTGCTGTTTCTAAATAACAGACAAGTAGTTGTGTAGTAAAATTTATATGAAAAGCAATCAGCTTTTTGCAATTTGAATGCACACAATCACTTGTTTGTCATTTGGAAACAGCATTTAACCTCATAAGCCTAGTGTTCTGTTCAAATTTGTGAAAAATATTGAGCAACCTTTATTATTTCACACGAAAATTTTGACATGTATCAATGCTACCTATCTTGCGAGTTTGTACAATTTGACGTTTTTATTCCTGTGAAGTATGCGACATTGTTTTGGGTATGTAAACAAACCCCACATGTATTTTAATAAAATTTATTTTTTTAATAACAAATTAAGGTATTTAAATTTAATACTGATCAACTAAATAATAGTTATCATTAATAAAATATATGTATGTTCAAATAATTAAGTTAGAATCTACATCAGTGGTGGGTAACACACATAACACTGATGAAAATGCATCTTCATTTTGATGATGCCCTAACATCAGAATTTTGACATCAATGTTACTACAAATGGCATCAATGATGCAAAAAGTAACACATCCAATGACTAAAGTCTTCGTACAATTTTGTCATTGTTTACGTGTCATCTATTTTATGACTATAGTGACATCAATTCGATGCCACATTTTGTATATTATTAACATTATTTTCATGTTTACAATGTATTATAAGAAGCAAACATTCCTTTATTCAATTTTTTTAAATTATTTAGTTAAATACATCAAATTTTTAAAGTAGAATAATTACAAAAACCATATGGGGCATGGTGCAGGTGTCTTATTATTGAGAGTTCTGCTGTAAACAAAGGTCGTAATTCAACAAACGTGAAACAAAGATATGTAACGGGTAAGTAAATAATAATATTCTCTCACTTATACTTAAGTCAATTCCAATGAATTTGACTTAATGACAAACTGTCATTAAATTGATGCTAATGTGTCCTTTCTTCGATGTTACTACGTCATCGTACTGATGACATTTTCGTCATTTCTGTGATGCCGATGTGTCATCCCATTGATGACATAACTTCATTTTGACCCTGATGACACTTTGGCCAAGTGATGTTAAGGTTGACATCACCATGATGAAAAGTGCCATGAAGTCAACAACGAAGAACCTTGTCATAGTACTGATGTCAAAATACATCAGCGTTATGACGCCTTTTCTATCAATGTATATGGTATTTACGTTATTTTACTTTGTCTTAATAATAACAAAATAATAGCAATATTTTTGTATTTTTACTGTGAAACGTAAACAGCAGAGATTTTTACAATGTACAAATGTTTCTCGAAGTCCAAAGATATTAAAAATATGCCCATCATTGATCTACGAACATATGAATGTCTTCATGTTGTTTTACTTTTATTTTTTATTGTAAGCTGTCACGTAAGGTAAACATAACCACAGTAAAATGTGTTTTCCGTCAGCAAATAAAACAGAATTTTATAAAATGCTGTGCATAAGTGCTGCGACTTTAACACGAATATAATGGAAAAATTTTTTTGCTGACTTTTATTTTTCACAAACATGTTAAATATTTTTTTTAATACTTGTGCACAAGCACAAACTTAATTAATTAAAATTTAATCAGCAACAGCAAATACCAATATTTAAAAAAAAAAAACAAAAGAACAAACTCTTTAATGAAGATACTTTAACGGCTTAAATACTTGAATACGAATGCTAACAAAAATGTTTTATAAAACTCTTATTGCCGTATTCATAAAAAATTAAAATGGATTTTAATTGCATTTAAGAAAAAATTTGTATGAAAATTTGCCCTTAAAACACATTTCAAACTGTTTGTTTTTATATTAAAACGGCAGATGGCATTTAATAAAAAGAACAATATCAATAAATATTTTCAAGATAAAATATAGTGAAGGTTTGATAGTCCATCAGGCAAAAAGGTGTTAAGTCAAAAAAGTTAATTTGGAGTTTTTTTTAATAGATTTAACTCAATTATTTCTTTTGTTTAGGATCAGCCAAGTATGTGAAAAAAAACGATTTTGAAAAAAAATCGATTTAAAATCGAAGATATCGTTGTCAGTGTCTTTAAAAATTGATTTGTAATACATACCCTTTTTTCATATCTTCATTCTTTTGATTTTAATATTACTTGTATATAATTTTTAATTTACTTCAGAAACAGATTTTAAAATCGGTCGAAATTCATCACACCTGCTTAAAAAAATCGTTTTGAAGCCGTTTACAAAAGTCAAAATATTCTCCAAAATATCCGAGTGTGCACGTTGCACGTTCATTAAAACAAGTGTGTTAAAAGGCAATCCTGAGTTTGGCCGTGTTTTGCTGTTTGTGTTAAGTTTTGGGTTTTGGTGCATTCTGATATATGAGCACTTCCACAGAAGTGTAACGTTACGCCACCAAGCAATTAATCTTGTATTTTAGACCCAAAATACAAACAAATTAAATCCGTACTTTAATTTTATAAAGCAGAAAAGTTTGTATGTTTCTATGTTTGTATATTTGTAAGAGTGAAACTCCGGAACTACGGGTACGATTTATACCATTTTTGTCAACAAAATGAAGATGGAACCTCATAACGGACATAGTATTTGTAAGATTTTACTAAACTGCTTAGGATAGGGTTCAGGGGAGCTTAACCTCCTACCCAGTAAAAAATGGAGCTTCCAACGAAGCAGGTTTGTAAGGGAGAAACATAAGAGTAGCGCTTACCATTGCGCATACGGAAGACATGAATTTTATATGGCGAGTTCCCACTTTGAAGCAATACATTTTTGACATATGAAGCGCATTATTCAGCTCATAAAAAAATTGTTGGATGTAACGATCAGCTTTACACACTGAATGTTTTGATACAGTTATTTTTTAGTATTCTCCCTTACAAAGCTGCTTCGTAGTAAGGGAATGCCGTAGCACTTGAAATGTTATTTTTTTTTATAAAAGTTGTTGAGAGTTTTTTCACTTACTTTACTGCATTTCTGTATGTCTTATTGCGTAGCGCATAATTGTGCGCTTATTTTGTTAAATGTACCATTGGTGCTTCGCAAAATGATAAAAATTTTTATTGGGTATACTCAGAAATTATTATATATGGTTTTAGAAGAGATCTATTAAAGCAATAGTTTCCGTACTCAAAAAAAAAAAACAAAGCCATCTTAAAGTGGGTACGCTGTTGCTCCTCCATTCCGCCTTCAGTCTACCTGTCCGCTCAATCGTCTGCTGATCGATTGCGAAAGTAACTTTTGTTTAACATCTTTTTTTTGCGTCTGCTACGCTTTATCAGCTAAAAAGCTGAACCAGTTTTGATGAAATTGGAAATATAGGCTTTTAAATTTCTTTAAACTAGGACCAAGAGGGGGACATAGGGAGAGTTGCTGTCTCTCCGAAAATATCCAAAAAAATTTGATAAAATTTTAATCATAAATAGATCAGCGTTAATAAAACACACAGCGTTTATATATTTGTCCAAGCTGGGAATATGAAGGAACAAATGGGCAAGATCGAAAAAATATGTGTACTGATTTTTAATTTTACTTTTATAGTTAGTCAAAAATTAACTCTGGGCGGACAACGCCGCGGTCACGGCTAGTAATATATTAATTATTCTTTATTAAATAATTGAAAACGCTTGGTGGTGTAACGTGAAAAATTAGAATTCCAGTGGAAATACCCTTGTGTGAAAAAATTTAAAAGTTAAGATTTTTCTAAGACATTCTATAGCCACCCACGATCCACTTAAGTGTGTTTTTTACGATTTGCTAGAATGGAGCCAAAAAATTACCGTTATGAAGGGGAGTTACAGGATCAATTTGTTTCACAAAAATATTTGCCGTAAAATTTTCTATAAAGTTGGTAAACATACCTCATACCGCTTATGGTGCTAACCGTTTTTTAGGTTAGCTCTTGTTTTCGAGATATGCCATTATTTCGAAAATTGAGAGGTTGCACAAACCATATTCGCGTTACTCAAAAACGGCTTAGCTTATTAAAATTACAAAATAAAACCGAAATTCCGGCATAATATTTCCTTTAAGGGCCATTATTATAACTTGGCGTTAGCTGTTATCCGACAGTTAACAGACGCTTTTTGACAGATAACACATTATTATCTGTCAATTTAATCTTAACTTTAGCTAACTTCAAGTTGTAATAATGGCCCTAAGAAAGGTTAAACTTTTTTCTTACATCCGCAGTCCTTTTAGAAACATATTTTTTTCAAAGTTTCGAAATATTTTGTTTTTTTAAAAATTCATAAAAAATTGCAAATAAAACAAGCCAAAAATGATTAAAATCTGTAAGCAACTTTTGATTTTATTCACAAATTTTAATTATTTTAAAAATTTCATAAAACGCAATATTTGTATGGGAGCCCCTCTAAGAAGTAGAGATAAGGGGCAAGTATGTCTCGTGAAAATGTTAAGGACAAAAAACTAATTGAGGTCGGACATAAATTTTATCCCACTAGGGGCAACTCCTGGGCATTTATGGGACTTTTTCTTCAATGTATTTCTAGTCTGCAGTGAACATATTGTATTGGTGGCTAATTAAGGAGTGGAGATAGCGGGTGGGTATGTTAAAAATTATTATTTATGGCTTGTTTTGTTTGCAATTCGTTTTTTATGCGGCTGGAGAAAATTGGAAGCCTGGCCGCATTTTCCAATTTTTTTTTTGAGCTTTTAAAAAACAAATATTTCGAAATTTGAATAAAAAAAAATTATTTTTTTCAAAAAAAAAAATATATATAAAGGTTTCTAAAACGACTGCGCATTAGACCGGGTCGACCTCCATACAAAAAAAAAAAGTTGTGCCAGTCACCCCCTAGAATGAAAGATATGTCAATGAAGTTTCTAAAACAGGAAAACATTTTTTTTTGCCACGCCCCAAAATACAGCACTTTTGGTTTTTTATATGTAGCGCTGCCATTTAAAGTCCGATCTCATCATATCGCATATCGTTGTTCATGGCTTGACAGTGGCTTCATTTTTGCCTTTGATGACTTTTAAATTCGAGCTCAAATTCTGGGCGCCACTTATGCTATCTCGGATCCTTCCCCCAAATGCCAAATTTTTTTCACGTGCCAAGAAAGCCCTTCTAAAACTTAGTATGTATAGCTTTTAATTTGCTCACTTTTATAACACGCCTCCAAATTAAGCGCCTTTTTTTCTTTTTCACATAAATATTACATAAAACCAGGTAGAAGCCAATACTAGCCAAAAAATTTTTATCAGTCACGCACTAGAATAAAAGGTATATTTATTAAGTTTGACGCACTTTAAAAAAATCGGTTTTGTCACGCCCTAAATTACAGCTTGTTTTGCTATATATATGTAGCATCGTCATTTAAAGTCCAATTTCATCGTATTGTATATCATCGTTAATGGCTAGAATATGGCTTAATTTTTGAATTTAATGCTTTTTTAAACTAACTTAAAATTTTAGATGATTTTTAATGGCTAGAATATGGCTTAATTTCTGTATTTAATGCTTTTTGAATATAACTTCAAATTCTAGATGACATTTATAAAATATCGGATGCTTCCCCTCTTATGACCAATATTTCCTAACTAAAAAAGATTTCCTTCTAAAACTTAATAAGTAAAGTTTTTTATATTCCCACTTTTTCCTCACGCCCTAAAATTACCCATTTTATTATTTCATCATCAGGCCAAGTTTTTATGGCATATTCTACTGGCACTGTTTTTCCATATTTTTTTATTTATTTCAATACCACAAATAGGACCTTTTGTAACTATATTTATTTAAAAAATCTTAAGTAGGACATTTTTAAAAGCAAACATAATGTTAAATATGAAACCATGGTACAGAGTTAAAAGAAGAACTAAAAAATCTAAAGAAATTACTTAGTTCTAAAAATGTAAAAATACAAAATAATTTAAATGCGTAAAAATGAATGCCTCAAAACATATACATATGAGAAAAGTTAAAAATTGGGTAGTCGCTGTATGTAAATCTTGGAGAGACTCAACTTGGCTAGGTTATACTGTAATGATAAGGAAATTCTATAAATTAAATTGAAGCGCGGCGAGTATATTGAAAGCTATTTACACTAATATTTAGAAGGACTTTCTTGGCTCGTTAAAAAAAATTAAACATCAGAGGGGAAGAATCCGAGATACCATAAATCCCATCTAGAATTTTAAGTTAGTTTAAAAAAATCATTAAATACAAAAATTAAGCCATATTCTAGCCATTAACAATGATATACGATACGATGCTACATATATATAGCAAAAAGAGCTGTAATTTAGGGAGTGGCAAAAACAAGTTTTTTAAAGTGCTTCAAACTTAATAAATATACCTTTTATTCTAGGGCGTGAAAGATGAACATTTTTTGGTTTATATTGGCTTCTACCTGGTTTAATGTTATATGTATGTTAAAAAGAAATAAGGGGCTTAATAATTTAGAGGCGTGTCATAAAAGTGAGCACATTAAAAGCTATGCATACTAAGTTTCAGAAGGGCTTTCTTGGCACGTGAAAAAAATTTGACATTGGCATAAGTGGCGCCCAGAGTTTAAGCTCGGATTAAAAAGCCACCAATGGCAAAAATGAAGCCACTGTCAAGCGATTAACAACGATATGTGATATGATGAGATCGGACTTTAAATAGCAGCGCTACATATAAAAAACCAAAAGTGCTGTATTTTGGGGCGTGGCAAAAAAAAATGTTTCCTGTTTTAGAAATTTCATTGACATATCTTTCATTCTAGGGGGTGACTGGCACAACTTTTTTTTCGACCCACCTTACTGCGCATGTTAAAAAAAAGTTTTACCTTTCTTAAAGGAAAGCGTGTTTTGAGAAACGCGAATATATGTTGTGCAACCTCCTCCATTTTCGAAATAACGGTATATCTCGAAAACCAGAACTAACCTAAAAGAAACGGCTAGCACCACTGGATTCAGCTTACCCGAATTAGGTTAAAACGACAAGTGCTCTGCTTGTCAAAAAAGTGTCAATTTCTATCACTGTGTTATTAATAGTTAAAATTAAGTTTTACTTTAAAAAAACAACAACGTTTGAAAATAATTATTTTCTGCCCGCCTGTTTATTAGGGCTTTTAAAACCTGTTTAAATTGTTATAAATGAAGCCTCTATTTTTTTTTTTTTGTCAAATTTTACTAAACAAAATGGAACAAAATTTTATTACGAAGATTCAAGCTTTTTTTTTTTTTTTTTTTGCTAATAGGGCCCATACATAACACCATCATGACTGTGCAATCAAGTGATTGTGCCAGCTGATTGACCGTGTATGAGCTTGTGGTGTGATTGTACCAGCTGCTAGTGCCTTATCAGAAATAGTTTGATATTTTTTTGATTGCACCAGCATGATTGAATCGTGTGTTGTAAAGTTAGCTCATAAAAGTTAAATCGTCAAGGCATAAACATCAAAAAATACAAAATTTTAAATATGAATGCAAAAAAAAAATGTTTTGGGCAGAAATTCTAGAACTTTATAAAACAATGCCTTACCTATGGAAAGTTAAAAGTACGGAATACTGCAAATGTTGATTAAAAAACCAATGCTACAATAAAATGATAGAAAATTTTGTCGTCATTCATTACGACCTTTTCCACACAATTTTTGGTAAAAAATGAATTTTGTACCAGCATGCTGGTGTATTGTGCGTTTCAAGCTTAATTGCACAATCACTTGATTGCACAATTATGATGGTATTGTGTATGGGCCCTATAATTTTCTGTATTTTTCAATCATATTATTTTTTGTGCTTATAAATATTTGTCCAGGTTATTTAATATGAAATTGAACATATAACTACGCCAAAGATTTCTGAAGAGATACTGTTGCTACTATCGAAACATATCCAATCAACTTGTCCGTGAACGTGGGCAGTCAAGAATGAAAAATTATCAAGAAATTTTAATTCATTTTATGTTGTAAAATTCCTTTCTTCATAAAAGTAATTTAACGAAAATTAAAGAGTGACAAAAACATGAAAAACTGAAAAGTGTACTTTGGACTCAAGAAGAATTCTTGATAAAAAGAACGAAAAACAAAAGTAAAGGGGGACATGTAAATCAATTTAAAAATATAATAATGCCAAACAAATTTTGATCCAACAAAGTTAAAGAATCATTTGGTTAAAAGATTGATGTTTGATTATTGACTGCCAGCCGTCATCAATGGCAGTGAGTGTTAAACGGCGAAGTTTTCTGAAGAGACAGTGTGAATACTATCCGTAAGCGGTTCCATTCCCGCCACAGTCAAGAATGAAAAATAATAATTAAATTTTAATTCATTTCATGTTGTAAAATTCCGTTTGTTATAAAAATAATTTAATGAAAATTAATTTCAATAAATTTCAGCCCAAGGCCCATTGAAAAGGTCTGCGCAAGAAGCCTGATGATCATTGTTCTCGTTCTTTTGAGCTTTCAAAAGTTGTTTACATACACGTTTTTTCCTTTTGCTTTGTATATGTGGTAGTAAGTTTTTGACAGCTTAAAAGAAAAAGTTTTTTGTTTTTGTACAAGTAAGCAGACCTGATAGATGGGCCTTGTTTCAGCCTGATTAAAATATCAAAATTTTTATTAAAAACCAAAATACACACTAATATTTATTTTCACTAATATTTCCTCATTGTCCAAAAATTAATCTGTTCTGCATCTTATAAATATTATTTATTTAATAAAATCTTAACAACGTATAAATTTTACTTCAAGAGAGTTAAGCCTGTGTTTTTGGTTTTGTTTTTTTTTTTTTTTTTTTTTTTTTTTTTTTTTTTACACAATGGACTATAAATTTAAGTCCTATAATCCAACTATTTTTAATATCTTAATTTATGCAAATAATTAATCTTCATTTACATAAACTTACTCGTTTACTTTTATTTTGTCCACACAAGTTTAATATTGAACGTATTTAAAACTTTGTCTTTTAGCAGGTTGTAATTTGGTAGTTGCCGTTATGTGGGCGAAATAAAGACTTTTTAAATAACCCTTTTTATAAACTTTAAGTAAACTTTATCATAGACAAAAGTTTTAACTCAAAACTCGTACTCATATTTCAGATAATAAGAATAGTATTACATAAAAAATTCTATACAAAAAAAAAAAGTAGAAGTACAGTATAGAGCAAATATGAAGCTAATAATACTTTAAATTTCTAAATTTAAGGATTTTTGGTAACTGTGCAAAGGGAAATTGAAAACATGCTGCAAATTATTCTATTTTCTGGATCTTTTCCAATAAACTTAAGCCCTTTAGGTTAATTTTTAATGATTTTTTTCTTAATCCCTTTTTATTAAGCAGCTAGACTTTATCACTTTGAATCATGCTTAGACAAGTAAATCGAAACTTAGCCATTCACCGTTGATATTTTCAATTTATTTAAACAAATTTAGCCAAAAAAAAAAAAAAAAAACAATATAAACAAGTTAGAGTGCTATATTCGGCTGTGCCGAATCTTTGATACCCTCCACCGACACTTCGAATGTTTTAGGACTTATATCTGTATGATGTCTATTTATTATTATAATCTTTGTAAAAACAGACATCTGCATTAAAATTTGTTGCGGTTTAGACCTATATACAATTATTGATCGACAATCAGAATCAATTTTAAAAAGTTTGAGTAGAATATCAGTTTAAGATGAACTTAAATGATTTTCAACAGAACAAATTATATAAAAGCCATGGTAAGCTATGAACCAATCATCCCAAATTCTGCAGAACGATTTCTGGTATTAAAAAACATAAATTTCAATACAGCGGTGCAATTAGTTTAAGCGTTTGCAGTAAATTTCAAAAGGCTGCTAAAATGGAATATAAGGAAAATTATGGCCCGTATATCACAAAATTGCATAACATTTTTTCTGGCCATATGAAGCTAAACTGGAAGAAAGTTTACCGCGTATTTAATTATTTTACCAGAGTGGGCTTTATATGAGGCCTATGGTAAGCTATGCACCGATCTTCACCAAATTTCACAGTGTCATTTCTAGTTCTATAAAACTGTGATGTATCAAATTTTGTTATGATAGCGTTATTTTTTACGTTTTTAGGCGTACTAAGCTGTTTTCCGGGAGTAAGGTTTATATGGGGCCTAGGGTAAATTATGAACTGATCTTCACGAAATTTCACAGTCTTATTTCTAGTCCTGTAAAACTTATATGTTCCAAATTTTGTTATGATAGCATTATTTTTTACGTATTTAGGTTTACTAAGCTGTTTTCCGGGAGTAAGGTTTATATGGGGCCTATGGTAAATGATGGACCGTTCTTCACAAAATTTTAAAGTCTTATTTCTCGTTCAATAAAACTGTGATGTACCAAATTTTGTTATGATAGCATTATTTTTTACGGATTTAGGCGTACTAAACTGTTTTCTGGAAGTAGGTTTTATATGGGGCCTGTGGTAAATTATGGACCGATCTTCACGAAACTTAACAGTTTCATTTCTAGTCTTATTTAACTGTGACGTGCCAAAATTTGTTATGATAGCATTGTTAGTTAGGGTTTTAGGCTTACTATACTGTTTTCCGGGAGAAGGGCTTATATGAGGCCTAGGGTAAATCATGGACGGATCTTCAAGATATTTTACAGCGTGATTTCCAGTTAAATAAAACGAACTGTTGCGAAATCTGATATCATTCTGTGCATTTTTCCACCATTTATGTTAGTTTTTGTAACAAAATTATCAATTTTATTTAGGTGGTGGTTCCACATTTTGATTCATAGCTCAGATCCTATTGAACCGATTTTGCTGGATTTCAATCCCAAACTGCTTAGGATAACTACAAGCAATTTGACACCAAGTTTGTTTATTTCTTTTGAGTTTTTCGAAAGTGAGCGTGTTTTCAACAGACGGACAGACAGACGGACATGGCTAAATCGACTTAAAATTACTCAAGGACCCAGAATATATATACTTTATAGGGTCTGAGATGAATAACAAAAAAGTTTCACACGGAATGACAAACTTAATATACCCTCTTCACAACTAATTGTGGTGGAGGGTATAAAAAGCTTCAATAGTTATAGTTGTAATGTAACAGAGAGTTTTTCCAAATGTATTTATATAAGGAAACGAAAAATATGCTGAAAAAAATCAATTTCGAACATAAAAATGTGCATTACCAACCAGAGAACGGATTTGTGCGATTGCAAAAAAATCGCAGTAAATGAACACCAACAAATACACTCTTTTGCGGTCATACAATCAAATTTGCGCAACCGCAAACATTCGCTGCTGGTTTGCAGTCATTCAAATAATGCACATCGTGCTTTGTTATTTATTCCATCGTTAAGCTTCGATTGTCAATTAAGATGTTTGTGTGTTTGGTCCGACAATGATTGTTTTGGCAAAGAAAAAAAAAAAATACAAACAAAAAAGCCAGAAATCAAGCAATTATTACTCATATAGGCATTCAGCAGTTACTATGTAGTACAGGTCTGCAAGAATAAATCAAAACCAATTTCAACACACTAATTTTTTTTAACTACAATGTGTCGATCACCCAATAATAGCGAAACAAATGAAAGAATAACTAAAAACAAAACAATTAAAAACTCATTTAATTCAGTCAACTCAAGTCAAATGAGTGAAATTCAAATATAATTTGAATATAAAATTTCTGTACCTACACAAAGGCTCAGTTAGCCGGGAGTAACAGTAACGTTGCAAATCAGCTGTTTCATTTTGTTGTATGTAAAGCAATTAGAACGATTACAGTTAGCAGTAAGATGTTACGTCTCAATCTGTAAGAAACAGATTGGACTTACTTTTTTACAATAAGTTTACTGTTACTGTTACTCCCGGCTAACTGAGCCTTAACTCTTACAAATAAAAGAATTCCTAAGCCACAAGCTTGCACACATATTACGTCAATGTAAATGCATGCACATTCAATAATTCAAAAATTATTCAAATATTTTTTGTAAACTTGTTCTCTATAACGGGTCATTCCAATGTTTTGTTATTTATGAATGACTCTCAAATTCATTTACAGTAAACAAGTTTTTTATTCAATTCATTCTCTCTTATTTTTGTATATGGTTTACTCTTTTCTTATGGTGTTTTCTTTTCTACAAAAAAGTGTGACATTTTATTTAAAAAAATGCAATTTGGTGTCTGTTTCATACAAATTTTGCTTCCAAAAAAGGGTGAGTTTTTAATAATAAAATAAGCCACCCTTTTAGGGAGCAAAATTTTTAAAAAACAGACTCCAAACTGCATTTTTTTTTAAATAAAATGTCACATTTTTTGTAGAAAAGAAAACACCATTATATTTTTGAATGTTTAATATTTGAGTAAATGTTGTGCACTTTGAATAAAGGCAAACAAGTGAATTATTCAAAGCAGACCTCTACTATATAGTACAAGAAAAAAAATTTAAATGAAACTAAACGCACATACTAATGTAGGTACAAACAATTTCCATAGAAATAGAAGACTTTTTTATCTTCTTAAAAAGTACAGTAGTTCTGTATGTACAATGTATTCTTGTTATACCCACACCACAATAGTGGAGAGGGTATTATGCATTTGTGCTGATGTGTGTAACGCCTTAAAATAGTGGTCCTAGACCCACCTTAAAGTATACCGATCTATTCAGAATCACTTTTTGAGTCGAGCTAACGATCTCCGTCCGGCTGGCTGGCTGTCCATATAACCTTGTGCGCAAAGTACAGGTCGCAATTTTCGAGATAATTTTGATAAAGTTTGGGTCATAGGTACAAGGACCAAGCCTATTGAAAATGGGCCGAATCGTAGGACCACGAGGGAAGATAGGGGGAAATTCCTTCCTCTCAGAAACTATCAAACCAAATTTTAATGAAATTTAAAACATGTGTAGAGAGAACCATATATATATGGGCACCAAATGTATAAATTTTTAAAAAAATTCGGACCACGAGAGAAGATAGGGGCAATTTCTGCCTCTCAAACCGATTTTAATGAAATTTAAAAGATAGATAGATCCATATCTATAGGGACACCATAGCTATACAGTTTTTAAAAAATAGGACCACAGGGGCAGGGGGCAATTTCTGCTTCTCACAAAATTTCAAACCCATTTTTATGTTCAAGTTTATAAACATAGATAAATCCATATTTACATGGACACATAATCATGATGTGTTTTTAAATACTGTGGTGTAGGGTATCATATGGTCGGGCTTGACCGACTTTACTTTCTTACTTGTTATTGTTGTTTTTATTGTTGTTAATTTTAACAAAGCGTCTCATCGAGTGGTTTATTGTTGTTAATGTTAACAAAGCGTCTCATCGAGTGGGCAATGATTACTTGAATGCAAAAGTATAAAAATGTGTGTCTTTTGAGTTTACACAATTGTTTTATATTGCGTGCGCAACAACTTTCAATAAAAAACGAACACATGCAAAAATGAAATGTGTACGAAACGATGTAAAAATTACCAACGTTGAACTTTGTTTTGCAGGCCAAGAGTGAATGCAAATTTGAGCGTATGATTAAATCAAGAAAAATAGTGATTTTGCAGTTCTCTGTTACCAAGCCAAATTTGAATAAAAAAACAGCGGTGTTAATCTTGCAGGCAAAAAGATTGTTCACAGCTTTTTAATTGTGGAACATAAAAAACAATTTAATTGCAGACATGAATGACGCTTAATTTTTGGAATACCGCCATGAAAAAAATTAATACAAATTACACGGGAATTGTTTACATTCTCCCATTTTTTTTTCCATTTAATTTCAACTGTAGCACGTAATAGAAAGCATAGTCAGTCAAGCCCGACCATATCAAATATGGACCGATTCAAATCAAATTTGGTCAGATAGTTTAAGTATAGGGGCTATGCGAAGATATAAACTGATTCTCAGCATTTTCAATAGGCTTGGTTCTTGTGACAATTAAAACCAATGTATAAAACGTAACCAAATTATCTTTCAAATTACAACGCGTACTTGGCGCACAAAGTTTACAAAGACAGCCAGAAAGCCGATCAGACGGACAGACGTCATTAGATCATTTAAAAAAGTGATGCTATGTCGGTCGGTATACCAAAGGGACCAATATTTTAAGGTGTTACAAACATTAACACAAATGTATGCAAAAATTGGAGAAATGAAAAAACTCCCGGAAAATTTTTATTTATAATTGGGCTGTATCTCTAATTGTAGTTTTTCACAAAATTAAATATTGCAAGGCAAATGCTTGCTTATTAATAGGGATAAAATTTTCATGCATTAAAAAATCGAAAAAAAATGAAGAATACCGCAGAGCTCGTCAGTACGTAATTAAAAGCATTAAGGACGCGAAAACTAGTTATTACGCAAGACGCTATAGATAAGCTTTAAATTCTAAAAGTAAATGGCAGACAATCAAGGAAATTGGAATTAGGAAAAAAATTACTTCTGCTTGTAATATCGATGTAAATCAACTAAATGAATCATTTGTAAATATTCCTTCAAGTATACCAATGAATAGTACCCAAGCTGTGAATCAAGATGTGATGGCTGAAAATTCAGAATCTTTACAAAATTTTCTGGTGTTCTTCAAGTTTAAAAACTATCATGTTGTCTATCTGTAACGTCGAATGCTGTCGGGCTGGACCAAATTCATCCAAGATTCGTACGACTTCTTCTACCTAAGTTACTAGGTTACATCACTCACATATTTAACACCATTATCACCGCCAGTCAGTTTCCAAATTGCTGGAAATATGCAAAGATCATCCCTGTACCTCAAACTGCAAATGAGTATCGTCCTATATCAATACTACCTTATTTATCTAAAGAATTCGAGAGATTAATCCATAAGCAAATGAGTAAATACTTGACAAATCACCAGCTACTAGTTAAAAATCAATCTGGATTCAGAGAAAGGCATAGCTGTGTTACATCGCTCATCAGTGTATCCGAAGATATCAGACGCAATATTGATGAAGGAGGAGCTTCGTTCCTTGTACTTTTGGATCACTCTAAAGCCTTTGACTCAGTTAACTATGAAATATTTTGCACTAAGTTATATAATAAGTTTAACTTTTCTTCAACTGCCACTACACTACTAGGAACTTATCTTACTAATCGGTACCAATCCGATGCCGCTGGGGACTCTTTATCTATTGCTCTACATGTGTCTATGGGGGTACCACAGGGATCTATTCTTGGGCCTCTATTATGCACACTATACATCAATGATTTACCTAGTCGTCTTTTGCACTGCAGCAGTCACATTTATGCTGATGATGTTCAAATATATATTAGTTGTAAAAAGAACTTGATGCAAGATTGTATTGCTAAACTCTCTGTGGATCTAAACCGGATATATTTATGGGCGTCGTCGAATGGACTATACTTAAATCCAAAAAAATCAAAGTGCCTGATTATAGCTCAAAGGAATCAAACTATATTTGTTGATATTCCGGTACTATTAGGAAATCAAACTATTTCAATTGTTGAATCAGCTATGAATCTTGGTATTATTTTTAATAAAACTCTTCAATGGAATTCTCACATTATGTCTATGCTAAGAACTCAATACCCATTACAACATGTTACACATCTTAATATTCGCGTGTTTCTCGCGAAAACGTTTTTAATGCCAAAGCTTCTATATGGTTGTGAACTGTTTACTTTCTGTGATTCATACAGTAAGAGTAAATTAACTGTTGCTTACAATGCGATTCTACGATACGTCTACGGAATAAAAAGATATGATGGAACTTCTCTATATTCTAAATCTTTGTACGGAGTTAATATTGAAGTATTGCTTAAAAGAAGAACATGATTATACCTAGATTTAAATGTCTTGTGTCGGAATGGCAATTTTTTATAAACGTCGTTCGTCTTTGGAATGGTGTGCCAAACTACCAACAAACAAACAAATAGCAACGCAACTCTTTTTAGGAAATTTTTATTTAAAACTTTCGCTTAGCTTAAACTAAAAATGTCCGTGATAAATTTATTAAATGATTTTATATCTGTATTTTTTGTTTAATTTTTTTATATATTGTATTAAATTTTTATTTTTAATATAACTTGTAATATTACTTTTATTATATTTATTCTTAATTTTAATGTTAAATGTTAACTATTAAAATGTTTTATATGGTAATTCTTATAAACCAATATAATCCTGTACTTTAATTATAAGACTTGTTCTTGTTGTGCAGGAAATAAATTAATAAATAAAATAAAAAAGAGTAAAAAAAATTAAATCAATCAATTAAATCAAAAATTAAATTAAACCCAAGAACCAACTGATTTATATGACCGCCTAAAATTTGCACGTTCTAATAGAGGAAAACACGACTGTGGAACTCACTACCCAACACAGTACAAACCATAGGCAACGTTAAGCCTATGTTAAGCCTATTGGCAAATTAGTTTTTTTTTTTGTTGTTTCCTTACGGAGACAATAGAATGAAGCGGTTTGTTTTCTAAAAATTGTTCTTTATTTCTTAATAATAACACATTTTTTGTTTTCTCTATATACCTCTGTATCTTATAAATAAATATTTTTTTTTCTATTATATATTTTATGTTTTTCTGTCTTTCATATAAAACTATAATAATGTATTACTTTTGTCTTATTTAATGAATGTAATTAAAATAAATTGTATCGTTATAAGATCACATACTGTTATTAAAAAGATTCAATTCTTGTTGTATGTGATATCCAAGTAGTAAATTAATAAATAAAATAAAATAAATAAATATGCGCATTAAATATGCACTAAAAACTCAAAAATATGCATTAAAAAATAAAATATATGCACTAAAAACTGGAACATTTTCAATTACAAAGAGTTTTAATTTTATTTAAAACAAAAAAATAAAAAATTCTATTATTGTTTTTATTCCATTGTTATTCATAGGTATAATATTTTTCAAAACTTTATTTAAAAAACTACATAATTTAAATTTTTGCTCGCACAATCAAATAAGTTCTTTTTTATTTCATCAAAAGTAAACCTTCGGCTGTTAAAAAGCTTTTGTACATGGAAAATTATCTTTCTATGTCAACCGAAGTTAAAGCATACTTGAAGGATGCCATTTCATTTGGAGAATATTAATTTGCCAATTCAGATTCCACATTGGATTCCAGTTCAAAAATAGTTGCAGTTTGTTTTATTGTTTGAATCCCATATTTTTTTGCAAAACTTTTTTTTTAATTTTTCCTTCCTTTCTGCCATATCAATTGATGTTAGTTTAAATCGTCCTAATCGGTTAAAAATGTCTAAGTTTAAAATTGGTTAGTTCGCAATGAAAAATATAACTTTCGATTTTGGTGTTGTCATCGAATTTATTAAAATGGCAAAATTATCTTCTTAAATATGCCCTATCCAAAAGCATCGTAAATTTTTTGAAATTTGTCATTTATATTACTTTAGTAAATGCAAATAGAAATAAATTTTTTTAACCATTTGCCTTTAAAACGCAAAGTAGTACACAACAATGCATAAACAATTAAACGAAAGTATCCAGCAGTAAAACTTAGAAGATCTTCTGACTTCAGGCCTTTTAAAAGGCCTGCTTAAAAATTGCTTTGATTAAATGACTATTCTTATCTAACTGCTAAAGAAGGCGTTAGGTTAAAACGCCCAAGGTCGTAACGCCCAAAACCATAATTGTCATAACGCCCAAGAATTTTATCGTTTTGCCGTTTGGGCTATATGACATTGAATTCAAATTATAGTCTAGGTCGTAACGCCCAAAAAAAAACTGTCATAAGGCCCAAAAAGTAAAAAAAATATAAAATATTCGTCAACAATTTTATTTTAATTCTATATGTACATACACTCAAAAGAAAAATCAATCCAAACGTACTCAAATCAATCCGAAGCGGGATTGATAGAATGGTGAGTACGGATTTTCTTGAATCAAGTACAGAAAGATTGATTCAAGTACCGATTTTTTATCCTAAAATACTTAAATTATCCATATTCAATCCCGATTTCGTAATTGAAGTAATCTGAAAATGAGATTGATTTAAGTAAAACTAAGATTGAATCAATCCCAAAACGCGCTTGATTCAAGTATGTGAAGTTGATTTTATCTCTAATTTGTGCTTGAAAAAGCCCAAAAAAGAAATTAGAAAGAAAAAATTATTATGACTGATTTACTTACCCGTTTAACACCTTAAAGAATGATAAAACACCAACATCATGCCCTATAATTGTTTTTACTTTAAAAATCTCATGTACATATTTAACTAAAAATATATACTAAATGAGAAGCAAGATTTCAAATATACTTTTTAACCCTTCGTGGTACACATGAGTCTGGCCAGACCTTCGTTAAATGTGTATAGATAATCAAAACATGCGTAAGCCGGAGAGTTAAACATGAAAATAATACATACATATATATGTGTATGTTTTTCTTCTTGTTCTGTTGTTTTTGTTGTTACTACAAACAAAAAGCAAATCGTTTTGTTTGAACTTGCATTGTGTTGTTGTAGTTGTACAATAAATTTTGAAAACACACACGTACGCACGCATAAAAGAATGCAAAGCTGAGACATGAGACTAATAAGTTTAGTGAGATTAAAACCCGCATTTTGTAATTTTACTCTCAGAGTGGCGCTATCAACGCATAGTTTAATCTTTTTTCTACTTGATTTAAGCATTTTATACTTATTTCAAGATATATCGGGATTGATTTTTTAAAGTAATCCCATTTAGGATTGATAAGTATAAAAAGATTAATTTATCCCGACTGTTTTTCTTTCTGTGTACATATAAAAAAATATAGAAAAAAAAGAATATACAAAATTATGTCTTACAAAAATACTTGCATAGAGTCTGATACAACCTGTCTGCAGTATGGGCATTTAGTGTTCGACTCAGACTGTGCTTTCAATTGCATAAAACATTCATTACACATTTTCAAATGTTTGCATGGCAACACAACTATATTTGGCTGTGCGTCTTGACATATAATACAAACGCTATTATTATTTTGAATATTATTATTTGAAGTTGATTCGCCTTCGTCGCTAGATGGATCTCCAGGATCATCTACGTTAGGCTCTTCAAAAATGTCGCTTTTCGGCTCTTGTTCTACACATATATAAATTTTAGGATAAACTAATCTGTTTTAATATGAGTAAACAGTTATTTTTCCATTTTCTAAGTCGTCGGCAGCTTCTTTTATTTTATCATTCCTATCTCCACTAAGTTTGCGCTTTTTCGGTCCTCCAAAAGATTCACTTCTTTCCGTGAGAATGTTGATTTTACGACTTTTTTTAAATTCTTCCTTATTTAAAGCAAGGACAAATTTAAAAAAATTGCTGTTTGGCTGCATTAATCCCCCAACACGCCATTGTAAGCTTCTATAGAAGAAGTTGTACGGAATGACTCACGGTAAACGGATATGGATTCGGGACCAACCTAGATATTAAAAATATATTAACTTTCTATAAACCTAATTTTATCGTCATATTACCTTCTTTATCCACTGCGTCTCAAAATAGAAATGTTGGAAATTTTTAAACAATGAAACCGGTCGTTCTCAGAAGAAAATTATTAATATTATTGATTCGAAAGGACTATGCGTAGAAAATAACAAAGTTAAAGCCAACACTTTTAATAATTACTTTACAAAAATTTTAGATGATTTAAAAAATGAAATTGTTAAATACTCTAATGATAACTGTAATAACTTAAGAACGTTAAGACGACATCCAGTCTGCTTTTCGTTAAACAAAGTTTCAACACCTGATGTTGAAAATATAATATTAAGTTTAAAACCTACGTACAGTAGCGGCCAGGACCATATTTCATCGAAACTATTAAAATATTGTTATCAAGCAGTTTCACCTTTTATATCCTATATTTTTAATAGTATGATAAATACAACCATATATCCGGATGTTTTAAAGGTACACAAAGTTGTGCCTATCCCGAAGGAGGTACACTCAAACACGGTTGAAAAGTATAGGCCAATAGCGCTTCCTTTAACAATTGATAAAATATTTGAAAAAATAATTCATTCGCTGTTAAGTGCATATTTAGAACGTGAATCTTTGTTACACAAAAATCAGTATGGGTTTGTAAAAGGAAGTGGAACAGATGAAGCTCTTGTTGATGTAGTAAATACAATATGTACAGGGATGGATAATGGATAATTTAATGGAGTTGCAGGAGTATTCTATGATCTTAGTAAAGCTTTTGATCTGGTGGATCACAAAATCTTGTTGGAAAAGTTATCGTACTATGGTATTATTGGTTCTGAACTTAAACTAATTCAAAGTTTCTTAATAAAAAGATCACAGTATGTTGAAATTGAGGGAGAAAAAAGTGATATAATTCCTGTAAATTACGGAGTACCACAGGGAAGTGTTTTAGGACCCTTGCTGTTTATGATCTACCTTAATGATTTAAATAATATTGGACTAAATGGAAAAATTGTAATGTTTGCTGATGACATATCTCTTTTTTATCCATGTAAGCATGACTTAGTACTCAAAATTCAAATGGAAAGAGACTCGGCACTTTTATTTGAGTTCGCGAGATTAAACAGATTGATTTTAAATCCAAACAAAACCAAGTTAATACGTTTTCGACCTTATTCCCCAGCTTTAAACAACAATTATTCTATTCTCGTTGATGGTAAAGTTATAAATGAAGAAGTAGAAATTAAATATTTGGGAGTATTGTTGAAAAGCAATCTGTCATGGGATGGACATATTAAATACTTAAAAGCAAATATAGCTTTAAGCTAAAAAGAAAATTGGCCACTAAGACAAAAATGTTGATATATCAATCAATCATACACAGTAGACTTGAGTATCTCGCAATTATCTATGGTTACAAAAAGAGTTGCGAGTTAAAATCGTTACAAACATCTCAAAACAAAATATTGAAATGTGTTTTTAATTTAAATATAAGACACAATACATTATCGTTATATAAAGATTTTGCTAAAACAGTTTTGCCAATATATGGTCTATATGTTAAACAACTTTTATGTTACGTTTACAAATCTTTAAATAACATTGGATATCGAGCAATTAAGTTTAATATCAGACAAAATAGTTTTAACACAAGATGTGGTGGAAATTTTTGGATAGCTAGATGTAGACTTTAAAAAACTAAACAAAGAATAGAATATGCTGGTAGCTTAAAGTTTAATAATTTGCCAGAAAACATTAAAAACTGCAATCGATTATCAGTTTTTAAGAAAAGTTTAAAAAGTTATCTACTTAATAATATTGAAATGCTTCTTGAATAGTTTTTTTTATTTTCTTTTTGGTTTTTTTGTATACTTTAAAGTTTTTTAATTGTATTTTTATAATTTCTAATTTGTAATGTTATAATTTCTATAACTGAAATTAATTTTTTGCCAACTCGTCTCACAAAGCCAATATTAGGCGCGAGACAAACTTTACCTTTTTATAACGTATATTGAAATAAATAAAAAAAAACCCCCCGCAAAACTACAGTTTCCATCATGCTTATCTATTTCGCTTTTAATATTCTCGTAGACGTCCTTTATAGCGTGGGCTGGAACAAGTGGAAGTGCCATGATTTTATAGTAGCTTAAAGATGCTTTTTTGTTGTTACGAATAGTTGCCATCAGTTCTTTCCAGTTTGTTGAAATATAACGTCTAATAGCCTGGCAGTAATGAAACCAACAGCATTTTAACGCGGTTTGTGGAAAACATATTTTTAAACTCTTTCTGAGCCCTGTCTCATAATCAAGAAGGAAGGATTTCGCTTCAAATTTAAAAATTGATTCGTTTATGTATGTAAATAAATGTGTATAACATTAAGCTGATTTATTAGTTGTCAAAATAAAGAAAAGTGGAAAAATCAAAAAAAAAAATTTTAATATACATACATATATTAATAATAGGATCTGGGAATTTATTTCTCATGGTGAGTAACATTTATATAAATTTTCATATTATTCGAATGTGTTTTCAAAGTCAAATTACAACTCTTAGAAAGCTTTTATACTTAAATAGTCTTATTCCTTTAATATTTTCCAGGAATATTTTCTTTATTAAAGTAGAAAAGCTTTTAAAGAGTTGTAATTTGATTTGAATACACATTCGAATAATATGAAAATTTATATATTTATAATATATAATTAGAAAATTGTTGCGTAGTAACGGTTTGAAGCACCACAGGCGAAAAATCGCGAGATGTATCTTTCCAATAAGAAACTTTTAACTAACTCACTTGATCATCTTAATATTGAATATAAATCACCAGCAATTGAGTGAAACAGCCTGCTGGAACCACTTTAAATGTTCCGTCAATCAAATACCGTCTCTGTCCTGCTGGTATATTTTCGGTGATACCCTGCATTATTGTATCTGACATAAAGATGCAATACGAAAATGCCGGCTCAGAAATGCACGCTTTTTAAAATGGACGAGGATTAATGTGATGCCTTGTTAAACCATAGGTTTTCCATATAAATTCATGTTGAAATGATTCAATGACATCTAATGGAGTTCGGGGTGATTTAAAAAAAAATATATTTGACGAGAGTCTTTCAAGGCTCCGTCTCATGCTAGTGTAAACTAGATTTTGGGTAGCACTCTGATTACTGCAGTTACAAAAAATAAATATAAATTTAAGAAATATGTCGGATCCCGACATAAATAAGTCTCCTAGGCCGGATGGTATACCTGCACTGATCTTGAAGCAGTGCTCTTCGACGCTATCTCGTCCCTTAGCAAATCTTTTCAGCACTTTATACCGTGCCGCGGAATTTCCAGTCTGCTGGAAAGTTGCTAACGTAACGCCAATTCTTTAAAAAGGAACCGCTTATAACCCTGAAAATTACCGCCCAATTGCAATTTGTTCAGCACTTTCCAAAGTTATGGAGAGTATGGTAAATTACCATCTTGTCAAATATTTAGAATCAAACTACCTACTAAGCGACAGCCAGTATGGCTTTCGTAGAGGTCGCTCTACTGGAGACTTACTACCTCTGTTATCGGAAAAATGGTGCCGTTCCATTCACCATTTTGGCGAAAGTAAGGTAATTGCTTTGGATATTTCCAAGGCGTTTGACAGAGTCTGGCATGGTGCACTCTTGTCAAAACTTGCTGCATTTGGAGTCGGTGATAATTTCTCTCATTTATATCGAGTTTTCTCAGAGATCGCACTATACGAGTCGTTATAGATGGGGTTTCGTCAAACGAGTTCAAGATTCATTCAGGGGTGCCGCAAGGCTCCGTTCTTTCTTCCTACTCTATTTCTTATCTTTCTAAACGACGTCCTTTGTCAAACTTCCAACCCTATCTACTCTTTTGCAGATGACAGCAACCTTTGCCACTCGTTCTCATTCGAATGCAGACCAAGCGTATCCGATGTCGCTGCTATGAGGCAGAATATGAATGATACGCTTGGCCGAGACCTTGACATAATCTCGGAATGGGGTCGTGCGAATAGGGTCGATTTTAATGCCCGAAAAACCCAATGTTGCGTGCTGACGCATAAACGAGCGACAAATCAAGGTGCCTCATCTGTATATATGGGTGGTATAATTATTGAGGAATCAGAATCTCTTGATATTCTGGGCATGAGGATACAATGTGCTGTCCGATGGACAGAACATATATTCAAGGTGTCGAAAGAAGCATTCAAGTGCCTCGGTTTTCTAAGACGGTGTAAGATACACTTCACTCCATCTGATCTCCTTACTATTTATACCACCTATATCCGACCGCGTATGGAATACAACTCTCATGTGTGGGCTGGTGCTTCAAAGTCTATTTTGGAGCTTCTCGACCGCGTGCAGGAGAGGGCGAAGGCTTTCATTGGTGACAGTAGGGTATCCAATTCTATTGACTGCCTTGAGCACCGTCGCAATGTGGGTTGTATTTGTCTGTTTTATCGTTACTACAATGGGATGTGTTCTGACGAAATTAGGGACCTGGTTCCCGAAACCCTTACGTTTGTTCGTAATAAACATTTTTCCTCAAGAGCCCATCCTTATGTGGTCGATTGGCAGGTGAATCGTACAACGCATCACAGAGAGAATTCGTTTTTTCCCCGCACAGTTCGTATGTGGAATAACCTTCCTGCAGAAGTCTTCCCTCTCACTTACAACATGATTAGGTTCAAATCGAATGTTCACAAACACTACTCCCTCTATCCTCCTTCCCACAACCTATTTTCCTAAATCCAACACATTGCAATGCATTAGTAGGGGTCTTAACAGTAAAAAAAAAAAAAAAAATAAACAATTATATTGTATAGCGTTAGATAGGTAGCGGTGTGGTGGAAAGCGCGCCGCTCTGTTCGCGTCGGGCGCGAACGCAACCCGCCCTCCTCCACGCGCCGGGTAATATTCTAAATCGACTTACCTCTCGCAAACTCGTTTAAAAACTTTTCTTATACCACTCGAGGCATTGGCGTCACTCAAAAGGACAGAAGGATTGCTGCACTGTTTTTTAATGTCCTCAACTGCTTTCAACTCTTTGTTAATCTCTTCTTGCTGGAGGTGATTTGTATGCTCTTTTTTCTGTGATTTAACACACGTTCCATCCTCTAAAATTTCAGCACGTGCCTTACAATTGGATGCATAATAAAATGTTTTGCCTTTCTAAAAAAAATTTTTTTTTTTTGTATAATTGTTTTTCACTTGTTAAATAAATTAATTTGGAATTACACCGCTTCCCACTCACGAACTCAAAACTTTCCGATTGCATTATGCTTAATTTTTTACTAACGACCGCACTCTGCGAAGGCTAAATAATTGCGATTGTTTTGTTAAAGAAGTTTCAAAATCTTCAAGTAAACTAACTGTTTTTATTATAAAGTTTCACTAAAATTGATAGAATTACCTAAAAAATTCGTATTTAAGAAAATGTCACAATGCCCAAATAAATCTGTCTATTTTTTCGAAAAGATGCCGTAACACTTACAACGCAAAATGTCACAACACCCAAACGTTTTCATTTGGGCGATATTACATAGCATTTGGGCATTTTGTCATTATTATTTTTGGGTTTTGGGCAATATAACAAGATTTGGGCGTTATGATATTTTTGGTTTTGGGCGTTACGACCTTGGGCGTTTTGACCTAACGCCGCTTAAGAATGCCTCCTAGAAGGCCTCGGCTCTTTGGTGTAAACAATAAGATAAACCTTCCACACTCGCTTCTATGAGAAGGGAGTAGAGAAGAAGTAACATTTTTTGTATTGTTTTTTTGCACAAGCAAAAGCAAAATAATTTTTTTTTAACCCGTTATTATTCTTATGTACCTTGTAAAGAAGCGAGAGCGGAAGGCTTACTCCGCAATGACAAGGTGTGTAAAAAATATGAGTATGGAATGGAGCGAGCAGGCCTTGTTTATCAAAAAGAAGGTGTGCAGAGGCCTTCTAGAAGGCATCCGTACTCCTTCTTTTTCCCGCTGGGTATATATAATATCTAATATAGTAAGTAGATTTTTGAAACATGGTGTGTATGGTTCTGTAAGTAGCAAGATGCCTCATAGCGGTTTTCGTGTACGCTTAGAAAGGCTGTAACATCAGCAAAACTTTATACGTTCGTAGTATTACATACACGTGTTTAAGTATTTTGTCGTTGTTGGCAACACAATTGGATTAATTGAGTTACAAACATTTAAATTGCTTTTCTCATATGCCAGCAACCACAAATGACAACACAGTAGCAATTTAACTCCAAAATAAATAAAATATTTTGTAAACTGAGGATGCTACAGCGAAACGAGTGAAAAATATGTGTTCGCTTATGTTTCATATAAAACCTGTACTTATTTTTTATTTTGCAAAACCTGGGCAATGCTATGTTTAATAGGTGAAGCCATAAACCAATTTTTGGAGCTTAAAACAAACAAAAATTAGTCAAACAAAATTGGCAGTCAAGCTTGCCCAATATGGTGACATTTTGATTAGGGAATTAACTACACGCCTTTTTGCCGATAAGAAACCGGTACTAAAAAGAAAGATCTTAATTATTTTAAATTTTTGATTTTGCTTTTGGAAGATTTGTTTTTATACTCACACCACCAAAGGCAGAGAGGATATAATGCGTTTGTGCTGAGAAAAATTTAGCTTATTAAAGATTGTAAGGATCGGTCCATAATTTCACATAACCCTCATACAAAAAGCTTTCCGGAATATAATTTTTATTAAATTGGTATTTACATTAAATATGGCCCAAAAATATTTTATTGCAACCTTAATCATCTCGCCAAATCTTATCGACATCGGTCCATATTTGACCATGTTAATTTGTATGTCATAACTTCCTTATAAATGGTAGTATTAACATAAAAACTAGCGACAATGACCTTTTCGATAGCTTCTATGTATGTCATGAAAAAATATTGTGCTTGTAGGTACAAAATTAACCACAGGTCCCATATAAGCCCCTAATCGTACCGGGTTTTTCCGTCTTGCTAGAAAGTGGGCAATGTCTAGCCAATCCCAAAAATGGCTGACACTACAAAATTGAAAACTACCGTCGAATAGCAATTTGCTATACGCTCTCGAATGTTATGGAGAGCATGATCAATCACCACTTATCTAGAGTCTAATTCACTTTTATGTGATAGACAGAATGGAAGCCTTATGGAAGTCGTTCTAGCAGAGACCTCTAAGCGTTTCTTTCAGAACGTTGGAGTCGTGATATTCACCAATTTGGAGACAGAAAAGTGGTTGCTCTGGATATTTCCAAAGCGTTTGATCGTGTGTGGTACGGTGCACTCGTTTCAAAGCTTTTGTCTCGATTTATATCAAGCTTTCTTAAAGATCGCTCTATACGTGTTGTTATATATGGGTTCTCACGGGAAGAGTTTCATATTAATTCAGGGTTACACCAGAGCTCTGTGGTTTTTCCTACACTTTTTCTTATGTTTCTTAACGACCTCCTGGGTCTTAACTCCAATCCTATCTATTCTTTCGCAGATGACAGCAGCATTTGTCATTCATTTTCCTTTAATCATATACTAAGCCTTACTGTTGAAGATGTGGGACGGAATATGAACTACACACTCAATCATGACCTTAGGACAATCTCCGAGTTGGTTCTTAAGAAAATGGTCGATTTTAATGCTCTTAAAACCCAAAGTTTTATGTTGACCCACAGATGTCTAGTTGAGTCAGCGTCATCTGTATCCATGGAAGGTATAGCTATTCAAGAATCAAACACTCCTGATGTTCTGGGCATGAAGATTCAATTTGATGTTCGTTGCAACCAACATGTTTGTCAAATGTAGAAAGAAGCATTCAGGTGTTGTGGTTTCTTAAAACGGGGCAGGAACTACTTCACTCCGCCTGATCTCTTCACTATTTATACGGCTTATATTCGACCGAAAATGGAATACAACTCCCATATCTGGGTAGGGGCTCCAATGTCTTTTTTGAGGCTGCTGGATCGGGTGCAAAGGAGTGCATTGAAGCTTATCAATGACAGAAGGGTATCCAGCTCTATTGACTCATTGGAGCATCGTCGGAATGTGGGTTTTGCGTCATTGTTCTATCGATATTACCACGGTAAGTGTTCAGCTGAGACGGGCGAACTCATCCTTTAGGCGCGGGTGCTTACCCGTAGTAATCGCCTTTCCTGCAGATTACATCCATTCGTTATCGACTTGTCAATGTATCGCACAACGCATTACTGAGAAAATTCGTTTCTCGATCAAACTAGCCTAATGTGATATAAACTCCCGCCAAAAGTCTTTCCAGTCGGCTACAATTTGGAAAAACTCAAAATAAGTGTCCATAATAACTACTCCCTCTTTCCTTCTCCTCAAAGCCTATTTTCCTAATACCAACACAATGCATTACATTAGTAGGCGGCATCTCCTGATTTAACCCAATGCCCATGGGTCCCAAATAGGGTACACTTGCAAACAATTTTTCTTACATACTGTGGTTTTGCTTATCATATGGTCGGACTTGACTTGTTTTGATAAATTTAGTTTTATATGACTGGAAACGACACCATTAAAATTGATAAGCACTGTCCATTAGTGTGACTGCAAGTTATATCGGCAATTTTTTTTTTGTATTTTCACTTGGCAAACTCCTTAGAATGATTCCAAATTAGAAAAAAAATATATATAAAGAATTTTAGATCGTTTGCACAGTTATTAGCCGTGCCTTGAGCCCACAAAATTTGCTAAAATGCTATTTCTCTCACTATGGGTCGCTTTAATTGTTGATAACTTCCGTAATATTTATTCTAGAGAAAAACCTTATTTACAAATATTTTTGGGCTATATCTTATGAACAATGTTGATCTACATTAGTTTTCTTTAACATGAATATTTTATTTATATATTTATTAAAAAAAATGTTAAAGAAAACTAATACAGAGGAACTTTGTTCATAAGATATAGCCGTAGAATATTTGTAAATAAGGTTTTTCTCTAAAATAAATATGACGGAAGTTATCAATAATTAAAGCGACCCATAGTAAGAAAAATAGCATTTTAGCAAACTTTGTGGGCTCAAGGCACGGCTAATAACTATGCAAACTATCTAAAATTGTTAATACATATTTTTTTCTAATTTGGAATCATTCTAAGGGGTTTGCCAAGTGAAAATACGAAAAAAATAACGGCCACCCTACTGTCCATCTTTCCGAAAAAGTACAACTTTTCTGTTTTTTTTTATATCACATTAATAATACAAATAGTTCTTGGTACTTTAAATTTGTTAATTTCGTTTTTATTAAATAAATAAATCACAAAAGTAAAGGTTGTTTTTACAGTTAATGAATAAAAGAAGATCGGTATGGTTTTCAGCCCTTTAGTTCTACCGAAGTTTTGGCTCGGTTTAAAAAGTTACATGTTAAGACCACTACCAAAAATATTTGTGTTCAAACGATTTTTTACCTGTTCAGCGTTTATTAACAGCTAGTCACACTATAAGTCGGACACCTCATAAAAATACTAAATAAAGTATGTAATTTATATTAATTATTTTATATAGATTGAAATTAATTCATATAATTCATACAAAATGAATCACACACTCATAAAATGATTACAGTAACTGATTGTGGGTTATTAAATTCGTTTTCCGTACTGTTAAAATTTAATAAAAATATAGTTATTTTACGAATAATTTTATTTTTTAACATTTATGTTTGTTATTTAAAAAACAAACTACCAAAAAATAATGTTTTTCCGTATTTATTTTGTTATGTAGTTTGATTTTTGTCGGCTAAGAGTCTGAACACAATGTAACGATAATTTATTGCGGTGCGGTTTTTCATACGATTTTGAAGTAAAAAACCGCAGTGCGGAACGGCATAAAATTAAAATATATTTTATTTTTATTGCGGACTTTCTTTCTCTCTCAACAAAGCGAATTTAATTCGCCTTGTCTCTTAATTTTTGATACTCGTTCTCATTCTGATGTTGCCATAAATTTTGAATAATTGGCTATGTTCACAACATTATTGAAAACAAACAACATGATAAAAATGTGTGCACAAATAAATTATAAAAAATTTTAACAAAAAATGGAAACTATTTCCGTCGCCGTCCTTCGTTGTATTATGTTTATTTTTCCCTCCCGCAACGAGAAATCTCACCGCACCACAAACATTGTGTTTAGACTCTAAAATATATTTTTAAAAGTAAAAACTATTCAATTTTAAGGAATATGAAGTTCAATAAATAAAAAATTTTGAAATTAATGAAAAAATCATTTGTTTTAAATGAAATGTAAATGATCCGTTTTTTAAATAAATTTTAATTTGTTTAAAATTAATTTTCGTTTGAATTTAACTACATAATATTTTGAGTGCATATATTAAAAAAAATTCATTCAAAGATTAAACTTAGATTTTTATTTTGAGCTTCAAACATGGATTAAAAATGTATACAGAAGAATCAGTTTTTTTAAAACCTTTGTTTCCCTTAATTTATTTACTGCATTTTGCATTTTAAAACAAGTCAGAAAGTAAAGTCGGTCAGGCCATACCATAGTATGCTCTGCACCACCGTATATAAGCACAAATTTTTGCTAGTTTACCCTATTTGGGGCCCATATGCAATCATGGACCCGTCAAAAGAAAATTATGTAAATAAGTTTTAGGTTCATATAAAAGTTCTTTGTGCCGAATATTATTTAGACAGCTTCATCTATATGCAATTGTTTGCCTTTAGGTGATTTTAGGAAGGACCCGCCATCCGTACGGACGGACTTCGTGAAATCGACTCAGAAAGTAATTCTGAGTTAATCGGTATACTTAAGGGTGGACCAAGGATATTTTAAGGTGTTACAAACATCAGTACAAATGCATAATACCCTCTCCACTATTGTAGTGTGGTTGTAACTAGTCGACAAAGTTATGTTGATAATAGATGTGTCTGTGGTTTTTGGAGTACGAACAAAGTAAGTTTTTTTTTTTTTTTTTTGTGTTATATATTTTGTAAACAGCATTAGCTCTGAAATAGTCCTGTAAGTTGTAGAAAATTCGTGTGCTACATTACCAATATAAATGAACAAATTTGGTTGTGGTTTTGTAGTTTTTTTAATTAACCACAATACAATTTCCTAATACAACCAGTAGTTATCTAGAAACAAAATTTATTTGAAAGTATTAGAGGCTTAATTTGATTTGTTTGTTGCATTGAATTTTTTTACAATTAAAACATGACAAAAAATAAGCTATTGACCGAAAAGCATTTGTAATCTTATCAAGGAAATTTGTTTTCGGCCAATGTTACAAAAAGTTTAGCTTTAGCACAACAAAATTTAGTTTAACCTGTCAAGCAACTTAAGTTTAAGGTTTTTTACTACAAAAGCATTGTTATCAACTCTCTTCCACAAAATATGGCTTAAACTTTAGCAAAAAAATGCTAAGAACTAGCCGGGAGAGCCTCCAAACCCAATGTTCAACTAGCCCTGGGAGTTTCATGACCCCTTATATCCCCGCTTAAGAACTTTCTGGATATTGGCTTGAAAATTGCTAAACAAAATTTTATTATAAAAACGCTTATATATTTATCAAAAAAGTAAAATTTTTAGATGCATAAATATTTAAGTTGTCGATGGAATAGAATTTTTAATATATAAGTCGTTAGGACACATTTTGCGTCAATATTATGTAAAAGGTCTACGGGAAATTTTGCGAAATACGAATAAAAAAATTGCCACTAAATGGCTTAATTGGCAACTCCGTTCAGTAGGAACAATGTGTAAAATAAATTGGCTGTATTTGCTAAATTTTAATAAATGCGACGACGATATTATAATTTTATATAATTAATTGATGTTTGTTATAAGGAATTCGGACCAACTAAATTCTTTATAAATCCTACACCACCATTGTTGCTGATGTGCGCTCCATATGTCTGGTAGCAGATTTATATTTTCAAACTTTAATAAAAAACGTAATACCTGACACAAAGTTTTATTAAGAGCATTGAGCGATAGAATGGAAATACAGATTTTATTTTTTAAGGAGTTCAAAACGGAGCTTTGTTTTTCGAGAATTTTTGAAAAGATTGTCCAGTTATCTCATGCGTGGATAAGGCACACCAAACACTTACCCTGGGGAAATGCAATGTTTCTTGATGTTTCAGTCGAGGATTGCGGGTTCTTGGAGCCCAGAAATGGCAGTTTTGCTTGTCAGTTTAAGTGAAAATGAGCCTCGTCCCTATAAAAAATGGGATTTACAGTGCGAAATCGCTCCAACATCGTTCCACAAAAATTTTTGCGTAAATCAAAGTCACTTTCTTTCAGTTCAAGTTGAAAGATTTGAATTTTAAAAGGATGAAACTTCAGATCCTTTCCTAAAATTTCATGAATAATTGCTCTTGGAAATTCCAGTGAGGCTGCTCTTTTCCGAATTGAAAGTAGCGGATTTTCACGTAAACTGCACTCAACCAGTACAATGTTTTCGGGAGTCCTTGAAGGTCGACTGGGCCCTGGCCGTGAGGCATTCGTAGCCGAAGCAGTTGCTCGGTATCTCCACCCACGAACGAATTAAATTTACACTCGGTCCATCACGTATTTACCGAATGCTGAACTTTGACCAAAACTATCGACGAGCAATTACGTAAGAATCATTACTCTTAAAAAATGTCCTAAAGCGAACGCGTGATGCTCACTCGACCACGGCGAGATCGTGACTGACAAATCCGCACAATCGAAAATTCCAACGGGGCCACCCTCCCGCACCGTTTTTTTTTTTTAAATAATCGTATTTAAAACTGTAAATTTGCCACCAGACACCCTGTAGAAATATTGACTATCTCTTACTACACTGATTGACTCATAATAATAACCTTCTTAGTCGATTTAAGATTGTCCGGTCGGCTCATTTTCTGGCAATGTAAACATTGTGCGCAAAGTTGCGTTCGTAATTTTAGAGATACCTAAAAAAATTTCGAAATTTGATAAAAAAAAAAAATATCATTTATGTTCATAAAACTTCAAATTATGTTAGTATTTTAATCAAATTCAATCAAAAAATTTTTAATTGCAACCTTCTATGCAAATAGCACTCCAGAAAATCACTTTCGCTGCCAATAATTTTTTGTTTGGCAAAAATAACTTTGGTAATAATCATTTGGTATGTTAAAGCAAAATCCTGTGACGGTATTGGCAGAAATAACCATAAGTTCATGTAGACTGCTCGAAAATATTCCCTAGGGAAAATGTAACTAACATCAAACTTGTCACGTGAAAGTGTTAAGTCTCCTTTTAATATGAAATTTTAAAGTAAAATATTAACACTTGTTGGTTGTAATTAATTTTTGCTATTTTTGTTGGGATTATTTTTAGAAAATCATACCAATTTCCATATCTTTTTTAAAGATTGTGCGTTTGATTAACATTTTTTATTTAATTGAGTGCTGGCGAATTCGTATATGGACTAACTTTTTCGAAGAAAAAACCTTTCGGAAAATAACACTCCTTTAAAAATATAGCGTTGTGTTATAAGCAATGCTTTGCTAAATGTATAAGTCCAGCGAAAGATTCTTGAAATTCGCCATAGGTAAACTGGAGGGCAATGAAGCTTCAACAAATTAATGTCCCCGCTGACTATATTGTCATATTGGAAGATAAGCACCCATTTGCTAATCTTCCCAAAATAAAAGCCTATTGGATTGCAGGGACAGTTATATTGTTTTTCAACGTTATGTCTTTTACGGATCTTGGATTAGTTTGGCATTGGTGGTTATTGTCTGGGCCCGCACAGGTTCATGGATTACGTAAGAACTAGGGTCGACTTTAGGCATTTGTCGAAAGTGAGCATTACGGTTCTAGGGAGAGGTGGGCAGGTCGTTTGAATGAGAGATTTGCTATTTTTACAAATGACTCGTGGATAAGGGACACGACTGCAGAGGTCTATCTTGAGAATATAGACATTAGACGGTCGTTTTCGCTTCCTGACGACTGCAGTGTATATTTGGCGGATGATCCCTAGTGCATTTAAAGCCATAGAATTGATAACATTGAGATCTATAGGAAATATTGGGGGAGAATGTAGTCAGGCTATGCTGGGTCATCACAACTTGAGAGGCAATGAAATGGCCGCTGATTTCTCGAGACGTTGCTCGGAAATGTGGGATATTGAGTTCTAATGGTCCCTGTTAGGCCCATCGAAGTACACCTATGAGTCTTAGACAGAAGGTTCCTCCGATATGCCGGCGTCATTGCCTTTTCAATAGGACAGGGGAAGTGGTACACTCCATTGTATGCTAATGTTAAGTATGGCATATCTTTACTTATTTTCACTTATTTTCTTTAACTTATTGCAGTAAGCCACGAAATTGAAATGAGATATCAGCAGGGGAAATGTAACCTCCATAGGACGCCAATGTTAAATATCGCATATCTTAAGAACTGTTATATTGATAATGTTCTTACTTGGTACGAGTCAATCATTTAGTAAGCTACACCTTTCAAAATAAAAATTAAGGGCGCAGGTAAAGCAATTCTCCCATAGAATGAAAATATTAAATATCGCGTTACAGAAGAACTATTAAAGCTTGAGTCTTCAAACTTGGTTAAAGCTAATATTATTGCAAAATATAAATTTAACAATAAAAATGAGCGGGGTAGACGGAGGAAGAGCAGTACCCCCCTAGAACGAAAATATTTAATACCGAATATCTGAAGACACAAGTCTTCAAGCTTTGTAGGACCCACTGTTATGTAAACTACAGCTTTCAAACGAAAAAGTAAGAGGGTAGGTGCAGGGGAAGCAATAACCAAGTCTTGCATGTCAAAAAAGTGTCGAAAATAAAGTAAAACTGCATTTACAGTTTAAAAAAATTTTGAGAACTAAAAATATTGGCCAGATTTCCTGTAAAATTAATTTACGAGTGAAGGTAACCATATGATTTTTTAACTTATCACAATTTGCTGCTTTTCATTATAGTTTGGGATAAATGCTTTAAGAACAATAAACAAAAAATTCCAGTAGGGCAACGCTGAAACAAATAAATCTCTACTTTTTAATATTTTTACTTTAAAATATTTCTCAATTCACATTTAATAATATTAAAAACATTTCGTATTCACTTATTTAAGAAAAAAAATTTGTTTTGTAAAAATAAAATGTCAAAAAAGTCCGTAAAAACACAAACCGCAAGTTTCATAAACAAAAAAGAACAGAACTTTTAAAACATTATAAAAACAAAGTTAAATTCAAGATTTTAGTAAAATGGAAAATAAGTTATATTTTCCCAAAAAAAAAAGGTCAAAAACTTTATTTGTACTTTAACCTGTTTCTTTAGGCAATTGAAAGATTTTTTGTTTTTCGAAGAAAAATAAACTTCTCAAGAATACAGTTATCTACTCACACCAATATAAAATATCACAAAACACACACAAACACCAAAAAGTAACAATGGATAGTGTGGGAATGTAGGAATCTAGGAGACAGGAAGAAATCTAGGGTGTTAAAAAGGATTTGAGGGAAAATATGTAGAAGTGAGTATTTGAAGGTTTAAATCAGCTTTAGAATTTTCCTTATTTTTCAATTTTCCTTCTCCCATTGGCTTTATAACTAAAAAAAAAAAGTATATATGTGTTAGTGGATGAAAATATGATGGTTTGTTGCTTTAATACCCTCCAACACTACGAGTAGTAAATGAGGGCATATTAGGCTTGTCATATCGTGTGAAACACTAAGAATTCTTAATTAGACCCTTTTTGAGTTACGAAACGAAACAGAAAATGAATTAAATAAGAAAATAATGATTTTGATGGCATAAGTTTACAGTCTGCTTCAGCAAAGTAGGAAAAGAGTTATTGAAGAAATTTCAAATAAAGCTTTTAAAAAAATAAAAAATTGTTATTTCCTACACCGTATTTTCTAAAACTGGTTTTTTTTAAGTCCCATAGAACTGACTTAATAGTTAGATTTCAAACAAACTGTCATGTTCAGTTTACTCTGGCAAATCATTCACGTTTGGACAACGCAATCAAATTATCTAAATTTACTTTGAACATCAGTCATAGATTTCCACAGCGGATACACGGCAAAATTGTGATCAGCTTATTTTTGGCTGAACGGGTTTGCTATTAGCGTAGTTGCAACATGTGAAGTGAGAGCAATCCATAACAGTGCTTATACCATCTTTCGGATAAAAAAAAATGTATTTGATTAAAATCGCCTTTTTTTTTACAACTTTCAGTTTTATCTAAGAAAGTACAGTCGGTCAAGCACCACAATTTGATACTCAAGACCACAGCATTTAGAGAAGCTTTTTAAAAGTGTGCAAAACTATTTATGGTATAGGGCTTAAAGTCATGTAAGAGTTATTTGTGCTGTCTATTTATCATAAACTTATAAAAATTTGTTTGGGAGTTTATTTAGGAGCAATGGTAAAGTCTGGACCTCCTAGCACTTCGCCGCGACACAGTATCTATTTAAAAAAGTCATCGTTGGCAAATTCTGTTTCATACCTATAACATTTATAAAGATGTAATGACACTTAAAGCTATTTTCGCGAGTATTTGTATGAAATATTTGGGCAAATATTGACCGATTCTAATAAAATAAGGTTAAAGGATTTCGGTTGCAATAAGTTATTTTTGGACCAAATTTTATATTAATATCTTGTGACAATTAGAACCATTGTACCTAATTTTATCATATTAACTCCATTCACCAGACGTAGAGTTCTGAGATTTAAAGAACCGGCCCTGAAAGGTTCAGTTGTCGGATTCTCTAACAAGGTAAAATACTTGGGGAATATTCTAGATGGAGCCTTTAACTGGAACGTTCAGTTATCCCATGTCACCAGAAGGGCAATATATTCTTTTCAAAGACTCTTTTGAACGACATGGGGGCTGAATGGGGCCTCGAATGATATACTGGTCTTTGTAACGATAATCAGAAAAATCTTGACGTATTGCCTGATCTGCGTATTGATCTCGGGCGCCATGAGGACCTGGCCCACTCTGGCTTTAGACCCCATCGTGCTAGCAGGATGCTGTGCATTGCTGAATACAAGGCAGGTGACTTTGTATGTCACATGCGGATCCTTGAGATTCCTAGTGCCTAGTTTGGTATTGGATAGGAATTTTAACGTTCTTATACCTGTAAGGGATCAATGGGCAGACCAATGGGGATACTGTGGCGGGCCTTGCCTTTGGGAAAACAGCCTGCAAACTTTCAGGCGGCGATCTACGCCTTCCTCAAATTCGCTGATGAGGATCTGACGGGTAGGGTTAAGGTCTTGAGATTATTTAAAATTTCGGGTATCCAAGCCGCTCATAGAGCACTATCTTCTTCGGAGGTGAAGTCCAGGCTAAGCATGTCTCCAAAATTGCGACCTGTACTTTGCGCACAAGGTTTATAAGGACAGCCGGACTGACACCATTAAATCAACTCAGATAGTGTTTCGATTGGGTCTAGGACATATAAATTTTGGTGTTACACACATCAGCATAAACGCATAATACCCCTTCCACTTTGGTGGTGTGGGTATACTTATCGCAAAATCAATGGCAAAATGAAGATGTTGGATTAAAATTTGATATTATTAACATAATTAACGCCTAAAATACGCCTAACGCGGTTCGTAACAATAGATAAATTAGTATCATACAAAAAGATAAATTAGTTAATTACACAGCACAGCAAAAGGAATTTTTTTTAATTTTCTGAAATGAAAATAGCTCTTTCTTATGTATCTTAATCGGTGCCGTGTAATAAAGCCATATGGCTTTATTGCGACCATTCAAGTGCAATAACACCATAATTGCTTAATAACCAAAGTGGAAATAACGCCATAACAGTGTAATTTTTATGGCTACAAATTGCCAAAAGAATGAGTTGCCATTGTCAAATGTTGAAAAAATATGGTACAGTAGGTGGAAGGGGGAGCGGAGGGAGCACGCGCGGCGGGCCCGCCACAAGATGTTTACAAACTCCAAAGCAGCGATCATCACGCTATGCACCCGGGGGCCGAGCACTTTTCGTCAATTTCACACACACACAACACGAAGGTTAACGAAACAATTGTAAAAAGCCATAATTTTAAAAAACAAGAACAAAACACATAGTTAATGTCTCAAACGAGCAAATTTATTTTCCTCTCTTTGCACTCACCACTTCATACACATTTTTAACTGTTTCTCTTTGTGATGACCGCTGCTCCAAAGCATAGCATAGAAGCTTTAGTTAGCGAAGCCGGTATTTGTTATACCATAGAGGAGAAAATCCTTGCGCCCGGCCAAAGGCCGGCTATGCAGATAAGCTTTAGTTAGCGAAGCCGGTCTTTGTTATACCATAGAGGAGAAAATCCTTGCGCCCGGCTGGAGGCCGGCTATGCAGAGAAGCTTTAGTTAGCGAAGCCGGTTTTTGTTACACCATAGAGCAGAAAATCCTTGCGCCCAAAAGTGTTTTCGTTATATTTTTAATATATACACCCAGAGAAAAAACAACAAAACAAATAAATAAATTAGAATTATATTAAAAGAAAAAAATTTAAATGGGAAATAAGGCCATGTATGGCATTATTTATTTCCTATGGCTTTATTGCACGGCACCATCTTAATCTGCTATTTGTATAATTTACACCATTTTTTATTATTCGGTTAGTATATCGCGGACTGTTAACTAAACTTTAAAATACTTTCCGGAATATTTATCAACTTGAAAATCCTCTTCAGTTGGGGTGGAGTCACATTATTGAATATATGAGGATGTCTTTTTGATATTGCAAGGATAGTCAAATTATTGTGCTTTTGGTTTATTCCTTGAAAATTTTTTTATATAAATTTTTTTAAATCAAAATAATTTATCATTATGTATTTTTGTATTCTGATTGCATTTTTTCCTATAACCTCTTTTTTTTGAGATGGTTATGTCCTTGCACAGTATCGTTAACCCCTAGACTTCGTGAGAGCTGAATATATGAAATATTTTAAAATTAAGAGAATTCCAATTAAGACAAAAGATTGGTGATAAATATTGTTTTGTATCTTTACGACAATGGTCAATTGGGAAAAATCCATTCTCAAAGTTGCAACAGCAATGATCTGGCGGGACCTGCGTAATTACCATTAGGATTGTTAATCTTTTTACTATTTAAAACATTTAGAAAATAAGATATTATCTGAAATTGTTTTCTAAATATTCCAGGACCCTTTTAAGTATTTGAAATTTTTTTCCGTTTGACTGTCTAGTTTGTACATAGTACATTGAAAAATGGGAGAAAAACATAATGTTTAATATCCGTGCATTACAAGTTATGTATCCTGATATACTCACCAAATGAAACCTATTTTTATGTAGACTAATAATCTTTAAAATATTTTAAGGTGAGGAGGCTCGGTCGTGAAATATCAGGCGAATAATTAAAAAAATTGGTGTAAATTTTACAAATATTATCTATTACCATGGCATTGAAAAAGGAGCTGCTAGAAAAAAAAAAACTAATGATGCCATCATAATCAGCACTCTCACCAAAAACATTGAGCAGAAGTCTGGAAAACTTAAGTGTGTTCTCCTCAGTTATTGTAAAACAAAATATCGCATAATCAAACTTTATGATGATCGGGCTATAACTTAAAAAAATTAATACTACAGGCGTATACGAAAAGTAATGATAAATAAGTTTTTATAACTAACAATTTTAATGCCAGTCGTTATGATGAGTGTTCATAAATTAACTATTGCATAAGTACACTTCCGATAAATGCTAAAATTTGTAGCCAACACTTGTTACAGGCTATTAAAGATTCGACAAAGCCTAAAATAGCATTCCTACTTGTCTTCTAACAAAACCATTGTGTTGAATAAAATTAGTAGTCGGCAGTTGGCTGCTAGTGACAGAGGAAATAAAAGTTTCCTAGAATTACGTATTAAAAAATAATTTTTTACTTTTTGCCTTCTTTTTTTTTATTGCTAAAAATTGTCTGCAACTTTGATTGTTACCGAAATGTTTGCAGGAACAAAAAAATAAACATTGTAAGAATAAAATTTGAAGATAAAACGATTACTGAGTGGTCTGTTTGACTCACAGTTAAAAAAATTTCAAAAAAAGTTATGCTGCCGCTAAAAGTTGTAGATGTATTTAACTTATTTAATTTATTTGCCATTTAAGTTTTTTGCTTAAGAAATAAAACGAAAAATAATAATATAATATTTTTCATTTATTTCTGTAAGCATTTTAAGGAAATTCGCTCAAATAAATAAAATTTTGTAAAAAGTTTAAAGTGTTTAAAAATACACTTGTTGTTACAAACAGTTACATATGATAAGGGTTTGCAGATCCGTTGATTTCGTTAGTAACTCGCAAAAAAAATCGATTAAAACTTAAAGCGTTAATAATTTATTTTTCTTTAAGCAAAATTTTAAAATTAAATTAAGATAAATACGTGGTTTGAAATATTAATAACATACACTAGAAACTAACATGACTGGCTACCGTGGGGAACACCAATGCCTTCCTAGTGATAATTTAGAATCTATCAGTAGTCACAACAGTAGGCTTGGGAGGTTTAGCCGCCCCTATGCTACTACTATGGGGTGATACGCGAAAAATTCCGTGATGACGTTGACCGATCCTGGGGGAACAGAACGCATTGCAGGGTGTGTAGGGCACTTTGGCCCAGATTGGATGCGGGGGCAACCAGGGTTCTACTGGGAATACACAGGGGTGGTCTTAGAACACTTGTAGGGTTCTTTACGGGTCATTGTCCTGTTAGGGCTTTTACGGGCAAATGGGACAACACCATACCGCACTTCTGCAGGTTGTGCGATGATTCTGAGGAGCTGGAGAGGATCGAGCATGTATTGTGCCAATGTTCTAGGATTCAGGGTCTCAGACAGAAGTGGCTAGTGGATAGATTTCACGACGAACTGGGGTACATCGCTGGATGTAGTCCGGCGGATATACTGCGGTTGTTTCTGTTGAGGGGACTGTAGAGAGGGCGATAGTTCTATTTGGTACCTTCAAACCTTCCAACTTTCTTCATTCTATCCACCTCATATTTCCTTGTTTTACTTTTTTCTTTCTATACCTTTCTTTTTTCATTGAAGGGATTCCCAATGGACCGCATTGGTGTCCGGGTTTAAGTGTATCCTTGGGCACATAGCCCTTCGTTGCCTAACCTAACCCACAACAGTAGGCTTAATATAGAAATTATACGACAAGATTTGATATCTAATGAATTATAGTATTAAAATCAGATAGGTTATACTAGACAGATAATATATTTAGCAATAGTAGGGTACACAATTTAACTAAAATTTAACAATTAAGATTAATATATAATAATAAATAGGTATACAATTGAAATAAAAACATTAATAAAGATTAATAAAATACTAAATAATAATAATAACACTGTGCTCGAAATTGACACTTTTTTTAGACAAGTCGGGAACATGGCGTTTTAGCATAATTAGTAGACTGGTCGCAATTTTTTTTGTTTTAATTTAATTGTTTGCGCAGCTTAAAATATGAGGTTTGGTGTAAGAAATCATGACCTAATTTTTCAGGTCAATCCGACGGTGCCTAGCCGTGCCGGGTGGGGCCCAAAGTTCCCCATATTATAAAAAAAACATGTTTTCTATCAGATCTTTATAGTTTATAGTTTTGTTTGCAATGTTGTTTTTTATGTCTGCACAAAATTAGAAGCATAGCTGCATTTTCCAATTTTTTTATGAATTTTTAAAAACAAAAATTCCGAAATTTTAATAAAAAAATTATTTTTTTTCCAGAAAAAAAAATTGTGTTTCTAAAACGACTGCGCATATAAGAAAAAGGTTTTACTTTTCTTAAATTAAATTTTTATTACGGAATTTCGGTTTAGTTTTTCAATAAGCTAAAGCGTTTTTGAGTTACGCGAATATATGTTGTGCAACCGCCTTGATTTTCGAAATAACGGTATATCTCGAAAACCAAAGCCAATATGAAGAAAAAAGTTTTAACTTTCTTAAAGTAAATTTTATTGCGGAATTTCGGTTTTTTTTAGTTTTTCAATAAGCTAAAGCATTTTTGAGTTGCGCGAACATATGTTGTGCAACATCCTTAATTTTCGAAATAACGGTATATCTCGAAAACCAAAGCTAACCTAAAAAAACGGCTAGCACCACTGAATTCAGCGACCCAGAATTAGGTTAAAAATCTTTCGTTCGTATCATACTAAAATATTAAACAGCAAATACTTTAATCTATCTATACCAACGATCATCACGCTATGCCCCCGGGGGCCGAGCACTTTTCGTGAATTTCACACACACACAACACGAAGGTTAACGAAACAATTGTAAAAAGCCATAATTTTAAAAAACAAGAACAAAACACATAGTTAATGTCTCAAACGAGTAAATTTATTTTCCTCTCTTTGCACTCACCACAACATACACATTTATAACTGTCTCTCTTTGTGATGACCGCTGATCTATACAATATATAATTTCTTAGTATGTCAGGAAGTTTGCACGTATGTCCTTTTCTTTCCGCAACTTTCTGAAGCCATCTGATGACATAGGAAGGTGAAATTTGGCACACTTGAAGTACTTTCTCTGCGGAAGATCGCAACGAAGCTTTTCAACTAGTATAACTATAAAGATCTGATAGATTAGATCATGATTTCTTACACCAAACCTCACATTTAAAGCAGCGCAAACAATTAAATTAAAAAAAAAACCCATACAAGATGCCCACCGTTTTTTTTAGGTTAGAGGTTGCACAACATATATTCGAGTAACTCAAAAACGGTTAAGTTTATTGAAATTACCAAAAAAAAACCGAAATTCCCCAATAAAATTTCCTTTATATGAGCAGTTGTTTTAGAAACAAATTTTTATTTTGGGAAAAAAAATATTTTTTTTTTATCAAAATGTCGAAATTTTTGTTTTTTAAAAATTTATAAAAAATTTGAAAATGCAGCAAGGCTTCTAATTTTTTGCAGACATATAAAAAACTAGGAATGTACTTCGGCTCCCTAGTTATTATAATCCTGTTTAGGAAGATAATGCTCCTAAATTTAAGAACATTTTTAAATGGTTAATGAAGTAAACGGCAGGAATACGAACTTATTCTATCAAATTTTTTCAGCCCAAAAACGTAACGGACAATGATCTGTTGTAAAATGATAAGTTTCATTGTTTAGTGGTGCGATAATTTTTAATATAAGCATATCCTTATTTTGCGTGTTTAATAAATATCTTTATTGATTTATTATAAAATTTGGCAATGAAAAAAATATCTCTTGCTACCGAGTGCTTAACCCTTAAACATCTGACGCTAAGCTACTTGGAATTTTTTCGCAAGTTTTTTAAATATAAGTTCTCTGTATCGTATTAAAATATACTCAATATTTAGGTTTAATCATGTTTTATACTTGAAGGAATTTAAGGACAAGCACAATTGGTGCATTCCTTAAATTTTTTGGCTAAAACGCATTTTTATTGCATCAAATGACTTAAAATAACTTAAAATGTTAAAATTTATAACTTTTTTTAGCTAAAATTTTTCCACTTCACTATTTTATCGAAAAACGAATTAAATAAACGTCATAATTGCAATTAAAATAAAACCCCACATGTGGGAAATGCCTATTTTTCATGTTAAATTTTTTAAAATTAACTAGACATTTTGGAAACGAAAAAGCAAAAAGTAAAAAAAAAACACAAAAGAAAATTGTTGGTGTTAATTAAGAAGCTTCGTTCACAAAAGGCAGCAACATTTTCACTGTTGTTTTTTTTTTTTTTTTTTTAATTCCCTATGCTAATCCCCGCGAAGCTTGAAGCTTGCCTGCAGATAAGAAACCAGAGTCTCTGGCGGGAATCGAACCCGCAACTCCGGGGTTGATAGACTAGCTCACTACTAGCTAACCTACCGGGGCACCCAATAGAGAAACGATTTTTTTTCGCAATAACACACATTTGCAATTAAGAAACCGATTGAAAATGTTCCCCACAACAAAATAATGTATTCATTATTATTTTTTTTTTTTAACATTTTGTTGAAATGTTCATTCAAAACTAAATAAAATGATAATTAACGTCAGTTTCAATTTCATACAAATTGTTGTTGAAGTAGAAGTAGACTCAACTTTAGTTACATTTTTGCTCTAAAAATGAATGAAAAATATATGAAATACTTTGTGAAGAAAAAACGAAATTGTTTCTCTTATTGTGAACAATGCTTTAAATTGATTCAGAGCGGCTTTCGATTGAAATCCAGTACAGTTGGAAAGGAGCTTTGAACCAAAATATTGAACAACCTCCTAAACAAAAATTATATTACTGTTACAAAAACTTACATAAGTTGGCGCCGGCATGCACTGATTGTCGGGTAAATTTAGTTTATGGCCACTATGGTTTCAAAACGAATTTGGTACTTTTGTCAATACGAAACAAACTATGTAAAGGGCAATGTTTAACTTATAAAGCTTCCGATAGGGATGACTGTGAAACTAGATGTCATGCCAGATCAACGGTTACTACACTAAAAGAATAAGCTTTGAAAATGTAATGGTTTTTACATTACAGCTGCGACTTTGTCATTGATTTTGAACCAACGAAACGCGTCACTCCTGCTATGAAAATAGTTTCGTTAGGTTAGCAATTTTCATAAATTATAATTGTAGAAATTTTTTTCCAAAAATAGAGCTCAAGTTTACGATGCGCATAAACTTCCATCTGATACGCAATACTTTGAATCGATTCATGACCATATTTACTGTTTTGGATAATATTCATCCAAATTGAGTATCGTATGTACACAAGAATCCATCGTCCTGCAGACGTGAGTGCAACAGAGAACTTGAATTATTGATCCGACGCAGTTCTCAGCAACTCGGTATCTGTACATTCACTACTTGGGAAATCTTTAGGAAAAATCTTGGCCTACATCCATAAAACATTTAAATCCAGCAGACCGTCAATTGCGTCGTGTGTTCGATGGACTAGAGATAAAATCCGATTTTTATCGTCAAATCATCTATAGCGATAAGGCTCATATCGGTATTATCCTTTACACCCCGAAAAACTCCCTGGTTGGTGCGGTTTACATGCCGAAGGCGTCATTGCCCCATTTGTTTTTAAATCCGAAACCGGTGCCAACATTACTGTGAATTTTGAACGATACATGCACATGATTCGTGATTTTTTTATTCCTTATGCCATTGCAAATCTTTCTGAAAAGAAATGGTTTCAACAAGATGCCGCAACGTTTGTTGAGTCAATCGTTTATTGACCGAATTATCACAAGAAATGGACCTGTGAATTGGCTCCTTTTGACTATCTTTTGTAAAGGTACTTTAAATCTCTGGTCTATGCTAACAAACAGCAATGAATGATCATTTTTACGAAAAAAGACCGGATATGCTTAAAAAAATGGTGCCAAATTGGACCGAAACGATGTCGTTAATAAATCGCGCAGGCCATATAATATTAGCCAATAATGCCAATATTTTGCTCAACTCAATGAATTTGTTGGGTTTTATTTTTAAAAAACTGTAATGCCTTAATAAAACGCCCGTTATATAAACAGGTTGTAAAAGTATTGTCAAGCCGTCAAACCATCTTAAATGTAAATTCCTTTTCCCACAAGTTAATTTTAAAATCCCTCGTGGTTAATCGTACGTGATTACAGTTTTTTTCTTTTCTTTTTTTCCAGCGAGCGTGAGGGTTCTTAAGCTAAACATCAATCACTCTTACATCTCTGTTTATTTACTAAAAACATTAAGAGGATAACTCAGTTTTTCTTTAATATTTTCATACAGAGGTTGTGAAAAAACACAAGACATAAAACAGTTTCATAGTTTAGCAAAGATAAAATTTATGTTGATTCTTCTACAAATAATGAAATAAAGAAAAACTCTTGAAAAATTGTTAAAGAAAACTGGAATAAAGAATGCTTTACAAGTTGACAAAGTTTATGAGTTTGCAGGCTGCAAGAAAAGAATGAATAGACACATTTTTCTTGTTTGAAACTTCAACATTGTTCAAAACTTGTATGTATAGAGGAAGTTAAAAAAAAAACAGTAAGAGTGCTATATTCAGCTGTGCCGAATCTTTGATACCCTCCACAAACAGCAAGAATCTTTTAGGCGTGGGCCCTATATGGGATCTATTAATTATTGATTATTTTTTATAAAAAGGGACATCAGTATTACAATTTGTCACGGCATAGAACTACATACGGTAATTTTTTGACCGATAATCAGAAAGCTTTATGCCTTTATTTCTAGTCTTATAAAAGTATTATGAAAAAATATTTTCGAGAGAATTTTATATTGGATCCATGGTAAATTAAGGACCAATCATCACGAAATTCTGTTGAACCAATTTCGATATGGCAGTGAAATTTGTTACAGCGGCTTATAGTTATAAAGTTGTTTTTAGAAGGCTGATTAATATGGGACATAAGGTAAATTATGGACCGATTTTTAAAAAATTTCATGGTATTATTTCTGGCCATATGAAGCTAAATTGTACCAAATTTTACTACAACATCTATGTCTGCTGCGATTTTGGCATATTTAAGTAATTTCCCAGAGTGGGCTTTATATGGGGAATATGGTAAATTATAAACCGATCTTAACGAATTGTCACAATATTTTTCTAGTCATATAGAACGAATTTTTGCCAAACCTATTTATCAATCCTTGCATTATGCTACCATAAATGCTAGTTTTTGCAACAAAATTATCCGTTTTTTAGGGTATTGGTTCTAGTTCTAGGTCTAGTTTCGCTGCGTTTCATTCCCAACCTGCTTAGGAAAACTAGCAGTAATTTGAGACCAACATTATTCTTTTCTTTTGAGTTTTACGAAAGTGAGCGCGTTTTCAACAGACTGACGTACACACGGACAGACGGGCAGACAAACGGACATGGCATTATCGACTAAGAATTACTCAAGGCGACAGAATATATACAATTTATGGGGTCTGAGATGAATAATAAAAGAGTTTCACGCGGAATGACCAACTTAGTATACCCGCATTCACAACTAGAGGTGGTAGTGGAGGGTATAAAAAGAAATCATAAAACCTTCAACTTATAAACCATTTTTTTGTGTGTGTGTTTTTTTAATTTCTACAAAAAAAAGTGTTTATTTGGTTTTCTAAAATTTAAATAGTTAATTATTTAATTTTGCTTGGTGTTGGTTTTAAACTCCTAATTTAATGGTACGAGTGGCATTTCATGTTCTTAATAAATAATGCTATTAAAACGTTAAAAAAAAGTTATTTCGACATTATTTTATTAATAAAAGTTTAAGTTAAATAAAAGTTATTTTGTTTTAAAATTACCCTTAAAACTTGTTGCATGCATCACTTAACATAACAAAAACAGAGCAGCGTTTGTTAAACTTATGGAAAACTTTATCAATAGATCATCTTTATATTCTTCCATAGTTCTAATAAAGTTCTAACTAATGAGAGCAATCTTAAGTAATAGTTAATTAATGTTATAATTGAAATTGTTAATAATCTCTTAATTACATTTCACAATAAGAACTTTTGGAAGAAACAAGTAAGAAGTATAGTCGGTCAAAAGCGTCCATATGATACCCTATACCTAGGGTTGCCAGATAGCAAGAGCCAAATATCTAGACAGTAGAAAAAATTCAACTGTATTTTGAAAAAATAACTGGACAATTTTAAAATGCACTTAAATAAAGGAAAAATTAAAATTTTACAATAAAACAAGATTCTAAAAAGCAAGGAAACTTAGCATTTCAAATTCAGTGGTCCCATGTCATATTACAAAATTATATACATATATATCAGGGCCAATTCACTACAGGTGGCAGCGTAAAGCCTGCTGACTTTGACAGTTCAAACCAAAAAATAACTTTGATAAAATACTTGCATGTGCCCGTGCAAAAAACTGAACTGGCAAATTGGTTTTTTTATTGTTTTCTAACGAAGACAATAAAATGAAGAAATTACCTCGAAGGAAACCTGTGTGCCCAAATCACCAGTTTTGTCAACTATATTGGTGACATTGTCAACGAAATGTCTATACTACATTTTATTTGCCAATAAATTTGGCTTCAATACGAAAAAGATTTTATCAATAACAACTGAGAAGTACAATTCCTATAAAAGTTGAAGAAATAATAAAAAAATACTTTTATGATTACGTATTCTTACAAAAAAGTTAGACTACTTTTACTAAAATGTACTAGCGATTCTCTGGTTCCAATGTCTACATATCGCTCATTTGCTGCAAGACCGGCATAACTCAAAAAATGAAATTTTGGAGTTAGAGATGCAGATTTCGCTTTGTTTTTCTTTATATTGTGTATAAAATTCATCTTTATATCTTTTCTACTTTCCCAGTTTGAAGAGAATGTGTCTTCTTTTTTTATAAGTAGTTAGAGCAAATCAAAAACTTTAAATGCGTTTATCTCGAAATAGATTTTTTTGAGTTATGCCGGTCTTGCAGCAAATGAGCGATATGTTCCCAAATTAACTACCTAGTCAGTTGTACCTAGTCGGTAGTACCAACGTCAGTAGTAGATTTACAATGACACGCACATGTTAAATGTCTATTGTAAACAACATTGCCTGGGGTATAATAAGTCACTAGTACTGGTGACTCTGTCAAAAGTGAATCAGTACAGATTCACTAGTGACATTTCCTGCAGGTAATTTTTTCTTTTTACCCTCTTACAACTACAATTCGAGTCGGAAAAAAGCCAACCAATTGTAGGGGAATGTAAGAAAAGATAAGCTCACTATTTATTGTTGGTGTTTTGTTTAAGCTTTACTATTGTTACAAGTAAGACTTTGAGTGTTTATAATTATTATTCGCTTTATTCCAAATATCTAATAATTATTCCAAATATATATAGGCAGATATATTGTTCTTAAACCGAATAAAATAAATCTTTTCAAGTTCGTTTGACTTTACTGTTTTAATTAGAAATCTGCAAGGTGAAAATCCCGCTTCTTTCTTAATTCTTCTTCTAATACATGCAGCCTACAACTGACATAAAATGCTAAACATTAACACTAATATGATGTTAGCGTTAAGTAAAGACACGTTTGTTAATGCAAATGCTTTAACAACGCTTTTATAACCATGTTATAACAGCAAATCATGTCAGTTGTAGACAGGGAGTTATAGATCTTCATATTAGTTTAAAAAAACATATGGTGCTTGCAGTGATGCCAATTTTTAAATACATATTGTTTGAAAAACGGCTAAAATTTTGAGTTTTAAATGAAAACTGACTTTAAAAAATATCGAATTCGATAGTCGTATTTCAATATCGATACATCGATATATCTGTATTTTTAATATCGGCGATGTTTATCGATTATTTTTTTTCAAAATATTGATATTTTGATATATCGATATTTTTTGCCCATTCCTAGTGGTGGGTATCAAGGATTCGGCCAGGCGGAATAAAGCTTACATTCTTAATTGCTTTAATTAATATTACTTCTTTAAAATATATGAAAACTTTTAATCCTTTATTTTATAATTGCATTTTACTTAATATTTTTGGAAAAGTTTTGTTATATTTCTCATTATAAGATATTTATCGGTAAAAAGATGTTCTAGCAAAATAAAACACAGAAAATTAAAATTATTTACATCAACTTATCAAGCAAACTGTTTAAAGTTAAGGGGAATTCTATATTTGTCTATGCCATATATTCACACAGAATTAGAATAATAGTTACTAATAATAATAATAATAAGAAACTTTTGTTAATAAATTTTGACTGTTGGCTGGCAGGCCACGCAGTGGTGCACAGGGTAGAAGTGTAAATAACTCTGATGATGAGAATGTGGTTATTAGTTTTGTCGTAGGGTTTTTAATAATAAAACATAAAGCTATTTAATTTTATTAATTATAAGTTTATTTTAAATTTTCTGTTAAGGTTCATATCGTCCCCTTAATATAACAATAGCGTATGTGCTCATACGCTATTATTTTTTTATTGCAAATTTATAATCTCCATCATTGGTTTTATGTCTTCGTCAAATTCTACTTCCAAAAAGGGGGTCAAAATGTCGTTGAAAAAAATAGTGTATAATTTCTTGTTCAAAATTTTCCTTCAATAAGTGTGTAAGCTCATATGCGCTATCTTACTTGAAATTGCCACTCCATAGTTGTTAAAAGAATAATAGTGTATACGCATTATACTCCATTTTAGCCTGTAGAAAAAAATACAATTTATGACAACTTTAACTCATAAAATAGCTTATAATTATATACACTATTGTTTGAGAAATAGTTTCATTCCGACCATCGAAAGCTGCATGATCTCCAAAATTTGTGCAAGAAGAATGTAATTCCTCGTAGCTCGCAGTATTTTTTCTTTAACTTACAAGGTGGAAAGAAGCGAAATTGTTTAGATGAGCCAGATGTAGCAGAGGAAGAGGAAGAAGACGAATGAACTTCTAGTTATTTTTGATTTTCGCAATGTATACCTTAATTTGTCATAATTTTTTGTTTATAATAACCCAAATTGGAAAGTAATGGATATGTGACACTGAATTAACAAAACTATGTATTAATCACTGTTTTATAATGTTACAAATTGATATTTTTGAGATCAAATATTTTAATAAAAATACCGAAAAATTATTGAATAAAACAGCGTATACCATACAAAATAAAATAGTGTATCAGATACATCATACGAATTCCTTAAAAAATAAAATAGGATATATGAAGGACTTTCACTTTGAATGACAAATTTATGGTCTTAAAGGATGCGTAGAATAAAAAAAATTGGTCAATTTAAAGACAAGAAATGGTATTATGTATTCGTCGAAAAATCCAATATGAAGAATTTTTATTTACCGCGATATTGAGGTTTTGATAGACATCCGATTTGACAAAAAGTTTAAACACGATTTTCTCAAAACCCCAAAAAAATTTTACGCTAATGTTATATTGAGGGGACGATATAATATTTAAGACAATTTATTATTTAAAGGTCTGAACTAGATGCCTTCACGACTGATTTAAAATTTACAACTAACTGCTAATTCATTGCTATTTAGAATTGTTATCATGATCATGCATGCTAAGTTATTACAATAGTGATAAATAGGGATGAGATTTTCATGCACTAAAAAAACGAAAATATGCGCATAAAATATGCACTGAAAAATCCAATATATGCACTAAAAAAATACAAAAATATGCGCTAAAAACTTAAAAAAATTCCATAAAAAAATCGTTTTTTAATTTTACTAAAAACAAAAATTTATAAAATTTAGTCTATTGTTATTCAAATATCTTTAGAAACTTAAATAACTTATTAAAATTTTTGTTTGTTTAAATAAATAAGTACTGTTTTATTAAAAGTAAAACTTTGTCTTCTACTTGAAGAATGAAAATGCATTTTCGAAAAATTGGTTTGCAAATCCCACTTTGTTTCCAGATCAGATGAAAAATATTTGATATTCATTTTATTTTTTGAAATCCTTAATTTTTTTTTTTCCAAAACTTTTTGGATTTGTTTTTTTTTTTAATTTGTCGGGCTATTCTTCCTTCCACATTGTTAATTTTAAATTAAGTGAACTAAATCCCTCCTAATTACCCAGCGGTAACTAGAATGAGTAAAGAGGCCTAATATTAGGCCTTATTTAGCAGTTACGAGCAGTCAGAAGCAGTCAGAAGCCCTTCTCGCTGCATTCCATACTTATTTATTTTTTACACAGGTTGTCATTGGGCGCAAGGCCTTCCACACTTCCTTTAAAAACAACTTCGATCCCTTTCCAAAGAAGGGAGTAAGGAAGGTCACTAAAAATAAAAAGTAAATAAAACTGAACACCTTCCTTTCTCCCTTCTCAAAGAAGGGAGTAGCGAATGTGTACTGAATATTTCAGAAGGTCTTTTAAAAAGAAGTTTATGCCTTCTAGAAGGCATACTTCTGAAGGCAGGGTATCATGCGAAGTGAATCTTTTAGAAAGGAGTATAGAGGCCTTCAATAAGGCCTGTCGCTGGGTAGTAATTGCTTTTAACGCAAATTTAATGATTCGGAAAGATAATTGGTCGACATCGTTCTTAGACTATCGACAAAAAACATGCATTTGCATGGAAATCGCATCCCTAGTGATAAACAAATAAGTGCATGACAACGAAAAACTGTCATAGACAAATAGACAAAACAATAATTAACATTTACAATCATGTTTGCTTAATTTTATATACGCTGTATGTACATATGTATGTAAGTAAGTAAACAATATTGCGCATGCCTGATATATTATTATATCAGTTAGCGACAAAAAAGAGAAAAACGATATTGCGCATGCACAGTCATGATTACTTATTTTATTTATGGAGGATTTCATGTCAAGTGATCGATGTCTTCCGATTTGGCTGAAATTAGCACCAAGCTTAGTCCTTTTAAATAGTAGCTTAGACACAAATTTTCAACAAGATCGGTCAAAAAGTTTCTGACATAAAGGGGGTCAAAGTTTGACATTTTGTCCATACAGGTGTTCTTTCTCATCCATGTAACTTAATACCTTTTGGTGTTAGCCATATTTGTCCCAAGTAGCTTAGATAGCTATTTGATCAATCTTTTTAAAAAAAAATTTTTGTTTTTTTTTTTAATTTCTTAAAATTTTTTTTTTTTAAATTTAAAACTTTTTTTATATTGATATTGATATTTATTGATATTTAAGACTATCGATAGTTTCCCAGCATTAATTCCTATGCGCATTTCACTGGTTGCTTAGGCCAGATCGTCAGGAAATTTACTTACAACTACAATTAATGTTGGAAGAATTCCAGCCAATATCCAATTCCTTTGTTCTTTTTCTTGTCGTTTCTCAAAACTGGTTTCTTAAAGGTGGTTAAATTTAAAGGGCCGATGTTGATTTTGAATAAAACTCAAATGTTTTAGGAAATTGTTGTCATTTCTTTTTATAATGATAATATTGGTATGGTTCAATTATGTATGGAACAAATATCGGCCAAGTGGCCACCGCGGCACACCTCCATCCGATGGTCTAAATTATCGATAACGATGAGGCATAATTGGGGTTCTATGCCGTTAATGTGTCGAATTATCTCATCCTTTAGCTCTTGAATTGTTGCTTGCTTATCGACGTACCCAGTGGCGGATTTAGGCCTGCTGCCGCCCTAGGCACTCTTTAATATGCCGCCCTTTTTCATTATATAGGAATGATTATCCGAATAAAAATTTAAACACTAAAATTATTGTGTATTCATTTTTATTAATTTATATACATACATATTACGGTGCTTCAAAATCATCTGGAGAAGTCCGATTTATACTCTTCAAGGCTGGATCATTGCTTATGAACCACCAAACCAACCAAATTTAAGCGAAATCGAATGACGTTTTAAGATCTCTACAAATTGCAATTTTTCGAATTTTTTGTATTATATTATGTAATGACTTATATTTACGTTCTTTAGAACTTTTCCATGAATTGTGAATCAAAATTTTATTACCTCTTTTATTGTAGAACAAACAAAAAATTGTTATAATTTTTTTATTTTTATAGCCAGTGTGCACAAAAAAGTACATTCTATATATTATTTTGATTTTATTGATTAAAGCTTAAAATAAAAATGAATGGCATACCCATTGCATGAAGGATAACAATATCCTGGGGATTCTTCATAAAATATGAGTTATTTTACCTTCCTCTTAACAAATTTTTAGATAATGGACTATTTGTTTTAATTAAAACACGTTTTCGGAAATAAACTTCATATAGATAACGGTTTTTGGGAGAGTGGAAACTCGACGGAGTAAAAGTTTCATAATACAAAACGCCATGCTGCTAAACTTTAAAAAAAAAAAAAAAAAAAACAACCAAGTTTTGAATCCGCATTATAACACAACCCGTTATTTTTTTTAAAAATTTGACTTCATAATTGTAATTATCGCCAAAATATTTTACAGATTTTCTGTATCGTGTTCTATGGTATTAAATTTAATATTAATAATTTTTAAGTTTTAAATTTTCATTAACCTGTAGTCGATATTTATCGCTATATAAAGACCTTAACATTGAATATTTTGTTAAGTGATTTTTGGCTATTTACACTTTTAATATGTAGTCACGTTGAAATGGCCCGGAAGAGGTGGACAATTTCGACGTCGAGTTTTGAAAAACCTAATACATTGTATATGTACATATCGAGCCCTAATAGCAAAAATGATGCAACCAACAACAATTTTTGATCATTTGCATCATCTCTAAAAATCTCATATCTCTGGGAAGTACCGTTACGAAATAAGAGCAAAAGCAATTTCAAACGAAACCCTAGACTTGAAGCAAAAATATTTAAAAAAAACGCCTTCTCCTGTAAAATTTTATTTTTGTTGGTTACATCATTTTTGCTATAAGGGCTCGATATATACATACGTTTTTTATTCAAAGCATATCAGTCTTATTTTTTATACATACATATATCAATTATTTTATGCATAGAATTTTGTTCATAATTTTCAAACAAAAAATTTGATTAAATTTTACACATAAATAGTGTGTTAAAAAAAACAAGTAAGAAAGCTATATTCGGCTGTGCCGAATCTTATATACCCTTCACCATTGTGCGAGCAGAATACAGAGCAACTAGACAAAAACTAAATAAAACTGGTAAATATTTTTTTTTAAATAAGAGACAACCGGTTTTGAACTTCGCTTTTCATAAGGGCCCAGAATATATGTACTTTATAGGGTGTAGGATCAATATTGTATATACCTTTTTACCTTCGGTGAAGGGTATAAAAAGAGTAATTTTCAGGAATTCAGGGTTCTAATCACTGCATTCGATACTATCGTATCGAATAAACTATTGAATTTTTTTGCATACGATAGACACTGGCGTATCGAATGAAAACTCGATAAATGTTATGTCGAGTTACTCGATGTCGAATGCTATTATTTCAAATTCAATACATTTCATTCGATATCGAGTTTCAAGATACCAAAATAAATAATTTCGATGAATTTTGCTCGATATCGTATGCGGTGATTAGACCCCAGTATTTCTGTTATAACTCATACAAATTTCCGACATTTTGGTATATAAGTCATATCCATAGGATATATAGCAGCCCTAAAATTTAGGTTTTTTTTAAATTTTGATGTTTTTTAGCACATTTTTTGAGTATTTTGCTCATAAATTACCCATTGTTTAAGCGATTTGATAGTTTTATATACCGACGTGTTAAGGAAGAATTTTACCATTAACTTAATTTATATTTATATATAAATATTTATATAAACTTGTAAATATATATTTTAACAAAGTTAATTATAAAAAAGAGTAATTTTTGTGGATTCAGTATTTCGGTTATAACTCTGCCATTTTTTAACCGATTTGGCAGATTTATATACCGACGTGTTGAAGAAGAAATTTACCATTTACTTTAGTTATAAAGCTTGGACTCGGGGAGATCTATGGTCCATGAAAGAGGGTATTTAAAAAATTTAATTTTGGTCATAACTTTTTTGTATCTGTACCGATTTTCCCGAGTTTTTTATAAAATATGTTCTACTAAAAATTTCCGATATTTTGATATATAAAACATATGGCAGCCCTTAAATTTAGGTTTTTAACCACGCCCACTTCTCCAATCCCGCCCACATTTTGTAGGATGGTGTGTATTGGCAACCTAAATGTGTGTACCTAATTTGGACACTTTGGCTCTTGCCGTTCTCAAGATATACAGAAATAAAAAAATACAACAACAACAAGGGATTTTTGGAAAAATTTAGAGGTAGTCGTGGTTTATCTACGTCATTTTTGGACCGATCTGGCTGAATTTCAATAGCAAGAAATGGTGGACTGTATGTTACATAAATGTAAAACAACCTAGCCGCTATCATGTCTGGATTATCCGGAAAACACATATCAAACGTAAGACGGACAGACGGTCAGATGGACAGACGGACAGACGGTCAGACGGACAGACGGACATCGTTAAATCAACTTCTCTTCTCATAAGGACCCAGAATATATATACTTTATGGGGTCTAAAATCAATATTGTGGAAATTACAAACGTTATGACAAACTTATATATACCCTTTTACACCTGTGGTGAAGGGTATAATAAATATATATTTTTTATTAAAATCGGAATACACAGTACAAATTGTTCGAGTCCGTAAATGATTTCTTTCGAATCGAAATACGCGGTAACCCCCCTGAAAAAAATAAACTACATATGTAGGTATGTACATATGTATGCAGTTAACATAGAAAAACAAAAGATTTGTGAAAAATAAAAATATCTCTAAATAAATACTTAATAACTGTTTTAAAATGAAGACTATTTAAAGTAAATTTTGGCCAAATTATTTTTCAAATTTGAATTCCCCTTACATTATTTTACCTTTAAATTTTGGCGTCTTTTAAATTATGCCGCCCTAGGCCCGGGCCTAGGCGCAAATCTACCACTGGACGTACACCTTTTCTTTCAAATAACCCCAAAGAAAAAAGTTCAAAGGTGTCAAATCACATAATCTTGGTGGCCAATTGACATCGCCACCACGTGAGATAACGCGGCCATTGAATTTGTGGCGCAAAAGAGCCTTTGTTACGTTAGCTGTGTGGCAAGTGGCACCGCCCTGTTGAAACCACATATCGTACACATCCATATCTTCCAATTCGGGCTACAAAAAGTTTGCTATCATCTCACGATAGCGATCAGCATTCACAGTAACTTCCTGACCGGCCTCATTTTGGAAAAAATACGGCCCGATGGTGCCGCCAGCCAATAAACCGCACCAAACAGTCACTCTTTACGGGTGCATTGGTTGTTCGACATTATCATTCGGCCAAATGCGGCAAATATGCTTATTGATGAATCCACTGAGGTTAAAATTTGAAGATGATTTTCTTCGAAAATTGATTATCCACTGTTGTCATTTCTTACCACCATTCTGACCATTGCCGACGTTTGGAATGGTCAAGAGGCTTTAGTTCTTGAATCAATTGCATCCTGTTAGCGTGTTAATGCCATTCTTTATGCATAATGTTCATCAATGAAGACGAGTTGAGGTAGACGGCTCTTCAGCTACACTATCGCGAACAGCACCAATATTTACTGGAGTACGAGCTGTACAAGCATGCACTGGTGTTTTCACAACTGCTACAGACCCGGTTTGCTCAAATTTTTGCATTTCCGATTGTACGCACATTGCCCTAAAAAATCACGAAGTGCACGATATGCCCATTTTCATTATAAGTCTGAATAACTTTAACGCGTTGCTCGAATGTGTATCTTTCCATGGTTCAAATTGAGTAAGTCTGAAATTGAGAAATGTCCAATTAAATGCAGAAAAAAACTTGAAGTTTAGGTGTGGTTCACAATTAACATAAAGAAAAAAACTAATACTGTAAAAAACTGATTTTCGATTTATCGATTATTCGACAGTAATTTTTCGAATTATTCGTTAATCGAAAATAAGCTATTTTAAATTATTCGAAAAGTAAATGAACCAAAATTATTCGATTATTCGAACAACGGTTAATCGTTTGAATATCTTAATAGATAACAAAAATAATTTTCATAATTTTTATTGTTTTCAAGTAAATGTTCCCTTCTTCGACGCGTTTTCAAGAACAGCCATCCATGATTATTTGTTACGGTTTTGGGCATTTTAAATTGATTTCTAGAGATAGCTTTATTTGGGGCATATAGCAAATTATGCACAGTTGTTCCAACTGGACGGAGCCACAGTTGAATTGGCCACTGCGTTTGACCAGCTTGGCATTAGTTATTTAGTTGTTTCTAGTGTAAGATTTACACCTGTTAGACAAATTGGTTGCAAAGGGAACGTCGAAGAAAACAATGGGCACCATTTGAAAGATATTATCGTCAAAACATAAAAACATATCAAATTACACTATGGAACATTTTTGGGATTATTGTCTGGGGGGTGAGAAAATCCAAGTCAGGGTGATGGTACTAGGTCAGTATAGTAAAACCCTCAAAGGGTTTGGCGTTCGTATGTGTCAGTTTTTTTTTATGACATTTTAAATTTTTTCCTTATCTTGATGTTTTTTCGCTTAGTTGTAACATTTTGGCAAAAACGTAGTTTAACATAACTCGAGAACCACTTGTCCGATTTTGCTAAAACAAACTCAAAAAAATTTAGAATTACAATTTCTTTAATCCGTTCATATAACGTTTTTCTTTATAATCAACAGTTTTGCCGGTAAAAATAAATTTGTGGAGAAACAAAAATATTTTTTTGCCTAAAAATTAAAATTTTTTTTTTTTTAAATTCATAAAAAATCCAAAACGGAAAAAAGGATCAAGTGTTATTAATTTCATGTAAAGTCACATAACCTATAAACAAAATGCGACATAGATCATAGAAATCGATTAACGCGTTCTGCTTTTATTTACACTTAAGTGAAGGTATCCCATTTTGACAAGAATATTGATATTTGTTTTTATTCAAAAAAGTGTCATTTATCGCCTTTTTTATAAATTTTCCCCAATAACTCCAGACTTCTGGCCATAAACTACTAAAAAAATTAAGTAAACATTTTTATAATTTTTTATTTTTATTTTATTTATTTATTTTAATAAATATTGCCTAGACTTTTTCGATGGTGGTTGTTCTGCATCTCCTGAAAATTCTTTATCATCAAGATCATCCTTGTCTTGCCACACAAGCTTACTCCACCAGGAAATTTCCGCAATTATTGCACTCGGCGACTTTTGCCTCTATATCTGTAAGTTTTTGTTTTATTAAAATGAGTTTGAAAAAATAAAAAATCAGTATTACCTCATTTCAAATGGCATAGCAACTTGATGATAGCGTTCAACTTGTTCATCAGATTCGGTAGCCAATTGTTTGCTGAAGTAGTCCAGATCATGATGTAAATAATGGATTTTCAAGGACATGTGGACACCAATTTCCGAGAATGCTCTTAACATCCTTGCGACAGAAACATCGTAGTTGTTAGAACGATGCTTTCCCAACAAGCCTTCTATTACTTTTTTGATTGCCTGCCATGCATTCAATTCAGCGCCAATCAAAATATTGTTGAATGCGTCACTTTTAATCAGCTTTCGTATATCTGGACCATTTAGAAAAAATTTGGAAAAAATTAATTTGTTAAGACGGAAAATCATGGGAAATGAATGTGATATTATAACTTACCTTCTTTAATTTTACTTTCGCTGAGCCTCGGGTAAATTAGTTCTTAACAATTCCAAGTTTAATATGCAGTGGAGGCAGCAATATCTTATCCTTCGGCACTAGAGGCTCACGAATAATATTGGCCGTTTGTAACCTGCTGTGCTCTCTGAGTTTCCATCCGTGGCATGCATATTTGTCACCGGAAAATCGTGTGTCCCAATCGCACAAAAAGCACATATATTTTATATAACCTCTTTGAAGACCGCAAAGCATTGCTACAACTTTTAAATCGCAGCATATGCGCCACATATGTTTGGCGTAGTTAACCATTTTAAAAATATTTTCCAGTGCATCATATGTAGAGTTTTTTTTTTCCCGGAGTTTTTCGATTCCCGGGAAAGCGGGAAAAATTTTTAAATTTCCCGGGATCCCGCTCCATACAAATAATACAAAGTAAACTTGGTTTTATTAATGAAAAAACCTTTTATAAACAAACGTGAGGGAACTTGTTTACAAAGTAAGTAAAATAAATGCTTAAATACTACAAAAATTAATTGAAGATTGAAAGCGGAACTTGAATTATTATTACCTTTGGCTATTATAAGTAAATTCCGTATTATGATGATCTAGTACAAGATAAAATAAACATAACAATTGAGGTACTCAAGATATGAGATCAAAAAGTAAATTCATAAAATATTTAAATAAATATATTAACATTTTTTAACGGCGTAGGAAATTACTTTCTGACACACTCAAAGCGTTTAGTGAGTCGCCAAAGAGTATATTTCTGATTTTGTTTACTGATTACCATGTTTCCGAAAAATTTCGTTTACTTTTTTACCGAGGTTGGACAAATAATTAAAAGTGCACCGTTGTTGCATGCTTCTGATTTCAAGGTTGATGCAAAAAATAGCAATATCCGGACTACTTCTTACAAACTATTTCTTTTCATTAGGTCCATCTGTAATCTTTAGGACAATGTGTTTTTCAAATTGTATGTTTTAGTAACTTACACGAGTTTCATTATTTTTTTATTTCGATTTCCCCGCACTTCCCGGATATATTACCAAGCTCGATTTTTTTTTTTTTTTTTGTAGATATGACTATGTTGCAATAACGGAGCGATATGTTTATGTATATCCTATTTTTAAGACTTGTCCATGTACAATGAGAATTTACTGTCTGCATCTTTTTTTGAATTTATGTTCTTTATCAATTCATCATTTCACTAAATTTATTAATTATCAACTGTTGCACTGCCCATTCTGCTTTTAATAGATTTATTGCCGCAGGAGACATTAATTTACGTTTGTACACATTTCTTATAATTGATCTAATCGACAACCCATCCACAGATGCTAATTTTTAGAGAAAAGAAAACTAAATTTCAGAGTAAAAATAGCTGTTTTCTGAAACTATGAAGAACTTTTTATTTCCCGGGATCCCGCAGCAAAAATCCCGGGAAAACGGGAAATATAATAAGTGAAAAACCCTAATCATATGTTTCTTTCGTTTCTGTACTATAGGCGATTGGAACTGAAGGTTTTTTATTGGTCTTATGCAGTAAAACCGCCTTCAAGCTGAGTTTTGAACTGTCAATAAATAATCTCCAGTCATCTGCTTCATATTTTATTTCCTTTGCGTCCATCAATTTTCCTACATCCGGGCAATATGCAGACGTTTTTTCATCATTCACAAGGAATAAACTTTGGAGTGTTGCCTGACGACTTCGATAAGCTGTGACTTTCACACCGGGTGCCAACAAATTGTTTGATTTCAAAATGGAAGCCAGCTCTTCCGATTTATGCTGTGTTAATTCCAACTTGGCAACAATTGAATCAAGCTTATTTTGATTTATTAAAATTGGCTCATTGGATACTGATGGCTCATATGGGGGATCATCACGTGCATGATATGTCGGAGCAGTCGTAGAAGAGAAAATATCTGGGCTAGAAGCTTTTGGCACAGGAATGTGGTCCGAATGAGGCAATGGTGTTGCGACACTTGCAACACCAACGTAATTATACGATTTTCTTATCCTTTTTGTGGCTCCTTTATTTGCACATGCATAGCAATTCAATGGATTGTGACCTTCGCCAGGATTAGTCCAAGTCATTGGGATACCGAATGGCATACTTTCACGTCTTCTATTTTTCCAATCCATTAGACGGTTGTAGCAGCTTTAAGACACTATATTTGGTACCCAATTTTCGTTCACTATAACATTTTGGTTGAAGTACATCTCATATGTTTGAACAAAATCAGTACTGAGATTTCCCCTTTTTTTATGTGTTGAGACATATTGACCACAGCAGTAGCAAAAGCTATTTATATCTGGCTTGCACAGTTCCATATTCTGTTCTCTTTTGTTCACTTTTAAAAATCTGGAGAAAAATCACTTTTACTGTTCGCGTTCGTCGGCACTTGTTGAATGACAAAAATCGATAAATGAACACCTAAAAATACTACGTATTTTTCAATATTTTACTGACACGTTCCAAAACATGAGCACTAATAGATGTGGGTGGAATTTCTGTAAAAAAATCATACAGGTAGCCAACGGAAAACCCCAAATAATTAAAAAAGTGCACTTTCCTTTTTTCCTTTCAATTGTCCACGCACATTTATTACCGCTTGTTACTTTGCTACCGCAATAATAAAAATCAAATAACCTTTTGTTTATTACCTTTTTTTTGAATTATAAGAATCATAAAAAAAGTCATAAATGTTTTTGCAAAGAATTTTGTGCATATCTCGAAATTGTTAATAAAAGCGAAACGCGTTCATCGATTTTCATGATTTATGTCTCATTTATTTCATAGGTTATGCGACTTCACGTGAAATTAATAGGACTTGAAACTTTGTTTTACTGTTTTGGACTTTTTATGAATTAAAAATAAAAAATTTAAATTTTTTGGTCAAAATATATTTTTTTTCTTCATACATTCATTTTTAACTTCGAAAGTGTTGCACATATACGAAAACGATATAGAAACAGATTAGAGAAATTGTAGTTCTTAATTTTTCTAAATTTGTTTCATCAATATCGGACAAGTGGTTCTCGAGTTATGTTAAACTACGTTTTTGCCAAAATGTTACAACTAAGCGAAAAAACATCAAGATAAAGAAAAAAATTTAAAAAGTCATAAAAAAATTGACACATACGAACGCCAAACCCTTTGAGGGTTTTACTATACTGACCTAGTACCATCACTTGGAATTTCTCACCCCCCAGATTGGCTGTTGTACTGTGTTATTCATCACTTTACCTATGTATGCGCCAAATAGTTATTGTATCAAGAAATGTAAGGTACTTTTAAATAATTATACCATGCTCCAGTGTTGCAAGAAGTGTGATAAGAAAAGTGAGAAGCTTTATTAACTAAAATTTTTTAAATAACAACAAAAAAAACTTTGTAGGAATAAAGGTAGAACAATTGTTTGGAGGTCTGTAGGAAAAATACTGTCCTTTACAACATAAGACCGTCTTTTATGTCGGATGTCGGGATGCGTGTCCATTAGTGTGGCCGTTATTTTTTCGTATTTTTACTTAGCAACCCCCTTAGATTGATTCCAGTTTAGAAGAAAATAATATATAAACAATTTTAGGTCGTTTGCACTTGAGCCCACAAAGTTTGCTAAAATGCAATTTTTCTCACTATGGGTCGCTTTAATTGTTGATAACTTCCGTAATATTTATTTTAGAGAAAAACCTTATTCACAAATATTCTAGGGCTATATCTTATGAACAATGTTGCCCTGTATTAGTTTTCTTTAACATGAATATTTAATCCAGAAAGAAACAAATTAAAAAATAACACCGAAGTTTTCACATATTTTCGCACTCTTTGCCTAGTGTTTACAATACGTGACAAATTTTCAACAAAGTCGTGACCAAATGAATCTGACAGCTAATCTTTATGTAAAACTGTCCCCTGAATCCGAATATGAAGTCAAAATTGTTAAAAGTAGAACAGTTTTTGAGATATTCCAAAATCACCGTTATTTGTGTTTTTAAAAAAGATGATGTGACTGAAATGCAAATATCTTCAACAATTTTAAACGGACTATGTATTTCTTTCTTTTTATTGAGAGGTTATAAAATTTTTTAAGTAACCATGGGTCGTTTGAAGATATGAGTCATTAAATGGCACAGTTATAGTGGACAAAACTTCAAACTTCATTATAAATTTTATGATTTTGTTCAATTTTGCTCTTTTCAAGTTATCTCAATAAAAAGAAAGAAATACATAGTCCGTTTAAAATTGTTGAAGATATTTGCATTTCAGTCACATCATCTTTTTTAAAAACACAAATAATGGCTATTTTGGAATATCTCAAAAACTGTTCTACTTTTGACAATTCTGACTTCATATTCGCATTCAGAGGAAAGTTTTACATAAAGATTAGTTGTCAGATTCACTTGGTCACGACTTTGTTGAAAATTTGTCACGTAGTGTTAACACCAGGCAAAGAATGCGAAGATATGTGAAAATTTCGGTGTTATTTTTTAATTTGGTTTTTTCTGGATTAAATATTCATGTTAAAAAAAAAAAACTAATACAGGTCAATATTGTTCATAAGATATAGCCCTAGAATATTTGTGAATGAGATTTTTCTCTAAAATAAATATTACGGAAGTTATCAAAAATTAAAGCCACCCATAGTGAGAAAAATAGCATTTTAGCAAACTTTGTGGGATCAAGTCACGCCCAATAATTATGCAAACGATCTAAAATTTTTTATATATATTTTTTTTCTAATTTGCCAAGTAAAAATGCGAAAAAAAACCATATAACTGGCGGCCACACTAGTGTACATGTTAACCATGTAAAAAAAGTACAGGCGTAATTTAGGAGCCTTTAAGCGGTAAATTCTAAGAATTATGCCACGCAGCCTCCATATAAATATTTATATAAACCTCAATAAAGCTACCAAATTTTGTGGAAATCGGTCCATATCTAACAAGAGCTCCCACAAAAAGACACACAAAAATCCCGAAAATCGTAAAAGTTTGGCGAAAATTAACTTCTTTACACGCAAAGAAAATACATGGTTGTTGTAAACATATTGTTATGGTCAATTTCACCAATTCTGTTTTAAAATACCAATTCATATTTAAATATAGTTTTTCGAACAAATTTGAGCAAATTTTAAAAACGACCCTGTGATGAAAGTTCATTAAAATATTCCATTTGATCTACTTCATTCTTTAAGTATCCTATTATTTTTGCAAGAACAAAACTTAAAACCACATAAAACAACGGTACTTTTGTAAATACATAATTGAATTTAAATTATCGTTTGATTTCAATTTCACTTAATTTCGATTTCTAGAACATTCCCGATTATTTTTATTTGACAAAAAAAATAGAATTTTAAACTAAAATTGATATACATATAAAAAAAATTGGTGAAATCGGCCATAAGAGCAAATTATTATGATAAGGGGTAAATGCATCACTGCTCTGCATCAGTGATTTCAAATGTTTATATATATATATAAGTATGTATATCAATGAACCAGATGTGGTCCAAAAAATTGTCTAATACTCCACAAAAATATTAGTCACACAATAAAAAAGTTATTATTATTTTTTTTTTTAGCGCAGTTATGCATTTTGGAACACGCCTTAGATTCATGATTGTAGTCAACATATCTGTGATCACAAGTCATAACAGCCTAAGTCTGTTTTTCAATATTTTCAATACAGCAGCTTAAAGTTTAGAAAATTCACTGAAAATCAGGAGACGGCTTTTGTTGGAAAACTTAGCTAAAGATTCCAAAGAAACGAATTTAACTTTACTTAGTTGTTAATAAAAATAGTTGTTTATTCTCGAAGTGAAAATATTTTTCCGAAAAAAGACACTTAGGTTCTTATGAATTGTTGAACGAAAGAAAGTTAAGGTTGAGTTAGGCTATTATCCCAGATAAAATAAAAAACTTTCAGTGCTCCTAAATTGACATATATTAATTTTTTATGGCAAAATTTTTCATATTCGATCTTTCATGTTGAGTTATGTTGTTATTCCTTTATAATAATTCATAATGCTTAAACTATAACGACTTAAGTTGATTTAGGCAATAACGAAAAAATAATGTTCATATATGTTGCATCCCTGAATTGACTTAGGCGGTTGTGCCAAAATGGTCATTTAGAAAAATAACTTAAGCTTTTAGGTTTTTTAGGCTTAATTGCCTTCCTATAACAGACACAAAGATGAAAGCATTTATAGCAAATATATTTAGACACGCTGAATACCATGGCACTAATAACTCAATTGTGTCCTAACTCGAGTTAGGCTGTTGTGGGTTTTGACCACAGATATTACGATTATTATTAGAACCATAAAATATCATATTATTACCAAATAAATTCGTAATATTACATCATAATATTTTTCCCTAAGTCCTCACACACACAACAATAAAAACAAATTAAGATTTGTTTAGAATTGATATTTTATTTTTTGACAGTTAACATTTTTTCAATGTTCCTACAATTTGTTTATTTTTTTATTTCTTTAAGCTGTTAACTTTGTCATTATTTCTAATGGCTTTTTTTTATTGTTTTACCACTCACTAACAAATAATTTGATAGGTATATGCAAAACAAACGACGCAACTGATGCAAAATTATTTTACAAATCGTCGGTTGATTATTTAAATGTCGTATGTGGATACAAATTACATACGACATACGACAATTAAATAATCAACCGACGAAATGGCGATTACAAAATATTGTTAGAGTAAAGATATTTTGTTTGCATCTTAAAAAAACTGTGATTACACGTATAGAAAATTGCCATGTTATGGTTATTACATATCATGAAATGGTTGTGGGTAATATAATATGTTTTCAAAGTTATCATTATTTAGTTGTTAGAAAAATTATAAATTTATAAAATTATTTATAATTGCGATAAACATTGAAATGTTTACAGTAACTATAATATTGCTGAAATTAAATAAATATAACAATTTTTTGTATACGACAACAATATATTGTTACAATAAACATAGTGTAGTGGCCGTAACCATGTTCAACCATATTTTTTCTCTGCGTGTAATATACAGCAATTTTTACCAAAATCTAATTTCATAAAGAAGTCGATATATCGAAAAAGTTCGGCACAAGTAAGTCTTATGTAAATCTTAACCTCATAGCCTGGTAGGTTTCTGTACGCTCCAAATAAGGTCCACTTTAACTTATTATTCTGTTAGCTCTTTCAAGTAGTTTAAGGTATCATACTTGCTTTCTTATTTTTTTTTTTTTTTTTTTTGTTTATTAAATCTAAAAATTCTATTTTTTGTTAATAAGTTGAGCATCATTGTGGCGCACAAATGCTAAGTAGTAATTAAAGGAAAACTAGTTGTTGTAAAGGCATAAGAAAATTATTTACAAAAAGTAAAAAAAAAATACAATTTTCATTATTTATATGAAACCATGCATAAGTACGTTTAATTTACCATAATGCAGTAATGAATATTAGCAAAAAGAAAAGCAGCAGTTAATGAGTTTTTACCTAAACAGGGGGAAAACAGTCATAATATGTATGAGAAGTAATGAAAAACGAGAGAGAAAGTTCTTTCTATATAAAAGATCCATAATTTAATTAAAAATTATAAAGTTTTTAGTTGTTTTTCTGCTTAAAGACTGCGTATTCGGCTCATTCGCTGAAGTTTATTTTTCGGCCTTTTAAGTAAGAAATTGCAACTTCCACAATTTTATCTCAGCTTGATTTAAGTAATATTTCATGAATGATCAAATAACCCTCACACAAGCTGGTCAACAAATAAAAAAAATTTAATTACTTCAAATAAATCAAAAACATATAATTGCGGTCATATATAAGAATAGCTTAAGTCGATATATGGCAGTATTGAGGTAATACATTGGGCGATTTACAGAAATCAATATGCTTCAATTCGTTTTATTCTTTTGGACAATCTTCTTTTTGAACAAAGTGGCAGGCATTTACTTTTGAGTAAGTTACCATTTCACATTAAACAAATATTTGACGAAAAAAAACACAAAAAATGCGTGATGACCAAATTGATCTACCTTAACTTTCTTTTATATAATTTTTGTTGAACTAATTAAGTAGAACTTTATTACTGAAAAAAATTAAACGATAATGTAATTAGTAAAATGTTAAATACTACTCTAGCGAACGTTATGCAAAATCAAACATATGCTTAGTAAAAATAGAGGTTACGGGAAAAACAACTAGTACTCATATAAGTGATGTTACGAATATAAATTTTTAATATTCGCGAACAGGAAAACGAATATCTGCGCCAATATGCACGAATATTCAAATATCAAATTTGAATAAAAAAAACTCTCCCGTTTACATCGATAACAATAAATTAGGCAAACACTGTCACACTTCTTAATGTATATAACATTTTTATTACATTCCGATGACTGAATTTGAAATTATCAGCTGAATGCCACTGCTGAACAATTATAGTTATTATTATTATTATGTAAAGGCCATAAGCATTATCCCTCAAAGATCGGTGAGAGATTGTAAACTATACCTGAAATCATTAACATAACTCCAAGAATTATAACCAGCTTGCATACTTATCAGTGTGACCAGATCTTAAAATTGCTTAAACTACATCTTGCATTTAACAAGGCATGAAAATGGTTAAAAGGGATTTCAAAAAATTTTTCAAAGTTTTAGTTAAAATATCCCAGCGGTAACAAGAATGAGTAAAGAGGCCTAATAGAAGGCCTGATTTAGCAGTCACAAGCAGTCAGAAGCCCTTCTCGCCGCATTCCATACTTATTTATTTTTTACACAGGTTGTCATTAGGCGCATGGCCTTCCACACTTCCTTTAAAAACAACTTCGATCCCTTTCCAAAGAAGGGAGTAAGGAAGGTCACTCAAAATAAAAAGTAAATAAAACTGTACACCTTCCTTTCTCCCTTCTCAAAGAAGGGAGTAGCGAATGTGTACTGAATATTTCAGAAGGTCTTTTAAAAAGAAGTTTATACCTTCTAGAAGGCATACTTCTGAAGGCAGGATATCATGCGAAGCGAATCTTTTAGAAAGGAGTATAGAGGCCTTCAAAAAGGCCTGCCACTTGAGGTCCTTTCAATATTTACCGCTGGGATTATTAACAGTATGAGATTGAATTAAAAACTAATGGTATTATTCCGTAAAACGCAACGCAACGCACAAAAATGTCATTGAAAGCAAAAACAAATTCAAAAATATATTATAATTGTGTTGTTGCTTTCTATAATAAAATAACACTACGTAACAGTTTTTTGACCAAATAAATTTGGCACCTAATCTTTTTGTAAAAATTTTCGCTGAATCCGAATTGTTAAAAGTAGAACAGTTTTTGAGATATTCCAAAATAACCGTTATTTGTGTTTTTAAAAAAGATGATGTGACTGAAATGCAAATATCTTCAAAAACTTTAAATGGATTATGTATTTCTTTCTTTTTAGCGAAAGGTTCTAAAATTTCTAAAATAACCATGGACTGCTAGTGACAATTCTGACGTCATATTCGGATTCAGCGAAAAATTTTACATAAAGATTAGCTGTCAGATTTATTTGGTCACGACTTTGTAGAAATTTTGTCACGTATAACTTTCACAAATATCGTACAAAATAATTGATACCCATTTGTTCTCTTGAGCGTAAAGATCTCAAAGGTGCTATTAATTCAAATGTCGCTGAAGCCAATTTCAGCAGTTTTTCCTCTTTACCACATAACTTAAGTTGACTTTATTGTATATCCTTTCAAGTAATTTTATATAGACTATCGTAAAAGTTACTGTTGCCAAAAAATAAGCTTGAATGCAGCCTAGGTGAAGTTATGCAACGATTTTAACCTCTTTCGAGTTGCCTTTTTGATAATTAAAACACCCATACAAAATTTCATTAAATTATCTCTCAAACTGCGACCTTTATTTTAGCACAAGGTTAACATGGACAGCCAGCCAGCCAGCCAGACGGACAGTCATCGATCCAAAAGTAATTCTGTGTCGATCGGTATACTAATAGATATAGGATCTACGTGAACTGCAAAATCACCATTTTTCTTGATTTATTCATACGCTCAAATTTACATTCACTCTTTGCCTGCAAAACAAAGTTCAACATTGGTCATTTTGACATCGTTTCGTACACATTTGATTTTTGCATGTGTGCTTTGTTTGCATTTTTGTTGCGCACGCAATATAACTTATTTGTGTAGAGTCAAAAGGCACACATTCTTATAATTTTGCTTTCAAGCTGTCATTGTCCACTCGATGAGACGCTTTGTTAACATTAACAACAATAAACCACTCGATAAGACGCTTTGTTAAAATTAACAACAATAACAAGAATACGTTGTACAAACAGAACTATTGTACTTTTTAAGATTATAAAAAAAAGTCTTCTGTTTCTATGGAAATTGTTTGTATGTACCTACCTATGTGCGTTTAGTTTCATTTCAATTTTTTTTTCTTGTACTACATAGAAACTGCTGAATGCCTACATGAGTAATAATTTCTTGATTTCTGGGTTTTTTTGTTTGTATTATTTTTCTTTGCCAAAACAATCATTGTCGGACCAAAAATACAAACATCTTAATTGACAAACGAAGCTAAACGATGGAATAAATAACAAAGCACGATGTGCATTATTTGAATGACTGCAAACCAGCAGCGAATGTTTGCGGTTGCGCAAGTTTGATTGTATGACCGCAAGCGAGAGTATTTGTTGGTGTTCATTTAATACGATTTTTTTGCAATCGCAGAAAGCCGTTCTCTGTTATACACATCAGCGGCAATGAATAATACCCTCTCTCCTGTAGTGTTGTGGGTATAACAAGCAGTGTTCGAAAATAAATAGATCATAAGTCAGCGTTCGGCTCACAGACACACGAACGATATCTATTTTTTTAGTGTTTGTGAAGACGTACACAGTCCTTAATACCGTTAGTAACTATTTTCAAGAAATAGCCGAACATTATATAGTGTTCTGTTCTTCGTTAAAAAACAAAACAATTGTAGTGGTATTGTACTGATCTTTTGATGGAAGCTATATATCAAATTTAACCAGCTTTCAAACTTTTCATGTTAAGGTCCTTGAAACAAGTCCAAATTGTAATGGTTTGTTACTTCGCTAGACAAGCAATATATTTTAATCTTCTATAATGATACTTATTTTACATTGATGAAGAAATAAACAAACAAATAATTTTAGCAACGACCACAGCACTAATAGCTTCTGTATGTGTTTTGTTTGTGTATAATTTCTTTGTTAGCGTTTTTTCTATGTATTCTGTTTTAGTAAAAAAATTTTTTTTCTTTTTTACCTACTAAAGGCCGCTAAGCACAACTGAAACGAACGAACACTAATGAGCTGAACCGAAAACAATGAAGTTTGTTCTTAGTTTTTTCTTCAACGAACGGAATAAAATTTTCTCATTTTTTGTTGAGTTGGATAAGAACAGTATTAATTATTTTAGTGCTCGAAGATGACAAACACAGAAACGTTATTTTTTTAATGATATACTATACAAACACTATTAGGGTTTGTGTTTTCCACAAATCTACCGAGCAGAACACTAAGGAGCGATATTTAACCCATTAAGGCCCTGCGTTGCGTTTTCGCAACGTTCACTTAAACCTCCCCTCAGGCATTTTGTTGTTACGTGATATTGTTATAAAGCACAGTGAAATAAAATTTAACTTAATATCTAATCGACCTGTTTTTGGATTTGTATCATACATAAGTTTTTTTTTTAATAAAAATTTTTAATTTAAATTTTGAATTTTTCCTGTTTTTTTTGGGTACTTTTGGAAAAAGTAAAAAAAAATTAAGTAATATATAATCAGCCCAATTATGAATAAAAATTCCCCGGGAGTTTCTCCCTTTTCCCATTTTTCATATGTTTATTCAATTGAAGCACAGCCGCGAATAACGTTTTAAGTTACAAAATAATAATTTTTCAGGAGAGCATAAAAACGTTTTTTGACAGGCAGCATTATTTGCTTTAAAAATTATTTTTTCTATTATTAAAAATAATGATAATAAAAACTTAAATGCAAAAGGCTTTTAAAACATTATTCCGCACTGCAAAACCATTTCGGTTTCATCATTTTGTTAGTAACTTGCAATGTTCTTCCACTGGCTGACACTTTGTACGCCATTTTAAAGGCGTTCAGGTGCATAGTTTTGGTTGATTTGATGTTTAAACTGTAAAAGAGAGTAAGGTCAACGATTATCAGCAAAAAAACAGTTTTTGCAAAATGTGGCGTTTACAACGTTATTCGCGGCTGTGCTTCAATTGTAAAAATGGAAAAAGGGAAAAAACTCCCGGGGAATCGTTATTCATAATTGGGCTGAATATATTTATCTGAAACTTCTGAAGGAGATAGCTAACATTCGAACATTATTATTTCTACTGAAAAATCCAATCATCGTAGACATTTGAGACTTTTTTTATGATTGTATATATCCGTGATGCTAAAACGCAACACTGGGCCTAAACGATATACAAATTACATACAATTTTTAAATACAAACATATTTATGCAATCACTTGCTATTTAGAACAGCATAATAAAAACATGTATGTATGTTAATTATAAGCTGTTGTTATTTATGTGTTTTGAAATATTCGATAATCTTTTCACCTTTTTTAAACTAATTTCCAATTTTTAAAATGCAGGATATTTCGCAGAAGGTAAATTCTCTATGACAATTACTTTTTTTCTTATGCCCAAAGTGTGTTATTTTCCTAAAGGAAAGCGAACTTACACCAAAATAGTCCCGTGATAGGTCTTTGGTGATAAGATAAGAAATATCACTTTAACATGGGGTTGTCATTGGTCAATTGACACTATTTGAACAGTCTAACATCTATTCTCAATGAACGTGTTTAGTGTTAGTTATAACAATGTTAGATTATTTCGATACAATGTAGTATTATGTCAATAAAACAAGTCCCCAGAACTAGATTTAAGAATCAAATTTGAGAAAGTCCCAAAAAAAAAGTGTCACACCATCGGTGAAGAATGTACTGTAATTCATTAGTTTTTAACCTTTTTGTTCTTAATATACCAGTTAGATGATAAGTTCTCCTTGTTCTATTTTCACAAATCCCAGGACCAAACTGTTGGAACAATTGACACAACTTTCCCCCAGGGTTCTTCAATAGGTACAATAAGAGGAAATCGAACAAGTAATGTGAAATTACCCATCCCAGGATGTTATCTTTTTGAACTTGTTCTATTTTCACAAATCTTAGGACCAGTCTGTTGGAACAATTGACACAAATTTCCCCCAGGGTTCTTCAATAGGTACAATAAGACAAAATCTAACAATTAATGTGAAATTATCCTCTCCCAGGATATTAAAGAAAAACCAGTAAGAGTGCCATATTCGGCTATGCCAAATATTTGATACCATCCACTGACAGCTAGGATATTTAAGGAGTGGGCATTATATTGGACCAGTGGTAAATTATGAACCGATCTTTACGAAAGTTGACAGTGTGATTTCTAGTCATTATAAAACTGTGACAGAATTTATTACAATAGAATTATTTGTTATGGTGTTATACTACTAAAGTGTTTTTCGAGAATGGGCTTTATATGGGGCCTATGGTAAATAATGGACCAATCAATTACAAACGTGAGAAATGCACCCAAAGTGCTTTGGAACTAGGCTTGCCAGGTCCGATTTCCAAAAAAGCTTGACATTGTGGAAAAGAATCTTGATTTCCAAAAAAAAATCTTGAGACTACCAAAAATAAAAATCAATATATTAAAAACAAAAATTAATTTATTCAAAATCCAGGTACATAAAATTTTATTTTTTATATAAACTAAAAATTATTTAATTAAAGGAGATACTTATTTAATAAATTTTATTCAGTTCACAAATTTTATTTGTCTCTTTTAGTTAAAAAAATCATTAAGTATACATTTATTTTCCAATGTGCTTTTATTTTGCCACATATATTTGCTATTTTTTGAAACTCTTTTTGCCAAAGCGATACCTTCCTCAATTTGCAAAAAGCTTTGAATTTACAATACAATTTTCACTAAAATTTATTCTTATCATTAACTCAGCTTTCATGAGATCAAAAGACATTATATTTCTTTCTTTTGAATACAAATGATTCAAAACACTAAAGGTTTTTTTACAACACGCATTACTAACAGGGACCGAAAACATAAAAGAAATAAGTTTTCTGAGGTTTTTGGCATCACTTTCATCTTGTTTTATAAAAAATGTACGCCACATTTGGTCGTTCGAAATATCTTTTGGGAGATGTTTATAGGCCTCACGAAAACAGCAATAATCTGTGTACAACTTATCGTTATCTATAGCATTTTTACTGTCGGAAAAAATACTTGTGCTAAGCTTCATTTGACAGTCTAAACTATTGTAACTGAGTCCATGAATGACGTTATGAAAAACACACATTAGCTCGGCCTTCGAAATTTGTGTTTCTATTTTATTTGCCCTTGGAATGACGAAATTTGAAATACTTTGGGACATCGCCTGGGAAGTCATCATTTTATTATGTCTTTTGCTTTGCATATGTTTTACCAATGCTCGTCTTCCTTCATATTAAACGACAATTTCTGTTTTACAAAATTTGCAAACTGCAGTAAATTCATCCTTTTTATACCCTCCACCACAATTAGTTGTGAAGAGGGTATATTAAGTTTGTCATTCCGTGTGACACTTTTTTATTTTTCATCTCAGACCCTATAAAGTATATATATTCTGGGTCCTTGAGTAATTTTAAGTCGATTTAGCCATGTCCGTCTGTCTGTTGAAAACACGCTCACTTTCGAAAAACTTAAAAGAAATAAACAGACTTGGTGTCAAATTGCTTGTAGTTATCCTAAGCAGTTTGGGATTGAAATCCAGCAAAATCGTTTCAATAGGATCTGAGCTATGAATCAAAATGTGGACCCACCACCTAAAAAAAATTGATAATTTTGTTACAAAAACTAACATAAATGGTGCAAAAATGCACAGAATGATACAAGATTTCGCAACAGTTCGTTTTATTTAACTGGAAATCACTCTGTAAAATTTCTTGAAGATCCGTCTATGATTTACCCTAGGCCCCATATAAGCCCTACTCCCGGAAAACGGTATAGTAAGCCTAAAACCCTAACTAACAATGCAATCATAACAAATTTTGGCACGTCACAGTTAAATAGGACTAGAAATAAAACTTTAAGATTTTGTGAAGAACGGTCCATCATTTACCATAGGCCCCATATAAACCTTACTCCCGGAAAACAGCTTAGTACGCCTAAAAACGTAAAAAATAATGCTATCATAACAAAATTTGGTACATCAAAATTTTTTAGAACTAAAAATAAGACTGTGAAATTTCGTGAAGATCGGTCTATAATTTACCATAGGTCCCATATAAACCTTACTCCCGGAAAACAGCTTAGTACGCCTAAAAACGTAAAAAAGAATGCTATCATAACAAAATTTGGTACATCACAGTTTTATTGAACGAGAAATAAGACTTTAAAATTTTGTGGAGAACGGTCCATCATTTACCATAGGCCCCATATAAACCTTACTCCCGGAAAACAGCTTAGTAAACCTAAATACGTAAAAAATAATGCTATCATAACAAAATTTGGAACATATAAGTTTTACAGGACTAGAAATAAGACTGTGAAATTTCGTGAAGATCGGTGCATAACTTACCATAGGCCTCATATAAAGCCCACTCTGGTAAAATAATTAAATACGCGGTAAACTTTCTTGCAGTTTAGCTTCATATGGCCAGAAAAAATGTTATGCAATTTTGTGATATACGGTCCATAATTTTCCTTAGATTCCATTTTAGCAGCCTTCTGAAATTCACTGCAAACGCTTAAACTAATTGCACCGCTGTATTGAAATTTATGTTTTTTAATGCCAGAAATCGTTCTGCAGAATTTGGGATGATTGGTACATAGCTTACCATGGCTTTTATATAATTTGTTCTCTTGAAAATCATTTAAGTTCAGCTTAAACTGATATTGTACTCAAACTTTTTAAAATTGATTCTGATTGTCGATCAATAATTGTATATAGGTCTAAGCCGTAACAAATTTTAATGCAGATGTATGTTTTTACAAAGATTATAATAATAAATAGACATCATACAGATATTACTCCTAAAACATTCGAAGTGTCGGTGGAGGGTATCAAAGATTCGGCACAGCCGAATATAGCACTCTAAGTTGTTTATAATCCATTTGGAATAATCAGAGGGCGTAGTCCATCTGTCACAAAATGTTGTGTATCTAGGTTTTTTTGATGATCCGGCTTCTTCGTCGTTTTGCATTTATCTTAGAATTAAACATTTTCAAATTTTAATATGCAATTATTTTTGTTTGTTTGTTTGTTTTATCAGCTGGTCGGCTGCACTGCTGTCAAGTTACAAGTGATGGGTAAAAATTAATGTTGAGTATAGGGGGAAATTTACAACTAGTGCTGAAAAATGTCGTATGTGAAATTTATAAAAATTTAAATAATATGAATGAATTCGCAAATGACAAATTTTACAAAGCAATTGTTTTTAATTTCAGTTTATATTAAAAAATTAAGAAAAATTTTGAAAATTTCTTTTAGCTTGAGAAATACAATTTTATCTTGATTCTTGAGAAGCCCTAAAAAATCTTGAGAATCAAGGTAAATCAAGCTCATCTGGCAAGCCTATTTGGAACATATCATAATTGAATTAAAAATGAAATGTATATGAATATCTTTTTTAATTTTTTTATCCTAAAGATGTGAATAAAAAATTTTAATTTAAAATGTTTGCAAGTGCGCTTAATTTTTATATCGTGTAGGCCCTACGTTGCGTTTTCGCAACGGGGGTTATCTGGGCTCCCACGTATCCGATTTGCCCAAAATTTGTTTTCTTTCTTATTTAGGTATAAACAATAAAATTTTAAAAGTTTCGTCATTATAACTCAACGGGATCATGGCTCGGGCCTTAATGGGTTAATGTTTATTTTCGAACACTGATAACAAGATATAAAAATTTTTCACTTTAGTGGATCGTCTCCACCTGTGGTAGTGTAAACTACACCAAATAGTTCTATAATTTAATTAATCTTTTAATTATAATGTGTTTGTTCTTACGCTCCCTATATGGACAGATCTTTTGTTGAAAGCTATATATCAAATTTAGCCAGCTACCAAACTTTTCATGTTTCGGCCCTTAAAACAATTAAAAAGTGTAATGGTTTGGTACAGCGCTTGGCAAGACTTTTAACCTGTTTTTAATGACTTTAAAAGGCGTGTGACAGTGACAATATAAAAAGGTAGATAATTTCGAATATTGTAGTTTGCAGATATCCTCAGTTTTATTGAATTTTATTCGAGGAGTTTCTTACTAATAGTCTGTACATTATCGCATTAGTAATAGTTTCAATAGGGAATAAATGTAAATGCTTTAAAAATGCATTATTTAATATCAAGGATATTACACCTTATTTTCTTAAGCGCAATGGCGATACTTAAAATTTTGTGTTTATGACAGCTTAAGTAACTTAAGCGCTGCTATTAAAACAAAACCTGTTTCTTGCGTTCTTTTATTTAAACATAAGACTTATTATTTATGCTACCAAAAAGCTTGTATAAACCTAAATGATAATTTATAAAAAAAAAACTAATTAAGCAAAAGATAATTGAAAAAATTACTTTGCACGTTCCAGGTGAACTTATTAGAAATGAATTGCGATCGAAAATGATTTCATTTTATGTGAAGCAAAATACGAAATCATTTCCACGTTCGAACGGAATGAATTGCTGTGACAGGCCTGTATACCCAGTAAAAACTTCGCCTACAAAATAATGTGTTGAGTAATCAGAAAAACATAAAGGCACTACTTACAATTCTACTGAAAGAACCAATGAATTTTACAGGAGATGTCCCAAAATGAACGCATTTTAAAGTAAGTCATTATTTTTTCACTTAAATACATCCAGAAAAAAGTAGTTATAGAAGTTGTTATAAATGTAGTTATAGAAGAAAGCTACTAAATAATGAGTTAAAGAAGCTATTCATTTTGAAAAAGTAAGCGAAGTTTTTACTGGGTATAAAGCTTACGACAATCTAAGTTGTTGTTCCATCTTGCTTTTGATATTGCAGTATTTTATAGTTACAATATATTAAATTTAATAATAAAGTGTGAGAATTATTTCTTTTTATAAGTCAATTTTATTTTATTAACCATTTTTATTTTTCGAATGTGTTCAATGAATCAAATTATAAAGCTTTTTTGCAATAAACCTATTTCTTCAATATTTCACATACTTTTAGCGTAAGCCAAACTTTGGTTAACATTGAAACTAGAGATATGTTCATATATCAGGAATGATTCAATACGCTACCAGAATATCTTGTGTCCTCATGTTACATGTTTTACTTTAGCTATCCTTTAATTACATTCTTCTGGTGTCTGATAATTGTAAAATTTTCTGATGATGATTAATGTTTAATAATTTTTAATTAAAAGAAAAACCTTTGACTTTAACAAATGGGAAATGCGTTCGCTGCAGTGGATTGAAGTTTTCTGCCAAACAACACTTATGGTGTTTTCTTTTCTGACTATAATGTTCCATATATGCTACCATTCGTGCGGGTTTTTGTTCCATTCTAAAAATATATGCAAAAATGTGAGAAGTGGTCGTTTTCCTTTCTGAACATGTTGCAACAATAAATGGCAAATTTGTTCCATTTCTTACCCGCAGTTATAACTGAGTGTGAGATAATACCCTTTTTTGCATCTGCGTAAAGTACTTTTTTATACAAGCAAGTATTCTTTTTATTAAGTTTTTTTTGTGTTTGCGGACAATTTGCGTTATATTGAGATTTTTAGTTATATTGTGATGGATATAAAAACTTTTTGTTTTTCGTTTGTTTTACTTTTATTATATTTTATTGTCACAAAATTTTTAACAACAGCTGACATTAATTATTGAAAATCAGTGCTGTTAACGCTTATTGGAATTGTAAGAAAATTTAATGTTGAAAATTGCTACAAGCGTGATGAATATCGCTTTTAGTACAAACTTTGCATTCAATATTTAACACGCTAAATACTCATTAGTGTTGAGTGTAAAACGTAGCTATTATTTTGTTCCATTGTAATTTAGAAAAATGTTTTACTTTGTAAAGGTTCGTGTAACCTAATAAATATATTACACAACTATAATGCATCATTATTTTTTAAAAAAGAAAACACCATTAACTACTTAGTTAAGGAATAAAAACTTAAAAAAAAACTATAACCGCAGAGAAATAATAAAATTATATAAGAATAGAAGTTAATTTTTAAAAATCACCTTCAAAGTTTAAATTTGTTCTCATACAAAACTAAAAAATAGACTAAAGCTTTTTGCTTATTGCCACAGATTTATTAAATAAAAATTTTATAGAAAACTTGTATTGTAAAACTTTATTAAATTAATATATTTTATTTTATTTTTATTTTTGGCATATTAGAAGTCTTAATAAGCATTCTTGTTATTTGTTCCGTTTATTCAGTTTTTCGTTCCTTTGAAAAATATCGACATTGTTAAAGTCTCCTATTCGCTACTTCAAAGGATAAAATACGTATATTGCAATTTCTTTGTAACACTTTTTCTATCATGTTTTATGTGAAAAACGTAGACAATTCGTAGTACAAACAAGTGAAAATGCTACATGCGGCTGTGCCGAATTTTTGATACCCTCCTCAGAGAGTTAAAATATTTCAGGAGGCTAAATAAGGGATCAAAGGTAACGTTTTTATGCGGTGTTTGTTGTTTTAAGGTCTATTCCAAGAGAATGGTCTTTGTGGGTCTATTTTAAATTCTGTAGACTACAAAGTCTTATGATATTAGTTTAAGTCGTACAAAAATTAGTTTGACCTTATTTCAATAAAATAACATGATTAACTTAGATTTCAAGCGTATAAAGTAATTTTCAATGTCAAACTTTTTATAGCCACTTTATACACTAGTGGTGGAGGGTATACAAAGTGAGTGCCCCGCTAGGCTAGCTGATAGTGAGCTAGTCTATCAGCGCCGGGGTTGCGGGTTCGATTCCCGCCAGAGACTCTGGTTCCTGCAGACAAGCGTAAAGCTTCGCGGGATTAGCTAAGGGAATTAAAAAAAAAGATGCAAGATAAAAGGAACAAGAAAATTTGTTAACAAAGAAACAATTAAAACGGTAAAATTGTAATTGTTAACTATTTATTTTTTCAAGACTGAGCTTTGATACCGCTAGAAGAAGATGGATTCAAACGGCAGTGCGTTACAATGATCGGCAAAGAACCACAATCCTTAATGATAAAAACATGGGTTGAGGAAACCATTCCATAGCAATGAAAAACACCTGTTTCAATGTCCATACATAAGAAAGAATAAAAGCTTCAATGTATTAATGACAGCGGCATTCCCTGCTCAGCATTGCGTATAATTTTCTAACATAACATAACCAGCTTACAGGATATAGTAGACGACGAGGCGAGAGTTGTCCCTCAGAGTGGAATGAATCAATAATTATTGAGCTCCAAAAAAGGGTGATAAAAAGAAATGCAAAAGTTTGCTGAAATTTACCTACTACCTGATGTCTTTAAGATATTCAATAAGGTCGTTTTGGACAGACTAGCGGAAACACTTAACGCAATACTCAGGCTGGACTCCGCCCGGGCAGATCGTGCATTGACCAAATTAGCACTGTGCAGATATTGATTGAACCAGCAGCATAATTTTACTCAACCATGTACATCGTCTTCGTGGATTACGAAAAGACCTTTGATGCCTTAAAACGAGAATACATATGGATGGCACTCGACGCAAGAGAAATCCCACAAAAAATAATTAATATTTGAAAAAGCTGCTATGAGGTGTCAACGTTCAGAGTGCTACATGAAGGTGCTCTTAGCGATTCTTTTGCAATAACCAGTGAAGTGAGACAAGGATGTGCGCTATCACAACTATAATTTAGCACAGTAATGGATATCGTATTTGAAGCAATCGATAGATTGTCTGTGGGACCACAACACCTCGAGTATTCTGATGATGAAGTTTTATTTTGTAATAAGCAAACCGATATGCAATCGCTTCTATCATCTCTCACAAGCAAAGCAATGAAAGTAGGTCTGAAAGCAAACATACCAAGCTCTTCTTAATTCTCAGTAAACGAATAAGAAATCTAAGATATTACGAGCTTGAATTTGGGTAGTAGTATCAGCACAGATGGCGGAATGAAAATCGACGTAAAGAACCGTATGAAGAAAGTAAAAAGGACAGTTTTGCTATGTTAACCGAGGGGTGGATATCAAACACTATTTCCAATACAACGAAGGTTAAATATTTGAGTATTGTGTCAAATCTACACTCTAATACGACTGCGAAACATGGTTCCTTACCCACGCACTTATTCCGAAGTTGCAAACGAAACATTTGGTAACAATATGGTGGCCCCAAACAGTGTCTAACGAAGGTTTACTAAATAGAACTCGCACAAATTCCAATCGAAAATTTAATTAAGAAGCGAAAATGAGGCTGGCTGGGGCATACTCTAAGAAAAGATGAAAGTAAAATTTACAAACTCTGCCTTGGAATGGAGTCCTCAGTGTCAGCGAGGCGTTGGAAGATATAGAGCCAATTGAAAAAAAGAACCGTTTCAGCGAAACCAGAAGAACATTTAACCAGCTTCGATACGTAGCTACGAATAGAACACAATAGAAGAATATTGTAAAAAATATATATATTTTTCATAAGTTGTTAATTACGAACATGTCATAACAATGAAAATAATAGTTTGTTTGTAAATAGTGTCCGTGGACACTATGACACTGGACGTTATTAAATGTTACCAATTTTTATATGTATGTTTACAAAGCTCATGAGAACTTTCGCAAGGGAAATGGAAACTTGTACTTATTTTCAAAAAAGTTCAAAAAGTGTTAAAATTATACGAAGGGGTTAAATAAAAATGGGTCACAAAAAGTGTCATTGGTATGAAAAAGGGTCAAAGTAATACTTAACCCTTCTGCACTCCTTGGGTCAATTTGACCCAATTTTGGTTTTCAAACGCAAAATTTGTCCCTTTAAATATAAGATATGGACGTGAAACTTCAATTTATCCATTACAGGGACAAACATAATAAATTTAAATGAAAATAATAAAATTTTAGTTTTTCCTTCCCCCTCCAAAAAACACGATTTACACACATTTAATATCCTTTGGGTCAATATGACCCAACATGCGATATTGCAAGTTTAATTCCACTTTAAAATTTTTTTTCTATTGCATTGAGTTCATCTTCATTCAGAATCATCGATCAATAATTTTTTCGGTCAAATAATCAATAGAATCGCTTTTGTTTTTATACACTTAAATATGAAATGCTGTTAACATTTTATTGTTGGGTCATATTGACCCAAAGGATCATAGGAAGGGCACATATCCAAGGGATGCAGAAGGGTTAAGTGTCACAACGGCAACGCTGAGTGCAATAACATGTTTCTTCAAATTGTCAAAAATAAACAATCAGCTGTAAAAAACGCTCTCTCAACATCGCAAGATGTAACTGGAGCATATTAATAGTTCAGATGGAGAAAGTTTGCCAACAAATTCATCCGTCTCACTTTCAATTAAATATGTGCATTAGGGGTATAACCAATTTTTTGGCATATAACCATGAGGTAAACCATGTCCTAGTAACCACGAAAATTATAACCTTTTGTAATTTTTCTCAAAAAAGTTCACGCACCAATTGGTTTTTCTAAACCAATGCAATATTGAATATTCATAGTTTTATACGGTGTTTATACCCTCCACCACAATTAGGTGTGAAGAGGGTATATTAAGTTTGTCATTCCGTGTGAAACTTTTTTATTATTCATCTCAGACCCCATAAAGTATATATTCTGGGTCCTTGAGTAATTCTAAGTCGATTTAGCCATGTCCGTCTGTTGAAAACACGCTCACTTTCGAACAACTCAAAAGAGATGAACAAACTTGGTGCCAAATTGCTTTTAGTTATCCTAAGCAGTTTGGAATTGAAATCCAGCAAAATTGGTGCAGTAGGACCAGAGCTATGAATCAAAATGTGGAACCACCACCTAAACAAATTGATAATTTTGTTACAAAAAATAACATAAATGCTGGAACAATGCACGGAATGAGATAAGATTTTGCAAAAATTTGTTTTATTTGACTGGAAATCACGCTGTTAAATTTCGTGAAGATCCGTTCATAATTTACCCTAAGCCCCATATAAACACTACTCCCGGAAAACAGTTTAGTACGCCTAAAACCGTAAAAAATAACGCTATCATAACAAAATTTGATACATCAAAGTTTTTTAGAACAAGAAGTAAAACTATGTAATTTTGTGAAGATCGGTCCATAATTTACCCTAGGCCCCATATAAAAACTACTTTCGGAAAACAGTTAAGTACGCCTAAAACCATAAAAACTAATGCTATCATAACAATATTTTCTACGTCGCAGTTTTTTAGGACTAGAAATAACAAATTTCGTGACGATTGGTCCATAATTTACCTTAAGCCCCATATAAACCCTACTACTAGAAAACAGTTAAGTACGCCTAAAACCGTAAAAAATAATGCAATCATAACGTCACAGTTTTATAGGACTATAAATGATACTGTGAAATTTCGTGAAGATCGGTACATAATTTTCCCTAGGCCCCATATAAACCCTACTACCGGAAAACAGTTTAGTCGCCTAAAACCATAATTAATAACAAATCGTCACAGTTTAAGATAATAATAACATCATACAGATATTACTCTTTAAATATTCAAACTATCGGTGGAGGGTATCAAAGATTCGGCACAACCGAATATAGCACTCTAACTTGTTTTTATTAATTTTTAATTTTTTTTTCGTTTAAAAGGGTTAAAGATAGGTTTTGGTTTGCGGAAAAATCTCTTACCATCTCTAAATATTAATGAAATTTCATACTTGAGACATTTTTTGTTTAAAAAAAACATATTATTAACATTTCTAACCCAAAAATAAAATTAAAAATTTGCAAAACTTCATCGCGGTTGGTGGGTGAACTTTTTTGACCTTAACGAAGAAATAAATAAAAAAAATAAACAATAAACAGTGAGTTAATGTGTTGATATGTTTGTTTAGACTTTGATATTGTTACAAGTAGAACTGTTGCTTATAAGTCTTATACGTTTAACAGTTTTATTTGGTTTAATATCTTTAGTTTTTCTCAAGTCTTTATGGATGAAGTTTCCTGATGATCTGGCCTAAGCAACCAGTGAAATGCGCATAGGAATAGCTTATCCCATCAACAATAAATTTCAAGTGTTTAACCAAGAATAAAAACTGGGAATTAAGCACGAATAACGAAATCTTTTAAAATAAAAATTTTATATTCCCAAAGAAATTACTTTTTGATTTTAAAAAATTTTTAAAAAGTTATATTTCTTATTGTAATTAAAGCTTGTAATCGGTTATTACGATCTAAGACCTTTTAAACTTTTCGACAAAGTGTTTTTTACTGTAATCTGTAATATTTTCCATTTATAGAAAGACCTTTTGTTTGTAATTTCAAGAGATTGGAGCAGGGGTCTAATCACCGCATACGATATCGAGCAAAATTGATCGAAATTACTTATTTTGGTATTATGAAACTCGATATCGAATGAAATAAATTGAATTTTAAATAATAGCATTCGTTATCGAGTAACTCAACATTACATTTATCGAGTTTTTATTCGTATGATCGTAAACTACTTTCATAAACTATACCGTTTACATCAGCATTTTAGACAGTTAAGTTGTTTATCTTTGACAAGTCAAAACATTTTTAGCCCCAATATTTATAAAAAAAAACGTTGATGCACGTACATATGGACACATAAACCTACCTTTTTTCCGTTGTTCTTATTGAAAAAAAAAACATTTAAACAAAACTAACATTTCTTATAAATTTGGAATTTTCTTTGCTTATTTTATTTTTCTTATTGTTTTTTTTTACAGATAAAAGTAATTTTTTTTCACTAACATTTTTTATTCTTGATGAATTGTTAAATATCACTAGCGTTGCCAGAACAAAATTTGAAAAAACAGAAATGCAATAACAAAAACTGGTTGTTTGTAACTACCCTACAAGAAATGAATGAGCGAGTAGTCACATTTTTCATTTTGGTGTTAAGAAAAGGATAGAAAGAAATTACCGAATGTGACCGAAAACTTTTCTATCATTTTCTTAACTCCAAAATTAAAAATGTGGCTACTCGCTCATTCATTTCTTGTAGGGTAGGTAGTTTATCTCAAAAGCTAGTTACAAACGTGTTAATAATTTGTATGGATAAACAAGTTTCTTACTAGTTTATCATCATAATATACTTATAACCTGTTTATGGCGTAGGTGTAAATGTACTACTAAATGTACACTAAGTATTTTTACCTTAGCTTTTTGCAACATTAATTAAGCATTTCCAATGGATTCTCCTTCCTATTCGCTAAGTTTATTTAAAATTTCGAAGATTTCTTTAAAGTTGTCGCAATAATATATTACAGACTCAATCCGCGTTCCCAATCGGGTGGCACAAGGAGATGGAGGTTTTTTTTTTGTAGTTCAGATACATTGATTTTAAAAGATTTTTACGTGAAGGGGTCTGTAAAATACAAAAATGATCTTCGTATGTAAAGTAGTTTTCGAGATATTGAAGAAATTATCTCAACACATTCGGCTAGTTCGGCGAAATTATGACATTTTAAATATAGTTTTGCGTTCATATATGTTCCTTATACGATGAAAGGAACCTTCTCAACAAATTTCATTAAAATCGAAAGGTATCGGGTCCCCCCCCTTTTGGTCGATTTGACATGGAATTACCCAGTAAAGGGTATTATTGCGTACCCAATTTATACACACAGAAAACAAATTGGTTGGGAAACGGTTGCAGGAATAAAATATTGATCAAGTAACATGATTTATTATTGCAACTATTAAAAATGTATAGTTCTAACTGATTTTTAATTCTCTTGATTATAAAAATGATGTTCCAACTGAAATATGATTCCTTCAATTCTTTTATTAGTTATGATAACTAATTTAATTAAGTTCTAAAAATTAGTACAAATGGTTAGAATCACAACCGAATTTAATATAGGGCAATACTGAATATTGGTCATTGCAATCAATAATTTGCTTTCGTCAATAAATTTTGTAATATAAATGATTATTCATTGGAATAGATTCAATTCGAGTACAACAAATGAAAATATAATTATTCGGAATTCACAACCAAAAAATAGTTAAAAGCCCCAATTGCTTACTAAATTTTCTGTCAAAACATTTGATAGATTAAATTAATTTTTAATATTATATTTAAAAAATATATTTGCGTTCAAAAATGGAAAATGTGAAAAACTTAATAAATAGGGGTAAGTAATTAACGTATTCTTATAGGTATGAATATATACACGTACATTAGACCGGGTCGACCTCCATAAAAAAAAAAAAGTTGTGCCAGTCACCCACTAGAATGAAAGATATGTCAGTGACGTTTCTAAAACAGGAACAATTTTTTTTTTGCCACGCCCTAAAATACAGCACTTTTGGTTTTTTATATGTAGCGCTGCCATTTAAAGTCCGATCTCATCATATCGCATATCGTTGTTCATGGCTTGATAGTGGCTTCGTTTTTGTCTTTGGTGACTTTGCAATCCGACCTGAAATTCTGGGCGCCACTTTTGCCATCTCGGATCCTTCCCCCAAATGTCCAATTTTTTTGCGGCCCAAGAAAGTCCTTATAAAACTACGTATGTATAGATTTTAATATGCTCACTTTTATGACACGCCTCCAAATTAAGCCCCTTTTTTCTTTTTCACATACAAACTACATCAAGCCAAGTAGAAGCCAATACAAACCAAACAAATTTTCATCAGTCACGCCCTAGAATAAAAGGTATATTTATTAAGTTTTAAGAACTTAAAAAAAAATTTTTGCCACGCCCTAAATTACAGCCCTTTTTGTTTTAGACATATAGCAAAATAAAAATTCTGTAAAAGCCTCTTTTTTTTATTTTTTTTTAATGGTTCCCTAAGCCATTATCAATCTCGTACAAAACTCTGTAAGTTACGCGCAATTTTTGTTTAATTATTCAATAATCCTGAAAACCACTCTCTATGGCTTGTAATTTAAATTTTTAAAAACTGTTTCTTATCCTTTGGTTTTTTTTTTTAACTAAGAGGTGTTTTCAAGTGGACTACTTATATTTTAATGAAAGTGAGACGGATGAATTTATTGACAAGCTTTCTCCATCTGAACTACTAGCGTTTTTTTTTTGCCAGTTTTGATATTTTGTGCCATTTTTTGTGCCATTTTTTTTCTGGACTGTGAAACTCTTCTGGCACTGTTTTTCCGTATTTTTTATTTATTTAAATACTACAAATTAATAATCTTAATTAAGACATTTGTAAAAGCAAACATAATGTTATATATGAGACCATGATACAGAGTTAAAACAAGAACTAAAAAAATATAAAGAAACTGCAGAATTCTAAAAATGAAAAAATACAAAATAATTTAAATTCATAAAAATGAATGCCTCAAAACATGTATGCGAAAAATTATAAATTGGGCAGTCGGTGTATGTAAATCTTAGCTATACTCAAGGTGACTCAAATTGGAGCTGGCGAGTATGTATATTAAAAGCTAGATATACTAAGTTTAAAAAGGACTTTCTTAGCACGTGAAAAAATTAGACATCAGAGGGGAAGGATCCGAGATATCATAATCCATCTAGAATTTTAAGTTAAATTAAAAAAGCATTAAATACGAAAATAAAGGCACATTCTAGCCATTAACAATGACATACGATACGATGAGATTGGACTTTAAATTACGATGCTGTATATATAAAACGAATAGGGCAGTAATTTAGGGCGTGGCAAAAACAATTTTTTTTTAAGTTCTTTAAACTTAATAAATATACCTTTTATTCTAGGGCGTGACTGATGAAAATTTTTTTGGTTTGTATTGGCTTCTACTTGGTTTAATGTAGTTTGTATGTAAAAAGAACAAAAGGGCTTAATTTGGAGGCGTGTCATAAAAGTGAGCATATTAAAATCTATACATACGTAGTTTTACAAGGACTTTCTTGGACCGTAAAAAAATTGGACACTTGGGGGAAGGATCCGAGATGGCATATGTGGCGCCCAGAATTTCAGGTCGGATTGCAAAGTCACCAAAGACAAAAACGAAGCCACTATCAAGCCATGAACAACGATATACGATATGATAAGATCGGACTTTAAATGGCAGCGCTACATATAAAAAACCAAAAGTGCTGTATTTTGGGGCGTGGCAAAAAAAATTTTTTTCCTGTTTTAGAAACTTCATTGACATATCTTTCATTCTAGGGGGTGACTGGCACAACTTTTTTTTTCGACCCACCCTAACGTACATACATATGTATGTATGAATGTATGTATTATTTTTTATACCCTGCAAATTATATTGAACTTCTTGATCCATTTTGATCCTGGACTGGTCCAATGTAGTGCAAGTATGGACCATGTCATTATTAAAAAGAGTTTGCAGTGAAACGACATGTCTTCGTTTTTTAACGACATGTTTTCGTTTTTAAACGATTTCAAAGCTTATCCTCTGGAGTATACCATGGAGTAGTTTTAAGACTTCCCCTTTGTAATGCCAGCTGGTTTATATGGTCCTGCCCTAGGACATCGTACTGTAAAATAAACCATTTTTTCCATTCATTGGAACTACCTTTGGACAAGTCCTTGCCCCTTATGGGCTACATTTGACCGGTTAAAAAAAAAAAAAGTTAACGACAATCAAATCTCTTGTTATGAGCACTGTTAATTCAGTTGCAGCTTTCATTTATTCGGGTATAAGCACAATTTTGTTTCTAATAATCATACTAGCAACTAACAATATCTGTTGTTATGACTGATAGTGTACTAAAATTCAAATGTTGCTATCAAAAATATTATTCTAAGCAACGAATTTTTCAGTAATTGGAACCGAATTGTGTGATAGTACATGCAACCGACGATATTCGATTGGCGCCAAATTCGGTTGTGATCACGAATCTGTTTTCTCTGTGTATGAATTTAGTACTACTGAGTAATGAAAAGTGTTAGAACTTGCCAGCACTGCAGTGCACGTTCCATGTAAAGGTGCATGTACTAGTGCTGGGATACTATCGATATTTTCTACTATCGATATTTAACGATAGCTCAGATTTCACTATCGATTTATCAGGCTAAAGTTCGTTGTTTTTATCACTTTATTGAACGTATGAGACGTATCTAAATATGTACGCACATTATTTTAGATGACAGTTTTTAGAAATTGTGATGCTGATAAGCACCTTTCTGAAGGAACCAAAGTAACAGGGACTATAAGATATTTTATTGCAACTTAAGCTAATGTTCTAAATTGGATTTGATTCTCAACCCAAAAGGTAATCAATCTAGCTGACTTTTTCTCTTATGGTCATTCATTGTTTTAGCCAATGCTCGCTTTTTTACAACATCATAAAACTATCTGACATTTCAGTCACTATGTAAGCATATAAAAATGTTGGCATAGAGGCCTTAAGTTAGTAGTAAAAAAGCACACCTAAGCAGTCCATAACACCTGCCATTCTTGTTGTTTGCTACCATTACTGTAATTAAAGTAAAAACTTGCGGAAAAAAACTGTGTGTGAATAGCTGCTGTAACATGTCTTCACAGCTGTATTTTAAATAATAATAATATCGATATTGATATTTTTCCTACCGATATTTTCGATAGTGTACGACTATCGATAGTTTTCTAGCACTAGCATGTACACGATATGTTTTTTACATCTGACTTGTCAAATTTCACACAGAAAATACATAAATCTCGTATGTTACCTTTATAAAATTCCTTCTGTAAGAGTCACAGGCAAAGCCATTCAACTAAATTTCAATTAGAACGTGCTCTATTTTCTTCTGACAAACCATCTAAATTCATATGTGTCAGAAACCTATGCCGGGAAGAAACCGACAGCGGCGGTCCACTATTGATGGAATCATTAGCAGTCTGACGTTAATGTTTAACAATACGGATATGTAGTATGTTAGTTTCACCACTTAATTGAAATTATGTTCAGTGGGAAAATATTACACGCCTATGCTGATGTCTACAGCAAACTGAAATATTGTTGCACCTTTTATTATATTTTTCATTTTAGAATACCTTTCTGTATCGATCTAACCACCTCAATACAAACTTTTTTTCTGAATGAAATCTCCGTGCCCCTGGTCTTTATAACGTCAGCATAAATGCTTAGTTATTTAAGAATCGACAAAGTATGAACACCTTCCTATATTATTAAATTCCTTATATTATTATTTACAGGTGTAGTAATTAATTGTCGGTTTTCAATAATATTTGTAGCAGCGCTGAAATACCTTCATAAATTTGCTAGTCCATAAAAATTATTAGTATTCATATCAATTGTATAACAGTTTGTGTGAAGCGAAATGTTTTTTTCTTCGCTATTCAACATGCGCTGGGATTGTGCACTTAAATTAAAGTGTGATATAAATATTTGGTAACAAAAATTTTATTTTCGGTTTAATTATGTTAAGCAACTTTGAAAAAAATTATTTATTTTCTTTAAGACACTCTGTAAGAATCATAGAAAGGTAAAAAAAATATTTGCATAAATAATAAATATAATTGTCACTAAATTACGTTTTTTTTATTAAATATGTACATATTTATGTTTTCCTGGTTGAATTTTATCTTCGAGTTAAAATCAAGTTTAGCTTTATTCTCAAAGCAATAAATTATCATAAAGAATTTATAGACTACAATGCCTAGAAGTATGCAACGCCAGCTTACATAATAAATACATGTCAGAGATGGTAAATATAGTGTTGTTATACATTTAAAGAAAATACTTCAACAGATTCACACCACAAAAATTACGCTTTGAAAGAGTAAATTTTAGGCAATCCTATTTTTATTTTAATTTTCGCCTACAAAATAATGTGTTGAGTAATCAGAAAAACTTAAGAGCACTACTTACAATTCTACCGAAAGAACCAATGAATTTTACAAGGGATGTCCCAAAATTAACGCATTAAAAAGTAAGTCATTATTTTTTTTTACCTGCATACATCCAGAAAAAAGTAGTTATTGAAGTTGTTATAGATGTAGTTATAGAAGAAAGCTACAAAATAATGAGTTAAAGAAGCTATTCATTTTGAAAAAGTAGGCGAAGTTTTTAAAAGGTTCGTCTTATTCGTCTATTAACAAAATGCAATATGTGGAGAAGGCTATATAAAAATGTATCATTCCTTTTGTAATTTCTACAATATTTCTCTTAGACCCTTAAAAGTGCATATATATTCTGGGTTCTTATAAGCCGCGAATTTAATTTAACGAGGTCCGTCTTTTCGTTAAAATTGGGTTTCTGAAGACACGATAGGGTCTAGATTGTTATAAAGTTATATCGCATATGGCCCGGAATATGTTGCTATTGAAGTTTAGCAAGTTACCTTATATCAGTTGTTTCTTTTTAGGTTTTTAGACTTTTTTGCGTTTTTAACACTTTTTAAAAGCATACATACATGTACAGCAGAGTTCATTTAACGATGACCGTCTGTTTTTTAATATATCTGGAGAACGGAAAGAGCAAAAGTTTCCAAATGAGATAAAGCACAATATATCACAATATGTGGTTGTGATTGTTATTGTGAGCATGGCACTTCCCATACAACGACATGTTAGATTTCTCTATATCTGGAGAACGGCAAAGGCCAAAATTTCCGAAGAAGGTAGATCAATATTGGTTATCAATAAACAACATCCGGTAAAATGTGATCGGGAGGTGATAAGTGGGCGTTACACGAAATGAATTTATCTATATAAAGAGAACGGTAAGAAAAAAATTGTCCAAATTGAGAAAACATAGCTGGGTTGTCAATACACGGCCACTCTGAAAATATGGGTGGGATCGGAGAAGTGGGAGTTTAACCTCCGGTACAAACAAATTACCGATTTCTATATATCAAAAGAATGGCAAGAGCGAAAGTTGCCAGACCATCCGACAGAATGTGGGCGGAATTAGAAAAATGGGCACGCCACAAAATATTTTTATTATTAGGCTCACTTTGTTGATACTCCTTTTTAAGTTGAAATTGAGAAAATGCAAATTAATATTGAGAAAATACAAATTAATATTGAGAAAAACAAATTGATGTTGAGAAAATACAAATTGATAGAAAGAAATCCAAATGGATGTTGCGATAATACAAATTGACAATAAGAAATCAAAATTGATATTGAGAAAATAAAAATTGGAATTGTAAAAATACAAATAAATATTCAGTAAATAAATTGAAATTGAGAAAAAACTAATTATTATTGAGATTTTTTTTATTGTAATATTTTTAAGATATAATTAATTTCATTTAAAGTAAAAAACAAATAATTTGGATTGACGAAACAAATTTTAATTTAATCTGCAGAAGATCTCGTGGCTAGCCCAGGAAAGGCTCAAGAGCTACAATCAGTGTAGCCAAAACTTGGTGACCAAAAATGGCTAAATTTACGGAAAAAAAGGCTAAAAAATGGCTTAAAATGGGCTAAAAAATGGCTAAAAGCTTTTTTAAATAAAAACACATTAAAATTCAATAACAAAAAATAATTATATTATTTAAAGTTGCTAACGATGAAATTGTGAGTTAAGATTGATTTGTAAAATAAGAATAAACGTAAATTAATATTAAAATAAATTAATATTAAAGAATTAAATCATCGAAAAATTCGATGTCGTTATTGTTCATCTCATAGGAATCACTCATTAGTTTCATATAATCATAAGTTTTAAATAATTTGAAGGCAAATCATTATCACGACAACTCTTACCCAACCTTTTGAGTCTAGATCTAAAATAAAAAACAAGCTAGAAAGTATAGTCGCTTAACCCCGACTTTAGGATGCCCTACACCACATTAGAACCTTTGTACCAAATTTTATCAAATAATCTCTAAATTGCGACCTGTTATTTGCGCACAAGGTTTACATGGACAGCCAGCCAGCCGGACAAACATCGTAAATTCGACTCAGAAAGTGATTCCAGTCAATCGGAATATGTAAAGGTGGGCTTAGGACCAATATTTTAAGGTGTTACAGACATCAGCACAAACGCATAGTACCATCTCCATATTGTATTGTTACGGTAAAAATATTTACCTAATTGATAAAATCGAATCAACGGTTGCTTAATGTAACCTATTTCTGAAATTACTTTTAACGATGTTTAGTTGGTTTAACACCCTCTCTACATCAGCATTAGACCATGGAAGTGAGAGCAACTTTGAAGTCAATTCTGAAATTTCTAAAACAATTTTGTTACCGCCTGCATCCCTTTATTGAAATACTTGCAACCAGAAAGAAAAAGCGACGTTTGTGTTGACCCATTTTATAAATTTAATATTTTGAAAGATGTTTTACCGTCATAGTTTATAGCAATTTTCAACATTTGTTAAAGTTGTGATTTAAATTTAAGGCGTTTTAATTGTTAAAAATGTTTATTTTACTTTTATAAATTTTTATAATAAAATAAAAATTATTCTTTAAAAAGAAAAACGCAAAAAAAAAATTTATGGCTAAACAAGTTGAAAAATGGCTAAAAAAAATGGCTAATGGCTAAATTAATTTTTTAATGGCTAAACAGGGTGAAAAATGGCTAAATCTAGCCACTAAATGGCTACAATTCACGTACCATCTTTCCGAGGTCCAAATATCCAACTAATCTGGGGAATATCATCCTCTGGAGTTATTCTATTAACGAGACAACGAGGATCATTCAAAATGCAAGACGCAAGATAGTGGAAACCTCTTACAAACCTCTTACAAGATTTAGTTGCTGTGTGTGATAATGTACCATGTCACAGCCAAATGGAAATAATTTTTGAAAATTCATCAGCGACTCTTTTTCTATTGGTTCCTTAAAGACCAATGTTGAATCCAGTTGAGTTTATATGGTCCAAAATAAAAACACACACAAAAACCCTCATAAGTATACCAAATGTTCGTCCTCCTGGTGTTTGCGAACAACGTCTTGTTTATTTTGAAGGTATTATCGCCGAAGCTAAGTCTTTTATGACCACAGTTAATGGTGCAAGGGCAGTACGGCATTCTACAACATTTTACCAAAGGAATTTTACAAAAGAATTGGAGAATATGCCTGTTGGTTAATAACTTTTTATACATACATATGCTCATTAGAGCGACTTAAGTTGTATGGAAGTGAAATTCATGCAAAGTGTACCCCCTTAAAATTAATCTTGGACTTTTTTAAGATGAAATTTAAAATAATTCGGCTGCAGCTTGTAACGAACCATGTCCTAGCCGCGCCTTATCTCCCAGAAGAATGTGCTACTTTAAGTTCCGGCCGTGCTCAGGGATAATGGGAGGATTCTTTATCTTCTTAAAGATAAGGCAGTTCATTACTGGAAAAATAACAAAAAAAATAGTAGCAACAAACCCTAAAAAAAAACGACTACACACAAAAAAAAGGGGGGGAAAAAAATATAAAGGGAAAAAGTAAAATAAAAAAAGAAATTATAGGGAATGTAAGTGAATTCTGTTTGGAATAGGAAATTGATGGTGTTCGTCCTTTTCCTGTCTAAACCCACCCATGACCGTTGCCATCCAAGGTATATTTTTTTGGATTAGCCCATTATGCTTTCTTCGTCACAATTGCCTACATGTTTCGCGAAATTATTAAAGAAAAGTTAGTGATTCATTTCAAATTCACAATTTATTCAAAACAAAATAATTAAAGTGTGTCTTAAATTCTTCATATTTTCTTTCTTTCTAGGTATTAAACAAAATTTAACTAATCAAATTAATTTAGAAATTAAAAAAAAAAAAAATTTAGAATTATAAATTAAAACAATTGGTAAAAAAAAAAAATTGATGTTTAACCCTTAAATGCATACTGTTGCCAATTGGCTACATACCAGTTCAAGCTAATTTTCTTTATGTTCCAATGTGAGTGCATTTATAAAAGTTCGTTTCTAAGCACACACAAGCAGTATGAATAAAAATAAATCGTTACTTTGTTTTTAGTTGCTTTGATTTGTATTTATTTGGCATTTCATTGAGGTGGCTGATAAAGATCAGTTTCTTAGTTAAAATAAAATTTTGTATTTTTTTGTTTTCTAAGGACCGTGTATTATCACATCGGAAAAAAATAAATTTGCATCTGTTGACAGGTTAGCTATGGCCTGGTCATGTTTAATTTAACAATATTACTGCATAAATGCAATATTTTTGAAAAAAAATGTATGTTGCCAAATGTCTACAACATGCGTTTGTGACATAAATATTACTTGACGGTTACAATTTGTTTTGGGTAGACTGTGGTTAGACTGTGCCGTTAAATTTCCCGTTAAACGAACCACATAATTTATTTCGACAATTATTATACGTCAATTCCATTAAAGTATTACCTATGGAATCAGGAAATATACTTGTTGGGCACAATTCACATAAATCGGATTGGAAAGAACTGCAAATTACCTGCCGCAAAAAATTTATGAAACGGTCTGTTGCACGGGGTTTCTATGAGAAATTTGTTTCAAATTATTAAAGTATAGCTATCTCTGTGACATGCTGAAAGGAGAATAAGCTTGTTACGTAAGCTTCAAATGACGTAGGCGCGGAACCGGTTGAAGATGCCAATAGATATGAAAAATCGCAAAAAACACAAACTTTAATAGCTTGTCCAAAAACGGTCGAAAATTATAACGCCAATATGGGAGGAGTTGACCTTATGATAGATTTTTAGGCAGGTATTAAAGAGCATGAAAAGTCGTAAGTGGTACTTAAGATTAATTTACCATATCACGTAATAATTTCATGAATACTCTAAAAAACAAACCACCCAAACATTAAATTGCCAGATTCTAAATCAGATCTGGCGGAAACATTGTGCTCCTATAAATCATATGAAAACAAACGAGGAAGACCTTCAACCAGAGAGGCAGATGTGGGTAAAGGCCCCGAGGACCTCCAAAACCTATACCGACACCAGATAAGAACCGATGGTATATGACATACTGAAAAGAGATGTTCCACTAAAAACAGGTGCAAACTTCCAGAGTGCAATGGATTTTCACGGACTGAGTGTACTAAATGTATAGTTGCTTTATGCCAGATCAAAAATGGCATTTGTTTTGTATTGTTTCATAAATAGAAACAAATTTCTGAATACCTGTATGTTATATAAATATATATGTGACTATTGTTTATGTCTTAAAAACTCAAGTACCAAACGCATATTGTTGCCAAAAGTCTACATACCGTTTTTATCGAAAATAACACTCAAAACTAATTTCTAAAATTTTTTTATTATTTTTTACGAAATCTACGCCTAAGTTTCTATTAAAAAACATTTTTTTCAATCCAAAAGAAAAAATCATGCATTTAAGGGTTAAGTGTATATGATAAAGTTGGGGGATTCATAAGGTGTCATAAAGTCATATGTCTTAAAATAATAACATGAAAAATACGACTGTTGTGAACAACCCCTCATAATTTAGTGTGTTTTTGGAATTTAAATCAGCTGATTTAAAAACAAATATAAAAAAATTATAATTTACCTTAAACAAAATTTTTTTTAGTTCTAATTCATGAATTAATAAATTAAATTAGATCTTACCTGACTATTTTCCATTTTTCAGACGCAAATCACAAATAAATTTTATTTTGTTTGTTTACCAAACAGCAGAGTCCTAAGCGATCTAATTTGACGCCGCCAGTGAGTTGTTGAAAAAATTGCTAGCCGCAGGTTAAATACCGATGCTAGTCGGATTAAACTATACCATCAACGGCGACGGCTACAAAAACTAACGCGGCACGGCTCAGCCGCTCAGCGCTGGTCTCTTTTGGTTAATTACGACAGCACAATAAACATAGCAAGCAAAGTTTTATTTATTTAGGACACTTTTTGTTTACAAAGCAACAACAATATTTTTAAACCATTGTAAAATGTTAGAACATTATGACAATATAACATGATAGCACACCTTGTGAATACCCCAAGTATGTATTTATAATGTAGTATATATGCATATTTGTATTGATATTATTAATTTTTTTTTTTTCTTTTAAATCACTCAAATATATACACGTATGCATATTTACTTCTTAATTTAGATGTACTATGTATTTAATTTAGCAAAATAAACTCACCATAATAAACTTCCCACGATGACTGCAGGCCTGGAGTTCGGGGTCTTTATAGTAGTTCTTGTCTGCTTAGTATTCAAGCATATTTTCTGTTACTAGGTATATTTATGTATGTATGTATGATATTTTGGTGTTTGCGCGAGTGCTAGTGTTTGTTAGAGTTTTAATTTATAATTTAATACATTTAAAAAAAAATTGGTTAAGTAAAAATGATTAAGATGAATTAAACTTAAAATTAGATTTAAGAAAAGTTAATCTTCAATTTAAACTGAATAATGAATAATGAAAGTATAAGTAAGGTTTTTTAATAGTTTTATCATGTCAATAGTAGTCTTTGTTTGATTTAAGTCCGGCTCAATTGTCATGGATGCCCGTTCTATTTCCGACGGACATCCTTCAGTCCGTTTCCCGTCTTGTGTTTGCAAACCACACATGTGGGCTTAAATACGTCCTTAATCACACAACCGTAGCAAAATATCCGCCTGGTTTCCATGCAGTCAAAGTACGTGTGCCCCAGTTTATCACAGTTCCAGCATCTAATATCCCGTTGAACTGCGCAAACCTCATCATCGACCTCAATCCTCTCATCACTAACCTCAACAGCATCCGGTCCCTTGTCTATCACCTCTGCAACATGACCACGTGTCAATTTACGAGACTCGAAATGCAGTTCCTTGACAAGCTTTGACCTCTCGTGAGTTGGACCAGTTTGAAAAAGGGTATATTTTGCATGTTTTGTTAATTTGAGATTCTGTTTCCTTACCAACATATACAATATGGGTATCATAAGAAAGGTTTTTTTTTTCTTTTGCCAAGTACATCATCCTTGTATGTTAATAATTTAAATTTTTGCAAATTAGATGTATTTACACGGTGCTCTGGAATATATATACATAAATGCAATTTTGTGGCAACTCTACTATGATAGCGGATTAAGTTTCAGGATCATGTATGGATGAAAATAGGACTAAAGAAAGAATAAAAAATGATCCACGACTTTTTTTGCGAAAAAATATGACGCAAAAAAGTCGTGGATCATTTCTTTTTTCTTTTCAAAAATCTAAATTATTAACACAAAGATGATGTACTTGGCAAACGAAAAAATATTGTCCATTTCATTTTTGTCAAAACGCGAACTAGTACGAATTGCAAAAGAAGCTGAGACACGTATTTAATTAAATCGACTAAAGATTAAAATATGTTAATATGGCATTTTTATTTCAACCAACCCCGAACAAAAAATTCAAACCCCTTTCATTTTTACAGAATATCCTTAAAAAAAAAAACATGCACAAATATAACGTTTTTCAAAATGATCCAGCTTACGAAAGGTCAAAGCTGGAGCCGAAATATTTTAAATGTCATCTTAAAAAGGTCCAAGGTTATTTTTTAGGAGGGTACATCGAGCACTTTTTTTTGTGAGTCGCTCTAATGTTCATATACTTGATATTCAAATATTTTCCGTTATTTGTTTTTAAAGTTATAATTTTCTTTGCCAAATTTAAATAAAACTTTGTATTTATATCGCATTATTAATTGCGTTTTTGTTTTTATTAACTTGGGTTTTCTCAATTCCAGTATGCATTTTCCCAATATCAATTTAAATTTCTTATAATCAATTTGTATTTTCTCAAGATCAATAAGTTTTTTTCGATGTTAATTTGTATTTTCTCCATTTCAACTTAAATCGGTGTAGATCTCGTAGATTTACAGAATTTATTTATATAAAATTCATGATCTATGAACATTTTATAGCGTAAGTTTTTTGGCCATGTTTAAATAAATGTGAACTGATATGTTCTTTGATATTTTTATTCTTTTTTTTCCAAAAAGATACTTTTTTGTAGAAATTCAGTACCATTACGAAATTTTGCTTTTCCAACCCTGATACAAGCTTACCAAATGCACACATATGCAACGATATAAAATTACAGTTATGAAAATAAAAAGTTAATCACGTATTTAAGTTTATAAATAATTTTATTGGACTAACGTATTTTTTCAATACATATTTCTGTTTTGTAAATTTTGTAAAAGTTAAAAAATGATTTTGCCCATTTTAAAGGCCCAACCATAATCTGCTTAAGTTGGCTTAAGCAAATGTACGAATACAATCATATGATGCATCCCATAATGAACATAAGGAAACTTTTTATGAAACTGTCATTTGCTTAAGCAAAGTACGAAACTAATCGCTCATTCCGTAGGAATCAAATATTTGTTGATTTTATTTTTGTTTTTTTATATATATTTGAAATTCTTTTTGTTAATTTTTGACAGTAGGCCTTAGTCTCTTACAAACTTTACGCATTAAATAACTCAACCTGATATTTTTCAGTACCTTACCTGGTATAGGCGTAATCGTGTTATAACTGAACGAGCTAGGAAAAGTATTCATCCATCTATATTGTGAAAAAAATTTCCTTTTAAATTTGTTTTTAAATTTTCCCTTAAAAGTTTGTTCAAAAAAGCAAAATTTTGAGAAAAAAAACCATTCACTTTTAATTCACGACTTGTTTGTCAAATTTCATGATGGATTCTCTATGAAAATTCGTCTAGTAAAATTTTTATAAAACTCAAATATTGTTTAAGAATAAGGGGGTTATGCTTTTAGGCGTCAACTCAAAATATAAAAGTCTTAGTAAATTAAAACTATCACGGCACTACTTTAGTATCAGTTCGCTTTCCTCTAGGGCAGTGTTGCCAGAATGAAGATGTTTTGACCAAAAAAAGATTTGAAGATTTTTTTCTCAAATGAAGATTTTTTATTTTTAGAAATAAAGATTTTTAACTTTAAGTTTGTACAACTCTAATGGCCATTTCCTCATTAGGCGATTATCTTTTTTCCCAACGAAAAACTGCACATTAAAAAAATTTGGTTTTCTCAATGTGTCATTTGCTTCGATTTTATCGCAAAGCTAACCGGCACTCATCTGCCAATTATTTATTTTCCTTTTATTTGCCGTTCAGATAAATTCAATCAGCTGACTCCCAACTTTTACATGTATTTTGAGTGGCGTTGCCAGCTGAAAACTTTGTTTTTTGTCGGTATATTGAGAAACCCAAAATCGTTAACGGACAGTTTATCGGTCCAATAAATTTATGTTGACATTAAGCAACAGACAGTTTGTCGATACATTGAGAAAATGGCCATAAGTTTTTAAACAATCAATTTTTAAAACAGTTTGCTGTCTATTAGTGTTGCACACTTTTGTACCCATTGTCTAGCATACATGGTACGGGAGAAATTCCGTGATGACGTTAACCTATCCTGGAGGGACAGAACGCATTGCAGGGTGTCCTGGGCACTATGGCCCAGATTGGACGCGGGGGCTACCTGGGTTCTGTTGGGATTGGATAGTGGTGGTCTTAGAACACTTATAGGGTTCTTGACGGTTCATTGTCCTGTTAGGGCTTTTACGGCCAGATGGGACAACACCATTCCGGACTTCTGCAGATTATGCGATGATTCAGAGGAGCTGGAGACGATCGAGCATGTACTGTTCCATTGTCCCAGGATGCAGGGTTTCAGACAGAAGTGGCTAGGAGATAGTTTCACGACGAACTGAGGTGCATCGCTGGATGTAATCCGGCTAATCTACTGGGGTTTGTCGGGGAAATAGTGCGGCTGTTTCTGTGGAGGGGACTGTAAGGAAGGCAATAGCTCTGCGCAATACCTACTAACTTTCTAGCTTTCTTGTTTTTATCCATCTCATTCTTCTCGAAGGGACTCACAATGGACCGTACTGGTCTCCAAGTGGAAGTGTGCCCTTGGGCGCCTAACCCTTCTTAACCTTACCTAACCTAGCTTACACAAAAATGTATTATTATTTCTGGGAATACAAAATATTAAAAAACCATCTTAGATAACTGGTTTTTAATTATTTGTGAAAATAAGAAACGTATGTTTATAAGGTTTCATATATAAAAGAACAACAAATTTCATGCCTTTATCACCGAAAGGTAAAACTAATGGAACTTAAGAAGCTTTTAGAAAATTCCACATTCCATGTGTATGATTATTTTTAAACAAAGTGTATATACATAAGTGCTTAAGAATATCTTTTAAAAGGCGTACCAACATTATTTTCTTAACTATTCCATTGGGAATATATTTAGGAAAATTCATATATTTCCAATGTGTTTCTTTTTAAGGCAATTTTCTCAAAATGCCTTCGATATAACAACGGTATCAAAAAATATAATATTAGATTGACAACCCTTAAGATTTTATATGATGTATAAGCTTCGTAGCTCCAAAACTAAAATCTTATTGCCCTAAATTTATGTATCTCTAATTTTAGCCCTTGTTTACTTTCAATGGAACTTTTTTATATAGATGGACTATTTTACGATCTTATTTATTAGAAATTAAATGAATTTAAAATGTGTTTTTAGAAAAAAATCGTTTATAAAAGCAAAACTGAAGCAAAAAACTGAAGCTTCGTACAGACAATAGTGCTGGAATACTATCGATATTTTCAACTATCGATATTTATCGATAGTTCAGATTTCACTATCGATATATCGATATTACTATCGACTGAATGTTTGTACTTGTGCAGGAAAACTTTAATTATTTTTTTATGAGGCTACATTTTGTTGTTAATATCACTTTATTGAATGTATGAGACGTATGTATATACGCACGTTATTTTAGATGGCAGTTTTTAAAAAATTTATAATTACCTTTCTGAAGGAACCGGAGTAACAGGGACTATAAGATATTCCATTGCAACTTTTTTAAATTTTCTAAATTCTAAGCTCAAAAAGGTAATCCATCTAGCGGACTAATAACGGTCGTTCATTGTTTTGTCCTATGCTTACAATTGCATTTAGATTTGCCATACCACTTGCCATTCTTGTTGTTTGTATTCATTGCTGTAATTCAGCGCGAATTAATAATAGCAATCAAATTTTGCGGTTAAAAACTGTGTGTGTATAGCTGCTGTGAGATGTTTTCATATCTGTATTTTAAATAATAAAAATATCGATATTTATATTTTTCCTAACGATATTTTCGATATTTTCAGACTATCGATAATATCGATAGTCTATCGATAGTTTCCCAGCACTAACAGACAATGGTCAGATCCTACAATGTTGTCCTTTTTCTGACAATGGCGCCAATGTAATGAGTTTACAATGTTCACATAGTTGCAAGACATTTTAAGGCAATTTTAATGACAACATTGTAAGATATGTCCATCGTCTGTACGGAGCTTTACAATCTAATTTTGTATAAATACCGCAATTATGTATGTATATATTTCAATTTAAATAGTTTCCAAAATAACAAATATTTTCTTATAAAAAATTAATAATTTTTCACTTTTTTGCCCTTGTTATACAAAATTTTAAGATTTTTTTCTTCAAAATAAGATTTTTTTTCGCCAAATGAAGATTTTCCTTCCAAATCTTCTGGCAACGCTACTCTAGAGTGACACCTCAGCGTATTATGTCCGACTTATAAGATGGGAGGATGATTCAAAGTTTTGTTAATCAATCAAACTGATTCTTATGGCCATTTTCTCATTAGGCAATTATCTTTTTTCCCAACGAAAAACTGCACATTAAAGAAATTTGGTTTTCTCGATTTTATTGCAAAGCTAACCGGCACTCATCTGCCAATTATTTATTTTCCTTTTATTTGCCGTACATATAAATTCAATCAGCTGACTTCCAACTTGTAACATGTAAGTATTTTGAGTGGCGTTGCCAGCTTAAAACAATGTTTTTTGTCGGTATATTGAGAAACCCAAAATCGTTAACGGACAGTTTATCGGTCCAATAAATTTATGTTAACATTAAGTAACAGGCAGTTTGTCGATACATTGAGAAAATGGCCATTAGTTTTTTATCACCCTTAAGCAAAATATGAGCTCAGTTTTTTCAGTTATCTTCCATCACATCAAATTTATCAGATAACGGAATATGAAGGTATTTGTTGTTTTTCCCTGTAAAATGCTGCTAAGTTATTCGTCGAATTGTGGCTAACTGGCTTTGATCGTATAAAAAAAGCCTGAGTTAAAAGGGATATAAGCTTAGATTTTATAAAAATTTTAACTATTTTACCAAGTATTGTCGTTTTGGAAGATGCACTCTACCACTGTTAATAACAAAATCCATGTTTTTATAATTTTATTCTATAGTCCACTTGATTCCAAAAATCTTAAACTTTAATTGACCGAAATCAAATAAAAGCAAAAAATCCTTTAATAAAATAACTCATTTTCATTGAATTAGACTTTGACTCTGGATAGCGGCTGAAAGAGAAGTTTACAGTGAAAAACAAAAATGTAACGTTATCTGATAAATGTGATATGCTGGGAGAAATCTGAGCTCAAACTCACGTCGAATTGATGTAGTCGTCGACTTTATGTGCCATCGACTTAAAACGACTTACATAATAGGGGTTAATATTTCAAAATATACGAAATTTCGTAGGAATTAGCAAAATATTAAGTACACATTAGTTTGGCCGCGACTGTAAGAAGTTATATACATACATACTCACATTAACATTCATGCACAATGGCACTAAACCCCTAAGCACATAAAACATTTTTCTTGTTTTGAAGCAGGCAGGCAGTACAAACAACTAACAAGCAAAAACTGTCTACAATATGGTAAAATACAACAAAAATAACAAAATAAAATTAAAAAGCAACAAAAGCACCATTTAAGAATTATTGCATTATAACAGTGACATGTATTTGGGGAACATTAAAAAGCAATATTTAAAACACTTGCCATCGGTCTTTAATATATTTCCATAGCGTTTATTCCAGTTTGTGTGTGTGTGAGTGCTATTTTTTTATTTATAAATGCTGGACTATAGTAGAGTAATTTATAGAGGTGAAAACACCTGAGAAGTGGACACTAAAATGTTTTGCCAAATAATTTATATCAACAATTAAAATGTATTTTCTGTTTGCTAAATAAATAACGAACGTTATAGTTTTTGTACCGACCGCAATAAGGATTAATCATTGTTAAGGTATATTTTTATGCGTTTCATAACTACGTGTAAATAAGGACATATTCAACTTAATTATAATTCAATTAGGGGGGAGGGTGGTCTGATAGAGGAAATTCAGCGAGCACATCAGTCAAAGCCAACAGGGATGGTAATGACCCCTGGATCCGAGCTTGAAACCGAGAAATGTCAACACGCAGAGAAAAACTTTGATTGGGCACGGTTACGGTAACTTTACTGTGTTTATTGTAAAAATATATTGTTGTCGTACACAAAAAATCAGCAATATTAATGTTACTGTAAACATTTCAATGTTTATCGCAAATATAAATTTGAGTATTGTTGACTAAAAAATAACACTGTACAACAAAATCAAATTTTTTCCAAAATTACAAGGTTCGGCCTACAAAATTTGATAGAGGAGCCAAAAAAAAAATACACGTGTATCGGTGTTTTGAAAGTTTACATCTGAATTTTATTTGTGGGGGGGTTAAAGTTTCCCAGCCTTGGCACATTCTTATTGTTAATCCGAATAAAAAACCATGTGACCCTTACATTTTAGATATAAAATGTGCTGAGCAAATTTATGTAGAATGTTACGGAGAACATTTTTGTAGAATATGTTAACCCTCTAACTCCTGAAGGTATGGGTCTTTTTTGTCCTTCTTTTAAAAATGAGCAAAAAACACCATTAAAACAGGGATTTAAGGTAGAAGTACATAACACGCGTTATTGCGCGCGCGCTCTGTCGTCTTCTGTCAAAAAAAGTTAAACTAGTGTATTTTCATAGAACAAGCTACATGCAAAATATTTTGACGCGTTTGCGCCAGAAAGTTGGTTAACTTTGAACTTTTTAACGCGTTGTGTATTTTTGACAAGTAATCAGCCGACAATAAAAAGAATAATTTAACAAATTTGTGAATCATGAAAGAAAAACTTATTGAAGAGCTTAAAAAACATACAATATTTAAAAAAAAAGAATAAATTCAATAAAATAACAAAATCTTGATAAACTTTCGAACCCGTTTTTAATGCACAAATAAGTAAAACAAATAAAAACAGCTGACAGGAATGGCTTTTGTAACGCGTGTTGTGTAACTTGCAATTTTTTACGCGCTAAAGTTTTTAAACGCACGATACTCGTCGACGAACTAACGCGTGTTATGTACTTCCACCTTTAAGGTGTTAAAATGTTCCGCAAAAATATTATCCGTGAAATTTTACTTTAAGTCCCTGAATACACCAAAACGGAAAATTCAACCAGAAAGTCAGAAATAAGACACAACAAAAGAGGGCTTAGGGTTAATTTCGCAGTTATCTATATATATAAAACAAGATGTGTGTATGTATGTATGTATGTAACGTATGGACTCCAAAACGGCTGGGCCGATTTTGATGAAATTTTCAGGGAATCTTCAGAATATTCAGGTGGGTGACACTGTGAAGTCTGATTTTTGATTTTCGGTCTGCGGGCGGAGGGGCGTGTCAAAATCCAATTTTCATATTGCACCACCAATGACATCTATGTAATTTGGACGATTTTTTCTTAAAAATTATCGCCATGGTCCAACTTAGATTTATACGAAGAGAAAATTTTGCCCCGTCCACTTTTTAGATTTACCTAAAATATAAAAACGCCTACATCGATTTGACTTATTTTTCTTTTAAATGTTCGTATTAATCAATTTTAACTTTTTCATCGAAAGAAAAATGTACCACGCCTACTTCTACGCCCACTTTTTCTTTTAAGCGCATAAATTGAGAACGGCTTGACCGATTTGGAAGATTTTTTCTTAAAAATCATCGCCATGGTCCAACTTAGGTTTTTACGGAAAGAAAATTTTGCCCCGCCCACTTTAAAGCCAACTTTTTTAGATTTACCTAAAATCAGAAAACGGCTCCATCGATTTAACTAATTTTTCTGTGCCAAAGCTGAGAAACTTTAACCCTTCTCAAATGAAATTCAGATGTAAACTTTTAAAACGCCTATAGACGTGTCTTTTTTTTCTCCTCTAACAAAATTTATAGGCCAGACCTTGTAATTTTTTTTTTTTTTGTATTGTGCAGTGTAATTATTTTTCTAACAACTAAATATTGATAAATTTAAAAACATATTACATTGCTCACAACAATTTCATAATATTTAATAAACATAACATGATAACTTTATATACGTGTACTCATAATATGTTTAACCGTACGATGCATACCCAACTTTTTCTACGAGAACACACACCCGGAATACGTTTATACCTACTAGCTTATTTTGGCTTTTTCTTACGTTTACATGGTCACATACATTTTTTTTTTTTTTTTTTTTTTTTTAAAGCGTATATAAAAGTATTTTAAAATTGTTTTAGTTTTGTTTCATGCAAATATTCTTCATGGTTCAAAAGATATAAGCAAAAGAATGCATGCAGGCAACTATTATTCAAGTGATAAGCAACTGTTTGTGCATTCGCCATTATTTAGCTGATCACCAATACCGAGTGCACAATATGTAACAATAATTCATATTTTTCAAATAAAATAATATAATTTAAACACACTATAAAATGGTTTGTTGCCTTTTATTTTGATATAAAGTGGTGTGGCACAAACGTATCCCGGGTGTGTGTTTACGTAGGTATCGACTTTGGAAGCTCGTAGCTCCTGAACCACTATTGACAAATAGAAATTACTTATGCTTCCTAGATCTCTATTCCTTAAATTAAGCCGTTTATGAGTTACAGCACTGCAAAGTAGCAAGTGGATACATTTGTACCCGGGTGTGTGTTCTAGGGTTAAGATGCAAGCAAAATATCTTTACTCTAACAATATTTTGCTATCGCCATTTGTAAAATAATTTTGCATCAGTTGTTTATAGTTCATAGTTTTTACTGATGGTACATTGAGTTCTTTGAGAACGGTCGAGCGGGCGTGATGATTTGAAGAATTTGGTTTTGTCGCCTTTGGATTTTGTCAATGTTGGAAGACGAGGCAGTGGTCAATCTTGAACAAATAAAGTCCACAGTAAACTTATCATAAATGTCAAGAAGAAGTATGCCAGCTCATTTGACAGCTTACTCTTTTTGAGTTATATTGGTCTTAAAGAACACCCTTTCTTCCCCGGAAGTTTAAAATATCCAGCTTTGTTTTATTATAACACAATGTTCACTCTTTGTTTTTTCTTGAGACACGTGTTTTTCAAACAACGAACACATTTAAGTTTAATTTAAATATATCTTTTGAAAAACAAATTTTACGAATAACTTGCTCATTTATATACGTTTAAAATTTATTTTATTAAACACATTATTGAAATTCGCAGCATCTTATCAAAAACATTTAAATTCTGCTAAAGCGTGTGTTTCTTTGTTTGTCTGTTTGCGTGTTAATGTGGGTGCTATACCAACAATGCCTTCGGTAGTTAATCAACTGTGTAAATAGACTTAAGTCAGCACAAACATTCACAAGCTCTGCTAAAGGAGCAGGATATATTATTTATAATAGACGGAGGATAGTAATCAAAATTTTGTAAGTATTTAATTAAACTTAATTATGCGCGAGTACGCTTTGAATTTTTATTGACTAAAATTAAAAATATAAATCACAAGGGTATGATTAAAATTACTTTTAAAATATTCTTATATTATTTATGATGTTTTTAGAGTAAAAGGATGTCATGGCATTTATTACCACAAGTGGTGCTAAAGGAACATTTTAACATTTCTTATCTTTGATCGCAATTAAAGAGTTTTCAACGGATTCCACAACCTTAAAAAAACAACATAGCTTATACAACAGTTAACAAAAAAAGAAATCCAAAAATGTATAATTGTGGAATGATAAAACTTTGTTAAATTTAATCAAATGATTAATTCCCTAAATATTTTTTTCAGTTCTAGAAAATAAGCCTGCGGGAAATTTGTGTCAATTGTTCCAATGGACTGCTCCTGGGATTTGTGGAAATAAAACAAGTACAAAAAGAAAGAACTCATGACTAGTGAAAGGAAAACCATTTATTTTACTGGTTTATGAAGAACAAAAAGGTAGAAAAAGTAATGAATTACAGTGCAGTCTTCAACGGTGTTGTGACACATTTTTTGGGGACTTTCTAAAATTTGGTTCTTGAATTTGATTCTAGGACTTGTTTTATATTGAAATAAAACAACATTGTAGTAACGGACACTTAACACGTTCATTGAGAATAGATGTGGTACTGGTCAAATGGTGTAAGTTGGCCCGCTCCAATGACAATCCCATGTAAAAGTGTTAGGTCTTATTCAATACCGAGTGGTAAATAGTGTCAGTTTTGCCATTTTTGTAAAAATAAATCTTTTTTTTAAGAGTTTTTCCGGGATTGGGAATTCGGGGTTTTTTTAATCAAAAATCGGGATGCTTTAAATTCCACTTCGGTCTCTCTATCTCTATCTATGTCTAATTCATGGAATATCAAACATTAAAATTATTATGAATATAGTGTAAATAAATGAAAGGGCTTTCAATATGAGTAAAAATAGTAATTTTAAGGTTTGAAATTCTATAAATCTGATATAACTAAACATATCATAATGAAATTTGACCGTTATGTAGTTTAAAATACCATAATTTTCAATTTCAATCAAAAGCATTTTTAACTTCATGCTTAAAATTATCAAAAGTTCAACTTTGACCTTTAATTTCTCCAAAGCTTCTAAGCCGATTTAAATATAATTAAAACTGTAGCAAAGTTTAAGAAGTCTTCTCTGCAGCCAAAATTTTGCAAATGTATCTCTTTCGGTTCAAAAGTAACAGATTCTTGGTCACTGGGCGGAGTTATTTTCTTTTGAGAAAGCGAGATTTTTTCAACAAACGGCCAGACAGACGGACATGGCCAAAACGACTTAAAATTATTGTAGGAGCCCGAATATATGTACTTTATGGGGTCTAAGATTAATAATAAAAAATTTTCACATAGAATATCAAACTAAATACTCCCTCGTTCACCACTAGCGGTGCGGAGGGTATAAAAACAAATTTGGTTAGAATTTTTCTGTATAGGATTTGTGTATACTTATTGAAATATATTGTTTATACAAAAATTTATCATACGTAGGGGTGCACAGCGTGGTATTTAAAATAACACATACGCCGGGGTAGGCCCCAGCATTTAAAAACGACCGAAATAACAATACAATTTTAATGAAAATTTCGATAAATACTATATACCGTAATTTCGATAAATACCAAATGCTGTAATTTAGCCCCTGGGATTTTTAAACGGATACTTTAGGGCTTTTAAGCAAGAAGTTTGTTTTTGAATTGTAGCAACGCCAATAACATGATAGTTTTGACCAGGGCTGCGGAGTCGTCAAGAAAAAGTTATAACTCCGACTTCGACTCCTTCCGCTGAAATTTTTCAAGTATGACTCCGACTCCAACTCTAACTCCAACTCCAACTCCAACTCCTACTCTAACCTTGATGCTTAATATTTATGAGACTGGTCCGTATTTGACTTTAAACTAATTTTAAACGGCTAAATATAGCAAGAAAATGATTCTGTAAAAATTTAATTTCAAATCGATATTTTTATTCTAACGTACACTGCATTGATCTTTAACATACTATTAATTATTAACATATGAGGAGGAGAGCTGCAAAATATTTTATTTGAATTTTGGAAAAAAACAAGAAACATATAGCACCCGGTTGAATAGACCAAATGAGTTGAACTTTCTTGATTCTAAAGTGTTATGTCATTCTTGACTTATATTTTAAAAGCTATATTAATATATTAACATTTTGCAAACAGTGCTTAAAAAAATGTAACAATATTTCTTTAGGGGAGAGATAAACTACACCAATTCGCATCTTTTTCAAAATACGTTTATTCTTTCCATAAGTTCTATCTAATTTAGTTTTCAAGATAGAAAAGTTGAAAACAACACCAAGTCCAATTTGCTTAGAGTGTACTTAGTGTTGTTTACCATAGAATTTGTAGAGGCAAAGAACATCAGAAGTCTTTTTTGCAAAATGTAAAGTGAGGTTTTATGTTATATATATGTGTATATATATTTTGGTTTTGTTTAATTTATTAAGTTAAATATTTCGACCAACATTGCTAATCATTCTCAGGAAAATTAAATATATTTTTATTAAAACACGCAGATGCGCCTTCAGTTGTTACTTCTACAATTTTTATAACACATTTTGAAGAGAAACGTAACGTAAAAAAAATGTGTCAGCCTTCTATTATTTTTGGGAAATAGCACCCCTTTTGTTGTTGGACTTGGTGCTGTTTTTCTCAAGCCATGGAACTGTACCAATACCATCATAAAAGGTAGGTAACGAACCTTTTATTAAGTAATTTTATTAAGGATATCATCGACGTAAACGAAACATTTTAGGATCAAATAAAATATTCGGAAAAAGGCAAATTTTTGATACAGAAATAGAATCATTTGTGATTTTCAACATGTTTTTGCGGTCTGCTGTAAAGTTTTCAAAATTTGGCTAAATGTAGTTTATCTCCTACCTGCAGAGTTAAAAAATATGGATATTTTAAACAACTAAACTGAAATCTTTTTCTTCAGCGTACTCGCCATTGTTTTTTCCATTCCATAATCAATATTATTTTTCCATGACCGAAATTTGAAATTGAAAGTCTTTATTTTCTCTCCAATTTTCCCCAAAGTGATAAAAGTATTTTCCAATCATTTTTCGGGTAACCCGCACATTGATGGGAAATATATCTGGAACAATGTCATGTATTTTTCCGAGTTCCTTTTTTTCTATTATAATTCACCTTGAAGGTTGGAACTTAAAATGTAGTTCACTTAATGCTTTGAGCACAGGAGCTACAGCAGATTTCAAGTCATACCCAGCAAAAACTTGGTAATGACTTGCCATTACTGAACCACTTACTTATCAATGACTACTTCATACCATCTGCATAACATAGAAGTAGTTTAGTAATGGCTGACATATAATCTGATACCTAAGTACTTGTGTATGAGTTGATTAACGAAATTTATTATTCATTCATAATAAAATGCATCTACGGTTTAATTTTTTTCAAATCAAATACAAATTGGTTTCAAATATTTATTTTTACAATTTGTTTTTTTTTTTTTTTTTTTATTACACTGAAAGAAAAATGCTTCATATATTTAATGAATCATTTTCATAAAAAAATTTTCCTTGGGTAAATGAAAATTTTCATTGGCTAAATGGAATTTCATAGTTATAATGAAGTATTTTCGTTAAAATCGCTTCATTGGATTTCGTAATTACGTTAAAAATTTTCATTGGATATATGAAAACTTAAGTTTGTCCAAGTTAAACAAAAAATTTTAATTGGGAACATAAAAAAATAATATACAAACATACAAAATTATAGTTTCCTTAAAAAAAATGTTTAATTGTTAATTAAAAAATGTAAGATTTAATAATTTCGTACATCTAATGTTAGATCTATGCCATTAATTTTATGATTTAAAAAATTTTTTTATTAAAGTAATATATTTCAATAATTGCCTTCATAAATTTAAATTTTCATTATGAAAGTAAAAATGTCATTATAGTAATGAAACAAAAACTTTCAATCCACTTTCAATCAACGTTTTTATTGTTATTATGGAGAATTTAATCTCATATTTACGCTCTTAATTGAGTGAAAAACATAGTTTTTTTTTTATCTATAAACTATACTGCCCCGGTAGACTAGATGGTAGTGAGCTAGTCTATCAGCACCGAGGTTGAGCGATCAAATCCCACCAGAGACAGAAAAAAAATAAAAAATAAAACAAAGTAAAATAAAATAAGAAAAAATAGAATAAAAAATAATTAAAAAAAAATAATAAAAAAAAAAATTTTTTTAAAGTCATAACATGTTAGTTGTAATTTTGGTGACATCGGAGTAATAAGTTATTTAAGTCCCTATTTGTAAGCGAATGTGGTACTGACTTATTTAACTCCCAATTTGTAAGCGAGGGTGGTAAGTACTTGCCTCCAATGACATCACCGTGTTAAAATAATGAGTTAAAATGCCAATGTATAAGTAGTGAAGAGTCGTTATATTAGCTTTTTAACTCATTACTTTGCAATGTAAGTTTTTGCTGGGTATATATGAACATGCCAACAAAACAATTTGTTAATATACAATAAATTTAAAACAACTTGTTTCCAAATTTAAGTTTGAAGTTTCTAGTTCGGCTCTATTTCATTAACGATATCTTGGCGAAATTCAAACAGAAAGGTTAGAACAGTGAACCAGCGAGTTTTGTTACAGAAATTATATGTCCCATAAAAACGTAGAAAAAGACATACTGCGGTACAATCTATTTATTTACTCTCTTAAATTGCTAAGAGATCTGTCAAAATAAAATGTTATCTGAATTTTTAAAGTTTAAAACTCACCTACTGATATGTAAAGTATTCTGGTACTTATTTTCTGACTTCAAAATTTCAAAAAGCCCCAGCAAAAACTTGGTAATGACTTGCCATTTCTGAACAACTTACTTTTCAATGAGTACTTCATACCATCTGCATTACATAGAAGTAGTTTGGTAATGGCTGACATATAATCTGATACCTAAGTACTTGTGTATGAGTTGATTAAAGAAATTTATAATTCATTCGTAATAAAATGCATCTACGGTTGAAGTTTTTTCAAATCTAATACAAATTGATTTAAAATATTTGTTCTTACAATTTGTTTTTTTTTTTTTATTATAAATAAAAAACAATTTGTAATAAATTTGAATATGAAAAATTATGCTGTACTGAAATTTTATAGTCATGACATGTTAGTTGTAATTTTGGTGACATCGGAGTAATAAGTTATTTAAGTCCCTATTTGTAAGCGAATGTGGTAATGACTTATTTAACTCCCTATTTGTAAGCGAATGTGGTAATGACTTATTTAACTCCCTATTTGTAAGCGAGGGTGGTAAGTAGTTGCCTCCAATAATTTAATCTCATATTTACGCTCTTAATTGAGTAAAAAACATCGTTTTTTTATACAAAAACTACACTGCCCCGGTAGACTAGCTGGTAGTGAGCTAGTCTATCAGCACCGAGGTTGCGCGATCGAATCCCGCCAGAGACAGAAAAAAAAAATAAAAAATAAAACAAAGTAAAATAAAATAAGAAAAAATAGAAAAAAAAACATAAAGTAAAATAAAATAAGAAAAAATAGAAAAAAAATAATTTTAAAAAAATAATAAAAAAAAAAATTTTTTAAAGTTATGACATGTTAGTTGTAATTTTGGTGACATCGGAGTAATAACTTATTTAAGTCCCTATTTGTAAGCGAATGTGGCAATGACTTATTTAACTCCCTATTTGTAAGCGAGGGTGGTAAGTACTAAAGGGCTGCAAGAATACATTCATTTGTTTATTACACACAAGCATTCCAATATTCATTCAAATATTTAAATAGTTAAGTACTGGTTTACATAGTTTAAGAGTTAAAATATAAAAGAGAGTGTAGTCTGTGTTTTACTTTATCACAACAAAGGCAAACATTCTATTCACTCTTTTTCTTTGAATATTTATTTACTCAATTTGCAAATGCAAACACACACAAGTATATGGTAACAGTTAGACTGTGTGCAAGAAATACTACATAGTAAAATTAGTACTTATGTTTATTCTCATTACAAATATATCTCTATCAAACAGAATTTTGCAACAAAAATTATAAAAATTGGATTAAAAGTATATTAAAAAGGACTTTAAAATTCTTGCGTTTTACGTTTTCGATTTCCATAACAAAAGTTGCTAGTAATAATATTAATGTATTCATGTTATGAGTAAAACATTCAAATAATATTATATTCGAAACTTATACACATTTTATTATGTCTGTTTTATTTGAATGTGGTAGTATTTTTTTCTGTTTAAATACAGTTGTTTTCTTTTCTCTTTCGCCTTGTGTGTTTATTCATTTGTTTTTTTAACATAAAATGTAAAGCACTGCGTACTTAAATCGTTTGTTGTACTGAACTTTACCTACTTAAAAAACAAATGAATGTATTCATATGCCTTTTAAATGTAGTCATGCAGACCTTTAGTAAGTACTTGCCTCCAATGACATCACCGTGTTAAAATAATGAGTTAAAATGCCAATGTATAAGTAGTGAAGAGTCGTTATATTAGCTTTTTAACTCATTACTTTGCAATGTAAGTTTTTGCTGGGGCAGACCCTCTTATGGCCAATTTTACCAATTTATTTATATATCAATTTATGTTCAAATTTCGTTTTTTTATATCAAACAAAAATAAAATTATATGAAAACCTACATATATTTAAATATGAATTGATATTTAAATAGAATTGGTCAAATTGGCTATTAAAATTTGATTATTTTGAAAAATATTAGAAAAAATTTAAATGCCAAAAATGTTGGAGTCGGAGTCGCTAGTTTTTGTGGTACTTCGACTCCGACTCCGGTACAAAAACCTCAACTCCGACTCTTCAACTCCAACTCCGACTCCACAGCCCAGGTTTTGACATTTAGCTTTTTGGCGTATTTGTAGTAGATGCATTGGCAATTGTTACAATGAATTCAATTCCGCCCGAATATCGTATTAACACAATCAAAATGCACTATAAAAATGGTGGTTCCGTCAAAGTTGCATTAAACACTGCCAATGTAACGATCAATTTATTGCAAGCTAAATTTTTCTATTGTGTGGTTTAACACCACTGGAATTTTTTTTGTGGGACTATGTTAAGGACAGAGTCCATACGGAGTCAATCGAATCGATTGCTGCTTTAAAACTTAAAATCCGTAATGTGATTAGCGAAATACACCAGCCATTTTGCCAAAAAGTGATTACAAATTTTGATCAAAGAATCGACATCTGTCAGCATGCTCATGATGGACATTTGCCAGATATAATTTTTCATTCATAATTGCCGAACTTTTCTCTTCATAATACAATAAAAATTTAAATCAGTTTTATCTTAATTGTTTGTTTTATTTTGTTTTAGAAAACAAGGTTCTTGTTGAAAACCCCGTTATAAAAATTACTAAATTATAAAAATTACCTACACAAGATTTATATACAACAGCAACAACAGCATTAATATAAATTGGAAAAAAATTTGAAAATGTTTTAAGATAAAATTTAAAATATTAGATAGTTTACTTTGTAGTAGTATAATTTTTCTAGGATTTGAAAAGGACCTGCTAAGTCCTTTTTTTATATTATATATACCGTTCGAAAGATAAAGAGACGATGTCTCGGCTAGTAGAAGCATTTACTTCAATTTGGGACTCTAAAGAATATTAGAAAATAAACCAAATATATATCGGTTTGCTTGTTGAGGTAGAAACAGAAAACATTAGAAGTTGTTTGCCTGCCCTGTAAAATTAGCAAGAACTTGGTTTGCAGGTTAACAACTCTAACGCGACGAGACTGATTTGTTAAACTGTTTAATAATCAAATTTTCGATGGAATTGAAGTTTACCGTCACTCAGAGGAATATTTCAGCCAAAACGCTGTCCAAAAACACAAAGCAGCTCCATAGACAACAAAATTCTACATTATATTGGAAATTTTCCCGAATTTAAGTTTCAGGACACAGCTAAAGTTAGAAAAGTGCAGAAAATAAAATGCATTTTTAATGTTTTTTTATGATAAATTGTTTTGGCTAAACTGAAAGAGTGTTTTTTTTACTGAAAGACTTGATCAAAAGGCAGTTTCAATATTTTAAAAAAAAGTTGAAAAATTAAAGGTAAAGGTTTTTAAACGTGCTTTACAAGTATTATACTTCATATATGAAGACGTAGAAAACAAATTTCAAAATATTTGGGGGATTCACAAGGTAGTCATAAAGTTGTAAAGTCATATGTGTTCAAATAATTACAAGAAATATTTTTGACTGCTGTGGGCAACAGCTTATAATTTAGATTTCTACTGTACAGTTATTACGAATCAATGAACACAGCATTAAAATTTTTATTTAATTTCAAACACACAATATTTTTTTTAAGCAATTGTAAAATATTATTTAGGACATTATGCCGATATGACTTGTTTAGCACACCTTGTGAATCCCCCAATTAAGAAAATACTAATAACACTGTGAATTAACACTCTTTTTTTAGACAAGCTGAGTACTTGTCGTTTTAAACCTAATTCGGTACGCTGAATCCAGTGGTGCTAGCCGTTTTTTAAGGTTAGCTCTGGTTTTCGAGACATACCTTTATTTCGAAATTGGAGGAGGTTGCACAATATATCTGTGGCTTGGTGCTAAAAAGGCCAATGTCAATATTTTGCTATTTTGAGTTAATCGTTTCATTATGTGTATTATTTTACTCTCTTTAAATTTTCTGTATTATAGTTACTGTAAACATATCAATGTATATCGCAATTATAAATTTGAGTACTGTTGACCGAAAAATAATTATTTTTCTATCAACTAAATTATGATAAATTGCAAAACATATTATTTTACTCCCAATCATATCATGATTTCTAATAGCCATAACATGATAACTTTCTATACATTTATCAAATTATGTTTAAGATGCAATCAAACTATATTTTCTCCAATAATATTTTGTTAGCGCCATTTGTAAAACAATTTTGAATCAGTTGTGTCGTTTATTTTATATGTGAGCCGTTAAACAATTTAAAGATAAACTCCCATAAAAAAAATAAGTTTAAAGAAATAAAAAAAAAATTAAAATACTAGCGGAGTTCATTCCGTATTAGTGATTTAATAGTGCAAATGCAAAATATCGTAGTTTTATTTTAAAATCCAACAACAAAACACACAGAGATTTAGTTATATTTTATAAATGTGTTACGATATTGCAATAGTTTTCATGGGGAAACGCGTATGTATGTCTTATAACAAATTTTTCAGGAGAGCCGAAAAACCATTCTAGATCAAACCATGGGCTAGGTATTGCACTTTTTAAACTTTGTCATTACGTTAAAAAAATCGTAATTAATCCATCTTTTTTCAAAACAATGTAAAGAGCGATTAAAATTAGGCAATATGGCATCAACATCTCAAAATCGGAAAAATGGACATACGTGGTTGCCCATGAAAACCATAGATTTTGCATTTGCTCTTTTGAACTCCGCTATTTGATTAACATTAAGAAAAATTGTAAAAAGCCACAAAATAAAAAATCGATGAAAAAATTTTAATTTATTTTATATTTGTATGACAGTTATGAAATGTATTATAATATGATTGCTTCGTTATTTATTATGAATAGCCTGATGATAATATGATTACTTCTTAGCTTATTATGATTAACAAGACTATAACATGATTAGTTCTTAACTTATTATGATTAACATGACAGTAATTTGATTACTTCTAACCTTAGTATGATTAAAATAATAATATTATGATTAAGGGAAGAATATTATGATGTAACATTACGAGTATATTTAGTCATAATATGATTCAATAATAATCTTAATATGGTGGCTACAATCATGAATCTTTTTATAATATGTTGCTCTTAGAATATGTTTACCACAACCATGTTTTTTCTTTGCGTGTATACACCCTTATCACTAGTTGTAAAGGGTATATACAAGTAAAAATATTTTTTCAATAACCCAATAATAAAAAGAGTTTGTTTGGAAATATATGTACTAGTGCTGGGAAACTATCGATAGACTATCGATATTATCGATAGTCTTAAAATATCGAAAATATCGATAGGAAAAATATAAATATCGATATTTTTATTATTTAAAATACAGATATGAAGACATCTAACAGCAGCTATACACACACGGTATTTTGCCGCAAATTTTTACTTGCTATTGTTAATTCGCGCTAAATAACAGCAATGAATACAAACAACAAGTATGACAAGTGGTATGGATTGCTTAGCAGTGCTTTTTACTGCAAATTAAAGGCTTTTTAGTCGAAATTTGACTGAAATGTCAAATATTTTTGTAATGTTGTAAAAAAAAAACAAATCCAAATGTAATTGCAAGCATAGGACAAAACAATGAACTACCATTAGATGATATGTCCGCTAGATTGATTACTTTTTGGGTTTAGAATTTAGAAAATTTTTTAAAGTTGCAATGGAATATCTAATAGTCCCTGTTACTTCAGTTCCTTCAGAAAGGTACTTATCAATTTTTAAAAAGCTGCCATCTAAAATAACGTGCGTATATACTCACGTTTCATACATTCAATAAAGAGTGATGAAAACAACGGACTGTAGGCTTATAAAAAAAATTAAAGTTTTCCTGCACAAGTACAAACATTCAGTCGATAGTAATATCGATATATCGATAGTGAAATCTGAACTATCGATAAATATCGATAGTAGAAAATATCGATAGTATCCCAGCACTAATATGTACACATTTTGGCTTTTATGCATTTATATGTATTAATCTTCAATAAAAGAGAAAATTTAAAAAAAATCTCTTAAATCTTAGCACAAGAACTTTACTTTTGCTGTCGAATGACAGCGCATAGAAACCTTCTCTAAAAACAACCTGTTTGCTTTAGTTTACTCTTTTACATTAACACAAGAAGAGCGTTTTCTATGGTGACTATTTGTGCATTGAGGCTATAAAAGGACGATGTGGAAAGTGAAACAAGTAAGTACTAAATTAAGTTACCTCATAAAAGCATGGGAATATTTTGCTAAAGAATGCGCTGAAAAAAAAATTTTTTTTTGCTTAAAATGTCGAAAATATTTTTTAAAGAAATAATATAAATAAGATAAAAGGCCATGTGGAGAAAAATGCTTTTGGCAAATTGGGACCTGTTACCAATTATTTGAAATTAAATTGCGGAAATTGTCCATTTTGTTACAAGACAAATGCTTTATTTTCGGACGGATGTTAAGACAAGTTTAATAAATTATGGCATCATTTATTCTTAATACACGTTACTTACAGAAAGTTTTGAATTTGTTAGCGGAAAAGATAATCTTTTTCTTTGAAGTAGTAATTTTTGTAATGAAGTTGTTATTGTTCATATTGTTCATATTCTTTTATTTGTTAACGCTTCATATCATATTAAATTTTTACTTAAAATTAATTATAAGACAATAAATATTAATGAAAATAAAAGGCTTTAGTTCCGTTATGTTAGAAATAATAATATAATTTAATAAGTTGTGACGACTATAAACAACAACTAAAGAGTTTCTTATGAAAGTATCTATAGATTTTACGAAACAATTAATTACAAAATTATGAACAATTTTTTTGTTATTTAGTTGGGTTAAACAATCATATAATGATTTTAACTTTTCTTCCTGCTCTTATTAGGACAAAAGCAACAAAAATTATTTTTGTGATATCCACACAGAAAGAAAAAACTCGTACTAAATTTATTTTTTTTTTTTTTACTGTAGTACGAGTCGTACTCAAAATTTTAAGTACGGATCAGGGCTGTGGAGTCAGAGTTAAGGTTTTTGTACCGGAGTCGGAGTCGTAGTACCCACAATAACTTGCGACTTCGACTCCAAAATTTTTCGGCATAAAAACTTTTCTAATACTTTTCAAAAATGTTGAAGTCAAAAAGACCACCCTGCTTCAAATATAAGTAGACTAGTTTCAAAAATTGAGATAACAATTGATTTGACCTCTCTTTTAGCATCATTTTGCCCTTATAGCAAAAATGATGTAACCAACATAAATAAAATTTTACAGGAGAAGGTTTTTTTTTTTAAATATTATTGCTTCAAGTCTAGGGTTTCGTTTGAAATTGCTTTTGCTCTTATTTCGTAATGGCACTTCCCAGAGATATGAGATTTTTAGAGATGATGCAAATGATCAAAAATTGTTGTTGGTTACATAATTTTTGCTATTAGGGCTTATTATGACTGGAAATCTGCTGTAGCTCCTGTGGAGAAAGCAGAAAGTGAACTACACTTTATATACCAACCTTCAAAGTGATTGATAATAGAAAAAAGAGGAAAAGGAACTCTTAAAAATACACGAAATTGTTTTAGATATAATTCCCATTAAAGTGGGAGTTAACACAACCCATGATTTGAGAATACCTTTTATCTCACTTTGAGGAAACTTAGAGAGAAAATAAAGACTTGCAATGTTATATTTTGGTCTTGGACTATAATAATATTGATTATGTGACGGAAAAAACTATGGCGAGTACACTAAAGAAAAAGATTTCAATTTAATTGTTCCAAAATTCATATTTTTGAAAACTTTACAGCAGACCGCAAAAACATGTTGATAATCACAAATGTTTTTATTTCAGTATTAAAAATTTGACATTGTTCGAATATTTTATATGGCTCTAATATGATTTTTTATGTCGATAATATCCTTAATAAAATTACGTCATATAAGGTAATATACCTTTACTTAATAAATTTAACTTGGTTGGATGGTATTGGTACGGTTAAATCAATTGAGACAAACAGCATCAAGTCCGACAACAAAAGGTCACAGGGAGTCGGTGGAGAGTGCAATGAACAGCCACCGAGACAATATCGTATTAGGGGGTCGTCCACCACCAGTTGCAAACGAAGAGCGGGACTTACCACGACGGACGAGGGTGACATTGGCACAATTGAGATCGGGATGGTGCGCACGTCTAAACTCGTACTGGTCAAGAATAAATAGCACCATCCCTAACCTTTGCCCTGCATGTGGAATAGGCCCACAAGACGTACGACACCTATTCAACTGCAGTGCAAACCCAACCCAGCCAGAAGCAGTGTCCTTATAGACTCGCCCACGTGAGGAAGCACAGCTACTGGGCCTTGATTTAGCTGAGTTGGATGGACAGAGCGAAGAAGAAGAAGGAGAAAATAGAAAAGTATATTTTATACATGCTTGTTTTTCAGATCGAGCTGTTACAACAACAAAAGGTCTGCTATTTCTCAAAAATAATACAAGGTTTACAACAATTTTTTTTTACCTAACTTTTCTCTTCGAAATGTCTAATACAAATTATTCGACTAACAATTGAAGGCGCATGTTTAAATAAAAATTAAGTGGTAAGCCACACTAAATAGACTTGATGCCCTTTACGTCTTAGCAAGTTGGACTTGGTGTTGTTTTCAACTTTTCTATCTCGAAAACTACATTAGATTTGAATCCACCCACCGATATAGGAACAAATTCTGATTCCAATAGTATAAAAAACGTATTTTGAAAAAGATGTGAATTGGTGTGGCTTATTCCTCCCCTCCCCTACAGAACTATTGACACATTTTTTAGCACTGTTTGCATAATTTTAATAAATTATTTATTAGTTAATATAATAAATATATATTTCAAAATAATAATAATTGGGTGTTATATGTTTTTGGCATTTTCCCAAAATTCGAATAAATTGTAACGGATGAGTTATGCATCTCACCTACTCATATGTAAAAAGCTATATTAAAGTTCATTGCGGCACGTGTTACAATTAAAATATCGATTCAATCGAACCATTTAAAAGGTATTGCATAAAAAAGAGGTTACAAGAAGACAAAAATATAGATAATTTACATCATTAAAAAGTAATTTAAGAAGCAATAATTCCCATATTCTATTTTTTTAATTATTTAGTTAAATTTATCAAATTTGTATAGTAAAATTGGGCATACTGCTGGTGTCTTATTATTGAGAATTCCTCTGTAAACAAAGGGCAGAATACAACAAAAGTGATCTAAACGTGTGTAACGGGAAAGTTAAATAATAATATTTTAATATGTTTCATTTTGTATTCTGATTTTTAATATTTCTAGAGGTATATATTAATGTGTATTAATCCCTAAGTGTGAGTATTATTCTAAGCACTGCTGCTACTTCTATCGAGCATCAAAATGCCCTTTTGCATGGAGAATTAAAATGAAAACAATAACAAGGGTATTCTTGAATTCTTAGATTAATTCTGTCTTTATTAAAATTAACAACTGGCTTTCATACTAAATTTTAATCTATCATCAGCATTTACCCAATTTGATTTTTTATATTAATTAAACTTAAATGATTCAAACCCTGGGAATGCTGATGTTGGTTTTTAATTTTAAATAAAAATCAAGAAAATTACAATAATAATAAAACAAGAATACTTAAAATTAACAATGTTATTAAATTACAAACTAAATAGTGATATGCATAAAAATAGCACATAAACTACAATATTCTCTTTGGTTCTGAGGGTTAAGTGTTTAGGTAAAAATGAATCTAACCTAAATATGGATAAGTTAACTATTTCGCACTTCAATAATCCGTACTTAAATTAAGCGTTCTGTTCTTGATTTAATGAAATCCGTTCTAACCGTTCTATTGACAGCGCTTCGGCTTGATTTACCCAGTAAAAACTTCGCCTACAAAATAATGTGTTGAGTAATCAGAAAAACTTAAAAACACTACTTTTAAGTACTAAAGAACCAATGAATTTTACAAGGGATGTGCTAAAATCAACGCTTTTAAAAGTAAGTCATTATTTTTTTACCTACATACATTCAGAAATAAGTAGTTACCCAATAAAAAATGGAGCTTCCAACGAAGCAGGTTTGTAAGGGAGAAACATTAGGGTTTCGCTTACCATTGCGCTTACGGAAGACATGAATTTTATATGGCGAGTTCCCACTTTGAAGCAATACATTTTTGACACATAAAGCGCATTATTCAGCGCACATAAATATTGTCGGATGTAACGATCATCTTTACACACTGAATGTTTTGATACAGTCATTTTTTAGTATTCTCCCTTACAAACCTGCTTCGTAGTAAGGGAATGCCGTAGCACTTGAAATTTTATTTTTTTTTTTTATAAAAGTTGTTGAGAGTTCTTTCACTTACTTTACTGCATTTATGTATGTCTTATTGCGTAGCTCATAATTTTGCGCTTATTTTTTTAAATGTAAATTTAGTGCTTCGCAAAATGATAAAATTTTTTATTGGATATAGAAGTTTTTATAGAAGCACTTAAAGAAGAAAGCTACTAAATAATGAGTGAGAGAAGCTATTCATTTTGAAAAAGTAAGTGAAGTTTTTACTGGGTAAGTTTGGATGAATTGGTTTGTTTTTCAGTGAAGCCTCTTAACAAGTTTCTTTTCGAAGTAAAGTGTTTTGCGCCATTAACCATGTTATTATGTTTGTATTTGGATTTAATTTGGTCAAAACTTTTTCAATGGCAATCTTATTTATCGTACCAAACGCTAGTGGAATCTTTCCATATCTGGCCATAGCTCGCTCCCATACAACTAGTTCACTCGAATACAGCTTTTAATTCCATTTCTTCCTTATAAATAAGATTGGAATTGACATAGAATTTAGCTGGTAAGTCCAAAATTAACCATAGGGCCCTTCCTTAAGTAGCTTAAAGACTTTTAATACTTTGGTGTTTCCCACTTAAACGATTTTAAAGTACTTTAATCCCAAACTGCTTGACTTTTCCTTAAAATTTAGCCAAATTGGTTTATTTTCCCCAAACAACAATTTAGGAGAGATATTCTACACTGAAAGAATTTTCTTCGCAATACTAACGAATTTTGACATTAAACCCATGAAAAATTGCATTATAAAGGAACCTATGCAGCGCTTCGTTGGATCAATGAAACCTGTTTCATTAAAAGGACTTAATGAAACATTACATTAGATCCATGAATATTATTCATTGGATTAATACTTTCAATAAAGTAAAATTTTTTTTTTTTTTTTATATATTTTTTTTAATTATTTTTTATTTTTTCTTTTTTCTTTTTTCTTATTTTATTTTACTTTATTTTATTTTTTATTTTTTTCTGTCTCTGGCGGGATTCGAACATGCAACCTCGGTGCTGATAGACTAGCTCACTACCAGCTAGTCTACCGGGGCAGTGTAGTTTTTGTATAAAAAAACTATGTTTTTTTCTCAATTAAGGGCGTAAATATGAGATTAAATTGTCCATAATAACAATAACAACGTTGATTGAAAGTGGATTGAAAGTTTTTGTTTCATTACTATAATGACATTTTTATTGTCATAATGAAAATTTAAATTTATGGAGGCAATTATTGAAATATGTTGCTTTTATAAAAAAATTTTTTGATTTCATAAATTTAACGGCATACATGTAACATTAGATGTATGAAATTATTAAATCTTACATTTTTTAAATAACAATTAAACATTTTTTTAATGAAACTATAATTTTGTATTAAGTTATGAATATAGTTATGTTTGTTTATTGTTTTTTGTGTTCCCAATTAAAATTTTTTGTTTTACTTGAACAAACTTAAGTTTTCATATATCCAATGAAAATTTTTAACGTAATTACGAAATCTAATGAAGCGATTTTAACGAAAATACTTCATCAAACCTATGAAATTCCATTTAGACAATGAAAATTTTCATTTACCCAAGAAAACTTTTTTATGAAAATGATTCATTAAATATATGAAGCATTTTTCTTTCAGTGTATTAACGATACAATTAACAAATTTTTTTTAGAAATATTTTAATGCCCCTGTTTTATTACTTGTTTGGCTTGCCAATTTCTCTGGAGGGTATAATTAAATTTATACACTTCAATTAATTCCTATGCCTTTTTATAATTTTATAGATGTACGTATTAAATTTCCTTAAAGTTTTCCTGTGCAGAATATAATTATCAGCTTTCGTATTATTTATTATTTGTACTAATTAATCTTAATAGATACTTATCTTAATGCTTTATTTAACATATCAATTTCATAGTTTAAATTCTCAATTAAAATATGTGTATTTCATTGAAGTAGTTTAACACACAAAAGTTGCTTCTTAAGACATGCAATTATTCATTTAAACTGATGCAAACTTTTCTACGTATTTTAATTAAGCAACTAAACGGCTTAATATAAAAAAGACCTAAATGATTTTTTTTAACTTTTTTGGTTTTTTTTTTTTTTTTTTATTTAAGACAAATGCTACTGCCAGCAATGTGACCGTATGCAAAGTCGCCCAAAACAATGTGTGAAATATCGCCCAAAAATATTTCATATTGAGTGAGTTTTTCGTAACTTTTGGGTTTTCTTGTATTGACATAATCCTCAAAAAGATAGTTAAAAGTAACGTTTGTACACTCAAAATATTATGTAGTTTAATTCAAACGAAAATTCAATTTAAACAAATTAAAATTCATTTAGAAAACGGATCATTTACATTTCATTTAAAACAAATGATTTTTACATTAATTTTTTAATTTTTTATTTATTGAACAACATATTCGTTAAAATTGATTAGTTTTTACTTTTAAAAAATATATTTTAACCGACAAAAATCAAACTACATAACAAAATAAATACGAAAAATCATTATTTTTTTCGGTAGTTTCTTTGTTGTAAAATAACTATATTTTTATTAAATTTTGACAGTAAATAAATCAGTAACTGTAATAATTTTATGAGTGTAAGATCTAGTAAACTTTTGTTTTACGTAATTGATATACAATTATTCAATGATAAATTCATTTGATATAAAATATTTTGAGTCTCAATAGTCAGACAGGGTTTTTAACATGTGGATTAAGTTTAAAATTATCTTAACCATTTTATTTTTTTTAATTTATTACAGACCCACATTAAAAGAAAAAAAAAAGTAAGAGTGCCCTTCACCATTGTGCGAGCATAATACAGAGCAACTAGACAAAAACTAAATAATTTTTACATATACATACATATTAACAATACTTAAAACTTCATTATAAATAAAATTTAAAAAGGGAAAACTGGTAAATATTTTTTTTAAATCGTTTTTAGAACATAAAAAAAATAAAAATATTAAAAAAAAATTTTTTATTGAAAAAACCAAGATTCGAACCAGGGAACTCTCAGTTTCTAACTTAACACACCCCCTAGACAACTGAACCATGAAGGAACGTTAATTGAATATCATTAAAATGAAATATGGCACGTTTACTGTTCACAAAATTCAACACAGTTGAGTTGTAATTACTTTTGATGTTTTTGTTCACCGCAATAGCAAAGTTGGGAAATATATTCACCAAAATAGTTTGTGCCATGTATGTATGTTGGTTTGTTTGTTTTCTTTTATCTTTTTTTGGCGAGCTTTTAAGTAGCAAAAAACACAAAAATTCCTAGTTTCTATTTGTCAAAATTATTTCGTTAAATAGATGAAATAATAAAGAAGGGTGATAACGAAAATAATATTTGGCATTATGCTAGTATATGTAAGCAAATGAAAGAGGGGGGGGGGGGGGGTAGACGGACATGGTTAAATCAAGTTCTCTCCTCATAAGGACCCAGAATATATATACTTTATAGGGTCTTAGATCAATATTGTAGAAATTACAAACGGAATGAAATGACAAACTTATATATACCCTTTTCCACCTGAGGTGAAGGGTATAACAAAGCTGTTCCATCACAATTTTGTATACAAACTTGGTAATGGCAGCACAAATCTGTTTTCAAATTAACTAAACCTAGTTTAAGTGATATCTTAAAAACCAAGCCTAAAAGTGCTTAAAGATATAAAAAAAAACTCAAGCCTAGTGGACGGAGCTAATAGCATATAATGCCAATACTGCCGAACAGTTGTAGCAGACACAATTGGAATCTTTTGTAAATAATTAGGGAAAGTATCAAAATCCTAAATTTTGAAACGCTCAATTTAACAATCCCGATAGCAAATACCGAACTAAAAAGCTTCAGTAAGCGAAGCCGGTGTTGGCTACACCAAAGAGGAGAAAATCACTGTGTCCTGCCAAAGAACGGCTATGCAGAGAAGCTTTACTAAGCGATTCGGGATTTTCATATTCGGGATTCTGTAATCGGGTTCTTTAGTTTCGGGAATATGAGCCCAACCCAACTAGATGTATGTTTAAAACTTCCTTGTAAGAAATATTATATAAAAATTATAATAAAAAAATTGTGCGATTTTTCATGCTTGCTGGCGCTTTTTCCATCATTTTTTGATAAAATTTAAATTTTTGATCCAAATTTTAATATTTTTATTAGGCTAAAGCTCATCAAATTTAATTTTCATTAAATTATTTTTATGAAGAAAGGAATTTTACAACATGAAAATTAATTTAAATTTGGTATTGATAACTTCTCATTCTTGACATCAGCTGGGGCTCGAACCCAGGCTTTCACGGATAGGTTACCCTTACATGTTTCGTTTTTTTTTTTTTTTTGGCTATTTTTGGTTTACGTCGCGCTATTTTTCGTTTGATTTTGCTAAAAGCCTTTTCAGACTTGCCAGCATCTAATATCTACCATCAATTTGAGAAGATGTGAACATCTTTCCATAAGAAATATGTACACATCTACATCTTTACAAGATGTTCCTATCTCATTGTTTTCTTTTCTACATCAATTTAGCTTTAAAAGCCCGTTTATACTACAACAAAATCTAATAATTACGAGATTTCGAGCCAAATCTTGTTGTTTTAGACTATATTTTGACGAAATCTACTCAAAGTCTAGTTGTACAAAGTAATGAAACTATGGGTTTCTCCACAGAACACTCAAAAAACAAATCAGTTCATCCGTTCTTAAATCAAGACGAAGCGGATTTAATATTACGGTTAGTACGAATTTCCTTAAATCAAGTACAGAATGCTTGTTTTAAGTACGGATTATTAAAGTGCGAAATACTTTACTTATCCATAATCCCGAATTCGTACATAAAATAATCCGAAAACAGGATTGACTTAATTAAAAGTGAGATAAAATTAATCTGTGCTTGATTCAAGAGTTTCTAAGACGGTTAATCTCGATTCATACTTGGAATAATCCGAAAAGGAGATTAGATTGATTAATATTTTACTTACTCGTTACAAATGTTTAGATCAGTGTTCGAAAATAAACAGTACATTATTTAGCGTTCGACTCACACACCCAAGAACGATTTCTATTTTTTTAGTGATTGTGTAAACGAACACAACCCTTAATATCGTTCGTAGCTATTTTCAAGAAAGAGCCGAACCTTTTTTTATGTTCTGTTCTTCGTCAAAAAACAGAACATTTAAAGTGATATTGTAGACAAACATTATATTTTAAGGTTCTATAAAGTTTACATTGATAAAGAAATATATAAACAAATAATTTTAGCAACGACCGCAGCATGAACAGCTTGTGAGTGTATTGTGTATATGTTTCGTTTGTGTAAAATATTTTGCTGGCTTTTTGTGTTTTTTTCGTATGTGAATTTTTTTTTTTTTTTTGTAAAAAATGTTTGGTTTTTTTAACCAGCCAAAAGCAACGAATATTAATCAACCGAAACGAACACAATGAAGTTTGTGGTTTAAAAAAAACCGAATAGAATAATATGTTCTCATCTTTTGTTGAGTTACATAAAAACAGTATTATTATTGTGTTCGAAAGTTGACAAACAGGGAAATGTTTTTGTTAATGATTATAACACAAACAATATTAGCGTTTGTGTTTTCCAAAAGTCTACCGAACCGAACACTAAGGAGCGATAATTATTGTTTATTTTCGAACACTGGATTAGATCACTTTTGTTGTATTTTGCCCTTTTTTACACAGGAATTCTCAAATATAAGGCACCATCAGCATGCCCAATATGGTTTCCGTAATTACTCTACTTTAAAAATTTAATGTATTTAACTAAATAATTTAAAAAAATAGAATATGGGAATTATTGCTTTCCATATTACTTTTTTCCTTGTGGTGTTGTTGTTGTTTCTACAACCAACTTTTATTAACACACGCGTATGCACGCATATTGGTTTTTGAAAATTATCCCATTTTGGATTGTTTTAAGTACTTTTAAGGGTTATCCGTACTGAAATTTTTGAGTACGATTCGTACTAAAGTAAGAAGAAAAAACTTAAATTTAATACGAGCTTTTTCTTTCTAAAAATTGGACATAAGGGGAGAAGGACCTGTTATTGAATTTGATTTCGAATTAAAAAGTCACCAAATTCAAAGAGAAACCATAGAAACCCACTGTTGTTTGTTGTTGATGTGTTTTGTTTAAGCTTTGATATTATTACAAGTAGAACTGTTGCTATAATTCTTATACGTTTAACAGTTTTATTTGGTTTAATATCTTTAGTTTTTCTAAAATCTTTATGGATGAAGTTTCCTGATGATCTGGCCTAAGCAACCAGTGAAATGCATAGGAATAGCTTACCCCATCAACAATAAATTTCAAGTGTTTTTGTCATGAATAAAAACTGGGAATTAAGCACGAATAACAAAATCTTTTGAAATCAAGCCATGAATAACGATATGTACGGAGAGAATTGTGTGTAGAAGTTATGCGGTATAGGCACAACTTATGCACTAATTGTTCACGAAAAATGAACAAGAACAGTTGTTCATAATCTATGAACACTTGTTCATAACTTAAGTTCAGCACTATGAGCATGATTTATGAACAACTGGGCATAGATTATGAACAAAAATGTTCATAGATTCTGAACAACTGGGAAAAGACTACGAACAACTGTGCATAGGTTATGAGCAACATTTTCATAGATTGTGGACAAAAAGGAAACAATTTTACACCTCCTGCTTATATTAAAGAAACAAAATTTAATTCTATTTTCAAATGTCTTTATTTCAAAGTAATTACAAGTGCTTAATAACTAATATTATATATACACATATTTAAACAAAATAAATCATATACTTCAGTATTAACATGTTTATTTTATATAATTTATAAAGTCATTAATTTTTAAAATATAAATTAATTAAAATATAAATTAAAATATAAATTAATACCTTCTAAATTTGTAGAAAACATAAATTTACTGCTTTGTTGACCTGCGATGTTTTCCATATTTAGCACTTCAATGGATGTTTTTCTGCAAAACACAAACGAAAAGTAAGCAAAATCAGCTGAAGCAGAACGCCATTAATAGTTCGTCATGCAACTACGCAGTCAGAAAAACAATTGGCTGTATCAGTTCTCTTTATTCTGTGATAAATATACGATAATAACTCAATACTAACCTCTGGTTTTCTTAATTTGCACAATTACATATTTCTAAATTTCTAAACACAACCGGCACTCTTAAAACAAAGAACATAAGTGAAACTAACTTGCAATTAATGCATACTCATTATCCAAATGTGTACGCATTGTTCATAATCTATGCATAAATGGGCACAACTTATGAACAAGATACACACATATCAAAATGTTGGGTAAAATCTATGCACAAGTAATCATGAACAATAAGTGTTAATACTCGTTCATGCACAATGTTCATATATTGTGATCAATTGTGTTTAGTTTTCAAATAATTAAGCTACGAACAATGTTCACAAACTGTGCACATTTTTTGAGTACAATTTTAATAGATTGTGCAGAATTTATGATTATTAGGCATAATTTATGCGCAAAGTTGCATATTCAAAAATGTACCTAAACATTTTATAGCTAGGAACAGCTAGTGCATAAATAATGCACAACCGTTTTTTCCGTGTGCAATATATTACACTGGTTTACAGCCAAAAAATACCAAGAACACCACATGCCTAGATAAGTTAATTGGGACCTCCTGAACACGAAAATCGCTGTAATTTTTTTTCCTAAGTACCGTTTTTAGATAACGGTACTTTTGCGTTTTTCGGTGTATGGGCTCCCTTGTGGAGCCCAACCAAAAAGTCCGGTCGAAATAAATGGCATATCGTTAGAAAGGTAATCGAATGTCTTTTTCATCGATATGCCTTGTTTTTTAAAGACGTTAAAACTGATGGATTTAAAAAACACGGAATTTTATATGAGATGGTAATTTTATATGAGATGTAAAATGTTGGTAATTAAATATACTATTTGGTTAAGAAATAAAACATTCCAGATATTTAATATAACGTAGTAAAAAAACGAAATAAAAATGATAAATTTTTAAAAAAAACGTAAAAAATAAAAATGTTTGAACTTTTAGGTGCCAATACTCAGCCATTTCTTATCAGATAGAAATTTGAAGCATATCGATGGAAAAGGCATTTGATTACCTTTCTAACGATATGCCATTTATTTCGACCGGGCTTTTTGGTTGGGCTTTGAGTGGGACCATACACCGAAAAACGCAAAAGTACCGTTATCTAAAAAACGGTACTTAGGAAAAAAAAATTACAGCGATTTTCGTGTTCAGGAGGTCCCAATTAACTTATCTAGGCATGTGGTGTTCTTGGTATTTTTCCAAAATAAAAATTTGTAAAGCAGTGTTATGATCGGACTGCAAATGGCGACAAGATGTACAAAAACCGGTATCCAGAGGCGTGGCAAAGAATTTAATAAAATTGTTTTGGAATTTTTTCAACTAATCTTTTATCCTAGGGAATGACTGGCTCAACTTTTTTGCAGTTTGTATGCTCATTCCATTCATTAAGCCTACTGTGGACAATGGTATGGTCAATTTATTATGTATTATAATTGTGTATTGATTTCAAAAAATAATTTTTGAGACTTGTAAAATTCTTTGAAGAAATTTAGCAAGAAGTGCGAAAATCGGTTTTTTGAAGTTTTTTTAATAATAAAATATTTTATTTTTGCAATCCTTACCTTATACCTCAGATGTAAAGAATTCATTGATTCATATACCAATATGCTGCACAGACAGACCAAAAGCGGGAAACTTTAGTCCCTTCATTTTCAGGTCACTTTAAAAAATTAAGTCGATCGGTGTACAAAAAGGGTAGGTCTAGGGCAAATAGTTTTAGGTGGTACACACACCAGCACAAACGCATAATACCCTGTCTTCTATTGTGTTGTGGGTATAAAAATGGCTCTTCTTAGATAATTGTAGAAAAGAAAAGTCCGTCCTTTGTAAACTTACAAAAAATCGAGTTATGCCTTTTTCATATTAAGCCATCGAATTAAAGAACAACCTTGTGATGATAAAGTTTTTAAGCAGTACTTCTATTTGTATATTTGTGTTCAATAATTTATGTTTTAAGATGGTTTATTGAAATTATTTTCAAGCTGCAATAAAATCTAGCACAAACCACAAAATTTATATCAATTAATACTAAAAGTTTTAACAAATGTTCATAATATAACCAACATTATTTTACTTAAAAGTTTAAGTGTAAGCTAATTGTTACAATTATGGAAAGCCTTTAAGTATGATACTTTTAGGAAATCAGGAAAACATTTATTAACTAAATGTTATCACATCGTTTAGCGCCTACGAAAGTTTCGTTTGCGGCATCTTCTTAGGCATTTGTGAAACTCAATTTTATGAAAGAATGGCAACCATGTTTTTAAATCGAAACATTTTTGAATTTTGAGTTGTGCCTGTTTATGATTTAGTGTGCGATATGGGTGATTCCATTGTGTTGAACGTGACAGTCGTACGCTTCAAAAATGCAATAACGTTTTAAACAAAAAATATTTTTATATTTTCTTATCCCTTAAATTATAGCACTAAGGAGGGCGCGATTCTAGGTCAAAGATAATGACAAAAGAAGTAGCGGTTCGAACGTGAAAAAAACAGATGTAGTTTTTGTGGCCATGTATAAAAGGCGTAATTCAACGAAACCTGGCAGAATTTTTTAGTCAAACTACTTTCAGAATTTTACGTAGCAATGTAACATTAAAATTTCTTTGGTTTGATTCCAAAATCGTCTGTATTTTCTTTTTTTTAAGCCAAAATCTGGGTCGATACGTGACATTTCGAACGTGAATTTTTTCCGTAATAATTCAACTGAATAATGATTAAAATAAAATAAAAATTTACCGTTTATCCGAATAACATATTTCTCTTTGAACTCTTCCTTAGATTACAGACCATGTAAGAAAATTTTTTTGGAATAATTTTTATCAAATATCACCTCTTTTAAGGAAGATAAATATTAAAGAAAACACACAATAAAACATTCTCACAAATAAGAAATTACGTTTGCACAACTTTGCAGTCTGATTGTTCATCTAAGTGAACAAATTTATGAGTAAATTTATAAAATTAGTAAAATCTAAATATTTCTCTATAACAATATCGTAAAATAATCAGCTTTTAATAACTTTTAAATTTTCGGTCACGGTGGACCATTTGACGGAAATGCACATATCTGTAATACTCAAAAATATTTGAATTTTCGGATACAAGTCTGCACAAGATATGATTGTTAATAGTGATCGAATGATTATGGTAATGTCGATAATGTTAAATAATAGCTGACGGATGCTAATTTTTCTTTGGTGTCATATTTAAATTTTTAAAGTAAATGCTGAAACTTCCGTAGATTACAGAAGTTGATTTTGTATCGCGAGCGTCCACTTATTGGTTATCCAAAACAGAAATTATCATTGATTAGATTCATTAACGAATTTTTATGTTATGCTGTATTCGTCGACTGAGGTAATGGGTGATTTTTTAGCTATTACCTTTTTGGCAGCACTGATTTAAACAGCTGACGCACGTTTCGTGTTTTGTTTCACTGTCAAACATCTTCAGTTTGGTCTTTAATTTAACCATGAATCGTCTTACAAACGAACAACGCTTGCAAGTTATTGAATTTTATTATCAAAATGCGTGCTCTGTTAAGAAAGTTCATCGCGCGCTTCTTCCATTTTATGGTCAGTTTAATCGACCCACTGAAGCGGCTATTCGGGCTATTGTGGCTAATGGTGCTTTCTTTTCTAAAAAATAAGGATGCATTATAGTTGTGATATATATTTATTAGGTTACACGAACCCTTACAAAGTGATACATTTTACTAAACTACAATGGAACAAAATAATAGCTACGTTTTACACTCAACACTAATGTGTATTTAGCGTGTAAAATATTGAATGCAAAGTTTGTACTAAAAACGATATTCATCACGCTTGTAGCAATTTTAAACATTAACTTTTCTTACAATTCCAATAAGCGTTAACAGCACTGATTTTTAATAATTAATGTCAGCTATTGTTAAAAATTTTGCGACAAAAAAAAATATAATAAAAGTAAAACAAACGAAAAACAAAAAGTTTTTATATCCATCACAATATAACAAAAAATCACAATATAACGCAAATTGTCCGCAAACACAAGAAAAAAATATTTGCTTGCATAAAAAAGTACTTTACGCAGATGCAAAAAATGGTATTATCTCACACTCAGTTATAACTGCGGGTAAGAAATGGAACAAATTTGCCATTTATTGTTGCAACATGTTTAGAAAGGAAAACGACAACTTCTCACATTTTTGCATATATTTTTAGAATGGAACAAAAACCCGCACGAATGGTAGCATATATGGAACATTATTGTCAGAAAAGAAAACACCATTAATTTCGCACCAAATTTACATTCTTGGACATAAAACCACCAACACGCTTACGTAGAGTGCGAAGTGAAGAAAATATCGCAACTGTATCGGCCAGTGTTAATGATGACCATCAATTACACAGCCCGACAAAATTAAAAAATATTTTTGCTTCTTTGAATTTATCAACTGATTCTAGTTAATTTGGGTGCGCTGAATTCAAAACTGTAATCAGTTTGTCTCTATCAGCTCTAGTTTTCATGATACAACTTTATATACCCTCCACTTATGAGCTCCAATTACACCAATTACCCAAATTTGTTTTCCAACATTTTTTTTTTATCAAAATTTTTTGAGTGTTGGCCTGTGTTATCGATTCGTCGCCGTTCGCAGCAATTGGGCCTCTGTTACTCAACAACGTGGATGATATCCAACTTTGTTTTGCCCAAAATGCAAGAGCTTGACTTGCATGACATGTGGTTTCAAAAAGACGGTGCCACATGCCACACAGCACGCTTAACAATGGACTTATTGAGAGGCGAGTTCGGTGAACATTTTATTTCACGTTCGGGATCGGTCAATTGGCCGCTTAGATCGTGCGATTTAACGCCTTTAGACTATTTTTTGTGGGGCTATGTTAAAGCTCATGTCAATACACACATGCCCGCTTCAGTTGACGCATTGGAAGACAACATTCAAGCATTTATTCATGAGATACCGGACGATAGTTGGAAAAAGTATGCCAAAATTGGACTAAGCGGATGGACCATTTGAGGCGCAGTCACGGTCAACATTTGCATGAAATATTCTTCAAACATTAAATTATATGGACCGTGCTATCGATTCAAATAAAGATTTCATGAATTTTTCTGAATTTTATGTGTTTTTTTTAACTTTCCTATATCTCTTAAAAAATCACCAATTATATAGTAGATAAAATCCTGAAGCGTTCAGCTTGTTATTGACTTGAAACAGACAATGCCGCTAACTTTTCATGCATAACTCCCTTTGTTTGCGTCGTTGTTACGTGGATTTACGATTATTTGTTAACAAATTGCGGTTTAATACTGCTTCCGTGACATGATTAATCGATGAAAATGTCATTGTGACAATGTCGCATAAATACGTCACTAGAATATCGTACCAAGCTCCCCATATATCAGGGCTTACTTTCGAAGATTCTGCGTAGACAATATTTATAGTATTAATTGGAATATTTATAGTCAAACTAGCTGACCCGGCAAACGTTGTATTGCCTTCAAATTATATTTTCACTGCAAGTCTGGTTTCGTTGCAAAGTCATGGCGGATTGATATTTCGAAGAAGAATGAAAGGTGCACTTAATCGACATAGCAATAACAATAGTTCAAATACCGTTTACCGAAGCAGAAATAATGGATTTATTTATTTGTGGTAGCTGGGCCCGGACCGCGTTGCTGGCCTCAAATTTTTCTTTTATTTTGAACTGCCTCTCTAAGAAAATCAAAATCAGTGTTTTTAGTTATTATTATTTATAATAGAAAAAAAATGTTTTATACAAAAATTCAAAAATCAAAATTGTAATAACACACACAGTTTATGTTTTTTTTTATATTTTACTAGCATACACCCGCTACTTCGTTAGCGTCTCCTTTTTTATGCCAAAGTTTATTTTTCTAGGTTTTAACTTGTTTAAATTCTAGCATTTAACCCGCTACTTTAGAAGAACAAAAAAGCTTAAGAAAAATGTAAAATTTCCCGTATTTCCTTTTTTGGGTACTATATTTTCCCCCCATTAAAGTATCAAAAATTTCAGTATTGTAGTGGTAGCCCATAATTTAGTACGAATATGTCAATGAATAGAGGAAAATGTTTTGTAAAAAGAAGTACCAAAAATAGTTACGATTTTCAAAAAAGTACCAAACGTATAATAACGTATTTTTTTGATAAGTTTCGAATGTGGTATTAACTTTGTTTCTATGTTTATTGGTTCAAAATATAGCAAAAGAGTACTAAACTTCAGATTTTACCCGTTTACTCCCTAATAGGGCCGAATTTCAAAAAAGTACCAAACACCTGCCCGCTTATTTTTCTAAAGAACAACGAAAAGTATTACCTTTATATTGCATCGTTTTTATTTTCCCGTTTTTACCCCCTAAACATACGAATTTTGAAAAACCCCGGCTTAGTATATCGATTTTGGGGAGTGACCAATCGCTAGTCCAAATTTTAAGTTTCTAGGGTCAGCGGTTTGGGCTGGGCGATGATGAATGAGTCAGTCACTCACGCAACTCTTTTATATATGTAGATTGTTATTTCCTTTGCTATCATATTGAAACTTACTTCAATATAAAGTAAGGGCTCAGGTTACTAGGGGGTAAAACAAAATGTAAATGCATGTTTGTTCGCACCTTAAAATACAAAAAGATGTTATTATTCATTTTAATCACACTTTTTGCGGAGATATAGCATTGCAATGCATGCTCACATTAAAGTAGTTTCCCGATAATTCCTAATCGAAGGCATCGACTGCATTTGACGTATTAGAGTATAAAATAATAAAACGTGAGATAAAATTTATCTCAAACTGTTGTTCACTCAAGAATTTCTAAGACGGCTTAATCTCGATTCGTACTTTGCTTCTTTGCTTCTTACCTAAACACTTACCCCACAGAACCATAGATAATATTATTATTTTACTTACTCGTTACACATTTGTACTTTACTTTTGTTGTATTCTGCCCTTTGCTTACAGCTGAATTCTCAATTATAAGACACCAGCAGCATGCCCAATGTCGTTTCTATATAATTCTACTTTAAAAATTTAATGTAGTTGACTAAATAATTTAAAAAATTAGAATATGGGAATTATTGCTTTTTATTTTACTTTTTCAACATTATAAAATAATCTAAATTTTTCTCCTAGTGTCTACAAAAAACTTTTATAAACACACGCGAATGCACGCATATTGGTTTTCGAAAGTTATCCCTTTTAAGTAGTATCCGTACTTAAATTTTTGAGTACGACTCGTACTAAAGTAAAAAGAAAAAACTTAAATTTAGTATGAGTTTGCGGTATCATTTTCATTGTTGGGGTCTTATTTCATTTTTTAAATTTGGGCTTTTTTGCGTATGAAATTAAAAAAGCCCTTAACCCAAATTTATTCACTTAACTTAGGAACATATTTATATGGCACCGTGTTAGTTGCAAATTAGGAGATAATTTAACATTCATTTGTTTGAAGATGTCGTCCACGATATGTTATGGCATAATCTCTTCAATTGGTTCGCTAGCGACTATTTTCTTTACTATAGACTACCGCTACATTGTCGTTAACGATTTTGGGTATATTTCTTAAAAAAAAAGTCTTCTTCTCTTTATATGCGCTGAAGCCAACATGCCGTTAAGATTTTTCAATGTATCTTGCACCCATCGTCAATGTTGCCTTGCAGATATGGTCAACTGGGTACTTTAATATAAACCAATTCTATTGGCATATAAAAAAATAAAATGTTTTATTGGAAAATTTTACAAAAAAAAAAAAAAAATTTATTTTTTACATTTTCTTCCTACTCGATTTTGTTTAAAGAATAAGAATAAGTGCTTAAGGTCGTATTTAAATAAAAAAATTGTCTTTTATATGGTTGTCGATACATAAACAATTTATGTATTTATTTTTCTTTAATCTCTAGAGCTTAATGTATTTTTGTTTTTAGATTATTGTAACAAATAAAAAATGTGTTGGTGGTATATTGATTTTTCCCATTCCGGTTGTAACACATGAACATAATCATCGGAGACCCTGTAAAGTAATCATAGAATACTTGGAAAATTCTTAGATGACCTAGCCGAGTTTGTTCGACTGTCTCGACTGTCTGTTCGCGATAAAGCACGCAAATTGAACTGAAAAATTTATTTAAAAATTATTTTTAGATTACGTAAAAAAAGATATAATTCTGCAGTTTGTAAACGGCTAGTCCAATTTGAGTAAAATTTTATATTCGAGTTTAAGTTTGGACTTGCGGCCTATAAATAAGGATAACCGACAAAGGTGCCGAAAGTAAGGCACCACGGTTATGAGAAAGATTAATAACGATCCAGAATTCTTAATTTAAGTCCGACAAAAATAATTTGTTATCAATGAAATGTTATACATACTTACACAAATAAGTTAGCGATATTCATAGTCGATTTTGAAACTAGAATTTGCATTTTTTAACTCACCATGTTCTCGTATATTAGACTCAAATTTATCATGATTCTTTTGAAATATTTTATTTTGTGAAATGATAGCAAATAAACATTAAGATTCCAAAAAAAGGTAATCTGACCGAGCTAAAAAATTGGAGAGGTCCCACACTTTTAAACATGACAAACAAGATCATTGCTCACATAATAAACAAACGCATTTCTGCTACTATTGAGCCAGAACTTCGCAACGTACAATCTGGTTTCAGGAGAGGTAAATCTTGTATAGACCATATCAGCAGTCTTCGTATAATAGTAGAAGAATCAGTCGAGATGAGGTCTGCATTATATTTGCTTTTTATAGATTTTGAAAGGGCATTTGACACGTTACACCAACCGGCCATATGGCATGCTTTAAGATGAAAAGGGATTCCAGAACACCTGATCCAACTAACCAAATGTTTATACGATAACGCATCCTGTCGTGTATTACATGATGGACTTGTAAGCAATAAATTTCCAGTTGACAGAGGAATACGACAAGATTGCGTGCTCTCCCCACTTCTTTTTAACATCGTTCTAGATGTTGTAATGGAACAATCGATGAAAGGTGATCGTGGTATAGCTTTTGGGCTGCAGGGTAGACTGGATGATTTAGATTATGCCGACGACATATGTCTTCTGTCACATAACTTCAATAACATGCAAACCAAACTAAATATACTTGTTGAAGATGCATCCAGAGCTGGTCTTAAGATAAACATATCTAAGACAAAAACATTGCGTATTAACACCAACAACACCGAGCCTCTAAAAATGTTAGATCACCCACTACTTGATGTAGACAAGTTTTGCTATCTCGGTAGTATAATAACTACATCCGGTGGTAGCAAAGAAGATATATCTTACCGCATTGTCAAAGCAAATCAATCATTTAGCTCACTAATTAAAGTGTGGAAGTCCAATCGTATAACTCTTCGCACGAAAATAAAACTTTTTAATTCAAATGTAAAATTAGTTTTACTATATGGATGTGAAACATGGAACATAACAAGTGAAGACTCAAATGCACTCCAGGTTTTTGTTAACCGTTGTTTGCGAATAATTTTACGTGTTTTTTGGCCTACAACAATTTCAAATAATGATCTATGGCGAAAAACCCAACAAAATCAAATCATGTTAGATATCCGTTTGAAAAAGTTTAACTAGCTGGGTCATACCTTTAGAAAAAGCTATGACGACGTCACAAGAAAAGCTCTTGATTACCATCCCCAGGGCAGCCGACGTAGAGGAAGACCCGCAAATACATGGAGGCGCTAAATAGAAAATGAACTGCTTTCAGCCAGAACTTCATGGAGGGAAGCAAAAAGACTAGCCGAAGATAGAATTCAATGGAAAGCTTTTGTACTGGCCCTTTGTTCCAACTAGGAATCCCAGGAATTTATATATACATATATAGCAAACGTTTAACATTATTCAAAAACTCAACTGTTTTAATTGTCCCAGCTTGCCATCTCTTTCGACATATTTCTTGGTGTTCTGTACACAGTATGGAAAAATTAAAATGCCCACACATGCTGCTTGCATTAATCAATATTAAAACAAGTTAGAGTGCTATATTCGGCTGTGCCGAATCTTTGATACCCTCCACTGACAGTTCGAATATTTCAAGAGTGATATCTTTAAAATACTAGCGAACCCCTGCACACTTCGTAGTGCAAAAAAGAAAATAAGAAATCAATTCGAATTAATTTAAATCAGTGATAAATTGTTTTTATTGTAATGCCCTGTGCTACACAACATTTCTTGTTTCTTCATATTCGGCGTTTACTCCACAAATTCCTAATGATTGGCCTCGCGCTTTATTAATAGTAACCGCAAGCGCAAACCGAACAGGAAACTGATGTCGCCTTTGAATTTTCCAGTTAAAAACGTAGCTTCAATTACATAAGCCATCAACCTTTTAATACAAATCTTGTTCCATTAAACAAACGGGGTTGATTGATATTGCGAAGCATAATAATAGTAACTCCAACTTTCAATTGGAGATTATGCGAAGGCAATCGTGGTAAATCCAACGAATTCAAAAATTCTGTTGGATAAGTCACAACACCTTTTACATTGGTAACAGTTACCACAGACTTTTACGAAACCAATTCGCCAGGAATCTTTGATTGTATAGCCATATTTAATTCACTAACATCTTTGTTCTTTACCGCTAAAATTGCTCTGTCAGTCAACCATGTACGGCATGTATATTTTTGTGCTATGTTAGGGAACAATTCAATTCCTCTTTTGACTGTACGAAATGGAAAAAAACATGTGGCAATGTTATCAATCCAGTGTCATTAACAGGCACCATTCCCAATTTTCAGCAATTGCTTAGAGAACTTATCAGCAGATGGATCATTCTGGAACTGAACACGAACGTTAGTAGTGAGTTTCAATGTTTTTACAAATCTCCATAAGCATGAAAACTTTAAGCAAGCGTTTATTTCATCGGCAGCTGTCGATCTTTAAAATCAAGACACCATCAAACAAGTCTGAATTACGTCGAAGGTCTTTCATTGTTCTTTCCAATGCATTCATCCCAAATAATGATACCGCAACGATTCAATAATTTTGCCATTCAAGATGTTTTTAAAACGTTACATGTGGGAGTTTAACTTGGTAATTCAATGGCAATTTCAAAGCAGAATGTGCTGTGCGACCACTATCTAACAAATTGGCTACAATGCCAGAAGACGCCTTTCAGGTTCCCAAAATATAAACTTAAGTTTGCAAACTTTGTGCACGAAAAAATACATGTTTCGAAATCAAAGCAGTGTTCACCTTAATGGCTTTAACTTATGAAGATGTGATTAACAATACCTAAGTAGCTAAATTAAAGTAATGGTTTGACTAAAATCGAATTGTAACGAATTTAAAAACTAATTGTTTTTCAAAATATTAAGTCAAATTCGAAAAATTTCCATGCAAAAAAATCAGAGTATGAAAACAAAGAAAACATTTCGCAACCTTTGCAAAATGTACAAAACTATTCAAAATTTTTAAATTGTATTGTACACGAGCAAAAACAAAACAAAAACTTTTCAAGTGTCAAAGAGAGAAAACGAAACAATTGGTTTTCCACTCATCTGCATTATTTAATTTACCGTTACAATCGTACATCTGAGTACAAAACAGATAGAGAAACGTTTTTTTTTTTGAGTAATTGATTAAGCTCTTGTTTGGTTTTTGTAGTGGCATAACAAGAGTTACAATGCCTCGTCCAAAAAATGATTTGTTAGTTATTTTTTATTCTTTTTTCTTTGAATGACTTTTTATTTAATTTAATTTGTTTTTTTTTTTTAAATTACAATCGTAGTCAACATAAGCATTAATAAAAACAAAAAAAACCTAAAAACCTCTCTTTTTATTTCACTTAGAAACAATAGTAGTGAGTAAATCAATTACCAAACGTTTGTCAAACGTTTTTTCTCTGAATGTTTCAATATTGTTCTTACTCTTTTCTTTTCCAGCTGTGTACGTTTATATTAATGTACAATTGGCGCTCACGAGCAACAATAATACAAAACAAAATGGCAAAATCATTCTTATTGTTTTGGTTTTGTTTTACTCACCGCAAAGAACAAAACAAAACGAAAGCAAACGTTTCGGTTTGTTTGTTTTCGTACTCTGAAAAAAATACATGTTTTGGAATGAATGCAGTGTTCACTAAAATGGCTATAACTCATGGACCAATACATATTTGAAGACCGATGATACAAAAAAACCTTGGTATTCACGTCACCTTCCACGTGAACTTTGCACGGTTCACGCATTCCAGAGAACATCAATTACCAACACAATGCAACTTATTTTTATATATTCATAGATCTATTTATTATTAATTTATCTTTATAATAACAGACATCAGCATTAAAATTGGTTGCGGTTTAGACATGCTTATATTAAATTACTGACCGACTATCAGAACTAGCTTGAGTAAATTATTATGATATCATGAACAGTTTAAGCCGAACTTGAATTATTTTCAGGATGGGGATTTATATTGGAGCCATGGTAGGTTATGACCCAATCATCCCAAAATTCTGCAGAGTGATTTCTGGTATTAAAAAACATAAATTTGAATAAATTTCAATACAGCGTTGAAATTAGCTCAAGCGTTTACAGTAAATTTCAGAAGAATAATGGACCGTATAAAACAAAATTGCTTGAAATTTTTTTGTGGCCATATGAAGCTAAGTTGGAAAATTTTTTACCGCAATATCTATATCTGCTACGGTTTTAGGCGTGTTTAATTAATTCACCATAATGGGCTTAATATGAAGCCTATAGTAAATTATGGAACGAAGATCACAACATTTTTAGTGTAATTTTTAGTCATGTAAAACTGTGAAGTATTCAATTTTATTCTAATAGCATTATTTATTCCGGTTTTGTCGTACTAAACTGTTTTCTGGGAGGAGGGCTTATATTTGGGCCTAGGGGAAATTATAGACCGATCATCCAAAATTTTACAGTGTGATTTCCAGTAGAATAAAATGAATTTTTTCAAACGCTTTTATCATTCCATGTATTTTTCCACCGTTTATGTTAGTTGTTGTAACAAAATTATCAATTTTTTATGGTTGTGGTTCCACATTTTGATTCATAGTTCTTATCCTTCTAAGCCGATTTCGCTGGATTTCAGTCGCAAACAGCTTAGGATAACTTGAAGCAATTTGACAATAAGTTTGTTATTTCTTTTGAGTTTTGCGAAAGTGAGCGTGTTTTCAACAGACGGACATGGCTAAATCGACTTAAAATTACTCAAGGAGACAGAACATATACAGGGTGGCTCAGAAAGACCGAAGTGGTGTGAATTCCTTATAACTTTTTTATTATAATTTTTGTTTTCTTTCAGTATTTTGTAAAGAAGACTTGGACAATTTATAATGGAGCAATACACAACTGAACAACGTGCCCAAATCGTTGAAATTTACTTTTCAAATCAACGGTCCATTGTGTTGACTCAGCGTGCATACCGTCGTCAATTTAATGCGCGGGTTGCACCCTCTCAGTCAACAATAAACCGTCTGGTTGCAAATTTTCGACAACAAGGAGCAGTAAGGAACCCTCCTGGTTCCGGCAGACTACGAACTATCCACACGTTTGACAATATTCAAGTGGTACAGGAGAGTATTCGGGAGGATCCAGAAACATCAACCAGGAGACGTTCGACACAACTTGGCCTTTAAAGAGGGTCGCTGCAGCGAATTTTGCATACCATGAGAATGTTTCCATACAAAATTCAACTTGTCCAAGAATTAAAACCGACAGATTACCAGCAACGACTTGGCTATGCAATTTATTTCCAGCAAATAGCACAAGAGAATCCTAATTTTATTCATAACTTAGTTATGAGTGACAAAGCCCATTTCCAATTAAGTGGGTTCGTTAGCAAGCAAAACTGTAGGATATGGGCTACGGAAAACCCGAGAGTACTTCATCAACGACAATTACACCCAGTTAAGTTAAGAAAGGATCATTGGCCAATATTTTTTTGAAAATGAACGAGGTGTCGCCATTTCCATCAATGGTGATCGATATCGGGCGATGTTGGAAAATTTTGTAAGGCCAGCCGTGGAAAACCATCCGCAAATATGGTTCCGACAGGATGGAGCCACAGCGCACACTGCGAGGGCCACAATGGCTCTTTTACGCGACATCTTTAGTGAAAGAATAATTTCGCGTAGAAGCAATTTTAATTGGCCTCCGCGTTCCCCGGATTTAACCGCTCCAGACTGTTTCCTTTGGGGTTATTTAAAAGGGAAAGTTTATGTTAATAAGCCTAGGACTATTGAGGAATTAAAAACCAATATTCGAGACGAAATTAACAACATAACACTAGAAGTTTTGCGAAAGGTCATGGAAAATGTGTTAGAAAGAGCACATTTTTGCGAAGCAGAAAATGGCCACCACTTGCGGGATATCATTTTTAATAACTAATCTAAAAATATTCCCTATAAATTAACTGTATTTAAAAAACAAAAAATTAAAAAAATAGGTCTTAAATAAAAAGTTATAAGGAATTCACACCACTTCGGTCTTTCTGGCCACCCTGTACTTATACTTTATGGGGTCTGAGATGAATAATAAAAAAGTTTCACACGGAATGACAAACTTAGTTTACCCTTTTCACAACTACTTGTTGTGGAGGGTATAAAAAAACGCATTAGATTTCAAAAATCATAAAAACATATTGTGTTCTATTAGTGCTGTGTTTCTGTTTTCAAAAACAAACCGCTAATTCAATTAAAAATATTATTAAATTTCAACAATGAAATATATTGTTGTTTATCCGACATGCACACAAACATCTAGTAAAAAATAAAAATGACCTAATAAAATATTCACAATATCTTGCGTAATAAAATGGCGTGCAGTTTTATTTATGAAATCTGAAAAATTATAATGTTTTTGATATTCAAAATGAAGCATAAATGGGAAATGAGAGAAAGTAAAGAAAGTATTTACAATAAATTTTTTTGAGATTGAACTACTAGAGCAAAATAAGTTTGATATTCTTTTAAGCAGTTTTCGAAAACAAACACTTATGTCCAATTTTCGGGATAGTATTTAAATCAATATTAAGTTAATTTTCATAACAAACTTAAATCGTATTTAAACAGATTGGTTTTTTGAGTTTTATTTGAAAATTCTTATTTAATTAAGATAAAAGTATGGTAGCACTACTAAATACAAACAAAAATATATAAAAAAGTGTATTTATTTACAAGGTGGTCTGAAAAAACAGCTGACTGTTAATGCTTTGCCCGTTGTTGTTGTATTCTTGTGATATTGAGGCCACCTTGCTAAAATATTGCAACGGAAACTTAAGTTGAAATTAAGTGTACCACACCGGTGACTTAAGTTTCACTTAAGTTTTTAGTGAAGAAGAGAATTTTGTATTTAAAACGATTTTAAAAATTAATGTGTTTTAATATTAATCCTGAAAATTGGCCATTGGGCTCCTATTTTGAGTTACATTCGATAAACGATTTTCGCTGGCTATCGAACATCGACTATCGAATGTTAATTTGGTATTATGAGTTGGCAACACTTTCGAAGGTGCAATTATATGTAAATATTTGTAATTTTTTTTGCGTTCGTATACCAAATACCATATTCATTATCAGTTTTGTTCATTTTATACAAGTCCAACGTCGTAAACAGCAATTGGAAACGCTCATATTCCTTATGGAACAAAATTCTTTTATGCCCAATTGATTTGCAGCAAAGTTCAGCATGTAAAAAAGTGGGATGAAACCCCAATGAAGCTAAGTTATTTGAAAACAACCATAATTCCGCCGTGGTCACGTTTAACGTTAATTTTATTTTTTAAATTTGTAAACAAAAATTTTTTATTTTAAATGGCAGCTGATCGAAAATGTACTGCTGTGAATTAACAAAATCACAATAGTCAATTTTTATCGAATGCGCGCCATAATACCAAATGAAAATTCGTGCGATCAGCTAATTCTACTACTGTCGAAAATCAAATATAGTTCATAATAGGCACCTTAATATCGCCGCTTAGTGTTTGGTTCGGTAGATTTGTAGAAAACACAAACGCTAAACGTTTCCCTGTTTGTGATCTTTCGAACACAACAAAAAAATACTGTTTTTATCCAGCTCAACAAAAGATGAGAACATTTAATTCCGTTCTTTTTTTTAACCACATACTTCATTGTGTTCGGTTCCGCTCATTAATGTTCGTCGCTTTTGGCTGGTAAAAAACCAAACATTTCTTACAAAAACAAAATACACATTTTTTAACGAAGAACAGAACACTATATAACGTTCGGCTCTTTCTTGAAAATAGTTCCGTACGTTATCAAGGGTTGTGTTTGTCTACACAATCACTAAAAAAATAGATATGGCTAATTAATCTACACTGAAAAAATTTTCTTCACAGATCCAATGAAATTTACATTAAAATTCAACCTATGTAACCTATCATTGGATTAATGAAATGTTTCATAAAATCAATGAAAATTTTGCATTAGTTTAATGACAAACGTTTATTGTATCCATTTTTTCAATGAGGATTCATAAAATCAATGAAAATTTTGTCATTGATTTTATTAATCCTTCATTATTCCAATGAAAGGTTACATAGGTGGAATTTTAATGTAAATTTCATTGGATCTGTGAAGAAAATTTGTTCAGTGTATTGTTTATTTTCGTGCTAAACTTGGCTATACCGAATCTTTGATACCCTCCATCTATAGTAAGATTATTTCAGCAATCTAATAACAAATATCGTCTTGTTTGGTGTAAAGTTTATAAAATATCAAATTAAAAAAAAAATTTATTTTTTTTACAGCTTCTTCATTTATTATTGCCGTAAGAAATCTAACGTTTCCTTTGAAAAAAAAAAACTAAAAATAAAGTTTTTGTCAAAATATTATTCACACTGTAAAGTAAAAGTCCGAGCTTAACAAGAAACACCCAAAAGTTTTTTTTACAAACTATGATTGAATAATATTTCTAAATGGATTTTTCTACAAAACTTAAAATTTTGTCAATATATTTATTCAAAGATAATGTGTTTAGGGAAGAACAGAGAACAAGCTTTAATATACCATATTTTAAGTAACTCCATCATATAAAATTTTAAATTTATTAAGGTTAAAAAAATTATATTTTGGAAAATAAACCGAAAATTAAATTGATTTAAGTAAAACTAAGATTAAATCAATCTCAAAATGCGCTTCATTCAAGTTTTAAAAAGTTGATTTTATCCCGAATTCGTACTTAAAAAATCCAAAAATGAAATTACAAAAAAAATTATTATGATTTATTTACTTTTCCGTTTTACACCTTACAGAATGATAAAACACCAACATCATGCCCGATATAGTTTTTACTTTAGAAATCTTTTCCACATATTAAACCAAAAATATAAACTAAATGAGAAGCAAGAGTTCAAATTATCTTTTAAGCCCTTCGTGGTACCAATGAGTCAGGCCAGACCTTTTTTCAATGTGTATAGAAAATCAAAACATGTGTAATGGCGTTTTCTTTTCTAAAAAAAGTGTTGCATAAGTGTTACATGTGACTTGGCAACATTTTAAAATACTCACCTAACTTTTTAGAAGTGTTTCGTATTTTACGTTAACAAAAGAACACAAAGTTCGGCATTATACAATAAAGTACAATTAGCGCAAGGTAAATTCAATTACAGGTGGAGGCAAGACTACAACAATCCAAAGCCAACAGAAACAACAGATGTTTTTTGTATTGCATTGTTAGTGTTTACGGCTCGAAACCTGCCACCATCTTGTACTGAATTCGTCTTAAAATAGTGCTGAACTCATGCCCTTTAATTAAAATGAGTGTTGAACATGTAGCATTTTTTTTTAATTCTAAAGCTGCGATCGGCAACCTATACTATTACATTTTGCGATTGTTTGCGTTGTATGAATTTTACATATGTTTTTGTTAATGTTGTAAAATTCTCTTCAATGTGTGTGCACACGTACGAAATAAAAGAGTAAAAAAGAGAATAATAGAGAGAAGAGAAAACGCGGCGCCTTGATTTTGCCGATCGCAGTTCTAAAGGGAACATCATCAGAAAAGAACGATTTACTCTTTTAAAATAACACATGTTTTTCAGAACAGAACATTAAAAAATGTAAAAGGCAGAATAAATGCAGAATTTTACTCAGAAAAGAAAACGCTACAAGCCGGAGGGTAAAGCACGACGAAAAGTTTTATCTTGTTTTTTACATGACTTAAGAATTTTTTACTTATTTCAAGATCTCATTCTTACTTGAATTTTTGAGTACGACTCGTACTTGTGCTATCGTTAAAGTCATTGTCGACCAATACTAACATTTATAAGGAAGTTATGGCATCAGAAACTATTTTCGGAGGTGGCATTTGTTGTAGTCAAATATGGACCGATTCCAATGAAATTAAATAAAATGATTTTTCTTTGCGCACAAAGTTTACATGGACAGCCAACTATCTAGTCGGACGGACATCATTAGATTGACTGAGAAAATGATTTTGAGCATTTAAATTCAATTATCTTAAAGACGAATTAAAGTATTTTAAATACAATTCAATTTTTTAAATGAAAAAAGATGGAATAAATTTCATGCATTACAAAAAAGTTATTACAATTTTTTAATTTAGCAAAATTCATCAGCCACCCTACAAAAAATATGTTTTCGTGGCTAATATAAATGCTTTGGTACCAAGACCATGATTTTGGCAAGAAAAAATAGTTATTTGTCTATAACGCGTTTATTTATGCACCGATTTTGTTAATGTTTACTATCAGTATCCTACTTTATTTATTTCAGGCGAAAAAGAAAAATAAAGTTCATAGTTTATAAGAATAGGTAAAAATTTGAGATTTATGGGTAAACATTAGAGGAAATCGTATTTTTGTACGAATATCTCAGCCATTTGTGGGCCGATATACATATGTAGCTAAATTTCAGGCCCCCATACTCCTTCTTTTCCCGCTTGGGAGGTTCTTTTTAGCCTGTTATGTCTCACTCTGTAAAGGTATATTGAATCAAATCACATGTATTTTCTGCAACCAAAGTCAGTTTTGCGGTTGTTTTGTTTGGTATGGGTGTTCACATAAGAACTATAATGTTCTGTTGTCGTATAAGTTAAAAAAAACTGTTTGTCTCTCGTTGGTGTGGGATCAGCCTAAACAAATATTCAGGAAATTTTAAATATAATGTTAAGATAAATGCCATTTCATTTAAAAATCCAAAATATCCACTTTTAAGGTTTTTTGCTGCCTAAGCACTTATGTACATACATATGGGGGATTTCATGTTAAGTTACCCAATTTTTAAATCGATGTCTTCCAATAGGTAATAAGTTACATGGATGAGAAAGAACACCATCCCATGGGACTTCATCGTTTTTTGAAAAATTTCTAAACAATAATACTTTTCATTGCATCAGGTGTGAACACAAACTGTCATGTTACATTAGATTTTTTGACAGTCGCAACAAAACTCATTAGATTTCTATCTCACAAAGTATTATAAAATATGTAAGACTTGTGAGATAGTGTAAACTAGGCTTTAATAAACGTTTGTTAAATTTAGTATTCGTTGATGAATACGGGGGTTAGTTTCAACCCATTTTTTTCTTCAAAAGTGGATGGATACACTGACATCTTTCACAAAATTAACGAAAACTTAGGTTTTACTTTTGAACTTAAAAAAATTTTTAATAGACTATATAATTAACATCGTAGTGAGTAGTTTAAGCTTCTAATTATTTAGTTTGTTTAAATGCATTTTTAAATAACATTTTTATACGCATACAATTGCTCACCAGTGTTCTACACATAATAATTTTGATTTGTTGCAGACGGTATGAATAAAAAAAATATATTTGAAGGTTGATATAAAACAGTAAAAAAAACACTGTTAATGATCTGAATATGTCAACAAATGTCCAAACAATTAAATGACAATTTGCAAAAAAAAAAACACAAACGTAAATAAAACGAAAAGTATAAACTCGATGGAATAAAACACATGCAAATGAAAAAATGTCCAACAGAATAAAACAAAAATACATATTGAAATGTGTATCTATGAATTTTTTTGTAAAAATTTTAGTTCTAGTACAGAAATTTAATTAAGCTTTTTAGGTTGGAACTTTAAAACTCATATAATTTTTCTGTGTATTTCACTAATATTGTTACATAAAATATGTTCCTTACCAGGGCAAGTTCGAAATGCTTTTTCCATGAAAATAAATATTTTCAAGTTTTTCCCAAAAATATATACATATATGGGGGATTTCATGTAAAGTCCATTTGGATAGTAGTTTAGACGCAACAAGATCGGTTAAAAATGTTTCTGAGTTAAGCCAAGTACTCTGTTCAAATTTATGAAAAATGTTGAGCAACATTTATTATTTCACACGAAAATTTTGACATGTATCAATGTTACCTATCATGCGAGTTTGTACAATTTGACGTTTTTATTCCTGCAAAGTATGCAACATTGTTTTGCGTATGTAAACAAATCCCACATGTATGTGCCGGTTCACACATGTCAAGTTTGACTCGTCAAGTCTTGAGTTTTTAGGAGAGAGGGGAAAAGAAATGGCATTCTCTTTTCCCTTCTCTCCTAAAAGATCAAGACTTGAAGAGTCAAACTTGACTTGTGTAAACCAGCACTATTTTACAAAAAATAATTTATTTTAATAAAAAAGAAAGTTAATATGGATAAAAAACTGTTATCGGTTGTGTTATTTTAATTTTAATATTTTATTTAATAATCAGTTCATACTTTTTTGCTTTTGCTTAAAATTCCACGTGAAATAAGTGCAGCTTACATTATTTCGCAGTTGTAAAAAAATGTTGCCAGAAACATTTCGGAACTTTTTTACAAAATGAACAGAGTACAACTCTATCAACATTATTTCATTGATATTCCGCACAAGTTTTTTTCATATGCGTTTTGACAGCATTTCACGGGAAATGTTTAACAGAGTACTAGGCTTTAGAAAGGGCCAAAGTTTGACATTTTGGCCAAACAGGTGTTCTTTCTCATTCATTTAACCTTTTACCTATCGGTGTTAGTAAAATTTGTCCAAAGTAGCTTCGATAAATACTTTAAAGGAAAAGACATAAGCATTCTTTTAATTAAAAAAAAAAAAAAACATTCAGGATAAAAAAAAATTAAAAAAAAAAACAAAAACATTTTTTTTCAAAAGTTTGATCAAATAGCTATCGAAGCTACTTGGGACAAATTTTGCTAACACCAATAGGTCATAAGTAACATGGATGAGAAAGAACACCTGTATGGCGAAAATGTCAAACTTTGACCCTGTCTAACTCAGAAACTTTTTGACTGATCTTGTTGAAAATTTGCGTCTAAACTATCCAATAGGACAAACCTTGGTGCAAATTTCATCTAACTCGGAAGACATCGATTTAAAAATTGGGTCGCTTGACATGAAATTCCCCATATGGGCATTTCCTGGGGTCACGAACGTACGTTCGTACGCTTTTGATGTACAAATAATATAGAAAACTAAACTTTTCCTAGCATTTCTTTTTTCGATTCGACAGCATTTGGGTAGCTCTATGTTAAGTGCAAAAGATGGATTTCGCCGAGTTTAAGTTTTCATAATAATAGTTATAAACGTGTGGTCACGAACGTACGCAAAATATAAGTCAACTTCGGCTGACAGTAGTGAAATGTAAAAATCTGCGTAATGAAACAGAATTTTCAAAAGTGATTAACTTATTTTAAAAGTGTATTAATGTAGGTCTCCATCCAGTTTTTACAAAATAAAATATCTCTCTTGGTTTTTGTTAAACTGGCTTATTTACCGGTCGCGAATGTACGGGTCGCGAACGTACGATTTTTCCATATGTTTTTTATTATTATCACCACGCATTTTCGCATAAATATCTTAAAATTTCCTAAACAAAAAACTAAATAATCCTTTTACAATTGATTGTAATGGAGAGATTATGAAGAAAGAGTGTAAACATAACATATTTCTTGCTTGTAAAATAGGTATATAAAAATTTCTTTAAAAGTAGAAAATACAGAAAAATATAAAATTTTCCAGTTTCCAGCCCAATTTCCTCATGTAAAACAGCTGATACCGTGTTCAGATATACCTTTTTTTATTGAGTCAATATTCGGTTAATTGACATAATTATCTTTCTGTTCACATATACACAATTTAGCTAACTCAATTTATATTACTACCACATACAACATTCAACGTAAACAAAAATGTACATGTATAAGAAAATGTAAACAACTTTCGACATCTTTAAGGAATAAGCATCTGGTTTTTGCCAAATGGATGGGCCTTTTTTTTTTTTTTTTTGTTGTAATTTCAATTGCCAAATGTCAAAACACTGTTCAGTTAGTTGTGTTTTGCTTAATAAACACACTTGTTACAGTGTCGCATTTTAATTTTACTCAATATTTATAACAATTTCGTACTAATTGAGCAATAACTAAATTGCAATTTTGTATGGATAATTGAGCTCAATAATGGCATTTATTGCGTAAAACTCAATTAAGGTGCATATCTGAACACGGTTTGAGATATGCTACGAAACCATTCTTTTATAAGAACAATGACTTTTTTATAATAAAAAACAATAAAAGACGATGATAATCAACATTTTATTTTTTCATCCTGGTAGACCTTTCTGGGGAAATGCCCATATATATTTATGTATGTACTTAGTGTGTCCCAAAAAAAATTTTTTTTTGTTTTTATGGGTGCTCAAGAATAATTTAAAAAATAAACAAAAATAATTTTTTTTCACATTTTTTGGAAGAGGTTTTTTTTGCCAAAAATCGGACTTGCCGGTCTATTTTTAGAGATTTCTTCATAACTTTTCCAAAAACTACGATTTTCTTCATATTTTAGATAATGATTTTAAAACAAAATATCGAAGCTTTTTTTCTGTGTTCAAACACTTTAAATTTTTGAAATAAAATTATGTACACGACATTATAATTTAACATAATTTTTCCATAAATTTTGTAAATTTGTATGAAAATGAAGCAATCTAACAACGCAGTTTGAAAGTCCAATTAATTATTAGAAAACAATATTTTTGAATTTGATGTCACCGATCCAGAGTTATACCAGTTTTAAGCCAACAAAAAAAAAAAAAAAAAAATTTACTCAAACGTTTTATTTTGTTTTGTTTAAAAATCATTTCATTTGTTTCATTGAAGTAAGTGTTTGCCAAAGCCACACCTCGTTCTGTCACATCATTTACCTTTTGTAAATGTTGAACTTTGTTCTTTGAGTCTTGAAATAACTTGTTTTAGAAATAAATCCTTAAACCATTTTATTTTTTAGTTTGTCTTCTATTTCAATTTATCACTTTGTTTATACATAGTTATATATACCCTTTTATCTTCGGTGAAGGATATTAAAACTAACAAATAAAAAAAAAAAACAAATTATGTTGACATAAAGCGAAAGGTTTTGTAAGTGTACCAAGTAATCCGCGGTAGTACCACAGTACCAACAAGGTCCAAAATTTACCAAAAAAATGCACAATTGTGCCATGATTTCTATCCGTGACATATCGAGCCCTAATAGCAAAAATGATGTAACCAACGACATTTTAGATTTTTGTTTTTTGATGAAAATCGATAATTTATGATCATTTGCATCATTTCTAAAAATCCCATATCTCTGGAAAGTACCGTTACGAAATAAGAGCAAAATCAATTTCAAACCAAACCCTAGACCAAAAATATTTTAAAAAAACCTTCTCCTGTAAAATTTTAGTTTTTTGGTTACATAATTTTTGCTATAAGGGCTCGATATGTATATCAACACCTCACAATTTCAATTGTTGAATTAATCCCCGTATTATCAATTTATTGTATTAAATATTTGCATATATTGTTGTACAAAGGCTTTTAAATAAAGTTTTTTGCACTACATAACCCATTTCTACATTGGATTATTAAGGAACAATTTTTTCGTACTAAATAATTTTTGGTTACACAGTTTGTTACCTGCTAATAATAAACGCAAACTATCTATTATTTTATATATGCAATAGCTTATGCATTAAAGTTATAATTGGCAGCGGTGTCAAAATGAGAAACTTATTTAACATTATGTTAATCCAAATACTTTGTGACACCTTTATGCATTAGTCCCATGTTAAAGCAAAATCTTAATACATACATACATTTATATTCATAGAGTATACAATGTGTATACATAACAAATTAATCTTAATATTTGTTTTCTTCTTCAGTTTTTGTATAATTTTATTAAGTCTTTTAAGATGAACTTTTAACGACATCATTTAAACATTTTCTTGTGGAACAAAGTTAAAAATTCGTAGAAACTTTTAATAAAATGTTCTAAAGAAACTTAAAAATGTTGTTGTTTTTTAACACACCACCAAAAAGATAAAGATACTTATATTGAATTTGTCACTTAGTTTGTAACACATCGAGATAAAGATCGGAGTTTATATTTTCCGGATATTTGTGAAATATCAATATGGGGTTAGTTAGGAAAAATTTTGCGTAAATACTTTCTATATAAGTAGATAAATTCCTAATGAAAATAGGTCGAATGGCACCTTGTTTAAACTTGGCGCGATTGATGTCATTCAAAACGGTCCCCATTTAAAATGTCCGTACGATAAAAGTTATGTGAAAATTTTTTAATAAAACAAAAATACGCTATCTAATTTTGTAAATAAAAGCACTGTATTATATGTCCAATCTTATGTCAAAGTTTTGTTTATGCTTATTAAAAGTCCACGTTTTGTGTTGTCATAAGTGTGTTTTATTAAAGTTTCTGATAATTTTAATTAAAAAAAAAAAGATATTGACCATAATTAAATAAAAATTGGCTCAAAATTAAATTAAATCTTCACGTTCCGCGCACGATTTGATTTTTGTTAAACATATTTTTGACGTCAGCTGGCACTTATTTCCATTTGCATTATAGCGTTGTATTTGTTGCCGTAGCGCTGTCAACTGCATTATTTCACCATGAGAAAAAGAATAGCCATCGACTACAATAAATAAAGTCTTACATGACTTCGAACAACACGGCATAGTTTTGTAAAGACCGGCTTATATTTGACCGAAGGCATTCTTTCACAGAGCTTTTTGGTTCGCTACATTCTCACCTCTTTTTAGTATACCAAACAACTTAGGATCACGTTTTAAATCGATCTTATGACGTTAGTTTCTCAGCCCGGTTGGTTGTGCATACATACGTGTTAATTGTCATAAGGTCGAAGCCTTTTAAAAATGTTATATTAATATCGGCGAAGGTAAGACATTTAAGACCACTTTCCTCTTCTGTTTATCAACCGAGCTAAACAAAAAATACATAATTTGAAAGGTATTTACTTATAGAAGTGCACAATATATACCTTTTAAATTCTGGGGTAATAAAAAGAGTAAATACTCAATTATGGATAACTAAAATAGGTACAAAAAAATTGTATGAGTTGTGGTTTCTGCTCCATTTTTTAAATTCGGCTCTTTTGTGAAGTAACCTGTATTTTGGAACTTCTTTAAAAACCAATAAATCATTCATTTATATTTACATATTAACCCTTAAATGCCCAAAGTCACCGATTTTCTCCAAAAAAAAATATAAATTTTGTCAAAATTTAAATAGAAAATAACTGCGTTTTTACTTTTTTTTAAAAAATTTTTTTGTTAAAGTTATTTATAAAAAACTGGTTGTATCTTTAAAGATACACTGTGCATTTACCCAGTCATTAAGATTCCTATACAGACATACCAAAATAAAAGATTTTGTTTAGAAATTTTATTAAAATAATATATTTCAAAAAGTTTAAAAAGTATTTAAAATACACTGAAAATAACATTTAAAAATAAATTGAGAAAAATAATTAAAAATAAATTAAAAATAAGTAGATGTAATTCAAATAATAAATACTTATACATTTGGAAAATTCATTGAGGACAATTCTGAACAAAATTCTTAGAAAATTTCTTCCGGGAAACCATTTCAAAAAACAGCAAACATGTAATGGGGAAAACAATTAAAATTCTAATTGGAAAAGGAAGAAATTTCACGCGGAATTTTATTCATAATTGCCCTGATTGCACTTGTTTTATGAATTATGATAGTTATAAAAACAATTTTGTTCTCCAGTTAAACATAAATTCACTTTGCATTTCGTACAGTACATCCTGGTTTGTCCAGCGCAGTTCGGAAATTTGCATCGTCCCTTCTTATCAATTGCTGTCCAATGATCAATCTTATCCAATCTAGTGTCCTTAGGAGGTGGAGTATGAGAATTTGGTTTGAAGCGTTTTTCATAGATTTCTGCCTCAATACGTGGTCGTCCACGAACAGAAGCTTGTGTCGAGTTCAGTGTGAATAAAGTCTCAGCTATTTCTAATTTAAAATCGATTAAGCGCTTGGGTTTGAACCCGGGTCGATCTTTATGTATTCTTTTGTATAATAACCAAGCATTGACCACCGTCATATCCAAAAGATGATAGAAAACTCTATTTGTCCATTTTCGGCTTTTTATTGTTATCTTGTGCCGGCTCATCGCGCTGTCCATCAAATCGACACCACCCATGTGTGCATTATAGTCCTTTATAATTTGAGGACATGGAATCATTTTGACAGTTTTTTCTTTTTTGTCATATCTTTTTACCGTTAGAGATTGTGCCGATTTATTTCCAACACTATCAGATATAGGTTTAGCACCCACATATGTTGAAACTAAATTCACAATCTTGTTGTCTTTCCACGAGAGTGAAGTTACATCAATTCCATATATGTTGCATATGAATTCATGACTAGTACTGCGTTCAAACTTTTGCATGGTTTTTTCATCAGGGAGCTTGCAATTTTTTATTCGGTTTCGTCGAATGGTACCAACCGAAAGTATGCCTTGTGTCCGCAAATACACCACCAATGGTACGGTAGTGTAATAATTGTCAAAGTAAATTACATAATTTTGAAACCTCGGTACTTCTCTTAGTAACCGAATCACAATATTGGCAGAAGGTTGAAGATCTGGTTCAGCTGAAGCTGGTGTTTCTGGTGCTCCATTATAAATTTCAAACTTATAAGCATACCCAGTTGTATCGCATAGAACGAACAATTTGAATCCCCATTTTTTTGGTTTATTGGGCAAGTACTGCTTCATGTAGCTTTTAATTTTGGTGGAACATATTTGCTCATCAACACAGAGTCGATTTAGTTTGGGCACACTTCCAAAAAGTTGCATTCAGAGTGTCAATAATAGGTCTGATTAAATAAAGACGGTCTCGATTTGTATCCTCACTAGATGGCTGGTTATTTTTATCATTGAAATGAATGAATTCCCGTATCTTTTCAAAGCGCCGCACAGTCATTTGATTTTTTATTACATTTACGGAGTGATTTGGTTTTTCAGACCAATAATCTCTAATATTTGGAAGGTTGTGGTAAGTCATGTAAAAAACTATTCCAATATATTTCCGTAATTTGGGTATATCAAATCGAAATGTCTCATCAAGTCCAGCATATTTTATGGCTTCGTCAACTATATGTTGTTCCAAAGTTTCAGGAAACAAAAATCTCCAAACTTGATAAGGTGTATCCAAAGACATTATGTTTTGTGGCAAACTACTATCACCTCTAAACCTTACCTTCTCGAATTCGGAAGACTTACAATTTATTTCTACATCTCGAAATTGTAGTGGAAAATTATTCCAAGTGTTAGTAAGTCTGGAAGGAATATTCCCGGATAAATAACATGCCTCAGAATCAATCTGTTCGATATTGCTTGCATTTAAATCAATCATATCTCCCGGATCAGTGTCATCATTGATCATGTCGAGAAAGAAATCTTGAACAGATGTATTGAGATCGATTTCGTTCGGATTTTCACACTCATTTGCATCTGCAATTATCTCCATATGTGTGGCCTTTACAGTACTATCTCCCGCCTCTTCTTCGTCTTCCCCATTAAAATCATCGCTATCTCCTCCAATGCTGTCGTCACTATCGTCACCTACACCTTCGCTATTACAAAGTATTTCTCGTATGTCATCAGCAGTCATCATAATTCGACCAACTCTTATCGAACTCGCCATAACTCAAAAAGTGATCTTATATATTAAATTATGTAAAAATACTAGTTATATTACATAAAAATTGTAATTAAGACAATACACATTCATAAAGATTTATTACTATGCTCCAGACAAGTCAACTTCTTCATGCAAAGAGTAAAATATAAATGAAAACGAAAAACAATGCAGTACAAATAGTATGCATAACGTAAATCAAGAATATACGTGGAATGCACAATGTATCTTTAAAGATACAACCAATAAAAGTGTAACAGCTTAAAGCTCGATTATTAGATTTTTTCCAACCCAATTTATTTCACTACAGAAGACATTTTGAAACCCCTTAGGATTTTTTTTAATCAAAAAGTATTACTTGTTTTTAAAAAAATTACATTAAAAAAAGTAAATTTAGCAAATTTTGGAAAAATATATTTTTTTACTTTGAGTGCAATTTTTGTTTTTTCTCTTGTAGATATAAGTACACTATATTTTTTTCTGAATAACAGGAATGTTCTGAACAAAATGAAACCAGTTTTATGAAAATTGAGCCAAAACTGTGACCTCAGGAATTTTTTCAATGGTTGTATCTTTAAAGATACACCAGGCATTTAAGGGTTAAATTATGGGCTCCCACTACACTGATATAAAAGAGCGTCATAACGCTGACATATTTTGATATCAGTACTATGACAAGTGTTTTCGTTTTTGACCCCATGACACTTTACATCATGGTGGTGTCAACCTTATCATCACTTGGCCAAAGTGTCATCAGGATCAAAATGAAATTATGTCATCAATGGCATGACGCATCGGCATCACAGAAATGACGAACATATCCTCAGTGCGATGATGCAGTAACTTCGGAGAAAGGGCACATTAGCATCAATTTAATGACAATTTGTCATTAAGTCAAAGTAAGAGAATATTATTATTTACTTACCCGTTACATATGTTTGTTTCACGTTTGTTGCATTACGACCTTTGCTAACAGCAGAACTCATAATAATAAGACACCAGCACCATGCCCCATATGGTTTTCGTAATCATTCTACTTTAAAAATTTTATCTATTTAACTAAATTACTTAAAAAAATAGAATATAGGAATTTTTGTTCTTAAAATATATTGTAATCATGAAAATAATGTTAATGTTAATATACCAAATGTGCCATCGAATTGATGACACAATAGTCATAAAATAGATGACACGTAAAAAATTACAAAATTGTACGAAGACGTTAGTCATTGGATTGATGTTATTGTTTGCATCATTGATGTCATTTGTAGTAACATTGATGTCACAATTCTGATGTTATGGCATCATCAATATGAAAATGCATTTTTCTATCAGTGTACAGTATTGAAATTTTTGATACTTTAATGTTGAGAAAAAAAAGTATCATAAAAGTAGAAATACGAAAAACTATTTTGCTTACGTTTACTGTACGGTGCTGCATGTGATACATTTTGAATTTTTTATAATATCTATTTAACTTAAAAACATAAAATTATAGGTACTTGAGTGAAAAAGAAACTATAAGATGTTGGTACATTTTTGTTTTTCAGCTGGAAGTTTATGAATTTTCGTTATATTAGACCTAGAAGGATGAGAATCTATAAGACGGAACTTTTTGGTACCTTTTCGTTCTTTAACTGGTACTTATTGAATTTCCATTAGTATTGGCCCTAAAAACATAAAATTTAAGTGCAGGTTCTTGACTGACAATTTTGGTACTTTTTTTTTCTTCAACTGAGTAAATGGGAATCTGTAAGAGGGATATTTTTGAAACTTTTTCGATCTTTAATTGGTACTTCTTAAACTTCCGTTAGTATTGGACCTAGAAATATAATATTCAACATGCAGAGTCCAGAGTGAATGAGAATCTGTAAGAGGGATCTGTTTGGTACCTTTTCGTTGTTTCACTGGTACTTATTGAATTTTCGTTAAAATTTCACTTGCAAGGGCCTGAGTGAATGAGAATCTGTAAGAGGGATGTTTTTGGTACTTGTTCGTTCTTAACTGGTACTTTTTGAATTTTAATAAATAGTAAACCTAGAAAGATGAAATTCAACATGCAGAGCCCAGAGTGATTTAGAAACTTTAATAGGAGACCTTTTGGATTTATTTTTGTTTTTAATTTGTACTTTCTAATTTTGTTTATATTATTATACTTACAAAATTAATTTAAACATTCACGAATTTGAGTGGAAGATAGCATATGGGCCGTAGGCTGGTCCCTCGCCAAATCGATCCACTAAGACGAAAAAAAAACAAACGCTCGAAACATGTTAATTCATTTATACGTAGAGGTATGTTTTCTTCATATTTGCATAGCTGGACAAATACTAGTTAATTAAGTTCGGCTTAAAACTATTTTAATTCAACCCTAATTCCTTCACAAAATTTCATTGGAATCTGCTTATATTTATCTCTAATAAAAATATTACTCCCGAAAATAGATTTCAATAATAACTTGTCACAAAATGTAATTTAAAAACCATAAATTTCATAGTATAGGTATAGGCCATAAGTCCCGTCCTTAAAATCACTTTGAAATTCAACTTCAACTTTTTTGTTGAAGGGTCCACGATTGCCGATTAGGCCACCCAAATTTTAGAGAGTATGCATATATTTCATTTGCCCCACTAAACGGGCATTTTGCACTTTCCACCAAAAAATAAACTATCTTCACTATAAACCCTTTTGGCACCGCACCATAACTTTCCAATATGGCGTTTTTGGTAAAAAAAAAATCCGCTTACCAATTTTCTGTTCAATTTTGACCCATAAATATTGCCTATCATTCAACGGCTGTTGCTAAAAATTTTATAGCGATAATTAAAACTGTTTGTAAAACCAATAGCAACACTCGCCAGTTTTTATATGTCAAAAATGTATTGCTTCAAAGTATGAACTCACCATATAAAATGAAAGCCATCCGTAAGCGCGATGGTAAGCGAAACTCTTACATTTCTCTCTTACAAAGCTGCTGCGTTTGAAACTCAATTTTTTTATTGGTTTGAAAATAAAACAAAAAGTTTTCAGAGAATTATCTAAATATTTTTTATTACTATAGAAGGATTTATGACAATTATATCTGAAACAAAATATCGACCAAATGTTGGCCACGGCTTCAGTAGCATTCCTTTATCCTATGGTTTATATTTTTAATGACTCTGAGACATAATTGAGGTTCGATGTCGTTAATGTGCCGAATTATCTCATCCTTTAGCTCTAGAATTGTTCTTGGCTTATTGACGTCCACTTTTTCTTTTTAATAGTCCCAAAGAAAGAAGTCCAACGGTGTTAAATCACATGATCGTGGCGACCAATTAACATCGCAACGACGCACAGAGGAGTATTTGGCCTGAAAAGCTGGCCAAAATTATTAAACGTGTTTTTTGAATTAAAAATTTTAGTTTTTTGATACACACAGAAAACAAATTGGTTGGGAAACGGTTGCAGTAATAATATATTGATCAAGTAACATGATTTATTATTGCAACTATTAAAAATGTATAGTTCTAACTGATTTTTAATTCTCTTGATTATAAAAATGATGTTCCAACTGAAATATGATTCCTTCAATTCTTTTATTAGTTATGATAACTAATTTAATTAAGTTCTAAAAATTAGAACAAATGGTTAGAATCACAACTGAATTTAATATATGGCAATACTGAATATTGGTCATTGCAATCAATAATTTGCTTTCGTCAATAAATTTTGTAATATAAATGATTATTCATTTATTGCAGCTAATTATTGATTGTTGAAATAGATTCAATTCGAGTACAACAAATGAAAATATAATTATTCGGAATTCACAACCAAAAAATAGTTAAAAGCCCCAATTGCTTACTTAATTTTCTGTCAAAACATTTGATAGATTAAATTAATTTTTAATTTTATATTTAAAAAATATATTTGCGGTCAAAAATGGAAAATAGGTATGAACATACACACGTACATACATATGTATGTATGAATGTATGTATTATTTTTTATACCCTGCAAATTATATTGAACTTTTTGATCCATTTTGATCCTGGACTGGTCCAATGTAGTGCAAGTATGGACCATGTCATTATTAAAAATAGTTTGCAGTGAAACGACGTGTCTTCGTTTTTTAACGACATGTTTTCGTTTTTTAACGACATGTTTTCGTTTTGAAACGATTTCAAAGCTAATCCTCTGGAGTATTCCATGGAGTAGTTTTAAGACTTCCCCTTTGTAATGCAAGCTGGGTTATGTGGTCCTGCCCTGGGACATCGTAATGTAAAATAACCCATTTTTTCCATTCATTGAGATTACCTTTGGACAAGTCCTTGCCCCTTATGGGCTACATTTGACCGGTAAAAAAAAAGAAATGATAACGACAATCAAATCTCTTGTTATAAGCACAATTTTGTTTCTAATAATCATACTAGCAACTAACAATATCTGTTGTTATGACTGATAGTGTACTAAAATTCAAATGTTGCTATCAAAAATATTATTCTAAGCAACGAATTTTTCAGTAATTGGAACCGAATTGTGTGATAGTACATGCAACCGACGAAATTCGATTGGCGCCAAATTCGGTTGTGATCACGAATCTGTTTTCTTTGTGAAGTTTTAGGTGTAGTATGATATAAAAAGTCTAGTGGCAGATTTTGAAAAAATTACACTGCGCAACAAAAAAATGTTTCTCTACCATAGAAATAAAAGTATGTGGACTATATGGATTTTGATGCCCTTAATTCAAATCTGTTTTCCGTTTTTCTCAAGTACGTAAGAATTTTCTTTTAAAGGCGTGGCATACTTCACCCCCTAAATCGTTGGGTTGCCTTATATATTTTGCCATAACTTGAAAACGTGTTTTCCAATTTTAATAGCAGGAGGATCAGAAGATGCACTGCTTAAACTAACCATACACATTTATTTTATATCTATTACTATTTTGGAGTTATTAATGGCGAAAAATAAAATTTACATGCAAAATGCATCAAATTTTTTGTTTTCAAAAGGCAATAAAAAAATTTAAGAACCAAAAAGTTTAAACTTTTAAGATTTTTCTAAAAGCCACATTCCTAAGGAATAAAAGTTGGTATAAATCGCAAAACTCAATTAACAAATGTTGATGTTAATTCGTACGATATAATCGTAAGTGCTTATTTCTTTCCTCGGCAGCTTCTTCTGACAATTGTCCAATTGGCAAGATTGCTTGCTTTATAACACTACCGCCATGAATAAGAATCTTGTGCATCGTAGGACTCATGGGGTGCCAGTTCTAAAGTTTAACATATATTTCGGCAGTTTTATATGCATATTCATCAAATTTCTCAATATTAATTCGGTGTCCGCTTTTTTAACAAATAATGTTTTGTAGAGCAGGTATATAAAAATATATTTTATGGGGATGTGTGGGACATTCCCTTAAAACTATTATGGATAATTAAGAATTTTTGCAATTTATAAATACATATAGGCAGGTGTTAATATTGTGAAGTGTTAAAAGTGATGTGAATAACAGTTGAAATCAATAATTCAAAATACATTAAAGTTTATGACGAAATAAAGGTATAACAAAAAGTGCCCGATGAGCAAAAATAGAAGAAATGTGAAAATTTAAAAAAATCGTCAAAAATAATGGCGCAAACTTGCGCACACTTTTTTTTGGTTTCTAAAATTAGAGATTCCAAATTTTATTGTGGTATCAAACATAATTCGTAGACATGCTAACCTGACTTTTAAAAACCTCTTCTTTTCCTTTGTTTTTGCAAAAAAAAGTGTATAATTTGTTTTTTTTTAGCTTTTGAACGAATTGTTTCAACACGAATATTCAACATATGTTAATTTTTTTTTTTCTTTTTAAATAATTTTTGATCAAACCTTTCAGCGAAAAAAATAATCTTTGTTAAACCTTTATTCGTTTAGCCGCAAAAAAAATGTCATATAAACATCCAGAAACCCAAAAAAAACATTTAAATCTCATATAATTTTCTTCACTTTCCTGACTTTAGCAGGGTCTCGGAGCTACAAACCGCAACTAAAAGTCTTCAAAATTTACAATATAATGTAAAATATTGTTGTCTGTCGAACTGCTTACTTAGTTCTTAAGATTTCTTAAAATTCAGTTTTGCCTTTTTGGCCAGCTTTTCAGGCCAAATACTCCTCTGTGCGACGTAAGATAACGCGGCCATTGAGTTTCTCGCACATCATTCTGTTGGAACCACATATCGTCCAAGTCCAAATCCTTAATATCTGGCCACAAAAAGCAAGTTATCATCGCAAGATAGCGAACACCATTTACGGTAACTGCTTGGCCGACCTCATTTTCGAAGAAGCATGGTTCGATGACCCCGCCAGCCCACAAACTGCATCAGCGAGTCACTATTTGTGGTTGCATCGGCTTTTCAACAATCACTCGGGGATTCTAATTTGCCCAAGCGCGGCAATATTGCTCGTTAACAAATCCAATTAGATGAAAGTGTGACTCATGAAGTGCACGAAATGCATTTTAACAATCTAAACGCGCTGCTCAATTGTGTACCTCCCCATGGTTGAATTTGTCAAACACTGAACCAAAGAAATATCAAATTAAGTTGGGCAAAAAACTTAACGTCAAGTCAAGCTGTGAAGTAAAACTAACATCATTACATTATGGTTGGAACATCCTCTATAATAAGTTTTAATTATTTTATAAGGTAAAATGTGTAGTTTATACGAATAACCCCATTATATATGTAGGTATATCGCTTAATAATATAGCGACCAACACATCACATACCAGTTTATTAAATGCTTATAAGCTTTGCTATAAGGTATTTGAAATTTATCATCCACTGAATAAATCTTTACAAAACTGGACACAAATATAGAGATCAACCAAACCTTGTGTCTTGTTTTCTGTTCATTGTTAAATTTGATAATGGTAGTAGGTATTAACTATTCGGCACGGTTCACTTGTTTATTTATACTTGATTTTCATCTACTTTTTACATGTTTATTCTCGTTTATTATTTTCCTTTTTTTGTTATGAAAATGCAGCAGGGGATAATTAATAAAGTTCATGAATTTATTTGAGTGACATTCATTATGAAGTAGTAACTAGAAGTTGAAAAGGATAATAAATAACAAACAAACAAGGTAGAGAGTGTAGTTAGGCACGCCCAACCATATGATATTGTACCATTGACAAGTCCTCATATGGGACCTGTCGGCAATTATGGAACTGTGTACATTAGACCGACTCAAGTTGTATGGAGTTGAAAAAAGTGATTTTGTTACCCCTCTAAAAATAAAGCTTGATATGTTTTATGATGATTCCTAATATATTTTGGTTTTAGCGTTGACGATCCGTGAGCAGGACCATTTTGTGTCCACTTTGATGGTGTATACTAACACTTCTGTTAGATTTTAGTGTCCCAAACAGATCACAAAGCTGGAGGTCCACACGATGAGTTTTACGCGTTTGATACTTACCTTTTTACAAAAAGCACTCTACGCTTGTGCTCCGTAGCTAATTAATAAACTTTTATACTGATTCTCATTTTTTAACAGATATGACTTTTTCGCAATAATGAATTCCAGGAATCAAAGAAAATTTATTAATCGTTGAAGTGAAAAATTTTAGGAAATTAGGAACTATAAATACCAGCACACATACATTCATACATAAAACCTTATGCAAATGAGTTAGAGAATAACTTTTTTTTTGTCTGTGTGCATTCATTAATTTCAATAAAATGTATGGTCAAGGTATTTTTTTCTAAAATAGAAAGTAAAGCACAACATATTCCTGTTAGCTTTATTTCATAAGCAAGAATAAATGACCAAAAGCTTACTCTTATATCGATAGCTGGTTATTAAATTTATATAGTAAAAATAATTAGAAATTGGGAATTATTTCCTTGTGAAGGTTACTTTATATTATTATAAACTAACGAATAGAACTATTACAAAAAAGTTTTACAAAATACATAACTGAAATTTAACTCATAGAATAAATTCGAAAAATGAAAAAATGTTTATAATAATATAGTAAAAATATATATAAAATTAAAATAATTTTTAAGAATTGTTAATATTATTTACTAAACACTTTTAGTAATACTAATATGAAGCTGTTTTACACTTTTCCAATTTATTCATCGTTCGTCTGCGTAAGAAATAAAAATAAACCTATCGCAGAGTTCGTTACGCAAGACGAATTTCGGTGTAGGCAATGACTACGAATATTCGTTGCCAATAATTCATCGTTCGTTCCAGTTGTGTTTTTAGCATAGCTGTTAGGTACTGATTAGTAATCGTAATAATTACTTATAAGATTACTTTTTTTCAAGGGTAAGGTAATGATTACGATTACTTTTGGTTATGCATGATTACTAATTGATTACGATTACAAGTAAACAAAAAATAATCAGAAGTACCGGCGATTACTACAAAATAATCAAAATGTAATCCGATTATTTTCAACAATTATTTTTGATTCTTTTTGATTGCGTTAAAAAATTGCGTATTCATTCGTACAATAATTTTTTTTTTTTTCAAAAATGTACTGGCGAGCACTTAATCCATATCCAAATTTGACTGTACATAGTTATTTATTACCAAACAAAAAATATAATCAAATTGATTGGTTATTTAATAACATGATACTTAAGACTAATAAATCAGCACAAGTTAAACTCTCTTTTTGGCTTAAAATGTGTTTAAACCAGCAAATCTATAATTCAGTAAATATTTAATGTCTATAAACGAATAAAATTGGGCGTTTAAACCAGTGTTCGAAAATAAACAGTACATTATTTAACGTTCGGCTCACACACCCAAGAACGATATCTATTTTTTAGTGATTGTGTAGACATACACAACCCTTAATACCGTTCGTAACTATTTTCAAGAAACATTATATAATGTTCGGTTCTTCGTTAAAAAACAGAACAATTGTAGTGATACTGTAGACAAACATTATATTTTAATGTTCTATAATGTTTTTTTCGTGTGTGTATTTTGTTTTTGTAAAAAATTTTTGTTTTTTTTTACCAGCCAAGAGGGACGAACATTAGCTAGCCGAACCGAACACATTCAAGTTTGTGGATTTTCAAAAAAAAAACCGGACGGAATTAAATGTTCACATCTTTTGTTGAGTTTTATAAAAACAGTAATATTTTTGTGTTCGAAAGATGACTAACAGGGAAACGTTATTTTTTAATGATTTTCTACCAGGGACCGTAACGGTTATAAGTGATATCAAAAAAGTTATTTTTTAACAGTTATTTTAAGAATTAAAAAAAACTCAATCTTTAACAGTTATTTTTCAACGTAAAAATAAAAGGTGGAATAAACTCTTAAAAATGGAGTTTTATTTTGCCATCAAAAAATACAACTCATTTAGGAGTTTTATTTTTTCCGTCTAAAATAAAGCTCATTTTTGGAGTTTTATTTTTTCCGTCTAAAATAAAACTCATTTTATGAGTTTTATTTTTTCCGTCTAAAATAAAAATCATTTTAGGAGTTTTATTTTTTCCGTCTAAAAAAAAAATCATTTTAGTTTAATTTTTTCCGTCTCGTTTGAGATTAATTTTTTTCGTCAGAAACAATTTTGCATATTAATACAATTTATTTTGCACTAAGTTCATTGCAAAAATCTGATTTTTTTCAATTAATTAATTTGTTTTTGACATTTAAAAATATTTTCAAGCAAATAAATTTTCAATTATCAAACACCAGCAGATTGGTCCGCTATATTTTCGTTAATTTGGCAACTTTTGTTTCTTTTTGGAATTTAGTTATGTTTTACTCATAGTGAAATAAGTACAAGGTATGTTAACTGCGGAGAGTTGTCATAATATATGCTTGTTGTAATATTATGGGTTTTAAAATTGAGAATAAATTTTATAATGACTATTCCTTGTATTTATTCTGCCATGGTTTTAATTATGATGCAGTTAGGGGGTGGGCTTACGAGGCCAGCTGTTTGCAGTGTTTCTCTTCGTGGTGTGTCGTTTGGTGTCTCTTAATTTTTGTTTATTTATATTTTTTGTAAAGTCATTTTGATATTTGCAATATGCCTGTTGTTTTTATACGGTAGATACGTTCCAAAGGATACCATGTAAAAAAAATCATGTAAAAAAGACACCTTGAATATACATGTGTACGTGTGTATATGATATTTCTTTTTAATTTTAACCACGTTCAAATATCAATGGGAAATAAAGGCCCCTATTACTGAGTTGAGTTGTAATTTCTTAATTTTTGTGTAATGGTTTACAACTTTGCTATATTGCAGTGAACTAAAACATAACAAAAATTACAACTGATCACAACCAGTTGTCTTAATAACAACTCAACTGACGTAATAGTGGCCAAAATATAAAAAAGTGCTACTAAGAACCCTTTAATATAAATGTAAAAAATACCGTGTTAAAACAGGATTGGGTGTACTTTGTGTAAGTGTTTTTTTTTTATTGTTCGTGTTTATCTCATTAAGTAGTATTGCTTAACGTATGGTCACATATAGCAAAAATTTGACGAATAAAGCGTAACAAACAGACAAACTTAGTTTAACCCAGCGCTTAATAAAGCCAAGAACGCCTCGAGCTTTATTAACAGTTAATGTAATATGAGAAACAAAGTTTAATTTAGGATCCAGTAAGACTCCAATATCAAGAAACGAATCAACCAACTCCAGTTGATGACCACCAAAAGCATAATTAACAGCAATACAGTTATTTCTATAAAAACGCAAGCTTTTGCATGATTACACCATAAAAAGAAGTTATTAAGATCCGATTGAAGATAAAAATGATCCGAAAAAAAATCCCTAGAAAAGGGGAAATCCCCTACTGTTGGCATCACTGAATGTGGGTGTATTCTTTCAAATAACAAACAAAAGTCCGACGATTTTCACCGATCGCTTAAAAAGGTCACAAACATTGCAGTGCAGGTTTGTGATAAAATCTGCTGCATACATCCAGGCTTGAACATTTTTTTGCACTTATCAATTATAATTCTCCACAAATTTATTTTTACCGGCAAAACAGTTGATTATAAAGAAAAACGTTATATGAACGGATTAAAGAAATTGTAATTCTAAATTTTTTTGAGTTTGTTTTAGCAAAATCGGACAAGTGGTTCTCGAGTTATGAATTTTTTTAACGAAATTCATATTTAGATAAGTCTGCTGTAAGTGCTAATTTAAGCAAAAAAATCACCTAAAATAATGCTAAGTTCACGTATAACATTAAGAAATCGGCAGTGGGGTAGGATTTGGTAAAAATTATTGCATTAATGATCATTGAAATCTATATTTTTTAATATAAAAATGAAATTATAAATCTAAGACTAGACTATTCCGTTAAAAAAAAAATCATTTGAAAAATTTTTGGTTGGAGGACCGTTTCTGGGATTTGCCAATTTTGCGTTTTAAAATTATCAACGCCACAATATATGCAGCGTTTTAAATTTAAAAATTCAGTATACATTTCTATAGAAAACAACAACAAAATTATTCAATATTTTCGGTTTTGTTTTTGCTTTCAATATAATTTTTGGCGTTGCGTTTGCGTTTTACCAAATTAGGGCCTTAGGTATGATGAGTTGGTGATTTTTTCTAAAAGCGGATAAGTAGAAAAAAAATCTTTTGCACGTTAGCTCCAGACGTTCCAAGGATGCCACGGAAAGATTTAGTCTATAGAGGGAGGGCCAATCACGGCACAACATCAGCCTGAGAAAATAGAGTTCGTGAAAAAATGATTTTTTGGTCTTAAGCAGCTGTTATTTCAAGAAAGAACTGCACTAAAATTCATTTCTTTGTTTTTTATTTTTTATTGTTTGTTTTTCTATTTTATAAAATAAATTGTTTACGCTTATATTTCATATATTAGGCCTACTATTATTTTAGGCAGAGCTTCTACCGCAGCCGGGTACCTTTGGGCGCAATTAAGGGTGTTAAGGCCAAGCTACAAAAATATTTTTAGGTGAACGGCTGAAAAAATGCAAATATTTTTTAAGAGTAAGTAAATCTCAAGAAGTTTCAGATATGAAGATTATCAATTTTAATAATAAAATTTGGTTAAAAACGCCAAAGGTACCCAGGTACCTCAGTGCGCCTATAATTGTTAATACGTACTAATGTGTGTTTTTGGATATTATATTATTTAATATATTTATTTTAATTTATGTTTTTTCGCAAAATTCAAACTATGGGCGATAATCTAGAAATAAAACAAATCCCTGCTCTTAACCCTCTTTTGTACTTTTTCTCTTTTTTTTGTACAGCTTGTATTAGCATCATGAAAATAGTTGTTGTACTTGTTACACATAAAAAAATATCTCAAGAAAATTTTTAACAACACCGTTTGTTAAAAATAAAATTTAAGGTCAACAAACTTTTTGTTTGATTCAATGAAAAAATTTATCAAATTTACACTTTGAAAAATAGCACTCAATAAAACATATTTAATAATGAAATAATTAAATATTTCTACATATTCATTAAAAAAAAAAATATTTAAATCAAAGTGAATACAGTATTTTTACAACTATTTTCCAATTGTAAATTCTCATTCGCTTTACAGTTTTTTTGCCAATGTCTTTGGAAAAGGGTTTCCTGATGAACTGGCCTAAGCAACCAGCGAAATGCACATAGGAACATGCATATCCCCCCTAAATAAATTTGAGTGTATTTATTTAAAAAATAAATAAATAATGATTCGATAAACATTTTGTTTGATTTATTCAACATTTCCAACAGTTTATTTTAACAAATCACGTAAAAATGTTGTTGTAAAAAATTATTTTGGGCAACAACTTTTTTTGTACATTCAATAAACTTGGTTGTTGGCTAAAAACTCAATAACTATACCTACACACTTTTTTATCAATACCGCAAAAATCGTCATCGCAGAAAATTCAAAATTTTTTTCTTTATCAGGTATGCGATTTTCGTATTCAAATATGAAAATAATTTTTTTCTGTGTAAGAAATAACCATTTTTGATATTTGTGCAGGATAAATTTGCTGTATTAAAAATAAAAAATCGTGTAAATTCAGGTTATTTTCACATCCCTCGATTTAAACAAAAACCAAAAAAAATCGTGTAAAAGTGAAATCGTGCAAAAAAAAGTATCGTATAAGTCGAGGGATAGGTGTACCAATAAAAATAGGAAGTTTTAACTGCTGTTTAAAGCGGCCCATACACTTGCAATATTATTGTATATGGCCATATTAGTTCCATTTTGTCCTATATTATGCAATTAGTCGCACAATGTTTTCATTCATTCAATAAAAAGGTGAACATTACCTATAGGAATTACATAAACAACATTGTACAATGTTGCCAACACATTCTACTTTCTTTTCGTTGTGCAATAAAAAGTCTTTTGATTGTTGCCAATATATTGTGCCATCATCGAATATCACATACACATTGGCGATATAATTGTACAGTACGAAAAATTGAACAATTCTGTTGCAAGTGTATGAGCCGCTTAACCTAAAAAACTAGCTATACATAAAATCAATAAAATCTTTAAATTATTTACTTAAATTAAGTATGTCCCCATCAATTTTATATGTACAAAATCCAATTCATCCAATTTTTTATTTTTTCAAAAGAGGAAGAAAGAAATTTACAACATTGAATCAAGTACGAATACATTAAATTTAATGCAGTTCTTCTCGACGTCGCTGCAGCTACGAGTATTTTAAAGTTTTCTTCAGCTGAAATATTTCAATGATAACTGTTCCAAACTCAATCAGACTTTTGATTTCCCAGTGATACATTTTGTAACCTACACCATGAAAGTTGAGAAGGGTTTTAAGCGTTTGTGCTTATGTTTGTAACATATAGAAATATTTTTTTTTTCTAACCACATTCGTCCGGCCAGCTAATCAAAAACCAATATTTCTATGTTCGTTATATGCTTGTACTTATATGTGCATGACAAGCCTATCGAGCCCTTACCGCAAAAAAAAGCTTAAGCGACATCATTTTTAATTTTCGTTTTTTTTTTTTTAATAAATGACTTTACTGGCAACACTTGCATCATCTCCAAAAATGTCATGGTCACATAAGGTACCGTTACGATTTTATAGCAAAAACAATTTTATCTCAAGCGACAACCTTCATACAAAATTTTTATGAAATAAAACAAAAAAAAACCTTTTCCTGTACAATGTTGTTTTTGTCGCTTAAGCTTTATTTGCGGTTATGGCTTACTATAAAACCCTCCCCACCTATGGTGGTGTAGGGAATAAATAATTGATAATTCCCATACCTGCTTATAACCATAAAATTTGGTTAGGTTTAATAAGCAGCTGTCAAACTCAATGACGTCTTAGTTGAGTCGCTTTGTGAAAGCCTGGAACAGTGAGCAGTGTTAGATCGAAACTACACATTGTGCTCCTTGTGAAAAAAAAAATAAAATTTTTCTAAAACAACATTAAACATATTTGTTTCATGCAACGTGCCACACCAATATTTTAATCCAATTTTTGGATACTTTAGTTCTAATATGTTCGCTATCGAATGGCATTAAAATCTTTGACATCGGCGAAAACAAAAAATTGGATTTTTGGCCGATGAAATTAAAATTTCAGCCAAAGTGCGCCGCTGGATATAAAAATGTATCTTATTCCTACCTTGGAAGAAACATCTCTGCAGAGCAGTTTTGGTTTCCGAAAATGCCTTATCCGAATATCCCTTAAACCAGAACATCGACAGAGAAATTTTCCAACGTTGCTTAATAATGTTTCGAGATATCCTTCATTCTGCAGTTAACTTTGATGCAATGTCAGCTTTGCTATTCATAAGTACAAGTGCTTAAAAATACGATAATACAATAACCAGTTAGCTATTCGCTTTATGCATGACGCTTGTCGTCCGGCAGCAGTCATGAAACCTTAATTTTCAGTTTTTTAATGAAAAGTCCCCAGCTAAGGCAGTAAAGCGCCTATTTTAAAACCATCTGTATAGACCATACTGGTAGATTAAGAAGACCGCGATTCGTCTGGCAGTGCCTCCTCATTCAAAGACTTAGTTGAAAATAGTGCAACGAAAAAGTTTTCAGAAAAAGGTTACAGAAAAACGGAAAGTGATATTGCGGTGACCATTTCGTGTCGAACGATTACTGACAGATATAAGACCAATCTTAGAGCACACAACTAGCTGTCCATAGAAAAATTAACGTTCACAACAGCCGACCCTAGACCTAACCGCAAGTCCCCAAGATAGTTTGCTGTCGAAAATAAGGCCCAGGTAATAGACATTATCTTAGATTTTCAGATCCGTTCCATTCAGTTCCATTGTCAGTGGATTAATTCCGTATCCACAAAAGATACTCCATTACCATACATTGGGACACAATATTTAAGTGTTTACCCATGATGGCAACGGGGGACTTATGGAAAAGTGAAGCGTTCACAAGTCACTTACTTTTTCACAAAACCTCACCCAACCTCTCCCACTGTCCTTCACGATGGCAATAGCCACATCATCCGCATACGCAACAGCTTAAATGCTCCTGTTGTCAAATTTAATCAACAGAGTGTTTTTAGTAAAGCATGTTTCGCAGTAACATGGATACCTTCTTCAGATGTAACCCTATATACCAGTCATTGAAAATTGGAGCCCCAATTGTTTAATAGATTGTAGCCCGACTGAAGTTCTGCTATGCAGAAAAGCTTTATTTAGCGAAGCCGGTTTTTGTTATATCATAGAGGAGAAAATCCTTTCGCACGGCCGTAGGTCGCTAATGCAGTGAAGTTGTAGTTAGCGGTTCTAGATTTTGAAATGCGGGATTTTAAGTTTCAAGTATATGATACCAGACTAAATAAGAATGAATGTTTAAAACATGTTTGTAAAATTATTAAATAAAAGTTTGGAAATTCAATTTTCCATAATTTTTTAGGCATAATTCTTCGATATAATTTCCAATTTTATTTTTTGGGACATTTTTCGTGTACGTACAATGTGTACAAACATGCGTTGGAAGATCTGGCTTAAGGTTATTTGCTGGCAGCCTTTTTCAATACTCACAAGTGCTGTAGGGTACCATATAGCCGCGCCATACTTTCTTTCTTGTTTAATGTGCACTATTGATTTTTTCTAACAATTTTACACAATGAATTTCCTTATTGTGTTTGCCATTGCAAATAGTTTTTTAATAATATATTCAAGACTTTCGTTAGTAGTGGAAATAGTAAACAAAAAAAAAATATTCTTTACATTTTAAATTGGCAAAATATTTCTCTTGTAAATATTAAAAAGGTACTCTAAATAGAATTAAAAGTATTGCTCTTCAAGTTTCTTTTATGCTTTTTTTAAAGCTAAATTGGAAATTTAATCATAAAAATTTTGTTTAATGAAAAGTTTTGATAATTTAAAAGAAATAATTCGATGCAATTATAAATGATTTTAATTAAAGGAAAAAGATTAAATGATTCAATGGACTTTAATTCGATTAAAAATGTTGAAGAAAAAAAATTCACCTATTGAAAACAAGTAAGAGTATTCGATTGTGCCAAATCTTAAATAATCTTCACCTTGGTCTGTTAAAAGCTTATTTCTTAAAGTTATTCACTTAGTTACAGACAAAAATTACATTTTAGCAGATTTTTAATATTTTTGTTAAAGAACGTTTAGTTTACAAACGATTCGACTTTAAAGTTTTTAATAAAAAATCGGCAATAAAACTAATTTTTAATGTAAAATATAAGTTTTCAAAAGAAACGGTTATTTAGTTTTTAATACAGTGCCCATGTTCTGTAACTCTCGCGTCCAGAAAGTTTTCGATTGAAATGTGTGAAATGAAACAAAAGTGCCATAAATTGAAACAAACAGCTGTTTTTCTCACTTTTTTTGCGAGTACAAGCTGTCACGTAAGGAAATTACTAGCCAATTTACAGAAAAAGTGTGTCGGTAACATTTTGGTGAGAAAAGTTCCCGCTTTGAACTGTCAAATAAACTCACGAATAAAAATGGGGCGAAAAAAAATTTTAACACTAAAAAACAATTAAAAATGCAAAATGAAAAGAATAATAATAATAATATTTTATTATTGGCACATTTTTCATTGTTTTATTATTTTGCTTTTAACCTTTTTATAAAATATACGAATGTCAACAAACATTAAAGTCGCTCTTTACACAATTTGGCATAGCCGACGGTTGTGTTTTCGCCGCCGTCGTTGAAAAATGTTAAATTTAAGTAAATTTTGGTCGCCGTCAACGATATGTGTTACTGGCGTTCTGAACGTCTGCAATGTCACCTCGGCTTCGAGTGCAATATTATGACATTTATAACGTAACGACGTAATCTCTTTTGATAGTTTTCGACATGAGTTACTGAACAACCTAAATAAGAGCGGAAGCGTTTTTTGTATGTCAAAACTTCTCATTTACATACAATTTATACGAAACAAACCATTAGAATGCGAATAAGAAACCACCCGGCTGATAAATCTTATTTGACAGATCGCTATGTCGGTTTGTTTTATTGAAATTTTATTTAAATAAAATTTTCATGTTTAAAAAAACGCTTGCCGCTTTTGTTTAGGTTGTTCAGTTACAGACACACATTTTTCTCACGAGAAACGATGGAATATTTTGTTTCACATCTTTTCGATGCACGAAGTTCTCACTAAAGTTACAGAACATGGGTACAGGTATATACTTGTGGCCAATTGTCAAATTGACACACCGACGAAAGACTTCATCTTAAAGGACCAGCTGTAACTCCATTGGTAAAACATAGTCTATTCCAAACTTGTCAAAGTTATTTAACGGTTATTAAAAAAAGGTTCTGGAGTAAGTTAACAGTATGGGCTAGTTCAGTCTATAATTATAGATGAAAAATAAAGAGGTGTTGATCATACATTTGACCCATGCGCGGCAGAGGCCAAATTCAAAAATTTTATAAAACCGCCATATTTGTGGTTGAAATTCTTAAATTTAGCCGGTACAGCGCAGCGCGTAAGATGCTCCTAGATGGGTCAATTGTATGACCAACCCCACTTTTTTTTTCATCTCAATCATTTATTTTTAACATATCTACTAGACTGGTCGCAATTTTTTTTTTTTTTTTAATTTAATTATTTGCGCTGCTTAAAATATGAGGTTTGGTGTAAGAAATCATGATCTAATTTTTCAGGTCAATCCGACGGTGCCTAGCCGTGCCGGGTGGGGCCCAAAGTTCCCCATATTATAAAAGAAAACATCTTTTCTATCAGATCTTTATAGTTATACTAGTTGAAAAGCCGAAAATCAAAAATATGGCTTCGTTACGATTTCCGCAGAGAAAGTACTTCAAGTGTGCCAAATTTCAGCTTCCTATGTCATCAGATGGCTTCAGAAAGTTGCGGAAAGAATAGGACATACATGCAAACATCCTGACATACTAAGAAATTATATATTGTACAGATACATTAAAGTATTTGCTGTTTAATATCAAATCCAAAGAACTACTTCAGTAAACAATTTTATTCAAAAAATTATAATAAAATATAAATTTTCAAGTAGAGAGGCGCGGATTAGGATTTTATTTTAGACCCATGGTTTCTTTGGAGAATTTTCTTAGAAGTTTATGGAGATTGCGTTTTTGCTATACGATTTAAATAAAAAAACGACCCACCCTAATGTATATACATAGATATAGTTCTAAAAAATAAATAAAAAAAGTTTAGTTTTAATGATAAATTGCGTTAAACTGCTTAATTTTTATTTTTCTTCAATAAATAAATTGTTTAACAGTAAAACCTCCCCGTTATGTTACAGTTGATAATGTTGCATATGATGTCTTTGTCCATATACATATTTGCTGAAGAATCTCTCTTCAATTCTCTTTTGAACTGCATTCGTGTCCATACAAGAAAAGTTTGGTTTTGCAGCATTTAAGTATTTTGTAAAACTGCTCTCTTTTCTCTTCTTCCTCTCAATAATAAATTTACAAAAAATGCGTGTACACGAAATTTAATATTTGAGTATTGTGTATACCTTCAAGTGTTGCCAAAACTTGGTGACCAAAAATGGCTAAATTTACCGGAAAATATGGTTAAAAAATGGCTAAAAGCTTTTTTAAATAAACACACATTAAAATTCTATAACAAAACAGAAATAATTAATTTAAAGTTGTTTACGAAGAAATTGTGAGTTAAGATCAATCTGTTTAATAAGAATAAACATAAATTAATATTAAAATAAATTAATATTAAAAAAATAAATCATCGCAAAATTCGATGTCGTTATTATTCATCTCATAGGAATCACTCATTACACGCAGAGAAAAAATATGGTTGGGCATGGTTACGGCAACAACACTATGTTTAATGTAACAATATATTGTTGTCGTACAGAAATAATTGTTATTTTTATTTAATATCAACAATATTATAGTTACTGTAAACATATTAATGTTTATCGCAATTATGAATTTGAGTGTTGTTGACCGAAAAATAATTATTTTTCTAACAACTTAATTATGATAACTTTCTAAACATATTATATTTATCACAACCATATCATGATATTTAATAGCCATAATATGATAACTTTCTATACATTTATCATATTATGTTAAAGATGCAATCAAACTGTTTTTACTCTAATCATATTATGTTAGCGCCATTTGTAAAATAAGTTTGAAGCAGTTGTGTCGTTTTTTTTTATTTGTGAGCGGTTAAACAATTAAAAGATAAAATTCCATAAAAAAAATAAGTTAAAAGAAATTAAAAAATTAAAATATTAGCGGAGTTCATTCAAGTATTAGTGATGTAATAGTGCAAATGCAAAATGTTGTAGTTTTTTTGTAAAATCCAACAACAAAACACACACAGAGATTTCGTTATATTTTATAAAAGTGCTACGATATTTCATCAACATCTTAAAATTTAAAAAATGGACGCACGCTGTTGACCATGAAAACCACAGATTTTTCATTTGCTCTTTTGCAAGCCTTATATTGAACTCCGCTATTTTATTAACATTAAGAAAAATTGTAAAAAGCCACAAAATAAAAAATCGATGCAAAAATATTTTAATTTATTTTGTATTTTTATGACAGCTATGAAAGGTGCTGTATCATAATATGATTGCTTCTAAATTTATTATGATTAACATGATGATAATATGATTACTTCTTAGCTTATTATGATTAACATGACAATAATATGATTAATTTCTTAGCTTATTATGATTAACATGACAATAATTTGATTACTTCTTTACTTATTATGATTAATAGAATAATAATATGATTAAGGGAAAAGTATTATGATGTAATAGTACGAGTATATTTAGTCATAATATGATTCAATAATAATCTTAATATGGTGACTACAATCATAATTCTTGTCATAATATGTTGCTCTTAGAATATGTTTACCACAACCATGTTTTTTCTTTGCGTGTAGTTTCAAATAATCATAAGTTTTAAATAATTTGAAGAAAAATCATAATCACGACAACATTTACCCAACCTTTTTAGTCCAGATCTATAATAAAAAACAAGTTAGAAAGAATAGTCGGTTAAACCCGACTTTATGATACCCTACACCACATTAGAACCTTTGTACTAAATTTTATCAAATAATCTCTAAATTGCGACCTGTACTTTGCGCACAAGCCAGCCAGCAGAACAAACATCGTTAATTCGACTCAGAAAGTGATTCTGAGTCAATCGTTATACGTAAAGGTGGGCTAAGGACCAATATTTTAAGGTGTTACAGACATCAGCACAAACGCATAGTACCCTCTCCACTATTGTGGTGGTGGTATAAATATTGTATTGTTATGTTATATTTACCTAATTGATAAAATGGAATTAACGGTTGCTTTATGTAACCTAATTCTCAAATTACTTTTAACGATGTTTAATTGGCTAAACACCTTCTCTACTTCAGCATTAGACCATTGAAGTGAGAGCAACTTTATAGTCAATTCTGAAATTTCTAAAACAATTTTGTTACCGCCTACATCCCTTTATTGAAATACTTGCAACCAGAAAGAAACAGCGATGTTTGTGTTGATCCATTTTATAAATTTAATAGTGGAATACTGTTCCTTTATTTTGAAAGATGTTTCAGCGTCATAGTTTTTAGCGATTTCAACATTTGCAAAAGTTGTGATTTAAATTAAAGGGGTTTTAATTGTTCAAAATGTTTATTTTACTTTTATAAACTTTTATTATAAAATAAAAATTATTCTTTTAAAAGAAAAACGGTAATATAATTTTATGGCTTAACAAGTTGAAAATGGCTTAAAAAAATGGCTAATGGCTAAACTCATTTTTTAATGGCTAAATCTAGCCACTAAATGGCTAAATTGGCAACACTGATACCTTCCCTTCTCTCTTTAACATATTAAAACAAGTAAGAGTGCTATATTTTGCTAAACCGACTCTTTAATATCGTCCACCGACAGTTCGAATATTTCAAGAGTGATATCTATAAAATATCTACTTATTATTTATTTATCTTTATAAAAACAGACGTCAGCATTAAAACTGGTTGTAGCTTGAATAAATTTCAATGCAGCGGTGAAATTAGTTTTAGTGTTTACAGTGAAGGCTGGTTAATATGGGATTATAGGTAAATTATGGGCCGTATATCACAAAATTGTATGACATTTTTTCTGGGGCCAAGGGTAAATTATGGACCGATCTTCGAGAAATTTCACAGTGTTATTTCTAGTTCTATAAAACAGTGCCAACTTTTGTAATGAAAGTTTTAATTATGGTTCTGGGCGTACTAAACTGTTGGCCAGGGGAAGGGTTTACATGCGTAAATTATTGACCGATCTTTATGAAATTTAACATTGTGATTTCCAGTCAAATAAAACGAATTTTTGCAAAATCATATATCATTCCGTGCATTGTTCCACTATTTTTTTTTTCTTCATTATTTATTTATTGAATCTTCATATATTAAATATGAACTAACAATAATTAATCAAATCTTAACCTAATACGTAATTTTTTGTCCTGCCAGTGCCAGACATTCTTCATCGCGGGTTCTGTTCACTTTTAAAGGTGTTTATCGCTCATCTAATTTGATAAGTGCTGCAGTGTCTCTTCTTCTTAAGCGAGTGTGGCCGCTATCATTTAAAATATTTCGTGCTAGTGGGTTCGGGTGAAATTCGAGCCTTTTTAAGTATTTTACTGCATATTTCGTAATCATAGTTTTAACTAATGGAACATTAAGATCCTTGTGAATATTTGAGTTTTTAAAATACCAAGGGGCAGCTGTGGTTATTCGAAGTAGTTTATTTTGGCGCCTTTGAATTTTTTCAATATTAGAGGCCGAGGCAGTGCCCCATAACTGAATTCCATAGCACCAGATTGGCTTTAAGATGGAGTTGTAATGAAGAAGTTTGCAGTCGAGACTAAGGACAGAGTTTCTTCCAATAAGCCGATGAATTTGGATGGCTTTTAGTTTCATTTGAGTTAATTTTGCCTCTATATGGCTTTTCCACGTTAAACGGCGATCTAGATGAATACCGAGGTATTTTACATGCGAATTTTGTGGTATTATTTGATTATTGATTTTAATTGGGGGGCATGATTCCCGACGCAAGGTGAATGTTATATGTACGCATTTTTGCTCATTGACCTCTATCCTCCATTGCTTTAACCATAGTTCGAGTTAAAATATATGATCCTGTAGGTATCGAGATGCTTCTTGACGGTTTTCGTGCACGCTCAAAAAAAGCTGTATCATCAGCAAATGTTGAAGTTTGTGTGTAGTTGTTTGTTGGCATTTCCGAGGTATATATTAAGTATAAAAGTGGGCCCAGGATGCTTCCCTTAGGGACTCCAGCGTCAATTTGCTGAGGAGAGCTTAAATAATCACCTTCTTTAATAATAAATTTTCGACCGACTAAGTAGCTTTCTAACAGCTTGTGTGTGTTTACTGGTTAGTTGAGCTTCAATTTATGTAATAAGCCTTCATGCCAGACTTTATCAAAAGCTTGAGAAACATCGATGAATAGAGCGGAACATTATTTTTTTTCTTCAAAGGCTTTCCACTATTTAAGTTAGTTTTTGTAACAAAATTATTAATTTTTTGATTCATAGCTCTGATTCTACTGAACCGATTTTGCTGATTTTCAAGGATAACTAGAAGCAATTTGACACCAAGTTTGCTCAATTCTTTTGAGTTTTTTGTAAGTTACCGTGTTTTCAACAGACGGACAGACGGTCAGACAGACGGACATGGCTTAATGATTACTTATGTGTAATTTCCTTTACTGTCATATTGTTCATTAATTAAATATTTATATAAGTTTATATTGTTCTTATATTTTCATATGGATGATCGACAAAGTCTCATTGAGGGCTACGTGCCCTTCTTTAGAACCTGAAACGCCCTAAGGTTAAAAAACGCGCCAATATGACCGTTTTTGTTATTAAGCCTTTTAGCCCGTTTTTGCTTTAAGTTCCATATGAATATATTTTTTGTTTTTCTTGCAATATCGAATGGTTAAACTGTCCTTAAAAGTGAAAAACGTTCGAATGGAAAAAATTGAACATAAGGTAACGTTTTGGATCGAGGTGTATATTTGTAAAAATGGAATTGGGTGCAATCCATTAATTATTTTTCTAGTTTTGCTATAAATATATCGATATATCCGTACTAAATCGCTCAACTTAAGTGGACTTTGAGTGTCTTGAATTGATTTAAAAATAAAATGTCGTTAAAGGCTTTTATGTAATTCAAATTTAATATGGTCTCAAACAACTTAGAAGTTATTGTTCGAGCTACGAAATACCTGACGAGTTATGCTTAAATTTTAATTCTGGCGAAATAAATAAATCACTATGTATTTGATGATAATGATTCATGGAACAAAGACTAGGATCACTAAGTATTGCAAATTTTATTAAACAATGACCAATTATAAATGGATGTAAAAGCTTCTTAAGGCTCTAGTTGTGTCTTAATTTTTTGTTTAAGATTTTTGGTATTTTATTTAAAAAAATATTTTTAAGCCCTTCTTCGAGCTTTTTCGAAAAAAAAAATGCCATGAAAATGTACTTAAACCGTATTTTTTCAGTTTAGCCCTTTTTAGCCTGATTTTCAAATTTCTTCACGCGTTTAGTGTCTCAAGAGTTGGCATCACTGCAAAGCCATCATTAGTGGTAGGCAAATTGTTTTGAATGTAACCGCCCGTTATTACATTCCATTGCGTATGACTATATATTTGCACTGTAAATCGATTTTTTTTATTCTAAAAAGAATTTTCTCAGTTTGTGTGTAAAAGGACATTTAGAAAATAATTTGCACATTTGCAGTGAAACTAAATTAATTTAAATAATTCTTACAAATTTTTAATATTGTTCCTTTTACTCCTCTGGGTGGCATAGGGCCGCACAAGTTGATTCCAATGAGCTCGATCATCAGCGCGACGTTTGACTTCGTTTAACTGTAGTCGTAGTTTGGACAGCTTGGTTAATAAGTTGGCCTTTCCGGGTGTGTAGTGGTCGTCCGATGCGCCTGCTTCCCTGGGGGACTCTTAGCGATATCATCAAATGGCTTGCGGAGAGTGTTGGCAAGCCAAGCTCATTTGCGTCTTCTTATTTCCATCTCAGTTGGTTGCAGGTTTGCTTCTGACCAGAGGTGGGCATTTTATATAAAGTAGGACCATTAAACACGCAGGTATTTTTTAGCAAACATTTATTTTAACCTTATAACATTATTTTGTCTTGGCTGGTCCAGGATGGTCCGTGGGTCGCAAATAGGGTACACTCGAAAATGTGTTTGCAATTATTAAAGTATAGGAAATCAAATGGTCGGGCTGGACCGACTATACTTACTTATTGTCCTATTTAAATCTTAGTGCCTCATATTAAATGAACATAAACTCAGAAAAAGGAAATTAAAAAGTATCGTATTTGTTTTTCGGTGCCATTGTGCAATTGTTTAGAGAAAAAAAAAATACATTTAACACAAAAACAAATTTCCTTTGAAAGCTGTGCAGCGGGTATGTGAAGGTAAAAGATGGAAACAAGTAAGCAGAACAAAGAAAGAAAATAACTTGGAACATAATATTTACTACATAATAACTCCTTGTTATTGTTTACAGGCAGGCATCCACACACTTAACAACAATTACTAATTAAGAAACCTAGAAAAGGCTTTGATCCCATAAAATGAAACAATTTAAAGGATACTAGTGGTGAAAACTAAGAATTAGTGTGAGAGTATGTGTGTGTGTGTAAAACTGCTGGAAAAGTTAATAGTGATGATAATGTGAAAAATAATGATTATGTTCATGATAATGACGTTTGTAAGTCTTGTTGCCTAAAACCATGATTTCGTAACAACATTTGTTGTGTTCTATTCTGCCTTATTGTGCTGCTAACAGAATTCAGGGTGGTTGCCCAGCCTGTGGTGAACTGTTTGGTTTTCAGTTTGTGGCAACACAAAGTGAACTTCATGTATCCAGGCAAAACCAGGGCAAAATGCTTTTTGTATTCCCCAAATACCACTTTGTTTTTGTGTGCGACTATGAGAAGAGTTTATGGTGTTCCCAGACTTTTGTGTTGCTTCTTGGTGTTTAACTTCGTTTGTATTCAAATTACATGAACAATAATTTCTTTTTGTTGTGTTTCTGGTTCTGGTGAGTCTGGTGAGACTTAAAAAAAAACTATGAAATTTTTATTTGAAAAAACTTTTAATGAAAAATAAAAAAGCATTTTTCTATACAACCCAAGACAAAAATTATTCATCTCTTAACTAGAACATGTTTTTAACAGCCTTTTGTTTCATTTTAATGAAGTAAGTCAGTGTGTGATGGAAACATTTGTGTTATTTTCTATTTATGTAGGCAAAGTTTGAATATCAGAAATCAATTATCGATACATGAATAAAAAGTAACAGAACTTTTAATTAATTTTTGGTTTTTGCAAAACACAACATTTAAGTCATTCTTCGGTTGCCATAGGCTTTTTTCTTTTGCAAGAAGAAGTGAAACGTCTTTTATCTTCTGGCTGCACTTGAATTAGGAAAGAATTAAAATCATATTAGATTTTTTTTAAGTTTTCAAAGAAACGATGAAAAAATCGTTAACCTTTTCGATACGGACGGTACGTATGCGTACCACTTTAACATTAAACATTCCTTAAAGCTTCAGAATTAATGTTGCTGGGTTGTGAAATGTAACTATCCTGAATATATTCTAATACGTTCAGTTGCGTTTGTTTGTATTTACAATACCGCTTTTTGTAAGTCACAACGCTAAGTAAAGTGCACAATTGATTTTGGAAAGTTCGGAAAATATTCAAAATAAAGCAAAATTAGAATTTTTAAAAGTGTTTACAATTTTGGCAGGCAAGTATCTAAAAAAAAGCATTTTCTCTATGCTTTCTTTGGTTTATGGTTCATAGAAAGAAAAACATTCGGGATATATTAAGTTTTTTATATTCACCCCTATCGTGAATAAAAATTGCTTTGGAGTTTTTCCCTTTTCCCATTTTTGTACCCACACCACAATAGTGGAGAGGGTACTATGCATTTGTGCTGATGTGTGTAACGCCTTAAAATATTGGTCCTAGACCTTATAGTATACCGATCGACTCGGAATCACTTTCTGAGTCGAACTAACGATGTCCGTCCGGCTGGCTGGAAGGCTGGCTGTCCATGTAACCTTGTGCGCAAAGCACAGGTCGCAATTTTGGAGATAATTTGATAAAATTTAGGACATAGATTCTTATTGGCACAAGAACCAAGCCTATTGAAAATCTAATCGTAGGACCATGAGGGAAGATAGGGGGGAATTTCTCCCTCTTAAACCGATTTTTATGGAATTTAAAACATAGATAGATCCATATCTATATGGATACATAAGCTATACAGTTTTTCAAAAATAGGACCACAAGGGGAGGTAGGGGGCAATTTCTGCTTCTCACAAAATTTTAAACCGATTTTAATGACTTTTATAAACATAGATAAATCCATATTTATATGGACACATAAGCATGATGTGTTATTTTTTTAAACTGTGGTGTGGGGTATCATATGGTCGGGCTTGACCGACTACACTTTCATACTTATTACATTTGAATTAACATAGGAAAAATGGAACAAGGGAAAACAACTCCCAAGGAATTTTTATTCATTATTGGGGTGAATTACTTTAAATACGAGGAGTCGTGCTCAAAAATTCAAGTACGAATAACACCAAAACGTACTTTAAACAATCCTTAATGGAGCTACTTTCGAAAATCCATCCCGGAATTTCTTAAAATAAAAAAATTCACACCAAGTAAAAATTAGATTAAACTTTTCGTTGAAAGTGCCACTCTGAGAATAAAATTACAAATTGAGCGTTTTAATTAGTGCTGGGATACTATCGATATTTTCTACTATCGATAGTTCAGATTTTACTATCGATATATCGATATTACTATCGACTGAATCTTTGTACTTGTGCAGGAACACTTTAATTATTTTTTTATAAGGCTACAGTTCGTTGTTTTTATAACTTTATTGAATGTATGAGACGTATGTATGAATATACGCACGTTATTTTAGATGGCAATTTTTAAAAAAATGATAAGTACCTTTCTGAAGGAACCGAAGTAACAGGGACTATAAGATATTCCATTGCAACTTTAAAAAATTTTCTAAATTCTAAACCCAAAAAGGTAATCAATCTAGCGGACTTATCCTCTAGTGGTCGTTCATTGTTTTGTCCTACGCTTGCAATTGCATTTGGATTTGCATTTTTTTTACAACATTACAAAACTATTTGACATTTCAGTCCCTATATAAACATGTAAAAACTTTAAGGCCTTTAATTAGCAGTAACAAGCACTGCTAAGCAATCCATACCACCTGCCATTCTTGTTGTTTGTATTCATTGCTGTAATTCAGCGCGAATAAATAATAGCAAGTAAAAATTTGCGGCAAAAAATGTGTGTGTATAGCTGCTGTTAGATGTCTTCATAGCTGTATTTTAAATAATAAAAATATCGATATTTATATTTTTCCTATCGATATGTTCGATATTTTAAGACTATCGATAGTCTATCGATAGTTTCCCAGCACTAGTTTTAATCTCATTTAACTTATCTTACAACAACATCACACAAGTAGTTAAAAAACGAATTGCTTGTTGTCTATAGAAACACAAAAAGAACAACAGAACTAGACCAAGGCACATTATTTTCATGTTTTAAAAGTTAAATTGAGAACTCTGGCTTCTCATTGAGTTTAAATTTTCAGTTTTATATGTACATTCAGTTTCTAAAGTAAAATCCATATAGAGAATGATGCTGGTGTTTTATAATTTAAATTATGTAATGTGTAAAACGGGTTAGTAAATCAATCATAATAAAATGCTCCTCTTATTTCATTTTCGAATTATTTCAAGAACGAAATCGGGATTGAATATGGATAAATTAAATAGTTCGCGATTTACTTGATTCAAGAAAATCCGTACTAACCGTACTATCAAAATCGCTTCGGATGGATTTAAATACGGATGGATTGATTTTTCTTTTGAGTATAGTTAAAGTAAAGTTGTAATAAGGCAACACTTTTATACGGCTGATATAATCCTACCTTTAGCTATCGGTAAGTTGTGAAAACGGGCTTTACTTGATTAAAATATTTAAAGTTTTTGCCCATCTCTACTTTGAACATCAATTTTTTGGTTTACAAATTTAATATAAAGTGCCTAACCTGCCCTAACTGAAGAACCTAAACAAAAGCGGCAAGCGTTTTTTTAAACATGAAAATTTTATTTTAATACAATTTCAATAAAACAAACCGATAAAGCGATCTGACAAATAAGATTTATCAGCCGGGTGGTTTCTAATTCGCATTCTAATGGTTTGTTTCGTATAAATTGTATGCAAATGAGAAGTTTTTACATACAAAAAACGCTTCCGCTCTTATTTAGGTAGCTCAGTAAAAGTGCACAATAACATAAATTAAGGTACGTTCAGACTAATTAAATATTTGACAAAAATTATTTGTTCTGATATTTGCTTCAAACTGTGTGAAACAAAAAAATATTTTGTTTAATGTTCACACTAAGCTCAAATATTTGACAATTTTTGTTTGTTAAGACAATTGGCAAATAGTGTCAAATAAAATTAAAAAGTAAAACTAGGGCTTATAATTCTTATTCGCTTAACAGTTTTATTTGTTTAATATCTTTAGTTTTTCTGAAATCTTTGGATGAAGTTCCCTGACGATCTGGCCTAAGCAACCATCAACAATAAACTTCAGTTCATCAATAGTATGAAAAGGGAATTTAGCACAATATAACGAAACCTTGATTATTAATTTTGAATCCCAAGAAAAACTTTGGTAAATGAAATCATGTTTGCCATGCGTTCAGACTTAGACAAATATTTGCATCAAATAATTATTTAATGAAAGTGTTCAAAAATTAAAATATATTTCACAAATAGTAAAAATTGCCAAATTAGCGGAAATTTGCAAAAATTTGCTAATAGCGGTATGATAGCAAAGCCTAATAATTATTAAAAATCGTTAAAGCTGTAAACATTCACAGAGAAAAATCGCTTCATCGAAAGCAAGGCTAAAATTCGCGAAAAATTGCCAACTTGGAAGCAAACCCTAAAATTTATTTGAAATCGTTTATAAAAACAAATTGTCGGAAAATAGCAAAAAAAAAATGCTTTTTGCAAAATAAGCGAAAATTCGCGAAAATTTTTAAAATTTCGAACAAGCCATAAAATTGATTAAAAGTCCCTAAAAGTATAAGGAATGGACAAAAATTCGGTAAAAATTGCCATATTATCGGATATTTGCGAAAATTTGCTAATAGCGGCATGATAGCACAGCTTTATAGTTATAAAAAATCGTTTAATCTGCAAAGAATCACAGAAAGAAATCGCTTATATCACGAACATGTTTTAAATTCGCGAAAAAATGCAAACCTGGAAACACACCCTAAAATTTATTTGAAATCGCTTAATCCGTTAAAAAAATACAAAATGTCGGGGAAAACAAAAAAAAAAAAAATTTCCAAAAATAGCGAAAATTCGCGAACAATTTTAACATTTCAAACAAAACCATAAAATTTATTAAAAGTGCCTAAAACTATAAGGAATGGCAAAAATTCTATAAAAACTGCCAAAAGCGGCATGATAGCAAAGTCTAATAATTATAAAAAATCTTTAAAACTGTAAAGAATCCGAAAACTTACAAGAAAAATTGATTCTATAGGTAACATGGCTAAAATTATTTGTCGTTGTTTGCTCTTACAATTTTTTTGTAATATCAAATAAATGTTTGCTGAAAAACTACTTAAATATATAATTTTTTCTGTTCACACTATGTTCACATTGGACAAATATTTGTTTGCCGGCAAATACTTTTATTTGCTCAAAATCAGCTGTTATTTTATTTGGCACTCAAAAATATTTTGTGTTCAGACTACGTTAGTGAAATATTTGATGTTTGCTATCAAATAGTTCATAAGTCTGAACGTATCTTTACATTTTTTCCACAAATATAAGCGAAATATAATATAGTACTGTATACGAACCATAACATAATATGCATAAAAGTTAATTTCTGGATTCATAAGAATAAAAGATATTATAAGCGTATATGTACCAGTTTCCTATTTAATATCCCTCAAACATTCCGATGAAAAACAAAAAATGTTATGTAAATCTATCTGTCGATAAACAAATCTTCATCATAATAGGTTATGTCTCTAGCTTAAGCAAATTGAGCTGTCCAAAAAAGTTCTAGCGTGCCAAATTTATCCGTTCTACAGGTGAAATGAGAAATTATAAAAAGGGACAAGGCAACAACATATTTTAAAACAGTGTTCGAAAATAAACAGTACATTATTTAACGTTCGGCTCACACACCCAGGAACGATATCTATTTTTTTAGTGATTGTGTAGACATACACAACCCTTAATACCGTTCGTAACTATTTTCGTTAAAAAACAGAACAATTGTAGTGATACTGTAGACAAACATTATATTTTAATGTTCTATAATGTTTTTTTTTTTGTGTGTATTTTGTTTTTGTAAAAAATGTTTGGTTTTTTACCAGCCAAAGGGACGAATGAGCCGAACCGAACGCATTGAAGTTTGTGGATTTTCAAAAAAAAAAAAAAAAAACCGAACGGAATTAAATGTTCACATATTTTGTTTAGTTCGATAAAAACAGTAATATTTTTTTGTTCTAAAGATGACTAACAGGGAAACGGTTTTTTTTAATGATTTTCTACACAAACACTATTAGCGTTTGTGTTTTTCACAAATCCACCGAACCGAACATTAAGAAACGATATTTAGTGTTTATTTTCGAACACTGCTTTAAACGTTATTACATAGCTTTTCCCCTTTTACTCTCTATTTAAAAAAGCCATATTGTACTATTTTGCTGAATTTCTCTACTGCTTTATCTAAAGAAACGAAAATATCAAGAGTACCAAACACTCCCTTATTTATCCCCAATTTGGCCAAGTTCAGTTATAATTAACTATCAGCTATAGCTGTTAAAGTTACAGTTAATCTTAACTGAGCTTGGTGAAATTGGCGGTAAGTAAGGGACATTGTGGTTTAAAAGTTTCATTTCACCACTAGTAGTGAATGAGGGTATAAAAAGGCCTTAAAAATTTATATTGCGTTGTACGTTTAATTGACAACATTAATTTGCACCAGTATACAAATTAATAATATCAATTAAACTTTTAATTCACTTGATTAAACGTTTAATTCACTTGATTAAACGTTTAATTCACTTAATAAAATTTTTAATTAAAACTGATTTTATTTTTGATTAATGCGTTTACTGGGGCAACATGTTTTCTGTGTTGGAAGCAACAACAAAATTATAAAATATTTTTGCCATTTACCACTTGTCAGTGTTGAAAAATTCAGTACTTTGGTACTTTTTTCAGTACTTTCTCATATTAAACATACCGCAGTATTCCCGCGTTGTTTTTAGTACTTTTTTATCCCTCGAAGTTTTTAGCTGTGATGTGATCATTTCGATAGTAGGCTTAGGTTATCATATGTTTGTTGCAAAATTTATGTTGTCGTATTTTAAAAATGCGATATTTGTTCTTACAAGTGGCAAGAAAATTTATAAAACGGGATGCGTTGGATAATATGTTAGTGGAAAATCTAAATGAAAACCATATTTATAAAAACATGCAATATACAGGAAATAGTTTATTTAGTAAAATAAACTGCGAAATCGTTTTATTCGACAATGTGCGAAAATAAATTTTGTTTTGAACATAAAACCTTAAAAGTGATAATCAGCTTCAATCCAAAAATGTTATTGTTTCCTAGAAAACCATTAGCATAATACTGATGATAACTATGTTATTTACAATCGAAAACTATAATGATATCAATTCCCAATTCAGTGTTCTAGCGGATCTTTCAAAAATAAAGCATTTCAGAACTGAATATATTTAAATTTCTTGGAAAAATATATCCAATATTAAAAACGAAGCTAATGTTTGCTGACATTTCATATATTTCTTTTGGAATTTTATCGATACCACATTTCTGAGCATCAATTGAAAGCAAATTTTCAAATGCAAAATGATGTAAAAAGCAAAGGATGAAATCGATTACATGTAGAAACTGTTTCAAGTTTGATTAAAACTAAACATCTATGAAAATCAACTGGTAGTTGCTGTTGTAGTAGGTACAATATGTTGACAGAAATAAAATTTTTAACTTATTTACTTATTCATAAATATATGAACTATTTCAAATATTTTATTAGAAAAAACTGAAAAAACGTACGTTAAGCGGCTCATACACTTGCAAAATAACTACCTGTTTGTAGAACGCGAGCACAAAAGTGACTCGCTTAACTTACATTTAAAGCAAAAACAAATTTTAAAATTTTAAACGAGTGACTTTTGCGCTCGCATTCTACAAGCAGGCAGTAACTGTTCAATTTTATCGCCAACGGGTTATATTCGAAGGTGGCACAATATATTGGCAAGAATCGAAATCAGAAAAGATGTGCAATATTCTGTGAAATGAGTTTGCAACAATGTACTATGTTGTTTTAATTGAAACCATTGTGCCACTGATTAAATAATATGGGGCCATATAGAAATATTATGGCGAATAACATATACAATAATATTGGAAATGAATGGGGCGCTTGACGCTTATGTATAACAGAAATATTATTTACATGTGTACTTTAAATATAAATACTGTTTGTTATTAAATATTTAGATAAATAATTTCTAATAAAATATTTGTTGTTCCTCTTATTTTCATAAATTTTTTTTTTTAACAAAAAGTACCATTTGGTGGGAAAAATACTCTTTAAGTTGAAGTTCAGTACTATTTAAAAATTTCAATTTTGCAACACTGCCACTTGTTATGGTACACCAGTGCTGCCACTTTGTGGGTAATTACCCGAATTTGGTATAATTTTTAATGTCGTGGGTAGAGCGTGGGTAATTTCTCTTAGGTGTAATTCAGGTGTTATTTGAAATTCTTACTTGAGATATCCAAATAAAATCATGATTCGATTTCAGTTATGACATTTATTTCTTTTTAAATATTGTTGCGAAAACATGCACAGTCTTCTGAACCAAAGTCTCGGTTTCTTTTTAAGAAAAGACTTCAATCATTAAAAATATTTGAATTAAGATGCCTATCATAGTGATTAAGAACCTGAAGTTTATTGAAACTTAAAACGAGCCTGGGGAAGATATGTTTCCAATATTTCAACATATAATTAATTTTATTTTTAGCCTGCAACTTTTTAATGCTTTCAGTTTGAAGAATATTTTACGCGCTTAACAGTTGTAAAACTAAATTACGAAAGGGATGGATGTATTAATCTCTGCAGGCATTTTGTTTACTAAATAAGGTATAAAGGGTATTTTTTAAAACCATGAAAAAAAATTAATTTTAATCACAGATTGATACACGGCATTACCATTTCAAACTGATTTCAGGCAAATAGGCACCGCGCCTGTCCTTGACAAAACGCATTGCAGACGTCCCAATTTGTTTCTCTTTTTCTAGCATTGATGGCTGCATGTCACGAATAAAATAAACAAAGTTTAGCTCCAAGACGTCAATTGTTGCTGGTTTATCAGCATAAACCAGTAACTTCACAGCGCTACGAAAAACAATCAAGAGGTGTCACATCGCACGGCCTGGGAGTCAAATTGATCATTTATTTTCTCTAAATCAATCGATGGTTGATTTTCAAAGTAAATTGGATTATTTAGTAGCGTTGTTCAAGCATGAATCTATTCATGATGATGTGCCCGAGCCCAAATTAAGAGCAATATGACAGATCGTTTGACAGCTAATCTTTCGTAAGCTCTATGGGGCTAAAAAAACACCCATTATAAATGAATGGCAATGAGCATTTTGAACCTTTCCTAGATATATGCCACGAAATGTGGAAGTCAAACTCATTGTTTTTAGAGTTTTATTTTATGTTTTATTAATGTTATTTTAATTAACAATTAGAATCTTAACATTTTGACTAATATTGACCTTTTTTAATGAGTTTTTTGTATTTTTGCTTCTTCGTTAATGTCTTTTTATTAAAAAATATTTCAATTTTATATCAGGTGTAATTTCATTTAAATCGGGTAATTTTGCTTCATCTAAAGTGTAAGTTTTAACTTAAAAAAAATGTACTTATTAACATAACACAAAATACAAATCAAAACTTCGAACGGAACTTAGCAACAGTTTACAAAAATAGCAATTCAATAAACAATATTTGCCAATAAAATATTTAACAACAAACCTGACAAAATATTTAACAAAAAAAAAATATATTTACCTGCACAAAGTAACCCCTTTCTTTTCCTTTTCAAACAAACATCCTGTTGCAGTTCAAGAGATTGTTTATTTCTATTTGCCTTTACAAAGAAATACCTTTATATATTATTTTTATAAAACAAAGAACTTACGGTACAAATACACATAAAATAATACAGAAATAAACAAAATTGTACATCATCACGAGTGGTAAATAAGTTTGTCAATCCGTGCGTATCAGCAAGAAATATTTAGTTTTAATCCAAATTTTAGTATTTTAATCAGGCGAAAGTTCTTTAAATATAATTTTTATTAATTTATTTTTATAAAGAAAGGAAACTTACACCATGTAATGAATTTAAATTTATTTATAATTTTTTATTCTTGACTGCAGAGAAAAAATTATTTTTCCAATTCAAACAAAAAATTTGTAGAATCAAACAATTTAATTGCATTTTGCTTATTGAAAAAACAAAACAATGATTTTTTCAAACAAATAATTTAACTGAATCAAACAAAAAGTTTACTGAAATTTTACAAAATGAAATTAATTAAAATTTATTGATAATTTTTCATTCTAGACTGAAGCTGGGCTCGAACCCAGGCGTTTTTACGGACAGGTTACCCTTACAAGTTTCGATTGCAACCACTCAAGCTCTTCAGAGGGGTTTGCCGTTTAACACTCGCAGCCATCGACGACTGCTGACGTCAATAGTCAAACATCAATCCTTAAACCAAATTGTATTTAACCTTTGGTAGATCGAAATTTGCTTTGAATGATTATCTACTTTAATAGCTTTACGTGTTCTTCCTTACTTCTGTTTTTTCGTACTTTTTGTCAAGATTTCTTCTTAAAGTCCAAAGTACATTTCTCTATTTTTCATGTTTTTGTCTTTCTTTTTTCTTGTTAACCTTTTTTAGCACAACTTGAAGGACAAATGTAAACATAGAGCTCGTGCCTTAGCTTTTTAACAATAATTATTATTGTGGTTATTTTATTGAACTACACTCATCAAATTATTACAGTAACTGATTGTGGGTTATTAAATTCGTTTTCCGTACTGTTAAAGTTTAATAAAAATATAGTTATTTTACGAATAATTTTTTTTCTTTAACTTTTATGTTTGTTATTCAAAAAACAAACTACCAAAAAATAATGTTTTTCCGTATTTATTTTGTTATGTAGTTTGATTTTTGTCGTTTAAAATTTATTTTTTAAAAGTAAAAACTATTCAATTTTAAGGAATATGAATAAAAAACTTAGAAATTAATGAAAAAATCATTTGTTTTAAATTAAATGTAAATGATCCGTTTTTTAAATGAATTTTAATTTGTTTAAAATGAATTTTCGTTTGAATTTAACTACATCATATTTTGAGTGTATTTATGGTTTTTAATCAGGCTAAAGTTCATTGAATTAATTTTTATGAAGAAAGTGGATTGCAAGTTTCTAAAAGATTATTTAATAAGATCTGCTTAAACTATTGATAAATAAAATATAATTTTTGGATTTTTATTTATTGAAATTACTTAATTTATAACAAAACTTAATTAGTCGGTTAATCGATCAAAAACAAAATTAGCCGATGAAACCAAAACCTCAGTTAATTAATCGAGCGGTTAACCGACTAAAGCAAAAGCCCGATTAAATGAATGCCCAAGAAAATACTGTGTTGTATGGTCGGAGTTGACTCACTTACTTGTTTCAACGTTACTTCAGTGCGTATTATTAACAAAACGAAAATAAATACAATTGTTTTTAAATAAAACACACTTTGGCTTAAACTCTTTAAAGCAACAATGTAATCAGTGTTTTCGTATTAAAAACCGCAACAAATATGTTGTGTTTGCCATTATTCCAAAAAAAAATAACATAATTGCAAATATTGTAAATACACTCGTAACTATTTGTTATTCTGGTTAATTTAATAATTAAACCCACGCGCAATAAAACACAAACTTATAGTTTATGTAGTGTAAAATTAAAATAATGAAATCGATGTTGCATACCACATTATTAGTTCAATTTTCGATTTGTGTTTTCAATAATTAGTTAACACACATAGTGGTCCCAATGACAAATTTAGAGCGAAAAAAACTCATTAATCTTTTTTATAAGTACATATAAGAATACAAATTTGTACGAACAAATTACTTAAGCGTAGATTACACTATCTCACAAGTCTTACGTATTCCATAATACTTTGTGAGATAGAAATCTAATGAGTTTTGTTGCGACTGTTAAAAAATCTAATGTAACATGACAGTTAGTGTTCACACCATCACACAAAGTATAAACACTTACACATGAAATAAAATGCAACCCTGATCCAAAGAAAAGTATTATTGTTTAGAAATTTTTCAAAAAACGATGAAGTCGTATGGGATGTCAACATTTCATTTTCGTGACACATTGCATTCACACTATCACACTTTGTCATATTACTTGAGTTTTTGACATGTATTAATACAAAGTATAATAGTGTAATCTAGCCTTTAGTATGGCACGATCTTATGCCAAAAATTTACGGATTCGATTGCGTTGATGTGGCGCTTTCCATTTAAAATTAACCAACTTAAAATCTACAAAATCATTTCATAATACAAGGGAACAAGGTTTTTGGTGATTAAGAACTGAATGTTTTTTAAGGTTATTTGAGTCCCTGAATCCAAATCTGCACTTAGCTTTTTTCTATCAGCTCTACTTTTCGAGATATACCGTTATGGCCAAAATTAAGGCAATTCCGCTACATATATTGGAATAACTTTAGAATGGGTTACCATATTCAGCTCAAAAATAAAATCAAAATTCGTCAACAATATTATCTTAAGTCCGTGCTTACATTGGTTTTAAATTTGACCAGAAGTTGAAGCGTAAAAAATTTTTTTTTTCAAAATTCATAAAAAATAAAAATTCAGCGTCCCAACTAACCTTAAAAATAACATTCAATTCCTAATCAACACAAACGAGTTTCACTTTTGTTCCGCTGTGTAATCTAATAAGATGGATATACGTAAGCGACAAAATTGTTCACGAAATTGTAAAAATGTTTGTATATCATGAAAGCTATTAAAGTTTCAACTTTGAAACTTTCTAAAACTATTGTATGGCTTTCTACATTTTATAATAATACTACATATGTAAACTTATTTTCAAACGTACCGCTAGTTTTTATATTTATACTAAGTTAACATCCAAACCATATGTGTGAACAATATTGACCCTGTGTGAATCTTTTATAACAATTCCAAAACATTTCAAGTTTTATCTGTGGGATTTGCTTTTTTTTTAATATTCCATTGCTGGATGTTTCTACAGTTGCTCATGGATTAAGAAAGCTTAAATTTTCCTACAAAAGTGGACCTGATAAAATTCCTAGTTTTATCTTAATTAAATATGCAGACGTTTTAGCTATTCCATTAACACTTATGTTTAATACATCAATAAAATATGGGTATTTTCCAAATAAATGGAAAGATTCCTTCATTATTCCGCTATTTAAATCTGGAAACAAGTCCGACATTACAAATTATCGAGGTATTGCCAAATTAAGTATTATACCAAAATTTTTTGAAAAACTTATAACGGATCACCTATGTCATCAAGTCAACACTTTAATTTCTCTCTTCCAACACGGTTTTCAAAAAAGATGTTCAACTTCAACAAATTTATTACAACTTACTACAATAGTCAATCGCGGGTTTCTTCAAAGAAAACAAACAGATGTAGTTTATACAGACTTCAGCAAAGCTTTTGATAAAGTCAATCACAAACTTCTTATAAAGAAATTACACTTGATGGGATTTGCTAATGTTAGCTTAATGTGGATTAACTCATATTTAACAAATAGAAAGCAAAGCGTACTTTTCAACAATGAATCTTCAAAAAATATAAGCGTATCATCCGGGGTACCACAGGGCAGCCACCTTGGACCGCTTTTATTTTCCTTGTTTATAAACGATTTACCACAAGTTATTCAGTTTTCAAGTATTTTAATGTATGCTGATGATGTGAAAATTTTCTTGAGTATTAGTGAATACTCCAACCATGTTTTACTTCAAAATGACTTGGATTCGTTTTACAAATGGTGTAATTCAAATTTAATGGAGCTGAATCTAAAAAAGTGCAAATATATGCGTTTTGTCCGAAAGCGACCGATATCTGTAAATTATATGCTGGGCAATTATCAACTAGAAAAAGTGGATAGCTTTTTAGATCTTGGTGTTTTATTGGATCCTAAACTAAGTTTCATTAATCATATAACAATTATGGTAAACAAAGCCAGAGGAGTACTTGGTTTTATAAAACGGTGGGCTAAAGAGTTCAATGACCCTTATGTAACTAAAACCTTATACACATCACTTGTGAGACCTATTTTGGAGTATGCTTCCATAATTTGGGACCCTATGTACCAAACTTATATCGACAGGATAGAATCTGTTCAAAAGCAATTCCTGTTGTTCTGTCTTCGAAGTTTAAATTTCAACCCATTAAGTCTTCCATCATATACCAGCAGGCTCGCCCTTGTTAAGCTGCCAACCTTAAAAAGCCGACGATCTATGTTAAATGTCTCGTTTCTATTGAATATTATTAACGGTGATGTTTGTTCTGGTTTTCTGATCAACAATATTTCGTTCAACATTCCTCAACGACCAACACGTTACTTCTCACCATTATCCGTTCAGTTTTTTAGAGCTAATTATGCAAACGCTGACCCTCTCAGGAGAATGTGTATTCAATTTAATGAACTGTTTAGATTTATAGATTTTTCTTTTAATACTAATATAACTAAAAGTAAAATAATAATTTTTTTAAATTCATAATTAATTATTTTATGTGAGTTATTAACATTTGTGTTGTATAAATAGTCTGTAAGGATTAATTCCATAGACGAATAAATTAAATAAATAAATAAATAAATAAAGTGAGTAAATAAATTTTTAATATTAAATTTTTTTAAAATTTGAAAAAATTTGAGCAATTAAATTTTGCCTAGTTTCTTCAAGAACGGTAAATCAAAAGCGGCACTTTTAAAACAGAGCATTGTGAACAATTTAAAAAAAAGGAGTCTCACATCGCAAAATCACAAAAAATAAAACATTTCAGTGAGATTTTAATGTAGAATAAAAAAAGTGTAGTTTGGATACCAAAAGCAACAAAGCTGGTCGCCCAAAAAAAACTTTCGCCAACAGATTTTCGCGACTCAAAGCGACTTATTGTAACTGGTGTAGTCAATATAGCTACTAAGGTCCGGCAAATACTGACCATTGAGTACAATCTAGATGTAAGCACTAACATCGTACCAGGTTGCTTAAGTTCAAGTAGATTTGTAGCTAGAATAAAGAGCGACAACCCACCTTTTAGCAAAAATAAAAGCTGAAAACGACTGAAGTTTGCAAAAGAGTAAGAAAAATTCAGTTTTAGAGATTCAATGCGTGTAACATGCTTAGATCGGACAAAAATTATGAGATTGGAGCCAGTCGTCCGGCAGTAAACATGGCTGACGTAAAAGTTTTAGCGTAAAAGAATAATTCCAAATATTAATATGTTGATGATCTTATAAATGACTTGAGATTGTTTTCGCGGGAACCAGCTTCGAGCACTCCGCTAATTTAGAAGAAAAATGTGTGCCAAGTACTACATAACCATTATTAAAGACCAGTAGATTTCAAGATTAGGCATATTCGGCTTAGAACCACGACAGGGTGATATCATTATGCAGGACAACGATCTTACGCATACTTCAGAAATAGCTAAAATTTAGTTTGAACACATTAAAATTCGAAAATAAATTTACCTAATTAGTAGCCAGAGTTGTATCCAATTAAGTACCTTTGGTCTAGGGAATGGTAAATCAATTTCGATTCCAATCGAAAATCGATTTTGTTGTAAAAAACGTATGCGATTTTATACTGAAATCGATTATTGGGCTTTTAAAATCGATTTTTTTATTTTTATCAAAATTTGGAAATTTTTAATTTTAATCTTAACTGAATCGAAAAATTATGGGCATGCACAATAAAACTTATTTTTTTGTGCGTCTATAGGTATGCTTATGCAGTTTCCCAAGTCTAAAGTTGTAGTTTTACTTATTTATCTATTAGAAGTATACCAACTTCCAACTTTAATATAAGGGCTCTGGTTCTTCAGAAATTAAAGTCATCAATGGACAGTGAACAAAACAGTCCTTAACATATCGTACCGAACCAAATACTGAAAGTCAGCTTCGTGTAAATCAACATATTATAGAAACACAACAGGTGAATTAAGTTACGACTTCCTGGAAATACGCTAATATTTAAACAGACCAGTGTAGTTTTAAGCAGACTGAAAAAACAAAAAGTATGTAATTTATTCTATCAAATACGAAATATCTCTGCATCTTTCTGAAAACAATGACATGCAAACGTTTGTTTTCTAAAACTAACTTAATAGTAACTCAGCAAAGAAACAGTCGCCATGGATCAGAACTATTGTCATACTCCTTTGAAATACTATCCATACATTCAGGCTTGTCACAGAAATCAATTCCGGTCAAAAGTGATTTCGTTTTATGTGAAGCAAGATTCGAAATCACTAACACTTTCGATCGGAATTAATTTATGTGACAGGCCTGATTGACTACACAAGTATACAATTTTAATATGTGAAATGTACATGCACTTTTTCCTCTAAAGGCCATCTAAAATTTACACATTTTCACTTTTTACAGAAGAATTATAAAAAGCAGTCATATCAACCCACTGTAAAAATCAAATTTCAATTTCTCTAGTAGTAGTAGTAGTAGTAGTAGTTTGCCTTTGTGATATAATTTATAAGTTTGCAAATTAATTTTAAAAAGATTTTGAAATCGATTTTAAAATCGATTTTGAGTTTCGATTAATCGATTTCAAAAACCGAAATGAAAAAAGTCGATCGAAAAATCGAAAATCGATTTTGGAGTCCATTTACCATTCCCTACTTTGGTCCGTTCGAAAACGTCAAATTTTTTTGCTCAGAGGAACCCGCCTAACACTGCATATAAGCTTTGGGAGCTTGCCGTTAAAGCCGAAAATGCTAAAAAAAAAACTTTTGTATAAGTATGTTAAAAAGGATTAAGGTAGCTTAAAAGACCAAACGGACAACACACCAAACGCTAGGACCCAAATACAACAATAATCTCTAACAGGGGTCATAATTGTTCACACTCAAAATGGCCAATACTAATACCGTGTAAAATATTATGAACACATATTTTTTGGAAAAGTTTTTATTTTTAAGTTCTTTAAATGTTCTACATTTCATATAGTTGAAAAAAATTAAATAATTGTAAATAAAACTAAAATTTATAACCTATTTTGCCAATAACACTAATTTTGTGAACAATTTTGTCCCTAACTGTATGTCAGCATTACGTTTTTTGGCGCCTACACGCATAGAAACATACGACCTTTTTGAGTATTTAGCATCAATGTAAATCGCCAGCGCTTCCTCATTTATTGCGTATTCAACCATTTTTTTATTTTCAGTGCCCTTTCCGGAGAAATATCTATGGTTCTAACAACGTATGTAGCAACTCTTTTGACTGCTTTATGAAGCCTACTTGCAGCAACAAATGTTAACTCTTCTTGGGAACAAGTGTTCAGAAAAGACGTAATTTTCAACTGCTTTGATCTTTAAAACGATTTGGATGGTCGTTCGGGTCTTGATGGACCTTCCTCCGATTCTTCTTCTTAAAAACTTGACGAGGCTTTGCTAGGAAAGAGAAAAGATTCATCCAACCAATTTTAAAGATTGACTCGAAAACATTTTTTGTTCTTTGTGCATGCATCCACTTCTTCGATAGGTTGCTAAGAAAATTTTGAACTGATTACTTTACTTCATGTTTATGGTTAACATCTTTATCATTTTCTAACCACTTTTCATGAAAATGTAATGTATGACAGCATTATTTTTATTTCTTCTGGTCTTTTTCAGAGTACGAAACACATTCGTAAAACTGCTCAGAGTGGAGAAGCAGCTCTCGCTTTTTGTCATTATTTCTTAAGAACAAAGAGGTCGTTTTGACTTGTCTGCTTTTGTTGCGTTTTGCGTTGTCACCCCGCATTGGTTAGTGTTTGGGCGTCGTATAACTGTACCGAGTTACAGTTTTTTGCGGTTTCTACATTAACTATATGCCCTCGCGAATGGGTAGTCATCTTGCCGCGATGCGAGGGCTTAAGTACAAGGACGTTTAGAGTCATGCTGGCGGTAGTGACGTCAGTCAAGACCGGTAGGGCCTCCCATGCCAGAAGGGTCTAAACCGAGTACGAACCAAGAACTACCCCCCCCCCCCCCCCCCTGTCTATTAGCGTCTGTTTTCTCCTAGTTGGAGCGGCTAATGACTATGCGTCCGCTGGCCTTTTACGGTCAACTGTTAGGCCTCCTGAAGGCCGTCGGTCCGCAATAAAATCCATCAGCGTCTGTTCTCATATTGAGCGGCTGATGGTCTGCGTCTGTCTCCAGAGGAGCGGCAGGTATTCTTTCGCCTGGCAGTTAGGCATAAAATGCAACCCCAATTCACCCCCCCCGAAATGTCCGAAAATTCATGCCCTAAGTATCCGGCAAAGGGCTTCATAATCCCCGGAGACCCTACTACTACAGCGTCGGTATCAGGCTGTAGTATGTTGAATGCTACTGAGACCTCGTCTAGCAAGGTGGTTGCGCCAGGCTCTGCTAGACGGTTAGCTACTAGTGCGCAAAAACACACGACTAAGCCGTCAGGCGGTCGTAAACCAAGCTTGGTGCAGGGTTCTTCGAAACCAGGTACCTCTAAGGCTTCCCAGGTCCGGACGGGAGAAAAACCTGTCAAAACCCCTTCCTCGGGTGCTGGCTTGACGGTACAGACTCAGTCTGCCAGAAATCCAGTTTCCCATGTGCCGAAACCTGTGCAAAGAGAGCACACGAAGAATGATTCGATGCTCTCTGATGCACCTCCCTTAGCCTCTACGGCACCTACCAAAAAACCCCAAAGGCACATAAATGCATCTAAACGGGCCTTCACAACCAGGCGCTCCGCCTACAAAATCATTAGCCGACTTGGTGAAAAACCGGTTGGTGAGCTCACTGAGCAGGGGTTTCTGAATCTGTTGAAGAGTCCAGGAAGGCCACTGTTATAATAAACAGTGACTCTCTGCCGTCACTTCGGAAGACACAGGGGAAGATATTCTATGGATTTGGAACTATCTTCCTCCTAGTCTACAAAGGTGATGACAAAGGGAAGCCTCAAGCTCCGGTGACTACCACAACAGCAACAGCATCAACGGAGCATATGGAAGACGATTCCGCTACGTCATCGGCCAATGAAGACACTCAATCGGTCAGTGGACTTGTGGGTGACTTCTTTGGCAAGATGGAAGTGGCGGACGATGAGGACATCCTTCTGGAATCGGACGACGACCCAGAGGATGCCAACGTCACAGTCGTCCATAGCGATGAACTATGATGAAGGTTACACAAATCAACCTTCATCACTCTAAAGCGGCGTCAGCTGCCCTTCTCCTCCGATTGGCTTCAGGCACGGAGGAGCTTATATGTATCCAAGAACCATTGTATATAGAGACAGGGTTTGCGGACTCAGTTTAGACGGCTATAGTACTCTGTACGCAGCCGATCAAGGTAAGACCAGGGCTTGCGTTATGGTCAAAAACATCCTTAAAGCTTTCATTCTTTCTGATTTTAGCGATAAGGACACCTGCACTGTCGCAGTAGAATGCAGAACCAGAACAGTTTGGTTCATGAGCTGCTACATGGCACACGATCAGGGTGCTAATCCACCAAACTCCACAACCAGGAAGGCGATGTCGTATGCCAGCAGGCGCAACATCCCCCTAATAATATGTGCTGATGCTAATGCACATCATACCATCTGGGGAAGCTCGGATGTCAATCCACGAGGTGAGTCGCTTTTGGACTTCATAGTAGAAAATGAACTAACAGTAGTTAATAGGGGTAGTGAGCCCACCTTTATTGTAACTAACAGAAGGGAGGTTCTTGATGTTACGCTTATTAGTGATAAGTTCGCGGATATGATTAGCGATTGGAATGTGTCAAAGGACTGTTCCCTCTCTGATCACATGTATATTGATTTCAATTTCTCCTTTAGAGTTGATTCAGCTAAACCCTACACGAATAGAAGAAGGACCAACTGGTCTATCTATGCGAGTGTACTCGAGGACAAGCTGCCTATGGGCCCGGTTCTCATAGACAGTGTGTCCATGCTCGACTCCGCAGTGGAGTCTTTGACTGGTGTCTTAATTGAGGCAACGAACGAATCCTGTAAAAGAATTGACAGGAAGGGCAAAGCTAAGCCCATATGGTGGAATGCGGAGATTGCTGAAAAACGCAAAGAAAGCAGGAAACTCTTTAATGAGGCAAAACGTAATGGTGTTTGGAACAGTTACAAGTCCTCAGTAAATGGATTCAAAAATCTTATAAGGAAGGCCAAGAGACAGTCATGGAGGAATTTCTGCAGCGACGTGGAAAACTCCTCGGAGACAAGTCGGCTACGTAAGATTTTATCCTCTAAACCAGCTATTCCATCGTATATACGGAAGATGGACGGATCCTGGACCACAAACAGTCGGGACTCCCTTGAGGTCCTGATGAATACACACTTCCCAGGTTGCACTGATGATGTGCCTAGGGAGGTAACATTTACTGGCACTCGGGATATCTCTAATATTCCGATAACTCGCCATCGTGTGGAATGGGCGGTCAAAAGCTTCCATCCCTTTAAATCTCCAGGTCCGGATGGCATTATCCCAGCGGATCTACAAAAGAACCTGGGAATATTGATGCCATGGCTCTTGGCAATTTTTAGAGCCTGCCTGAGTCTCTCATATGTCCCATTAACTTGGACAGCATATAAGATCGTCTTCATCCCCAAGAGTGGGAAGACATCTCACACTATGGCTAAGGACTTTAGACAAATTAGTCTATCCTCCTTTCTACTGAAAACACTGGAGAGGATTTTGGATAGTCATATTAGATCATCGTTAGGACACAATTCCTTGTCACTGGCTCAACACGCCTACACGAAGGGAAGGTCCACGGAAACTGCGCTTCACTCAGTGGTGGGCCACATAGAGAGATCCCTGCACTACAAGGAATTTGCCTTAGTTGCATTCCTAGATATTGAGGGCGCTTTCAACAACGTTGAACCTGAATCGGTTATTAACGCAATGAGACATTTGGAAATCGACCCGGCGATTATTCAATTTGTCAGCAGTATCCTGCACTTCAGGCGTATTGAATCCAACTTGGGCGCCTCGAACATCTCCAAGGTTGCGACTAGGGGCACCCCGCAAGGCGGTGTACACTCACCATTACTTTGGAATCTGAATATGAATACCCTACTCAGGGCCATGGAAAGGACGTGCTGCAGAACGGTTGCTTATGCGGATGACGTTGCAGTTGTGGCTCTGGGTAAAGATCCCAGACTATTGTCTGAACTAATGGAGTCCGCATTGGACGTCCTAACAAAATGGTGCCAGGGATGTGGACTGGATGTAAATCCTTCCAAAACGGAACTGGTACTTTTCACAAGGAGACACAAAATTCCCAAATTTGATACCCCGAGGATAAAGGGGATCTCGCTGGAACTGTCTGACAGCGCCAAGTATCTTGGGCTAATATTGGACAGCAAACTGAACTGGAGGATGAACACCATTTCCAGGACTAATAAGGCGGCAACTGCATTATATTGCTGCAAAGGGGCCATTGGCCTAAACTGGGGAATTAACCCGAGAAATGTATATTGGCTATACGAATGTGTCATTAAACCCATTCTATTCTACGGGGCAGCTGTTTGGTGGCCGGCACTCGAGGTGAAGAGTCATCAAATTAGGTTTGAACGTACAATGAGAATGGTGGCGATAGCGGTAACAGGTGCCATTAGAACAAGGCACTGTTTACGATTTTAAACTGGTTACCACCAGACATTTTGGCGAAAAGTTTAGCTGCGAACGCGGCGGTAAGACTAAGGGCCACCGGAGCATGGAGGGATTACAATATCGGACATGCTAATATTCTGAACGAAATTAATTGGAACATGGATGTTGATTATGTCACACCCGAGCCAATCTTTGATCCTGGCTTCACGGCAAGCATTTTGGATAATGTGGTTCACTATGATGACCTACAAATTCCCGCAAACGCGATTCAAATTTTCACGGACGGGTCTAAAACACTGTGTGGTGTCGGTTCTGGCATAGCAGCTAAACTGGAGCATTCCTATAAGGCTGCCGGACCACTGCAGTGTCATCCAGGCCGAGATAATGGCCATCTACACAGCCGCGAGACGCATCCGGTACGGTGATATATCTGGAAGGGATATTCACATTATTACCGACAGCAAGGCGGCCATAAGATCCCTGGAGAATGTGTTCATCACATCGAGAATCGTCCGAGAATGCCGGATGTCTCTGGAGGAGATAGCGAGACATTCACTGCTCACCCTTAATTGGGTCCCCGGACACAGGGACATACCGGGGAACTGCATGGCGGATTCGTTGACGTATGCAGGTACCACCTTGAATCGAGACGGCTCGACATATAATGTAGGTGTTTCACTCCCAAGGAGTAAGCAACTCATTGCGCACAAGTTTCATATCATCGCCAGTCAGAGGTGGCTCGTTGAAACTACCTGTGGGGAAACCAGGAAAATCTGGCCCATCATAGATGAAAAAAGGACACGGCGGGCATTACAGCTGTCCAGACATCATCTTAGAAACCTGATTGCGGTTATAACCGGCCATTGGCCCATTGGGAGGCACGCCCAGAGGCTGGGGCTCCCTTACAATGACTTATGTAGAAGTTGCGGCGAGGAGGAGGAGGAAGAGTCAACGGAAAATCTTCTCTGTAATTGCCCGGCATTCGGAGATCTAAGACTCAAAATGTTTGGTCGAAGAGCCCTTGGGGACAAAACTTGTCTCTCTGATGTTGATGTAAACAGGATCCACTCCTTTACTGAATCGACCGGATGGCTGCGTGGGAGCAATAGCAGCCAGACAACATAGGACCCATGGGAGACGGTGTGACATGGTAACACAACGGGAACTAATTAATGGACCCACGTGAGCTGTGCTTGATCACGGCTGCCAATGGAACCTAACCTAACCTACATAAACTATATGCAATCGTGTTTAACCTAAATATTTTAATGTGTGTTATCTGGTGGAGAACCAAAGAAAAAACTCAATTTGACTGGTGGAGAACCATATATAACTCAGACGTTTTACTGGTGGAGTACCAAGGAAATAACTCAGACGTTTACTGGTGGAGACCAAAAAACTCTGGAGCGGATTCTGGAAGCTCTCGCCTTCCTATACGAAGATTTAGGTCGAACGAGGTTTTGCGGTTAAAGCTCCAAAAATTGTGTGATACCCTGGCATTATAACTTAAATAGTTCGCCAAAAACTTTTAGTTTTAAGCAAAATCAAAAATAAAACATAAAAAAAACATTGAACAAATCCTTTTTAGTGATAGACATTGCAGCCTAAAGATACGATAGGAAGTGTTTGGGCAAAATTATGCAGCTAATTGTTTAAACATTTAACAATACACATGTTATAGATGATAAAAACACAAAAATAGCAGCGATAGCTGGTGAAAGTCACATAAAAAAGTCTATCACAATTTACAATAAATGTATGTATGTATATTAAATTCCACAGCTAATGAATACATTTTAATTTGCATACATGTTTTTCTAAACGTAATGCCAAATCAGCGGAACATTCTTAATTTAAAAAATATATACATATGTACCTCTATTGTATAAATAAAACCAACAAATATTACAGAAAACGTTTTCACTTTATTATTAGCTCTCGAAACCACAAACAATTATCAACTAATCTGTTATTAAAAATTAAATTTAGCAATTACTGATGCTTAAATCAATAGAGCAGTGATAATATTGCAAAAAAAGTATTTACTGTTGTGCAAGGTGGGGTCCTGTCATAAAAAAATCAACTAAATTTTTAACTCTGGCACCATTCGAAAAAAAAGTTTTTCCGCTCTTAATTTGTCATTGGTACCACCGTGTAGTGGTATGTTTTTCTAAATCGTTCGAAATTGGCAAATATTGTATTTAATTGGTTATACAAAAATTTTAATAGTAAAAGTTAACAAAGGTTAAGAGAAATTGCAAAAAAAAATTAGCTGTGAAATTTTTTTTAAGCAGGGATTACTTTTGTCATTGTTTTTATTATTCATTGTTTATGTTTAATAATTTTTTTTTTTTTTTTCACATGGTTTTTATTCCAATAGAAAAAGTCAAAATGTTCAAAGGTCAAATCCCAAAAAGTTGTGTCTGTATATAATAACAAACTGTATATTTTTCTTATGAATTTCGAAATGCATATTTGCTTTAACGGTGAACCTTGTTTAAAGTTGCAATTAACCGTTCGTGAATTTCATCCTTAATAATAGCGACAGCTTCCTCCGTGGAGGCATTGGATTATGCAATCGTAAGGAATTTCCTAACATTACTGTATAATCAGGCCACACTAATTTAATCGTTTCTGTCATCTTATCCACTATTCAATATCATAAATTTTGTCTTTTGAGCCTCTAGAGCCTTCATGCGTTTCGAACAATATTTTTGTCAGGAGAATAATATTTTTACTGAGAGTGTTCTGTAGAAAATTTGTCCAGAAAAACAAAGCTACCATATGGTTTACAGACGTAAGCAATTATATCGGGTGTTTTTTTCAGTGGTATAGAACTTCGAATTGAAATAAAACACAAGAAAATCGTTTTAATGACCATCAATTTGGCTTTATTGGAAGGATAATTTTATGCCATTAATGTTTAAATATGATTTCAGGCATGTGGCCGCCGCGGCTGGCTCGAATAAAGCCAATTCTACAGGTCCAATTTTCAAACACTTTTTCGAGCATATGGGGTCGTATGTCGGCAATAACGCCACGAATGTTGGCTTCCAATTCCCCTAACGTTTCTGGTTTGTTGGCGTAGACGAGCGACTTCACATATCCCCAAAGAAAATAATCCAATGGTGTCAAATCACACGATCTTGGTGGCCAATTGACAGGTCAATTCCGCGAAATTATGCGCTCATCGAATGTTTCCTTCAATAAATCGATTGTGGCGTGCGCTGTGTGGCATGTAGCGCCGTCTTGTTGGAACCACAACTCATCCACATTTATGCCATCCAATTCGGGAACAAAATAGTCGGTTATCATGGCTCTATACCGGTCTCCATACCGTTGTAACTGCCTCTCCAGCATTATTTCGGAAGAAGTATGGCCCAATGACTCCACCAGCCCATAGAGCACACCAAACAGTCAGTTTTTGTAGATGTAATGGCGTCTCAAGGGTCTCATGTGGATTCTCTTCACTCCAAATGCGGCAATTTTGCTTGTTGACGTAGCCATTCAACCAAAAATGAGCCTCATCACTGAACAAAATTTTGCGATGAAAATCAGCATCGAGATCAATCTCATTTTCGGCCCATACACGAAAATCACGACGCATTGCATGGTCTCGCGGCTTTAATTCTTGCACAAGCTAGATCTTGTAAGGTCGCAAGCCAAGATCTTTGCGCAAAATCTTCCATAAAGTTGATGGACAAAGCTCCAATTGCTGTGCACGGTGGCGAATCGATTCATTCGGGTCCTCTTCAACACTTTGCTCTACAGCGGCAATTGTTTCTTCGGTGCGCACTGTTCGACGTCTCTGCGGATGCGTATTATCACATAGAGTAAACGTAGTGCGAAAACGATCCATGGTTAACCGAATTAATTGCTCTGATGGACGATTATGTCGACCATAAAATGGACGGAGCTTGCGGTAAACTTCGCGAACTGAACCGTTATTTTCGAAATAAATTTGCACGATTTGCAAGCGTTGTTCTTTTGTCAACCTGTTCATGATGAAATGGTAAACCAAACTGAACATAAATGACATTAGAGTTGCCAGATTTGACCACAAAATGCCAGTTTTATCTCTATTCGAAAAACAAACCTGTAAAAAAAACACCCATTACAAAATGGCAGCACAACTAGCAACCCACTTCTCTAAAACTGTTTAAAAGAAAATGGACGAAAAAAGGTATTCTCATTTATATTTTTTAATTACATTGTTTTAATTTATATTATTTAATTATACAGAAAAAAAATAAATAATTTTAACTTTAATGTTCAAATTAAAAATGGCAACTCAGTTCATTTGTTCTGAAGAAAAATTTAAATTAAAAAAATCAATAAAAAACTTACCGCACAAAATAAATTCTCTCTCTCTCTCTCTCTCTCTCTCTCTCTCTCAGAAGTAAGACGTCAAACTCAATACAAAAAAAGTTTGTCCGAACCAAAATATTGTTCAAATCGCATGGGTTAATCGAGCTTAAATACGGAAAAAAATTATTGTTTGGTAGTTTGTTTTTTGAGTGACAAACATAAATGTTAAAAAATAAAGTTATTCGTAAAATAACAATGTTTTATAAAAATTTTAACAGCACGAAAAACGAATTTAATAACCCACAATCAGTTACTGTAATTATATAAAACGCAACGCAAAAGAATTACATTGAAAGCAAAAACAAAGTCATTAGTATTTTGTAGTTTTGTTGTTGCTTTCTACAGAAATTTGTGCAAAGGCAATGTGAATATCTGTAGCAGAGAACGGCTTTGTGCGATTGCAAAAAAATCGCATTAAATGAACACCAACAAATACACTCGCTTGCGGTCATACAATCAAACTTGCGCAACCGCAAACATTCGCTGCTGGTTTGCAGTCTTTCAAATAATGCACATCGTGCTTTGTTATTTATACCATCGTTAGCCTTCGTTTTTTAATTAAGATGTTTATGTCAGTGATGCATTTTGAGTTTTTTTGCTTTGAGCCAAATTGGCGATTTAAAAGGGCCAAACAATTTTCTTAATATATGTAATTATTATGTTTGTATTTAAATAAAACTATGAGTAACACATAATAATATCGAATATGTATTTTTTATTATTAAGAACAAAAACAAAAATTCAAGTTGTTTTAAAGTATTTTTGTCCATTTTTATTTCACTTTACTATTACGAACTTTCAGAACACTGGAAATCGAAAACACAAAACGCAAGAATTAAAAACGTCGTTTTTTAATAAGATTTATGTGATTAATGAATTTTATGACAAATATTTTACAAATATTTCTCTATTAAGCAGAAATTCAGTCTACTTGACAGTCTACCTTGATTTTTTGATATTTACCTACTTAAAAAATTTTAATTTAAAGCTAGACTGATTTACATATAAAAGTAATAGTTCTTACTTAAAAGGGCCAAGTATATTACACAATTGGTTTGACAACAGCAACAGGATGTTTTAGTGAATGTTTTAAATTTCAGCAAAAACTTTATATGTTATTTTTCATCAAACCGCTTGTGTTTATTTGGTTCTGTACAAGAAAAATAATTTCGTAAATAAAAGTAGCGTTCGAAAAAGTTAGAAAATAACATTAAACAAGGTATTGAACGAGTTTTTTCCCTAAACTAATCACGGGAAGCTCTAGGATTGTCTGCGGGAGACCAGTCGCTGATAGACTAGCTCACTACCAGCTAGTTACATTTTGACCTGAAGGGCCAAAATAGATTTCCACAGGGCCATCAACCATTCATATGTGCCAAAAATGGCCCAATTGTGCCACGTTTTGCATCACTGGTTTATGTGTTGGGTGCGACAACGAATGTTTTGGTAAAGAAAAAAAAAATACAAACAAAAAAGTCAGAAGTCAAGCAATCATTACTCATGTAGGCATTTAGCAGTTGCTATGTAGTACAAGAAAAAAAATTTAAGAAAAACAACAACAAACAATTTCCATAGAAATAGAAGACATTGTATTGTTGTTGTTATACATACACTGAAAGAAAAACGCTTCGTAACAGGAATGAAGCCGTTACGTTAACCCCCTTACATTAATGTAATGAAAAGTTTTATTAATTAAATGAAAATGTACATAATAGTAATGAAAGTTACATTAATGCAATGAATCGTGTAAGACAGGAGTTTTTAGACAATTCGTAGTTTCATTGGGGCTACGAAATGTATTACATTCGAGCAACGAACAACTTTTAAGCACGATTTAAGGCATATAGTTATAGAAAAATGTGATTATGATTACCTTTTTGGGCTACAATTATTAAAATCTATTAATTTAAGTTACCCTTATTTAAATAAGTATTGAACTGCAGCAATAACAGCATCTGCAAAATTTTAATGAAATATTTACGTAGCATTAATGAAGCTTTACATTTCTGAGTGACAAAAGTTGTTTCTGTTTTTTAAGAAAAATAATGTTATATATGTACAGATTATAAATTAAAAGTAAAACTTTTAATTAAAAGAATATAATTTTTAAAGTTTTTATTGATTTTATTGTTTATTTTACGAGTTTTTAGTAACGTACAATTTACATTAATATTATGACAAATGTCATTCTTTTTGTCATTTTACGTTAACTTTCTATGGAAGTGTTCTTGTAATTTCGTAACTATGAGTAAACTTTAATAACAAAATTGCATTATAGTAATGTATCTTTTCATACAGTTATTCTTAATACAGAAACAATACACTTATTCACATATATACACATGTAAGTATGTACATTTTTTATTTTCATTATTAAAATATGTTATAAAAAAGGAAGACAATTCCCGTATTCTTTTAATTAAAATTGTTTAGTTAAATAGTACATCAAGTTTTCAAAGTAGAATGATGACCATATCGGGCGATTCTGCTGATGTTTCTGTTAACAAAGGAGAATACAAAATAAGTGAAACATGTGTTACAGGGTAAGTGTTTTGAATTATTCTTACATAAATGCAAATGTTGTCTCTGAAGCTTCTTCACACTGTTAAAATACACTCAAACCCATTTGATTCTACATGAAATTCACGTTGTTTCAACTTGAAATAACTTTCATTCAACGTGATTCCGATTGTTATTTCAAAATAAATTACATTTTGCTCTAACTTTACTGCAATGTTAAATTAACATGAATTATAGTTATTTCAAAATAATATATTAATGTTAAATATCATTACATTAATGAAACAATATCATTAAATGAATGCAGCTTTTCATTTTATCTACGACAAACGTACATTCCAATAAGGACACAATTTCATTGTAAATTCCAAATGTTTTCATTGCAATTATGAAAACATACATTATTGTAACGTAAGGTTTCATTATACAAATATTTGAGTGTTATAATATTAATGACATAATTTCGTTATATTAATGAACATTTCTAACCTAATGAAAATATTTTCATAGCGGGAATGACGCGTTACGTTGGTTCAAAATCGATGACAAAATCGTTTCTGTAATGCAAAAAAACATTACATTTACGAAGCTTTTTCTTTTAGTACTCGTACTCATACCAATTTAGTTCGTCGTTGGCTCATCGAGTGTACAATGACTACTTGAATGCAAAAGCATAAGAATTTTTGACTTTGGGTATTTGTGTTGTTGCGTGCGCAACAATAAATGCAAACAAGGCACTTTCAATAAAAAACTCACACATGCACTAATCAAATGTGTACAAAACGATGTCAAAATTACCAACGTTGAACTTTGTTTTGCAGGCATAGAGTTAATGTAAATTTTAGCGTATGAATAAATCAAGAAAAACAGTGATTTTGCAGTTCTCTGATCTGTAGAAAGCAACAGCATAATTACAAAATATTTATGACTTTGTTTTTGCTTTCAAAGTTTCGTTTGTCGAAAAGTGAGCAAAAGTGTGTCCTTAAGTCTGTGGTCATACGGCTCATGTCTTATTGACATGAATGCTACTTTATAGGCGAGAGGGACGAGGGAAAAAGAAACGAGTACACAGATGCATGTACTGTCTTTACGCTTTGCTTTTTCATTCGTTGTTTAATTTTGTTATTGTTTTCAATATCAAAAAAGCACACATGCATACGCACGACTATAAAAATAAAAAACATGTCGTCACGCGACATGAATCGTTTGAACGCCAATTCATGTTCAAAGAAGAAAAAGGAAGAATCTTGTCAATAAGACATGAGCCGTATGAACTCAGACGAACTCATGTCGAAAACAATGAAGAGAGATTTGGTCGTAACGTTATAAATGTCATAATGCCAGTCACACATATCGTTGACGGCGATCAAAATTTACAAAAATTAAGAAATTTTCAAAGACGTCGGCTAAAATTCAACCGTCGGCTATACCAAAAAATGTTAAACACGACTTTAACGTTTGTTGTTTACAAAATGGCTTTGAAAACATTCGCATATTTTTAAAAAATGTTAAAAGCACAATAATTAAACCATGAAAAAATCAAGAAAGAACAAAATACTTATCTCTTTCGTGTTATTATTAATTTTATTTTGCATTTTTAATATATTTTTTTGTGCTAACATTTTTCTCACCCCATTTATATTCGTAAGTTTATTTGACAGCTCAAAGCGAGAGCTTTCTCATAAACATTTGACAGACACACTTTTTCACAGCTATAACATGCCAAAAAAAAGTAACAGCGAAGTTTAGTGAGAAAAACAGCTGTTTGTTTCAATTGATTCAGTGAACCGCATTGCCATTTGGAAAGCATAAGACAAAAAAGGAATGCCTCTAATGGCCAATTTCACCACTTCTATTAAATTATCAATTAATATTAAAATATAACTTTTTATATAAATTTATATTTATTTGACATGAAAAACGAATTTTAAACTTCAATTGATATTTATGGAAATAAATTGGGGAAATTGGCCATAAGTGTCGTATTGGTGAAATTGTGTTTTTTTGTACATTTTTTGACCATCTAAAGGTCTGAATATCATAAGATGATGTTTACCTTAACGCCAGATACAACACAGTCAATAAAGATAAGTGGCACAAATGTCTTGCCTTGAGTAGGGCCCTGGAAAATCAGTTTTTAAAATCTCCTTAATTTCGATTTTCTTAAATGTAGAGAATTCCGCCCTCATATAGGCATTGAGAATTGACTTCAAGAGTTCTCAAAAAAGCTGGCTATTTTGTTGGATAAAACATATATTTTTTGCACTTTGAACGTAATACTTTAATATTTATGATATTTAGCAAAAACATCGACATTGCACGGAAAGTGCGATATATACGCGAAGTTCGGTTTTTGATGCCAACAGAACTGCGAAAATGCCAATGTAAAATAGTGTAGCTTGTGTTTGCAATCCAACAACAAAATACATATAACATCATTGCTTCTGCGCTATACTAAAACTGTTTAGCTTTTTTTGTCATGTGCATTGCGATGGCATCCATAAAACTCGAACAGCTTATATATTTGCAAACGATAATTTAGAATCGTCCATTAAATCTTCTTATACTTCAATAATATTTTCTTTTGCACTGCTTCGAGGCGTTTCAAACCATTTCACAAAATAGTTGGCACCTTAGGTAAATTTTCACGAGAACAATTTTGTATATCAGCTGCTACCTAATTTGAACCAAGCATTGTTAAATTGCTATAAATTCCGCTCACACTCAATCACAAAATTATTGCAATAACAAACAATTGCAACCTAAAACGCACCAAAAACTGAATATCGGTATAGATTTAACCTCTTTTGTAGTCCAATTTCTGTATCTTGCGAAACTCAAACAAAGAATGGTGAATAATTTATTATGTTTTCTTATTCTATATAAACTTGACTTAAAATTACCAATCAAAAATTAGTCATCGAAATAAAAAGTTGTCTGTGTCTTCATTTCGATTTTACAGAAAAGTATTTCTTTACTTTAAGTTTTTGTTTATAAACCACATCAATATTAATGTTATCAGCAGAAAATATCTTTAGAAGCAAAAAATAAAAACAACAAAACCTTCAAAAAAAATACTAATAAGTCTAACTTTGGCAAAAAAAAGCTAAAATTCAAGAAAAACCTAAACACCAAAATAAGCATTTTTAATGAAATGAAAACGGCACTATTGAGACTTGTTAACAAGTAGAAAATAACAAAGAAATAAACGAAACACAAATTTGCTTAAATACATAAAACCAATTTTAACAACAACATAGAAGTGAAGTATAGCCCAATCTTATAATACCCCTATAGGGAAGCGAACTGACATCAAATTAGTCCCGTGATAGGTCTTTGGTGGTAGAGACCGGTTTTAGTTTTAACACTTTCTATGAATAAGACCTATCGCTTTTACATGGGGTTGTCATTGGAGGGGGTCAATTGACACCATTTGACTAGTCACAAATCTATTCTCAATGGACGTGTTTAGTGACAGTTACTAAAATGTAGTATTATTTCAATAAAACAAGTCCTAGAATTAAATTCAAGAGCCAAATTTTAGAAAGTCTCAAAAAAATGTATCACACCACCGGTGAAGACTGTACTGTAATTCATTACTTTTTCCACCTTTTTGTTCTTCATAAAGTAGTTACATGATTGGTTCTCCTTTCACTGGTCATGAGTTCTTTCTTTGTGTACCTGTTCTATTTTCACAACTCCCAGGACCAGTCTGTGGGACCAATTGACACAAATTTCCCGCAGGGACACTACACTGCTCACTGGTCCCTAGTTGGGATCTATCAGCAATTAATTTGAAATTTACCAAAGAATTATTTAGGCCGATTTTTATCTTCACACAAAAAGCAATACAAGATTTATTCGTTTTTGTTTCAGTTTCGAGAGAGAGGACCCAAATGGGACTAATGGTCACTTCCAAATCTACCGTCACCAAATTTGCTTATGAGATACTTGTTATTATAAAAGTAGAATGTGGGAATTTATTTCTTATGGTGAGTAACATATGGAGGGGTCAGAGCTGAAGCGAACCAAGTCAAAAAAGAAAATTCGATAATATTTTGAGTTTGAGTAAGTGAATTGTCATTAATTTCAGGAGCCATTGACTTAGGTTTAGTTCCGCTACCTTAGGAACGAAACACTTTTTGATTTGATCCGTTGCAGGACTGGATAAAGTTAAAATTTGTCAAGAATTTCTCACCAGTTTTGAAATACATATGTATATGCATTATATTTAATGACTTGGTTCGGTTCAGCTCAGAACCCTCCATAAATTATTAAAATGTATGTATTACGTGAAAGTGGGCAACCCTGCAATTAATTTACTCAGAGAGTTCAAATAAAAAATATAATATCAATTGTCAAAAAAACTAAGAATTTTGCTTAAAATTTTTTATTAAAAATATTATTACAATAAATAAAATTTTTAAAAGTGTTCAAACGTGTGTAAAAAGTAGCGTAGTAAAGAAAAATAAAAAATAAATAAAAGAAGAAGAGAGCAGAAAAGATCACAAACATAAAGTGTGCAGTGGGCAAATGCCAACAAATTAACCGCAAAAAAACAAAGGGGAAAACTGTGCAAAAAACTAACGTGTTGCGTGCTTATAATTAAATGTCTATATTTTTTACTACAGCTAATATAGAGATAATATATATTTATGTAAGTTAAAAATAAAATTATGATGAAAAAAGTAACTTCTAATAAAAAATTTTTAGTTTTATGTTTACACATAAACATAACACTTTGAAAGCTAAAAATTATTAGCCAATGAGAACGAAGGTTGTGTGACGTCACAGTTCCTTCATGCGCAGTAAAAAATTGTATATCTGCCTGATGTCGTAATCATTATTTCTATCATTCTTGGCTAAAACCACTGTTATGGTAAAATATAAATTTGATAATAAAAAATGGGCGGGGTAGACTGAGAACGAAAATATTACATACCGAATATCTGAAGATAAAAGTCTTCAAGCTTTGTAGGACCAACTCTTATGATACTACACCTTTCAAAATAAAAATTAAGGGGATAGTTGCAGGGGGAGCAATAAATAATATATAAATGAAATAGCGAAGATAAGCTTGCCCATATATACTTACAAGCAATTTGATTGGTCGAAAATTTATTTTTAAAGATTGAAATTTTTTAAGTTTTCCTTAACTGAATAATACTGGAGTCCCACAACAAGTTCACCCAAAAACCAACCTTTCCTGATGATACAGTTTTTTTTTTTTTGGGTTCACGAAAACCGCTATGAAGCATCTCGGGACCATATTTGTGTAAAAGAATGATAAATAAATGTCAACGACCAAAATTGTATTCATAAAACAATTACTTTGCGTAGAAAATCATGCACCCTTATTAAAATTAATAATCGAATAATACCTCATCATTCGAATGTAAAATATCTCGCTGTACATCTTGATCGACGTTCAACATTGAAATACCATATAGAGGCAAAACTGACTCAATTGAAAGAAAAAGTAATTCAAATAAATTGGCTCATTGGAAGAAATTCTGCCCTTAGTCTGGACTGTAAGCTTCTTCTTCACAACTCAATCTCAAGGCTTTTCTGGAACTACGGTTTTCAGTTATGGGGCACTGCCAATAAAGACAATATTTCAGAAGCGCTTAAATATTCAAAAAATATATGGGCAAATCCTGCGTGACGAACGCTACATTCGCACGCGTTTTCTGATTGAAATATAAAAATTTTTTGGTCTTTCAAAAGAGATATCTTCAACTTATATATAGTATTTAGTGACATTAATATGTACTTACGAATGGCATATATCATAATTTCTTAGCAAGTATTTCTTGCGAAATAATTGCCCAGTAAAACAAATTTGGGTTTTTTGAAGCACTACAGAGAAAAAGCGCATACGAATAAAACATACAAAAAAGCTGCTATTTTAGTGCTGACAACGAAGAGGGATTTTAAGCGAAAAAAAACTATATTATGGTTTACGAAAATGATTGAAAAAGGGCATTTAAACAAGTAAAAGCAAAATATTAATGAATATGTTAATACAGTTAGCCCTTAAAAAAGCACTCGAGGAGCGCTTTGTTTGCATCTTAAAAGAAGCGCTTATTGTCAGCAGAAAATAGTCCTCCAAACCGGGAACACCCCATACAAAAATCAGGCATCCCATCAGCAGGTTTGAAGCGATTTGAGGTATGAATTCATACAAAAAACCTGCTCCTTTTGGAGCACGTTTTTTACTGGGTGATCACAAAGTTTTGTGACGCACGCTACAAAAAGTGGAAGTAACTTCAAAGGTTGAAGTGCGTTTTCCTAATTTTTAGCGAATTTGACATGATATGGTATACAAAATCTAATTTCTTGATCTCATTTCCTTAACTAATGAATATCAACTTTTTTTTTAACGAAATTTATATTTTGATAAGTTTTGCTGTAAGTGCTATTTTAAGCACAAAAATCACCTAAATTCACGTATAACGTTAAGAAATCAGCAATGGGGTAGGATTTGGTAAAAATTATTCCAATAATGATCATTGAAATGCATATTTTTTAATATTAAAATGAAATTATACATCTACTCTTACATTCCATTAAAAAAAATTCATTTGAAAAATTTTTGGTTGGTGGACTGTTTCTGGGATTTGCCCATATAAAAAGGCTTTATTCAGCTAACTTCAATCCAGCTTGAAATATTTGAGATTTTGTAGCCACTCTGTTGACATGAAAAGTTAGCAGCACTGACATATGATATGCTTATATCTACTCAAAATGTGATTCTAAGATAATCGGTATACTTAAATATGGGTCTAGTAGGAATAAAATTGTTTAGCGTTGCAAACTTCAACACCAATACACAATACCATTCCAACGTATGGTGGTGTAGGGCAAAAAAGAAATACCAAAAACAAAAAACAGACAAGTTGAAAACAAAGAAATAGAAGAAAATACAACAAAATTTAAAACGTAAACAAGACTAAAGCTAAAGAAATATTTTGGTTAAAAAAAATAATCAAAATTCCTACACAATCAAACCACAGAAAAAATATTTGAGACAACAACAAACAAATTAAAACATTTACAACAATAAATAACGAAATTTACAGACAACAACCCGAGGGCAGGAGTAGCCTAAAACACAAATGATAAATATGCCAATAAATGTAAATTTAACACTTAAATTCAACTTAACTGCAAAATAAATGTTTCTAAAAAGTTTTGAATATTATAGTGATTAAAGACTGAGAACCAATCAACTTTTGACTGGAGGTTAAAATTTTTATGACATTTATGGCAGTAAGAGTATTTTTTAGAAGCGTGATTTACATAAGCGCAAAATCTATAATTCATTAGGTGTTAATTTTGTGCAGGGATTTGTACTTAAATGGAACTCATTTACATGTTTCGGACATTTTGAGAGAGTGCGAGTCATACTTTAATATCCTTCAATCAATCAATTAATTTTGACATTTATTTTTGCCAAATTTTTGTTTTTAACGTAGAAATGGCATATAGAAGACAAATTAACTCAAATTAAACTAAAAGCTATTCAAATTAATTGTCTTGTTGGAAGAAACTCTGTCCTTAGTCTCGATTGCAAACTTCTGCTTTACAACTCCATCTTAAAGCCAATATCGTACTATGGTATTCAGTTATGGGGCACCGCCTCGGCCTCTTATATCGAAAAAATGCAAAGGCGCCAAAGCATTCTTTGAATAATCACAGCCGCTCCCTGGTATGATAAAACCTCAAATATTCACAAGGATCTCATTGTGTCATTATTTAAAACTTTGATTACGAAATAAGCAGTAAAATACATATTTAAAAACGCTTGTACTACACCTCAATACACTAGCATAATATATTTTAAATCATGGCGGCCACACTCGTTTAAGGAGAAGAGACACTGCAGCACACACCCAATCAGAAGAGCAGTAAACAAGAAGGTTTGTAAGGAAGACACCGCCTAAGGAAGACATGAATTTTATATGACGAGTTCCCACTTTAAACCAATACACTTTTGACACAGAAAACGCTTCATTTAGCGCGTATAAGAATTGTTGAATGTAACGATCAGCTTTATGCTGAAATTTTTGTTGTTACCATTATTCTTTAATATGATCCTTACAAACCTGCTTCGTAAAAAGGTAATGTTGTATTTTTTTTTTTTTTTATTAATTTGTTAAGAATTCGTTCACTTACTTTACTGCATCTCTGCATGCCTTACTACGTAGCAGGACATAAAACAAAGTATTAGGCTAAGATTTGATTAATTATTCAAGTATTTCACAATTAATTTATGAAGGTTCAATAAATAAATAATGCAAGAAAATTTTTGTGAGATTTATAAAAGTTTATGCAATTTTCGAAAGCGGAGATATTATTAAAACTATGCAATCGCAAATTTTTATATTCGCGATTACGATTTTTAATTTTTCGTTAAACGCATTGATCGATTTAAGACTGCAATAAAATTTGTGTAAAATTCCTTTAAGTTGGTATTATTTTGGAAAAATTAAAATAAACCTTGAGTTATTTTATTGCATATTATTAAATAAAACAGACTTTATTGTACAACTTTGATAAGACAGTTCACAGTTTTATACCATGGTTACGATCTTTACTTCACAAAGACTTAAACAAAATTCAGAGCTGTCTGATGTGGCGATACCTCGCCAAACATTAAGATTTTGAAACATGTTTAGCATCCTTATTTTCCAATTGCAGACGTGGCGAAATAAGTACATTTTAGGAACGAAAAAGCGCAAAACAATATAATTTTGGTACTTTTTTTGTAAATTTAAGTTGTTTTCTCTCTCCTCTTATTACCCTGCAGATAACGAGACTAGTCCATACATGCATGTAAAGAGTAGTCCATAAAGGAGTATGAGTACTCAAAAACTACTGCAAATATATGGGAAAAATGTGGTCCATTTAATATTACGATGTCCTAGGAGGGGACCATATAACCCACCGAAGTAGTCCCTAAACTACTCCATGGAGTACTTCACGTTACTACAGTATGGAGCACACTTAAGGGGTAGTTTAAGCATTTTTCTTTTTCATTTTTTACACAGAAAAAATATCTCAAGAAAATTTTTAACAACACAGTTTGTTAAAAATATAATTTTTGTTCAACAAACTTTGTGTTTGATTCAATGAAAAAATTTATCAAATATACACTTGGCAAAATAGCACTCAATAAAACATATTTAATAATGAAATATTTAAATATTTCTTGATATTCAATTAAACAAATATTTGAATCAACGTTAAAACAGTATTTTTACAACTCTTGTTCATTTTATTCTCATTCGCTTAACAGTTCTATTTGGTTAAATATCTTTAGTTTTGCCAAAGTCTTTAGAAAAAGGTTTCCTGATGATCTGGCTAAAGCAACCAGCGAAATGCACATAGGAACTAGCTTATCTCCCCCATAATAAATTTTTGTGTATTTATTTAAAATGGGAAAAAATTGGGAATTAAGCACGTCATCATTAATAAATAAAGATTCAATAAACATTTTATTTGATTTATTCAACATTTCCAACAATTTATTTTAACAAATCACGCAAACATTTTGTTGAAAAAATTATTTTGGGCAACAACTTTTTTTATTGATTCAATAAACTTGATTGTTGACTAAAAATTCAATAACTATACCTACAAACTTTTTTATCAATAATGCAAAAATCGTCATCGCAGAAAATTCAAAATTTTTTTTTATCAAATATGCGATTTTCGTATTCAAATATGAAAATTATTTTTTTTCTGTGTACTAATCGCCTTTTATGGTGTGAACTATAGTCTATTATTGCTATTATTGAATATACCCAGTAAAAAATGTGCTCCAAAAGGAGCAGGTTTTACGTTTTACCTGCTGATAGGATGTCTGAGTTTTGTATGGGGTGTTCCCGGTTTGGAGAACTATTTTCTGCTGACAATAAGCGCTTCTTTTAATATGAGAGCAAAGCACTCCTAAAGAGCTTTTTTAAGGGCTAACTATATACAAATATTCAGTAATGTTTTGCTTTTACTTGTTTAAATGGCATTTTTAATCATTTTCGTAAACCATTATATTTTTTTCGCTTTGAAACCTTCTTCGTTGTCAGCACTAAAATAGCAGCTTTTTTGTATATTTTATTCTTTATCAGTAACTGTTGTATTAGAGCTCTTTTATTGAAGCGCTCGATTATGCGCTTTTTCTCTTAAGTGCTTCAAAAAACTCGAATTTTTTTTACTGGGTATATTTACTTGGTATTTTTAATTTTTTTACTTTTTCCATAAATTACTTTTAATTATTTAAGCTTAAAGTCTTTTTATTTATAAAAAAATTATATTTATATTTTTCTTCAATATTTCGCTAACCTTTGGTTAGCATCGTCAGGAAATTTACAAATTTTTATAAAAACAAAAAACGATAACAAAATTATGAAAACATTTTTGTCATAAATTAAATTCAAAAACCTATTTGTCATAAAAAATTTTTTCAAAAACCATTTTAACAAAAAATAAAGCCTAATTAAAAATATTAAATTTGGATTAAAAACCATAAATAGTTCAACAAAATAACCACAATACTAATTATTTAAAAAATAAAAATTTAACTAAAGTATAACAATTCATATAAACTGAAAAAATTTCCTATCTATTCGAAAACCATATTTACAATAATAAAAAATATTTTGGCTAATGAAAATTCCTATAATATAAAAAATTTTTTTTAACTAAACTTATTTTTATCTTATCTTACATACATAATTAAACTTATTTTCATTCTTACAAACTAAAATGTATATTGTGATTTAAGGAAGGAAGAAGGTCCTAGTTTTCATGTAATTTAGTAACAAATTGAACCCTCTTGTTCCAAAGCTGCGATAGGTGCCTATATTTATATTATTATATCTAATCCTCTATCCCTTAATAACTAAATTCCTATAATTATTCGCAATATGTTCTGTGTCTGCTTTATTCTCTGTGCAATTGGTGTATTAATTATGTATAACAATTCAGTGTTTAGTTTCAGTGTTTAAAACCGATACTTCTTCAAAATTTGGATAGTGATTAGATTGATAACAATGATGACTTAATGCTGTCTTTTTAGAATTAATGTCCCTATATTTTTGATCGGATTTATGTCCCGCAATTCTAGTCCTTAATTTGTTCTGTAAACCTGGTTGCATGCTTCATTATCATTTCCCTTGCAAGGAATTTTGTAAACAATGTTTGACATATCCCAAACTGCAAAGAAAACGTGATTACTCTCAAAACATGTCAAATCAACTTGTCCGTGAACGTGTTTTCGGTTCCCCGGTTAGTCAAGAATGAAAAATTATCAATAAATTTTAATTCATTTCATGTTAAAAAATTTCTTTCTTTGTCTACATATGTATGTATATATACCCAGCGGTAACTAGAATGAGTAAAGAGGCCTAATAGAAGGCCTTATTTAGCAGTCACAAGCAGTCATAAGCCCTTCTCGCCGCATTCCATACTTATTTATTTTTTACACAGGATGTCATTAGGCGCAAGGCCTTCCACACTTCCTTAAAAAACAACGTCGATCCCTTCCCAAAGAAGGGATTAAGGAAGGTCACTAAAAATAAAAAGTAAATAAAACTGAACACCTTCCTTTCTCCCTTCTCAAAGAAGGAAGTAGCGAATGCGTACTGAATATTTCAGAAGGTCTTTTAAAAAGAAATTTATACCTTCTAGAAGGCATACTTCTGAAGGCAGGATATCATGCGAAGCAAATCTTTTAGAAAGGAGTATAGAGGCCTTCAAAAAGGCCTGCCACTTGCGGTCCTTTCAATATTTACCGCTTGGTATGTAAATCGGCTAAGGCAAAACTGTTAAGAATAGTTTCCTCCTCTGTATGACAACCGATTTGAACAAAATATACACCATTTGAGAGGTATTTACTCAAAGAAGTGCACAATATATATTTTATTAAGATCTGTATAAAAATTTCAGACTTCAAAGCGTTCAAAATTGCTACTAACACAAATGCAAAAAAAAATAAATTTTTTTTTCAATTATCAAATAATAAAAAATTAAGGTGATGGATTTTTCTACATTTTTCAGAAACCGGTTTTCGAATATTTCGACTATATAAATCTTATGTATAAATCAGCCCAGGCAAAACAGTTAAGAACGCTTTCTTCTTTTGTTTATCAACCGAACCTCCATGGAGAGAAAAAAGTGGAAATGCGGAAAACTAAATTTCTTTTGCTTACTTTTCTGTGCTTCATGTGATAATTTTTAAATCTTCTATAATATTGAACTTAGAAACATAATATTATAGGTGTGGGTCCTGAGTGAGTGATATCTTATAAGATAAAAAATGTTGGTACCCTTTGTTTTTCATCTGGAACTTTTTGAATTTTCGTTAATATTCGACCTTTAAAGATAAAATTATATATTAAACTGGATGAATAAGAACATGTAAGGGGAGCTTTTTGGTACTTCTTCGTTCAACAGCTGGTACTTTCCTGAGTGGATGACAATATATAAATGAGACTTTTTGATACTTTTTTGTTTTCCAATTGGTATTTTTTATATTGAACTTACAAAATTAAATTAACTCACGTAGAAGATAAAATATGAACCGGAGGTTGGTCTCTCGCCAAATCGATCCACTTTGAAGGAAAAAATAAATGCTCGAAACAAATAAATTCATATATGTATACTTAGATGAATTATGTTTTCTTCATATTTACATACAAATTTATGGTCGAATTTTGACCATTAGGCGAACACTAGTAAAAATAATTTAATAAAAATTAAATTTAATGATCTTGAGTCTGATTAAATTATGAAAATTTGGATTAAAAACCAATAAAACAGTTCAATAAAATAACCACACAACTAATTATTAAAAATAATGTTAATAAAATAATAATAATTTTATTTAAAGCTGTCATTCTAACGAAGTATGTTTTTTTTCAGTATACTTAGGTGAATCACCATGCAACGACTTACACCAGAACAACGTTTACAAATCGTGGATATTTATTTTCAAGTTTTACGTTCTATTCACTAAACTTATAGAGCACTTCGTTAAGTTTGCCGTTTTCGGTTGTTATTTACCCATATCGAGCTCGTACCGTGGTGCAGAAGAATCCAACGCCGCTGTAGACGTGAGTATGAAAGAGGACCCGAATTTATCGACCCGATGCCGTTTTCAGCAACTTGGTCTCGGCCCGTCTACTACGTGGAAAAATCTTAGCCTACATCAATATCAGATCCAACTTGTGCAAGAAATAAGGCCACAGGACTATCAATTAAGTCGTGTGTTCGTTGAACTAGATTTTTATCGCCAAATTATATTCAGGCTTTGATGAAACTAATTCCTGGCTTAAGGGATATGTAAATAAGCAAAAATTTCAGTTTTAAAAGAGCACAAGTCTCATGAGACCCCCTTAAATCCCAAAAAATTAGTTTTCGAAATTCGAAATCAGTGCCAACATAAACGGGAATGACGAACGCTACAGAAAAATTATTCGTGATTTTTCTTATTCCTCATATCATTGCAAATCATTGTTAGGAGAAATGACATTCGACGCGTTATTGACGAAAAAAGCCCGGGTGTGCTCGAAAATGTGGTGCAAAATTGGACCGCCAGGATGGCGCTCGTAAGGCAATCGCGGATGGCATATGCCAGAAATTATTTTTAAACATTGAATGCGATAAAATTTGTAAGCTAATAAGCTAAAGATCCACCGTAACCGAAAATTTAAAAGTTATTAAAAACTGCTTATTTTACGTTATTGTTATAGAGAAATATTTAGATTTTACTACTTTTATAAATTTACCCATAAATTTGTTCACTTAGATGAACAATCAGACTGCAAAGTTGTGCAAACGTAATTTTTTATTTGTGAGAATGTTTTATTGTATGTTTTCTTTAATATTTATCTTTCTTAAAAGAGGTAAATTTTTATTTTGTTTTAATCATTATTCAGTTTAATTATTATGGAAAAAATTTCACGTTCGAAATGTCACGTATCGACCCAGATTTTGGCATAAAAAAAAGAAAATACAGAAGATTTTGGAATCAAACCAAGACATTTTAATGTTACATTGTTACGTAAAATTCTGAAAGTAGTTTGACTAAAAAATTGTACCAGTTTTCGCTGAATTACGCCTTTTTATACATGGCCACCAAAACTACTTCTGTTTTTTTCACGTTCGAACCGCTACTTCTCTTGCCATTATCTTTGACCTAGAATCGCGCCCTCCATAAACTTTAGCATAGATAACAGTGCCTTCTTATTGCTTTAATTTAAGGGTTAAGAGAACGTAAAAATATATTTTGTTTAAAATGTTATTGCATTTTTGATGCGTACGACTGTCACGTTCAACACTTTGGAATTACCCATATGTGAGTGCTCATGTATGATAAACATATCGTCAGCTAGAAGAGAAAATAACGTGTCACCACTTTCCAAATTAAATTGTGCACTTGATTATTTTGGTTGTGAGAAGTTTAAGCTTTTGTGCACATACATGGTGTAGCGTATTTAATAAAAAACTTAATTTCGAGATTTTTGATGAAAAGCTGTTTTGTCTTCTAACCGACAATATGTACATATGTATGTACATAATTTTTATTAAAAAAAAAAAAATTCTACAGAATTCTGTATTTCATAACAAAACTATTTGAGGCCCTAATACCATGATTAATGTTGAGTGTTAAGTACTCATTCCATAAATTTTTTTTATTGTATTAAAACAATACAAATTTGAATGAAGACATTTGAAAAGTATTTTATGTTTTCCTTTCTAACACTTACTCGCATTCCATTTTACGGTCGTTTATTTTATGAAAATATCTGTCTTTTTACCTGTCATATTAAAATAAAAACGTTTGCCATTGTCATTTGTGTTAGTATTAGTGCTAAAATGTTGGAATGAAAGTATGTGTTAAAGGTATTAGTTGTCAAGTAAGTACTGTCGCATTTTATGGGCTACGACATAAAATTTGCCATCTACGTGCACTGAATTAAAGCGACAGGAAAATGTCTGAAAAAGTGTTTATTAAACTTTTGCCACTACTCCCCTAATCAGCGACATCCTTTGTTAGACAAACATATGAAATTTTTCACATTTAATTTCTGTTCCATGAAACTTAATGCTTCAGCCGGTGCACGTTCTTGCGTAATGTTTAATTTTATATACAATAACAACAAGTGGCTAAAATATTTTGTTGCTGTCGTAAAACTTTTATGCTTTACAAAGTCTTTTTTGGCCATTCACCGACTATGTTTGATGGAGCATAAATTAAAGTTATGGGGGGGGGGGGGGGGGGGGAAACAATGTAAATAGCAATTAACCTGACAAGCATTTAGTGTTTTGTTTAATTCTGTTATTAAATTTAAATTTTAATTAAAGAGCTAATAAAAATTCTGTTTTAGTTTAAAAAACATAATCCCCGTAACCCAAAGGGAATGGTCAACGTAACGCGAGGCGAATATTTAAGTGGCGTACCAACGCCGCACATTGGTTCAAATGCGACATTAATTAATTTTTTTCATGTACGCCGACTTGGATGTCAGATGTCTGAATATTATAATTCCGTAATATAAGCCTAATATTTGTATTATTTGTATGGACAGACACGCTCAAAGTTCATATATGTTCGCTTGTTTAAAATGGCATGCAAATTTACAATCACCCCTATTATGTAAGGCGTTGTCGACGTCGACATTAATTTTTAATTGTTGTCACATCAAGGCGACGACTACATCACTTCGACGTTATCGACTAGTTATCGAAAATTTGACAAAAAAAAATCCCATTTCCAATTGTTTTTTTTTATTTTTGTTCTTCACTCACTTTTTAACGCTTTGTCTGAGTTCATACGGCTCATGTCTTATTGACAAGATACTTCCTTTTCCTTTGAACATGAATTGGCGTTCAAACGATTCATGTCATGTTGACGACATGTGCTTTTTTGGTATTGAAAACAATAACAAAATTAAACAACGAATAAAAAAGCAAAACGTAAAGACAGTACATGCATCTGTGTACTCGTTTCTTTTCCCCTCGTCCCTCTCGCCTATAAAGTAGCAATCATGTCAATAAGACAAGAGCCGTATGAACACAGACTATTTATGCTATCTTCCGACATATTTTTTTAACTGATTTAGCTTTTTTTCCCGAATTTTTGGCATGTGTTAGATAAAAGATATTTTTACTGTAAGTTTTCTGATTCTTTATAGCTTTAACGTTTATTAATAAATATAAGACTTTACTTTCATACCGCTGCACAGTGTGGTAGATCGCAAATCTAGCTGGACAAAATTTATTAATCGCGTTAGGTTCACTTCTCACTCCAGAATTAAATAAAAAATGAGATCAAATTTATAAATGAATTTGGAGTGGGATCCCGGGAAATTTAAAAAAAAATTCCCGCTTTGCCGTGAAAAAAACTCTACTTTTAGTATATCATGAAGGGCATATCTAACCATTATTAACGTCAATAATACGTCTTTCCGATGTATTTTGGGAGTTTTTACCCATTCTTCAAAAATTTCCTTTCGCCAAAGAGTGGAGGTCATACTGGAAAAGTGAAAAAAAATGTATGGCGGTCGCAAAAACGCGCAAGATGTTTTTGATTTATCTTAAAGTGAACACTTAAAAGATTAACCCAAATATAGTTTTACGCCGGAATTATGCGGAATTAACAGCTTTAACTCTACTTGAAAAAAAGGAAATATTTTATTTTTTACACTTTCTGAACTTCTTACAAAAAAAAAATTTTTTTAATACTTACAATGGAAATAATTGAATGAAAATTGTAAAATATTTCCTTGAAATAGAGCTTTATTATAATGAAAAAAAATTATGACAATCAAATCCCTGTAGCCTTTTTAATCATAAACCAAATTCACACAAAAAATACGCTTCCCTTTGAAATCTGAATGTACGTGCTGACAGCAACTGACTTTAAAGCTTATTTATCCTAATCGGAGCTAAAAACAAACAAAACAAAACATGAATTACAGTTACCTATTGTATTGAGAAGCTCACTAAACGATCAGAAGGAATGTTGCCAGACATTTTTTTTTTTATTTTGTCCACCTAGATTTGTGATTTACCACAGTGTGCGCTGTGAGCAAATTTTTGCGAATTTTCGTTAATTTAGCAATTTTCACCGCATTTTTGCCATTCCTTTCAGTTTAAGGGACTTTTAATCAATTTTATGGCTTGTTTGATATATTAAAAATTTTCGCGAATTTTCGCTGTTTTTGCATATTTTTTTTTTTTTGTTACTTCCCGACATTTTGTTTTTTAGCCGTTTAGCGATTTTGCAATTTTTGCTAATTTTAGCCATGCTCGCGATAGAAGTGAAAGTTTTCTGATTCTTTACAGCTTTAACGATTTTTAATAAATATTAGACTTTGCTATCATGTAGCTGTTAGCAATTTTTTACGAATTTCCGCTAATTTTGCAATTTTAGCCAAATTTTTGCCATTTCTTAATTTTAATCAATTTTATGGCTTTTTTTATGTACTAAAAATAAAATTTTCGCGAAATTTCGCTATTTTAGCAAACTTTCCCGAACTTTCGCAATTTTCGCGTTAAATTTACTAATAAAATTTGTGCCCATAACTTCTTTTAAATTTGCATTTTTTATTTCAAACGTATTCAATAAATATGTTTACATTTCATTTAAAATTTCTTTAACTTTCATTTGAGTCGTCGCAAAATTTCCTGTCGACTAAAACGGAGACAATACTACTCGACGTCGACTTGAAAGCGCCTTAGAAAATATCAATTGACTGTCAATAGTAATCGATTATTGTCAACAACGACTCAGAAAATACCATTACTGTTCAGGTGCCATCGACTTGTGTCGATGTCGACTTTCATAATAGGGGTGAATATATTCGATCTTTTGGTACAAAATCACAGTAAACTTATCATTTGACTTTGTTGTATATTGTTGTATATTTGCATTAAAAAAAGTTGGAAAAAGTGCCATATAAAAAATTTCGTAGAACAAAATATAAGCAACATCAAAATTTCAATGTTAATTAACTTCAGTGGACTGCATCTTTTTAGCGCTGTGGAGCGCTGTTTAACGAAAGATGTCAAATTACAGCTTGAAGTCTCAGCTAAAAGTTAAAAAAAAATCAACAGTTTCTACCTGCTCCTTTCCAAAAAAAAAAAAAACAGTAAAAACAATAAAAGTAAAAAGATAAAGTAACAAAACATGAATTTTCGTTTATGGTTGCTGTTTTTTCCATAATCCTTAACTGTTTAAAACTATTACATAATGTAATATACATACTAGTCAATAGTGTTAATTGTTATGTATTTCGTTGTTGAAAAAAGCATAAGCCTCAATTGAATTTGAATTGTTGTTTACTGATACTCTTTGAAAACAACCATAAGAAGATGGAGCACGATTATATGCGATAGACTATTAGGTGATGTGTTATCATTCATTTATTATGTTGTTGCATGCAATACCAAATATACATTATGCGAAGAATTGGACGTGTAGCCACTAATGAAGACGTAATGCATAATCTTTTATTGTTTTCAGACCCATTTATAAATAGATTTCGCTCAAAGCTGCAAATCCAAAAATTAGAGTACGTAATGATGCTAAAAAATTATTAAAAGACTTTGCTAAAATTACGTATTCATGTTTTTTCTATTTGTTTTTTCTATGGGAGGCGGGCGTAAAAGTTGGCGGATCAGGTATATGTTATCAGAAGCCCATTCTACAACTATAATATTTATTTTTTGTGAAAATTGAGTTGATGCATTAAAACTCAAGGGAGTTATGCCATTTTTTCAAAACAATTTTAATAGGAAGTAGGCGTAAAAGTGGGCGGATATTTTTCAAAATTCACACAAATAATTATGAGTGTTTAAAAATGCTATGTGCAAAAAACCAATGCCATAGGTCAAAATTTAATTTTTACTTTGTATGAGAGGTGGGCGTAAAAGTGGGCGGATCATTTTGATTTGTCCATTTTTTCATGATTCAAACAAAAAATACCTATGTGCCAAGTTTTATTATCCTTCGACAACTTTTTCTATTTTTTGCCGCTCGTTCTATGAACTTCAATGTGTGCCGTACTCCTGCAAGATACCAAAAACAAATGGTGCAAGTGGAGAGCACATACAACAAATATAACTCAATAAAATTTAAAAACTCCCGGAAAGTATAAGGCGATTAGATGAAAATTAATATAACGAAAAAACGCAAAGTTACATTTCACACTGGGCCAAATGCTCTTTTTCCGGTAAATTCATATCTCCTTAGCTGCAATAGAGAAGCACATCAAATCATTAACTTTTCTCTCGCAATATTTAACTTCAACGCGTCACTACAAAAGCTCCGTTAAATATACCAGCGGCAAAATTAGCATACCACATTACTTCTCTTCAATGAACTTTGTCACACTTTTTGTTTAATGAATTCTAGCTTACAAAGTGTTTGAGGGCAGTGTATGGAATTTACGAAAATGAATTTCGTTCATCATTTTAAATGTTCTGATATATTCTGTATGTATGTATGTATTTTTGTTTTGTTCCGGTATTTTTCATTTGCTTCTTTGTAATGCTGGTTACACACTATGCAACGCATTTACCTAATCTAGTGAATTAAATTCATTTTCATTCATTCCAGATTGCATCAACATCAAAACGCTTTGATATTTTGAGGTTGCATTGAAACAGATTGCATGTAGATTGCACTGTGTGTACCCAGCATAAAGTAGTTTATTATTTGATTGCGATTCAAAAGTTTGCCGGCTGTTGTGTAATAAGAACAATCAAAAATATACCGCTAATTAAATATATACTTTTTTATGAAAAATTTTAATTTTAAGTTGAACTGTTAATTTTTTAATTTTTGATATTCTTTAATTAGGCTTGCGTTCATCAAATTTAATTTTCATTAAATTACACTACGTGACAAAATTTCAACAAGTCGTGACCAAATGAATCTGAAAGCTAATTATTATGTAAAATTTACCGCTGAATCTGAATATGAAGTCAGAATTTTCAAAAGTAAGTTTTTGAGATATTCCAAAATAACGGTTATTTGTGTTTTTAAAAAAGCTGATGTGACTGAAATGCAAATATCTTCAAAAAAATTATAAAATTTCTAAAATAACCATGGATTGCTTGTGAAGATTGGTCAAGAAATGACAGAAGTACAAGGGACAAAAGTTCAAGCTTCATTGAAAATTTTACGATTTTGTTCAATTTTGCTCTATTCAAGTTATTTTTTTTTTTAATATGAACATTTTGCGCCCAACAAGACATAGATTGGTACAAAAATGACAAAGCTACAGAAGATTTAGATAATTACCCCACATAGAAATTCAATACTTTTAAGCAATTTTTAATATTTTTGTTACTAAAAATTTAGCTTAATATACAATAATTTGTTGTGGGTTTGTTCAATTAATCTTCTGTAACTTTGTTATTGTTGCACCGATCCGAATCCTATTGGGCACAAAATGTTATTATTAAAATAGGATACAATTTTATTTTTTGGATATTTGCATTTCAGTCACAGCATCTTTTTTAAACACACAAATAACGGTTATTTTGGAATATCTCAAAAACTGTTCTACTTTTGACAATTCTGGAAATTTTACATAAAGATTAGGTGTCAAATTCATTTGGTCAAAAAATTGTCACGTAGTGTAATTTTTCTTAGGCTGAGCCGAGATTTAGACCGGGTGTGATTTTTACATGTTCAAATCTCGGCTCAGCCAAAGAAAAATTATCAATAAATTTTAATAAATTAATCTAGTTCTAACGCCTTCCACTTGCACACGAAGTAAGCGAGATTGTGTACAGACAGTCTACTGCCTGCTTACAATGTATGTGAAGCAGTATGTACTGAGTTTATATATATTGAATGAACACTTCACTATCCCGCTTACTTTGTGTGCAAGTGGAAGGCGTTCACTCCATAACTGCGGCAATGTATATGAAAAAGTGTACTAGGTTGTTATTAAGATGGTGTGCATTACTATCTTACTCGTGTCTATCACATCATCGCTTCTGTGATCGAAAAATTCACCCCTGGGATTTTGCGTTTATTTTTATTACCTAACGATGTAGAATTAAGTATACTTTAAAAGAGTACTTTAGGTTTTTACGGTACTTGAACTTTTTTAATTAATCCGTGAAACTACCCCTTTTGGCATTGCTACGAATGTTTCAAGGGAGAATTGTGCACCAAAGATGCGTCGGGAGATTTCCGTAAACCTAAGACTTTATATGCCAATGCCAGAAAACTGTTACTACAATTCGGGTTAAGTAAATCTTGAAAGAAAATTATATTTAATTGAATGTGGCACTCTGAGTCAAATTTAAATTTAAAATAACCGCCTCTAGATTGGTTGTTTTCGAGACATTTTTCGCAGATTTCGGGCGATAACTTGATGAACGTAGCCCCACAAAAAAAGTCCAATGGCGTTAGGTCGCATGATCTTGGTAAACAATTGGCGTTGCTAAAACGTGAAACTACGCATTCTGGAAGCTTCCCATTCAATAAAGCGAAAATTGGTTTTATTGTAAGCTCGTGTCACCGTCTTGTTGAAGCAACATATTATTCCGTTCATAATCTTCAATTGCAAACCAAAAAGACGGATATCATACGGCCACAGCACTCTGAATTGACGGTAAAGGTTTTTTCCAAATTTTCTGCGATGCTTTACGCAGTGCGCACTTTTTTATGATTCACAGGCCTGACCACATCTGTAACGCTTAGAGAGTCTTCAAATAACTTAATTCCTTGCACAGTTGGTTAATAATGACGACCAAAATCACACCTTTATGCTCGTAAAGTGGCCAAGTTTTAACGACCAATTTATTTAACTATTTTAAGCGTTTTTGGTTGTTAAATAATCCATATTCTTAAATGGCAAGCCAATCACTAAATAAATGAAACTTCAGCTGACAGCTTTGCCAAACTCTAAATAAATAGCACAGTGTATAATTTTCGAGACAATTTTTTACCCTGTTTTACTCTGCGTTTACTCTGTTCAGTCTGTTAAAAATTAAATCAAACATCACGTCATGGCCGTTAAATAATTAATTTATTTTTGTTGACCAAAATTTAGCTGTGTTAACCAATTTTTTACTGAACGGTGATTATAATTACCAGCACTCACTGTTTATAGATGACAAATAAATTTAATGGGAGTATGTGGTGAGGCTGTGCTGGATACAGTCACTGGAACTTGGAAGTTGATGCGGCAAAAAGGGGTAATATTCATATCTCTTATACCCAAATTTATAGTTATTAGTAAGCTAATAACAATAGTTTGACCAATAAAATTACCATTAGTGAAACCATCTAATGTTGCCGGTTATTATTTTTATAAATTATAATTTACATTTGTTATTTTCACGCATCTACTTTTGTTTAGCAGTAACACTGTCACTTTTCTGTTCTTTACACTCAGAAAAAAATTTGGTTAGGTATGGTTACGGCAACTATACAATGTTTATTGTAACAATATATTGTTGTCGTACACAAAAAATTGTTAATTTTATTAAATATAAGCCATATTATAGTAACTGTAAACCTTTAAATGTATATTATAAATTTGAGTATTGTTGACTGAAAAAAAATTATTTTTCTAACATCTAAATTATGATAATTTTCAAAACATATTATATTACTCACAACCAATTCAAAATATTTCAAAGCCATAACATGATAACTTTCTATACGTGTCCTCATAATATGTTTAGGATGCAAACAAATATCTTTACTCTAATAATATTTTGTTATCGCCATTTGTAAAATAATTTTGAATCAGTTGTGTCGTTTGTTTTAAACATGCGTACCGAATTATTCGATAGTGAGGGGTTAACAATAAGAAAAAAAAACTCATTAAAAAAACAAGAAGTGTAAAAATATTAAAAATTAAATTCTATTCACATTAAAAATAAAATTGTAAAGTGCTACAAAATAAAAAATCGATGACAAAACATTTCAGTTTTTTTATTGTTGTGAAAGTAGTGCTGTATCATAATATGATTACTTCTAAATTTACTATGATTAACATGACAATAATATGATTACTTCTTAACTTATTATGATTAACAGTATAAGAATATAATTAAGGGAAAAATATATTGATGTATTATTACGAACATATTTCGTCATAATATGATTCAATACCCAATAAAAACTTCGCCTAATTTTTCAAAATGAATAGCTTCTTTAACTCATTATTTTGCAGCTTTCATCTATAACTACATCTATAACTACTTTTATCCGGATGTATGCAGGTAAAAAAATAATGACTTACTTTTTAATGCGTTCATTTTGGGACATCCCTTGTAAAATTCATTGGTTCTTTCAGTAAAATTGTAAGTAGTGCTCTTATGTTTTTCTGATTACTCAACACATTATTTTGTAGGCGAAGTTTTTACTGGGAAGTAATCGTAATATGTTGACTACAACCATAATTCTTATCATATGTTGCTCTTAGAATATGTTTATCACAACCATGTGTTTTCTTTCCGTGCATATAAAACGAATTTGTGCAAAATTTAATAAAAATTGGTGCATTCCACCACAAATTAATGTTAGTTTTGGAACAGAAATATAAAATTTTTATGGTGGTTGTTTTGCATGTGGATTCATAACAGAGAATAGCTTTTTGCAATTGAAAAAAAATCGCATTTAATTAACGACAACAAATACACACGCTTACGGTCATACAGTCAAACTCGCGCAACCGCAAATATTCGCTGCTGGTTTGCAGTCATTCAAATAACGCACATCGTGCTTTGTTATCTATACAATCGTTGCCTTCGTTTTTTTTTATAAAGATTCTAAGTGTTCTGAGCGCAAATGATTGTTTGGTAAAGAAACAAAAAATACAAACGAAAGAGACAGAAATCAAACAATCATTACTCATGTATTTATGCAGCATTAACTATGTAGTACAAGAAAAAAAAAATTTAAATGAAACTAAACACACATACTTATGTAGGTACACACAATTTCCATAGAAACAAAAAGTACAGTAGTAGTAGTAGTAGGTACAATGTATTTTTGTTATTGTTGTTTTTATTGTTGTTAATTTTGAAAAAGCGTCTCATCGTTGCACAGTGGCGCCATTTGAGTTTTTTCGTTGCAAAAATCATATCTTTTGAACCGAATAAGATAATTGAACAGTTTAAACAGCATATGATAGATAACTGTTCAGCCTATGAAATGAGCGTTTGGAAAGGGTGCTACGCTCTGTAGGGGCCTAATTATGGGTTATCAAAGTTAAAATTAGTAGAAAAATCAATTTTATGGTAACTAAAAAAAATTATTTTTACATTTTTAGATTGTTTTTATTTTTTTTCTTTAGGTTTTTATGTTTTAAATTATTACCCAACAAATTAAAAAAAAAATTATTTTTTTTTAAATTTATTTTTTCAATTTTCTGTAAAATATTCATCACAGTTCGTAAGAGAAGGTATATCTAAAAGACTAACCATTTCTAAACTATAATTATTTTCTAACTCTATTCGTGACTTCACATGCCGCAGGGAAGATATAAGTGGATCGGAAGATGCTGCCAACATGTTGAAGAGGTCCTCATTTTGCCTTACCCTTGATGCTTTGAATGTGTTCTGCAATCTATATTTTTTATAAAATTTGTTAAGAGACTCCTGTGCTTCTTCAGAAAGCTCTCCAATTGGCAAAGACTGGTACTCAATTATATCTTTGCCATGCGCCAATATTTTATGGACGGTCGGGGTCAACTTCTTCTGTGGATACATTTCTGCTAAAAGAGATGCAGTTTTCGACGCATATTCTCCATATTTTGTAGAATTGACATTTTCTTTGCAGTTTAAAACATCCAAGATCGTTCCCAATCTTTTCACGATTTGATTGTCAATTCCAGTGATTCTAGTTACTGCCTCATCATTTTCAAAAAATCTCCTAGAAGTGTTTCCATCGTTTGAGTTACCGTATCCGTGCTTGGGACAGTCTACTTTTAGTCCAACTTGTTTAAAAAAAGCATCCTGTATTTGCTTCTTTCTGATCTTTTCCTTATCCTTTATTGATGTATTTTCATCGAAGTTTTCCTCCTCTTGTGGTAGGGTATACGCCAGTTTTAGCAAGAATTCCATACACCTTATCCTTGCGTGCAATGGTGACATTCCATATTCGTAATTCTCCTCATTTGTAGAATCGTTTAAATTACCAAAGTTCTTCTGACTCTTTTTGCAAATCGGGCATGACATTGTTGAGGTTGTTCCTGTCAGTTCGTTTACGACTTTTCCGTCAACCATGGTCAGATGGAACTCGTAATTGCATTCAATATATTTTCCTTCTCCAATTTGCAGCTTTGTAGGCTTAATCTTGCTTATTTGTTCTTCAATGTCCTTCACCGTGGTCCTTATGAGTTCTGCCGATTCCCTTGCAAACTGAAACATTATTGGTCGGCAATAATGCACTGATGACGGACGTGGATTTTTCCAGTGAAGGGAAACATCCGATTTAAGCCGCAAAGGAACAACAGATGCCATAAACATATTTCCGTCCGATATTGTAGCGTCATCGGAAGATATCCTTTGCTTATAAACGCTTTGTCCGGATGATCCATCGCAGCCCCATTTGCTGATCAATGTCAACTTCTCAGGAAGAATTTTCACCTCATTTTCAGGAAGACTCTCCAACAACCGTTTTGCTGTATGGCCCATGAGATCCTGCAGATTGGCTTTCGCAGAGACTTCCGTAAATTCCGTATGCAGTGGTCGTGAATTTATTTTGGCTTGCGTAATATGCTTGTATCCGGGTAAAACGTCAGCGCCGTGTCGCGTTAAAGATGCCCGTAGTTTCTCATATTTCTCTTTGGAAAGTTCTAAGTCCATAAACAAGGCCAAGGCTTCTTCGGAACCATACTTTTTAATGTGTGCGTTTGTGGGCGTGGGAATGCTTTCCTTAATCCTTTTTAGTCGCAGTGGGCTTGCATCAGCAACAGATTTGGTTATGTGCGACCTAACTCTTTCACTATCCTTTGTAAATTTAATAGACAGCGCTTCCGATAATTGCTTCGTGGTCAAGTCATTGGTGGCATCGGCAAGTTTCCTCTTTCTTGTGAAAATTGAACACTCCTCAATACTTTTTTTTGGCCTTCCTTTTGCTCCTCTGGTTGATGTGGTGGGTTTATCTACTGCCAATATATCCAGGATGGTATCTTCATTAAGCCAGTCCTCGTATTTGGAGTTGAAGTTCTGAATGGTTCGATTAGATTTCACCCATTTTGCCTTAATATTTGCATATATCAGATAAAAATTATTTTTTATAATTTCGCTTCTCTCAATATTTCCGTATAAGCTATCAAGTTCTTCTAAAGCAGCTTCCGTGAAAAAATTTGGTGTGGTTGACTTTCTAAACAGTTCAAATAATTTAAAATTGTTCAACGCCATGTTTTCAGTACTTAAATTGTTTAATGGTTTCAGTAATTGTTGCGCCAACTTTCAGTCGTAGACTAATCCAGGCATTATGCTTATTTTGCAATATATAGGCTTATGCTACCATGCCGAAAAATGTACCTGTTCCCTACATACATATGGATTTAGGCTGAATAATGCATTTTTATATTATGCACGTGTCCAAATAAGATTTGTGCCTACCTGTAGTCAATATTGTTCTTGACCATTTGCAATATATAGGCTTATGCTACCATGCCGAAAAATTTACCTGTTCCCTGCATACAAATGGAATTAGGCTGAATAATGCAATTTTGATATTATGCACGTGTCCAAATAAGATTTGTGCCTACCTGTAGTCAATATTGTTCTTGACCATTTGTACGCCAAAGTATTGTTTAAGTGAGGTACGTACCTGCTAATTTCAATGAGTAGTTTTTTTAGATTTTAGATCAAACTACTGTCATACAATTTCTGCAACCATGTCTTTTTAACCTTTTTTACCTCTAGAAGCCAAACGGGCACGTACGGGCAGATAAAATTTTTGAATTATGTAAAGAAATAATCAAAGAACAGATTTTGCAAATATGGCAAATATAGAAAAATATAGATTTTTGTTATTTTCCGTCAAAGTTGAAAAATAGTGAAAAAACGGATAGTTTTTAAATAGTGATTTACCAGGAGAAACACAAAGCAAACAGTTCATTTTTTTTTATCATTACACATTTAATAAATGCATCAATCAATACAAACAAAAAATAAGGCGATTCGTTACCTATTTTTCGTGATATTACACCTGAAATCGCAACAAATTTACTAAAAATTGTGTGTTTTTTTGAAAACCGAAAGTCGGTCAACTTTGAACGGCTATATCTTCTAAACTAAAAATGTGATATTATTAAGATTTGAAATCGTTGAAAAGTTTCCTATAACATGAGTTTATTCAAAACTTCGTCGGTGCTCATGAAAATTTTGATTTTTGCAACCTCGTTTGCTCTACGGGCGCTACTGTGCGTTGTTTATTGTTGTTGTTGTTAATGTAAACAAAAGAATAGAGAATGTGCTCTTTTGAATTTACTCAGTTTTGTTATATTGCGTGAGCAACAAAAATGCAAATAAAGCACTTTCAATAAAAAACGAATAAATGAAAATATCAAATGTGTACGAAAGGAAAAAAAAATTACCAACGTTGAACTTTGTTTTGCATGTATAGAGTTATTGTAAATTTTAGCGTATGAATAAATGCACAAAAATAGTGGGATTTGAGGTTCTCTGATTCATAACTATTTTCCTACAGAACCGATTGTTCTGGACTTCAATCCTCTTTTCGTTTGAGTCGTTCGCAACCCAGTAAAAAGTTCGCTTACTTTTTCAAAATGAATAGCTTCTCTTACTCATTATTTAGTAGCTTTCTTTTATATCTGCTTCTTTAACAACTTCTGTAACTAATTATTTCTGAATGTATGTAGGTAAAAAGTATATATAAGCAAATATATAAATATAAAAAAAAAAAAAAAATGACTTACTTTTGAATGCGTTCATGTTGGGACATCCCTTGTAAGATTCATTGGTTCATTCAGTAGAATTGTAAGTTGTGCTTTTAAGTTTTCCTGATTACTGACCCAGAAAAAATTTCGATTACTTTTTCAAAATGAATAGTTTATCTCACTCAATATTTAGTAGCTTTCTTTTTTAATGCTTCTATAACAACTTAAAAAATTAATGACTTGCTTTTGAATGCGTTCATTTTGGAACATCCCTTGTAAAATTCATTGGATCTTTCAGCAGAATTGTAAGTAGTGCTTTTAAGTTTTTCTGATTACTTAATACATTATTTTGTTGGCGAAGTTTTTACTGGGTAGCACATTATTTTGTAGGTCACCTGCGGTGAAGGGTATAAAAACACAAAGACTTAATACCAACAGAAAAAAATATACTTTTGAAATTTACAGTTAAATTGTATAAGCTTCATACTTTACCCTTCGACCACGCATATGCAAAGAATGTCCTCCTTACCCAACTACTGGCGCTATTTGAAAAATAAGCTTGGAAAGAACACAAATACAGAAAAATAAATATGAAATATTAACATGTGTCGTCGATTCGACGAAGTATGACGTTCTAAGGTTAAATAGGGTTCGTTATTTTTAAGAAAAGAAATATTTCTTAACTCTATTGAATATGTTTCTAAGCCCTGTTTAATATTTACAAAAAAAAAAAAATTTTTACGAAATTGTTTTTATTGATATTAATATAATTAAACAATAAAATATCCCAAAATATCCCAACTCTAACTTCGAAAAACGACTAGCACGAGCTTGTTTAAACGTATCAAGTCCAACCACTGTGTAATTCACAATTTTCCAAGTTTCCAAAATATTCAATTACATTGAATCTACTATGAACAACTTGTCTTTAATCTGAAAATTATTAATAATGTCTGCAGTATTAAAAAATGTTATTTCCTTTCGTCAGTTCTTTCAAATTCTTATTGTCTATTTTATTCTTTTTAGAGATGTTATCTAGATTATCTCATTTAACATATAATAACCTTTAATAAAAACATAAAATGTATAAAAGTGGTTGGCATATTTTTTATTTAAGCTTAAAATATATACATACATACATACATACATACATACATACATACATACATACATACATACATACACATACAATCAAAACTAGCATAACCCAGTGCGCTTCGCAACCCTCTTTAAAAAACAGACCTCGTTTTTTTAATAAGATGCTTTTTTTCAAATTGTCTTTGAATAATACATGCCACGTTTACTTCTTAAGCCCAGCCTTCTTAAATGTTTAATTTTGATGCAACAAAACTCGATACATACTTTAATTGTTAGCGGTCTCCAGATATGCAGAAATAAAAACATATTACCTTTCGTATTGAGGTTACAACGCCCACTTCTCTAATCCATCGCAGTTTTGGCAGATATTGTTTACTGATAAAATAAAGGGTGATCCAACCAAAAAGTTAAGATTGTTGATGCCTTTTACGAAAATGGGTGCTCAAATCAAAATGCATTTCGTGCACTTCGTAACTTTTTGTGGATTCATTAACAAGCAGAATTACCGCATTTGTGAAATCGGCTGACGGCGTCATCGGGACGTACTTCTTCGAAGATAAGGTCGGGCAAACAGTTAGAGTGCATGGTGTTCACTATCACAAGGTGATAACGGACTTCTTGTGACCAGAGATTGAGGATATAGATCTGGACGATATGTGGCTCCAGCAAGAGTTGCCACAACGAAACAATGGCTCTTTTGTGCAACAAATTCAATGGCCGCGTTATCTCACGTCGTGGCAATGTTAATTGGCCGCCACGATCATGTGACAACGTTGAGCTTCTTACTTTGGGTATATTTAAAATAAAAATTTTACGTCAATTAGCCAAGATCAATTCAAGAGCTAAAAGATGAGATAATTCGGCATATTAATGTCATTGAACCTCAATCATGTCTCCGAGTCACTGAAAATATGGACCATCGGTTAGAGGTACGCCACCAAAGTCGTGGCGATCATTTGGCCGATATTTTGTTTTAGACATAATTGTCAAAGATCATTCTACTATAATTAAAAAAAAAATAAGTACAATCCTAGTAAAAAATGTGCTCCAAAAGGAGCATGAATTCATACCTCAAATCGCTTCAAACCTGCTGATGGGATGCCTGATTTTTGTATGGGGTGTTCCCGGTTTGTAGGACTATTTTCTGCTGACAATAAGCGCTTCTTTTAACATTCAAACAAAGCACTCCTAAAGTGCTTTTTTAGGGACTAACTATATTAACATATTCATTCATTAATCTTTTGCTTTTACTTGATTAAATGCCTTTTTTCAATAATTTTCGTATATTTTTATTTTTTTTCGGTTTACAACCTTCTTCGTTGTTAGCACTAAAATCTTTTTTGTATATTTTATTCTATATCATTTACTGCTGTATAAAAGCTCTTTTATTAAAGGAGCGTATAGACGACATGTTTTTGTCATCTGACATGTCAAATTTCCCACTGCAAAACACATACATGTCGTGTGTTACCTTTTTAACTTTGCTTCTGTAAAAGTCAGACGCAAAGTCATCTGACAAAATTTCAATTAGAGCGTGCTCTATTTTCTTCTGACAAACCATCTGACATCAGAAATCTATGCCGGGAAGAAACTGGCAGCGGCGTCAACTATTGACGGAATCATTAGCCGGCTGAAGTTAATATTTTACAATACCAAGATATGTATGCTCATCTTACCATTGAATAGAATTTATGTAAATATATACATAAAAACCGTTTCATTATAAAATTCTAAATTGGTATCTTTAAAATAAAAGAAAAAAATGTTACTACCCGTCTCCATCATCCATCAACTTGGTAAGAACAGCATGTCGCACATGAATTCTACTCGTGTAGACTGTTCATGTTTCGTCCATGTGCTGCCATCGTTGCCTAAACACTCGTCTTAGCATCCATGTGCGCCATGATGTTGGCCATACAATGTATTTTCTGTATACAACCAAACGCACAACAACAAAAATTGTGGTCAATCAGAACATGAACATCAACACGTATTCGCCACATACAAAAACATGAACAAATAAATACCGTTGCTCTGCCGGCGTTATGGTCATGTCATGTTCTAATCGAAAGCGCATGGAGACGTGGGGTTAAGATGGCTAAATTATTTTACGGCGCAAATAAATATTTTCGTGGCGGCAGCAAGCTATTTTGAAACCGAGAACTACTTTGGTTTCTGCAATAACAATGCGAAAAAAAAACAGAGACAATGTCAGAAGCAAATTAAATGTACGTTTGTGACCGAATATTATAAACCTTATGTAAAACAGCAATTTTGACAGACATGAACAATTACATGTGACTTGAAAATTTGACATGTCATATGACAAATACATGTCGTGTACGGGCGCCTTAAAGCGCTCAACTATGCGCTTTTTCTCTTAAGTGCTAAAAAAAAAACCCAAAGTTTTTTACTGGGATATTGAATGTGGAGATAGTAATATTGGTTGTGGGGATAGTAATACGTCTCTTACAAATATACTTGTAACTCATTCCTTGATTATGATATCCAATGAATATCAAAATACTGGAACAAATAATTTAATAAATAATATATATATTTTTACAAATAATTAGCCTCGAGCTCGAAAAAACTTTTTATTTTTATTAAAAAAAGGTCGAAGAAATACAAATTAATTTTATAATAAAAAATATTTAGACAATTCTCTGAAAACTTTTTGTTTTATAAAAAATATAAATAATATTCAAGCTCGAGGTCAGTTTCCCCCCCCCCCCCCCCCCCCCCTTTTACTTCTTTATTTTTGTTTTATTTACAAAAAGCATCGTGCATTTTCGTTGGACCACCCTTTACATAAATATTTTTAAAAAGGAAAAGTTTTTTCCCCGAATTCCCCATAGCTTTGAAGAACATAGTGTTTTAATTACGCTAATCTTTCTTTTCAAATTTCATTAAAATTGGTTAGATATTTCTTTAGTAGTGTCAGTGATTCTCCGTATGTCCCCTCTTGGTTGCTTTCGCATTCTGTCAGGGGACGGTGGAGCGGAGAAACCGACTGGAGGCGGAATGGTGGGTGAACGGAGTTCTTATGTTAAAATATCTTTCGTTTTCTTTTGAGCATGGAAACTATTGCTTTAATAGGTTCTCTTCTAAAACGATAATTAATATTTTCTGAAAATAAGAGGCGCCTGAAACCTAACCACAATATACCAATAACATCCTTTTACAGATTATCATTCAGTCAGGACCTTGAATGTTTATTTTGATGTTTCTAGGTCCAGAAATTCAAAAAGTACCAGTTAAAAAGCAAAACGTTCCAAAAAGCCGCTCTTAAAGATTCGTATTCACTCAGAACATTGCGTGTTTAATTTTATGTTTCTAGGTACAATACTAACGAAAATTAAAATAGTACCAGTTAAAGAACAAATAACTAACAAAAGGCCCTGTTACAGATTCTCATCCGCTCCGGACCTTGCTTGTTTCTTTTTTGTTCATAGGTACAATATTAACGAAAATAAAAAAGTACCAGTAAAAGAACGAAAAATTAGCAAATATATCCCTTTAAAAATTCTCATTCGCTCAGAACTTTGCAAGTTTAATTTTATGTTTCAAGTTCAATACCAACGAAAATTGAAAAAGTACCAGTTAAAGGTGAAAAAAATACCAAAAAGTTCCCCCATAGAGTCTTGTACTCACTATATTGCATGTTGAATTTTATGTTTCTAGGTCCAATATTAACGGTAGTAAAAATAGTACCTACCAGTTGCAGAACCAAAAAGCTAAAGAAAGAAATTGAATTTTCCGTATTTCCCCTTTATGGCACTTCTTACTCCCCATTAAAGCATCGAAAATTTCAAGTTTGTAGTGGGAGCCCATTTAATACATATGTATGTATATGCCAAAGAATGAAGTAAAATAGTTTGTAAAAAAAAGTACAGTACTTTTCGCTTATAGTCCAATACTATAGTTGCACAGCTTTTGTGGACTATAAGCGAGTTTATCCATTTTATGGATAATAAGTGAAACCTACTATAATCCACATTTTGGACTATATAAAAATTATTTTCTTCAATAAAACCACTCACTCTTTTTTAAAAAAAAAAGAAAAGTTTATTTAAAACATCACCAAATATTGATTTAATTCAAATAAATAGTTAAAACAAAAATCTTTTTTAGTAATAAATTCAAATGCTTTAAAAGCTTACAATAAAAACAAAAATATAAATAATGTCAATGCTTCATAAGCCTTAAGTATGAGATTGATTTTAATTATTTGGATGGCGAAATTAAACACAACAAAAATATCAATTTCATTGGTTATTTTACAAGGTTCCGTTTAAATGTGCTAAATTCCTATTTCACACTATTGATAAACTGAAATTTATTGTTGAAGGGACAAGCTATTCCTATGCGCATTTCACTGGTTGCTTGGGCCAGATCGTGAGGAAACTTTATCCAAAGATTTTAGAAAAACTAAATGAAATATAAATTGCGAAATTTGGCATTTATAAAAGTTGCCCGAAAGGTAAATAAAAACATGTTGCCAGTTGATTAAAAACATATAAAAAACAGAGTGGACTGTAAACGAGAATTATTGCATAATGAATTATATCCGCATGCTAAGAAAAAGTGGCTTTTTAACGAAAATGGACTACAAGCGAAGTGGACCTTAGAACAAATATTTAATTTGTATGAGATTCGAAAAAATCTACAAGTGAATATGACGGTTTCGGCTTAAATCCGTTTTTGGCCTTTAAGCGAAATTGTCTATAAGCGAAAAGTACTGTACCAACAATAGTAACGAATTACACCCCTTAAACGTCCGAATTTTATTTCTACTTTTATTGGTTTCAAAGATAGACGGGGTGACAAAGAAGTAACAAATAACAAAGTAACGAATAACAAAAAAGTACCAGTCTGCTTATTTTTCTAAAGAACAACGATAAGTAGGGATGAGATTTTATTCACTAAAAAATCTAAAATATGCGCCTTAAACAATAAAAAATATGCGCTAAAAACTTGAAAAATTTTTTTAAGTTTTACTTAAAAAAAAAGTTTATTAAAAATTCGAAATTTATTTATTTAATTTAATATTAGAAATTTTTTTTAGTTTTCTTTTTAATTACACCCACACCACAACAGTGGAGAGGGTATTATGCATTTGTGCTGATGCGTGAAACGCCTTAAAATATTGGTCCTAGACCCACCTTAAAGTATACCAATCGACTCGGAATCACTTTCTGAGTCGTACTAACGATGTCCGTCCGGCTGGCTGGCTGGCTGGCAGGCTGGCTGGCTGTCCATGTAACCTTGTGCGCAAAGTACAGGTCGAAATTTTAAAGATAATTTGATAAAATTTGGGACATAGGTTCTTATTGGCACAAGGACAAAGCCCGTTGAAAGTGGGCGGAATCTTAGTACAACGAGGAAAGATAGGGGGAAATTTCTTCCTCTCAGAAACTGTCAAACCGATTTTAATGATATTTAAAACATAGACAGAACCATATCTTTATGGACACAAAGGGATACATTTTTTAAAAAATAGGACCACGAGGGGAGATAGGGCCAATTTCTGCCTCTCAAACCGATTTTAATGAAATTCAAAACATAGATAGGACCATATCTATACGGACACATAAGCTATTCAGTTTTTCAAAAATAAGACCACAAGGGGAGGTAGGGGGCAATTTCTGTTTCTCACAAACTTTAAAACCGTTTTAATGAAGTTTATAAACAAACATAAATCAATATTTATATGGACACATAAGCATGATGTGTTTTTAAATACTGTGGTGTCGGGCTTGACCGACTATACTTTCTTACTTGTTTTTCTTGCAAAACGTTTTGGATTTTTTTTTTTAAATTTGTCGGACTATTCTTCCTTTCATATTGTTATTTTCAACTTCTGCCTTAATCCCTCCCAATTTTTTATTGTTTCACCAAAATATCCGTAATTGAAAAATACAAATGCTAATTGACTTCTACTGATGTTACTTTTATTTAATATTTCTTTTACTTTTATAATTGCATAATCATCGGTATCAACAAGCTCTTCAAACAATCTTAAATTACTCAAAGTGTTTTGAATAGAATTCTGAGGCATATAGCCATGCCCCCATCTTGTTACTATTGGTTGCGGTGGAAGGGGAATCAAGGGATACATTTTTTTTAAACTTGCAATATATCGAATTAGCTTCTAATTTCCTCTGCAACGCGCAATAAGCCATCTGCTAAGCTTGTTTTTGATCAAATATTTTAAGCCCATTGGAAGCCTTAACCATGTTAGGTGCTGGCTGCATCGGTTTAATATATAATAATATAAATTAATATATTTGTCGATTCTTGAAAATCTTGTATTTAAAGCAAAGATCTAAAAGAATGTATTTATTGAGTTAAAAATTTTTTGGAAAGTTGCTTTTGTGTATTAAAAAACATTTTTTATAATATGGAAATTAAAAAAAAATCACTCAAAAATTTTAAAATATGCAAAAATATGCATTTAAAATCTAAATACGCAAAAAATGCAACAACATGCAAAAACAAATCGATGCCATTTGACGCAAATTTAATGATTCGGAAAGATAATTGGTCGACATCCTTCTTAGGCTATCGACAAAAATTATGCATTTGAATGGAAATCGCATCCCTAACGATAAGTATTACTATTTTTTCTGTCTTATTTAATTTTGGAGACATGAATAGGAGGTTTAGTAGCTTTAGTAAGCACTTTAGCGGAACCCTATATAGCCTATGTCCGTTAGGAGGTTATATTCTGAAGAAATTTTGAAAATCGGACCTGCTGTTCCTGTATAGATAGGGTTAAATTTCTTTGTGTGAGAAGTGCCTTGTTCACCAAGTCCACTTTTTGAGAGAGGCTTTGTATTGATAACCAAGAAGTTTGTGCAGAATATATAGATTTATATAACTATATACTATAACTATAACCAAGCTGTTTGTGCGGAATATATATTGCTAAACTATTGCCTTTGGTGATATCTTACATTTCTTTGCAGGGAACTTTTGCTGTTATCGTTTTCAAGGTATACAGATATTTATATTGTTCTTGTATGGAACATGCCACGCCAATTTTTTTAAAAATGTTTTTATTAATAATTAATTTATGCTTACCCAAATTCTAAACTTTTACTGTCACCTTCTTTTAGATATTTCAAAGTATTTATTGGTTTTGTATGGAAGGTGCCACGCCTACTTTCATTTAACAAATATTTATAGCCTGTATTAATCGACGGTCTATTTGAAAAATACTATTAAGGTTTGAGGAAACCCGGTTTCGCCGTTTTGGAGTGTATAGGAAACAAACACACAATCCCATAAACAAACAAACAAATGCATTTTAATTTTTTACCTAAATATTGATAGGAGACAGACGGGTATAAATTTATATGCTCTGCAATAGCTATTTCAACTGTTATAGAGAAAAAGAAACTTGAGAGTATTTGCTCCAATATTGTGTTGTGTGTGTTTTTTTTGTTAGATTTAAAGGTGCACAAAGAATTTTTTTGCACACGCAGGTTTTATCGATTAAATGGTACAAAAAGAATGAAAACTGTTAAAGTATAAGGCAATTTGTAAGCTCTTAAAGGATTCAACATAATATTGGTACATAAGTAGCAATGTTGTAAAATATAGAGTACTGCTGAGTATTAAATTTATAAAAAATTCAGAATATTGAATATTTTTCAACACTTAAAGTGGTAGAATAAGGTGCATTAAGTTGATCAGTCTGTGTGTAAATATAAAGAAATATTCATTTAAGGCCCAATAAATTATATTTGGTGTGTTTCTTTGAATAATTGAAGAAGCTGAATATTGAAAATAAAATCTATTCCTAAAAATACATTGTTTTGCATCATTTTATATTGTTTATTTTGCATTTACACTATGAACGTTTTCTTTCTGAAAGTCTAAGTTTATTGATAAGTGGGGAGAGAAAAAACATAGACTTTTTGAACGAGAACTTTCATAGTATGAACCCGGACTTACATAATATTGATATTGTCATTTAACTTGGCTAAAATGCATTTGAAGTAAGAGAAATCACACTGCAAATTGGTGATCAGCTTATAATTTACTATCCTGGTCGTGAAGATATTGAAGGGTGTCTTCGCGAAGGCCGAGCTGAAGGCCACCGGACGGGTCACAGGTTGCGGATAGTGAACGGCCTTTAGATATAAAAGTGAGCTGCGAATAAGTGATTTAGCTCAAATAAGCAGTCCCGGACAATCAGCGGGTGAGTGCTTTATGCTTCACCGACGAGGCGAGTTGGTGACGCCCCAAACTATGGACCTCAATAACCCACCTTCACCTAGTGTCTGTCTCGTATCGAGCGGATTAGATAAGAAATGCTGTGTCTTTTCACCTATATCGAAGATTTCATTATTTTTTTTATTGAATCTTCATATATTAAACAATAATATCGAAGATGGCAGCCCAATCAAAAGGGTAAGAGACTTGGGTTAACAACCTACTGCTCCTTAATCAAAATTGTTACTGAAACCAATAGAAAATCAAACAAGAATCGAAATTTTGGCACTATGCGCCCACGATATGGCGTAAAAGCAACAAATAATAATAATTATAATTTACTACGTTAGGTCTTATTTAAAAACCTCGCCCAAAAAGACCTATGTAAAGTAAACAGCTTTTTCAAAATAGTGTTGAAATTTGAAATGGGTTTTGAATTAAGCAACTTAAAGCTGGTCAATTGGAGGCATTTTAGTATTAAGATTGTTGTCAAACTCAAAAAGAACTTGCTAAAACATTAGCCACTTAGGCAGCAATACTTAATCATTTTCAAGCAGACGGATTAATCTAAAAGAAATTATATTAGATTAGTAAATTGAATGACGATTTTGAGCGCCGTAAAAATGTATTTTTGCTTTACTGGCGATATAAAACGAATCCATAATGGCAACTTAAAGCACAAGAAATTGTACGCAAAATCTGGCCAACAAGCCGAATATCCATGGGCCAAGCAAAAACTCTGTATTTGGTGGGACAAAATGTGTCTATATTCATTAGCTGCTACAATTAGCTCAGTCACAGTGGATTTGTTTTAAATACAATTGTTTAATTTTCAGCAAGAATTAGCCGAAAACTGTTTGGAGTAAGCCACAGACATTAAGCCATAATATTCCATTATGACAAAGCTCAGCCACATGTTGCAAGATTAGTGTAAAACTTAAAAAAAAAATAGTTTTTGAAAATGTGTGACACACTGTGCCACATCAAACTACCATTTGTTTAAGTCAATGCAGAACGCTCTCTTTTCCGAACAGAGCAACCAAAATTGCCTTGCCTGGAATTAGACATTTTGCATGGTCTTGGGAAATATAGAAACTTTTTATGAAAGATCGTTTGCGTTTTTCTTCTGAACATAATAATGTTTCTGTGACAATAATGAGCAATAAACATTGTATCTGAACATATATTGTTGCTTACGACGTGTTTGATGCAATCATTGACAACAAACATTATGTGCGCTCGTTTACTTTTCCAGTAATATCCTGTAGGTAAATAATATGAAAATTTTACAAATTTAGGTGTACGCGAACGCATTTCAGTAAAATCCAGTACAAATTTGTACAAATTTTGGGGTAAACGAAGGCAGCTATTATTGAAAGTTTGCGATTGTTATTGTATCAACCAAGTTTTTTTCTTCTTTCCGTGTAGGGACTGTTGTGGTTTGGTCTTATTCCATATCCATTAAATTTTCTTAAATAACAAACCCCTTCACATGGATGATTATGTGCGCCATTCAAATCACGAAGTCACCTTTTAGTTGCACCGGTCGATGACTCATTATACCCCTACTACAATAGTGGTGTTCAAATGTGTATAGTGCATTTGTGCTGATGTTTGTAACAACTTAAAATATTAGTCCTAGACTTAGTATACCGATCGACTCGGAATCACTTTCTGAGTCGATCTAACTATGTCCGTCCATCTGGTAGGCTGTCTGCCTGGCTTTCTATATAAAACTTCTGCGCAAAGTACAGATCGCAATTTTGGTTCTTATTGGCACAAGGTTAAAACCTATACAAGCTTCTTTCCGGAATAGGGTCTTTGTTTCCATAAACCATCTTATTAAGTTGGTATTTAGATTAAATTTCGTCAAAAATTATTTCATTCCAATCAAAATCATCCGACCAAATGTTATTGGAGTCCGTCCATATATGACTATACCTCCCTTACAAATACCAATCCCGCTATTAATGCCATAACTTCATTATAAATGTTGGTATTAACATAAAAATGGGCGAAAATTACTTTTACGACAGCTACTATGTCACTAAATGGTAAATCTGGTAAATCAAAAACAAACCATGGTCCCATCCTGAAATCTCATATAGACTAAGATATCTAAATAATATTCGTCACAAAGAACTTTTAGATAAATTTTAACCTCATAGCATAATTTGGTAAAGGCGGGCCCATGATTGCCCATGGTTCCCAAATATGGCACACTAGCAAAGATTTTTGCAATATACTGTGCTGTAGGGTATCGTATGGTCGGGTTAGTAAATTTGAATAATTTAGTATAAAATTAAAGCTCCTTGAAATTGGGAACAAACCGTACAGAAATAATACCGAATTATTTAAAACGTAAGATGTATGAAACTTAAATTCTTTAGTAACAAAAATTCAATGTGTATTATTGGAAACTCTAACAATCAATTGACGATAAAAAATATTTCTCTTGACTTTTAATAAAACCTAATTTTATACAATAAAGTTCTTCAATAAAGTTGTTGTCTATTTGTACAATGTACATACATATTTATATTTTGTTCAAGTATTGTAAAAAGAAAATGCAAAAGGATACTTTTTTTGCAAATTCAAGTATGTTTAAGAACTACTGTATTTTCATGAGCATATTTGTACTGTAAATCATGTACTTATTTCCAATAAAAAGGACTCTTAAATATAATAAAAATGCCATTAATATGATATTATGATGTTTTGACAGTTGCCATATTTGGCTAAGCAAAGAATTCAATTTTGAATATGAAAGGATAAATTTTGTAAACCTACTACTTGTCGTAAATTGCAGAGATAGTTTGAAACAAGTATGAAAATATACATATGCACGACAATAAGACGCACTTCGACCGAAGTACATGGTTTCTTTTTAAAGGCCCCTCGTCACAAGTGGAAACCGTATATGAAGTGTGGGCCTAGTCCGGCTGACTGATAAACGCTAGGAATATTTACAACTAGGACCAGAGACGAATTTTTGGCCGCGAATATTCTACGCCATGAATAACACATATACATGTCTTCATATACACGTCGCACATAATAAGGCAGTATTTCCATTATGGATACTTCCCAACCCAGGCTGTGTAATATTAACTAATAAACTAATTACCTTTCTTAACTACCCGTCTCCACCATCCATCAACTTGGTAAGAACATCATGTCGCACATGAATTCTATTCGTGTAGACTGTTCATGTTCATGTTTCGTCCATGTGCTGCCATCGTTGCCTAAACATTCGTCATAGCATCCATGTGCGCCATGATGTTGGCCATACAATGTATTTTCTGTATACAACCAAACGCACAACAACAAAAATTGTGGTCAATCAGAACATGAACATCAACACGTATCCGCCACATTCAAGAACATGAACAAATTAATACCGTTGCTCTGCCGGCGTTATGGTCATGTCATGTTCTAATCGAAAGAGCATGGAGACGTGGGGTAACTTTTCTGGAACATCTAGTTTGTTTTGCTGCATAATGGCCCTATCAGAGCTACGACGCACAGAGTCGTGTTTTCATGTAACGAGCGGCCAAAAATAGAAGGAGTTGTCGTAGAGTTATGAAATTTGGCACACTTGTTTGAATTGAAAAATAGTCAAATTGCAAATATGGAAAATTTCGGAGCAAGGATTCGGGTCCTTCCCATATATCCTGAAAATTAAAAATGTCATAACAGAAGAAAAAAATGTTCTACCATTATGAAATATTCAACGCTGATTACCTTAAACAACGTTAACGTTTTGGACAAATATGGTCCAATTCATAATAACACAGAAAAAATTATTGGCAGTTTTTTTCAATTAATAGTGATTTTTGAATTTTAAAATTAATTTAATTACGTTCTTAATTGATTGAATTAAAAAAGAATATATTTTTTCAATTAAAATTTTACTTGATTTTAAGCTTAATTTTAATTATAAGTTTAATTGAATCAATCAACACGGTTGTTTGAATTGAACACTTTGTTGCTTTCTCCTTGTTGCTTTCCTCCCCCATCAACAGTTTGCGAAAAATGTTACAAGTGCAACCAACATCTTTATAAATTTATTGCCTTTGCCCTTACATGTACATACACACATATTTTTGTCGCGTGCAAAAAAAAACTATCAACAAGTAAAAATTGAACTGAAATTTGTTATAGACGAATTACAATTATGACCACCAACAATGTCAATAATGAGCCTACATAATATGTACATATTATGTATTAGAGTTGTCAATTATTCGCCTTTCAGCTTTGTTTGAATAATTCAAATAATTGTTTTTGTTCGTTCGATCAAACGATTAAATCTGAAAAATTATTCTATTAATCGATGAGAATAACGAATAAAAAAATTAAAAAAAATTACATTTTTTAAATAAGATACATCCGTTCGTTTACAACTATGGAAAATCTTCCATTTTTTTCTTTATTTTTTCTCAAATCCACTATGACTTCTTATATTTTTGATGCGTACAACTTTTCATCTTAACTCCATAAAGGGGTTGCGACCTTCCATCTTCAGCCAAACTTCTGCGTACAATTTCTTCTATATAACAACCGCTGTCTGTCTTAATGTATTTTTCCATTGGAACAAGTTCGGCATTTTTGATGTCGTTGGATTATCTTATACTACATCGTTTTCAATGGTAATATTGTATCACTTATACTATGTTCACACTTGGGTTCTTAAACGCGTTTAAGCAACTCGAACGTGATTAAGTTCTTATCACATCAAAATCCATGATTAACCATATATTGAAGTGCTTTGTTAATCACTTCAAATTGACATGATTGCAACTAAATCACTTCATTAATCACATCGAATCAAGCGGTCACCATGAACGTTCCCCTTACGTGTACAACTGACCACGATCTCTTTTTAATGTTTTTATTTTTCCTTAAATAATTCAAAAATTTTCACAATATATTTAAAATAATCTTCTGATAACTTTGTAAAAGTATTTGTATCCATTTTTGAAACTTTAAAGAAATATAAATTTGTTTGTTCTGTTTTTTTTTTTTTATCAACTGTCATCTTTATCATCTAAAATGTAATGTGAGCGGCTCTGATTAACTTAATCAACATTTTGCTCAAACGCGTTGAAAAACTCAAGTGTGAACATAGCATTGCGCGGATGGCAAAGTTATATATAATTTACAAAATATATATGTATAAAACAATAACAGCTCTGTATTTTTTAGCTTTTTTTTCATCCGAGAGTGAAAGATCCCATTTCTTGAAAATTTTTTGATTTTAAAAGAAAACAGCTGTTACAATTGTTGGTCAAAGATTTGTTTAATAAGAGCATAAATACACTTTTTGAAATACTATGAATACTCAACACGGTTTTTGCTTACTAAACATTGAGATTAATTACAATCAGGACTATATCTGCAATATTTTTTACCTTTCCTACATTTGGTATAAAACCGCTAAAAACGTATGAGCATAAATCAAATTCTAAGCTATTATTTCTTATGACTTTTATTATAAGTTTATGTTTTAATAAAAAAAAATTGTTCGATTAATCGACATAATTTAATCGATTTATTCGTTATTCGAAAATCGGCATTTTAAAATTATTCGAACAAGAGCTTGTTTTTGTTTGATCCATTAATCGAATTATTCTTAATCGGTTGACAACTCTAATATGTATATTATGCATAAATTAAAAAATCGCCTTGTGGCTGACCACAGTGTTGACGGTGGTTATGGTCGCAATCGAAATATGTTGTTTATTTTCTTTGTTTGTTAATTCTTGAATTATTTTTGGCGTCATTTCATGTTGTGCGTTTAAAGTGAATAGGTGAGAAAAAGTGCAGCCAAATTACACAACAAAAACAGTTTTTGTTTTCAATCTTGAATACCCTGAAGAATCAGAGTTATTCTACAATTTTATACAAAGTTGTTTATATGAAATTCCTTTGTCAAAAAAATATTTCAAAATTTGTACAATTAAGCATGAGGTATTACAATTAAACAAATAAAACAAGTTATTTTTAAACCATATTTAAATGAAACATATATTTTAAATATTATTATTTTGCTTCATTTAACCATCAACTGAATTGAGTTAACAAACTTATTCAATTAACAATTTGTTTGATTGAATAATTTGCGTAATTGAATTTAGAGTGTATTTCAAATACACTGTTTAATCTATTCAATTAAAAATTAAATCGATTTAATGCAAAAATTCAATCACTGTTTTAATCAATACAATTATTAAAATAATTAATTTTCTGTATTATAATCAATTACGTTAGTAATTCATTCAATTAAAATATTGTTTAATATTAAAAATTTTTTCACTTATTTTTGTAATTAAAATGTGAAAACTTTTTAATTGGAAAAAAAATCCTTGTTTTTCAATTTTTGCAAATTTGAGTAATTGGTATAATCATTTCGGTGATAGGTGCAAAATTAAAAAATTTTTTGCTTGTTTCAATTATTTTGGTGATCAAACCCGTTTTTTACTTTTTTCTGTGAAGGACAAGCCCAGTGCAAAAATTTATTTTTTCGAAAATTTAAGAAAAATTGTTACCAAAATTATTATTAGCTAGTATTTTTTGCTACATGAAACTATTAGATCATTCTGAATTTATAGATTATTTTTTTTTCAATTTTGAAATGAATAAAAATTAAGTCGAAAAGTTTAACCTCTAACTAAAACTATTTTTATTGCTTTGTAAACGCAATTAATTCTGTAAAATTTTTACAAAAATCAGATGAGTGAAACCATATTAATACGAAATGTTTTCACTTGCATATTAAAAAAAAGTTTACAAAGGGGCTTCTTAAAAAAATGTTCATTAAATACACATTCATTAAGTCTGTGGCCGTATGGAAAAACTAGATAACTCCATTTTTTGAAAACACGAGAAAAACACATTATAAGTTTTAAGCATATTTCGCTAATTATTTCATATGAATTTATGTTATTATGCATGCGCATTAAACAAATAATATTTAGATTCAGTTAAAGATTTCTGCTACCATTAAACTGATTTTTGGACATTAAAACCGAAAATCAATGTCACTTATCTTGTTTTTTCGAAAAATGGAGTTATCTAGTTTTTTCGAAAACAATTTTTTTTTCTTAAATTATATTCACAGAAAAAATTAAAAATTTTCTCTAATCACCAATTTTATACCAAATTCATGGAATCAAGCAACCCATTTGTTGATTTTGCACCTATTACCAAAATGATTATATTGATTACTAAAAATTGTAAAAATTTACTATTTTGAATATTTTTTTTTTTTTTCAATAAATGATATTTTTAATTTTAATTAAAAAAATTACCAAAAAACTTTGCCGTTTCAAACAATGTGTTGATTGATTTTGACAATTTCCAAAAACAACTTCACAAGTTAAAATTATTTTATTTTAAATGAAATAATTTTTTGTTATTTGATTATTATTTTAATTCAAAATTAATTTCAAAACAACTTAAATGTTAATTAAATCAAAATTATATTTTTAATTTTCTTTCAACAAAAAAAAAAAAAATAATTGATTCAATTATCACATTAATTAAGTTTTAATACTTTTATAATAATTTTTTTAATTGATAAAAAACTACTAATAATTTTTTCTGTGTTAGTATTTTACGGAATTAAGGCAACTTAAGTAATGATTTGTGGAAAAACATTAACTTTTTGACTCAACACGTTAATTTACCCTGTTTTTCTACGAACAAATAGAGTTATCCAGTTTTTCCAAAAACAATTTTTTTCTCTTTATGCTTATACACCAAAAAAATAAGCTGAGTTTTTGTCTGTTTTTATGCATAAACATAATTAAAAGGTTTACCCTTCTTGATTTTATGAAATGAATTGGCCAGTTTTAAGGACGTTGATTAACGTTATAATCGGTTTAACATAAGTTGAACCTGAAAAAGAGCTACACAGAAAAAATTATTAGTAGTTTTTTATCAATTAAAAAAATTGTTGTAAAAGTATTAAAACCTAATTAATGTGATAATTGAATCAATAATTTTTTTTTGTTGAACGAAAATTAAAAATATAATTTTGATTTAATTAACATTTTATTTGTTTTGAAATAAATTTTTGATTAAAATAATATTTAAATAACAAAAAATTATTTCGTTTAAAATAAAATAATTTAAACTAGTGAAATTGTTTTTGGAAATTGTCAAAATCAATCAAAACATTGTTTGAAACGGCAACGTTTTTTGATAATTTTTTTAATTAAAATTAAAAATATCATTTATTGAAAAAAAAAATATTCAATATATTAAATTCTTACAATTTTTAGTAATCAATATAATCTTTTTGGTAATAGGTGCAAATCAACAAATGGGTTGCTTGATTCTATGAATTTGGTATAAAATTGGTGATTAGAGAAAATTTTTAATTTTTTCTGTGTATTGACTTTGTTGTTAATTTTATTTTAATACATATTAAAATTTTAAACAAAAGGTGTTCCGTTAAATTTTTATACTAAACTTGGTAATTTTAGTTTAAAAACAATGTCTTACGCTTATACTTTGTTTTTTATGTTTTTGATAAAAATAAACGTAATAGTTACACGTGCGTGCAAAAAATATAAAAATCAACACAAAAAAATCAACAATGCGACTAACATAAACGTAGACTTAGTTGGAGGAAATTATACCACAAGGTAGCACGGTAGAAAATAAAAAGAAGCAAAACGTGATCGAGCAATCGGACAAAGAACTCGTCAATTAAGAAATAAATACTTCAGAAAACAAACTGAAATCAAGTCGGAAAAAGCTCAAGAGAAGTTTTATTGATGAACATTTAACATTGAAAAGATCGTCAAGGTTGCAGAAATTTTATAATATTAAAATTGTAATACTAATTAAATATCGTTCTTAGATTAATTTAAAAATAAAGAAATTTACAACCAGGCTCACAATGTCGATAAGAACATTTCTTTCGCATATTTATATTTAAAACAATAACAGAAAACTAAAATTCTTTTTGTTTTCAATATAAATATACGAAAGAAATGTTCTTGTCGACATCATGGGCCAGGCAGTTAATTTGTTCTTATTTTAAGAAATCTGTGGCCGTATATAAAAACTAGGAAACTCCATTTTTTAATAAAGTTTGTTTGTCTTCCAGATTCAAAAAATTTATTCTTAGAAAAAAAAAACTGGATAAAAATAGTTTTTATTATTTTTGTACGTAAAAACACATTACTATTTATTATCTTTGCAACAGAAACATATAAAAATAAGTATGTTAAAACCTTTTTCAAAGTTGCTGTACCACATAGGGTACGATAGATCTATATGGGCTAAAAACTATTACTCGGAAAGATTTCGGGTAGAAAAGATATAATATGCATATAAAGAATGCATAAATATATTCTTTGAATTCTCTAGAGTTGCAATTTTTAGGCTCAACATTTTGACCCGAATTTGTTCTATATCGCTGTTTGTCTCTTAGTTTTCGAGACAACACCGTTTAAAACTTCTTATTTTTCGGTTTTCTAAGAGACTATCTCAAAGAATACAAAAATTCGTATATTCAATGCCTGTGTGAAATCCACACTGCTATATGGAAGCGAGACATGGCTTATGACGAGTACTATAGCGAGAAGACTGCAAGTTTTTGTAAACAAATGTTTGCGCATAATATGCCATATCTTTTGGCCAAACGTAATCACCAACATCGATCTCTGGCGATTGACAAACGAAGTTCCCATTATTCGCCAAATTGCAAGACGAAAGTGGAAGTGGATAGGCCACACATTGCGACGACCAGTTGGCAGTATCACAAGAACGGCATTAGAATGGAATCCTCAAGGTAGCAGACGCTCTGGCCGCCCAAAGAACACCTGGCGTAGAACAGTCATACAAGAACTCAATATGCAGAACAAATCGTCTAATGAAATAAAATATGTATGTAATAATAGAATAAGTTGGAATTTACTTGTAGAAAGAAGCCCTATGTTCCCAAGTGGAATAAATAAAGGAAAAAAAAAGAGACTACACAGAAAAAATTAAAAATTTTCTCTAATCACCAATTTTATACCAAATTCATAGAATCAAGCAACCCATTTGTTGATTTTGCACCTATTACCAAAATGATTATATTGATTACTAAAAATTGAAAAAATTTTATATTTTGTTGTTTTTTTGTTTGGCTTAAGGTCATATAAAAATTATAAATAAAAAAATCCACAAATTTTTGTATTTTTAATTTTGCTTTTTATTTTTCATCCGATATTTCGACCATGCATCGATGGTCATCTTCAGGGGATTTAAAACACTGTCAAATTAAAAACTACAAAAGAGTTGATACGTCCTAACTGCTTGTCATATTTTCATCAACTGCAGCAGTTAGGACGTATCAACTCTTTTGTAGTTTTTAATTTGACAGTGTTTTAAATCCCCTGAAGATGACCATCGATGCATGGTCGAAATATCGGATGAAAAATAAAAAGCAAAATTAAAAATACAAAAATTTGTGGATTTTTTTATTTATAATTTTTATATGACCTTAAGCCAAACAAAAAAACAACAACATAGATAATCGAAACAGGTCAACAATTAATATTGAACAATTTTATATTTTGAATATTTTTTTTTTCAATAAATGATATTTTCAATTTTAATTAAGAAAATTATCAAAAAACTTGGCCGTTTCAAACAATGTGTTGATTCATTTTGACAATTTCCAACAACAGTTTCCCAAGTTTAAATTATTTTATTTTAAAAGAAATAATTTTTTGTTATTTGATTATTATTTTAATTTAAAATTTATTTCAAAACAACTTAAATGTTAATTAAATCAAAGTTATATTTTTAATTTTCGTTCAACAAAAAAAAATAATTGATTAAATTATTACATTAATTAAGTTTAAGTACTTTTTAAATAATTTTTTTAATTAATAAAAATCTACTAATAATTTTTCCTGTGTATGGAGTTAACTTGTTTTTTCAAAAAATGCATGGAGTTATCTAGTTTTTACATAAAAATTGATATTTTTCTGATTTTTGTTTTTCAAATAACTATTAAAGGATATCACAATTTCGATCTGACAGAGTGATAGTAAATGAAACTCGCTTTCTATTTTTGGTGTTATCTTAATATTGGCAAAAAGTGGAGTTAACTAGTTTTTCCATACGGCCACAGAAGTCTACTTTAATTTTTGTGTATACACAGAAAAAATTAAAAATTTTCTCTAATCACCAATTTTATACCAAATTCATAGAATCAAGCAACCCATTTGTTGATTTTGCACCTATTACCAAAATGATTATATTGATTACTAGAAATTGTAAAAATTTTATATTTTAAAGTTTTTTTTTTCAATAAACGATATTTTTAATTTTTATTAAAAAAATTATCAAAAAACCTTGCCGTTTCAAACAATGTGTTGATTGATTTTGACAATTTCCAACAACAATTACACAAGTTAAAATTATTTTATTTTAAATGAAATAATTTTTTGTTATTTGATCACACTACGTGACAATTTTTTGACCAAATGAATTTGACACCCAGTCTTTGTGTAAAATTTTCCGCTAAATCCGAATATGAAGTCAGAATTGTCAAAAGTAGAACAGTTTTTGAGATATTCCAAAATAACCGTTATTTGTGTTTTTAAAAAAGATGCTGTGACTGAAATGCAAATATCCAAAAATAAAATTTTAGCCTATTTCAATACGAACATTTTGTGCCCAATAGGATCCAGATCGGTGCAAAAATGACAAAGTTACAGAAGATTAATTGAACAAACCCACAACAAATTATTGTATATTAAGCTAAATTTTAAGTAACAAAAATATTAAAAATTGCTTAAAAGTATTGAATTTCTATGTGGGTTAATTTACTAAATCTTTTGTAGCTTTGTCGTTTTTATACCAATGTATGTCTTGTTGGGCTCAAAATGTTCATATTAAAATAATCTAATGTCGCATGCAATAAAACATTAGGATTTTTAAATCATTGGTTTAAAAAAAATAGCTTGAAAAGAGCAAAATTGAACAAAATCATAAAATTTTCAATAAAGCTTAAACTTTTGTCCCCTGTAACTCTTGTAACTTCTTGACTAATCTTCACTAGCAATCCATGGTTATTTTAGAAATTTTATTACCTTTTACTTAAAATAAAGAAATACATAATCCGTTTAAAATTTTTGAAGATATTTGCATATCAGTCACATCATCTTTTTTAAAAACACTAATAACGGTTATTAGTGTTCTACTTTTGACAATTCTGACTTCATATTCGGATTCAGCGGACAATTTTACATAAGGATTAGCTGTCAGATTCATTTGGTCACGACTTTGTTGAAATTTTGTCACGTAGTGTAATTATTTTAATTCAAAATCAATATCAAAACAACTAAAATGTTAATTAAATCAAAATTATATTTTTTATATTCGTTCAACAAAAGAAATAATTACCAGTACCCATGTTCTGTAACTTTAGTGAGAACTTCTTGCGTCGAAAAGATGTGAAACAAAATATTCCATCGTTTCTCGAAAAGTGAGAAAAATGTGTGCCTGTAACTCATGTCGAAAACTATCAAAAGAGATTACGTCGTTACGTTATAAATGTCATAATATTGCACTCGAAGCCGGTGTGACAGCGACCAAAATTTACTTAAATTAAAAATTTTTCAACGACGGCGGCAAAAACACAACCTTCGGCTATGCCAAATTGTGTAAAGAGCGACTTTAATGTTTGTCGTTTGCAAACGAGCTTAGAAGACATTCGTATATTTTATAAAGATGTTAAAAGCAAAATAATAAAACAATGAAAAATGTGCGAAGAATAAAATTTTATTATTCTTTGCATTTTGCATTTTTAATTGTTTTTTAGTGTTAAAATTTTTTCTCGCCCCATTTTTATTCGTGAGTTTATTTGACAGTTTAAAGCGGGAACTTTTCTAACCAAAATGTTACAGAAACACTTTTTCTGTAAATTGGCGAGTGATTTCCTTACGTGACAGCTTGTACTCGCCAAAAAAAGTTACAGACATACAGTGAGAAAAACAGCTGTTTGTTTCAATTTATGACATTTTTGTTTCATTTCACACATTTCAATCGAAAACTTTCTCGACGCGAGAGTTACAGAACATGGGCACAGGTTATAATGTTTTTTGAGTAAAAATAATTTAAAAAACCATTTTAAAAAAAAAGACCAAATTCATCATTTGAATTAGGATCGTTAAATTTTTGTTTAAAAGTACTGTGACCCGAACTGCCATCGAAACCCCACTTAACTTCACAGATTACATCATTTTCTGATCCAAACTGATACAGATCTAAATAACTATTCACAGTCATATTGAGACAAGTTTGTAATGGAACTTCAGCAGACGTTTCTGTAACAATTGGTTCTGGCATGTATTTTTGTTTCGCATTTTGCAAGGCATAATATGATGGAAAGCAGTCTTTATGAAATTCATTAACAACTGTCCTCATCATATTATACTGTCTATAAGATAAATACATGTCCATTAAAAGTGCCAATGCTTTTTCTACAGGAATAGTGGTTAAAGTTGTTGGATTTAAAACTCTTTTTAAAGCTTTTTCTAAAAGGGTTGAACCTATTGATGCCACAAGCTCTTAAACTTTTCTACTTTTGGTACATTCATTAAGAAAAATTTTAAAAAGCCACAAAATAAAAAATCGATGCAAAAATATTTTAATTTATTATGTATTTTTATGACAGCTATGAAAGGTGCTGTATCATAATATGACTGCTTCTAAATTTATTATGATTAACATGATGATAATATGATTACTTCTTAGCTTATTATGATTAACATGACAATAATTTGATTACTTCTTAACTTATTATGATTAACAAGACTATAACATGATTAGTTCTTAACTTATTATGATTAACATGACAGTAATTTGATTACTTCTAACCTTAGTATGATTAACAGAATAATAATATGATTAAGGGAAAAATATTATGATGTAATAGTACGAGTATATTTAGTCATAATATGATTCAATAATAATCTTAATATGGTGACTACAATCATAATTCTTATCATAATATGGCGTTATCAACTCATTGTAGGGATTTTAATCATTATCCTGATTTTGAAAACACATCAATTTTGAATACGGAAAGTTTTAAGAAACGTAGATATATGTTAGAAATGTTGCAGATAAATAATGTTCCATTTGAGAAAAGGATTAATTTTAAAAAAGATACTGAGGGCTTAGCTTAAATTTTTTTTTTTTTTTTTTTTTATTTATTAAAGTATTTTATTTGCAAGTTTCCATGTTACAATTTAAGTGCCTCAGCGTCATTATGACATTGTTGAGGCGAGTTGGCATTTGCTTATACAAAATTTTTAAACTTGTATTAAAATAAAATTAAAAATATTTGTTTATAATATTTAAATATATACAAATTTACATTATTTACAATGTTATATAAAAAATTTAAAGTGAAAAATTATCTTAGAAGCATCTCTAAATTGTTTGATAAGAATTTTTTAACATTTTTCTTGAAAGCAGATATAGTATTCATATTTTTTAAATATTGGGGCAAACTATTGTACTCAAAAAATCCAATATATTCAATTCTCTGCTTTGTTGTTTCAAGTCTGCATCTTATTGTTCTTAAATTAGAACTGTTTCTGGTATTCAGAGTTGTTTGATTCCTTGAGAAGGTTATCGTATTATGACCAATATTATTGAGAGATTTAAAAACAAACACTAGCAATTGTAGTTTATAGGTTCCTTTTACGGGTAAGATACTTTTACAAACTTCTTTATACAATGTGATCGTAGGGTAGATTAATGGCAAGTTGTATACGGTTTTTAGTGCCTTGTTTTGTACTCTTTGGAGAGACTGCAATTCTGTACTATTTTTGTAGCCATATGTAGTTATTAAATAATTCAAGCGACTTTGAATCAATGTCTGGTAAAGCATTAATTTTGTATTTTCATTAAACTTATATTTAAATTTATATAAAATTCCTATTACTGGATATATTTTTGATTTTATATTTTCAATATGTAGGTTCCATTTTAGATTGCTTTGCAATATTACACCTAAATATTTTACAGAGTTACACTCCAAAACCTCTTCTCCATTCACAATAACACCAAAGACATCATTAGTATCTAAATGTGGCTTAAACCGTATAACTTTAGTCTTTGTTGCATTAATGACTAGCTTATTTATCCTAGCGTATTCAAAAATTATGTCTGCATCTTTCTGCATGTAGGCTCTTAACGCTGTCTCATGTTTATAGGGGTAAAAAATTGAAATATCATCTGCATACAAGTAAATTTTTCCATTAAGCTCGAGATTCACAATATCATTTATATAAATAGTAAATAACAGCGGGCCCAAAACGCTGCCTCGTGGAACACCATGTGGAATATCCCCAATACAGCTTCGACTAATATTTAATTCAACATATTGTTTGCGGTTTATAACCTTGATCTAATCCTTGGCATATGTAATTTACAACATTAACTACAGCATTCTCTGTGCCACTAGCTTTTCTGAATCCGTATTGACAATTGTACATAAGATTATTTGTTTCAAGATAATTTAAAAGTTGTTGGTGTATTAGTTTTTCAAAAATTTTATCAAGAACAGGTAATAAAGCTATAGGTCTGTACATATATTCTCTATTAGCGTTTAAAGTCTTAGGTATTGGAATGATTTTTGATATTTTCAGTATATCTGGGTATTGGGAAGTTGAAATAATGTTACTAAAAATAGTTAATAAATAAGGCGATAGCTCTAAGCTACATTTAGTAAATATTTTGGGCAATAAACCTTCATGGCTAGGGGATTTATTTGTGGAGAGGTTTGATATTATCTCGTAGATTTCCTCCATTGTTATACTCGTGAAGCTAAAAGCATTATTACAGTGCCTTAAAGTTTTAAGTCTATTACAACAATCATTGGATGAATAGTGTATTTGTTCTTTCATTAGTTTTGTCGTTTGTAAAAAGTATTTGTTAAGAAGTTCACACTTATATTTATCATCAGTTATTAGTTCTCCATTCGAAATCTTCAGTTTTACTTGCGTTTTTGTGTTCCTTCCTAAACTTTCATTTAAGAACCTCCAGCACTTTTTGGGATCTTGCTGAATATTGTTGATATTGTTCTGATAATAGTTGTTCATAGACTCACGATAGGCAACTTAAATAACTTTACTTAATCTTTTCAGTTTGTTCTGAATATTAAAATCACTAGGATTCCTCCTTCTTTGTCTTAATATTCTTCTTTTGAGTATTATTAAGCTCTGCAAATGTTCATTCATCCATGGTGTTATTTTATTTTTAAGCAATTCTCTTTTAGCTGTTACACATGTTGAATTTAAATGTGCATTTAACAGACATTGAATTAGATTCGAAGTGTCAATAGATGGATTACCAATTTGCTGAATAGAATTATCATTCAATATGTATTCTTAAAGCTTATTATAATCACAATTTTTTTTAACTACTTCTGCGTAATTTGGGTTTGGAAGTTCCTTTCTAATTTTACAAGATATAATGTTGTGATCAGATAACTTGAATTAAACAGCATCAACAAGAACAGAATCAGGGATACTAGTAAAGACATTGTCAATAGATGTTCCTGATATTGGACGTGTGATTAACAAGTGACAATTCCTAAAATCATAGCTTTCCAGTAAATTTAATAACTCAGCGGAAACATTTTGCAAGAGATCAACATTGGAGTCGCCAACAAGAATACAAAAGCATATACCATACATCTGCATGAAATCTTCAATTATGTCATAGAATTGTTTTAGGTTACATTTTTGAGATCGATAAAAGGATATTATTTTTATTGGTCTACCATTTATTTTGTAATTTTCCAATGTTAAAACTATTACATCACAAAACATCTTGCTTTCACAAACTTCAACACTATACTGCAAGTTATCTCTTATATAGATTGATGTTCCTCCAAATCCATCTTTCCTACAGCAGTGAATGCAATTGTAACCAGATATTTGATAAATTTGAGATAACTCCTCACGAAACCACGTTTCCTGAATTGCAATAATATTGGGCAATTTTGGAAAGTCAGCGACAAACGTTTTAAATTGATTAAATTTATTTATTGATGAAATGCTTCTAACATTTACAGAAATAATATTTAAATACGAAAAAGTTAAAGTTTTTAAATATTTTAAAAAATTTTCAAAATTGTTAAAATATTTATTATTCATAATGTATTTTTATTTATTTATTTGATTTATTTATTATTACAAAATATAAAATTTTTAAGCTGGAGATAAAAATTCTGAGCCATTTTCATTTTCATCATCATCAGCAGTGGCAGTTTGCTTAGTTGGTTTATACATTTGTCTCAGTGTAGCAGCTTCCGACATAATCTTGTCAACATCATCTTCGCTCCTTATTAGCTTAGGCCTTGAAATTTCCTTTTTTCTTGCAAATACTCTTGATCCACTTGTATAAACATAATTATAGCCAATAGTTTTCAGCGATTTTGCATAATGAAATAGATTTAAGGTTTCCTTGCTTAAATAATCGCTAATAAAAACTTTTTTGTATCTTCAGTGTCTTTAAGTTTAGCTTTGCACATCATAAGGTTATCTTTAGAGTTTTTGTTACTGAATTTAACAACCATCGTTTTCTTTTCATTTGGTTTTTCTCCTTTGGTTTTGAAAAAATATGCCTCATCAATGTTTTCCTCTTTTAATTCAACACCAGCTTTTTTTGATAACTCAATAATTTTCTCTACGGCAGTTTCATTATTGTTTGCAACTACATCTCTAACAATACAATCATTTTTAACTCGTTCACCATTTAAAAATTTAACAGATTCTTTTAATGTGTTAACTTCATTTTTTAAGATTCGATTTTCTTTTTGTATAATTTCTTATTTTTTATTGTTCTCGGCAACACATTTTAGTAACTCATCATATTGGCTGGACATAAATTCAATTGCTTGTATAATAGAAGACAGCTTATCAAGTTTTTTTAAATTTGTTTTAATCTCTCTTAATTCTGCTGTTATTAACACATCACTTTCACCCGCACACAGGTGGCATACATATTCTTCACTCTCATTATCAAGAAAATATTGATATTGACGTTTATCGAGTCTCGTACAAAGAGAATGAAATTTTTTTGAGCACGTATCACACTCTATATTATCTTCTTTATTTTCTATAATTTCAAGTTTGCATTGTCCACAAATTGTTTTTGCATTTGCAATGCTACGACGACTTTTTGATGCCATATTCCAATATATTTATTTAATTTGTTGTTTGTTTTGATCAATGTTCACAGTTTTTTTAATAAAACATAAGTTTATTTATATTAATTTTAATAAAAAGAAAAATGTACTTCAGGAGCTTATTTTTTTTGACGTTTTTAACACAGGGTTGCCAACTCTTTTGACATTTATTGAATAAAAATAAATAGGTTGATGTAAGGGATAATTATAAATAGGTATTTGTCCTTGATTGTTTATAAAATAAATTTCAGATGGCATAGCTTATTATTGACGGAAAGGGACATTAAAATAGGTTTTAGGCTTTGAATAAATTTAAAAATTTTGTTTTCCTTTTTTGTTTGTTTGTCTTTTTGTTTAAAGTTTGTAGAATGGAATTTTAAATTTATTATGATAATTTTGTATTTTGAAATTTTAAAATTTATTTTTCCATATTTTATTTTTCCATTTATTGTCAAATTTTATTTTATTTTAAAAAAAATTTCCTGAAAAAGATTTCCAACGGAAATCGAAATATTGAAAATAAAAATATTTTAATTAATTTTATAAATAAGTGACCTTAAGCTTGAATAATTTATTAAAGTATTCAGTAGTTTTATTTCGTATAGTTTTTCCAAATAAGATACTTTTTCATGCTCTGCTGCACTTCGTGTATTATGCTTTAGCCAAATATTAAAAAAACTGACGAATTTTAACCTGATTAATCACTGAAAATCGCGAATAAAAATTAGAGGTGGACGAAAGTGGAAGTAAAACCAAGTTTTTTTAAATAAATTTACTTGCAGAAATCTTATATTAAAGTATTAAAAATACCTTTTTTCTATTGTCCACTGAAGTTAAAAATGTCCAATATTATTACTTTTTTACCTTTGCTTAGATTCAGATTAACGGTACATCGCATGTGACAATCACATTTTAGTAAAAACCATAGTTGCCAAAGTTTAACATCACTGCATTTACATATATTTTAACAAAAATTACGCTTCTTTGTCGATATTCTCTTAAAAATTATAGCATTTTTCAGATTTTTTTCAATAATTGTGTATTTACTTATAACTTTGAACTTTGAATGCTCAGAACTACCATACAAATTAACTTGTTTTAAAAATTCTTTCTGATTTTTCTTAATTGGAATGTACTTAGTAAAACCATGTTAACACTTTTTTTTAATTGGATAGTTGATTTTTTTACTTTTGGCCGCCCTCACGATACAGTGCGACGCGTCGACTGAAATTCGTCACACACAGTGAACTCTGTAAAAGACTAACATATTTCTATTTCTTACGCCGACGAACAATGAATAAATCATAACAAGGTGACCAAGTTTGGTTGTAGTTTTCAGGTGTTTTAGTAAATAAGGTAACGTTTGCCTTTAATTATTTTTTTTTTTTTTTAATAGCATTTTATATAAATTAACAAATTTACTAAACAAATTGTTTTCAGTTGTGTTTCGTCCCAGTTGTAATACCCAAAAGGGCTGAAAATGTCCGTTTTATAGTTTAGGGATAGAAAAAATTGTTCACGATTCACGTATCAAATCCAAATCTAGCTCGAACAGAGTTATGTTGGCAACGCTGTTCTGTTAAAATCAGTCATTTTTCTTTGTATTTTTATATCATATTTTTTTAACACTTTTTTACGGATTTTTTTCGCAAATTTATAGCACTTTCTCATTATTAAGTTTAAGCAACACTGCACAGCACAGAGTTGATGTTATTCATATTAATATTTTATACTTATACATACATATATTTTTTTATGCATATTAAATATTTATTCAACTTGTATAATAAAATCTCAATTATTTTCCATTTTGCCAATATTTGTTATAACTTTTCAAACACCTAAAAGTAATAAAGAGCTCTAATTAGCAAAAATTAAATCTGTAGCGATTAGGAAAAAGTGCTTAAGTCTGCTTTTTTGTATATGTTTAATTTAGTTCCTATTTGAATAAAGACGATCACTTTTTAAAATTTATATAACTTTTTATTAAAAAATATGTTTTATTTATGGCCAGATCATGGATTTCGAACGAAGACTTCGTTCGCTTATCTTACATGTCAAACAATAAAAAAACAAGTTAGAGTGCTATATTCGGCTGCGCCAAATCATTGAAACCCTCCACCGACCCTTCGAATATTTCAGGAGTGATATCTTCATGATATATATTTATTATTAATTTATCTTTATAAAAACAGATATCAGTATTGAAATTAGTTGCAATTTTAACTAGTTCGAATAAAATATCATGATTCGTAGCAGTTAAAGCCGAACTTAAAATGGTTTCAGAAGGGGAATTTATATTGGAGCCATGGTAGGATATGAACCAATCATCCCAAAACTCTGCAGAGTGATTTCTTGCAATAAAAAACATTAATTTGATTAAATTTCAATACAGCGGTGAAATTTGTTTTAGCGTTTACAGTGAATTACAGAAGGCTACTAATTATGGGATCTAAGGCAAATAATTGACCGTAAACCACAAAATTGCATGACATTTTTTCTGGTCATATGAATATTATTTGGAATAAATTTAAATAGTAAATTATGGACCGATCATCATGAAATTTATTTGTGGCATTTCTAGACCAATTAAATTGTGATTATTATTTATTGCGGTTTTAGTCGTACTAAACTTTTTTCCGTGAGTGCGGTTTTAATGGGACCAAGCGTTACTTACACAGTACAACATTTTTCAGGTGATTGATTCGGGACTCAATTCTGATAATTAATTATGAGCTTCTGCATCATTAGTTTGGTCATGGTAGCTCAATAAATCATTTACAAATTAATTTGAAGTTAGTAAGAATCGTATAGGGGAATTTGTCACGTTTAAGGCTCTTTTGTTTGTCATAGCTCGAGAACCACTAGTCCGAATATGCTGAAAAAAAACCGACCAATTTGAATGATGCTGATTGGACACCCGATATTGAAAAAAATGGACCACAGCCGCTAACACAAACCTAAATGGATTACATTGTGGCTAAGATGGGACTATCACAACAAAACTCCGAAATGTTGACATCATTTTTGAAAAGCAGAAAACTGACACAGCAAAATATCAGCGCAACATCATACCGACAACGCCAAGCTGATTTTCAGAAATTTTATTCCGTTGACGAAACAAATACGTTCACCACTCCTATGATATCCCAGGCTTAGTGAAAAAATTGGGAATGGATAATGTCGCTGGCGACTGGCGTTTATTTATTGATGGTTCTGTTTCAAGTCTGAAGGCTGTGCTATTGGATTTTTTATGAATTAAAAATAAAAAATTTAAATGTTTTGGGCAAAAAATATTTTTTTTCTTCATACATTTATTTATAACTGCGAAACTGTTGCTTATGTAGCAAACCGTTGTATGAACAAATTAAAAAAAAATTGTAATTCTTAATTTTTTTAAATTTGTTTCAGCTTATTCGGACTAGTGGTTCTCGAGTTATGACAAACAAAAGAGCCTAAAACGTGACAAATTCCCCTATATGATACTTACTAACTTCAAATTAATTTTTAAGTGATTTATTGAGCTACCATGACCAAACTAATGATGCAGAAGTTCTTCTTTTTGGGTCTACTTTCATAAGCAGTTATCAGAATTGAGTGCCGAAATCATGTGTTGTACTGTGTTATAGATAAATCTGCACTTAATTTAACAGTGTGATTTCTAGTCGAATAAAACGAATTTTCGCATAATCTGATATTATTCTGTACATTATTCCACCATTTATGTTAGTTTTTGTTACAAAAATATCAATTTTTTAAGAATGGGTTTCCTCATTTTGATTCATAGCTCTGATCCTATTGAACCGATTTATATGGACTTTAATCCTAAACTGCTTAGGATATCTGCAAGCAATTTGGTTTTGAGTTTTTTTGAAAGGCAGCGTTTTTCAACAGACGGACATGGCTTAATCGACTTTATGGGATCTGAGATGAATAATAGAAAAGTTTCCAACGGAATGACAAACTAAGTTCACAACAAACTAATTGTGGTGGAGCGTATACAAATACTTAATAATTTGCATGGATTAAAAAACTGCAGTCGAAACCAAAATCTGTCGAGCAAAAAACGAAAATTTGTGAACAACTTTTCGATTTTCGAGTTGGGTTGGCAGCGACTGTTTACATTTTGTTAACCTCTTTCGATTCCGTTGTTGGCTCTTGCTTACTGCAACTGGTGGCGAGCAAGGCTTATGGCGACATCCACACACACACTTGTAGTGGAAGGGCAAACCTGTCGTGATGCTGCTCGCTTTGATAAGGCACTTATCTTCTTCCAGCAATCTTTTAGGAGCGACACAGCTGGGGAAAAGACACAATTGTTTTTCCTGGGTGGCGACAACTTTGCCCACTGATGATTTGTTGGGATGTCGTGAGACACTCTTTGTCTTAAATGAAACACAATGCCTGTTTTTTTGTTCAATTTGTACATTTTTATGGTTTAATTTAATTAACTTTTAGAACAATTTAGTAAACTAACTTCTTTTCTTTGGCTTGGCACAGTGTAAGGTTCTTTTAAGTTTATTATTTTGTTCAATTTTATCACTTTATTTTAGCTAACTCTTAGCCGCTCAAAACTCAAAATGGAAGTGACTATAACCCTGCAAATAAAATTGGACCACCTGGTCCATTTTAATGAAATGGACTACTCCATGGACTGGTCCGATGTAATGCAAGCATGGACCATGTCATTGTTAAAAAGTGTTTATAGTGAGACGACATGTCTTCGTTTTTTAACGACATGCTTTCCTTTTTAAACGACTTCAAAACTAATCCTTTTGAGTGTACCATGGAGTAGTTTTAAAACTACTCCTTAGTGGTCCAAAGGTGGGTTATATGGTCCTCTCCTAGGACATCGTAGTGTTAAATAGACCAGGTTTTTTCCATACGTTTGGGTTAGTTTTGGACTAGTCCTGGTCCCTTGTGGACTACTCTTTACACGCGTGTTTGAACTGGTCCTATTATTTGCAGGGAAAGTTCAAAAAAAGAAAAACTACGTAAAAAACCAGATGTCAAATCTATCCATTAAGGTAGAAGTACATAACACGAGTTTATTCGTCAACGAACACCGTGCGTTTAAAAAATTTACCGCGTAAAAAATTGCAAGTTACACCACACGCGATACAAAAGCCATTCCTGTCAGCTGTTTTTTATTTGTGCATTAAAAACGGGTTCGAAGGTATATCAAGATTTTGTTTTATTGAATTTTTTCTTTAATAAAAATATTGTATGTTTTTTAAGCTCTTCAATAAGTTTTTCTTTTATAATTCACAAATTTGTTAAATTATTTTTTTTATTGTCAGCTGATTATAGGTCAAAAATACACAACGCGTTAAAAAGTTCAAAGTTAACCAACTTTCCGGCGCAAACGCGTCAAAATATTTTACATGTAGCTTGTTCTATGAAAATACACTAGTTTAACTTTTTTTGACAGAAGACGACAGAGCGCGCGCGCACTAACGCGTGCTATGTACTTCTACCTTTAAGGAATTGCCACACCATCCTGCTCAGAAATGGACACCAACAATAGTTAGAGCGGCAAAGTGTTAGCTATCTCTGCGCGGCGCGAACACATTAAATGAATTAGAAGTAAAAGCAACAGTTTTTTCTTGGCCAATGAAAAATTAAGAAGTTGATGAAATGGCAGTTTTTCTAATTGACTGCAGTTTCTTAAACGCTGATATATTTGTTTTTTTTTTTTTTTTGTTAATATAAGTTTAAGGGAACGTAGTCTTCGTTCGGAAATAGGAGAACAGGCAGCTAATAACTTATTTACGATAGCAAAACTATGTAAAGAAAAATCGCTTAAGCCATATGAGATTTAGTATAGAAAATCCAGTGTTTAAGAAAATCGTTTATTCCAAATAATATTATAGAATGTCATTTTGCTATAACTTCTCGAAAAATCTCAAAAAATATAATTACTCTATTTCCCATGGGTAATTTTGATATGGAGATAACAAGGGTGACATTATCTCAAACTTAGTTTAAGTCGACTTTAGTCCTTATTCCTTTTTGCCACAGAATCATATTAATATTTTGTTTATATATAGATTATTTTTATTTAATTTTCAAATTGATCATTCAAAATAAATTAAAACTCTAACACTCTACTAGCATTGCCGTTTAACTAAATAGCTAATAAACATTTTTCAACCAATTAATTCAATAGACGACAAAATTAAAATACATAAATACACTCACTCGACTATTTTCGCATGAATACATTTAAGTGACTGCCACAAATGCTTGCTTATGCATCCAATTAGCATAATGAGCTTTTCATTCTCTTCCATCCCATGAATAGAATATTTGATTGAATATTCTAAAATGTTAATTAAATACACTATAAATTTGTTGATTTTTAATATAATAAAGTAAATAATAATTCCGACAATTAAAGCGTGTGTGTATGTGTGTTGTTTACACACAATAAAATGCATACATGTGCAATATGAGCTGAGTTGTATGTTTGTAGAAACATTTTATTGATTAGAAAACTTTAAATGAAGGCAACAGTATAATTTAGCTTTAACAAATTTAACAATATGGAGGGAGAGTGAGAGAAGGCCAAATATGTTGCCGCAATGTTTCTTCTTTAAGAGTGGTACAGTGGCGCAAATAATAGTATAATTGTAAAATTTAGCCAATTACAGTTTGATAAGAAGAGATATAACATTTCATGAAGATCAGTCTATAATATACCATAGATCCTATGTAATATCTGATTTTGAAAATCAGCTAAACCGCAACAAAAATGTATATTGTGCTAAAATATCATAATAAGTCCCGCATAGATTTACTAAAGCTAAAAAAAAGTTTTTGCAAAGTTTCCCAGTATCACGCAATTAATTCCCGGAAAAAGGGGGAAGTGAAAACAATTGAACATCCCGCAAAGAAACTCTAATTTCTTTTTTTTTTCTAATGTATAAAAATCTTATGTCTAACTGTTTGTGTTTAAGCTCCTTTGAAATGGCTCCACCGATTTTTATGCAAAATACATACAAAATATTTGATGAGTGTGAGAATATAGCGTAAAGTATATTTCACACCGCTAGATCATTAGGGTGTCCTTGTGCAGAATTGTTTTTCCAATTCTTTTGCCATAAACTTTTTCTGCATTTTTTTTTTTTTTTTTTTTTTTTTTTTGCAGCAAAAAATACCAATAATCCCAAATTTTCTCCTATAGATGTTAAGTAATGATTAGTAATCGTAATAATTACTAATTAGATTACTTTGTTTGAAGGGTAAAGTAATGATAACGATAACGATTATTTTTGGTTTTTACACTACCAGACTAGTATCTTGCATCTTCTTGTAACATTTTACCTAACTATCCTTTCGATAGCATTGAAGTATATTGTATGCAGTAATGCAGGGCAGGAATGCAATTGATTCTTTTTCACATTTCTCCACACCAAGTTATTGTTGTTTCAAATACAGAGTTCTTTTTTTAAAATTAATTCGAATGATACACAATGAAAAACCGAATCAATTTTAAACAGTAGTTGGTTTCAAACAACTCGTTGTTAAGCAGTAGTTTGAATTAAAAAAACAAATCAACGCAATGTATAATTTGATGTGAAAGAAAACATAACACACAACAATTGTGAGTCTATAACAGGCAGTGTTGCCATTGACATTTCGAGAAAGATACATTTTAGTTGCCAAAAAAATAAATTTTTTCCCAAAAAGATACATATTGAAAAAAATTTGAAAATCTATTTATAAAGTTTTACATTTATTAACATACTCTTTTATTTCATATTTAATGAAAATTGTAAAGAAAATGATCAGGTATGTTTTAGATTTCGACTCGAATTGAAAATGAAAAATTTTTTTGAATGCTTATAATTCATAAATTGGTGTTCTCAAATCCACATGTTTTTGTGTATTCGAAGTTTTTGTTCAAAAAAACTTTGAGTTGAACTAAAGATCGCTGATTTGCTAACCGCAGCATGATAGCAAAGTCTTATATTTATTAAAAAATCGTGAAAGCTGTTAAGAATCAAAGGAAAAAACGCTTCTATCGCGAATATGGCTAAAATTCGCCAAAAATTGCAAACTTTTAAACAAATACTCAAATTAATTTGAAATCGCTAAATGGGTTAAAAAAACAAAATGTCGGAAAATAACAAAAAAAATTCCAAAAAAGCGAAATTTCGCGAAAATTTTTAATATTTCGCCATAAAATTCATTTTAAGTCCCTAAAACAATAAAGAATGGCAAAAATTCGTTAAAAATTACTAAATTAGCGGAAATTAGCAAAGTATAATTTTTATTATTAATCATTTAAGCTGTAAAGAATTAGAAAACTAACAGGAACAAATCGCGTTTATCGCGAACATGGCTTAAATCCGCGAAACATTGCAAAATTTAAAACAAACTCAAAAACTAGTTTAAGATCGCATAATCGATTGAAAAAACAACTTGTCGGAAAATAACATAAAAAGTGTTAAAAAAATTTGCTATAATTACATCGAAATCAATAAAAAAGTCGATTTTAAATTTTAGGTTAGTTAGGGCCTTTTGCGATTTAGGTAACGAAAATACCCGGATATAATATAAAATAATTTTTATAATTATTTAAGTAATTAATATAAGGTATGATTTTACTAATGCGATTATATTAAAAAGTTCATGTAAATTTCCTGAAAATAAAAAAGATGTTCATATTTCTTCCGAACCACTTCCCAATAAAAAATGGAGCTTCCAACGAAGCAGGTTTGTAAGGGAGAAACATAAAAGTTTCGCTTACCATTGCGCTTACGGAAGACATGAATTTTATATGGCGAGTTCCCACTTTGAAGCAATACATTTTTGACACATAAAGCGCATTATTCAGCGCACATAAAAGTTGTTGGATGTAAGTCTAGATTTACACGTTTCATCTTTTGATGCTCAACTTCTTTTCAATTCCCTTTTAAAGATGCCAACATAATCACACGCAGCAATCGGTTTCAACTTTTTTCGGTTCAAAACAAGAACAATTTCATTAACAGCGAATCAAAGAGAAAAAGAAAAGAAAAAAATTACATGCAGCCATTGCTGGCATATACCAACGAATAAGAACACAAAGCGTACTGACCGAGTACAGGCATCTCTGTACTAACCCCCTTTCTTCTTTCTTCTCTCACCTAAAAACATAAGAGTTGAGCATCAAAAGATGAAACGTGTGAAAGTAGACTAACGATCAGCTTTACACACTGAATGTTTTGATACCGTTATTTTTTGGTATTCTCCCTTACAAACCTGCTTCGTGGTAAGGGAATGCCGTAGCACTTGAAATGATATTTTTTTTAATAAAAGTTGTTGAGAGTTCTTTCACTTACTTTACTGCATTTCTGTATGTCTTATTGCGTAGCGCATATTTGTGCGCTTATTTTTTTAAATGTACCTTTAGTGCTTCGCAAAATGATAAAATTTTTTATTGGGTTAGTGCTACTAGTAATTATCGATTAAGGTGGATCATATGTTTAAACATCCTTTATGCTTTCTTTCTTCATTATTAAAGCTGCTATTGTATTATTATTGAGTCGGCAACGATGATCAGTCTTCTAATATTTTATTTCTGTACATTTTGCGTACTGATTCAAAAGATAGGAAAAATGTCAGCATTATACATGGTACTCAAAGTCATCAAAAGATACGAAAAATGTATCTTTCGTATCCTAATGGCAACACTGATAACAGTGAATTCCATTTCTTTGCACAATTGTGTATACCACTACTAACACATATTTTTATGCTCATCAATTCAGTCGTCGATGTGACTTCGACAAGTGTACATGTCTATCGGATGCTATGTTATTTTGTTTCCTCTTAACAGAAAAAATCTGTATGACAAAAAAAAATTCTTTAAAATTATTAAACTGTACAAATTTATTTTATATTTTAAGCCATTTTGCTCATTATACCTATTTTTTGTATCTTTATTTTGCAATTAATTGAATTTAGCTTTTCATTTCTTTTTTACTTTTAATTAAATATTTTAAAATATATTTTTATAACTTTTGAATAAAATAAATTAAAACTTAAACATTGTATAAAAATATCTTGCATCTTCATTTGTTTTTTTGCTCAATACAAATTTACTAGTCATACCTAATAATAAAAAAAATAAGATTATTCATATCACCTATTTTGTTACTGTTGTTTGGTGTGATTCGTTTTATTCGTTTGATTCGTGTTATTTGGTGTAGTTTGTGTTATTCATTTGTTTCGTTGTTTTGTGGAGTATATTCCGTGCTCCCCTGCAAATAAAATTGGACCACCTGACCCATTTTGATAAAATGGACTACTCCATGGACTAGTCCGATGTAATGCAAGCATGGACCATGTCATTGTTAAAAAGTGTTTGTAGTGAGACGACATTACTTCGTTTTTTAACGACATGCTTTCGTTTTTATACGACTTCAAAACTAATCCTCTTGAGTATACCATGGAGTAGTTTTAAAACTACTCCTTAGTGGTCCAAAGGTGGGTTATATACCATGGAGTAGTTTTAAAACTACTCCTTAGTAGTCCAAACGTGGGTTATATGGTCCTCTCCTAGGACATCGTAATGTTAAATAGACCAAGTATTTTCCATACGTTTGGGTTACTTTTGGACTAGTCTTGGTCCCTTGTGGACTACTCTTTACACGCGTGTTTGGACTGGTCCTATTATTTGCAGGGTCTTTACACTTCGTATTTGGTCGTTTAAAACACACAAATTTAAATTCATTTGCATTTGTGTGTTTATATTCTTTTCGTGCTTTATGTGTTTTTCACAATACAGAATTTGATTCGTTAGCAAAATGCAATCGACAATCAATAGTTGAAAAACAAACAAATGTTTTGAAACGGCATTCAAATGCATTCGTGCAGGGCTTTAGTATGCAGGCTTGCCAGAAGAATTCAAATTAAAAGTGCTAAATCAACAAAAAAAAGTGCTAAATTGTTTTACAGCGAAAAACAAAAGTGCTAGTTTTGTAACATTGATTTTTATGAATATAATTTTGTTTAATATAAACACTTGTTAAATGTTAAATTACATTATATAACAGTTTAAAATTTCAATTATGTCACTTTCATCTTCCTCATATACCAACTCATTTTGGTACTTTTCAGATGAACCGATTTTTTCAATATCTTCCGATATGTTTAAAGTGTGGCAACAAACGTTGTCTAATTTTGCTCCTTCTTCTTCTTTTTACGTATAACTGAACATAATAGTTTTTATTCTAGTTCGCACCAAGGTCTATCCAATAGGTCTTTAGTCCAATAGGAAGTTGCCTCGCTCAACTTTCGGAAAAGCCGATGGTTTTTTGTCCCAATGTCTGAGAACACATTCATTTGTTTCTCCAAAGCCGGACAATGATTTTTGTAGTGTGGCGAAGTTATTAATAATTATAAATGATCAGAAACCTCGTCTTCGCTCTGAGTATCACATACAAATTTACAAATAGCAAATAATTGCAATTGATATTCCTGAATATGTATAAAAGACAAAAGCGCCAGAGTTCCAACGAGCATTACTGAGTGCTGGCATTGCTCTAATTTTATTATAGGGAAAATAATAACTTTTAAAGGTATTTAAAAGCTTTGACCAATTCATATATTTATTGCATGTCACACTTACATCAGTTTTTTAAACATTTTTGATAATTTTGATCGTTTGATGCGAAAACTTTTATGTGATTAAAAAAAAATATGCTCTATTCGACTATGCTGCATAGTCCTACTCCTATTTGCAAAAATTTTAAAAAGTTATATGCCTTATATATATATATATGTACTTTTCCTGTGACACTTAAAGAATTGATACATGACTTGAAGTCGTTTTGGGATCTAAAAAAAGTGCTAAATATGCTAAATAATTATTAAAATATGCTAAACAAGCATTTAGCACTTTTTCGAAATTCTTTGTTCCAATTCAGAGAAAATTAGCTAAGCTGGCAAGCCTGATTATATGTACAGAAAAATTAACAATTATTAGACACCAGCAGAATGTAATGCATCTTCTGGCCCGCTACGGTCTTCGTCAGCATTCTTTGTGTCACACTGGATAGTGATACTTTATAAATTGAATTCGTAATTTTATTTAACATTTTTCGTCTTTTGTGAATAAAATCAAAAGTTGTAGGCAGATTTTAATCATTTATGGCTTGTTTTGTTTGGAACTTTGTTTTTGGACTTGTAGAAACTGCATAGCTGCATTTTTTATGCCATTTTATAAGAACAATAATTTTGAAATTTTGCTAAAAAATATTTTGTTGAAGCAGTTGATTGGTTGTTGTTTTAAAGCAAATACCCAGCTAACATCTGCTTACCTCAGGTCTACAGCAATAACGTCGGCAGAAAAAAACACAGCAATATTTGTTATTGCTGAGCTTATGTTTAAGGCATGGGAAAACGTATTTATGTTAACTCCTATTTGAAATAAAATCAATGAACAAGGTGTCGTGTTAAATGCGATGTATCTTGCAAAAATAATCATTGTTAATATAAATTTTTCTTATTCAATCTATTCTATTTTAATGAAAATTAATTTTTTAAGCTTGATGTCTTTTTATACCCTCCACCACCACTAGTGATGAGTGAGGGTATACTAAAATTTTTTATTATTCATCTTAGACCCCATAAAGTATGTATTCTGTCTCCTTGAAAATTTGTTGTAGTTATCCTAAGCAGCTTGGGATTGAAATACAGCAAAATCGGTTCTGTAGGATCAAAACTGTGAATCTTAATGTGGAACCACCAACCTAAAAAAAGTGATAATGTTGTTACAAAAACTGGCATAAATGATGGCAAAATGCATCAAATAATATAAGATTTTGCACAAATTTTAAGAGACTTGACATAAAACTGTTAAATTTCGTGCAGATAATAATTTACCATAGGCCCCATATACACCATTTTCCCGGAAAACGGTTTATTAGATTAATTAATAATCTATATATATAAAAATAAGTTGCATTGTGCTAGTAATTGATGTTCTCTGAAATGCGTGAACCGATTTTATTTCTGTAAAGTTCACGGGGAAGGTGACGTTTTATACGGTTTAATGTATCAATGGTCTTCAAATGTGTATTGGTTCATGAGTAAAAACCATTTTACTGAACACTGCATTCATTCCGAAACATGTATTTCTATGTATTCCCATACAAATATCAACAAAATGCCTTCCATTTTGAACTCCTTCGAAACGGCTTGACCGATTTTTATGAAATTTGGAATGTGTATTTGTTAGGTATAAGAATAGGTCGTAGAGTATATTTTATATCGCTAGAGGGCGCAAAATATTGCAATAGGGGCAAAAGCTCCCACTCCCCAATCTTCTAAACTAATCAACCGGTTTTCTTAAAATTTGTCATGCAGACAATGTAACATCTGAAAGAGAATAGGGAATAGGGTGTGAAATAGGGCAAGAGGGCTAAAAGCTCCTCCTCACTGTATCTTCGTGACTAATCAACCCAATTTTTTTTTTTAAATTTCGCAGGCAAATAGTGTTACAGTTAGAAAGAACTATAGCCTATAGTTTTTACTAAAAAGGGCGTGAAATAGAGCAAAAGGGGTAAAAGCTCCCCCTCCCTCTATCTTCTTAACTAATCAATTAATTTTCTTGAAATTGGGCAGGCAAATAGTGTAACATCTGAAAGAAATAAGTTATGTGGCAAAACAACGTTTGCCGGGCCAGCTAGTATATACTAGATATCATAAAGATCCCACTTAAATATTCGAACTGTCTGTGGAGGGAACCAAAGATTCGGTACAGGAACACAATTAAGTCGTACGTCGTATGAACGTAGGACGTAACGTTGTACATTTGTTTAAAGACGCCCACAATTTCGTCGTAAACGTATTTTGTTTCCATTTAAAAATTATATTAATATACAGGCATGTTCTGAAAATCACTTTTTGTGAAAGTGATTTGAATTCACAAAAAAGGTGTTCTGGACAAACATTTTTTTTTGTCATTGTGATTTTAAACCAGTCAGCTAAGTGGCCGCCGATTTAAAATTACTTGCTTATTTGTTTCCACCATTTTTAACTAAGTTAAAACTTTTGTGGTTTTCAAAACACCCATTTATCACAATTGTGATTTCAAAATCACAAGTGATTTGAAATCTTGTGATTTACAGAACATGCCTGATAAAAAAAATCCAAATTCAAATTATTGTTTTTTTTTCTATCCTTTTATTTTGTTATCAAATATTAATGTTATTTGAAAACACAAAAATAATATAATTTTATGTTGTTCATTTTTTTTCTCTGACAATACGTTGGTAACCGGCGTATGACGTAGATACGCTTTTACGTCTGCGACAGCTATTGTGTGCCTTTATATACAATATATTACGTTTAAGTTTGACAACGTACCAACGTCGAACGCTACTACATTCATTCGATGCAATGGTGTTCCTACGGTTACATGTTTTATATTAATTTTATAAAACATGTAATTTCAAAAGATTTTGCTATTCGTGCTTAATTCCCAGTTTTTATTCTTGACAAAAACACTTGAAATTTATTGTTGATGGGATAAGCTATTCCTATGCATTTCGCTGGTTGCTTAGGCCAGATCATCAGGAAACTTCATCCATAAAGATTTTAGACAAACTAAAGATATTAAACCAAATAAAACTGTTAAACGTATAAGAATTATAGCAACAGTTCTACTTGTAACAATATCAAAGCTTGAACAAAACACATCAACAATAAACAACAGTGGGTTTATCTCATCTTACATTCATGTTTAAATAAATTATTCATTTTTTTATATGAAAAAGACCTCAAGCTTGAAAAATTTATATTAATTTAAATAATAAAGATCGAATAAGAAAAAATTTATATTTTTATACAACTTTGTATTAGATGGTAAATCAAAAGACACGGGTCATTTTTTTTTTTTGTCTTTTATCACGTAGAGTTGTCCGTATATGGCTATTTTCCCATGACTTAAAAATTACACACAGTTGGGGTATTCACAAGGTGTGCTATCATGTTATATTGTCATAATGTTCTAACATTTTACAATGGTTTAAAAATATTGTTGTTGCTTTGTAAACAAAAAGTGTTTTAAATTAATATAACGTTGCTTGCTATGTTTATTGTGCTGTCGTAATTAATTTTAGTGAAAAATCGCTGTTTGTCCTTAATTTATTCTCAATGAGGCACATGTAAGCGTTATCCGATTAAGCTGAAACTTTGTCACTCGCATTTTTTATGCTATTGGCACATATAAGGGGGCTGCGCCGATGGAAAATCCAACATTGATTTCTTGTAACCACCCTAGTATACACGCATATTGGTTTTCAAAAGTTATCCCTTTTTGGATTGTTTTAAGTGTTATCCGTACTTAACTTTTTGAATTCGACACGTACTAAAGTAAGAAGAAAAAACTTAAATTTAGTACGAGTTTTTTTTAATGCACCGTGACGTACAAGCCATTACTAACTGAGCAGAACGCCTTCTGGTAGATGTTTCTTGTGTTTCGTTAACACTTTGCTCTACGCGCTTAATATTTTCTGCAGCGCGAATTAAACGTTATCTATCTCTTTCGATGTGGTGACGATGAACTAAGCAACGAATCATCGCTTCATAAAAAATAAAATATATAAACGAAATAGCTATTCAATTTTTAAACCACATGGTGACTCTCGGCCCATCCTTTAAATTCTTAGTCCTTTAGTTTGGGATTACACTACGAAATTTTATTGCAGAAAGTCTGTGTTTTTTGTGGAAAAGCGAGAAGGGAGTATCATTAATAAGCTAAGACTTTCCCAAAGAAAGCTTTTCTTGAGTAGAAATGTGATTTTATAATGTCCGTCTGACTGTCTGTCCTCGTGTATGTAAAAATTAGCTTTCCAATGACCCCATTTAAGATACCGACTAGTTTGTTATATATTTATATCACATATAGTCCGGAATTTCAACCAGATCGGTCCATTAACCCATTTCTTACCGCCGTGTTTTTGAACACACGTTTATAATTTCTTAACTTTGAGGAATTATAAATCACAGATAAGTATAAAAAACTTAATGTGTGTGGCGTGTATATTAAAGTTTGGTGTCTTACCAACAAAAACAATATTTTTGAAAATGTTTGCAAGCTTCCCCCCTTTCACAAGAGTAGGTTTAAAAAGTGTCCACAAATAGGCTCTTTTTTAATCAATTATATTATATATATAAAATAATCTGAATTATTATATATGTATTGCCGTGTGTTACGATATCTCCAAAAAGCAACCTAAGGCCATTTGCCCATCAAACTGGTAAATATATGTGCCGCTAGGCGGCAGTAAATACCAGCGTGTGTTTCACCACACGTTGGTACTGAAAGTGAGATTGATTCGACAAAGATTTTCTTATATTTTCTTTGTGTGACTGCATTTTATGTTGTTTTTTTCCAATTGTCCTTAATACTTATTCTTCTAATTTGAAATTGAAGGGAACAAAATATTGTAATTAAAAATTTTATTTTATTTACATTGAAGAAATTAAGGCCTTATTAGCTTGACAAAAATAACATTCTTAAATTCATCACTCTGGCCAAAGAAACAACTACAGCAATTGAAATTATTTAATTTGTTTTGTAATTAAGAATCAGATTGGCTAAAATGTCACGCGAAGAGTACCCTGCTGGAGCGATGATGAACATGAACATCAAGGTGAAAGAGCGTTCGCGTTTGAAACTGCTATTTATTTGTCCCCGATAATACTGTCGGTGATTCGGATACGTGAAAAACAATCCGTTTCGGATATAAACTGTGGGCGATTTGCTTGAACATTGGCTACATGTTTCCTTTTGTTCCATACTCGTGTATCCGTTTTTTTTTCAATAAAAGTTTTAGACTCGATGCATCCGCCATAATAGAACTATTTTCACATTGTGAACATAAGATGCAAAGCAATTCTAGTTTGTCATTTTTTGTTTACCTCCCATTACTTGCTGTACTTGTTAAAAGGGAGAGGATTCCGGGCAAGCGGCACTGTTCGACCCAACCAGGGTACCGGCGCCCCTTCAAAATTGGTAAAAAAAAGCCTTGAAAAAGTACAATTCCCGACTTTGCATTCGATATACGAAATAACGTTCTGGTAATTCGTTGGACGGACAATTCTAAAGCTACACTCGCAAATAATTATTACGCAATCGATCCAGTAGTAGCAGTTCGTGTTCGTGTTTAACAGCCCCTCGCTATCAAAAATTACAACGGGCATATGGGTGGCGTGGATTTACATGGCAATGCGGTTGCCAATTATCGTCATTCGTAGCAAAAAGTGATAGTAGCCGTTCTAAGTCTTATGCATGGGTAGCGCTGTGGTCAATTCGTGGAAACTGCATTTCTTCATAGCAGCTTCGCAAAACGCGAATCCTATCTTACAGTTTGACTTCAATAACTCGGTGTCCAAGTCTCTGCTGCTTTCGTCGGAGGATGCAATAGACGGAATCGAACCTTCGCCTACAGAGGATTCATTCACTAATTGTTAGCAACATAACTTTTCGATGGTAGACAGCTTGCTCGTTCCTTTCAAAAGCACCAGTCGTCGCCGTTGCGTTTTGTGTACAGCAAAAGTCACCATATTTTAGTGTGAGAAATGCAACGTTTACATACACATATACAATTGTTCCACAAAGTCAAACAATTACAACACCGTTCCACACGTTCAAGGAATACGTACCATAAAAAACATAAATAACTAAACAAATTTGTACACAACAAAAGATTGCAAAACACTTAACAGTACCAGCGTGTGCTCAAACACACGGCAATTTTCGGAAAAACTACTCGTCGAAAAAAAATTTTTTTTCAGAAAATGTTAAAAATGGTATTATAAGACGTTCCTAATATTTTCAGCTAAAAATTTCAACGTTTAAATTTTTGGTAATTAACCGGTTAAAGGCTGAATATGACTTAAATACCACGATAACCTCTATAAATTTTATTTATTTATATAACCTTCTGCTCCTATCGTATAGATGGTAAAGAGTATCTAAGCTTCGGCATAGCGGATAATGGCACTCTTACTTCTTTTTTTTTATATGTTTACAACTGTCTTAGTGTTCGTTAGAACTTTAATTGCATTGTATGTGTTTGTGATGAACAGGTGTTACATTTTATATCCATTCGCTTTTAATGCTAAACTAAAACATTGTAATACAAGGATAATGAAGATAATAATACGTAATACGTACGCTTTGACCTAAATAAATACACGCAGTATGAAACAAAAGAAAATACATTTTATTTGACAAGATTACAAAATCTAATTATTTTAATCATAAAACGTAATAAAACAGACAAGTTAAGAATGTATGTTTTCTTAGTAATATAGCAATTAAGAAAGTATAACTGGTATAAATAAGTATTGAAAAAATAAGTTTCAGTATTGGGCCTGCGTTCAGTTATGTGTTAACTAGAAGAAAGTTTTTTTATAATGGAAAAGTTGTATGTGTTCAATTTCATACACACAGAAAAAAATATCTCAAGAAAATATTTAACAACAGATTTTGTTAAAAATAAAATTTTAGGTCAACAAACTTTTAATTTGATTCAATCAAAAAATTTATCACTTTGCAAAATGTGCTAATAAAACAGATTTAATAAGGAAATAATTTATTTAATATTTCTTCATATTCAATAAAAAAATATTTGAAAGTAAAAGTAAAGCCAGTATTTTTAGAACTTTTGTCCAATTTGTAATGTATGTGAATGTTGGTAATTCCCATTCGCTTTACAGTTTTATTTGTATTATATCTTTAATTTTTCCAAAGTCTTTGGAAAAAGGCTTCCTGATAATCTGACCTAAGCAACCAGCGAATGCACATGCACAGAAAAACTTTTCACCAAAATTTTTTCAATTAATTCAATAATGCTGTTTCAAAAAATTTTTTTAATTGTTCCAATTAATTTCCGTTAATTGAAAATAAAAATTATAATGTTAGTGCGTATATATGCAAATATGAAAACATACACGCAAACTTTAAAATATTTAAAATTTTCAAACAATTTTTTAATTGTTTCAATTAACTGTGTTGATTGAAAAAAATATTTTAATTTGTGTTTACGTTTTATTTAGCCTCTTTTGCTGGTGGTCACCAGAGTATGAAAACAAGCAAAACATTTCGCAAACGTTTGCAAAATGTATAAAACTATTAAAAATTTTTTAATTGTATTGTACATGAGCAAAACCAAAACAAAAACTTTTCAAGTGTCGAAGAGAGAAAACGAAACAATTGGCTTTCCACTCATCTGCATTATTTAATGTACCCTTACAATCGTACATCTGAGTACAAAACAGATAGAGAATCGTTTTGTTTTGAGTAATTGATTTACAGCCAATCCCACGATATCACACGTTAACGTTCGCATAGAAAATAACATTTAAAACAAAAACAAAACTTTAGAAATTGTTTTTGTTTTAAATGTTATTTTCTATGCGAACGTTAACGTGTGACATCGTGGGATTGGCTGTTAGTTCTTGTTTGATTTTTGCAGTGGCATAACAAGAGAAAAATCCACAATGCCTCGTCCAAAAAATGATTTGTTACGTTATTTTTTATTCTTTTTTCTTTGAATTACTTTTTATTTAATTTAATTTGTTTTTTTTTTTTTTAATTACTATGGTAGTCAAAATAAGCATTAATAAAAACAAAAAAAACCTTAAAACCTCTCTTTTTATTTCACTTAGAAACAATAGTAGTGAGTAAATCAATTACCAAACGTTTGTCAAACGTTTTTTCTCTGAATGTTTCAATTTTGTTCTTACTCTTTTCTATTCCAGCTGTGTACGTTTATATTAATGTACAATTGCGCTCACGAGCAAAAATAATACAAAACAAAATGGCACAATCATTCTCATTGTTTTGGTTTTGTTTTTGTTTTACTCACTGCAAAGAACAAAACAAAACGAAAGCAACCGTTTCTTTTTGTTTGTTTTCGTACTCTGGTGGTCACATTTCATTTAAACCTATTGATTGAAACTGAACAGCAAGATAATCTCAAACTTACAAACGTGTTAATTGATATGATCAATTAGTTTGCTGGCGGAAAATCAGTATAGAATTTAATTAATAGTACAAATTTCTAACAAATACGTTAATTGAAGTTGGTATTTCATTTTTTTTGTGTAGGAACTGATTTGTATCCACAAAACATCTAATTTTGTTATAATTAAAATCGGCACCGCGAAAAAAAAACCCAGTACAACAACTCGTAATGAAATACATCACAAAAAAAACTAAATAAGCCCCAAAATTAATGAAATAATCAAAAATTAAACAAATATTAACTTTTGGGCGATATTTCACAATGAAATAACTCCCAAAGAAATTAATGAAATTACTCCCAAAAACAATCCAAACGGAAACTCCGGTTTCGCTAGCTCAAGCCTCACAATTCGGTCTTGGGTTGGGTTTAGGTTGGCAATGCAGAAAAGCTTTAGTTAGCGAAGCCGGGACTGATCCCATGTGGGTATTATTTTATTATGAAATAAATTCCAGGTAAAAAAAATTAACTAAATCCGAAAAAGCTGAATTTCACATAGAAATTAATCCTACATTGGTACTAGGGTGTTCAGTCGATTAGTTCTTGCTCGATTAATCGAACAATTTTAAACGATTAATTGTTCGAAAATTTTCAAATTGCCAATTTCGATTAAAGGATTAATCGAAGAATTTATACCGATGAATCGAATGATAATAATATACAGTATTTCTGTCTTAAAAATTTACCGACGCACATAGGGGTTTTTTGCCAATCTAGCCGGACATTTAGCAAAAAATTAAATTTATGAAATGGAAAAATTTAAGTACAGACAACAAAGTTCTGCATCGTATAGTGAATTTTCAAGTCTTTTGCTTTAGATTTGTGCTTTTGGGACACTGTTAAAACCAGGAAAGTTGATTAAATTGCATGCGTGTTCATTGACTTTTTACGGTTTTGGGAGGTTTACAATATATTTTTTTGTAGATAAACGAATAAGGATTTTACATTGATTTTTTTCTGTGAAAGACTATATAAACAGCTACTTATGAAAATTTTTAGAAAAATTTTATTAGAAGTTTTTATGATAAAAAAATTTGTTGGAAATTAAAAAAAACGATTTTTTTGGTTACCTTTTTCAAAAAAAAAAAATTTAAAAGGTTTTTGAAGGTGAAGCCCGCTGAGTTCTTAAAAATGTTATACATCACGATAAAATTTAAAATCTCTACTTTTAAATTAAAAAAAAAAACGTTGCGCGTTGTTGCGCCATTTTTTTAAGATTTTTTTTTTAAATTTCACCTTTCTCTGTTTTTGCTCATCTTGCATAGGTACTAGGGTATTCATTCGGTTAACCGTCAACCGGTTAACCGATTAATTACTACCCGATTAACTGATCGGTTAATTCCAAATTGGCTTTTTTCGATTAACGATTAAACCGGTTAATTTTAGTCGATTAACCGAAGTAAAAAAATTTTCAATATTTAGGAATGTGGCGAAAAATGGGTTGTTTCACGTACTTTTTATATGTTTGTGTTAAGTTATTTGTTTCTTATCATATCTTCTCATATCAGTCTTTTAACAAAATTAACCGAAACAATTAGAAGTGTTAAACATTTTTAAAAACTCTAATGGCATAATGGAGTATTTTATATGTTTAGAGAAATCCCGGAAAAGTACTGAGAAATTAGATATTCATCTACAATAAGTGAAAGAATTTTTTTCCAAGTCAACTTTTGTCAAAACTTAAGAAAAGAATCGCTTTAATCCTAAACATTTAAACCAAATTGCTTTTCTAAAAGATTTTTTTATAAGATGTCCTTTAACTATTGAAACTATTAATAAATAATAAAATTATCTCAGTTTATTTTTGAATAAATATGTAAATATTTTGTGGATTCCCAAGGTAGTCTAAAGTCTTATGTCTTAAAATAATTACAGGAAATATATATCGTCGGCTTAATATGCAAACCGGCTAAATCCTTTTTTATGTAAATTGAGATTTTGATGCCGTGTGGTAGAGAAAGATACGCCTCGTCGACCAGCATGTAGTTTCTCTTCTATTTAAGTCTTGAAATGTGTAAAACTGACTGTAATTTTACACTTCTATCAAGCTTCCAATAGGAAAAATAAAAAGTTTTTTGTCTCTCCTGTAAAATGTGCTGAAAGTGAGTTAGCAGGTTTGCATATTAAGACAACGATATGACTGTTGTAAGCTACCGCTTATAATTTAGATTTCTACTATACAGTTATGACGAAACAATGAACACAGCATTACAATTTTTATTTTGTTTGAAACACAACAATATTTATTTTAAACCATTTTAAATATTATTTAGGATATTATGACGATGTGACTTGATACCACACCTTGTGCATTAATTGGAAATTGCATATTACATATTTATGAATTGTTTTTTTTTTTGCTTGCTCGTTTTAGTTCAAGAATTGTTATGTATGGTATGTTGTTGTTTTTCTTTTACTTATAAATTCCAAAAAATAAGCAATTAATGCATTTTTATATATTGAAATTACTTAATTTATAAAAAACTTTATTAATCGGTTAACCGATCAAAAACAAAATTAACCGATTACACTGTGCATGAAATTGACACTTTTTTTCGTGACAAGCCGGGCACATGGCGTTTTAACATAATTCGGGGACGCTGAATCCAGTGGTGCCCGCGGTTTTTGGCTCTGGTTTTCGAGATATACCGTTATTTCGAAAATGGAGGAGGTTGCACAACATATATTCGCGTAACTCAAAAACGGTTTAGTTTATTGAAATTATTAAAAAAATCGAAATTCCGCAATAAAATTTCATTTCAGAAAAGTAAAACTCTTTTTCTAATATGAGTAGTCGTTTTTTTTTTTTTTTTAAAAAATTCATTTTTTTATCAAAATTTCGAAATTTTTGTTTTTTAAAAATTCATAAAAAATTAAAAAATGCAGCTACAAACAAAACAAGCCATTAATGATTAAAATCTGTTTGCAACTTTGGATTTTATTCACAAAAGTCGACAAATTTTAATTAATTTAAGACTTTCATAAAACGCAATATTTGTATGGGAGCCCCCTAAGGGATGGTGATAAAGGGAAAGTATAATTTGAGAAAATGTTAAGAACAAAAAACTAATGGAGGTCAGTCATACATTTTATCCCACTAGGAGTGACTCCTAGGCAGTTGTGGAACCTTTTCTTCAATATATATGAAGAATATAATTTATATGGAGCATTTCACAGGTTTTATTTTGAATTTTTAAATTCTTTATTCAAAATTATGTACATTAGAGCGACTCACCAAAAAAAGTGCTCGATGTACCCTCCTAAAAATTAACCTTGGACTTTTTTAAGATTTCATTTTAAATATTTCGGCTCCAGGGTTGACCTCTCGTGAGCTGGACCAGTTTGAAAAAGGGTATATTTTTGCATGTTTTGCTACTTTAAGAATTTGTGTCCTTACCAACATATAGAAGTTGGGTATCGTAAGAAAGGTTTTTTTTAAGGCGCGTCCAACTGTATATAAAATTTGTCCAAGGACGATCATCCATGTCCTTTTTTTAAGGATTTTCTGTAAAAAAAAACGGTTTTTGAATTTTTTGTTCGGGGTTGTTTGTAATAAAAGTGCCAAATTAACATATTTTAATCTTTAGTCGATTTAATTAAATACGTGTCTCAGCTTTTTTTGAAATTCGTGCTAGTTCGCGTTTTGACAAAAATGCAATGGGGTGGTAACCCTTTGTTTTAAATAGGGCAATATGGGTATCAAGTTTTATCTTTTGCCAAGTATATCATCTTTGTATGTAAATAATTTAGATTTGTGCAAATTAGATGCATATTACACGGTGCTCCGGAATATATATAAATGCGATTTTGTAGTAACTCTAATATGATAACGGATTTAGTTTCTAGATCATGTATGGATGAAAATAGGACTAAAGAAAGAAAAAAAGAAATGATCCACGACCTGAATTTTTTTTTAATTTGCGGAAAAAATATGCCGCCAAAAAGTCGTGGATCATTTCTTTTTTTCTTTCTTTAGTCCTATTTTCATCCATACATGATCTAGAAACTAAATCCGTTATCATATTAGAGTTACTACAAAACCGCATTTATATATATTCCGGAGCACCGTGTAAAATGCATCTAATTTGCACAAATCTAAATTATTTACATACAAAGATAAAGATGATATACTTGGCAAAAGATAAAACTTGATACCCATATTGCCCTATTTAAAACAAAGGGTTACCACCCCATTGCATTTTTGTCAAAACGCGAACTAGCACGAATTTCAAAAAAAGCTGAGACACGTATTTAATTAAATCGACTAAAGATTAAAATATGTTAACTTGGCACTTTTATTACAAACAACCCCGAACAAAAAATTCAAAAACCGTTTTTTTTTACAGAAAATCCTTAAAAAAAGGACATGGATGATCGTCCTTGGACAAATTTTATATACAGTTGGACGCGCCTTAAAAAAACCTTTCTTACGATACCCAACTTCTATATGTTGGTAAGGACACAGATTCTTAAAGTAGCAAAACATGCAAAAATAGACCCTTTTTCAAACTGGTCCAGCTCACGAGAGGTCAACCCTGGAACCGAAATATTTAAAATGTCATCTTAAAAATGTCCAAGGTTCATTTTTAGGAGGGTACATCGAGTACGAATTTTGCTTCCATACAACTTGAGTCCCTCTAATGTACATATATATGAAGAATGTGCCAATGCAAAAAATTTATTTTCAATGACATTTTGACGTAAAATTTTTTAAATGCGGTTTTTGTACCATTTACAATACAAAACAAAAAAACAAATATTCAAATGTATGCTATTCCAAAGAAATATGCATGTATTATTACCACACTTTCACTTTGCGGTAGGAATTTTGGAAAATCCACAGTTACCGATTAAAAAATTCTTAGAATTAAGAAATAAAGTCATAAATGCTTACATCTTTGTATTTTATTGTGCTTACCAAACCACACAAAACGGTATTTTATTGTACAGTCGAAACCGCACTAATCGGTCTTGTAAAAAACTTAAATAACATATTCTATTGTTATACCTGGAACAGGTAGAAATATTAATCGTTGTGGCTTTGTTTTTTTACAAAACATGGTCATGAAGGTCTCGACAGGTACTTTGATTAAAACAATTACAGTATAAATAAGAGTTCACTGTCATATGGAAAGTGCTTGCGAAAGTGATTAGTGAAGTTTAAAGCCTTTGCCAGTCTTGTATATAATCAGTTATATTGAAATATCTAAGATGGAGGCGTGTAAAAAGTTTAATTACTTTTGTTATGTGTGTGGGAAATATAAAAATATGCCAAGTCGCCGCAAAATCACTAATGAAACAAGTACCTTGTATGAATCATATTTTTCTTTAAGTGTTATATATGGTAAGAGTTGGACACCATCAATAGTGTGTAGTACACACTGTGTACACACTGCATTTACCATTTAAACAAGTGGGGGAAAAATGGAGACGCCATGTCATTTGGTGTTCCAATGATTTGGAGAGATCCCATAGTTCATGTTGAAGATGAGTGTTATGCGTGCATAAATTATACAGCGGGTATGAACAGAAGAAAAATGACTTATATATCTTATACTGCAACAACATATGCTCGATTTCCGCTGCCACATTCTGATGAAATTCTTGTTCCGGATAGCCAAATACCAACAGAACATATTCCCTCAATAATTCATTCTGTTGAAGCGGGTGGGCCAGCTACTTCAATGTATGAACCGTCATGCATCACGGTTCCATGCAGTCACAATGAAATCACGCAAGATCGTCTGGATATAATGGTACGGCGTCTAAAATTATCTCAAAGACAGAGCATTCTCTTAACAAAAGAGCTAAAACGAGCTAATATTTTAGCACCAGGTGTACAATTATACGGGGCTTTCAATCGCCATAGACGATTTACGACTTTTTTTAAATCAATTGAGAATAATTCTATCGCGTATTGTACTGACATCCGTGGCTTGGTTTTAACAATGCAAAATGAATATAATCCTGGAGATTGGCGCTTATTCATTGATTCTTCCAAAAGTAGCTTAAAAGTTTTGCTACATGCCACTTATTTAAAAAGTCCTATTCCGATAGCACTAAGCACAAATACTAAAGAGACATACGCATCAATGGAAAAAATAATACAGTTAATTAAATATGAAGACCATAAGTGGAAAATATGCGCAGATTTAAAAGTGGTAGCTCTTTTAAGAGGCATGCAATTGGGCTATACTAAAAATATGTGCTTCATGTGCTTATGGAATACGCGTTTCGATGGCGACCAGTACAATACACGGGATTGGGCTTTACGTGAGGAAAGCAGATTGCATAGAAATAATGTTATTGAATTACCACTTGTGCCGATGGAAAAGATTTTGCTCCCTCCACTCCACATCAAACTGGGTATTGTAAAAAATTTTATAAAAGCATTGAGCCCTGATGGTGTTGCTTTTACCGAATTGCGCCGAATTTTTCCACGATTAAGCGGCATGAAAGTAAAAGAAGGTATAAACTGTAACTACTTTATTAAATTAGATTTATATTTCATATCATAATGTTTTTATTTTAAAGGAATTCTTAATGAACCGGACATTCGTCGTCTTATGAAGTACCATCAATTTGAGGTTGCATTGAATGATATCGAGCTATTGGCCTGGAATTGTGTGAAATCAGTAATAGAAAATGTATTAGGAAATCATCGGTCTGAAAACTGGCGAATTTTAATCAAAAATATGCTAACCGCATTTAAAAACTTAAACGTTAGAATGTCATTGAAAATACATTTTTTGCATTACCATGCCGAAAAATTTAATGAACAATCACCAGCCGAGTCTGAGAGATTTCACCAAGTAACAGCCAGGCTCGAACACTGGTATAGCGGCAAACAACTTGATTCGCTATTAGGGGATATTTGTTGGAATCTGTAGGAGGAAGAAGAACAAATTTCTAAACAAAAACTTTAACTTTAACTAATTAACAACAAAAATAAATGTTTTAAAATTTTTAAGTTTGGTTAATTTAAAAAATAAAAAAATTTCATCTATTATGAAAAAATTAAAAGTTGTAGAGAGACTTTAATCACTTATAGCTTATTTTATTTGGAACTTTGGTTTTTATATGCGTAGAACCCTAGCCTAAAAATTTGGCCCTGCAGCGCCTAGGATGCCCCTAGATGGGTCAAATGTATGACCAACCCCACTTTATTTTTCATCTCAATCATTTATTTCTAACATACCCACCCACTATCACCATTCCTTAAGGGGGCTTCTATACAAAATGTTCAATGCAGACTAGAAATACATTGAAGAAAAGGTTCCACAACTGCCTAGGAGTCACTCCTAGTGGGATAAAATGTATGACTGACCTCCATTAGTTTTTTGTTCTTAACATTTTCTCAAATTATACTTTCCCTTTATCACCATCCCTTAGGGGGCTCCCATACAAATATTGCGTTTTATGAAAGTCTTAAATTAATTAAAATTTGTCGACTTTTGTGAATAAAATCCAAAGTTGCAAACAGATTTTAATCATTAATGGCTTGTTTTGTTTGTAGCTTCGTTCTTTATAAGTCTGCAAAAAATAAGAAGCCTAGCTGCAATTTTTAATTTTTTATGAATTTTTAAAAAACAAAAATTTCGAAATTTTGATAAAAAAATGAATTTTTTTTTCAAAAAAAAAATTATGTTTCAATAACGACTACTCATATTAGAAAAAGAGTTTTACTTTTCTGAAATGAAATTTTATTGCGGAATTTCGATTTTTTTAATAATTTCAATAAACTAAACCGTTTTTGAGTTACGCGAATATATGTTGTGCAACCTCCTCCATTTTCGAAATAACGGTATATCTCGAAAACCAGAGCCAATCTGAAAAAACCGCGGGCACCACTGGATTCAGCATCCCCGAATTATGTTAAAACGCTATGTGCCCAGCTTCTCTGTTTTTTCAACTAGCATAGTGTTATTAACCGATTAAACAAAAACCTCGATTAATTAATCTAGCGATTAACCGATTAAAGCAAAAGGTCGATTAAATGAATACCCTAATAGGTACATATGATAGAAACCCTTTCGTCAGTCATAAAATGTTTTGGTTGTACGTAAATGTTTTTTATTTAAATTATTACATCTAAGACTAATATAACCTGTGTAAATAAGGGATGTGCGAAGCAGTAAGTAACGGGTTTTAACCACCTGTGCGGCCGCTAAATGACGTTATTTTATGGAGCAAAATAAATGTACCTGCTTTGCATAACTTTTAAAATCATTAACAATAAAAATAATATTTAATAAAAAATCAAATCTGGGCTCTAGGTACTTAGTTTTTTTTTTAATATATATTGTGGTTATTGCATAAAATTGTTATTACCATTTTGAAGCTTCGGGAGTAAAATGGAAAAAGTGTATAATACATGGCGCAACTGTTATGAGTGAGGCATTGTTGACAATCGGGCTATTATCAGAAGAAGCGCCTGAGGCACGAAATAAACATTTTCGGCTTTACAGGCAGAATTTTGCTAGAAAGTTTTCGAGGGTTCAGTGTAACAAAGATATTATAAATAGCCTTTTGCTCAGTTCTGACCCACTGATTATTACTAGTACTAGTATAATTACTATTACTTGTATAAGACCAACTTCAAAAAAGAAAGAAGCAATTTATTTTATGCTTCCACCTGTTCTTGGCTCTGAAGAGAATTTAGATTCAGAAGAGGATTTTGAAGAAGCAGACGAAGAAGAACCATGGCACTCATCATCATCTTAGTGCAAAAGAGAATTATTTTAAATAAATTAGTTGTTATTATTTAAAATAAAATTTGCTGTTACTTTTATAAATAAGTTATAATTACGAATATATTAATTATTTTCAGATAAATAAATTACCCTTTACGAAAGAAGCAATTTATTTTATGCTTCCACCTGTTCTTGGCTCTGAAGAGAATTTAGATTCAGAAGAGGATTTTGAAGAAGCAGACGAAGAAGAACCATGGCACTCATCATCATCTTAGTGCAAAAGAGAATTATTTTAAATAAATTAGTTGTTATTATTTAAAATAAAATTTGCTGTTACTTTTATAAATAAGTTATAATTACGAATATATTAATTATTTTCAGATAAATTAAATACTATAGAATACATAAAAGTCACATAAAATCTTAAAAATTAATATGTTTTGGAAATTAGCAAACAAAAAAAAATTTTTTACAGCGTCGTTCCGTATTAAGGCGTTAGTAATTTACAGTGTTTAAAAATACTTGACTATTTTTAATGCTTTTGTAATTGCTTAACTTAACTTAAGAAAAAGAACACAGTAAAAGCAAAAAGCAAAAGCAGAAAAAGTGAGAGTTAATAATGTATTTACTGTCACTATGTGTATGTTCTCAGCTTAAAGTTTAAACATTCAGTCAAGCAACCACTAAAAAAAATGCTGTTGCTGTAAGTAATATGTTTTTGTTTTTTTTTTTTTTATGTAGTTGCTTGGCTGGCTGTTTAACATTTTTTTGACTTGATCGCTGTTGCTTGCTGTTGCAGAAATTTGTTTTGAAAAAATCTTTGACGGTAAGAACTGAGAATTATGGCGCCGCGTGTAAATCGAAGAATAATTGAAAAATATTTTTATTTGGATAATGACCAAGCTATGTGTAAAATTTGCTCACATACATACATATGTTTAAAATTTATAGAGTTTTTAATCTAACATGTGAAGTTTTATTTATTTTCATATGTACATACATATGTATTTTCGCATTTATTGAGAAAACATACTAAAAACATTAAAGAAATAGGTACCTAAAAATATGGTTTTGCGTAACTCACTAAATAAAAGAACAAAAATTAGTTTTTTCGCAAAAAAAAAAACATCTAACGGTAATGATCTTTAAACATTCTTTCTGCAAAAATACTAAGAAATTCAAAATATGTATTCAAAATATATGTATGAAGTGCCAGCCAGCAACAGCAAAGAAGTTAACTTGCTGACTTTAAGCGCATGAAAAGCCAAAAAAAAAACTTGAACAAAATTTATTACTTACTTAAGTCGTTAGTTGCTGACTGATTAAGCAAAGAACATACACATAGCGAGACTAAAAAAATTATTTACTCTATCTTTTTCTGCTTTTGCTTTTTTGCTTTTGCTTACTCTCTATCAAAGTAATAAAAGGCATTGAAAAATACAGTTTTTTAATTTGCAGCAAAAAATGTAAACAAAGCAAAAATTTCGGTGCTGTTGCTATTTTGAAGCAAGCAATTTAAACACTGGTAATTTATTTCTTTTAATATTAAATTTTTTTTTAATATTATTTTATGTAACCGCCCTCAAAAGCGGGCGGGGGCGAAAAGTGTAATTTTACGATCTCATGGGTTTTTTAGGTTTTTTAACTTTCGCCGACGTTAAAAGTTGCATTTGCCAAACAAAAGTATGGGACAACTTTAAAAAAAATTGCATTTTTCAGAGGTTGGATTAGTTCTTCTAGGGTAAACCTTTTCCTCCTTGGTCCGATTTTATTTATTTTTGAGGTTTACCTGCCTATGACAATATCACATATTTCTGCCAAGTTTCATCGATCTAGGGGCACTCAATAACTTTTAAGAAGCAATATAAGCTAAAACAAAAAGTAATGTCCGGCTAGATTGGCAAAAAACCCCTATGTGCGACGTTTGCTTTCGGTTTTAAAAAAGTGCATTCGTTCGAATATAAATATTAACAAAAATATACAAAATGTTTAAGTTTAAATAATTAAACTAGGTGGCATGTCATGACGTCCAGTGTCATAGTGTCCATGGACACTTTGAGAAAAACATGTTTTATTATGATCACAACCAACAAAATTATTTTTAAAGAAACTTATTTAACCATAATATGGTTGTCGGTGACAATGATTTGGTTAAATTAAACATAATATGGTTAAAAAAATTTTAAAAATGGTTTTTTTGTTTTTTCTCTGGGTGCATATATATTTAATATATTACAGAAACACTTTTGGGCGCTAGCATTTTCTCCCCTATGGTGTAATATATACCGGCATAGCCGGCCTTGGGCCGGCCGTAAGGATTTTCTAATCTATGGTTTAACAAAGACCGGCTTCGCTAACTAAAGCTTCTCTGCACAGCCGGCCTTCGGCCGAGCGCAAGGATTTTCTCCTTTCTGGTATAACAAGTACCGGTTTCGCTAAGGCCGAATACGCAGAGAAGTTTTAGTTAGCGAAGCCGTTACTTGTTTTATCAAAGAGGAGAAAATTCTTGCGCCCGGCCGAAGGCCGTCTATGCTTTCGAGTTTGTCATAACGTCCACGGACTTTATGACACTGCTCTGATGGACATTATGACACTTTTAAAAGTGTCATAAAATCCATGGACACTGTGACATTTTTTGGAGTTATGACATGCCACCTCAAACTATAATAAAAAACTTAAACTGGTATTAAATATCGAATTAAAAGTTAACTAATGAGATTTGGGATTATTATTATTATTAAGTACTTAAACCAAAAAAAAAACAAGATTCTTCTTTAATTTTCACAGTCTTTAAAATTATTTTATTTTTATCGTTTAATATTCAATTAAAACTTGTACGCATTAATTATTAGAACAAAAAAATTTACAACTGTATTTAAAGCGAATATAATTAGTTAAGTTATTTAAACTATTTTCAGCTTTGAAAATTTAATTTTTTCATTTTAATTTAAACTTAATACATTTGCAATAATTGCAACAAAAGAACCTCATTAACCGCAAAAATGTCCAATACATGAGTTTTGCACTACGATACACATGAGTATAAAAGTTTGTGTGTCTGTATTTGTAATAAACAAATGTATTTATGGATGTATTTAACTTTAATTAAATTAAAAATATGCTCAGAGGATTTTTAAACAATAAAACCCACAAAAACAAAGATATTTAAAAATTATTATAAATTTTAATTGAATTTATAAATAATTTATATGAAATCAATAAATGTATTTAATTGTTCATGTTTATTTGAAAAGTTCTATTTAACTAGAAATTTACAATAAACGGTAGACACAAAATTTATTAAGTAAAAAGCTGATAAATTTTTTAAATCATTTTATCTATCTTAATATGTATATTACCACTAGTAATTTAAAAGTAAGAAAGATATATTTGTCTGTCTCGAATCTTATATACCGGCCATCGTAGCCTTCTCTTTAAACCATATTAATTCTTGGAGATTTTGAAATTAAATGTAAAGTAAATCAATAATTCATTTAGGACGTTTAGCTCGCATGAGAATTGAATTAAATTTTTTTTTAAATTACGACCTGCTTTTTGAACAGAAGATTTGTACAGACGGGCGGACATCGTTAGATCGCCACAGAAAACCATTGCACATAACTCATTTTAAAACAAATACATAATACCCTACCCAGTGTTGCAAAATTTAAATTTTGAAATTGTACTAAACTTCAACAAAAAGAGTATTTTTCCCACCAAATAATACCATTTATAAAAATAAAAGGAGCAAAATATATTTTATGGAATTCATTTATCTAAGTATTTAATAGCAAACAGTATTTATATTTGAGGTACACATGTAAATAATATTTCTGTTACATCGGGTGATTTTTTGGCTATTATCTTTTTGGCAACTGGTTTAAACAGCTGACGCTCGTTTCGTGTTTTGTTTCACTGTCAAACATCGTCAGTTTGGTATATAATTTAACCATGAATCGTCTTACAAACGAACAACGCTTGCAAATTATTGAACTTTATTATCAAAATGCGTGCTCTGCAAAGAAAGTTCCTCGCGCGCTTCTTGTGTTCAGCGACGAAGCTCATTTTTGGCTCAATGGGTCCGTTAATAAGCAGAATTATCGATTTTGGAGTGAAAATCAGCCAGAAGCATTGCAAGATCTACTACCAATGCATTCAGAAAAAGTCACAGTTTGGTGCGGTTTATGGGCTAGTGGCATCATTGGACCGTACTTCTTCAAAGATGATACGAATCGTCACGTAACTGTGAATGGTGAGCGCTACCGTGAGATGATATCTAACTTGTTTTGCCCATTTATTTCACGTTCGGGACCGGTCAATTGGCCACCTAGATCGTGCAATTTAATGCATTTAAACTATTTTTTGTGGGGCTATGTTAAAGCTCATGTCTATACACACATGCCCGGTTCAAGACAGCATTGGAAGACAACATTGAAGCATTTATTCATGAGATACCGGCCGAAATGTTGGAAAGAGTATGCGAAAATTGGACTAAGCGGATGGACCATTTTAGGCGCAGTCACAGTCAACATTTGCATTAAATATTCTTCAAACATTGAATTATATGGACCGTACTATCGATTCAAATAAAGATTTCATGAATTTTTCTGAATTTTATGTGGTTTTTTTTAACTTTCCTATAAAAAATCACCCGATACAAGAACTCTTGCTTCTCATATAGTTCATATTTTTTTAGTTAAATATGTATATAAGATTTTTTAACGTAAAAACCATATCGGACATGATATTGGTGTTTTATCATTCTAAAATCAACTTTATAATACTTGAATCAAGCGCAGTTTGAGATTGATTCAATCTTAGTTTTTCTTAAATGTGCGTTCATTTGATGTTCAGAAATGTGGTATCGATAAAATACCAAATCAATATGTGAAATGTCAGCAAACATTAGTTTCGTTCTTAATATTGGCTACATATATTTTTTCAAGAAATTTAAATATATTCAGTTCTGAAATGTTTTATTTCTGAAAGATCCGCTAGGGCACGGAATTGAGAATTGATATGTTTATAGTTTTCTTTATCGTTTGTAAATAAAATTAATAACAACAGTATTATGCTATTGGCTTTTCCGGAAACAATTTTTTTCTGGAGTGAAGCTGATTATTACTTTTAAAGATTTATTTTCAAAACAAAATTTAATTCTTAATGTTTTGCAAATTGTCGAATTAAATGATTTCAAAGTTTCTTTTACTTAATAAACCGTTTCCTTAACATTGGATGTTTCTATAAATATGGTTTTCATTTAAAATTTCCACTACCTGAATCCTGGCGTCCACGCTTTGCATTAACGTCGTTAATTATTTTTAAAATATAACAACATAAATTTTGCAACAAACACATGATGACCAAAGCCTGCTATCGAAATGATTATATCACAGTTTAAAAGGTAAGACTTAAAAAACTCAAAGAATAAAAAAGTACTGAAAACAAAGCGGGGGCACTGCGGTATTTTTAATATGAAAAAGTACTGAAAAAAGTACCAAAGTACTGAATTTTTCAACACTGACCCTACCTATAGGGTAGCGAAGCGTTTTGGATGGTTTTTTTCAATTTAATTATTTTTGGTTTGTTATAAAAATGCGTTCTATTTCAAATTATGCCATTATTTATGTAGCAAAAAGTAAAAAGTGATTAAGTCCCCTTAAGCAAAATTTTAGTTAATGACACTTTTGTAATCTCTATGTTTAAAAGTAACCATGCACAGAAAAAATTCTCGCCATTTTTTTTCAATTAAACCATTAATCAAAAATAATATAATTTTTAATTAAAAATTTAATCAAGTAAATTAAACGTCTAAAATAAAATAAAATTTTGTTATTATCAAAAAAACACTTAATTGATACTCTTTACTTGTTTAGTCTGAGAGGGGCGAGGGGGAAAGAAACGAGTACACAGATGCATGTACTGTCTTTGTGTTTTGCTTTTTCTTTCGTTGTTTAATTTTGTTATTGTTTTCAATATCAAAAAAGCACATGTCGTCAACATGACATTATTTATTTGAACGCCAATTCATGTTCAAAGAAGAAAAAGGAAGAATCTTGTCAATAAGACATGAGCCGTTTGAACTCAGACTTACTGGTACAAATTTAATTATTATTTTAATTAATATCACAAATTTTTTTAATTGAAATCAAGTTTAATTTTTTCTGTGTGGACAAACTTTCAATTATTTTATAAGATTTTTTACAAAGTTAAAGCAAAATTAATTTTTGTTCAGTTTTTTTCAAAGTTCTATAAATTTTGGAAAAAAAAACTTTAGTTTGCTTACGCTACATGGCGGAAGTAGGAAGAAACTTTGAAGTCTTAAGTTTCTTTCGTGCAAAACTAAAAAAAACAGACTTTAACACTTTTTCCTTACTGTCAAAGATTTATGGAATACGACTAGAGAGATCGATCGAATAGTATTCGACCGGTTTAAACCGGTTATTTAAGTTTTGCCCAAGTCGAATATTTTAAAACGTCCATTTCTCGAATATCAAATAAACCGGTTATTTTGGTAATATAAACCGGTTATTTTTGTAATGTGTAATTTATATACGTTTTCCTTACTTTTGCTATAAATGTACCCGTAATTTAAGTATTTTTTTAATTGAATATTTGGCAAACTCAAACTTTTTGTAAAGAATGTCAAAACAAAATATGTATAACAAAAGTCAAAGAAACATAATGAGCAATGTAAATACAAATCGCTTATATAAGCGTGTGTTCTTCAAAAATAATTTAAAATACTACAAAAAAATCAATTTCTTGAGCTGTTGTTGAGCCATACCTAAACAAGAGCGGAAATGCAACTGTGCCCTTAAAAACAATATCGACTTTGAACAGAAAGAAACCATGGTTTAATGCGGAAATAAAAAGTGCAATCCTTAAAAGTGATAAATTGTTTGCGTCTTGGAAGCGTTTTAAAACAAGTAATTTACATGAGGAATACTGTAATGTAGGGAATGGTAAATCGATTTCAATTCCAATCGAAAATCGATTTTGTGGTAAAAAAAAATCGATTTTTTACAATCGAAATTAAATATGCGATTTTATACTGAAATCGATTATTGGGCTTTTAAAATGGATTTTTTTGTTTTTATCAAAATTTTGGAAATTTTTCTTTTTAATTTTAATTAAATCGATAAATTATGAGCATGCATACGTTTGTACCCTTGGTATGCCTCCACCTTTAATAAAAGGGCTCTTGTTCTTCAGAAATTAAAGTCATCAATGGAAAATGAACAAAACAGAACATATCGTACCGAACCAAACACTGAAAGTCAGCTTCGTGAAAATCTACATATTATAGAAACAACAGCAGCCATGGCTTAGCATTCCTGTGGAAATACGCTAATATTCAAACAGACCAATGTATGAGCGATTTTTAAATCTAGTTATAAGCAGAGTGAAAAAACAAAAAGTATGTAATTTATCCTATCAAAGGCGAAATTACAAGGAAATACCACTGCATCTTTTTGACACCAATGACATGCAAACGTCTGTTTTCTAAAACAAACTTAATAGTAGCTTAGCAAAGAAACAGTCGCCTCCGATAAGGAACTATTGTCACAACCCTTTGAAATACTATCCATACATTCAGACTTGTCACAGAAATCAATTCCGATCAAAAGTGATTTTAATTGGAATTAAATTATGTGACAGGCCTGATTGAATGGAAATGAACATGCACTTGTTCCTCTAAAATTCAAAATTTAAACATTTTCACTTTTTACAGGAAAATTATTAAAAGTAGTCAAATCTACCCACTGTAAAAATCTCAGTTCAATTTCTCTAGTTGTTTGCCAAAAAAAAAAATGCTGGTGTATCCCCCTTTGTGATATAAGGTATAAGTTTGCAAATTAATCTTAAACGATTTTGAAATCGATTTTAAAATCAATTTTGATGTTCGATAAATCGATTTGAAAAACCGAAATAAAAAAAGTCGATCGAAAAATCGAAAATCGATTTTGGAATCCATTTACCATTCCCTACTGTAATGCAAGAACGCTGGTAAATCGCAAAATAAAAAGCGCCAAGACTACTTTTTACCTTAGTGTCTTCAGTTCTTCCCTAGATTCTAAAAAAACGTGAAAGAATATACGTAAAATTGGTATTGGCAAATCTAAACCACCAGTAGAATCAGGAGTTGACGTTGAAGCCTTAAATTATATGTTCGTCATGTTTCCACCCGTACCTGTGTATGATAGTTTTCTACGACTGGAACACTTATACCCCTACACTATCATGTGCATTTAGTTCTGATTGTGTAACTGAAGTCGATGTGTTATCAGGTTGTCTTGATATCAAATCCAATGCTGTTGGTTTTGACAATATTCAGCCAAAGTTTCTGAAACTTATCCTGCCCATGATAATTCCATATATAACTCATAAATTTAATAATATAATAACAAAGAGCACGTTCCCTGAGAACTGCAAGTATGTGAAAATAATACCTATGTATACCTAAATCTAATGGTGATTTTCGTCCGATTGCAATTCTTCCATACCTATCTAAAGTTTTTGAAAAACTGGTATATAAGCAGATTTATAAGCATATTAATAATATTAACTCAATAACTGAAAGGCAATCTGGGTTTCGACCTGGACATAGTTGTGTCAGTGCACTTATTGATGTTTCTGAGAAAATACGTAAAAGTATTGATAGTGCTTATGTTTTGTTGCTTGTCCTATTGGATCATTCAAAAGCCTTCGATATGGTCGATCATGGTATACTATGCAAAAAACTTGATAAAATTTTCAATTTCTCCACTGCTTCTGTACGTCTAATAACCTCATACCTCATAGATAGAAGACAGTCTGTTTTTGCCAATAACATAAGATCTCACTCACCAAATGTAACAAAAGGTGTTCCACAAGGTTCCATACTTGGACCATTTCTTTTTACTATGTATATAAACGACTTGGCAAACCAATTTTTATATTGCAACATCCATATCTATGCTGACGATGTACAAATATACATAAGCTCCTCTGAGAAATATATTGATGATTGTGTAAGTAAGTTAAATTTTAATCTCACACGTGTACATTCATGGGCAACTTCAAATGGTCTCTGCATTAATCCGTGCCAGTCAAAGTGCTTAGTTATAAAAAGTAAATCGTCAAGAACTAACTTTTTACCAGAAGTTGCATTAAACGGTCAAAGAATTGAAGTTGTTAGGACAGCAAAAAATCTTGGCATATTATTTAACAGTACTCTTACATGGAATGACGAAATTAATATAGCTTCTGGAAGAACATATGCTCTTTTGCGAACGCTATGGAGAACACAAAAATGTATTCCTATAAGAATTCGTTTAATTCTTGCAAAAACATATTTAATTCCTACTTTGTTATACGGATGTGAAATTTTTGGAAGTAGTGATTCAAGCAGCTTGAGGAAATTGGAACTTAGTTATAATGCAGTGATTAGATATGTGTGTGGTCTAAGGAGATTTGATCATATTACACCATATACAAGTGACTTATATCAAGTAACTTTTATCAGCTTGTTGAAAATAAGAACATTAACTCTATTGCATAAAATTATTAATAAACGTATGCCTATGTATCTCTACAGGAGACTCTCGTTTACCCGTTCACAAAGATCCAATGATTTGATGCATGTCAGATACCGAACTCTACAGTCATCGTGGCAATTTTATACCCACTCAATTCGTCTTTGAAACTTATTACCCCCAAGCATTAAATTTACTAGTAATCCAATGCATTTTAAAAGGGCTATATATAACTTGTTTCATTAACAAATATACATATACAGTGAGATGCATTAATCAAGGTACCTCTTTTGAAATAAAACAATATCTAAATTTTTTCAAAAAACAAGTAAGAAAGTTTGTGTTATTACATCCTATATTGTAAAATTATTCATATACTACAGTCTACCAAAATTATGCACTCTTATTCTAAGAAACAACCATAAAATATCCTTAAGTACCTGGCAACTCCATAATTTTGCACAGCAAAAGTCTTGGTACTCTCTAAAGTGATCTTTGTTTTAGTATTGGCATAGCTATTATGCTAAATGTTTTTTTCTTTCTACATTAATGAGGGCACATTTAGAATGTATTCAGAGTTATTTCTTGTTGATATCAGTAGCAATAATTGGTTTTTTATTGAAAAAAGTGTTAAATAAAATGACTCGCAAGGAGGTATGGATTGAGGAGCACAATATTATTATTAATAATCATAGATTGGGAAAATCATATTCTGAAATTGCTCAAATAACTAATATAAGTAAGTCAACAATACGAAAGTTAATAAATCGCTTTCAAAAAGAAAAACTAGTAGAAAATAAGACCAGATCTGGGCGTCATTGCAAGCTTAGTATCCGAGAAGAAAGAAAAATAGTGTCTTTAATTAGGAATGACCCCTTTAAAAGTGCACCAAAGATTGCTTCCGAGTTAAAAAAAAGTCCATGGACAAAAGTGTTTCCGCGGATACAGTACGAAGATCAATCAAAAGAGCTGGGTACAACGCTCGTCATACAAAAATCTTAATAATAAAGGTAAGTTTTATTATTCACCACAAATTGCAAACATGATACACCACTTAACACATGCTTACGGGATTCATTTTAAATCCACGGATATGGATTCTTCCTTTCATCTTAGCAGAAAGGAAATTAAAATAAGAATAACATGGTAATTAAAACAAAACACTTTTTAAAGTTTTAAATTAAAAATTTAATTTCTTAAAATTTTAAAATTGTAATAAACAAGATTTGTTACTTACAGCTCGCCTTTAATATGAATAATTTATTGAAAACTTTTAATCTTTAATTTTGTTTTAAGATAAGCCATGGTTTCCTCATCCTCTTAATTCTGAGGAAAAGTCTTCGCCTTTGCCGATGCCCTTCACTTGTTAAAGTTCATAAGAAACCATTTCCTGGATACGGGATTGGCTTACAAAAACGTTTTACTTTCCCGGTGTACCATTGAGAAGCTTTTGAAACACACAAATAAGTGTGACACCTCATTAACATTCAAATTAACCACGGAGCATACATTGGTCAAAGGCGCAGGTATGCATGTTTACATACATAATTTTTTTTTTTAACTTTTGTTTTCCTTATACTACATAAAGGAAGGCAAAAAGTGAAATTGGCAGCCCAGCTATTTTCACATACGACTGCAAACGCAATAAGACGTTGTTATTCCAATGGAATTAAACTTTATAAGCCCATAGAAACAGCTGACTTCATACAATTAATAAATGACTGGTTCGACGTTCTTAATTCATCAATGTACACGTTTCGACTCCCTGGCAAGGTTAATTGTGTAAATTTATAATTTTGAAATCTTAACCTTACAGTAAATATGTATTTTTAAAGGAACCATATGGCAAGGCTTTGGAAAACCAGCATGCCATATTGATCCAAATGAATGAAGTTATATCCGCCCCAATCGTGCCAAGGAAAAGCAGTTTGGAAATTTAAGGAATTTAAATACAGATTAAGAAAATACATATTGGGTAGGTACATTAACGGTATTTATTTCTATACACTCAACGATATATATTTCTATTTTATTATCAGCACGAAATACAGAGTGCTTAAGTGGAAAAGGAAACGTTGAAAGTGATCAAACAGAGTGGCTTAACTAAAGCTTTGATATAAATGCAATGTCAAAAACTGTTGACTAATTTCAGGAAAAGGAGGAAAATGAGTCACTGCTTTTACCACACACACAAATAGAAGAACTCACAGACCTAAATGAAATAAATTTAGATGGCATTGGAATTTTTCAGGAGGATGCTCTAGAATATATATCCGGTTATATGATTCGAAAGCTTAATCTTGAACAATTTGAATGTCATTCGTTTACTTGGGTTGACCAGGTGTCCTAAGGTTCGCTTAAGAAGCCATCTATTGCTTTCCTTATATATATATATATATATATTATGTCCTGTGGTTCCTTGTAGGTCGCAACGAACTCTTTCCATTCGATCCGGTTTGATGCTGGATGTTTAATTTCCCTCCAGCTTAGCCCACTTTGGTTTACTTCAGATTCAAGTTGACGTCTCCAGGTGTGCGACGGGCGGCCAACTCTTCTTGTATTACCATGGGGGTTCCAGTCAATCGCAGATTTAGTAGGGTCGCCATGTGGTCTACGGAGCGAGTGACCTATCCAGCGCCATTTTCGATTAAGGATCTCGATGTTAATTGGCCGTTGGTTTGTCCGTTGCCAAACGTTAGTGTTGGATATGGTGTTTGGCCAGAATATCTTGAGGATCCTACGCAGGCAGCGATTAACAAACACCTGAATGGCGTTTATTTCACGTGATGTGGTGTTCCATGATTCGCAGGCGTAAAGGAGCACCGATTTGTCGCAAGCATTAAATATGCTAATCTTAGTGTGTTCCGAAATAGAGGTAGACTTCCTCAGGGGGCAACATGCCAAATGATTGCTTGGCCTTTGACATTCGATAGGCCACATCATTGCTGCAGCCGCCAGTATGTGTTAAAATGCTACCAAGATAGCAAAACGACTTGAGGGTATTGCAACGCATTACCTTACTCTTTCTTATATTAATTTTTAATCCAGCTTTTGCAGCTTCGGTTTCGAGAGATTTTAGTTTAGCTGACATATGACGATAGCTGTGAGATAGGAGGCAGATATCGTCGGCGTACTCCAGACTCTCAAGTTGTTGAGTAAGCCCCCATCGTATACCTCTTTTTGTTTGAGTGGCATTGCGCACTATGACGTCAAGGACAATGTTGAAGAGAAGGGGTGATAGTATACCACCCCTTTAAAGCTGTTACTTAGAGCGTTGTCATGAACAAGTCTACATTTAACGTCTGCATACAGTGCCTGAGTGAGTTGGATGATCTTAGGTGGAACACCTTTACACGCAAGGGCGCTCCACATTGCATTATGGCTTTAGGTGTCGAAAGCTCTTTCGAAATCGATAAAGACCATGTAGAGGGGGGACAGCCACTCTGCGGACTGCTCAATTATGATTCGCAAGCTATTGATGTGGTCAACGCAAGATTTTTGTGGACGAAATTCAGCCTGCTCTGGTCTGAGATCATCCATAATAGCATCCGAGATTCTTTTATTGATGATATGCGCTATAATTTTATTAACTGCACTAAGGATTGTGATACCTCTCCAATTTCTGCAGTCGGTAAGGTCGCCTTTTTTAGGGATGTTCACAATTATACCTTCCTTAAGATTTGCGTCGAGTTCAAGTGATAACCAAAAGTTCTCGATGAGGGGTAGCAGAATGTTAGCTGTTAATTAGGGATCAGCTTTAAGCATTTCGGGGGCTATATTATCAACACCTGGTGCCTTGTTTGCCTTTAAAGCGTTAATAGCGTTTAACACTTCGAGAATATCAGGACATTCAGTTGATATATCCTGCCTGACTGTGTGGGATGGACATGAGCAAATATTCGAAAGATTATGTGGTGGGTTTGAAAGCATACAAGAGTAATGCTGTCTCCATATTTCCAATTGTTCATTCCTAGATGTAGATAATACTCCCTCGCTGTTCTTAAGTGGTTTTGTATTCACGAAATTTTTACCAGGTAGTTTTTTAGTGATTGCATATAGATCCTTGGATCTATGTTCTACAGATGCATTTTGGGCATCACAAGCTAGTGACTCGTGCCATCGTCTTTTGTTATTTCGAGCACCTCGCTTGACTAGCAAATCGTGTCGCCTGCACGCTTCCCCTAGCGATGTCTTTTCACCTCGTGTTCTTGCTGTATTTTGTTTTGCCTTTATTTCTTTCCTTTCCAGTACTAACTTCCAGGTATCGTCAGACATCCACTGCGCTCTTTTGGGTGCCCTGTAGCCAATATGTTTTCTGGCAGCATCGTTGAAGCTATTCAGCCTTATTCCGGTTGTCGTTATCGTCATCGACAGTGCCTTATTTTGTAGAAGATTAAAGAACACAGACAGTGTGTCACTTAAATCTATTATAAAAAACGACACTGTCGATGACGATAACGACATCCGGAATAAGGATGAATATTTATATTTTGCTATTCTATCACTGGGTGTGCTCGTTGTATAACCAATCCTCCTTTTAGCTCTTCCACGTAGCTGTGAAGATTTTCCTTGATAAAGTAAAAATCCTGGAACTATTGTTTTACAGAGTAAATGGTCAGGAAATATCTGAAATGCGGAAATTTCATCAACACCTGGTCGAGGAGAGCAGAACTATCGACCTTCCACAAAAGGTAAAGGAATTGTTTTTTAAATGCCGAATATATTTTCGAAGAAAACATTTAAATGTACGCCTTAAAGTCCAAAAAACTAAGCAGCGGCTAATTGGATCAAAAAAATTTATAAAAATTAATTTTTGAGTTTTAATTCTTAAACTGTGTTTACATGTATCAAAAATTTGAAGTCCTACACGAAACCACTAATTTTATTAACAAAAATTTTGCTTCTTTAAAACGATTGCTAGATCAAACACCATTCAACAGTGTCTAAATAACATTATACCATTATCTTCTTACATATATGTATGTAAAGTTAAGTAAGTTAATCAAAATTGTTAAAAAAAAAACTTAATTAAAGTTAATTAAACTTAATCAATGTTGCTATAATTAAAAGTGTTGATGTTATTGGGAGGGAGGGTGGTAGAAAATGTAGCTAAATCTAGAAAATTGTGTTTTAAACTTAAAGAAAATAATGTTCTCAATGAGTATTTATTTCTTGGAGTTTCCATTAAGAAAAGGTCGAATAAAAAACCAAATTTTATTATGAAAATAATGTCCTTTACATAAATTAAGTTCCATTGTTATGGTCTTCAATTTTTATTACTTTTGTTCGTAATTGTTCCCCCATAATTTTATACGTATGAACATATATGTAACTATCAATGAATGTACAAAAATGTTCTTGGGGATCGATTTGGAAGAAAACAACCTCCAGCCAAATTTGAAGTTTTTAGCTTCAGGCTTGTAGGCTGTGCAATGGTGAATCAGACAGTCAGTCAGTAACGTTACAATTTCATATACTGATATAGATTTTGTTTATTTTTTTTTTAATTTAATAGTTATTTATTATGTACATATATACTTTCATCACATTTGTCTTTAACTATATACTTTCTTATATATTGCACGGCAAATCCACGAGTTTCTTCAACATATTGTGTTAGTTTATTATAAAGCAGTTTGTAGCTGTCGTATGGCGCCAAATTAATTAAAAAAATAAACAACGTCATTAAAATGTTTTTGTACAATAACAAAAAAAATAAATAATAAACCAACCTGCCAAAGCCATATACATAACTTGTTGACTCTCTGGTGTATTCTTCCGCCAATCATTGACATCAATTTTTCTTTTCTCATTATTTATTTATTGAATCTTCATATATCAAATATGAACTAACAATAATTAATCAAATCTTAATAATACGTTATTTTATGTCCTGCCAGTGCCAGACAAAAATTTTTCCATCACGTGTTCTGTTCACTTTTATAGGTGTTTATCGCTCATCTAATTGGGTAAGTGCTGCAGTGTCTCTCCTTCTTAGGCGAGTGTGGCCGCCATGATTTAAAATATTTCGAGCTAGTGGATTTGGGTGTTGTTCAAGCCTTTTTAAATATTTAATTGCATATTTTGTAATCATAGTTTTAACTAATGGCACATTGAGATCCTTATGAATGTTTGAGTTTTTAACATACCAGGGAGTGGCTGTGATTATTCGAAGAAGTTTTTTTTGGCGCCTTTGAATTTTTACAATACTAGAGGCCGAGGCGGCAGTGTTCCATAACTGAATACCATAGCACCAGATTGGCTTTAAGATAGAGTTGTAAAGTAGAAGCTTGCAATTGAGACTAAGGACAGAATTTATTCCAATAAGCCAATGAATATGAATGGCTTTTAGTTTCATTTGAGTTAATTTTGCCTCTATATGGCATTTCCAGGTTAATCGCCGATCCAGATGTATACCGAGATATTTAACATGCGAATGTTGAGGAATTATTTGATTATTAATTGTAATAGGGGGGGCAAGATTCCCGGCGCAAGGTGAATGTAATATGTACGTATTTTTGCTCATTGACCATTATCCTCCATTGTCTTAACCATATTTCCAGTTGAAATATATGATGCTGTAAGTAACGAGATGCTTCATAACGGTTTTCGTGGACGCTTAGAAAAGCTGTATCGTCTGCAAATGTTGAAGTTTGGGTGCAGTTGTTTGTTGGCATGTCCGAAGTATAAATCAAGTATAATAGAGGGCCTAGGATGCTGTCTTGTGGGACTCCAGCGCCAATTGGCTGAGGTGAACTTAAGAAATTTCCTTCTTTAATAATAAATTGACGACCGACTAAGCAGCTTTCTAACAGCTTGTGTGTGTTTGCTGGTAAATTTTGTTTCAATTTATGTAATAAGCCATCATGCCAGACTTTATCAAAAGCTTGGGAAACATCGATGAAGAGTGCTGAGCAATATTTTTTTTCATTAAGATTTTTGTATGACGTGCTAAATTCCCAATTTTCCATATTTGATAAATACACTGAAATTTATTGTTGAGGGAAAGCTAGCCTCTATGCACATTTCACTGGTTGCTTAGGCCAGATCATCAGGAAACCTTTTCCAAAGATTTTAGAAAAGCTAAAAATATTATACAAATAAAACCCAAAAGCGAATAAGAATTTTAAACACTCAAAGTCTTACTTGTAACAATATCAAAGCTTAAACAAAACACCAACAATAAACAGTGAGTTTATCTTTTCTGACATCCCCCCACAATTGGTTGGGTTCTTTCTGACTCGAATTGTAGTTGTAAGTGGGTAAAAAGGAAAAACAAAATTAAAAAACAAATTGTTTCATCGTATTGTCTTCGCAAGAAAACAACAACTTCAAATGCTTTTCTTATGACATTTACTATTCGATGAGTCTGTTCAATTGTGCTGTGTTTTCTTCTAAATCCCAATTGATGGTTTGGAATACATCTATTTTCACTTAAAATCGGAGTTAATTTTGAAACTAATAATTTCTCAAACAGCTTTGACATATTTGATAATAAGCTAATATGCATATTTGACTCAACTTTTGTATGATCTTTACCTGGCTTTGGTATCATGGTAACTAAGAAAACCTTCCGTTTTTGAGGATAGTATTCAAGGCGTAAAATAGCATTAAAAATAAAAACAATAATTTTCTTTGCTATGCGAGGAAGCTCCAAAAGCATTTTATTACTGATTTTATCAATACCAGGTGCCTTCTTAGTGTTTAAGTCACAAATAGCTTTTTCGATTTCTCTTATCTCAAATCTTAGCGGAACAGCTGCTCTAGAAGCAACAGGTGGTAACTCGACCGCAATATCGTGAGATATATTTGGTGTAAATACGTTTTTCAAATGATTTACAAACAGGTTTCCTTTTTCATTATCATTTCTTGCCCAGCTACCATTCAAGTTTCTTAATGGTGGCTTAGATATAACTGGCCTTTTTAGATTTCTAGCTGCACGCCATAATGAGTAGTCCGATTGTGGAGTTGCATCAAGTTCCTTAAGATATTTTTCCAGAGAAGCCATTTTCTGAGTCTGCAGTAACTTTCTTAGCCTTTTTGTACACTCTTTAAGTAAGTTCTTAAGTTGAGGGGATCTGTGCACTTGCCACTCTCTTCGAGCTCTCCTTTTTTCACATCTGTGGAATATACTTTAATATTTTTAGTTTTTTTGGGGGCAATACTGGAATGTTCAACAGCTAGTTTCAGAAAACTGTCAAAATTAACAATAGAGCGATCTACGTTCTCCGGTGTTCTAAGCGGAATATTTTCTGAGCAATGGGTACTGAGATATTTTTTATATTTTTACCAATTTATTTGTGTGGCTGACGTCGGTCGCTAAGTAACCAGTCGGAGATACAATTCTATTTGGGTTCGATATAGTAACAATTATATAAAAAATATAAATATAAATATAAAAAACCTATACTGGAACCAATCAGCACGAATTCAAATAAATGGAGAATTTAGTGACGAAATTGCCATATCAAAAGGAGTCAGGCAGGGGTGTATACTATCGCCCTTGTTATTCAACATATATTCAGAAAAAATATTTCGGGAATCAGTAGAAGGAAAGAGAATAGGTATACTAATAAACGGAAAGTTTATCAATAACGTACGATACGCTGACGACACAACGTTACTTGCAAGCAGTATATCTGGCCTACAAAAACTGACAGACGAACTCACATATGTAAGTGAATCATATGGTCTGAAAATCAACATTAAAAAGACAAAATACATGGTTGTCAGCAGGAAGAATGCTCAAAATAACACGACGCTAAAAATAAATAACATAGAAATTGAACGTGTAAAAAATTTTAAATATCTAGGAGTTTTGTTAAATGATCAATGGGACGCATCAAAGGAAATAAGATGTCGTATAGAGATGGCGAGAGATGCTTTCTTTAAATACAGCAAGGTACTGACCAGACATGACATCAGTCTTGCAACAAAGTCACGGTTTATCAAATGCTATGTGTGGTCCGTGCTTTTATATGCGGCAGAAGTATTGACAGTTAAAGCGACGGATGAGAAAAGATTGGAAGCATTTGAAATGTGGGTATACCGGCGCACATTGAAGATACCATGGACTGACCACGTCCCAAATATCGAAGTATTGAGAAGAATGAACCTGGACCGACAACTTTTAAAAACCGTAAAATATCGTATTTGGGACACCTGATGAGAAACGACAAATATAAATTTATCCAAACAATTCTCAAGGGGAAAATAGAAGGAAAACGCGCTAGAGGTAGAAGAGAACTTTCCTGGTTAAAAAATATTCAAGAATGGGCAGGTTATCGTGAAGAACGAAGTCTCCTATATGCCGCCAAAAATAGAGAACTGATTATTTCTGAATTGTAAAAAAGACTTCCAAAATTAATTAATTAATTGTATGTTTTATAAAATGTACTATATATTGTATGATCGCTAATATCCGTATAACGGATGGGCAAATAAAAGAAGAAGAATATTAACAATTGTAGGTGTGTGGTCGGATGATAATTCTAAGGAAGCTTCAACATGAATAGTTTCTGTGGGGATGTTTTTAACCACGCCAAAGTCGATAACATCTGGAATTTTTTGCTGATCAGTAGGCCAATATGTTGGTTGTCCACTCGCGACCACATTTAAATTAATTTTAGAGATTTTATTAAACAGAACACGACCCTTTGGTGTTGTAAGTCGTGACCCCCAGAAGGTATGTTTAGCGTTATAATCGCCAGCGGCCAGGAAACAGGGTCCTAGTGATGTTTAATATTCACAGTATTGGCTTTCTGGTATTGAAAATCTAGGTGGCGAGTATAAAGATGAAATTGCTATGTTTCGATTTAGCTCTTCAACACAAATGTTCGTTGCAAGCAGATAATCCTCATTGGGATGAACCGTATAAAGTAATAAAGAAGTTGAATGACGTGGTGTATCGAATCCAGAAATATAAGAGCCCAAGATTAAAAATGAAAGTGGTACATCTAGAACGACTAGCTCAATATGGAAAAGGAGAATCTGAGCCTATTCGGGACGAACAGGCTTAAGTGGAGGTCAGTGTTACGAAAGTAAAATTATCTAAGAATTATTTATAGTTATACTTATAAGTTATCTTGTAAGTTATAGTTTAATGTAATACTAGCTGACCTGACAGACGTTGTCCCGTCCAAATTGGTAAAAAGTTTGCGATTGATCTTTAAAATCCGTTGAAAAGATACGAACATTTGAAAGAAAAATTAGTCAAATCGATGGAGCCGTTTTCTGATTTTAGGTAAATCGAAAAAAGTGGGCGGCGCAAAATTTTCTTTCCGTAAAAACCTAAGTTGGACCATGGCGATGATTTTATAGAAAAAATAGTCCAAATCGGTCAAACCGTTTTCAAGTTATGCGCTTAATAGAAAAAATGGATTAATACGAATATTTGAAAGAAAAATTTGTCAAATCGATGGAGCCGTTTTCTGATTTCAGGTAATTCGAAAAAGTGGGCGTAAAAGTGAAAGTTGGACCATGGCGATTATTTTAAAGAAAAAATCATCCAAATCGGTCAAGCCGCTCTCAAGTTATGCGCTTAACAGAAAAAGTGGGCGTTAAAGTAGGCGTGATACATTTTTCTTTCCATGAAAACGTAAAATGGATTAATACGAACATTTAAAACAAAAATTAGTCAAATCGCTGGAGCCGTTTTTCGATTTTAGGTTAATCGAAAAAAGTGGGCGGGGCAAAATTTTCTTTCCGTAAAAACCTAAGTTGGACCATGGCAATCATTTTAAAGAAAAAATCGTTTGAATCGGTTAAGCCGTTCTCAACTTATGCGCTTAATAGAAAAAGTCGTTTTGCCTTCCGCTCTTGTTTAGGTACGGCTGGAAGACAGGACTCTAATGGCATAATGAGAGATATGATATATGTTTAGAGAAATCCAGGAAAAGGACTGAGAAATTAGATTATCTGTAGATTATCTGTATTATGGGTTACTTTTTATTAACCGATAAAACAAAAACCTCGTAGAATCGAACGATCAACCGATTAAAGCAAAAGTCCGAATACCCTACTAGATACGCTTTTACGTTAACGCTTAAAGAAAATATTGCACTCCTTAATTTGGCAACGCATCTTCGTCGAACGCTACTACGTTCATGCGATGCAATTCTGTTTCTACACCCAGAGAAAAAACATGTTAAAATTTGGTCACCTCCAACAAAACAATTTTTAATGAAAAATTTAAACATATTATGTTTAATATAACCCTTGGGTCCCTCTAATCATGCTATGTTTAAATATGACAATAATTTGTTTCAAAATTAACAATAGTATTTTCCTCTTTTCCAAGAGCAACATTTTATGGTTGAAAAACAACCATGGTAATAAAAGTGTTTAACATATTTTAGTTGTTATTTACCATAACATGTTCGGAGGCAACCATAATATGGTTGCGGCTTCTTGATGCGGGACCATTTAAACCATAATATGGTTTGCGGTGACAATAATATGGTTAAATAAACACAATGTGTTTAAAATTTTCTTTAAAAATAGTTTTGTTGGAGGTGCCCATATTTAAACATGTTTTTTTCTGCATGTACTGTCATTATTTTAAATACTCGTCAGATATATTTTTGATTTATCTTCTTTATCAAAATATCCACTCCAACAGTTTAACACAATTTTTTGTGTTTTTTCACCCTCCAACTACAAATCGTCCTGCTAAGACCACACTTATTTATCCATTCACTAATCTAATGACGATTCATTTATTCATTTCGGCCAACATTGTCTCCGTTGGAAAACTGTTGATGATGACAGCAAAGCCGAAATGAGATTTTGCTTAAATTTTGTAATTCAACAAGTGACATGAATTTGCAATTCAGTTTGTCATTATGAGGCAAACACAATTGTATCTGGATGACAGAATGTTTGTAAGTATGGATGTATGTATGTTTGTGTTGAAATGTGTTTGATGTTGTTGTTGCTTAGTTGTTTTGTGTAATATTCATTGTTTTCCTGCAAAAATTTGTGTGTTATTCTCTTCTTAGTCTCCAAGCAATTGCATTTATGATTTATGTCTCCACGGAAATTATAATGAGTAACAAGTACGTGATGCTTAAATCAAATGATTGTTTGGAAGTGCCTTTTCTGTTCAATATCGTTTTTGAATTTTTTTTTCTGCTTAAATGTGCTTGTCACTTTGTTAGAATTTTATTGATCAATTGGATTAAGTTATGTCATACACCGTTATGACATGTAAAAATTTAGCAATATAAATCATGGTCTTAATATAAATTAAGAAAGGTACTGATGCAAAAATTTATTTGAAACTTAAATAAATCTATTAACCTGAAGTAATTTTTAAGAAAACAGATGGGGCTTAGGGAAAAAAGTTTTAAATCTGTGTTGTTTATATTTTTTACTTTGATAAACTTTTGATTGGCGGCATATCATATGGAGGGCTCAGAGCGGAATTGAACAAAATCATAGCATATAATACATATCGATACCTTCCCGCAAGAATGTATTAAGCGACACTTTTTTCGAAAATGACTTTTTGATGTGGAACTATACTAGAAGTTAAGCGCCACATTTTGGCTTGGGTTACGCTGCCCTATCATAGATGCAAAGGAAACTAGAGAGAAAATAAAATTGTATCAACCGTAAAGTTTTCTCATTGAAATAAAGTTGCTCCCTGAAATTTGTATTATCCGCCAAAGAAATTATGCTAAGCCACATTTTTAAAAATGTAATTATCGTAAGCAACAAAAGGTCCACACAAAAATTTTGTTAGATGTCGCTTAGTTTAACCGAAATTGTCGGTTAGCACAATCCAACTAAAACTTGATCCGTTTTTGTCGCTTATAACACTATAGATTATGATCGTCATTGAGCTTAAAAAAATTTTCTATTCTTCAAAATTGCCAGTATCCGGCCCGAAACGAGGATTTAGATAGTCTGCTCAAAAGAAAGTTTATTCCTGAACGATACATACCAGAATACGAGGATATTATAAAAAATACATTTGGTGAGAAAGAAGACGAATTGGAAGAGACAGACGAAGAAGATAATTTGTCTGACAATCAAAATGATTATGAACAATCTTAAAAATTTCCGTTTTGATCTCTAAGTGTAATTTTTGAATTTTTGTTTGGAAATAAATGTTTTATTACTTTTTACATAGATTTTGATATATTGTATTGTTTATTACAAAAAATGAATTAAACGACACAATTTATTTCAAACCTTTATTTTTTGTGTCAATGTCAATGTTTTAAGCGCCATTTACCATTGTATCAAGCGCGAATGACTTGACCACGAAAATGTACTAAGCGACAAAAACTTTTTATCTGACTAAAATTTTGGTTTTGCAATGATATCAAGTTTAGTATTCTGAAAATCGCTTTCCAAATATGTTTCTTTCAATAAAATATACAAATAAATAACTAAATGAGACGTTTTTTTCGTTTCCTACACAATTTTAGAAATGTCGCTTAATACATTCTTGCGGGAGGGTATCGATATGTATATTTATTTTAAGACTGGTGCGAAATTCTCTGCAAAACTTAACTCTATCCAATTCTGTAACGGATTAAATCAAAAAGTGTTTCCTTCCTAAGGTGCCCGTGACTACTCAAACTTAAAATATTCTCAAATATTCTCCTATTACTTGCTTCGTTTCATCACTGACCTCTCCATACATGAATGTAAATTCCATTGTATATCAAGAGTAAATTTGTTAAACAAAAATAAAATTATTCATATAACTAAGAGAATAAATAAACAACAATTGAAGAAATTATTGCTTAAATATTTTTAAGCAAACGCTTGTTTGAAAATTTATAGATTTTCTATGTAATTTTTAACTGTTTTTATTAACAGTTTTGTTTGATTTTTTTTTTAATCTTTTCTTGTTAAGATATCTTGTATGATATATTTAACGTATTTTAATGTGGTCGTTTTTTGCAATTTTTTTGTCATAAGCAACACTTGCTGCATATCGTGAGCTAAAATTCAAAAAGTGCTATCTGCAATATTTCGAAAATGTGTTTTTTATAGAAACGAATTCACTGATTGAAGGGTCATCTGTCATTTAAATTTTTAAACAAAAAAAAATGTTCCCAATACTTTTTTTCCACCACAATTAGTTGTGAAGAGGGTATACTAAGTTTGTCATTCCTTGTGAAACTTTTTTATTATTTATCTCAGACCTCATAAAGTATGTATGTATATTCTGGCTTCTTGAGTTATTCTAATGCTCGTAATTTCAACAAATAGATATCTAGCTGTGTATAGGTATCTATGATTTTTATAATTTTAAAACGTTTTTCATACGTGTAAAACCCTTTCATACTAAAGGGATTTACACCAACGATGTTCGATAGTTTATTCTCGGAGGTAAAATCAACGTTTAAATAACCAAAATAGTGGTACCGGATAGGCAAAGATAACTGTTAGATACGAACACGACTAGATATCTGTTTGTAGAAATTACGGGCATAAGTCGATTTATCCATGTCCGTCTGTCCGTATGTTGAAAACACTCTTACAAGTCTCCTGGGCCGGATGGTATACCTGCACTGGTCTTGAAGCAGTGCTCTTCGACGCTAGCTCGTCCCTTAGCAAACCTTTTCAGTACTTTATACCGTGCCGCGGAATTTCCAGTCTGCTGGAAAGTTGCTAACGTAACGCCAATTCCTAAAAAAGGAACCGCTAATAACCCTGAAAATTACCGCCCAATAGCAAATTGTTCGGCACTTTCCAAAGTTATGGAGAGTATGGTAAATTACCATCTTGTCAAATATTTAGAATCAAACTACCTACTAAGCGACAGCCAGTAGGGCTTTCGTAGAGGTCGCTTACTGGAGACTTACTAGCTCTGTTATCGGAAAAATTGTGCCGTTCCATTCACCATTTTGGCGAAAGTAAGGTAAATGCTTTAGATATTTCCAAGGCGTTTGACAGAGTCTGGCATGGTGCACTCTTATCAAAACTTGCTGCATTTGGTGTCGGTGATAATTTCTCTCGATTTATATCGAGTTTTCTCAGAGATCGCACTATACGAGTTGTTATAGATGGGGTTTCGTCAAAAGAGTTCAAGATTCATTTAGGGGTGCCGCAAGGCTCCGTTCTTTCTCCTACTCTATTTCTTATCTTTCTAAACGACCTCCTTTGTCAAACTTCCAACCCTATCTACTCTTTTGCAGATGACAGCAACCTTTGCCACTCGTTTTCATTCGAATGCAGACCAAGCATGTCCGATGTCGCTGCTATGAGGCAGAATATGAAAGATACGCTTGGCCGAGACCTTGACATAATCTCGGAGTGGGGTCGTGCGAATAGGGTCGATTTTAATGCCCGAAAACCCCAATGTTGCGTGCTGACGCATAAACGCGCGACAAATCAAGGTGTCTCATCTGTATATATGGGTGGTATAACCAGAATCAGAATCTCTTGATGTTCTGGGCATGAGGATACAATGTGATGTCCGATGGACTGAACATAATTCAAGGTGTCGAAAGAAGCATTCAAGTGCCTCGGTTTTCTAAGACGGTGTAGGATATACTTCACTCCATCTGATCTCCTTACTATTTATACCACCTATATCCGACCGCGTATGGAATACAACTCTCATGTGTGGGCTGGTGCTTCAAAGTCTATTTTGGAGCTTCTTTACCGCGTGCAGGAGAGGGCGTAGGTTCTCATTGGTGACAGTAGGGTATCCAATTCTATTGACTCCCCTGAGCACCATCGCAATGTGGGTTGTATTTGTCTGTTTTATAGTTACTACAATGGGATGTGTTCTGAAGAAATTAGGGATCTGGTTCCCGAAACCCGTACGTTTGTTCGTAATACACGTTTTTCCTCAAGAGCCCATCCTTATGTGGTCGATTGGCAGGTGAATCGTACAACGCATTACGGAGATAATTCTTTTTTCCCGCACAGTTCGTATGTGGAATAACCTTCCTGCAGAAGTCTTCCCTCTCACTGACAACATGATTAAGTTCAAATCGAATGGTCACAAACACTACTCCCTCTATCCCCCTTCCCACAAAATATTTTCCTAGTTCCAACACAATGCAATGCATTAGTAGGGGTCATCCCCTGAGTGCTGGTCCTAACAGTAAAAAAAAAAAAAAAAAACTTTCGAAAAACTCAAAAGAAAATAACAAACTTGATGTGAAATTGCTTGTAGCTATCCTAAACAGTTTGGGATTGAAATCCAGCAAAATCGGTTCAGTACGATCAGAGCTATGAGTCAAAATGTGGAATCACATCTCTAAAAAATGGATAATTGCAATAAGTATTGTATTATGGTTTTTAATCCAAATTTTCAATATTTTCAATCAGGCTTAAGTTCATCAAATTTAATTTTCATTAAATTATTTTTATGAAGAAAGGAATTTTACAACATGAAAATTAATTTAAATTGTTATTGATAATCATTCATTCTCGACTGACCTAAAATTCAAATCCCTCTGAGGGAGGGAATGAAATCAAAATGATATAAGATTTTGCGAAAGTTTGTTTTATTCGAATTTTAATTACACTTTAAAATGTCATGAAGATCGGTCTATAATTTACCCTAGGCCCCATATATACCCTACTCCCGGAAAACAGTTTAGTACGCCTAAGACCGTAATTAATAATGCTTTCAGAATAACATTGAATACTTCACTACTCACACTAATAAATTTCGTGATGATCGGTCCATTTACTATTTACTATAGGCCCCATATAAAGCCCATTCTGGTAAATTAAATAAATACGCCTAAAATCGTAGCAGTTATATTTATTGTGGTAAAATTTCTTCCAACTTAGTTTCAAATGGCCAGAAAAAATTTTATGAATTTTGTGATATTCGGCCCATAATTTACCATAGATCCCATATTTAGCAGCCTTCTTATTTCACTGTTAACGCTAAAACTAATTTCACCGCTGTTTTCAAATACATTTAAATTTATGTTTTTAATACCAGACAACACTCTGCAGAATTTTAGGATCATTGGTTTATAGCTTTCCATGGCTCTAATATAAATTCTCCTCCTGAAAATCATTTAAGATCGGCTTAAACTGTTATGAATCATGATATTTTACTCAAGCTAGTGAAATTTGCTAAAAAAAAAAAGCATTACACTTTCTCCACTTTTCCCACAAAGTCTTACGTATTTTACAAAAATGCTTCTCTGATCTAATTATTGTTTATAAATTTTCAAAAAACAATAACAAATTATCATGACAGGGTTGCATTTTCATTAAATACGTAAGATTTTGTGGGATAGTGTGTAACGGCCTTTAATAATTAAATATATGTCTAAACCGCAACCTATTTTAATGTGGAAGTCAGTTTTTATAAAATAAATTCATAATAAATAGATATCACTCCTAAAATAATTGAACTGTCGGTGGAGCTATCAGAGATTCGGCGAAGCCGAATATAGAACACTAGCTTGTTTCCTTCTAATCGGTCATTTTTTAAGAGCTATAGGAGAGTTAAAAAAAAACACATAGAATTCAGAAAAATGCATGAAATTTTTATTTGAATCGATAGTACGGTCCATATAATATAATGTTTAAAGATTATTTCATGCAAATGTTGATCGTGACTGCGCCTCAAATGGTCCATCCGCTTTGTCCAATTTTGGCATACTCTTTCCAACATTTCGGCCGGTATCTCATGAATAAATGCTTCAATGTTGTCTTCCAATGCGTCAATTGAAGCGGGCATGTGTGTTAAGACATGAGCTTTAACATATATCCACAAAAAATAGTCTAAAGGCGTTAAATCGCACGATCAAGGCGGCCAATTGACCGGTGCCGAACGTGAAATAAAATGTTCACCGAACTCGCCTCTCAATAAGTCCATTGTTAAGCGTGCTGAGTGGCATGTGGCACCGTCTTGTTGAAACCACATGTCATGCAAGTCAAGCTCTTGCATTTTGGTTACGTTACGATTCGCATCACCTTTAAAGAAGTACGGCCCAATGATGCCACCAGCCCATAAACCGAACCAAACTGTGACTTTTTCTGGATGCATTGGTAGTTCTTGCAATGCTTCTGGCTGATCTTCACTTCAAAATCGACAATTCTGCTTACGAACGTACCCATTGAGCCGAAAATAATCTTCGTCGCTGAACACAAGAAGCGCGCGATGAACTTTCCTAACAGAGCACGCATTTTGATAATAAAATTCAATAATTTGCAAGCGTTGTTCGTTAGTAAGACGATTCATGGTTAAATTATAGACCAAACTAAAGATGCGTCAGCTGTTTAAACCAGTGTTGCCAAAAAGATAATAGCTAAAAAATCACCCGATATAAATAAAAAGATACTTTTTTAGATAAAAATTGCAAAAAAATCGGCAGAATTTTAACTTCAAATGCAGTAAACTTCTTAATTAAAAAAATGTTCTTCACAATTGCAAAATGTAGAATATCAATTGATTTTCCGCTAATTCACAAAAACTATATCAAAAAAATTATGATAAATTTGACTCCTTCCTTTATTTAGACAGAAACAGCAAGTTTTAATTTAAAAAGTCGGATAATTCCTTAACTTTAAGAGATAAATTATGAGGAACTCGACAAGCGCATTTCACAAAAAAAAAAAATTTCAACGTTGAGCTAAAATTAAGAATTAAGGATCGTTCTTGGTTTTTGTAAAGTCCGAGGTGTCCTACTTTAGGAATCTATGTAGCCTATCCTGATAAGTCTTTAGATCTCAAATCCAAAACTTAAACTCGTTAATTGTCACCTTAAATTGCATTCTAATCGGAATAACCGTTTACAAAATATAGAAATTTTTCCATTTTTTTCTAATTTCCAACACTGTGCAGCGGTCATATAAATTGAAGCGATTCCTTACAGTCAGGCCCACGTCCGGACGTCCTATTCAACGAAGCAATTGGACGCATTTGCAAAGCATTGAAGCCTGTTATTTCGCAAGAATATCATTATTTTTTTAATAATTTAAGACATGCGGATTAAGTTTAACACTTAAATGCTTGCTTTTTTATTTTTGGTAAAAAAATTTTTAATCTAGTTGACGAAAAAAATAAAATTATAGCCGCCATATGCGTATTTTCTTTTTATTTTGAGAAAAACAAAGTGATGTATATCTACATCATCATGCATAATCATTCCTTGAATTCCTTTAATGAAGCACGAACAGAGTTTTCATATTTCAAACATTTTTTTTTAAATTATTAATAATTTATATGAATGGAAATTTAAAAAACTGCTATATTTTACATTTTATCATAACGGCACCTTGAATTTCTGGCGTTACCACGGTGTTGTACCCGTACATTCCGGTATTTTTAATCGCAATCTATTTGCAAATATAGTCCAGTTATCAACGTCGTCTTTGCACACATCTATGGTGCCCCGGTACGCTAGTAGGTAGTGAACCAGTCTAATTTAAAAAAAGTGGTAAGGAGATCCTTTCTATTTTTTTCTGTAAGCTTATTTCAAGGAAGGGAGCTATTGCTGGGCCGAACCCTTTTGTTTCCACTTGATTCCATTTTGCAAGGGGAACCAGCCAAAACATTATGAAACTAGCCAAGATAACCGCGAGGTCCATAATGTGGTAAAATAAGCAAAAGTACCATTTCCGGCTTTTGGCCCTTTAATAATTATGACCTAAGTAGCTATCCATAAGGTCAAGTCCACCCATATGCATGTTAAAGTCTTCCACAGCTTTTGGATTAGGTATATTCACATTTTGTTATGGTCGTTTATTATACCGGGTTTTACTGCTGACAGGTTGAGAGCCAATATGCATATCTTCAGCTATTTATTGGTTTGGCGCATATCATGGAATTTTTACCATAATATGTTGGTAATTTTTACCATGATATGCGCCAAACCAATAATGAGCTGCCGATATGTAGATAATAACCAGCTTGTTGTCTTTTCTCACCACCTCTCTAAAATCAACACGTTCCCCTAGAAATCTAAGTTTTCATAACATCCCTCTTATCCGGAAGCCGACAATTGGGCAATCTGTTTTATCGAATGATTCCAACGCAACGGAACCTTGTTTTGCGAAATAATATGGCAGCGGAAATGAGCCAAACAAGTTATCGAGAAACACATATTATTATTTTTCATTCGCAATAGCCGTAAAACGACATATTTCGTTACTCCCAACTCTGGCCTGACCGTAGTGTACCTCGAAACGGTATGCGAGGAATGGACTTTTTTTGTAAAATACAGCTGTTCGTCTATATAAAGGCGTTGATCAATGGGTATAGATTAAAATGCTTCATTTAGATGATATATGACAGGTCGTATTTTGGGTAAGCGATCGTTATTTTGTATACTGATTTTGCATACCGATTTTGCATACTGATTTATTTCTACATCACATTAAAAACAAAGTGTTTCATGCACAAAATCATCAAAATGTAAACAAACACAAACAAAATTCATTTTACTGCCTTTTTCTTTCCAGAAACAATTTTTTTGGTTTATTTTATGTTATTTTTATATAAAAAATCACACTTTTTAACGCAGACCAAAATGAAACTATACACAAAATGAATTTTTCCTATAAATATCGTTACACATAATAAAATAAACTTTTTGAGCTTCTAGTTGCACAGGATAACGGTAAATAAGTTCTTGGGAATTAAAAATGTGAAAAAAAAAACTTTGCAAATGTTCCCACATCAAGAGATATGAAGGTTTTAAAATATGATGTAGATCTACATCACAATGCATTTAAGGGTTAATTTTCTTAAAATAGTGCTGTCTGCTAATTTCAATGTTTAAATCGACAAAAATATAATTTGTAAAAAGTGCTATCGGACATAAATATTACCGCTAATATCTGTAATTAAAAAAAAATTAACAAACGTATGATTTAGGCGCTGTTTTTAAATAACATTGTAAAATACATTTTAGTTATTACTCCAAGGCCCGTTTTCACAACTTATCGATAGCAAAAAGTAGAGTTATTAAAAGTGTTTCATAATTTAAACTTTTCTTTAACCTAAAGTGAGCGATAGAGTAAATTGAGGTTCATCCTACCTGGTAGGTTAAAGGTAAGTTGTAATAATGGAACACTTTTTATACGGCCAATTAAATCCTACCTTCAGCTATCGCTAAGTTGTGAAAATGGGCTTAAGGGCTATCGAAAAAATCAGTTTTTTTTTTGCTCTCCTATAAAATTGTGATTTTGCAGATAGCACTATTTGAATATAAACTCACGATATGTGAAAAATATGAACAACTTTAAAACATAGACATTTTAGGCATGAAAACAGTGCAACAATAAGAAAGATGATAAATTATTGTGACGAAGTTTTTTGTAGAAACAACAACACTACAAAAGTATGTAAAAACGATGCACTGTTTGTGCACAAACAACAACAACACTATTAGAAAAAAGCATAAATATTTGGTTGGTTTCGAAGTTGACAAAAGAGAATTAAAAATGCCCGATTGAAACATGGAGTGATTTTTCTAGAATCTTTTGAGTTGATAGCAAAAAAAAAAAAAAACGTTTGTTTAGAAGACCCTAATATTGAGGATATTAATATTTGTTACAAAGTTAAAAGTTTTTAAAAGTAAAACTTTTAATCACTTTTTCAGTCAATTAATCAATTTACTAAAATAAAGTCCTGCTACTCGTTGCAAATATCAGCACAAAGGCATAATACTCTTTCCATCTGTGGTCGTTTAATTTACTTTAAGCAAATTCTATAGTTATTACTACTTCTTAGTTCTGCACTTCTGTCAGTTTTAATCATTTCACAATATTCTGCTTTATACCCTTGGATAGCCTTTAACTCTATTTTGATTTTTTGTTCTTCTAATGTAAGTTGAAGTTGGTTCTTACAAACTTAAGAATACAAACTATACAGAGTGGCCCAAATTAGACCTACCAATGGAAATGTAGTCGATGTTGGTGGTTTTACAATAGCATTGATTACCAGTTATGTTACCAATATTCGTATTCCAAATGCCGAATATTCGCCTATTTTACGAGATTCGTATTGGCGAATACAACATGTTTGAAGCCAACCATAATATGGTTGGGTTTTCTTGATTGAGCACTAATTTTACCATAATATGGTTGTCGGTGACAACAATATGGTTAAATTAAACATAATATGTTTAAGATTTTCTTTAAAAATAGTTTTGTTGGAGGTGACCACATTTAAACATTTTTTCTCTGGGTGTATACGGAAACTAACCATAAAATATCTTAAGATTCCATTTTAACACTGTCTGCAACGTTGTGCTGGAAATTGGTCGGAACAAAGATAGTGCGAATATTTTCCAGGATCGTTGAGCACTGAAACGCTTTACTCAAAATAGGCAACAAAATTTCTAATTTTAATTTACCGAATGGATTTAAAAATTCAGAGAATATATGTGTTTTTCTTTTGATTGTCAGATTGAAACTTATTTAAACCAACAAGTCCAGAGTATTATGCCCTCTGGCTCGAAATTGCAATAGAAATTTCGATCGATATCGAATGCCGTAATTTGACCCCAGGATAAGTCCACGATTTATTTAGTATTTGCTGGAAAGGACGAGTCGGAACAGTTATGTATTATGTGGTCAACAGTTTGGATAAGGTGGCCGCATTGGAGGCTACCTTTATTTTCTGAGCTGTTTTGTCTTAGTGACTTTACGATAACCCGCACCCTTAGGACAACAAGGGTATATTTGCACTTAAACAACGTGTAAGATTGAACCTTGTTGTGATTAGGTCGCGACCTAAACGATAAAAATTGTGCGAAAGGGGGTACCATTGAAGCGTATTGTTAGCTTCCTATTAGCATCTGTTAGCATTAAACAAAAGGCATGTTGTGGACATTATGGCACTCTACAAAGTGACATAAATGTCCATACTGTCGAGCAGCTGTTGAAGATATGATGCAATTTTTTTACATAAAACTTACATTTGTATGTAACTAAATTTATATGAATAATAAACACTTTTTAGCAAATTGGGTAATTTTTCATTTTTTTTTTTTTTTTTTTTTTTTGAAAAAAGTTCGTTTTTGATTTTTGGGTCATTTTTAATTTGTTTTTTTTTCCCCCCTTTTTCGTTTATTTTGGTCAAAATTACATATTTAACTTTTTGGGTCATTTTTCATGTTCTTTTGGGCGATTCTTCATTTGTGCGATTTTTCATTTTTTTTCTTGGGCCATTTTTCTTTGGGCGATTTTTCCTATAGCCGTCATTTCTACTTATTCAAGTGACAAATTTTTTTTTTCATCTGGAAAGACGCATGCAAAAAGTGCACATTCGCTAAAATTTACAATTCCTATAAATAATTAGTATTGTGGTTATTTTGTTGAACTATTTATGGTTCTTAATCCAAATTTTTAATATTTTTAATTAGGCTTAAGTTCATGAAATTTAATTTTTATTAGATTAATTTTATGAAGAAAGGAATTTTACAACATGAAAATCAATTAAAATTGTTATTGATAATCTTTCATTCTTGACGTGGCTCGGGCTCGAACCCTGGCCGGCAGGTTACCATGACATGTTCCGATCGCAACCACTCGATCTCCTCAGATGGATTTGCCGTCTTACACTCGCAGCCATCGACGACTGCTGACGTCACTAGTCAAACATCAATCCTTAAACCAAATTGTATTTTAACATTTGGTAGATCGAAATTTGCTTTCCTGAATGATTATCCATTTTAATTGATTTTACATGTTTTTTCCTTTACTTCTGTTTTTTCGTACTTTCGTCAAGAATTTTTCTTGAAGTCCAAGTACATTTTTTGTTTTTTCACTTTGTCTTTCTCTTTTCTGTTGACCTTTTTCAGCACAACTTGAAGGACAAATGTACACATTGAGCTCGTGCCTTAGCTTTAAGAATGATTAGTATTGTGATTATTTTGTTGAACTATTTATGGTTTTTAATCCAAATTTTTAATATTTTTAATTAGGCTTAAGTTCATGAACTTTAATTTTTATTAAATTATTTTTATGAAGAAAGGAATTTTACAACATGAAAATCAATTAAAATTGTTATTGATAATCTTTCATTCTTGACGTGGCTCGGGCTCGAACCCTGGCCGGCAGGTTACCATGACATGTTTCGATCGCAACCACTCGATCTTCTCAATACTAATTATTGTTTAAGCTAAGGCACGAGCTCTATGTGTACATTTGTCCTTCAAGTTGTGCTGAAAAAGGTCAACAGAAAAGAGAAAGACAAAGTGAAAAAACAAAAAAATGTACTTGGACTTCAAGAAAAATTCTTGACGAAAGTACGAAAAAACAGAAGTAAAGGAAAAAACATGTAAAATCAATTAAAATGGATAATCATTCAGGAAAGCAAATTTCGATCTACCAAATGTTAAAATACAATTTGGTTTAAGGATTGATGTTTGACTAGTGACGTCAGCAGTCGTCGATGGCTGCGAGTGTAAGACGGCAAATCCATCTGAGGAGATCGAGTGGTAGCGATCGAAACATGTCATGGTAACCTGCCGGCCAGGGTTCGAGCCCGAGCCACGTCAAGAATGAAAGATTATCAATAACAATTTTAATTGATTTTCAAATTCCTATAAATGTTAGCTTTGCATTATCATATATATTATTTCTAAAGCACTTTTTTTTGTCGGTTGCAAATATCTCCCATACCACCGCATCAAATTTAATGAATGATATCTCATTTTAAAGCTTATTTCTAACACTAATGACGAAAAATAATTAGAAATTGAAAAATTAATATTTTCATTGATAAAAATTACGGTGCGAAATAGTCGCACGGGTCATCTAGTTAAAATTTATTGCAGTTTTAGGCATATTAAAGCCTACTCCAGAAGTATGATTTTTATGGGGCTTATGAGACATAAATGTGGACTGATCTTCCCGAAATTTGACAGTGTAGTTTTAGTCTTATAAAACTCAAGCTGATTTCTACCACAATAGCATTATTTGTTATGGTTTCAGATGAACTAAAGTGTACTTCTACATGGAAAGTAGTTAATTTTCTAAAGTAATCAATTTCGTTTCTTTAATCAAGAAACACCAAAATGAATTCTTGATTTTAACTTATTTCGTTCGTATTAAGTAAACTTTATTTAAATAAAGAAATATTTTGCTCAAGCCACACATTTATTTATTTAGAAAAAGTGATTTTTGGCTTGCACGAGAACATGCAAAATGTGATTGGTTGAAGCCATATGTTCTGGTGATTTAGTAGATAATTATTTCCGTGTACATTACGCTTTATATGGAACCTTTGGTAAATTAAAAATTATCATAATAAACGAGTTCGTGCGAAATTTAGTAACAATTGGTGCATTCCGCTACCAATATATGTTAGGTTTTAATAAAGAATTATCAGTTTTTTAGCGAAGTTATTCCACATTTTACAGACTGCCGAGCCTGGATTAATTGACTTTAAATTACCCAATGGATTAAATTTATATATTGACTACATTTTCGCCGCGTTATTAAAATTTATGGTTCAAAATATTGGAAAAATGCGATAATTTTAATGCGTTCTTATATACTGTATGCATTCATTATAATTTTCCAAAAATTCAATAATAATTTGCAAAAAGAAAAAAACAATTATTTTACAAAATAAAATTTTTGACGTGTTTAACTGCATATTTCACCAATTATGTATGTATATTTAAATATCAATTTTTGTTTTTCATGTCAAAACAAAAAAAAATTATATGAAAATCTATATTTAAATAGGAATGGATATTTAAATACTGTTGGTGAAATTAGCCTTAACATTGATAGGTCCCATTTGGGCCACCCTGTACAACTTAAGCAAGCATTTCCTTTTATAAAAGCGAACGAACAACTTTTATTAATTGTATCTCCTTTTTGAATTTATGACAACACCAGATTTGTATGCAATGAAAATCTTTATAAGCCTTAAGGTATGCATCACATATTTTGCATGAACAAGTTCATTTCATAAATTGTCGATAGCATGCATATATACATACATACATATGTAAGAGATCGCATTCGTTCTTTGGCTTTTGTTTTTGCAAATGAAACCTAAACAAATTTTGGTTATGAAAATTTTAATTGCTTTCGTTTGTTTTCAATCACAATAACACAGCACTGTACCAATCACTTAAAGTAGGAAAGTATAAAAAAGCAACAATATTTACAACACGCTGTACGGCGGAAAAACGTTGTAAAGCTTCTATTAATTGATTTCAAGTTCACAAAAAGGTTTTTTGTTTTGTTAGTAAAATAGATTTTTCAAAATTTTTATTAACATTGGGCAACTACGCCATGTTCATTGTAACAATATATTGTTGTCGTACACAAATAATTGTTATTTTTATTTAATATCAGCAATATTATATTAAATGTAAACATATCAATGTTTATCGCAATTATAAATTTGAGTTTTATTGACTGAAGAATAATTATTTATCTAAGAACTAAATAATGATAATATTGAAAACATATTCACCCCTATCGTGAATAATTTTTCCCTCGTAATTATTCCCCTTTTCACATATTTGCGATCATGAAAATCTCCCATGAAATAATGTAATTCATATGAGAATAATAACGTGCAAAAATATTCAAGGGAAAAAATTCCCCTTATCGTGAAAAGTTTTTTCCCTCGTTATTTGTTCACATTTCCTTTAGATTTTCTCACTTTATTTTTGCTAAGGAACATAACATGTATGTAAGCAGTTCCTCCTATAAATCGAATATTAAGGACTAGATCCGTTAACAAGGCACAAACCGATATATTGGTCAACAAAATGGAAAACAACAGGTCGATTGTCTGCGGATTTGTAAAGCTTTCGAAAGACGTGGTGGCAGAATTTTGGAAAATATTTGCTACATAAGACTTAAAAAATTGCAAAAAACTAACGTTGTAATCAAACTATCCCTCCAATACCAGTGTTTAAAAGCACCCATCAACTAGATGCTTTTTATTTTTTCTTTTGCCACTGCCATTGAAATTTTTATTTTCCTTTTTTTGTTTGTGCAAAAAAGCAAATTCTTATTTTGTATATTTTTATTTATTATAATTGCTTTTTACCAGCTAGCGACAAGAAGTGCCAGCCTCCTAAAAATCTAAAAATCAAATTCTTCCCTGGCTGATAATAATACTCATTCAAGAAAAAAGCACTTATAAGTGCTAAAAGCAACTAAACTATGCGCTTTTAGGAAGTCTTTATGAACCGATGTACGTTTGAGTAGAAAACAAGTAAGAAAGTATAGTCGGTCAAGCCCGACCATGTGATACCCTACACCACAGTATTTAAAAACACATCATGCTTATGTGTCCATGTAAATATGGATTTATCTTTGTTTATAAACTTCATGAAAATCAGGTTGAAAGTTTGTGAGAGGCAGAAATTGCCCCCTGCCTCCCCTTGTGGTCCTATTTTTTAAAAACTGTATAGGTAATGTGTCCCTATAGATATGGATCTATCTATGTTTTAAATTTCATTAAAATCGGTTTGATAGTTTCTGAGAGGAAGAAATTTCCCCCTATCTTCCCTTGTGGTCATACGATTTGGCCCATTTTCAATAGGCTTGGTTCTTGTGCCAATAAGAACCTATGACCCAAATTTCATCAAATTATCTCCAAAATTGCGACCTGTACTTTGCGCACAAGGTTACATTGACAGCCAGCCAGCCAGCCTGCCAGCCAGCCGGACGGACATCGTTAGTTCGACTCAGAAAGTGGGTCTAGGACCAATATTTTAAGGCGTTACATACATCATCACAAATGCATAATACCCTCTCCACTATTGTGGTGTGGATATAATGATCTGGGGTCTAATCACCGCATGCGATATCGAGCAAAATTAATCGAAATTATTTATTTTGGATCATGAAACTCCATATCGAATGAAATGTATTGAATTTGAAATAAAAGCATTCGATATCGAGTAACTCGACATTACATTTTCGATACGATAGTATCGAATGCGGTGATTAGACCCCAGCATTGCACAGTGGTTTCCCCCATAGGCCAAAAATCAAAAAAGTTATTGTTTTTTTAAGCTTTATTGTATAAAATTTATTGATAACACTGTAAATTTAATGAATGTAACAAATTTTGTTGTTTTTTGGCGAGACTTATTGTTTTATTGTGTCCGTTGAAAGTGGAGGTATGTTTATATTGCATTTATTGTGGTTGCATAGTCATAAAAGAAAATTTAAGTTTATCCAAAAAGTAATTCGCGATATTGTGGCAGAAGTTTCCAAAAACCCTACAAACATTAAATTTTAACTTATTTTCTACCAAATTAAATAACAAAAGCTGCAAAAATATGAGCCCATAAAAAAATCGCTGAAGAATACTTTTTTGACCTTTTTAAAACACACGTTTTTCAAAAACTTCTTTTTCACGTAGACTTTTAGTGATATGGCCCTCATCTGCCCACAACGCCTTATGCATCAAATTGTAGGTTTTCTATCCCTCTTTAAATTAAAAAATATTGTGGCCGCGGGTTTTTGCATAGTTTCGCATATAGGTGTGATTAACATAGTCATCCGACGAAAAATAGTGAATCGCATTTTGTTTTGTACTATTTCATTTCAAGAATATGAGTAAAGAGAAATTAACTTTTTTAATTGTTGTTATTTTAAACTTAATATTGCAATTTTAAGGTATTTGACTTTCAGTTTAAGTGAAGCTTACTCATTGTATTTGAAAAGTGTCAAAACAAAGGTCAAATTTTAATTCTTATAATTAATTGTTTTCGCGATAGTGATAAAAGTTTCAAAAATATCAATATGGAAATTAAAATATAAGGTTTTTTTCTGTTTTTTCTTCTTAAATGTAGTATTATTTCAATACGATCTAGTATTATTCCAATAAAACAGGTCCTAGAATTAAATTCAAGAGCCAAATTTCAGAAAGTCCCAAAAAAATGTATCACACCACCGGTGAAGAATGTACTGTAATTTAATACTTTTTCTACCTTTTTGTTCTTCATAAACCAGTTACATGATTGGTTCTCCTTTCACTGGTCATGAGTTCTTTCTTTTTGTACCTGTTCTATTTTCACAACTCCCAGGATCAGTCTGTGAAACCCATTGACACTAATTTCCCGCAGGGAAGTTATTTAAGTCCCTATTTGTAAGCGAACGTGGTAATGACTTATTTAACTCCCTATTTGTAAGCGAGGGTGGTAAGTACTTGCCTCCAATGACATCACCGTGTTAAAATAATGAGTTAAAATGCCAATGTATAAGTAGTGAAGAGTCGTTACCCAGCAAAAACTTACATTGCAAAGTAATGAGTTAAAAAGCTAATATAACGACTCTTCACTACTTATACATTGGCATTTTAACTCATTATTTTAACACGGTGATGTCATTGGAGGCAAGTACTTACCACCCTCGCTTACAAACCCAGCAAAAACTTGGTAATGACATGCCATTACTGAACAACTTTTCAATGACTACTACATACCATCTTCATTACATAAAAGTAGTTTGGTAATGTCTTATTTAACTCCCTATTTGTAAGCGAGGGTGGTAAGTAGTTGCCTACAATAATTTAATCTCATATTTACGCTCTTAATTGAGTAAAACAATGTTTTTTTATACAAAAACTACACTGCCCCGGTAGACTAGCTGGTAGTGAGCTAGTCTATGAGCACCGAGGTTGCGCGATCGAATCCTACCAGAGACAAAATAAAAAATAAAACAAAGTAAAATAAAATAAGAAAAAATAGAAAAAAAAATAAAGTAAAATAAAATAAGAAAAAATAGAAAAAAAAAATAATAAAAAAAAAGTAACTAAAAAAAATTTTTTTAAAGTCATTCAATGTTAGTTGTAATTTTGGTGACATCGGAGTAATAACTTTTTGACTCCCTATTTGTAAGCGAGGGAGGTAAGTACTTGCCTCCAATGACATCACCGTGTTAAAATAATGAGTTAAAATGCCAATGTATAAGTAGTGAAGAGTCGTTATATTAGCTTTTTAACTCATTACTTTGCAATGTAAGTTTTTGCTGGGAATAGGGAGTTAAATAAGTCATTACCACATTCGCTTACAAATAGGGACTTAAATAAGTTATTACTCCGATGTCACCAAAATTACAACTAACATGTCATGACTTTAAAAAATTTTTTTTTTTTATTATTTTTTTTAAATTATTTTTTTTTCTATTTTTTCTTATTTTATTTTATTTTACTTTATGTTTTTTTTTTCTATTTTTTCTTATTTTATTTTACTTTGTTTTATTTTTTATTTTTTTTTCTGTCTCTGGCGGGATTCGATCGCGCAACCTCGGTGCTGATAGACTAGCTCACTACCAGCTAGTCTACCGGGGCAGTGTAGTTTTTGTATAAAAAAAAACGATGTTTTTTACTCAATTAAGAGCGTAAATATGAGATTAAATTATTGGAGGCAACTACTTACCACCCTCGCTTACAAATGGGGAGTTAAATAAGTCATTACCACATTCGCTTACAAATAGGGACTTAAATAACTTATTACTCCATGTCACCAAAATTACAACTAACATGTCATGACTTTAAAATTTCAGTACAGCATAATCTTTCATATTCAAATTTATTACAAATTGTTTTTAATTTATAATAAAAAAAAATATATTTTAAATCAATTTGTATTAGATTTGAAAAAACTTCAACCGTAGATGCATTTTATTACGAATGAATTATAAATTTCGTTAATCAACTCATACACAAGTACTTAGGTATCAGATTATATGTCAGCCATTACCAAACTACTTCTATGTAATGCAGATGGTATGAAGTAGTCATAGAGAAAAGTAAGTTGTTCAGTAATGGCAAGTCGTTACCAAGTTTTTGCTGGGTATTTTAGCTTTTTAACTCATTACTTTGCAATGTAAGTTTTTTCTGGGAAGTCAAGTAGTTTTAAATTTGCTTAATATTACTATTATTTCACTTTATTACCTTATATTACTTAATAATAAATTATACATGCATTATTTAACTTTGTTTAACTTTTTAGTTTAGTTTTTTTCAGTGTATTTTTCGAAAGAATTAAAATGAAATAAAATTTTACAAAACTTGTTTAAAACAACCAAATTTTCATATTAAAATACTTTATTTCAAACATTTTTAAAACAAATCTATAAGCCAATTAACCCTTAAAAGATCAAATGGTTACTGTGGCTACAGTTGTTAATATTTTTTCCTAAAAATTTGCCAACTTTAAGTTCTTCGGGCATGAAATGAGCTGAATTTTGAAGACCCTAGCTTTTTTAGTTTTAGAGATATTGATTTTTGAACGCTTTTCCATATAAGGGAAACCACTGTGCATTGGTTATACATTTACACGTACATATTTGCACAAAAGCGATACATGTGTCAATACCGTAATAAGTATTTACCGTAATAAGTATTTAATTATCTATGTATGCGCATACTTAAACTTTGTAAACAAATTGTTTTTGGTTTTCATATAAAATGTAACAATTCTTGTTGTGTTTGTTCTGTATGAAAATTATCACTTGTCGTCGTCGAGTGTCTCTTCGCAATGATGTGCCTTTTAGCAACCTTTTGTGCTGCTTTTATCTCCTGTTTTACAGCTTTAAGCATACATTGGTTTTTGATTTGGCGGCTGTTTGTTTCACTCTTTTTCCTACATATTTTTTCCTACAACATAAAAGTGATTGCCGTTGCTTTTGAGTTCCTTTAAATAAAAAATTTTTGCTATTGTTAAAAAAGAAAAAGTTGGAAAAAGCCAGTACGCATTAAAAAGTCACTTTTCAAAAGCCGTGTGTTTATTTTGCTGCTGGTTTTAAAAAGTGTGGGCTTTTTTTAGCAGGGGAATTCGTCGGCTTTTTAATTTAGATTTTTGTTTTTTAATTAGGAAAAAGGCAAAATTGGACTGCTTTTGCTAATATGGCGATAGCATTTTAAACCCTGTGCAATACCAAATATTTTGCTATATTATTTTTGAACAAAAATTTCATTCATTTTGAATTTTTTTAATCTTTCTTCTTTTTTACATTCACGATTGCTTTTTCCCCTTCAAGCGGAATGAAAATTTCATGGGAACAAAAATTGCACTTGCTATTCATGACAGGGTTGATTATATTACTCACAACCATATCATTTAATAGCTATTTAATAGCTATAACATGATAACTTTCTATACATTTATCATGATATGTTTAAGATGCAATCAAAATAAATTTACTGTAATGATATTTTGCTAGCGCCATTTGTAAAATAATTTTCCATCAGTTGTGTCGTTTGGTTCATTAAAAAAAAAAATTTAAATTAAAGTACCACAAAATTAAAAATCGATGCAAAAAATTGTTGTGACAGCACCACTGATTACTTCTAAATTTGTTATGATTAACAGGACAATAATATGATTATGATGTTATATTACGAATATGTTTGGTCATAATATGATTCAATAATAATCGTAATATGGTGACTACAAACATAAATCTTATCATATGTTGCTCTTAGAATATGTTTATCACCACCATGTATTTTCTTTGCGTGTGGACCAGGGTTTCTAATTTCCCAGACTTTTTCTATTCCCGGGAAACAAAAAAAAATCTTATTCCCGGGAATCCCGGGATTCTTTGAATAAAACAATGATGTCATTTAATGATTTCAAGACAAAAGTTTTTACTTTTTTAAAAGAATATACACATATTCAACACTCCAAAAAAAAAGCTTTATTAATTCCACAAAATACCAAAACAAAACCAAATAAATTTTTACATTCATATGTACATTAGGGGTGGATTAGTGTTATATGAAAATCCTTAGCAGCAAGATTTCAATACGTTAGAACCCCCAATTTTGTGAAGTTTGTAAAAAAACGCATGAGCCAAAAAATTAAGGGGGTAGGATGGGAGTAAATGGCTTCTCATCGGGGTCAAAGATAGGGGAAAACGATACAAAAGCCAAAAAAGCTTCACAACTGTCCCTGAGTCGCTTCTAGAGGTGTAAAATGTAAGACTGACTCCCACTAATAATCCCCCCCCTAATTTCTTTTTAACAAACAAACCCCCTTGTTTTTTTATAAAATTAAACGCCACCGCCCTAACTAGCCCCAGAGTGGCCCTAGAGGAGTCAAATATATGACGGACCTCCAATATTTTTGCTACCCGAGCATTTTTTCAGAACATACCTACTCTCCATCTTTAATCATTAGGGTTTTCCCCATACAAAAATTTCGAAAACTCAAAAACGCTTTTGCTTATTAAAAAAACTAAAAAGCCCGAAATTTCGCAATAAAATTTCCTTTAAGAGATTCTATTTCTAATCTTTGTTGATATGTATATTGCCTGCTACCGAAAACGTGCTCTCGCTTTCTACAGACGTTGGTTTTATAGTAAGAACCGCATCATACAACGATTATAAATTTGTTACCCGTGACTTAATAGACGTCAAATTCTTTTTTAAAGATATTTTCAGGCTTTTGTATTTTCTTTACATTTATTTTTTTATAAATTATAAATAACTTATCATCTGGTGTTGGTGATGGTGTATCGTGTACATTTTCTACTTCAAGAAGCTATTTAGACATTTCATCAGCAATTAAAAAGACCGTTGATTTAGAAAAATAGTTCGATTTGTAGGTAGTTTTTAGTTATTTTAGTAAAGAAAATATTGTTAATGCTCGTTTTCGATTTTAACGATGCAACATATTAAAATTTCACAAAATTCAATTTGAAATTCCCGAAAATTTCCCGAGATTAATTAAAAAAAAAAATGTTTCGGGATTCCCGGGAATTCTCTCCCGCGTAGAAACTCTAGTAAATTCGAGAAAACTATTATAGAAGGCAAGACAAACTTTCCACCTGTAGTGGACAAAAAACATTAAAGTCTGTGGAGACGTTCGCATACTTCAGCAAGCACCATCTGTGTGTGCTCTTTCGGCTTAATATTCTTATCTGACGAGTCTTTTTTAATAGATTCGGGCAATTCTTAACGAAAACCTTTCATTTGCTTTGGGGTTGATGCATTGTTTCCGCCACTGAATAAAAATGTTACACGGCTGTTTGGCTTAAATTAATTAAAATCATATGAAATTATACAAACAAATTAATTCGAGAAATTCGTGTATCCTTTGTAAACACTAATGGTGGCTTGCACTAGGGGTGTCACGAATACCGATATATCGGCGATGCTTCAGATTTTCCGATATATCGGTATCGGCGATATTTTGCTGTCGATACGACGATGCCTTTAATATTTTTCTTGAGTATTTTTAAAGAAAAAATTTTATTTAACACATTAAAAGCAGAGCATGAAATTAAAACAGAATAATGAAATGGTTTAATATAATCAGTGAATCAACGGAAATTGAGAATAGTTCAGAGTCACAAAATTAAGCGACTGACTTAGCATTCGCTTTAATTAAAGACTTGGAACCTTAGAAAATTATGAAACCCATTGCAAATCTACAGTCGCGAATAACGTTGTAAAAGTCATTTTTTTAACAAAAATGGGTTTTTTCAGATAACCGTTTACATTACTCTCTTACACTGTTTAAACATCAAAGCACCGAAAGTTATGCACCTTAACGCCTTCAAAATGGCATACAAAGAGTCAGCCAGTGGAAGAACGTTGCAGGTTACTAGCAAAATAATAAAAACTTAATCGTTTTGCTACGTGGAATAAAAAAAAAAGTTTAAATATAAATAATTCTGTCTGTTAGGTTAGGTTAGGTTAAATGGGTAGCCGTTACGAAGACGACTCACTTGGGTCCTTATAGCGGTCCCTTTGTGATACCCCTAGCCAGTGACAAGGGTCAGCCAGTATCCACCAGACTATTCCCCAAAGGTCACCGCAGTCTCGAACCACCCCGATTCCCTGCAGAACAGGGAGATCGATTTCAGTCCCGCATTGGACAAATCGTCCAGACATGGCAATTCCGGTCTCCCAAAATGCCTCACCCTAACGCCCGCCAGACCGGGGCATTGGCAGAGGAAGTGAAACACCGTCTCCTCCTCCTCCTCATCATGACAACTCCTGCAGTAGTCATTATACGCAAGACCCATCCTCCTAGCATGAGTCCCTATCACCCAGTGACCCGTGATAACCGATATCACTGTCCTTATCCGGTCCCTGCCGAGACCGAGTAGTACGCGCGTTCTCGCCGCGTCATAGCCAGGCCATAGAGTCCTGGCCATCAAACAGGTATGCTCGCCCTGCCATCTCCCCTGAGCCCTTCTGTACGACTCCCGTCTGATGAGAGTCCTGCAGCGGGCAATTGAAGTCTGTTAAAATTGTTTTTTTTTTTTTTTTGCTCTCCTGAAAAATTATTATTTTGTTACTTAAAACGTTATACGCGGATGTGCTTGAATTCTTGAACCTCAGTAAAATGCGCGAATATTTCAAAAACAATTGTTCACGTCTGAACCGAAGTCAGTGGATATCCCAGCCCTGGTTTCTATTTTGAATGAGGATGTGTCCTAAGACAAATTGTCGACGTGAGGCGCCACTATCATCATGTTTTATATTAAATTTTTTTTTTTTAATTTGTTTGGAATTTTTTTTTAATTTTGTTATTTTTCGAACTTTAAATTTCTTCAGTCGAATCCTTGTTTAAAAGCCATATTGGACGGCTGCTTTTTTTGTACTCGGGTTTTAACTTATTTTTTAACTAAATAATTACTGTGCATAAAAATATACTGGTAATAAAAATTAATATTTATTTATTTTATAACGTTTTGGAAAATAACCAAAGCGTTAACTGTTAGAAGTGCTTTTCTTTCGTTTAAATATCTGTGGCTTTTTCGAGTTCTCTTTCCAGCCTTTATAATATCAACAAGTTGTTTGGATACTTGGCTGATATTTTAGCGCTGAATTCCGAACCCACCCTATACACTCCATAAACCAAGAAACGCAATCGGCATTCTCTAGAGCAATTTGAGCAAGGTGTTTGGATCCTTGGTAGGTATTCTGGAGCTTTAGGCCAAATCCGCCCCTAAATACAGTCCATACTCCACAAAACGGTACGGCGTTTCGCCCGAACCACTGTAGGACGTAATCGACGTTTTTAACAATCGTTTTTAGTCGTATCGAAAAAATGTCTTATTGAGCTACTTAACATGTCTCTGCATTCCGAAAGTCTTGACAACACGGTCACCGCTACAGAAGAACTGGAAAAAATTAAAAGAGAATCCGAGGAAGATGATCCTCCTTCCATCCTATGCTGTAATTGAGCTTAAGAAGAATTGGAAAGATAGCTTAGATCTTCTTATGTTTCTAGATCCACTTGTTTACTGGTGCAATGACGTGTTAAACTTAAACTTGAGGAAAATGGCGCAGAAGTTCATAAGTTCTCAAATAAGTTCTGCCGCATCTGAGAAACTATTTTCGACTCCAGGTTTAGTTCAAACGGTTTTGTGAAATTGTAAAAGTTATGTTATGGTATGTTTTCAAAGCAAAAATTATACTAATGTCACTTTTAAATAATAATAATTTATTTCTTACGCTGTTTTGTAAAAAAGGTTTTATTTTTTATTTATTTAATTCTTTGTTTTTTAAATCTTATTAAATTCTAAACATTAATAATCTCTTATACTCTTAATTTGTATAATAAAACCAATTACTCCACTTTAGTTTTGTTAATTTTAACTTGAATTCAAATTCAATATGCGTATTGGTATCGATATCGGCAATATTTTATTTCGAGTATCGGTTCCTAGTTTGTACGTCTTTTTATCGCATATACCGTAAAAATATGTATGTAAAAAACGATTTACCAATATTTTTCTTTTTAAAGGTGTCGTCTAATTTTCTAAAAGTAAAATTAATAAGGCTTATATAGGGTTAATTTCAGTTATCGATAAGACTACATAAAATGGAATAGTTTAAAAATTTTCCAGCAAGAATCAAAATTAGTAGAGTTTTAAATAATTAATAAATAATAATGGCAGTACTGCGAATTATGTACAATAAGTCATTAGAAATTAAAATTTAACTGGTGATTGGCGAGTTTATTTGTACGTCTCCGAAAAAGCGCTTAAGAAACGATACTTACACATATGCAATGATTGATGTATTTATAATTTGTTCGTCTTCACAGTCCTTTAAATTTTTCCAATACTAATTTTTACTTTTGAAAATAATCAAACTGACTTTTTAACGAAATTATTTTTAAGTAGTTTTAGACACTTACAAAATCATAAAACCCAATAGAAATGTTGTCCAATTGTTAATTTAATGGGCGATTTTATTTGGGATATAATTCGTGCACCCATTTTAAAGACGTAAAGCAATAATTTTTTTTTTTTTATTTGGAAAATAACATATTTTTTTTAATTAAACCACGAAAATTTATTTAAAATCCCGATTTCAAGTAAACCAGGGTTTAAAAAACTGCATTCGAAACCAAAAACTACCGTACAAAAACCGAAAAATTTTCGTACAACTTTTCGCTTTTTGAGTTGGTTTGACAGCGACTGTTTCCATTTAAAAGCAACGGTTTTTTATTTTTTTTTTTTTTGTTGGCTAATGACAAATACAGAAGTGGAAGAAATGGCAGTTTTTCACTTTAACCGCAGTTTTTTAAACGCTGAGGTTAAGCTCTCTATCAGTGACGCCAACTTAGTGCTTTTGGCACTATTTATGGTGCTTTTTGATGCCTCAAAATGCCAAAATTGTATCCATAGTGCCAAACTAAAAAAAGCACTAAGTTTGTGCTTTTTCAATTTTTCATTAGTGCCTTTAGTGCTTTTTACAATTTTTATTTTTCTTCTACCATTTTTAAAACTACGATTATATAGAGGATGATTTAGTTAAACTACTTTGCTGTTTGGGGTACAATTTTGAGTAGGCTTGTAAAGATTTTAAGATTTAAAATAATAAAAAAGTGATAAAAGAAAGTTACATTCGTTTTATCAAAAACTTTATTTACGAGGTTAGAGCTAGGCTTCCTAGCAATTTGGAAATTTTACGAAACGTTGCACTTTTTAGCGTTGACAACATATTTAGTAATCGTTATAAAAACGATGTATTTCGGTTAACATTTTTTTAAATATGTAGACAGTTTCCAAAATAGAATATAGATTGGAAAATATTAGGAGTTGTTAAAAAACATGCAGTCGGAAACCGTACAAAAAAACTTTAAAAACAAAAAAAAAAAAGAGCCGCAGCTTGGTATATGCAAAGTTTTAAATAAATTCAAAACAGCTGACAGAAAATACTTTTATAACGAGCGTTGTGCAACCTGTCATTTTTCATACGCTTTAGTTTTCCACGTGTTGTGCACTTCTACCTCTAGTGCTATTCAAAAAAGGTTTGACTAAGTATCAGAATACAAACATACATGCTTTTTTCTATTTTACACCTTATGTGTGTTCTTTATTCAGAAGCGAACATATGTTAAAATAATTGGATAATATCATAAGCCAGTTGTTTTATTAAACTTTGCACGATTTGAATTTAGATTTATTTAAACGATAAAATATAAGGATGTTTATTAAAATATATGCTGTCATTAAGTTTTATAAACAATGGTCGAACATTGCAAATTTTCGGTAATTGCAACAGGCCAGATTTTTTCGAGTTACGAAAATCGAGCTCGCACTGTATTACTTTAAAACTGTTTTATGGCCAATTTAAACTCCAAATGATTTGGATGATATTATTTTTATTGAAGATAATAATAATACATTTAAAAATGTTTATATGCAAATGTAAATATATTTTTTATTTAATCTTAAATGAAAATGGTCCCCATCAACGCCGTCGCCTTTTTTTAAATTTTGGAGGTATATAATATTCGGCACAGCCGAATGCAACTTGTTTTTTGTTTAATTAAATTGTAAAAATGGCTTAGTGCCTTTTTACGCTTTTTTTTTGCTCAAAATAGTGCTTTTTAGTGCTTTTTTGAAATTTTAAAATGCTTTTTGCTCTAAAAAAGTTGGCATCACTGCTCTCTATAGCGGTTTTAGCTTTAACATTTGCATTGCTCTTGGTAAGTATAATTAATATTCATTGCTCATACGTTCACACTTTATGAATAATAACAGCCCCAAAATATGCTATGCAATATATTCTTCTTTTGTTTCTTCACAATCACGGGTACGTATGTGCAATATTGGCAAACAAAAACTGCTCATACGTAAAATTTATCCGAATTGAAAAATTTTTAAAGATTTTTCACAAAAAACATATACAGTGAACTCGCGAAAACGTGAACACTCAAAAGGGTGAACGTCTCAGAAACGTGAACAAATTTATTTTTACACAGGCTATTCTAAAACGTTAACAAAATCTGGAAGCTCTAAAACGTGAACACATTTTTGTTTACTTTTTAAAACGTTTTTTGAATTGGAAACCCCCGAATTGAGTTCACTTATTGGTTGATGTTACAGCGTTCTTTTTTCTTAATTGCATGTATACGCTGACATGTTAGCTGTTTTTTAACGTCGCTACGATATTCGTTATTCGTGAAAGTGAAAAATGTCATTAAAAGCCCCAAAAGTGTTATCTTTGAAAAATAAAGTAAATATTCTTGAATTATTGCAAAAGGTTATAGTGTCAGTGGCTTGGTTAGAAAATATGGTGTTGCTAAATCAACAGTTTGTTCTACTAAGAGGCAAAAATAGGAAATAGAAGCTCTTATAAGGCTTTAATATGGGCTGAAAATGAGATGGCCTACCAAATCGAAATCAGTGAGTTAAGAAAACTTAAAGAAAAAGCTTTGTTAAAGAGGATCAAACAAAAAACTTCTAAAAAAGAGATGACCGTTATTTCTTGTGTATTGTTTTCCCCTTATAAACATTCTTCAAGCAAAAAAATATTTATTCGTTTTTGTTACTTTTATGTGTATTTTTTAATGATATTCATAAGAAATATATTTTTTTATGTATCAACTGAATAATTGCACATACAAATCGTTGGTCTCATGTAGAAAGGCCTTAACTCACATAAATGCAACTTTCCAGGAGAAGGCAAAAACATAATATGTATGTATGTATCATAATGTAAAATGGCTTGTTCAACTGCTTATTAAACTGATATTTTTGATGCTATTGTATTAAATTTTTGTGACGAAGTGTATTTGTGGAAAATATATTGGAATCACTAAAAAACTCAATTTCGAAAAAAATCCGACGGCCGACGATATTTTTTTTGTTATTAAAAATGAATAAAGTATTCGTTTAAAATACATACTTGTTTATCTATTTATTTTTAAATAGGGGTACTATTTTTTTAAAATTTTGGCATTCGATAACGTGAACAAACTCGAAAACGTGAAACGCCATGGTATAAATTAGTTCACGTTATCGCGAGTTCACTGTACATATTTTATTTTTTACGGGGATTGCGACATTAAATGCCTGTTCAACGATTTCGAACGTTAACGTTCGTATAGAATTTTATATGGAAATATGTATGTATTTTTAAAACTGAGTGTTTTTCATAGACATTTTCATTGCGAACGTTCACGTTCGAAATCGTTGAACAGGCATTTAATATCGCAATCCCCGTAAAACTGCACCTTTCTGGGATATTTTTTTTAATTTATTGCAAGCTAAGATCATTTTCTATAAACAAAAAAAAAAATTACAAATATCACATGTTTCTAAATAAAATATTTGTTTTTTGTGAAAAATGTTTTAAAATTGGCAGCCCAGGGATTTCATATGTACATATGTATATGTATGAACCAAAACAAAATCCGAAATTTACAAAAAAAGCATATTAGGAACAAAAACCTAAATGTAAAATTCATAAAAAAAATATATAAAAACCACAAATTAACCCTTCGTCTTACTCATGAGTCTGGCCAGACCTTTGTCAATGTATTTTAAATGAAAAAACAATTTCATTTGTTTTTATTTTATTCTCTTTTGTGCTTTTTGTTTTTTTAATTTTTAAGAAAGAGATGTTACAAAAATACGGCTGTTTACTATCGTTAAAAAAAAGTTGCAGAATCACAATATCGTTACTGCAAGCGAATATATATGTCGACAAATGTAACGATTATCGGTTCGTTAAAATTTAGTGAATCGCACCACAGTTATGCCAACTTAGCTGTTATGGTACTCGATTTAGCTCTTTTTAATAACTCCCAGCTCATAATTTTTCCGGTTAGCCCTATTTTAAAAAAAAGAGCTAACACAGGCTATTTTCAAACGTGATATTAGAACGTTTGACACTTTTAACATATATCAGTTAATACTTCCGTTTTTACCCTCTTGTTTCGTCTTTGGTTCAATTTTATATGTGTACACATTTTTTGCTTCGATCAATAAAAATGATGGAAATGCTTGGGAATCAAATCCTGTGTTTAAAACATGGATTAAACAAACAAAATATCCGTCAAAAGCTTTATGCAAATATTACAATTCAATAATAAAATCTAAAAATTTTCATTTAGTACACCATTCGGACACTGAAAAATATAAACACGTATGGCGCCATCTAACGATGTTGTTAACCAGATATGTATATAATTTTCGACAGATGTTCCGACAAAAACGTTAATTGCACCGTAAATCTTATATACACCATTTTTAGCAACGAATAACCTCTGCGAAGCATGCATGTTTGTAAAAATAAATTCAATTGAAATACATAAAAAGTCAACATTTTATATAAAAACAAACATATGACCTGAAGAGGAATTTAACACTTTTTGAAAGTGACTGTTCATATTTTTAATTCTTTTTATTGAAATGACACATATTGTAATGTTGATATTTGTAAACAATTTTTAAGTAGTAATTTTATTAAACACTAGCATTTAACCCGCAACTTCGTTAGCGTCTCCTTTTTCTTCGTGGAGATATTTTTATGCCAAAGTTTATTTTTCTAGGTTTAAACTTGCTTAAATTCTAGCATTTAACTCACTACTTTGTAGTCGGGCCTTTCCTTTGATGAACATATGTATATGCCAAAGTATATGTATCTAGGTGTTAGCGAAAAAATTCCAAAATTTTTTTTTCTCATAGGTTGATATTCACACAGAACTTTGTACCTATAATATTGTGTTTCTAAGTTCAATATTATAGAAATTTCAAAAAGTACCACACGTAGGACACAAAAGCATAGAAAGAAAGTTATTTTCCGGTATTATCCTTTTTGATACTTTTTCTCCCCATTCATGTATCAAAAATTTCAGTGTTGTTATGGGATCCAATAATTTATTACATTTGTGTCATAAAATGAAGAAAATGTTTTGATTTAAAAGATAGATGGAATGACAAAAAGGTTCCAAAATATGTACAGGTCGTACGCGTTTACTCCCCAAAAGGACCAAATTTCAAAAAAGTACCAGGCACCTGTCCCCTTATTTTTTTTAATGAACAACAATTAGTGTTAAATTTGTTGGATCTCTTTAATTTTTGAGGTTAGCGGGATCGATTTGGCGAGAGGCAAACCTCTGGTCCAAAAGTCAGCTTTTTAGCTTCAGGAGTTTAGGATGTGCGATGATGAATCAGTCAGTTACTTTACAAATTTATATAGAGATGGAGAAAAATGTTGTGAAAAAAGTAACAAAATTAGGAACGATTTTCACACTTTAAACGTTTGAATTTCAAAAAAGGTCCAAATCTGTTTTGTATTTTTTAGATAAGCTGAAAATGTGATACAATATTTATTTACCCTTTTACATCCCAAAAAGGCCGTACTTCAAAAAAGTACCAGACACCTGTCCGTTTATTTTTTAATGAACAATAATTAGTATTAAATTTTTTGTATCTCTTTTTGTTTAGGAGATACAAGGTTAGCGAATTTTTGATGTTTTTTAGACTTACTACCTAAAACGACCAAATTTCGTAAAAGTACCAGACACCAATTTGCTTTTTTATTTAATGCACAAAAATAAATATTAACTTAAAAAAAGTACCAGTTTATTTAAAAAAAATAAAAGTTAGAGAACGAAAAAGTAGCAAAAAATCCCTTTTACAGATTCTCATTCACTCAGGAACTTGCATGTTTAATTTTATGTTGCTAGATCCAATAAATACGGAAATATAGAAGGTACCAGTTAAAGAACAAATAGTACCAAAAAGCCCTCTTACACTCAGGACCTTGTATGTTTAATTTTATGTTTCTAGGTCCAATACAAACGGAAATTCAAAAAGTAACAGTTAAAGAACAAATAAGTACCAAAAACTTCACTCTTATAGATTCTTATCCACTTAGGGCATTGTATATTCAATTTTATGTTTCTCAGTCCAATAATAACGGATATTCAAAAAGTACCAGTTTAATAACTAAGAATTACCAATAAGCGCTTTTAGAGATTCTCATTCACTCAGGACCATGCAGGTTTAATTTTATGTTCATTAGACCAACATTAGCGAAAATTTAAAAAAAGTACCATTTAAAAAACGAAAAAGTACCAAAAACATCTCTCTTACAGATTGTCATTCACTCAAGAGTTTCCATGTTTAATTTTATGTTTCTAGGCCCAATACTAACGGAAATTCAAAAAGTACCAGCTAACGAATAAAAAAGTACCAGTAAGATCCCACTAAAAGATTCTCATTTACACAGGATCGTGCATGTTTAATTTTATGTTTCTAGGTCCAATACCAACTGAAATTCAAAAAGTACCAATCAAAGAATAAAAAAGTACCAAAAAGTTCATTCTTATAGATTCTCATCCATCCAGGACATTGCATATTGAATTTTATGTTTCTAGGTCCAATACTAAAGGAAATTCAAAAAGTACCAGTTAAAGAACAAAAAAGTACCAAAAAGTTCCGTCATAGATTGTTATCCACTCACGATATTGCATGTTGAATCTTATGTTTTTAGGTCCAACATAACGATAATTTAAAAAATACCAAAAAGTTAAGTAAAATATCAAATTTCCTGTATTCCCCCTTTTTGGTACTATTTTTCACCCCATTAAAGTATAAAAAATTTCAGTATTATAGTGGCAGCCCATAATTTAGTACGAATATTTCAAAAAATGGAGAAAAATGTTTTTTAAAAAAAGTACCAAAAATAATTACGATTTTTACTTCTTAAATGTTCGAATTTCGAAAAAGTACCAAATTTATATTCGTATTTTTTTGATAAGTTTCGAATGCGGTATTAACTTTGTTTCTATGTTTATTGGTTCAAAAGATAGATGGGGTGTCAAAAAAGTACTAAAATTCAGATTTTACACGTTTACTCCCAAATAGGGCCGAATTTCAAAAAAGTACCTGTCCGCTTATTTTTCTAAAGAACTACGATAGGTATTAAATTTTTTTTGTATCTCTTTTAGTTTTGGAGATATAAGGTTACCGAATTTTCCCGTTTTTACCCTTTTTTACCCCCTAAACATTCGAATTTCCAAAAATCCCGTCTTAGTGGATCGATTTGGGGAGTGACCAATCTCTGGTCCAAATTTCAAGTGTCTAGCTTCAGGCGTTTAGGCTGTGCGATGATGAATCAGTGAGTCAGTGAGTCAGTCAGTAACGTTACAATTTTATATATATAGATTAATATATACACGGAGTGCCCATGAATGTTTTAGTAATGAAAACAACTGTCTTTCGTCGTTTTGCGAAAAAAAACCTCACGCAGGGAAGCAAATTTCTAAAACCTTCCAAGAAATTTTGAAAGCGATTCAAAGGCAAAACTTTGGATGCATTGCTTGCGGAAGTTTGTTTGTGGAGTTCTAAATTATGCAGTTTGAAATTTGTGGACACACTGAACAAAACATGACCTTGAATATTACGTCTATCTCGGATGATGATGCAGACTCAGAACATGAATATGAACAACCTACGAAGAAAATAAGGTCATCAGAACCACAAGCGTCAACTTCAACGAGGATGGATAGTGACAATAATTGAAAATGTTCTAAATTTTGTTTCCATGCATTGATAAGATATAAAAATCGCATATTTTCAGTGTAAGAATAGCTGTAATATGAATCGGAATGTTTATTTTCATGCAAAACAAAGAATTAATAAAAAAGTCATCACTGTTTTTTCCAAAGAATTTTGTGGATATCTCTAGCAAATTTTTGAAATTCATACCTTTATTTAACTGTGAATAAAAGCGAAACGCGTTTATCGATTTACATGATTTATGCCTCATTTTGTTCATAGGTTATGCGACTTTACGTGAAAGTAATAGGACTTGACACTTTTTTACCGTTTTGTATTTTTTATGAATTAAAAATAAAAAATTTCAATTTGTGGGCAAAAAATATTGTTTTTCTTCATACATTTATTTATATCGAGATATATAACAAACAAAAGAGCCTAAAACGTGATATACGATACTTTCTAACTTCAAATTAATTTTTAAGTTATTATTTGATGTACCATGACCAAACTAATGATGCAGAAGTTCTTCTTTTTGGGTCTACTTTCATAACCAATTATCAGAATTGAGTCCCGAATCAATCACCTGAAAAATGTTGTACTTTGTTATTGTTATATCGATAAAATTTAAAGAAAAAGCCAATTTTGTAAAAAAAAGTCAGCCACGGAGTATGAGTACATGAAATAACCACTTAATTGGTTAATCGGTATGCTTAAAACGCCTTGTGAAACTGTAGTGTACCTTCTAAGCGTCCATTGCTTACCCATTAACCAACCTGAAAGGTATACATGCCACCCGAATTACTGTAGGGTAAATGCCATACACAAAAGATCAAATAACGCATTTACCCAATGACTCAAAGTGTTCGAACACATGAGTCAATACAATGGTAAAGCAGATCAATCAGAATGTGAGTGACATTCTGATTGGTCATAGCAGTATACATAGGGAAAAACCATGATAATTCCATGGTACTGAGAGAGAGGTATAGATTTTAAGAATTATTGCTATAAGTTAGAATAAGTAGGCAATAGGATAGAATTAGTATAAAAAAGGGCAGTAGCCCACAAATAAAACCGACTTTAATACTGAAAACATAAAGTGGCACTTGTTCCCTAGTTAAATTATTTTAGTCTCCAATTTGGCTGTCGCAAGACGCCTAATCATTAAGCTGAACCCCTACAGCTGTGTAAATGTATATTGGGCTAAAGGGAAGATTTATGTCATACACACACACACACAACATCCATCTTCCAACACCATACAACACACTTTGAGGCATTTTCCAATAATTATCATATTTTATAGATATGTATAAAGTAAAGACCTATAACTCCTAAACTAGGAGCGTTGGCATGAAAAATATCTTCCTAAAGAACTTCTTTCAAGGATACTAAAAAATGATTTAAATACCAATTTGGTTTTTAGCCGAGTTAATATTCTTATTTCGAGCCGATTCTTGGCCATTAAACAAAAAAAAGGAAATTTTTTAAGCATAAAAATTTAAATATTTTTTTTTATAAGCAACACTTTTTCTGTTTTGTAGTGGACAAAAATAGAAACTAGTTTAATTTGACTACAACGACAAAATAAGCAAAGACAATAACCTGCAGCCATGTAGCCGTGTAGTCGTGAAAATAATCGTTTCCATATACACACATGTATTCCATTTTTGACATACTGAAGTCGGTAGCTTGCTGTCTCGAATGTGTTTAAAGCATTATTCTCATAGCTACTGATTAAACTCTCAATATATAATTGCTGTTGCTTAAGTATAAGAACAATTGGCATGGTAACATTACCCTGTAGTTCATGTGGCTGTATCCGAGCTGATTATAATACTAGCCCCTTTATGACACAACCAATCCGAATGCTAGCCATATGACTGGCCACTTTAACAAATGGATGTGCTACGAGCGGGTAAATTGTCACTAAGAGGCCACAAAAAGACAGTTCATAAGCCGGTTCTTTTTGGCTTACCCTTAGCTGTCTGCTTATACCAACCACAAATCTGCTTTTCTGATTATGTTGTCATACGTTCTGTTTCTCTCTCTCATAAAACGAACAAAATGCTCAATGACATACATTTTTTGCTATCCACCATCTGCGACACAAAAAGAAAGCTAAGTGCCAGCACAAAATGACAGTTAAATTTTCCACAGTTTTAGAACCAGTCTGCCGAGTATAGGATCAATGTGGATAGTTTCATATCCAGTCTACAGTGTATAGTACTGCCACTTTTGGGGTAAATTATCACGAAAAAACTACAGGGCATATTTAATGGAGGCTTTGTTGATTTCTTATATTTGTGTTTTTTTTATGCAATAAGTTAAACATCTCTTTTTGTATGTATACAGAGAAGATTGACTTATATTTTCAAATATTTATTGCAGTCTTATTTAACTTTGAAAATTTCCATAGGAGGCCCCAATGTGCACTGCTGCATTGTGAATCTATTTCAAATGAAAATCGATTGAGCTTTAAATGTTAAGGTTTATACAAAAGCTTGCAAATTTATTTTCATACAAGTTATAAAATAGTTATGTATTGCTAGTACAGTACTTTTCGCTTATAGTCACAGGCTTATAGTTGCAGGCAAAACGTGGAATATATCGCTAAAGTGACTATAAGGCTAATTCACACACATCGAATATAATCAAGTTATGTGAAAATAGCAAATAAAAAATTCATATAAATTACACCGACATCAGGCTTATGGCTTTGCAATTTGCATACTGTGAAAAAAAAATAGTTGAAATAAAAAAAGGTTTTCATAACTGATATCAAAGGCTAAAACGAATTTTTTACGAGTAGAGAGTTGATGACACAAATTAAACGATTTAATTCCTTCTTTTTTTGGATTGATTGTGGTTTCGAAAACTAAAAAGAACTAAGTAATTATTGCTAATGCGATATAACGCCATTAATTTGCTCTACTTTTCTTTTGACTACTGTTGATAAATGGCATATATGGTATATGTGCTTATATCGCTAAATAGACTATAACTTTAATACTTTATACTAAATTAACCTATAGCGGCAAAATAAACAGATAAAATGGACTATATCGCTAATGTGACTAAAAGCGGTAGTGAATATAAACGCCAAATACTGTATATTCTTTTGAACAATTTTTTTTTTCTCTATACAACTACAAAATAAACACAATAAAAGTTAGAGAATTCAAAATAAAATGTTATATAAAATAAACTACAAACAAAAAATAATAAACTTGAAATGGAAACTTAATAATCAAATATAACTTTATTTAAGAAAAAATAAAAACTTCTATTGCACAAATAATGCCACAAAAAATTTTACATAAAAAATTTCTTAAATTTATTACCGAATATTTGCAATAGTATTGTGGTTTTATTTCTATTTGTGAAATTTTTTATTTGTTCCTTTTACTTTAAACTTTAGTGTTTAATAGTTTTGTTTTATTTTTTTTAAGTAAAAAGAACAAATCTTATAAAACATATTTATTTAACACATCTTTATGTCTTAGAATCTTAAATTTGTATAAAACAATTAAGAGTGCTATACTCGGCTATGACGAATCTTTGATGCCCTCCAACGCCGGTATTATAATATTTCAGGAGTGGGCTATTTAAAGGATTTATAAGTTAAAAGCCAATCTTTGTAAAAACTGACGTCAAATTAGGAAAAATGTTTGCGTTCGATTTTTAAAATCCGTTAAAAGATACGAACATTTGAAAGAAAAATTAGTCAAATCGATGGAGCCGTTTTCTGATTTTAGGTAATTCGAAAAAAGTGGGCGGGGCAATATTTTCTTTCCGTAGAAACCTAAGTTGGACCATGGCGCTGATTTTAAAGAAAAAATCGGTCAAGAAAAAGTGGGCGTCAATGTAGGCGTGGTACATTTTTCTTTCGATGAAAACGTAAAATGGATTAATACGAACATTTAAAAGAAAAATTAGTCAAATCGATGGAGCCGCTTTTTGATTTAAGGTAAATCGAAAAAAGTGGGCGGGGCAAAATTTTTTCTCCGTAAAAACTTAGGTTGGACCATGGCAATCATTTTCAAGAAAAAATCGTCCAAATCGGTCAAGCCGTTCTCAAGTTATGCGCTTAATAGAGAAGGTGAGCGTAAAAGTAGGCGAGGTAAATTTTTATTTCGATAAAAACTTAAAATGGATTAATACGAACATTTGAAAGAAAAATTTGTCAAATCTGAAATTTTGGTTTTAGGTGATTCGAAAAAAGTGGGCGTAAAAGTGGGCGGGGCAAAATTTTCTTTCCGTAGAAACCTAAGTTGGACCATGGCGATGATTTTAAAGAAAAAATCGGTCAAGCCGTTTTCAAGTTATGCGCTTAATAGAAAAAGTGGGCGTCAATGTAGGCGTGGTACATTTTTCTTTAGATGAAAACGTAAAATGGATTAATACGAACATTTAAAAGAAAAATTAGTCAAATCGATGGAGCCGCTTTTTGATTTAAGGTAAATCGAAAAAAGTGGGCGGGGCAAAAATTTATTTTCGTATAAATCTAAGTTGGACCATGGCGATCATTTTAAAGAAAAAATCGTCCAAATTATATAGATGTCATTGGTGGTGCAACATGAAAATTGGATTTTGCCACGCCCCTCCGCCCTCAGACGTTACATACATACATACAAAATTAGTTCGTTGCACTTTATTCGAATTTTGGAAAAATGCAAAAAACCTATAGCGCCCGATTAAATGGACCAAATTAGTTGAACATTTTTGATTCTATGCCGATCTTGATTAATAGCTCAACAGTGAAAAATTGAAACCAACTGAAATATAGAAAATAATAGATGTAATTTTGGAACGAACGAGTTTTGCTTCGAATTTTCGAAAGAAACGCGTTTTGCTATAATCCATATAGGATCGAACTCATTAATCCTTCAAAATCCAAATGTATTTTTCTTTCAAAAAGTAAAACAACATTAGATGATCAATTTCAAATTAAAATAAACAACAACATAATTCATTTCGTAAATTCTTCAAAAAATCTGGGAGTTACATTTAATAATGAACTTACTTGGTCAACCCATATCAACACTGTTGTAGGGAGAGTTTATGGTATGCTACGTAATCAGTGGGCAGTGAAATTTTCAACACCTTTAAATATTCGAATGTTGTAAGCAAAAACCTACCTTATTCCAGTGCTTTTATACGGATGCGACCTCAAAAAACTAAATGTTGCCTACAATAATATTGCAAGATACATCTACGCTAAAGGACACCGCGAACACATATCATTGTTTTCATACCGAACATTATAATCTTAAATTTAAATGCCTTATACTGCTACATAAAGTAATAACTCAAAAACAACCAATATATATATTCAGAAGAATTAAATTTCCAAGATCGCGTCGTGGTAAGAAAATAATTTAGCAACGATTTCGAAGTCCTTTGCCAGAACGTCACTTTTTTATTTATTCCACTCGTCATTGGAACAAAATTCCAGATAATATGCAGCTGGTAGGCAACCCAAACTTGTTTAAAAAGGAGCTATTAAATCACTTTTGTTAAACTTAATATGTTAACTAAATATGCTAATTAAAATTGTTTTGTTTTAAATTTGAATATGTTAACTAATTAATTTTTTCTGCGCTTTTTTTTGTAATTGTATATTATACTACTTAGTTTTAATTTTTGTTTGATTTTAATTCACAAAATAATAATGCTTTTTAATGAAAAATTAAATTTGATGAACTCAAGCCTAATTAAAGAATATCAAAAATTAAAAATTAACAGTTCAACTAAAAATCAAAAATTTTTCTTAGAAATAGCTATGGCACAAGCTCTAATGTTTACATTTGTACTTTAATTTGTACAAATAAAATGTCGACGAAAGTGGACAAAAAAACATAATAAACAAATGTATTCAGGTTTTCAAGACAAAGTCTTGACAGAAAGAATACGAAAAAACAGAGGAGAAAGGAGGCAGCATGTAATTTGAAATTTAGGTGATAATAATAGCAAATTTCGAACCATCAGTACTACTGGTTAAAGATTGATGTTTGACTGTTGGCTAACGGGTACCGCAGTGGTGCAGTGGGTAGAACACAAAGATCTTCTGACGACAGAAAGTGGTGTTTCTTGAAACATGTAAAGATCAACCCGGGTTCAAATCCCAGCTCAGCCAAGAAAAATTATCAATAAATTTTAATAAAAATTCCTTCCCTCAGTGACAATAATTTAATGAAAATTTAAATTTGATGAACTCAAGCCTAATTAAAGAATATTAAAAAAATAAATAGATTTTCAATATACTATAGCCAACCAGGAATCATTGAATTTTAGTATATTTTGAAAGTTATATTAATTTATTAGAATAATGCAAACAGTGTGGTGAGATAAACTACACCAATGCACATCTCTTAAAATACGTTTTTTATACTATTGGAATTAAAATCGATGTGCGAATTCACATAAGTCTTATCTTATGTAGTTTTCGAGATAGAAAAATTGAAAACAACAATTCCAACTTGCTTAAACGTAAAGGGCATCAAGTGTACTTAGTGTTGTTTATCACTAAATTTGTAGACAATAAGGTAAATGTGCTTAGAGGCAAAGAACATCAAGAGTCCGTTTTTGTAATTTGTGAAGTGAAGTCTTTTGTTTTTAATAAAGGTAAATTAAAACAATAATTAGTGTTGTGGTAATTTTGTTGAACTATTTATGGTTTTTAATCCAAATTTTCAATATTTTTAATCAGGCGTAAGTTCATCAAATTAAATTTTCATTAAATTATTTTTATGAAGAAAGGAATTTAACAACATGAAAATTAATTAAAATTGTTATTGATAATCATTCATTCTTGACTGGCCTGAGATTCGAACCCAGGCGGCAGGTTACCCTGACATGTTTCCATCGCTAACACTCGATCTCCTCAGAGGGATTTGCCGTCTTACACTCGCATTTTAACCTTTGGTAGATCGAAATTTGCTTTTTTGAATGATTGTCCATTTTTAATTGATTTTACATGTTTTTCCTGTACCTCTGTTTTTTCGTACTTTTTGTGACGAATTATTCTTGAAGTCCAAAGTACATTTTGGACTTTGGGTTCGAATCTAAGGTCAGTCAAGAATGAATCATTATTAATAACAATTTTAATTAATTTTCATGTTGTAAAATTCCTTTCTTCATAAAAATAATTTAATGAAAATTAAATTTGATAAACATAAGACTGATTAGAAATATTGAAAATTTGGATTAAAACCCATAAATAGTTCAACAAAATTACCACAATACTTATTATTATTAAAGCAAAGGCACGAGCTCTATATGTACATTTGTCCTTCAAGTTGTGCTGAAAAAGGTCAACAAGAAAAAGAAAGACAAACATGAAAAAACAAAAATGTACTTTGGACTTCAAGAAGAATTCTTGACAAAAATTACGAAAAAACAGGGGTAAAGGAAAAACATGTTGAATCAATTAAAAATGGATAATCATTCAAAAAAGCAAATTTCGATCTACCAAAGGTTAAAATACAATTTGTTTTAAGGATTGATGTTTGACTATTGACGTCAGCAGTCGTCGATCGCTGCGAGTGTAAGACGGCAAATCCCTCTGAGGAGATCGAGTGGTAGCGATCGAAACATGTCGGGTAACCGGCCGCCTGGGTTCGAATCTCAGGTCAGTCAAGAATGAATGATTATCAATAGCAATTTTAATTAATTTTCATGTTGTAAAATTCCTTTCTTCATTAAAATAATTTAATGAAAATTAAATTTGATGAACTTAAGCCTGATTAAAAATATTGATAAATTAAAACACTGCCATTTCATTTGATTTATTTGGTCAAATATTTCGACCAACTTTGTTAATAATTCTTAGGAAAATTAACTATAGTTACTTGCATTACTTAAAGAAGAGATTTTGAAGAGAAAAGTGAGTAAAAAAATGTTGGAATCGCTGTACTATTTTTGGGAAATAGTAGATCTGTTGTTGTTGGACTTGGTGCTGTTTGCCTCAAGGGATTGAACAGTAACAATACTACCATGGGAGGTAAAGGACACCAAGTCCAATTTAATAAGTAAAGGTATGTTACCTTATATGACGTTATTTTATGAGGAATATAATCGACATAAAAAAAACTTATTAGATTCATATAAAATATTCGGACAAAGGCAATTTTTTAATACAGAAATAGAAGCATTTGTGATTTTCAACATGTTTTAGTGGTCTGCTGTTAAGTTTTTAAAATGTGTCTTCCTGTAGTTTATCTCCCACCTGCAGAGTTAAAAAAAATATAAAGTTTTCAACAAATAAATTTATACGTATCTTTTTCTTCAGTGCACTCGACATTGTTTTTTCCGTTCCATAATCAATATTATTATTATCCAATGCCGAAATACAAAATTGCATGTCTTTATTTTTTCTCCAGTTCTTCCCAAAGTGAGTAGATAAAAGTATTAAAATTATTTTTCAGGTTATTCCCCACATTGACCTTTTTTCTAGTACCATTCTCTTGTCAGGTTGTAATTTAAGATGTAGCTCACTTAGCGCTTTCACCACAGGAGATACAGAAGATTTCCAGTCATATGTATATTTCTAAAATGGATTTAAATGTGGTAGCGAGCGGACAACCAACATATTGGCCCACTGATCATCAAAAAATTCCAGATGTCATCGATTTCGGCGTGGTTAAAAACATTCCCATAGAAACGATTCATGTTGAAGCCTCCCTAGATTTATCTTGTGACCACACACCTACAATTGTTACTATAATGAACCCCAATAGAATTGTACCTCCGACGACAGCTACGCAAATTAATTGGTTAAAATATAAAAAATATCTCAGTACCCATTGCACAGAAAATATTGCGCTCAGTACACCGGATTATGTAGATCGCTCTATTGACAATTTTGACAGTTTTCTGAAACAAGCTGTTCAACATTCCAATATTGCCCCCAAAAAAACTAAAACTATTAAAATATATTCCACAGATGTCGAGCATCTTTTGTCTGAAAAAAGGAGGGCTCGAAGAGAGTGGCAATTGCACAGATCCCCTCAACTTAAGAACTTACTTAAAGAGTGTACAAAAAGACTAAGAAAGTTACTGCAGACTAAGAAAACGGCTTCTCTGGAAAAATATCTTGAGGAACTTGATGCAACCCCACAATCAAACTACTCATTATGGCGTGCAGCTAGAAATCTCAAAAGTTCAGTTGTCTCTAAACCACCATTAAGAAACTTGAATGGAAGTTGGGCAAGAAATGATGTTGAAAAAGGAAATCTGTTTGTCAATCATTTAAAAAACGTATTTTCCCCAAATATATCTCACGAAATTGTGGTCGAGCTACCACCTGTTGCTGCTAGAGCAGCTGTTCCGCTAAGATTTGAGATAAGAGAAATCGAAAAGGCTATTTGTGATTTAAACCCCAAGAAGGCTCCTGGTTTTGATAAGATCAGCAACAAAATGCTTTTGGAGCTACTCAGCATAGCAAAGAAAATTATTCTTTTAATTTTTAATGCTATTTTACGCCTCGAATACTATCCTGAAAAGTGTAAGGTCTCCTTAGTCACCATGATACCTAAACCTGGAAAGGATCACACAAAAGTTGAGTCATATAGGCCTATAAGCTTACTTTCTAATATATCAAAGCTGTTTGAGAAGCTGTTAGCGTCAAAATTAACCCCAATTTTAAATGAAAATAGATGTATTCCTAACAACCAATTCGACTTAAGAAGAGAACACAGCACAATTGAGCAAACCCATCGTATAGTAAACGCAATAAGAAAAGCCTTTGAAGAAAAAAAATATTGTTCCGCTCTCTTCATCGATGTTTCTCAAGCTTTTGATAAAGTCTGGCATGAAGGCTTATTACATAAATTGAAGCTCAACTTACCAGTAAACACACACAAGCTGTTAGAAAGTTACTTAGTCGGTCGAAAATTTATTATTAAAGAAGGTGATTATTTAAGCTCTCCTCAGCAATTTGACGCTGGAGTCCCTCAGGGAAGCATCCTGGGCCCACTTTTATACTTAATATATACCTCGGATATGCCAACAAACAACTACACATAAACTTCAACATTTGCTGATGATACAGCTTTTTTGAGCGTGCACGAAAACCGTCAAGAAGCATCTCGATACCTACAGGATCATATATTTCAACTCGAACTATGGTTAAAGCAATGGAGGATAGAGGTCAATGAGCAAAAATGCGTACATATAACAGTCACCTTGCGTCGGGAATCATGCCCCCCTATTAAAATCAATAATCAAATAATACCTCAAAATTCGCATGTTAAATACCTCGGTATTCATCTAGATCGCCGTTTAACGTGGAAAAGCCATATAGAGGCAAAATTAACTCAAATGAAACTAAAAACCATCCAAATACATTGGCTTATTGGAAGAAACTCGGTCCTTAGTCTCGACTGCAAACTTCTTCTTTACAACTCCATCTTAAAGCCAATCTGGTGCTATGGTATTCAGTTATGGGGCACTGCCTCGGCCTCTAATATCGAAAAAATTCAAAGGCGCCAAAATAAACTACTTCGAATAATCACAGCTGCCCCTTGGTATGTTAAAAACTCAAATATTCACAAGGATCTTAATGTTCCATTAGTTAAAACTATGATTACGAAATATGCAGTAAAATACTTAAAAAAGCTCGAATTGCACCCGAACCCACTAGCATGAAATATTTTAAATAATAGCGGCCACACTCGCTTAAGAAGAAGAGACACTGCAGCACTTATCCAATTAGATGAGCGATAAATACCTATAAAAGTGAACAAAACCCGCGATGGAGAAAATTTTTGTCTGGCACTGGCAGGACAAAAAATAACGTATTAGGTTAAGATTTGATTAATTATTGTTAGTTCATAAACAGTAAACCAGCGAGTTTTCTACAGAAAATGCATAGAGATAGTTTCGAAAACTACTCACCTACTCATATCGTCGTGCGGGAGTTTATGTGCTCTATATGCCAAAAGTGTATTTTGAGAAAATCGATCTTGAAGTTTTAACATAATTCAGGTTTGAAGGATATAGAACAAAACAGACACTATTTATCTCAGAAACTAGATGAGATAGCCGAAAACGGATTACATATTTGAAAAATTTGGGGTCGAAAACCTAAAGTGGCATAATTAACTCGAAATGTGTAAAATGGCGGATAGAGCACATAAACTCCCACACGACGATATGTTAAGTAGACTGGTGCTTATTTTCTGACTTCAAAATTTTTAAATCAGACTTTCTTGAAATTTTTTAATTTTGAAAAGTATGCGGGAAAATGTTGGAGTCGGAGTCGCGAGTTTTTGTGGTTACTGCGGTATAAAAACCTCAACTCCGACATCGACTCCACAGCCCTGGTTTCAAATGACTTCGCACAGTGGGTTTTATATGGGATCGCTGGTGAATAATGGACTGATCTTCACGAAATTCTATGTTGTGATTTTTTGTCATATAAAACTATGGCTGACAAATTTTATTACAGTAGATTTATTCATTACAAATTCAGATGTACTAAAGTGTTTTCCGAGAGTGGGCTTTATTTGCGGCCCAAGTTAAATTATTCTGATTGTTTTTTTTTTTTTCTTCCTGCCAGTGCCGAAATAAAAATTTCCCCATCACGGTTTCACTCTTCTCTTTGGATAAGTCATGCAGCCATTTTTTTATTAAGGCAGATGTGGTAACTAACCATCACTTCGGATATTTTGAGCTAGAGGTTTTTTTAAATATTGGAGGCCGAGGTATTGACCCACTTCTTAATACCGTTGCATTAGAGTTGTTAAGTTAAAGCTTAGAACCCAGACTAAGGACAGAATTTCCAGCACTTAGCCAATTAATTTGCATTGCTTTTAGCTTCATGTGAGCTAATTTTGCCGCTACATGACATTTCCACGTTAATTGTCGATCAAGATGTTAACCAGCGTTGCCAGAGGATTAAGAAAAAAAACCCTCATTTGGGGAAAAAACAAATGAAGCAGAGCCGCGAATAACGTTGTAAAAGCCTCTTTTTACAAAAACTGTTTTTTTTTGCAGATAACCGTTAACATTACTCTCGTACACTGTTTAATCCTCAAATCACCCAAAATTATGCACCTTAAAGCCTTTAAAAAGGGCATACAAAGAGTCAGCTTGTGGAAGAACGTTGTAAGTACTTAAAAATGATACAAAGTAAATTGTTTTAAACGTGGAATAACGTTTTGAAAGCCATCAGTCATGATGCTTTGTGTAGTGGAAGAACGTTTTAAATGACATCGTGATTGTGGATATGAAACGTTTTTCCAATTAAAAAAAAAGGCATAAACTGTAAATTTGCATGTAATTAAAGTTTTAAATTTGTTGATATTTTGCATAAAAATTTTTATTATCATTATTTTTAATAATCTAAAAAAAAAATAAAAAATTAATAATCTTGCCTGTTAAAAAAGTTTTTTTTTTGCTCCCCTGAAAAAAAATTGTTTTGTAACTTAAAACGTTATTCGCGGCTGTGCTTCAATTATATTTTAAAATGAAAAATCTTCAAATATTCCTTTTCTTCAAATATTGTATTACAACGACAAAAAAAGTAATAAAAATAATTTTAATTTAAAAACTGATTCCTTTAAAAATATTTCAAATTAACAAGATTTAATTTGTCGTGATTAATTTCCAAATTTTTATTCTTGATAAAACACTGAAATTAATTGTTGATGGGATAAGCTATTGCTATGCGCATTTTACTGGTTGCTAAGGTCAGATCATCAGGAAACTTCATCCAAAGATTTTATAAAAAATAAAGATATTAAACAAATAAAACTGTTAAGCGAATAAGAATTATAAGTAACAGTTTTATTTGTAACAATATCAAAGCTTAAGCAAAAACAACAACAATAAACAGTGAGTTTATCTTTTCTAACATTCCACACTACAATTGGTTGGAATTCTTTCAACATTAATTGAAGTTGTGCAGTAGTTTTGACTTAACTGCCTTTTTTTAAGTGCACTTTTGAGTTCACTGCACAAAATTGATAATTTTTGGAATTATTCTTTATAATTCCATACAAATTCCTTTGTTAAGTGCACTTTCTATACCTGCACATTTAAGATAAATGCACAAAACTTTAGTTATTTTAAAATTATTTTCATACAAAAAATCAAAGTTAGCTGCACTTTGACTTAACTGCCCAAAATACATATTTTCTGGAATTATTCTTCAAAATCCTTTTTTACGTGCATTTTTTATACCTGCACATTTTTCATATTTTTGCGCAGCTTTAAAATATTTTCGTACAAAACATCAAAGATAGCGGCACACAAAAAAATATGGTGACCACTTTTTCAGATAAATATCCAATTTAAGCTGTTTATAAAAGTATAAATCGTAATTATTTTGTTTTTTTTTTACAGAAATTTTATGAAAATTGGAAGTTTTGGCATAAAAAATACGCTTGATGCCCTTATTTAGGTAGATCAATCAATTTTCACGAGTTGTAAAATAATACCTACATGAAAGACTCATTAGATAATCTCTACATACATCATAAACGATTCCCTTTACGATTAATATAAGCGTTTTTCGATGCGTTATGGAAGAATCTCTCATAGGAATCAGCACGTGTAACAGTTTCTCCAGTGCAAGGAATTGCCTTCAATTAAAAAATGAGCTCGATCAAAAACACTCTTTGTGAGATTCCCAGTAGACTCCTTGACGATTGAAAATGCTAGCTGGGTTGAAACAAAATATAAATTTATGTATTAATAAAATACTTTTTTATTCTACTTTTAAGTCAAACACTTTACTTTAGCTGCACTTTTGTACAAGGTAATCACAATTGTGTACCTGCACATTAAGGCAGGTAAATGCATTTAAGATAACTGCATTTTTGATTTAGCTGCACAAAAAATCGTGCAAAGGAGATTGTGCAGCTAAGTCAAAACTACTGTAGTAGGTTAAGAAAAAAAAATGAAAACAAAAACAACTTGCTTATTGTTTTCGCAAAAAAAAACTTGCAACAGTTTAGTTTTGTAAGCCGCAGAATTGCCAGTTTTTTATCAACGTAATTTTTGGGATTACAAAATTTTCAATTATCAAGACTTTGTTTGTTTAAATTAATTTGAATTTTTTAATAATAAGACCGTAAAAAGTCCATCGATATAAGAAGTTTCATTGAAAGTAGTTCAAATAGGCTGAAATTAACAAAAAGGTATAGCCCATCAATATTTTTTATTTTTATACGATTTATAAAGCTTTCTATTCTTAAATAAGCAACAGATTTTGGGCAAGAACAATCAAGCTTGTGAGCTAGGAAACTTATACATTTTATGATATTTAATACTATGCTATTTTTTATATCATTATATTGATAATACGCTTTAAAAATAAAGATTTTGATAATGATTTTCTAAGGCGTTAATTATTTAAATAAATTGTACACTATTTAACAGATATTCTTAAGCTGACATGTCATAATGTCCAATTTCATAACGTCCATCGACACACGTTATTATACTTTCAAAAATGTCATAATGTCTATCAACGGAAGGGACCATATACCATAATTATTCCGTTATGATCTATAAATCCCAAAGTGTTATTTTGTTAGATCTTTCGTCTCTGAGCTATATAATAATGGAACCAACAACTAATTGATAATAACACACCAAAAAGTATCATAATCGGGCATGTTCTATAAATCGAAGTGAAGTGGATTTAAAATCGAACAAATTTTGAAAACCAGCCTGTAACTTTTAAAAACAGGAGTACCTTTACTTTGTAAACAATTTAAGTCAAAATATCCTTCGATTTTCATTGCTCTTAATTTCGATTTTAAGAACATGCCGATTATGATATTTTTGGTGTGTTATTATCAATTAGTTGTTGGTTCCATTATTATATAGCTCAGAGACGAAAGATCTAACAAAATAACACTTTGGGATATTGTCATAATTCTAATAATTCTCGAATAGACAGAAAATATTAAAGAAAGCAATTTAAATTTTGGACAAACTGCAGATGTCGCAAAATGCGTTAAATGCCAGTTAAATATTTTAATATTTTAATAGCAATCAAAATAAAAAGTACATACTTTAAATAAAATAAAAAATATTACATTTGTACTAAAATGCTATCGTATATGAACAATTTTAATTTTTAAATGAAAATAAGATGAATATTTACGTATTTTTAGATAATATATTGAAAATGAGATATAAATTTGAAAATTTCCTACATTTGCCTTAAAATAAAAAAAAATCTGTCCTTTTTTCCCTACGCTTGAAATTTTTCGAAAAAATCCCTACAAAAATGGAAAATTCCCTACATTTGGCATCACTGGTTGTTACCCATCTTTGAAGTGAACCTTGGTACAAAATTTATTCAATTAGATAGAGGAATAAACGAAGAAAATAAAACAGAGGAGTGCTTTTACCAACCAGCTTTTGGAATTACAGCACATATGTATGTGTTTTTTATACCCTTCACCTCAGGTGGAAAAGGGTATATATAAGTTTGTCATTCCGTTTGTAATTTCTGCAATATTGATCTAAGACCCTATAAAGTATATATATTCTGGGTCCTTATGAGGAGAGAACTTGATTTAACCATGTCCGTCCGTCCGTCTGTCCATCCGACCGTCTGTCCGTCTTACGTTTGATATGTGTTTTCCGGACACTCCAGACATGATAGCGGCTAGGTTGTTTTACATTTATGTCACGTATAGTCCACCATTTCGTGCTATTAAAATTTAGCAAGATTGGTCCACAAATGGCTGAGATATGATCAAAAAACCACGACTGCCTCAAATTTCTTCCAAAAAGCCCTTGTTGTTGTATTTTTATTGCTTTTGTTCTGTATATCTGGAGAACGGCAAGAGCCAAAGTTTCCAAATTAGGTACACACATTTAGGTTGTCAATACACACCACCCTACAAAATGTGGGCTGGATTGGATAAGTGGGCGTGGTACCTCTCGTACAAAAAAAATTAAAAATTGTATAAAAACCTTAAAAATGGCTGAGTTATAATCAAAATACTGAAATCCCAAAAATTACTCTTTTTATACCCTTCACCTCAGGTGGAAAAGGGTATATATAAGTTTGTCATTCCGTTTGTAATTTCTGCAATATTGATCTAAGACCCTATAAAGTATATATATTCTGGGTCCTTATGAGGAGAGAACTTGATTTAACCATATGATGTCCCAACCGCTTCTACCAGACGCTATTTCAAATATTTTGTCAAGGCGAATTCTTAGAAGGTGAACTCGAGGGATCAGCTGACTATTTTTTGCTCCGTGCATTTTGACCAAGATAAAGTTTAATAGTTTGTCAAAAAAAATTTTATACATTGACTTTGACAAATAAACTAAATATTTCTCAGAGCTATTTTGGGCGAGTCTACTTGCTATGAATTTGTCTTAACATTTAATATGGTAGAAACTTATCAAAATACTCATCAAGCATTGTGGTAGTATTCATGAAAATTTGTTTGTATGTGTGACACCGACGATGCTGGACGGAAAATCATAATTTGGATATGACGGCGAATATTACGTGTAGCACATGTACACGAGTGAATTCGCCTGTATAACAAGCAATGACCCTTAAAGTCACAGAATACACAGAACTGTAAAAAGTGACGTGTGAAAAAGGCCCAAATCAGTTGCGAGGGCAGCTTTCGAAGATGGAGACAGAAAGCTTTTTTGGTAGTGAAGTGGCAAGGTGTAAAAGCAGGCAACAATCAACACAAATCGCGTGATCAAATCAAAAATAACAAAACACAAACCACGTTAAACAAATGCATTAGTTCAGCAAACTTTGTTTTTTGTGCAAAAAAATGTATTTAGTAATATTGTTTTGTTTTATAATGTTATTTACTTGATTAAATATTTTTTACTCGTGTTGTGGTGAACTTAAGAGTTAATTTTTACAACAGTTTTGCAAATAAATCTTAACTAAATAAATTTGTGTTCATTGTATGGCGGCACAGAAGATGGTGAAAAGAGAAATGCAAAAGGGCAGCTTTCTTTGAAAGAGACAAAAAAACGCAAAATCTTCCGTCCCGTGACAGTGCTGTGGTATTCTGTGCCTAAAGTGTGCAAAGGCAATGAACAGCAAACTGATACAAAACTTTGTCTGAAAAATTTACTGTTTATAAAAACTGTAGAAAAATTGTGTGTTTTGTATCGACACATGAAAAAAAAACAATTGAGAAAAGAAATCATCATATCATATTTTGATCAAATATATGTTTGAAAAGTCATTGTTCTGGTAACGCTGATGTATACGAGAGGTATTATTTGGTTATTAAACTATATTTCCCTTGTCTAAGCTATATTTCCAATTATGTAATAAAATAATGTAAGTATCGAGATACTTAATAAAGGCTTTCGTGTACGCTTTGAAAAGCTGTATCATTAGCAAAAGTTGAAGCTTTGGAGTAATTGATTGTTGAAATGCTTATTTGGCGAATTCGTACAGATTGCACAAGCAATGTTAAAGCGTTTTAAATTGTTTCTAAAGGTACGTTAAAAGTAAATAATATTGATTGAATTCTTATTATCCAATTAAAGTTTTTAAAGTCACTGTAATGTGTAATAAATATGCAAAAAAACTCTTGCAAAAATCATGATTTATGGTAAAAAAAACCAAAAAACATTCCAACCATTTATAAAGTTTTATACTGAAAGTTGTTATTTGAGCGATCAATACTGCCATATTTAAAACTATAAAAATAAAACTTTTACTTGAAAAAATGTTTTATCTTTGAATATTTACTTAAACTAATCATTTTTAGCCCATTCTGTTTCCTTCATGAGCAACATAAACCATCAGGAATACAATCAACCAGACACAAAATGCTTGGCCCCCTAACAAAAAGCAGGATATGAGAAAAAAGCAAAACATAAAACAGTTTTATAGTTCAGTAAAGAATTTTTTATTTTATTTTCTAAATTATAAAACTTATGGAAAATATGGTAAAAAAAAAAAAATTGGAAGAACATTCACCAGATGACAAATTGACAAGAATTGGAAGACCATGAGTTGCAGCCTGCAAGGAAAAATGTAAAAAAAGACATAGACACAACTTTATTGTGAAAACTTAAAACATAGTTCGAAAGTTTTGAGAGCAAAAAATTGCAAAAACTAGAAATATTTTATAGAATCATAAAATGTCTTTTGTTAGTTTCTTTTTTTTAACCCAAGTTTTACTTCCATTATTTCTTTAAACATAAAAGTTTTGTTTTTTTTTTATTTTTATTTTATGAAACTTGTTGTAATTGTTAGGGTGTCATTGGGTGGTACGACTGTCATGTAATCTTCTCAATAAACAATGGAACACTTAAATGTTCATCAAGCTTGTTTACAAAACTTTAAGCGAGGACTGTGTGAGAATTGTAAGTTTAATATAATTAAATCTTATATTTTGTTTAATTCGACCTTTAAAATGTATAAATAAAAGAACTTTTTTTCCTTTGAGCTCGAGGTCCTGGTTTTTATTATTAATTATTTAAATTTAAAAATATTTTATTTTGCCAATATTTTGTTTTTCATTGAAAAACATCTTCTGGGCTAGGTATAATCTAGAAATCACAAGTAACAAAAAAGGAATACATAAATGTATAAGTACAAAATTTTTTTAAACATCTATATATATAAAAAGAAGTGTACATTTTGATTGTCACTCCATAACTCGAGAACGGCTCGACCGATTGCCATAAAATTTTTAGGGAAGGTACAGGGAGGAGTGATGATGGTTAGTTGATTTTGAAATCCAAAATCGGGGCAGGGGAATTGGTACCCCCCATAGGATGCCAATATTTAATATCGCATATCTTAAGACCCGCTGCACGCATTTTGTTGAACTTTTGGTAGTAGGATCTTCTAAGCCCCAAAATTTAAATAAAACAGTAGCGGGGGAAGTGGTTCCCCCCATAGGACGCCAATGTTTAATATAGCATATCTTAAGAACTGTTACAGTGAGAATGTTCAAACTTTGTAGAAGTCACTCTTATGGTATACTACTCTATTGAGAATAAAAATAAAGCGGTAGGCGCAGGGGGGAAATACCTCCCATAGGATGCATATATTAAATATAGCTCAACTGAAGAACTATTTAAGGGACAGCCTTCAAACGTGGTTAAAGCTACTATTATGGTAAAATGAAAATTTCAATATAAAAATGGGCGGGGTTGACAGGGGAGGAGCAGTACCCCTCATAGATAGAAATATAATTAAGAGCCGCTGCATGCATTTTGTTGAACTTTTGATAGTAGGATCTTCAGAGCCCCAAAACTGAAATAAAATAGTAGCGGGGGAAGTGTTACCCCCAAAAGGACACCAAAGTTTAATATCGCATATCTTAAGAACTGTTATAGTGAGAATGTTCAAACGTTGTAGAAGTCACTCTTATGGTATACTACACTATTGAAAATAAAAATAAAGCGGGTAGGCGCAGGGGGGGAAATACCTCCCATAGGATGCATATATTAAATATCACTCAACTGAAGAACTATTAAAGGGAGAGTCTTCAAACGTGGTTAAAGCTACTATTATGGTTAACTTTAAATTTCAATATAAAAATGGGCGGGGTTGACAGAGAAGGAGCAGTACCCCTCATAGATAGAAATATAATTAAGAGCCACTGCACGGATTTTGTTGAACTTTTGATAGTAGGATCTTCAGAGCCCCAAAACTGAAATAAAATAGCAGCGGGGGAAGTGTTACCCCCCATGGGACACCAATGTTTAATATCGCATATCTTAAGAACTGTTAAGTGAGAATGTTCAAACTTTGTAAAAGTCACTCTTATGGTATGCTACACTTTTGAAAATAAAAATAAAGCCGGTAGGCACAGGGGGAAATACCTCCCATAGGATGCATATATTAAGTATCTCTCAACTGAAGAAGTGGTTAAAGCAGTGTAGCGAAGCGCACGGGTTAAGCTAGTATTTTTATAAAACACGTATGTATACACAACGAACAACAAAAAATTATTTTCTTACATTGAAATTTAGAAACAACAAAAGTATCAAAATTAACATAAATAGATATAAAACAAAAAGAGACAAATCGCTTAAAATAAAATCAACAATTACTTTTTTAATAAGATGCAGGAATGCAGGTATTATACCAAATTTTATAAAAAACAGTACAAAGAACATATATAATATTTTTGATAGCAATTTATGTGTAAAATCAACAATCCAACAAAAGCTTTCCACATATTTACAAAACTTCCATAACAAAATTCTTAACTTACTATTACGACAAAAACATGAACTACTGAAACGAAATGATGAAATGAAAGACATAATTAAAAGTGAAATAATAAAACAATTAACGGATGAAGAAGCTGAAGAACTGTGGTATAGCGAAGATGTTTTGGCTAAATCGACAAACGAGAAAATTAAAGATAGACATAAAAAGAAATTTAAAAAATTAAGGGAATTACAAAAGGATAAACTGGAAATCAAAATCAACGAAAATTGGTTTGTAAATAAAACTAATATAGACGTTCCGGAAGAAGTTCAATGGGTGTTATCTCTGGGTAAAAAACATGCCCTACCTGTTACCAAGCATGAATTCCCAATGCTGAAATTTATAACCGACGGTGAGGATTTTATTCAGACAATACAAGACAGGGAAGAACAAGAGATGGCCAGAACGAAATTTACTTCGATTATTGACAACCACATGAACAAGATACAGGTAAACGACAGGGACAAGTATACATTGAATGCAGTGGAAAAATCCGAAAAGTTTTAACGCAAAAATAAAAACATTTTAATTGTAAATGCTGATAAGGGCAATATTACGGTGGCAATGGAAAAAGATGACTACGACGCAAAGATGAATAGTATTATAGGTGACATGATGACATATCAAAGATGTAATAAGGACCCCACTTCCGTTCTCCAAAGGAAAAACAATGAATTGGTTGAAGAACTTTTCAGCAACAAAGTAATTTCAGAAATTGAAAGAAGGAAACTGAAAACTGACGTGGCCGTAGCACCGAGAATATATGGACTCCCTAAAATACATAAGGAAGACAATCCATTAAGACCGATATGCTCCAATATTAATGCCCCATCGAGTGAACTTTGCAAATATATTACAGCAATATTAAAGAGAATTACGGAAAACTCAGTATACAATGTTAAAGATTCAGTGCAATTTAGAAATAGGATAAAAGACTTGACTATAAGTGACGATGAAAGATTAATCTCTTTTGATGTAGTGTCTTTGTTTCCGAGCGTACCTGTTGATTTAGCATTAAGAATTATAGAGGATAGATGGGAGGACATTGCAGTACACACCAACATGACAAAGGACTTATTTTTGAGAATATTAAGATTCTGCATCAAGGACAACCGCTATTTTAAATTCAGGGACAAAATATATACACAGAAAAGAGGACTTCCCATGGGTTCACCTGCATCCCCAATTGTGGCGGATATTGTTATGGAGAAACTACTTGACACCTCTATTGGAAAATTAAAATTCAAACCGAAGTTTTTGTCGAAATATGTGGATGATCTTTTTGGAATAGTGAGGGAGAGCGCAATAGAAGAAATTATGACGAGTTTGAACGATTTTCACCCTAGTATTAAGTTCACTATGGAGGAGGAGTGCAATAAAAAGTTACCATATCTGGACACTATTGTGATAAGGAGAAATGGTGTACTCAAAATTGACTGGTATCAAAAACCAACTGCCTCTAGCCGAATTATTAATTTCTACTCCAAACACCCTAAAAGAATAATCATCAACACGGCAAACAATTTAATAAGAAGGGTGTTATCCATAAGCGACATAGAGTTCCACAAAAACAACTATAAGAAGATCAGAAAAATACTTAGCGGCAACAATTTTCCGACAAATCTAATTAATAAATTACTTTTCGAATATGACATATACAAAACAAAGAATCTGGTTGATGAACAACAACCAAAAATATATAAATCCCTAATATTTGTCCCAATATTATCTGAGAGATTTGAAAAATCTAAATTATTTAATAATGAAACGTACGCAACGGCCCATAAATCGAGTAACACATTGGCAAAACTTTACAGTAAAATCAAAGATAAAATACATAAATTAGATAAATCTAACGTAATTTATAAAATACCATGCAATGGAAACGAATTTGGAATATGTGACAAGGTTTATATAGGTACCACAAAAAAACAAACTAAAAACTAGAATTTCAGCACACAAATCAGATTTAAAACTACGAAATAAAATTCCAACACAAAAAACCGCACTGTTAACCCACTGTGCACAAACAAAGCACTCTCCTGATTTTTACAATGTACAAGTATTACAGAGTGAAAATAACTACAAAAGACGTTTCACATTGGAAATGTTACATATAATTAAAACAACAACAAGGATGAATTTTAAAGCCGATGTTGATGAGAATTCTGCGAGAGTATACAGACATCTAGTTAACAAACGAACATAGTGCAATATTTATTTATTTATTTTAAGCTCAGTTCACAATTTGACGATGTTGACAAACATTATAAAAATTAATTTGTTCTGATTTTTGTACGTCAATAATTTTTTCAATGTAAGAAAATAATTTTTTGTTGTTCTTTGTGTATACATACGTGTTTTATAAAAATATGTTTAAAAAAATGTTGTACTTATACATTTATGTATTCCTTTTTTGTTACTTGTGATTTCTAGATTATACCTAGCCCAGAAGATGTTTTTCAATGAAAAACGAAATATTGGCAAAATAAAATATTTTTAAATTTAAATAATTAATAATAAAAACCAGAACCTCGAGCTCAAAGGAAAAAAAGTTCTTTTGTTTAATATAATTTTAACAAATAAGTTTTACAATTATTGCCCGACTACAGATAGCCCTATACCACAGTATTAAAAGAATAATTTTCTTAGGCGGATCCCTTTCGAAACCAAGACTATTAATTGCTTCCTGTGTTCGTTGAATATTCTGGGAATCCACCAGAAGTTACACCAGATTGTTATTGATCTTCAGCGATTAGGATCATTTATGACAAAGCGGACTTATTATTTACTTTCTCACATAACATTTACCAAAGTCGAGCCCGTACTGTGCGTACACAAAAAGCCATTATCACTGCATACGTGAGTGTGACCAAGGACTCGTGTTTAGAGATCCGATGCCGTTTTCAGCAACTTGGTCTCTGCCTGTCCACTTCTTGGAAAAGTTTGTGGAAATATCTTGGCCTACATACATATAAGATCCGACTGGTGCAAGAATTAAAGCCAGAGGACCATCTATTACGTGGTTTGGTCGGTGAATGGGCTAAGAATCAACTGGAAGTTGAACCAGATTTTTTTATCTTCAAATCAGCGTTTAAAAAGCTGCAGTCAAAGTAGAAAAACTGCCATTTCTTCCACTTCTTCCAAAAAAATGGCTGTTTATACTTCTAATTCATTAAATGTAAACTGTCGCATTCAAGCCAACCCAAAAAACCCAAAAGTTGTATACAGTTTTTCGTTTTTTGTTCGACAGTTTTTGGTTTTGACTGCAGTTTTTTAAACCCTGCTTCAAGTCATCTTCAGCGATGAGGCTCATTTCTGGCTTTACGGGTATGTAAACAAGCAGAATAATCGCTTTGTAGAGAGCACAATCCTCATGGGACTCTTGAGTCTCCTTTACATGCCGAAAAAATTATTGTTTATTGCGGCTTTCATGCCAAATAAAACTAAAAATTTCTTATGAAAATTAATAAGCGTTTGCTAAATTTAATAGTCGTTAATGCAAACGGGGTACGTCTCTTATTCCCCTCGTATTACACTTACTAGTAAAGCTTATTTCCCAGTGTCTGTGGAATTATTGTATATACTGTAAATGCAAATAGAAAAAAAACCAAATCTTTTAAATTTTTTAAAGAAAACTCTTAAGAAGAGATTAGTGTTTGCACTCAATTTTATTTCCTCTAAGCACTTAATAAAAAAAGCTAAATTATAATCCCTTAAATCTTGACATTTATAATTAATTTTTGTTTTCTTTACACTTTATTCTTTTAATGGAAAGTATGAGCTTTCCTTCATTATTTTATGTTTATAATTTTAATAAGTTGAAGAGCAACAAATGGCAGATGTCGCTAATTCCACATAAAAAAACAAACAAGGAAAAGTGTTGTATTCAGCTGTGTTGAATACTGTATACCTTTCACCATAGAAAATGACAGATACAATTTATTTAAGACTTTAAAGTTATATCTGTATGCTTTATTGGTTTTAGACTAATGATCACGCATACTCACAAGCGAAAAAAATTTAGACTATCACCCGCTCTAATGAACGAGGAATCTTTAATAAACAATTTTTTCTTACACACTTACTCACGAATCATTTCTTACAATGAAATGAACTGAGTCCTTAAAATAATGGAATTAATTCGTTATTTCTTCAAACCTAAATTTTGAAAGTGAAACGAATCTCAAAAAATTTAAAATAACTCCCAAAACAAAAATGAACTTATGTCCCATAAATGGGAGCTTATTTTACAATGAGAAAATTTCCCATTTTAATAATGAAACAAGTCATTCCAGTTATTTCCGCTTAATTGAGTTTCTAAAAATGCACGACTTTTGACGCAATTAAAATGAAACTGAATTAAGCAGTACTCGGTTATTTGAGCAAGATGTGCAATAAAGCGAAACACCCATGTGAAGATAGAAAATAAAACTCATTTCTTTATTTATTTATTTTACGTTTGTGGAGCAAAAACACATTAAGTAGATTAACCGAAACATTTGCTCTTGTTTTTCGCAATGCGGTCTTATTTTGCGAAATAATTAAGCGAGTGACGCAATTAAACGGAACTGAACTAAACGGGTATTTTAACATAGACAACTATACTGAATGATCCCGTTCCATGATTTTTAGTGCAATAAAACGAGAAAATCAATTAAGCGGGGCTCAATTAACCGAAAACAAATGTATATTGAAATATCATATGTAGGTAAAATTAAATATTTTCAAACAAGTATATAATGGGTGATTTTTTAGCTATTATCTTTTTGGCAATACTGGTTTAAACAGCTGATGCACGTTTCGTGTTTTGTTTCACTGTCAAACATCTTCAGTTTGGTCTATAATTTAACCATAAATCGTCTTACAAACGAACAACGCTTGCAAATTATTGAATTTTATTATCAAAATGCGTGCTCAGTTAATAAAGTTCATCGAGCGCTTCTTGTGTTCAGCGACGATTTTTGGCTCAGTGGGTACGTTAATAAGCAGAATTGTCGACTTTGGAGTGAAGATCACCCAGAAGCATTGCAAGAGCTACCAATTCATCCAGAAAAAGTCACAGTTTGGTGCGGTTTATGGGCTGGTGGCATCATTGGACCGTACTTCTTCAAAGATGATGCAAATCGTAACGTAACTTTGAATGGTTAGCGCTACCGTGAGATGATATCCAACTTTTTTTTGCCCAAAATGCAAGAGCTTGACTTGCATGACATGTGGTTTCAACAAGACGGTGCCACATGCCACACAGCACGCTTAACAATGGACTTATTGAAAGGCGAGTTCTGTGAACATTTTATTTCACGTTCGGGACCGGTCAATTTGCCGCCTAGATCGTGCGATTTAACGCCTTTAGACTATTTTTTGTAGGGCTATGTTAAAGCTCATGTCTATACACACATGCCCGCTTCAATTGACGCATTGGAAGACAACATTGAAGCATTTATTCATGAGATACCGGCCGAAATGTTGGAAAGAGTATGCCAAAATTGGACTAAGCGGATGGACCATTTGAGGCGCAGTCACGGTCAACATTTGCATGAAATAATCTTCAAACATTAAATTATGTGGACCGTACTATCGATTCAAATAAAGATTTCATGCATTTTTTTGAATTTTATGTGATTTTTTTTTTTAACTTTCCTATAGCTCTTAAAAAATCACCCGATATATTTAAAGTCAATTTAAAAGGGCATATCTTTGAAAATCTGATAGAGTGTAGCTTTACTAATATCCCAGCTTTGGAAAAGCAATACATATTTAATTATATGTATTAACTTATTATGCTCTTCATATATAAGTTTGTCATTCCATTTATTATTTCTACAACATGGATTTCTGACCCTTTAAAATGTATATATTTTTGGTCCTTATGAGGAGCGAAATTGATTTAACAATGTCCGTCTGTCCATTGACATGGATTTTCCGAAGAGCCCGGCTATGATGGGGGCTTGGTAGTTACATATTATGCCACATATAGTTCGGAATTGTTTGCCATTGAAATTTAGCGTGATGTGTCCATAAAATGGCTGAGATATGAGCAAAAAACCACAAATGCCCCTAATTTCACCCAAAAATTCCTTGCTTTTGTTTTATTTTTTATTTTATTTGTATGTATATCAGGAGAACGACAGAATATGCAAGGTTTCCAAATTAGGTACAAGCACTTTGGTTATCACTACACAACAGCCAACATAATGTGGACGGTAATGGACAAGTGGGCGTTGCATCAAGTTGATTTATTTATATCTTAGGAACGGTATGTATACAACTTTTTGTTATTATCGCACCACGGTGATGTGTATATAAGATTCGCCATAGCCGAATAAAACACTCTTATTTGTTTGCTTATGAAATAAGTCTTATCCCGATAAGCCAAGCGATACAAAGTAGGAGATTTTGGAAAAAAAAATGCCTACACATTGATGTATAATATGATAGGCATAGAGAATTACTAAAAGTAATTTTATTAAAAAAAAAAGAGAAATCACTATATTGTTATTAAAGAAAAAATGATCAGTAGTTTTTTATCAATTAAAATGGTTTAAAAAGTATCTAAATTTAATAAATGTGATACTTGAATCAATTATATTTTTTGTGAGAAGAAAATGAAAAACATAATAATTTATACTTGTAGAATGGTTTTTTGAAATTGTCAAAACCTGAGCTACATTTAATTAACTCAATTAACACATTGTTTGATTGTTTGTTTTTTAATAATTTTTTTAATGAAAATTAATAATATCAAAATAATTTTTGGGAATACAAAATTTTTATTCAAAAGGTTTTGTTATTCGTGCTTAATTCCCAATTTTTATTCTTGATAAATACACTGAAATTTATTGTTGAGGGGATAACTACAATTAATGTTGGAAAAATTCCAATCAATTGAAGTGGGGAATGTAAGAAAAGATAAACTCACTGTTTATTGTTGATGTTTTTGTCAAAACTTTAATATTGTTACAAGTAGAACTGTTGCTATAATTCTTATACACTTAACAGTTTTATTTGGTTTATTTGGTATGGATGAAGTTTCCTGACGATCTGGCCTAAGCAACCAGTGAAATGCGCATAGGAATAGCTTATCCCATCAAAATAAATTTCAGTGTTTTTATCAAGAATAAAAATTGGAAAATTAATAATTTTAAATTTTTAAAATTTTTAGTAATCTACATATATAATAATTTTGGTAATATGTGCAAAATCAACAAATGGGTTGCCATGAACTTGGTGTTTAGAGACGATTTTAAATTTTTTCTGTGAAGCAATAAACTTGTTGTATAGGCTGAAATAATAGAGAGATACATATATATACAGTGTAAGTAGGTAGGTAGGTAGGTAGAAAGGCCGGTGTGAAGTCTCCTTCACACCTTCACCCAGAGACTAATATGGTACATTGTGACGCCTTAATTAGAGATAGCTATGAAGGTAGAAAGTAGGTGAAATAAACAGTGAAAGCACAAGACATATCAAAAAGATAGGTAGAAAAGAAAGGAAAGAAGAGGAGAGAAGGTAAAAGAAGGTAAAGGACCAACCGCGAGAGAAATCCCACTCAAACCAATTTCGCCCTACGTGCGGTTAGCACCCAGTCTCCCCTCGCGAAGCCAGGCCATCCCCATTACGAATCCTATCAGATTCTCGAGTCCGCAACTCGAGACATCCCCTAATTCGCCCAGGAATCTACTGCCCAGCCACCTCAGCCTGCTACCCAGCAACCTGGGACAGTGGCACAGAAAGTGCTCAACTGTCTCCAACTCCTCAGGGTCCTCGCACAACCTGCATATACCCGACAAGTTGGATCCCATCCTCACCGCCATCCCGGCTATCATACAGTGGCCCGTGAACATGGTCCTAACGCAGACCCTGCTCCTGCCCAGCAGCGACACCGAATCGGACTTCCTAAGCACCGGCCACAGTGTACGCGATACCCGACAGTCCGTTCGGCCCCCCCAGGCCCGATTTGTCGCGCCCAGTATCCACTCCTTAATCCTCCCAAAATGGAAGCCCAATGGAGGCCTAACCGCCTCCACACAGTCAGGATCCTCCATCTCCGAGCCCTGTCTTGCCAACTCAGCAGCAACCTCATTGCCGCCTATGTCGCAATGACCCGGCACCGAGCACAACCTTAGCAAATACTCCCCTAAGGCTCCCTTCAGAGCCCTCCTACACTCATCAACCAGCCTGGAGTTCACATAACAGCCCCTTACGGCCATAAGAGCCGCCTGGCTGTCCACATATATAGTGACCTCCGAGCCCCTATCAATGTTGTCCCTCATCAGTTCCACGGCCCTCCTGACCCCCAGAACCTCCGCCTGAAAAACATTGCAGTCGTCAGGAAGCCTATATGACCTTCTTATATTCAGATCCTCAATGTAGACCCCTGCACCCGTGCCCCTCATCTTCGAGCCATCAGTGAAAATAGCAAATCCACCAAATAATCTGCTCCTGCCCGACCAGCTCTCCCTAGAGGGCATTATTACCTCTGGGAACCGACCAAAATCCACTCTGGTGCTCACATAATCACTGGAGCCCGGCGGTCCCAGGCAATAGCCACCAGCCTCAATCTCACCCAGGATCCGTGAGTGACCCTGAGTGTCATTCCTCGTCAGTCCTAACTCCCTCAGTCTAAGAATGCTCCTGGCCGCCATTCCCATCACATACTGCTCAATAGGCAGAAGATGTAGAATGACATCCAGGGCAGCCTGAGGAGTACTTCTCATGGCACCTGTCATGCCAATTGAAGCACTCCTCTGAGCCTTAGAAAGAAGGTTCCTACGACTTGTCAATCTCAATGTCTCCCACCAAACACAACATCCATACGTAAGAATGGGTCTAACCACCGAAGTGTACAGCCATCCCACCACTGACAGCCGGAGTCCCCAGCTCCTACCTATCGATGATCTGCAAGCATAGTAGGCATTGAGTCCCCTTTTGAGTCTCTCCTGAGTATTCCTACCCAATGACAGATTGCTGTCCGGAAAAACCCCCAGATACTTAGCACTATCAGATAGTCCAAGCTCCATTGCTCCCAGTACCGGCAGTCTAAACTCCTCCACCTTGTACCTCCTAGTGAAAAGAACCAACTCCGTCTTCTCCGGTTTACATTTACAAAGAAGCAAAAGCACAACAAACTCATTAAAACAAGATCAATATTAGTCAAGCTGTTAATTTTATTTAAATTAACAAAAATAACTTTAAAGATTTAAAAAAAATTAATAAAACATAAAAGATAACTTCTAAAATAATGAGTTTAACTTCCACATTTGGTTGATATATCTTGGGAAGGCTTAAAATGTTCCTTGTCATTGCTTTATAATGGATGCTTTTAAGCCCCATAGAGCTTACGAAAGGTAAGCTGTCAAACGAACTGACATATTGTTTTTACTTTTTGAACAGGCACATCATCATGAATAGATTCGTGCTTGAACAACGCCACCACACGCAAAGAAAAAACATGGTTATGGTAAACATATTGTAAGAGCAACATATTATGATAAGACTCATGATTGTAGTCACCATATTATGATTATTATTGAATCATAATATGACTTAATACACTCGTAATATTTCAACATTATATTTTTCCCTTAATCATATTATTATTCTCTTAATCATACTAAGTTAAGAAGTAATCAAATTATTATCATATTGATCATAATAAGCTAAGAACTAATCAAATTATTGTCATGTTAATCATAATAAGTTAAGAACTAATCATATTATTATCATGTTAATCATAATAAGCTAAGAAATCATATTATCATCAGGTTAACTATAATAAGTTTAAAAGCAATCATGTTATGATATATTTCATAACTGTCATAAAAATACAATATAAATAAATTTTTTTTTTTTCATTGATTTTTTATTTTGTGGCTTTTTACAATTTTTCTTAAAGTAAATCAAATAGCGGAGTTCACTACAAGGCTTGCAAAAGAGCAAATACAAAATCTGTGGTTTTCATGGGCAACCGCGTATGTCCATTTTTCCGATTTTGAGATATTGATGCCTAATTTTATTTACATGTTTCTAAAAATTTTTGAAAAAATATGGATCAATTCCGATTTTATAACGTAATGACAAGTTTAAAAAGTGCAATACCTAGCCCATGGTTTGATCTAGAATGGTTTTTCGGCTGTCCTGAAAAATTTGTTTTAAGACATACACAGCTGCCCATGAAAACCACGAAATATCGTAACACTTTTATAAAATATAACGAAATCTCTGTGTGTTTTGTTGTTGAATTTTACAAAAAACTACGATATTTTGCAGTTGCACTATTAAATCACTAATACTGAATGAACTCCGCTAATATTTTGATTTCTTTAAACTTATTTTTTTATGGGAATTTATCTTTAAATTGTTTAACAGCTCACATATAAAATAAACGACACAACTGATTCAAAATTATTTTACAAATGGCGCAAACATAATATTATTAGAGTAAAAATAGTTTGATTGCATCTTAAACATAATATGATAAATTTATAGAAAGTTATAATGTTATGGCTATTAGATATCATGATATGGTTGTGAGTCATATAATAAGTTTTGTAAGTTATCATAATTTAGTTGTTAGAAAAATAATTATTTTTCGGTCAACAATACTCAAATTTATAATTGCGATAAACATTGATTTGTTTACAGTAACTATAATATTGTTGATATTAAATAAAAATAACAATTATTTGTGTACTACAACAATAAATTGTTACATTAAACATAGTGTTGTTGCCGTAACCATGCCCAACCATATTTTTTCTCTGCGTGCAAATTATCCAAATATAATTTGAACATCAGCCATCGATTTTCGCAACTTAAAGGTGACTTCATGATTTAGATAACGCAACTTTTTTTACAAATGAAGGCGATGTGTTAATTTAGAGAAAATAAACTGTCCATTAGACTTCAAGGCCGTGCGATGTGACACTTATTAATTGTTTTCCGTAGGGCTGTGAAGTAAGTGGTTTATGCTGATAAGCCAGCAGCAATCGGTGTCTTGGAGGTCAACATTGTTCATTTTATTCGAAAAAGAGAAACAAAATTGGACGTCTGCAAAGCGTTTCGTCAAGGACAGGCGCGGTGTTCTATTTGTTTTAAATCAGTTTCAAATGGTAATGCCGAAATAAATTTTTTTTTTTTGTGTTGTCTACCAGTTTAAGTTTCATGGCCTTAAAAAATACCCTTTATACCTTATTTAGTAAACAAAATGCCTGCAGAGTTTTAAACAACTCTCCCTTTCGTAACTCAGTTTTACAACTTTAAAGGGCATTAAATATTCTTTAAACTAAAACATTAAAAAGTATCAAGATAGAAATTAAATTAATTATATGTTGCAATATTGGAAACATATCTTCCCCCAGGCAAGTTTTTAGTTTGAATAACTTTTTTCAATAAACTTCAGGTTTTAAATCACTATGAAAGGCATCTTTATCCAAATCTAAGGGTCCATCTTGCGACATTCATTACCAAACATTTGAAAATATATGTATGTTTAATGGTGGAATTCGTTTCTTAAAACGAAACCGAGACTTTGGTTCAGAAGGCTGTGCATTTCTTAGCAACAATATTTAAAAAGAAATAAATGTCATCACTGAAACGGAATCTTGATTTTATTAGGGCATCTGAAGTAAAAATATCAAATTACACCTGAATTACACCTAAGAGAAATTACCCACGCTCTACCCACGACCGTAAAAATTATACCAAATTCGGGTAATTACCCACAAAGTGGCAACACTGACCTACAGTCAACTTCAAGTTGAAAAGTGTGAGAATTACAAAACAAAACAGATTTGCAGTGTACATCAGTGATGCATTTTGAGTTTTTTTGTTTTGGGACAACTTGGCTATTTAAAAGGGCCAAAATACCATTGGAAGGGCCAAAAAAATTTTTTGTTTAATATACATACGTTTGTGATTATTATGTGTGTATTTAAATATAACCAATAGTAAGTTTTTATCTGTTTTTGTTTTACTTCAATATTCACTTTGATTCACAAATACCATTGCTCAAAAGCAACATGAAATTTTAGTATTCAATACAACATTTAAACTGTGCACATAAAAGTTAAGCCTAAAGTACACGGAATGTAAAAAGCCACATGCGCATGGGCTTCTGACGTAATTTTGTCGTCATAACACAACATGAACTGGCAATTGTGGCTTTGTAGTGACGTTAAAATTACGTCAGAACGACATGCGCATGTGGCTTTTTACATTTCGTGTACTATAGGCTTAACAGTTCTTACTTGAAGGGGCCAAGTATACAAAACAATAGGTTTGACAAAACAAAAAGCATATTTTTGTGAATATTTAAAATTTTTGATTTTCATACAAACAACTGCTTGTGTGATTTATTTGGTCCTGTAAAAACAAAGCCATTTCGTAAATAAAAGTATTGTTCGAAAAAGTAAGAAAATAATATTTGTGTCCTTAACTAATCCCGCGAAGTTCTATGCTTGTCTGCGGGAGGCCAGAGTTTCTGGCGGGAATTGAACCCACGACTCCGGCACTTATAGACTATCTCACTACCAGCTAGTTTAATTCTGACCCAAAAGGCAACAAAAAATTTCTACAGGGCCATCAAACATTCAAAAGTGCCAAAAATTGCTCAATTGTGCCAAGTTTTTCATCACTGGTGTACATGAAAGTGAGAATTCCTCCCCAATCTTCTCACCTCTCTCACCAATAAGCTCAAGAAAAGCTGCAACAAAAATTGCACGTCTGGACGATGACTTAAGAATACTTCTGACAATGGTCTGCCAATGGCACGATTGTCAAATATCTAATAATATTGCTGTTTCACAATAGACAGACAATGCTTTTTCTGACAATGTTGTCAAACAAAAATTGCCAGTTCACACGGTTGCAAGATGATTTTAGTACATTTTACTGACAATAAGGTTAGATCTGACCACCGTCTATACGAGGCTTAATTATTTACTTTCGATGGGAGGTGGCACGAATATCTATTTCAAATAAACTGTTGTCGGTACGATGTCTGTCTAAATTTATAAAATAATAAAAAAATTAGACATACCCTAAAAAAAAACACTTAACGACGAAGAATTTGACAAATTCATAAGGAAACAGAAGACCAGATACAAAAACTTTGTATCAAACAATAAACAGACACATTGTTCTAAACTACAGAATCTTAAACGGAAACAATTAGAACAATTCAATATAAAATATAACCCTTCTTGGTTTGTTAATAAAACAAATATAAACTTTACAGAGGAAACAAAGTGGCTTCTTTCTCTAGGTTCTAAATTTGCCGTCCCTGTAAATGATAACAATTTTTCGACCGTAAACTTAATTGCTGATTTGGAACAGTGGGTGCAAACAGTTTCCGACGATAGACAAAAGGACATAATGAGAACCAAAATAACAAACAGAATACTAACTCACAAAAGAAAAGTAAGAAATAACCCAAAGGAAAAGTTTATCTTGAACATTTACGTAGAAACAAAGCGGTTTTTAAAAAGATACAAAGACGAAATTGTGATCACCAAATCAGATAAAGGTAACAAAACAGTCGTTATCTACAAAGAAGAGTACAAAAAGGAGATGGAAAAGCTTCTACAAGATAAATCAACATATAAAACAATGAGAACAGATCCAACACAAAAGCTTTTAAGGACAAACAACAATCTGATATTGGATCTTTTTAAACAGGGATATATCACGAAATTTGAGAGAAATAAACTCACATCAAATGCAGCAACAGCACCAAGATTGTATGGTTTACCAAAAATTCACAAGCCAAATATACCACTACGACCTATCTCATCATCAATAGAAGTTCCATGCTATAGGCTATCAAAACATATTGGAAGCATTTTGAGAAACATTGTACTTGACAAATACAACATTAAAAATTCGTTAGAGTTAAAAGAAAAACTAAAAGTCGTGTCTTTGGATGAGAATGAAATTTTAATTTCTCTTGACGTGGTATCGTTGTTCACCAACATACCGATACATTTGGCTATAAACAATATTATGGCTCAATGGAGCACCCTAAGAAACCATACACAAATACCCAGAACAGATTTCCTTAAAATATTACAGTTTTGCTTAAATGACAACAACTACTTCATATATGATAAAACAATTTTCAACCAAACTTACGGAATGCCTATGGGTAACCCACTATCGCCCACAATAGCGGACATTGTATTGGACACATTATTAGAAAGAACCACGGAAGAACTACGGGAGAAAAATGTACATATAAAACTTATAACAAAATATGTAGATGACCTTTTTGCCATTATTAAAAAGAGTGATGAACAAATTATTTTGGAAACGTTTAATAAATACCACAACAAACTGAAATTTACCATCGAAAAAGAACAAAACGGATCGATACCATATATTGATATGAAAATTTATAGGGAACACAACGGCATAGTTACAGATTGGTATACAAAAAACATCGCATCAGGACGACTTATAAACTACCACTCCACTCAGCCAATGGGACAAAAAACAAATACGGCCATCAACCTAATTAAAAAAGTTGTAAAAATAAGTGACAATAAGTTTCTACAAAAAAACATAACTAAAATTAAAGATATTTTACTTAAGAATAACTATCCACAAAAAATCATCACCAATTTAATTAAACGGGCAACTAATGAAGAAAGTCGGGAAAGTGGTATGAATAAAACATCTGGCATCACCAAATTTTTAAGCCTCTCATACATACCAAAACTCACTGAGAGCAAACAAATAAAGGAATTGATAGATGATGAAACAGTTTTAGTAGCTCACAAAGCTAACAACACAATCTCCTCACTATTCACAACAACAAAAACGAAAATAGAAAAAATACAACAGAGCAATGTTGTATATGAAATCGAATGTGTGGGCAATGATAACGAGACGTGCGGCAAAGTTTATGTAGGGCATTGATGTCAAAAATTAAATGTAGTTGTATTTGTGAGTAAAAAAAAAGTTACAATTACCCAACTAGCCATTTCTTAAGCGAGATATAACTAAACTGGAAAACGAAAATTTCGTTAAAAGCTTTTTTATAGATAAAAATATTATATACAACTCGATCAAAAAAAAAATACAAAATAAAGAGGAAAAAAATATTAAAACTATAGCGATTTTTTCTTTAGAGCGTAATAACTCTTTTGTTAAATTTATAGACAAAAAGCTATTGGAAATTAAGGGATTTTTTCTTTGTCGAAAAAATTGCAGCATAAAAAAAAAACAATTCATTTATTCATACGAAATTTTAAGCAAACACGTATTCAATATATTTATGTTGTGGCTATATTTAGGACCAGGAGGAATCACCTCTTATAATACTTTTGTTGCAATTTCTAATTAACAGAACATTTTTTAAATGTGATGAGCTTATTTTATTGCGCTGCTTTGAGCAAATAAATTTTAAATCTGAAAAAATTTTTTCGCAGATGTAAGTTGAAGGGAAAAATGATAAACACTTCAAAGAGTTTTTTTTTAGCTCGGGATATATTGAACCATCTAAATTCTTCCAGAACTCATCGGTTCTAATTTTATCTGGAGCTTTTAATTCGCTGCGAAGTATTGTTACCTCTGATTGTATTTTAAACTCGTAATTGCATATGTCACAATTAAAGGGGTTTTCGAAAAGCTCAAGCAATGGTTCCACATTTTCAAAATCTTTAAACCGATCCTGGAAATTATAAAACAGTGTTTCAAATACTGACACATGATCATGTTGTTTAGTGTGATTCTGTTTGACGTAAATAAGTGAAGTTTTGGGAAAATTTGAATAATCTTCAGATTTAATTTGAGCTAGTAGCAAAAATAGTTCAGTTTTGAAGTTGAAAAGTATTTTGGACATATCAAGTAAATTTTTTTCGTATCCTTGGAGTTTTAGGTTAAAAATATTTAATAAGTTAGTTGTATCTGCCAAGAATGCTAAATCTAAAATAAATTCATTGTTTTTTAAATGTTGTATTTCGCTTTTTTCTATGTTTTCCAACTCGAGAAATTGTGTCACTTCTTCCCTTAGATCAAATAGTCTATTTAAGCAATCACCTCGACTAAGCCAACGAACTTCTGTGAACATTTTAAGGTCATGGTGAGCAGCGTTTCTAGTTTTTAAAAATCTTACAAACTTTCTGTGTGTAAGTGAATGATGTCCACCACGTATTTTATTAATTATGCGCTCTGCTGTTTTCATAGCGGGGTAGTCTGTTAAAAATTTTGATGCAAGCGCAGCCTGATGTATAATGCAATGAAAATTTTCTACTGAAAATCCATTCTTTATTAATTGCCCAACGAAACCTTCGTATTTGCCCATCATGACATTAGCACCATCCGTACAAATTCCTGCAAATCGTTTACTGTCTACAACAGAAATTAGTTTTTCATTGACGACATCGAATAACAATTTTCCTGTTACGCTTTCATAAAAGCTTTCAAGCGAGTACATTGTCTCAAAAACATTATAATTAGCATCTACGGATCGAATGCAAATGACTAGTTGGCAAAGATCATTAATGTCGGTGCTTTCATCTAAGCACAGGGAATAAAATTCGCAGTTTTTTAATTTTTCTGTAATTGCATATTCTAAAGATGCAGCTATTTCGACAGTGCGTTGCACAATGCTATTGCGGGACAATGGAACAGATTTCATTAACGTTTCATTGTAATTAAGTTTTTTCAAAACCTTTATTAAAAGATCTTTTATAAACAACCCATCAGAAAAAGGTCTTCCATGCCCTACGATATCCAAGCTTATCAAGGTTGATAACTCGGTTTTTAATTTTTTCCCTCCTAAATTTTGTACCGGACTTTTGTCTGTCTTAAACAACCATTGTCTTAATTTTTCTAAAAAAGATTTCTTTTTTTCATTAAAAAGCATATCCCTTTCCCTATCATTAAATTTATTGATTGCATTATGAAAAGAATTAAAATGCCTTTTCAATACATACTCTCTTCTTTCTTTAAATGTTTTGTAACATAAAACACATTGCATGTTGCCAAAAGCATTCAACATCATAAAATATTTTTCACACATAATTGTTCTTTTCTTGCACGTATGGTTTTTTGGGTAGTAAAAAAAAAACAAAAAACAAAACAACCGCTATACATGTGCTTTCGTTGCTGGCAAATCGACGAATGAATGAAAGAGCGTAAGAATGTGTGTGATTTTTGAGCCAGCACAATTGTGCTATGAAATTGAATGAATTTGACATCAATGATGTAGGGACAACAAAAAGAAGTTTAGGCACAAGAATAAATGAACACAAAACAGATATTGAAAAACAAAAATTCACAACAGCTTTGGCGGTGCATTGTTTTGAAATGAAACACACCCCAAACCTCACCGACGTAAAAATTCTTGATAGGGAAAAGAAGATGAACAAGAGATTTACATTGGAGAGCCTACGAATCCAGGAGAGAAATAATCTTGCCATAAATAAAAAAGAAAATAAAGACAATGCAAATGCAAACTACAACTTAGCTTTAATTTAGTCAATTTTAAACTGTGATACCAAAAAGAAAGAAAGTTTCATCTGTGATATATTTTATTTATTTTATTATTTATTTTTGTGTTTTATGTGGTACTTATTGTATTGTCTAAGAACAAATTTATTTAAAATTATAATGTAAAGATTATATGTAAGTGGAATTATTCTTTTATGTTGTGTTAGTTAAAAATTATTAAAATTAATGACATACAGTACTTTTCGTTTATAGTCACTACGCTTATAGTCACATTAGCGATATATTCCATTTTATCTGTTTATTTTTCCGCTATAAGTTAATTTAATATAAAGTATTTACGTTATAGTCCATTAGCGATATAAGCACATTTGCCATATATGCCATTTATCCACAGTAGTCAAAGGGAAAAAGTAAAGCAAATTAATAGCGTTATAGTCACATTAGCAAAATTTACTCAATTCTTTTTAGTTTTCGAATCAAAAATCCATCCAAAGAAAGAATAAATTAAATCATTTAATTTTTGTCATCAACTCTCTACTCGTAAAAACTTCGTTTTTGCCGTTGGTATCAGTTATGAAATATGTTGTTATTATTTTAACTATTCCTGTAAAGTAAGGAAAACGTTAGTTAGGGCTTTTCTATATTAAAGTAACGATATGTGAATTAGCCTTATAGTCACATTAGCGATATAGTCCACGTTATGGTTGCAACTTAAGGAAGTGACTATAAGCGAAAAGTACTGTATTGTTCTTTATTTATTTTTCATAACGTTGCCAGATTCAATAAAATTTAAATCCCTGAGGAAGTTGAAAAAATCTCAACGAAACGTCGGAGGAGTAAAATCATGAATAAATAGTCTTTTATTTTTCATTTACTGTGACCTTGAAAGCCTGATTTAGATATTTCTAAGAAAAAACAACATAATTATAGATAAGGTCAATAAAAATTATACTTAAAAAAAAATTTAATTTAAGATTTAAATTATAAAATAATTTGAATTTTATTTACACTATGACTTTGAGCAAATTAGCTTTTAAGAAATAACAAACAAAAAGTATTTAATGTTGATTCATTTTATTTTTGTTTCCTTTTGTGTTTTTTTTTTTTGCAATTTTAATTACATTAATCCAAAGGTTTTTATTTAAAATTTAAGTACTAAAAACTGCAATATAAACAGCTTGAATTGTAGGTGAACATTAAGGGATTTCAAATGGAAGTACAAGTTTAGTATGAATATTAGAGATTTCTAAACAAGATTAATTGAAAACAACTTTATATTCTGTATTCATATAAAAAGTTATAAGTATTTAATATGCCTTCGAAAATCGTTTTATTAATAACGACATCAAGTTTTAACCTCAAACCGAAAAATTTAAAAATATTTCTAGTTTTTTTTTAATTTAAAAACAATTATTCGAAACAGTGAAACCCCCTCTTAAATTTTGCCATAGGAGCTTGGCCACCCACGTACTTGTACAATTACAACACATCTAATTTGCTGATGTTGTATGAATGAATGTAATGCAAGTATTTTGTAAATTCGTATATTCTCATGTTGAATTCCAAGAGCTATTCATTTTAAAGAAGTAGTAATATGTAGTTTTTTTTTAGAATTTCTTTACAAAATCCTTTTAATTGCAATTCAGTTAAGCATCTCTCTTTATATAATTGTTAAGTAGTTATTAAAAGAAAATTGGGTATTGAAGAAACACAGAAAAAGTTTTGCTTAAAATTAGAACGAAAAACATTACCAACTATATTGATATGAAACCAGGCATAAGTATATTTGAATTAAGCAAATAAGTGTATTTAAATTAAATAAACATTTTACCCAGCAAAAACTTAACATAAGTTTTTAAAACAATACTGAAGACGTCATAACGCTGATGTATTTTTACATCAGTACTATGACAAGTGTCTTCGTTTTTGAACCATGACACTTTGTATCATGGTGATGTCAACCTTAACATCACCTGGCCAAAGTGTCATCAGGGTAAAAATGAAATTATGTCATCAATGGGATGACACATCGGCATCACAGAAATGAAGAACATGTCCTCAGTGCGATGATCAATTGTATCAATTTTATGACAGTTTGTTATTAAGTCAAAGTGTGAGAATATTATTACTAACTTACCCGTTACATATGTTTGTTTCACGTTTGTATGGTTTTCGTAATCATTCTACTTTAAAAATTTGATGTGTTTATCTAAATAATTTAAAAAAAAAATAGAATATGGAAATTTTTGCTTCTTATAATACATTGTTATCAATAAAATAATGTTTAAAATATACAAAATGTGGCATCGAATTGATGTCACTATAGCCATAAAACTTATGACAAGTAAAAAATGACAAAATTGTACGAAGACGTTAGTCATTGGATTGATGTCAATTTTTGCATCATTGATGTCATTTGTAGTAACATTGATGTCAAAATTCTTATGTTAGGGCATCATCAATATGAAGATGCATTATTCTATCAGTGAAGTACCTGTGCAACAACTTACCTGAGACAATATATTTTATATATAATCGCTACTCACCACATTACTTTACAACCATAGGACAAGACTTACTATAGTTCCAATTACACGTAACATAGCCATAACCATACCAAACAGCTGTCTAAACCAACCTTAAGATCCAATTAGACTCGACTTAAACATGACGCCATAGCCGTAACGATGACCATAGAACCCAAATTTTAATTGATTTATATGGTCATGGTTATGTTGTTATGGCAAGTCACATATAATCAAATACAGTGTTGCCCATAAGGTTGGTTAAAACAGCTGTTTTGTATGGTTATGTCTGGTCTAATTTGAGCTTTATGGGCAACACTGTATTCGACTAAAGGTGACTAACGACAACGTCAAAGCCGTAGCCATATGTACATACTAATTGAATTTTGGTTTCAATGGTTTTGGTAAAGGTTTTCTCATTATGGCTATGTCCCATTTAATTGAACCTTAAATGCATTGGCCCATAACCATTGTCATAAACAAAGTATAGTTTAGAGGGTATAGTTAAGAGTTCTAAACTTTAAATAACTTTTATTAAAAAGTACCCATGGCATTTCAAAACACCAACTTACAAAGTACTTTCTCATAACTCACACAGTAATTCGAGAAATTTGGACAATGAGAAATACTAAAATGTATGCTGTTCCCATGTTCTGTAAGTGCCGGTTCACACACGTCAAGTTTGACTCGTCAAGTCTTGAGCTTTTAGGAGAGAAGGGAAAAGAGAATGACATTTCTTTTCTCCTTTCTCCTAAAAACTTAAGACTTGACGAGTCAAACTTGACGTGTGTGACCCGGCACTAACTTAATCGAAAAGATGTGAAACAAAATATTCAATCGTTTCTCGAAAAGTGAGAAAAAACTTTGCCTGTAACTCATGTCGAAAACTATCAAATGAGATTACGTCGTTACGTTAGAAATCTCATAACATTGCACTCGAAGCCGATGTGACATTGCACGTTAAGAACGCCAGTAACACATATCGTTAACGGCGACCAAAATTGACTTAAATTCACACAGAAAAAAATACCCATGTAAAATTAACATGGAAAAATGTTGATTGAGAATCATGTTAAATTTCAGAAAAATTATGCCCTTTACCTAAATTTATCATTATTTCATATTAATTTTTAATAAAAAATATCAAAATAACCTTAAATTACGTTTATTTAATATTATTCACTGTTAAAAAAATAAAAAAAAAAAAAATATTAAAATATAAATAAATCTGGATTCAATATTGAACCCATAAAAACCTGTTTTGTATTAAAATCAAAAGTTTATCTTGTTAAATTAACATGCATACCTACTTAATTATGTACATTTTTTATTTTCACTTTTAAAATATGTTATAAAAAGAAGACAATTCCCGTATTCTTTTAATTAAAATTGTGTTTATTTAAATAGTACATCAAGTTTTCAAAGTAGAATGATGACCATATCGGGCGATTCTGCTGATGCTTCTGTTAACAAAGGAGAATACAAAATAAGTGAAACATGTGTTACAGGGTTTTGAATTATTCTTACATAAATGCAAATGTTGTCTGAAGCTTCTTCACACTGTTAAAATACACTCAAAACCATTTGATTCTACATGAAATTCACGTTGTTTCAACTGGAAATAACTTTCATTCAACGTGATTCCGATTGTTTTTTCAATATAAATTACATTTTGCTCTAACTTTACTGCAATGTTAAATTAACATGAATTATAGTTATATCAAAAGAAAAAAATGTTGTTCGCAGTTATTGTAAAATCAGGTTGAATTAACATGAAACCCGTATGAAGCAAAATCACCACCGAAAAAATTTAAATCAACCTTGTTTTCGACGTTTTTAACTTGATTTTTTTCTGTGTTGAAAACTTTTTAACGACGACGGCGAAAACACAACCGTCGGCTATACCAAATTGTGTAAAGAGCGACTTTAATGTTTGTTGTTTGCAAACGAGCTTTGAAAACATTCGTATATTTTATAAAAATGTTAAAAGCAAAATAATTAAGCAATGGAAAAATGTGACAAGAACAAAATATTTTTTTTATTCTTTTCAGTTTGCATTGTCAATTGTTTTTTAGTGTTAAAATTTTTTCTCGTCCCGTTTTTATTTCTGAATTTATTTGACAGTTAAAAGCAGGAACTTTCTCATAAAACTTTTACGGACACAGTTTTTTTTCTAAATTGGCGAGTAGTTTCCTTACGTGATAGGTAATATTACAGACGCAGTTAAGTGAGAAAAACAGTTGTTAATTTAAATGTATGCCATTTTTGTTTCATTTCTCACATTTCAATCAAAAAGTTTCTCGACGCGAGAGTTACAAAACATGGGCACTGGCATCTGAAATAATTTGTTAACAGTCAATTAAATAAAATGAATATGGACAAGATTCACAAATATACGTTACTAGGTAAGTGAAATTTTTGCTGGGTTGTAGAATTCTTTTTCCTAATATAAGCAGCTTATAATTGTTTATAAAATAAATAAAAAGGGAATTAATGTATTCTACCCTTTTACTGTGATGGATTAATGTAATAAAAATATATGGTACTATGAAACAACTCAACAAAAAAAGACTATCACCCCGACGCTGTGCCGACGTTGCAGGGGGTACTATCAACATCAATACAACGCACTGTTTACCAAATTTACAATGTTGCCACAATATTAAAATGATAACGGCAAATGTATGTCTTGCGGCTCTTCTTTTTAGTGTTGTCACAGTAATGTAAATTTAAATTTACAATGTTGGATTCACGAATTTACAACGTAGTCACAATCGTCTTCCGACTCTTTTTTTCAATATTGTTACAAAGCCGTAAATTTTAATTTACAACATTGAATCAATAAACAAAAAACTTTAATATTAATCTTGATCTGATGTTGATAAACTGAAAATATAGTTCCCATACAATGTTGTAAATTTGCCACTTTTGTAGCCATGCAATACCTCTTATATAAGAAAACGTTTTAAAAATTATGTTTAATTATAAAAATTCATTGTTCTATTAAAAAAAAGCATTTATAAAAGAAAATCAAAAGAAGGAAATGGAATTCAGGTTAATATAATATGTACATATTTAGCAAACTAATTCCTACTTTTTCTTCCAATGTAATGCCCCATTTTCGTGGCCCAAATTCTCAGACTATTGGGGGATTCACAAGGTGTCATAAAGTCATATGTCTTAAAATAATAACATGAAAAAATACGACTGTTGTGAACAACCCCTCATAATTTAGTATGCTATTTTGAATTTAAATCAGCTGATTTAAAACAAATATAAAAAATAAATAATTAACTAACATTATAATATTTTTTAATTCTTTTCCATGAATTAATAAATTAAATTGGATCTTACTTGACTATTTTCCATTTTGCAGACGCAAATAAGAAATAAATTTTATTTTGTTTGTTTACCAAACAGCAGAGTCATAAGCCGATCTTATTTGACGCCGCAAGTGATTTCTTGCAAAAATTACTAGCCGCAGTTCAAATTTTGATGTTAACCGGATAAAATTATATCATCAACGGCGACGGCTACAAGAATTAACGCGATACGGCTCAGTCGCTCAGCTCTGGTCTCTTTTGATTAATTACGACAGCACAATAAACATAGCAAGCAACGTTCTATTAATTTAAGACACTTTTTGTTTACAAAGCAACAACAATATTTTTAAACCATTGTAAAATGTTAGAACATTATGACAATATAACATGATAGCACACCTTGTGAATACCCCAAATGAATATTCACAATCTTATTCATATTGCAGATGATCTAATAAATATGGGTGCGCCATTATCACAATTTTCTGCTTTTCTGCTTTTTATTTCGAAAATAGTCTTCTTTTTATTAAAACTTTTTTAAAGTCGCCTTCCAATACATTTGCACAAATTCAAAGAAAACTACACATTTTCCATTCCAACAATTCGGAACAAAATGTTCCCTCACTATACCATTTAAATAGAAATGCTAAATACTCATTAGGTAATATAAGGGTTAGCTCCGAATCAAGAGCTTGTTTTTCTTTTGTAAATATTTGTGGGTTTAAAATTACAACAACCCATCCTGATAATATGTATATGTTTACTACAAAATGGACATATACTAATAGTCACAGAAATTGTGGGTAAACAATTTTCCCAAAACAAACTAATGAAATCAATGAATTTTTCGAATATCCGCTTTCATCAAAAGAAATTGGATTGTTTAACGTCAAAAAACTTGACAATTATATCGTCGAGTTTAATATACATACAGTTGAACAAAAATGTATTCTTAGTAAATTTAATGATGAAATAATATCTATTACTGTTTTACATTAATAATTAAATATAATGTAACTACATAAATTCGCTAAATAAGTTTTTGTGTTTTAATTTTAATACGACACTATTAAATTTAGACTAAATTTTTGTATATACAGTGTTCTAGCGGTATAGTTTTATGGTTAATACGACATTAAGAAACTAAAGTCGAATATTTGTATCAGGTGATTTTTAAGAGCTATAGGAAAGTTAAAAAAAAAACACATAAAATTCAGAAAAATTCATGAAATCTTTATTTTAATCGATAGTACGGTCCATATAATTTAATGTTTGACGATTATTTCATGCAAATGTTGACCGTGACTGTGTCTCAAATAGTCCGTCCGCTTAGTCCAATTTTGGCATACTCTTTCCAACATTTCGGTATCTCATGAATTAATGCTTCAATGTTGTCTTCCAATGCGTCAATTGAAGCGGGCATGTGTGTATAGACATGAGCTTTAACATAGCCCCACAAAAAATAGTCTAAAGCCGCTAAATCGTACGATCTAGGCGGCCTATTGACCGGACCCGAACGTGAAATAAAATGTTCACCGAACTCGCCTCTCAATAATTCCAAAAATTCTACGTTGCGGTAGTTTGTTCGGCTTCAATTCTTGCACCAGCTGTATTTTGAAATTTTCCGCGAAATTTTCCACGTTGTTGAGTAACAGAGGCCCAATTGCTGCGAAAGGCGACGAATCGATAATTGATGGTCATCATTAACACTGGCCGATACAGCTGCGATATTTTCTTCACTTCGTACTCTTAATAAGCGTGTTGGTGGTCCAACAATGTAAATTTGGTGCGAAATTTAGTCACAATAGCCCGAATAGCCGCTTCAGTGGGTCGATTAAACTGACCATAAAATGGAAGAAGCGCGCGATGAACTTTCTTAGCAGAGCACGCATTTTGATAATAAAATTCAATAATTTGCTAGCGTTGTTCGTTTGTAAGACGGTTCATGGTTAAATTATAGACCAAACTGAAGATGTTTGACGTTGAAACAAAACACGAAACGTGCTTCAGCTGTTTAAACCAGTGTTGCCAAAAAGATAATAGCTACAAAATCACCCGATATATAGGGTGTTGTACCGGTGTTGAATCTTTTTAAGAACGGTATTAAAAAACTAATGTTGTAATTTTGTATCTACAGTGTAGTGATAGTATCATATTTTTGGTAGAGTCACAATTTTGTATTTACAGGGTTGTGGCGGTACATAATATTAAGAAGAGTCGTAATTTCTGCCGGGGAACTTCCAAAAACATAAGTACATATGCGATAAAAATACGCTAAATAAAAGATAATTTGTTTTGTAGTTAACTTTATAAAAATAAAAAATCTTTATAAATAACACTGCGGTACAGTCATTTTGCGGTCTGGAATTTGATTGCAAATTTTTACTAATTTGAGGTCACAGATTTCAAATCTAATGTCCATTTTTATCTATTAGCTCTACTTTTCGAGATATACCGTTATGTCCAAAATTAAGGCACCTTTACTCCATACATTGGAATAACTTAAAAACGGTGAACAATATTCAGTTAACAAAATAAATCCGATATTCGGCAATAGTGTTATCTTTAAGTCGTGCTTATATTGTTTTTAAATTTCCCCTCATGTTTCAGAGATATCGTTGAATTTTTGAAAAAAAAAAAAAAAAAAGGAAAATTTTGAAACAAATTTTTTGGTCTTTAAAAATTCATAAAAAATAAAAATGCGCTAAAAATATCACAGTTTTGGTCTAAAAACATTAAGCTCAATATATTTCGAATGAAATGAGGTTAATTTCATTGTGATCATTGTGCAAAATTTTTGACTTTATTCGCAATTTACTGAGAAAACTGAATTTCGAATTCCGTACAAAAATAACATTTTAAAACTGTTTTTTTATATACTTGCGAAAAACTAGACTACAAACGAATTCGTTAGTTTCATATATCTTCGGCTTTTGATGCCGTGTGGTAGAGAGTGATACGCCTCGTTCACCAGCATGTAGTTTTTCTCCAATTTGAGTCTTGAAGTGTGTAAAACCAACTATGCCGAATAAAATATGGACTCACACATTAGCAGTAATAAAAAATTTATATCAGGTATTAAAAAATCAAAGTTAATATGCAATTGTTAAAATACACAACTTAAACTTATTTTACAAACAGATATCTAGCCACATCGATTGGCTTTTTCCATATGTTGAGGCATCCTACGGATAGCCTCTTGAATCACCATTGAGTGCATTTTCTAGAACATCCATTTAATTTGAGTGATAAAACAGTCTGGGTTTCTTGGTTCCTTTCGCTATTTACAAATTTCTTTTTCACCTAATAGGGCCCATACACAACACCATCATGATTGTACAATCAAGTGATTGTGCCAGCTGATGGACCGTGTATGAGCTTGTGGTGTGATTGTACCAGCTGATGGTGCTTTATCAAAAATAGTTTGATATTTTTTTGATTGTACCAGCATGATTGTATCGTGTGCTGTAAAGTTAGCTCATAAATGTTAAATCGTCAAGGCATAAACATCAAAAAATACAAAAAATTAAAAATGAATGCCAAAGAAAAAATATTTTGGGGAGAATTTCTCGACCTTTATAAAACAATGCCTTGCATATGGAAAGTAAAAAGTACGGAATACTGCAATCGTGATATAAAAAACCAATGCTACAATAAAATGGTAGACAAATTAAAAGAGTTGGACCAAGAAGCAAATAGAGACAAAGTGGTGAAAAAAATCAACGCTTTTCGAACAAATTACAAGCGTGATTTAAAAAAGTCAAAAAAAGTGAAAAATCTGGTGCAGGAACAGATGATGTTTTTGAGTCTTCGTTGTGGTATTACGATAAACTCAAATTTTTGGAAGATCAGGAATGTTCCAGAGAAGGAAAATGTACCATGGATGATGAAAGCTTTAATGTAAGTAAATTTTTTTTAATCTGTAATATGAGTAATTTTGAAATTTGTTTTATTTTTTAAAACAAGATCGAGTCTGGCGATGAAACAATTTCGGAACCACCAAGCAAAAAACGAAAAACAACAGCAGAAGATAATTTGTTACAAATGGCATGCCAAAAATTAGGGAGCAGTGACGATCCCACATCTAGTTTAGCAAAGGGGTGGGCAATTCAATACGAAGAAATGTCTAAGGAACAAAAAGTGTTTTCAAGAACAATATTTTCAGATGTACTTTTTCATGGCTGTTTAAATAAACTAACTGAAAAAATAGTTGAAGACATTCACAAAGTTTTAAAAGGAGTTTTGAGACAAATACGTAACCCATATTCGTTGCAGACATCAACCCCACAAATGGATGAATGTACTGCACAGTCTTCACAATCATCCTCCTATTCAGGCTATGATTTTGAAACACGATTCAACCAATGCAGTCTTCAATTGGACATTTTGTTGCAAATCTTCTGCGCTGATTGTCAATTCTTTAAGAAGTTTAGTATGACCTAGTTCTCCTTTGTTTTTTAGCCATTTTTTCATCCAAACACATTTTTTTTTACTCCTTATTCGTTTTCGTTTTAGGATAATAGCAATAATAACAGCAGCACAAATTTTATTGTTATTCATTACAACCTTTTCCACACAATTTTTGGTAAAAAATGAATTTTGTACCAGCATGCTGGTGTGTTGTGTGCTTCAAGCTTAATTGCACAATCACTTGATTGTACAATCATGATGGTATTGTGTATGGGCCCTATAAAGGGTTTGATTTGATATCCATTTATGAGCGTCCATTGAAAAGAAGAAGCTCCCATCATCCATGATACGATCCATGACTAGCCTGCAGCAAAAAAATTTTGTAACAAAGCCCGTAAAAGATGTTTGTTGGTAACTGACTATTTTCTAAAACTGCTGCAATGAGCTTCTTTGCATATTTGACTACTCTGATATGTGCTACGTACTTCTAATTTTAAACTCTTCATTTATTGGCAAACGCATGGTAAGATTTTAAAATATATCCGGCAATTTCTACCTTCAACATAACTCTGGTTTGGTTGGATTGTATCAAAAATTTTTACCGGTTCGTCGTTTTCTATTAAACGGTTTTTTTACTTTCGAAAAGTTATACTGTCTTTTCAAAAGATTTTTCAATTTTGATTTCAGAAAAGTGACGAAAAATTTAAAATTTTCTTTAATGAGGATTATTTTCACAAAATTTACAAATCAACTTCCGACCTCCTAATTCGTTTTACGATATTTTTTCTACTTATTGTCAATTTATTGAACTGTTCTCTAGCCAATTGTGAGATGGAAGAATTAATTCTTCCTTGTTGAGAAAGTTTTATTTGTTATACTGATTAATTGAATTACACAACGTGCTTAAAAAAAATTATTATCAGCAATATAAACTCAATCGTGTGTATATTTGCGCTTTTTTATCATAATTTCCATATTAATATTTAATACAGATGGGTAAATAATAACAATTTAAGGCTAGTTTACACTATCACACAAGTCTTACGTATGCCATACTACTTCGTGAGATATAAATCTAATGAGTTTCGTTGCGACTGTCAAAAAATCTAATTCAACATTACAGTTTCTGTTCACACTATCACACATGAACATGCTTTTGTTAAAATGCAACCCTGATCAAATTGGTTTTCGTAATACTTGTCATTTACATGGCACATTGCATTCACACTATCACACTTTCTCGTATTACTTGAGTTTTTGAAATGTATTAACACAAAGTAAAATAGTGTAAACTAGCCTTTAATACTATTTAATCCAAACAACAGCAATCACTCACACTAACAAATACTTGCTTTAATAAATTAAACGAAATATTAATATTATTTAATGATTTTTTTTATTTTATTGAATTTAACAATTAATAATTGTAAATCATCAACATTGACCGACAGCAACAACATAAAAAAGTATAAAGAAACGACTGAAAATTTTCCATAAATTTTCCCACAACAATAATAAAAATAGCAACTACTTTTCATCTGTATTATTAATTACGACAAGGATGACGTTAACGATGCTGAAGTTTTGAATGATGGTACTGAAAACTGTTGAAAATAAAATAAAATGAAAAACAGCATTAATGGATTTTAAACTGATTAAAATTATGGATATGAATGCTAAAATACATTCAACCAAAGAGAATTTTACTGAAGCCTGAAAATAAAAAAAAAAAATCATTGAAATTATTAAAAAATCGTGACTTGCAAAAAATTGTTTGTAAAATGTAAATTTTAATTAATCAATTAAATTTATAATCAAAAGTTTTATCCTATAAAAGTCCCTCTATTTAAAAGTCATATATGGAAAATAGGAGAAATATAAAATCTTTATTAAATTTGTATAATTATAGACATTGTACAGACTAGGAATTTGTATGGAATATGTAACCTGTGTGTTTTATTGTATCACCAAAATCGGTGAGATAGTTTCGAATAGGGCGAAATTGCCCATCTGTCCCTTCATGTTCCTAGTTTTGAAGAAAATATAATCCCAGTTACTTCCTGGTCGTAGTTTTTAAAAATAATTAAAAAGCCTTTATTTCCAAAATCCTTAAAGCTGTTTAGCCATATTGATTGGCCACTTTATCAGATAAGAAATTGGTTTTGATACGCTCTCTTATCTTTAAGAAAACTTAAAAAGAAATTGCAGGCTGATAACGCAAAAACTATGATAAGTTTTTCATCGAAAATAAAATAACTCAGAAGAGACAATGAAAAAGGTAAATTTCCGAATTAAACGGATTTAGTGCATACAGTGGCGAATAGCAACAACAAGAACAAATATTATAAGTTAATAGGAGAGGCGCTAACCTGATGACGCGCATTGTATAAATACAACCGGCTTCAAATTTGAATAAGAGAATTATAAAACAAAACACATTTGCAGAGCACATGAAACTGTGTACACCCCACCCCACCCCAATCTTCTCACCTCTCTTATCCATAAAAAAATGCTGTAAAAAAAATGGAAAGTCTGGACAGGGACTAGGTACTTTTGACTTCATTTTCCATTAAATCTGGTCGTATGGCTTTAATGGTGGCATAACTTTTGTCTTCCAATTCTTCAAGGGTTGCTGGTTTGTCGGCATAGACCAACCATTTAACGCAGCTCCATAGAAAGAATTTAAACTTTGCTCATTGACGTAGCCATTTAACCAGAAATAAGCTTCGTTTAATGAAGGAAGTGAATTTAGCGGACAGTGCCCATGTTCTGTAACTCTCACGCCGAGAAACTTTTCGATTAAAATGTGTGAAATGAAACAGAAATGCCATACATTGAAACAAACAGCTGTTTTTCTCACTAAACTGTGTCTGTAACTTTTTTTGGCGAGTACTAGCTGCCACGTTAGGAAATTACTCCCCAATTCACAGGAAAAGTGTGTCTATTACATTTTTGTGAGAAAAGTTCCCGCTTTGAACTGTATAATAAACTCACGAAAAAAAATTGGGCGAGAAAACTAACTAAACTAAACTAACTTAACACTAAAAAACAATTAAAAATGCAAAATACAAAATACAAAGAATAATTATACAGTCACATCCCGATAATTCGTACCCCGATAAATCGTAATTCCCGATAATTCGTAATAAACTTTCGGTCCCTTGAAAGAATCTCGTTAATTCGTAAAATTTCCATACATTTTGGTCCCCTCGATAATTCGTAATTTTTTTTCAAATAAAATCTTCTTTACCTCTTATAAATCGTAAGTGTTTGCTAACTACCACTTATAATTCGTAATAAAAACAACAAAAACATGGAAAGAATGATTTTCTGATTACCATTTTTTTATTTTTGCGTGGGTTTTTGCTTGTGTGTGGATTTATTTTCTTAAGATCAGTTTGTTACATGCATAATTTTTATGTATAATTTTTATATATTTTATTTTTAACAATTGTTTTTTATTTTTTTTTTATCGTTTAACATCCAGTTCATCGATTTCGAACGTTAACGTTCGCATAGAAAATTATATGTAAAACAAAAACAATATTCGAAAATTTGTTTTTGTTTTAAATGTAGTTTTCTATGCGAACGTTGACGTTCGACATCGTTAAACAGGCAGTAAGTAAATAAATTGAAAACCCCCGCTTATTCGTATTTATTTTATTTTAACCCCGTTAAATCGAAAACCCCTATAATTCGTAAGAAATGGCCGGTCCCTTGCGATTACGAATTATCGGGATTCTACTGTAATAATATTTTGTTCTTCGCATATTTTTTTAATGTGTAATTATTTATAATCAGTATTGTGGTTATTTTGTTGAACTATTTATGGTTTTTAATCCAAATTTTTTAATATTTTTTAATTAGGCTAAAGTTCATCAAATTTAATTTTCATTAAATTTTTTTTATGAAGAAAGGAATTTTACAACATGAAATTAATTAAAATTTATTGATAACACTACTTGACAACTTTTTGACCAACTGAATTTGACACCTAATCTTTATGTAAAATTTCCGCTGAATCTGAATATGAAGTCAGAATTGTCAAAAGTAGAACAGTTTTTGAGATATTCCAAAATAACCGTTATTTGTGTGTTTAAAAAAGATGCTGTGACTTAAATGCAAATATCCAAAACATAAAATTTTAGCCTATTTCAATAAGAACATTTTGTGCCCAATAGGATCCGGATCAGTGCAAATATGACAAAGTTACAGAAGATTAATTGAACTAAAACCCACAACAAATAAACATACAAAGCTAAATTTTTAGTAACAATAAATATTAAAAATTGCTTAAAAGTACTGAATTTCTATGTGTTTTAATTTACTAAATCTTCTGTAGCTTTGTCATTTTTGTACCAATCTATGTCTTGTTGGGCGCAAAATGTTCATATTAAAATAATATTAAAATAATATGAACATTTTTAAATCATTGGTTTAAAAAAAATAACCTGAATAGAGCAAAATTGAACAAAATCATAAAATTTTAAATGAAGCTTGAACTTTTGTCCCCTGTAACTCTGTCATTTCTTGACCAATCTTCACAAGCAATCCATGGTTATTTTAGAAATTATATAACCTTTCACTAGAAAGAAAGAATTACATAACCCGTTTAAAATTTTTTGAAGATATTTGCATTTCAGACACATCATCTTTTTTAAAAACACAAATAACGGTTATTTTGGAATATCTCAAAAACTGTTCTACTTTTGACAATTCTGACTTCAAATTCGGATTCAGCGAAAAATTTTACATAATGATTAGCTGTCAGATTCATTTGGTCACGACTTTGTTGAAATTTTGTCACGTAGTGTAATTTTTCATTCTTGACTGAAGCTGGGCTCGAACCCAGGCGTTTTTACGGACAGGTTACCCTTACATGTTTCGATTGCAACCACTCAATCTCTTCAGAGGGCTTGCCGTTTAACACTCGCAGCCATCGACGACTGCTGACGTCAAAAGTCAAACATCAATCCTTAAACCAAATTGTATTTAACCTTTGGTAGATCGAAATTTTCTTTGAATGATTATCTTTTTTTTTTTTTTGTATTTATTTACTTTTACCCAAAGCGGATTAACTACAGGTGTTGTCGAAACGGCATCTGATTTTGACAGTTCGAGCTTTTTTGTTTTGATTTGTTAGTGTTTTGCTAATAATGGTTGACATTTCGAGCTAATGGCACTAACAATGCAATGGAAAACACCCTGTGTTGTTTCTGTTGTTTTTGGATTGTTGTAGTTCCGACACCACCTGTAGTTAAATTCGCCTTGCTTTTACCATTTTGATAAAATATACGAATGTTTTCAAGACTCGTTTGCAAACAACAAACATTAAAGTCTCACTTTACATTATTTTAGTAAATTTTGGTCGCCGTCAACTATATGTGTGATAGTGTCGTAAAACTTTAAAAAAAATTTTTAAGTTCAATTTTGTTTGCCCCATATGATTTACATGTATTCGCACATTTGCTTAAGCCAACTTAAGCAAATAATGGTTGTGCCTTTAAGCGATTCCTGATGACTTGCCAAACATTACTAAACATAAATGTCAACACAGTTGACGTTCTTATTTGTCAAACTATTGGTATCGATATCGAAAGCTCTCTTGTAACTTAAAAGGAACACCCGATAAAACGTTTGATATAATAAAGCTTTTAATCGGGTGTGTTCTAGAATCCAAATCCACTCGAAAGTGGATTACTTTAGCATTTTTGGTGTTCTGCATTTCACATCCACAAGTTTTTATTCGTTTTCAATTTGAGTAGTAAGGGGTTGGTGAAAGTAAAACGAATCGATTTTTATTCTAATATTTGATAACATTTTTAACAAAAAAAATAAATTTTGTTTTTAGCTTAAAATCTTCTTTATCCAATTTAATCAAAAATATATCGTTATTGTGATGGCGACAATTGTCGTTTCGCTTATAAGTTTTAATTTTTGACTAATTATGTTGTTTTTATCAACATTTTGGTATGGGTGTAAACATTTTTACTTTGAATAAGTTGGGTTTTAAAATTATTGAATTTTGAGTTAGCTTTGAAATTTTTATTATTCATTTGGAAAATTTTGTATCACATTGAATTTATTACATTAGTTGTGGTCGGTTGTGTACGTGAATTTTTTGTTTGATTTAAGAAAAGGGAAAAAAATTTTTAAGCTAATTTTGCAGAGAGGACTCAGATTCTTTTGGAATTACATTAGTGGTAAGCAATGGTGTTGAACGAAAATTAAGATTTTTGGGCGTTGTACTAATTTCCACGAGTTTTGTTCGCAAGGTTTTAAATTTTGGTCGTATATTTCTTTTAACGGAATAAAGGAAAGGTGCTAACAGTTCCGGTATTTGCTAGGAACTTGTGAGATTTCTATCCGTTGAAATATTTTCTGGGGCAAATCTTTTATCAACGTCATTTCCAGGCATAAGGATAATTATCTCAGGAAAATAACAACTAATTTTTGTGTCCATTTACCCAGATGAACTTTACTTCCCACTAAATAGGCTGACCAATCAATTTTCAAATAACCAGTTGTTTTTTTTTTAATAATATTTAGTTTTTTTTTTAATTCGAGTATCGGTTATTAGCAATTTGTTTTTACGTTTGACTGCCTTTTGGGCATCTGGGGATAACCAGATGCATTAAATAAGGAGGAAAATGAATTTGATATAACAATTATTAGATACATTACTACATTCTAATATTTGATTTATTCTGTGATGTAAATATCCAATAATTTAAACTTCATTCTTACTATCTAGATTTACGTTCATTGTCAATGTTTATTCATTTCTATTAATTTTCCAAATTTTTTTTTATTTAATTTTTTTTTATGTATGGTCATTTAATTTAAAAATTTGCAAAAATGTCATAAATTTACACAATACTCTATAAAAACCCTTTTAAAATTTTAATTTAAAGAACGTGCATTCATATCACTCATAATTCTCTTAAGTTGAGTGGGTTTTGTTATTACGGAAATGATTTTTATGGGGTAATCACAGAATCCACGCAACTTACAAACGCATTCTTTTACATTTAATTCAAACACTATTTAAAATAAAATTAATTAGCAACAAGCAACTGTCAACTGGCGCCTGATGACTACGTTGGAGAAAAAAAAATGTAAGTTGCAAATTTTTATTTAAAATATATGTATATGTATATACTTAAAGCTATTCACTTTCACTCAAAACTAACATTTAAAACATTTTTATTTTGTCTTTTTTTTTTAAATTTGGCATTAAAGGTGGCCATATAATAATATCATTTCATTATTTAGTATTAAAAAGGGGGGGGGGGGGGAAAATACTTAAATAATTAATAATAAATTGTTAACGTTAATAAGCTTCCACCTTTATTGGTTAATCATGGAAAAATTTCTTTAATTGTTTTTGTAAGAATTTGTTTAAAATTTTTTTTATATATATAGATACCTTAAAATAAATATTGGCATAGTTTATAATGTTTTTGAAAATGTTACATTAATTTTTATTTGATTTTTGAATACGAAAGGTGAAGCTGCTGGTAGGTTATGGAATAGTTTAATTTTTTTTAGTTTTTTTTTTTTGTGATTGGGCTGACAACGAAAGTGATATTTTGTCAGCATGGTGGGTGGGCATATTCATTCATCCTCAACACTTATATATTTTTTTTTTTTGCTGTATGGTTTGTTTGTTTATAGCTACCTAAAGTAATATCTCGTAAGATGCTTAATAAATAAAACTAACAACTATTTTCAAAAGGGAACACTCACACCCCACCCAACGACGAGCACAGCCGAATTATTAGGTAGCCCGTTCCCAAAAGTAGTTCAGAATCGTTACATTATCTAAAATGCAAAAGTCCCTAACTTACCCTAAATTTAAAATCGAATTTTTCATTATTTTGATGTATTTACAGCTTATTTTTTTTAACGATTTTTATGTTATTTTCAGACAATTTGTTTTTTTAATCGATTTAGCGATCTCAAATTAGTTGTTTTGTTTGTTTAAAATTTTGCGAATTTCCGCGAATTTAGCGATTTTTACCTAATTTTTGCCAATCCTTTTAAATTAAGGAATTTTAATCGATTATATTTTTCGCTTTTTTGCAATTTTTTTTTTATTTTCTGACATTTTTTTTTTTACCGATTTAGCGATTTCAAATAAATTTTAGTGTTTGTTTAAAAGTTTGCAATTTTACGCGAATTTTAGCCATGTTCGCGATAGAAGCTATTTTTTTCTGATTCTTTACAGCTTTCACGATTTTAAAAAAATATTAAACAGCAAACCATGCTGCGGTTAGCAAATTAGCGATCTTTAGTCCAAAAAAAGTTTTTTTGAACAAAAACTTCGAATACACAAAAAAATGCGGATTTGAGAACACCAATTTATGAATTATGCGGATTTAAAAAATTTTTCGTTTTCAATTCGAGTCGAAATCTACAACATACCTGAATGCAATGTTAAATAAAAAAAAAACAAAATTTTTTTAACTATAGCGCCCCGAAATTTTAAAGCAATTTGTCAATTGGGTTTTGTCTACCAGAATAAACAGAAAAAGCTATTTTGAAAAAAAAATTGAGTAAAGCTTTTTTTAAATTTTCAACCATCAAATTATTCTCTTAATTAAAATCAAATTATACGTTTAAGAAAAATTAGAGACAAAGAGCTAAATTTTATATGCAAAAATTTCGTTGTAAATTTGTTACAGAAACACAGTTGTAAACTCTTCATAAACAAAAAATTTTTTTAGTCAAAGTCTAGAGTGTTCAATTAATCGGGGTTTATTTTTGTTCGATTTAACGACTAATCGATATTTGGCATTTTTAGCTTATTAATCGAATAATTCTAAATCTAGAAATTTTATAAATACGAGATTTTTTTTTGCCAATTTTAGAAAAAAATTAGTACATACTTGAGTAAATAATTAATTAAATAAAACTTGTCAATGTAGCTCCAAATTGTTGCTTCACTTCCGGCCACTTAGCTTTTAAAAGAGTCGATATAACTTAAAATTTGTTGAAACTTTCCACGGACATTTCATCCTTTGCTATGCTTCTGCAATCGATCGAGTTAATCGTTTAAAATATTCATTCATTGGACCACTTGTAGCACCTTGTGATTTTGTTGGTGGAGCATCTTCTTCAAGTACAATGTATGTTATAGCCACTGTGTATGTGGTAAATTAGTGAAGTTGTTGAAGAACATTTACACAGTTTATTAAGTATTGTTTTGCTCTACACGCCACAGTTTGGCGAATGCTGCGAATTCCTCTTACAAAAGCTTACAAAATATATGGGCAAATCCCAGAAACAGTCCACCAACCAAAAATTTTTCAAATGAATTTTTTTTTAATGGAATATAAGACTAGATGTATAATTTCAATTTTATATTAAAAAATTTGTATTTCAATGATCATTAATGCAATAATTTTTACCAAATCCTACCCCACTGCTGATTTCTTAATATTATACGTGAATTTAGCATTATTTTAGGTGATTTTTGTGCTTAAAATAGCACTAACAGCAGACTTATCAAAATATAAATTTCGTTAAAAAAAAGTTGATATTCATTAGCTAAGAAATTAGTTGAAGAAATGCAATTCATCAAATTATAATTTGTTTTGTTTAAATATATATAATAAAATACTAGTGGAAGAACTGTAGCGTGCGTTACGTAGCGTGCGTCACAAAGGGTTCACGGCTTTTGTCAAAAAATTACAACATTTTTTGGCTGCGAATAAGTGCGTTTAGAATTCTCTGATAGTCATCTTTGTTTTAGGAATTAGATTTTGTATAGCTTATAATGCCAAATTCGCTTAAACTTAGGAACACGCACTTCAACCTATGAAGTTACTTCCACTTTTTGTAGCGTGCGTCACAAAACTTTGTGATCAATTATTTCGCAACAAATACTTGCTAACAAATTTTGATATATGCCATTCGTAAGTACATATTAATGTCACTAAACACTATATATAAGTTGAAGCTATCTCTTTTGAAAGACCGAAAAATGTTTATATTTCAATCAGAAAACGCGTGCGAATGTAGCATTCGTCACGCAGGATTTGCCCATATATCACTCTTGCTTTTTGTTATTGCCGTATGAAAAACAAGTAGTTAAAGCGAAAGCAAAATTAAATGAAAATAAGAAAATGTGACATTTTTTCATTTACATAGCGGTGTCATTTTATAAATAGAAGCTAATCGAAATAAAAAAGCACAATAAACTTACCTATAACAACTAAAAAGATACAACACAAAATAGAACATCATCAAAGTAAACCGTTGTGACATAAACACTAACACAACCTAAAATATTTCTCTTTAAATGAAACAAAACTGATATGAATTCAGCTTACATTTGGGGACAACTCCAAATATTTCGCTTTATATCAAGAAGAGGAATACAACCGTATTTTTTTGCGAAAGAGTAGAAAAAATGATCTAAGATTATTACAGTGGGTTGATATGACTATTGTACATCGATTTCTGGCAAAAGGTTAACCTTTAAAATTTTAGGATGACTCTCTTTAGAGGAGCCAGACAGCTTCTGACATAGCAATGGTGAAAATACAAAAAATTCTATCGGCTATATTTTCAGAAAACTTCATGTAAACCTAAAGTGTCGTTCTTCTCTACTACGACTTTTTGGCACATGCGCCAAACCAATCATGAACTGTTGAAATAAAATTGAAGCACGAATTCCATACATATGTATGTACTTACAAAATTAGAAAATTACAGTATTTTTCATTATTGTTGTTGACTTGTTGATTTGGGTTTCCAGAACCATCTATAAATTGCATATGAAGCCGCTACAATCAAGATTAATTTTAATATCACCAGTACAATAATTAAAGTCCAGTTCCATTCAATTTGATACATATTTCACAAAAGGTTTAACTTGATATCGATGTACAAAGAATTGTTTTATCCTTAAAATAAAACAAATAGAATAAGTATTTAAACTGGATTTCGTTTATAAAAATGTCGTAACCTGCCTGTATTTTAAGGTATTCTTGTTTGATATAATTAAGTTGAATGTGCCAAAAATAAATTCCAGTTAAAAAATTTTTAATTTCTATTACCAATATAAGAATAATTTAACCGACATAATTTATCATCCGACAATTCTTAAGTCATTATTAAAAATATTAATTTTTGATAAACAAAAAAAATAAATAAATAATGTCAACAAAAATAATAATGCTCATTTGCTGCAACAATGTCATAACTCCATAATCGCAAATTTTGAAATAATATCACTAATGCAAAGTTAATCATTATTATCAAGATATTGTAAATATTTCTTAAAAGCATATTGTCAGGGTTTCAAAAACCGCAGTCGAAACAAAAAACTTTCGAACAAAAATCGAAAACTTGTGTACAACTTTTCGCTTTTTGATTTGGTTTGACATCATTTAATTTACATTTGTATACTATAATAGTCTTATTCCTTTAATATTTTCCATGAACATTTTCTATGCACTTTCAGAATTGAAAATATTGACGGAGTAAAGGCAGAATTTGTCTTTACTTTCTGTTTCTGTTCTGTTCCGTGCCGTTTATAAAAAATTTATTAGTTTTGCACCGTCCATTGTTTTATTTCAATAACTTGAATGCACATACATTTTAAGAAATTAAATTTTATGAATTCTTACGCTTTTTTTTTGCTCGAAATAGTGCTTTTTAGTGCTTTTTTAAATTTTAACGTGCTTTTTGCTCTCAAAAAGTTGGCATCACTGGTTCTGATGTATTACATCAACAGAAATGTCAGCAATATTTTGAGAAACAAGAAAGTCTACAAAACATTAAATGATAAACGCTTAAAGCCAAACTAACCGTGTGCCTAATATGCAACATTGTCAAAACAAAACTTGTAGGTTTTTTATAAGAAAACTAAATTATTAACAGTTAAAGGCAATTTATCATTTAAATAAGCTTTTTGCTTCTCCTGTCATCTTTTCAAAATGTTAGGTAGAGCCTTTTGCGTTTTAGGTAACGATTAGATCCGTCGATTCGTAATGATTTCTAAACATTTTTAAATATTATGTATTTTTGCCCATTCGTCTCGTCAAATTAAAAGAGAAAAAAAGTAATTTTCTTGTCTGTCAAACAAATAAAAAGATTGGCTAAAAAAGAAGCCCAAAAATTACTGTCAATCAATGAAAATAAGTGTCAGTGCGAATGGTGTTTTTATTTCCTTTACGAGAACCCAATATCTTTTATTTTGTTCAAAATAAAGTTGGTTCAAATAATCAAAAGCTATAATCGTGCTGCTTTTATCGGGAAAAAAGTCAAAACATGACAATTAAAAAATTATTTGATATACATATAAAAAAACTGTATAATTTACGATTAAAAAATAAGACGATAAATAGTAATTAATGATTAGAAAAACTACCATTAAGTTGCTCAAAAAAGAATCAGAAAATTGCATCAAAAATGATTCTTTGAGGTGATTCATCGGTAGTGTAGTATTTTCTCGCGACAAGAGTATCGTTTATGATCGAAAAATTAGCTCATATGCGGTTATGTGAAGCTGATTCCTAAAGTATTGGATTGTGATATAAAATGCTAGCTGGGATTTAACATTATCAGCTGTTTTCAATCTTTATAACTTGGTAGTACTGAATTTAGTACAACGAAAACATGGTTGTATTTCATAAAATCTACTTAAAACCAAATCAAAAGAGGTTTTAAAATGGTTTTAAAAAATTTATTTTGTATGGTAAAACCAGGTTGCAATGATTGGTTTTATCGTTTAAACCAAAATTTGTATTAAAACCTTAAGTGTGAAAACACTATTACAATTACTAAACATTTTTTTGATTTTAACAAACTGAACCGCAACAGAACAGAAAAACTAATAAATTTTACAGGTTTTTTAATAACAAAAACAAATCATCTGATTCGTAACAGAACAGAAAGTAAAGACTAACTGAGACTTAAAAGACTATTAAAGTATAAAAGCTTTTAGAGTTGTAATTTGACTTAAAATCAGTGATGGCAAATGTAGGGAAATTTCCCTTTTAGTAGGGACTTTTTCGAAAAATTTTAAGCGTAGGGAAAAAAGGACAGATTTTTTATTTTTTTATTTATTTTTTTTATAAAATTCTCTTATTTTGCTATTTGCATTCGCACTCAACTTCTCCAAAATAAATGCGAATATTAAAAGCGAATATCTAATAAATGAAATTTCTGCATAGAAATTTATTTGTAAAAAAACAATCACACCTTCTAAGCTAAGAGAAATAAAAGTATGTATACAATTTCAAATTTTAAAAAAATTTTAAATGAAAACTTTTGAGGATATGAAATGATTAACTTTTAAAAGGAACTTTTTTTTTATATTTAAGTTCAGGAGAACTGAAGAAAACATTTTTTTTAAATTTTACAGAGCCCATTATATTTTTTAAAAAAATTATTAAGAATAAGTATTCTTGAAAACTATTAAGCTCTTAAAAAATGAACAAAAGATGAGGAAATGATAAATCAAATGCGAAGTTTGGCTCTGTTTTGTTCTAGATTAGAGAATTAATAGAGGCGTTTGTGTCAAAAAGAAAAAGATTAAATTTGTCACACAGTGTTATTTTTGAAATTAATTGTTTTTTTTAATAAATAAATCATGGTGAAATTACTAAAAGGTGGTCTCGGTAAGCCAGCCGTTCATTGTTTGATTGTATGTGTTCGTGTATGCATCTTGTCAAGTGTGTTGGGTTTTTGTCATTAACTTGTCAAAGTGTTATTTAATTATCATAGTGCGTTGAATTTTGTGTTGTGTATTTTTCCGTTTTAATTTTAAATTTAAAAAATTTAATTTTGTGTTTTCAATAATATTTGTGTTTTGTCATAAAAAATTTTTTAACGAATTTTTAAATTTTAAAAAAATATAAAAAACTAAAATGCGCCGTTGTCGTTTATGCCAAAAATTTGTTCTTAAAGGCAATGGAACTTTTTTCAAAGGTCCTAAGGACCTAAAAAAGAGAAACAAATGGAAAGACATTTGCCAAATAGATTTTACTGCAAATTGTCGTATTTGCATCGACCACTTTGCAATTAGTGATATAATAACTGCAGGACAGAGAAGAAAGCAGTTCTGTTGACTTGCCGGAAAACGTAAAAAAATTCTTTTTTAAATGTAGAATTCATTTCCGAATTCGGGACTTAAATAAACGCCTAAAAGACCAAAAAGCCAAACAGCGTATGGTTGGTTTTAGAAAAATGTTAAAAATAAAGTTATAAAAAAAATGTATGATATATTTACATCTTATCTTCATATTATTGTAAATAATTTTATATATGTACATATATTCTTTTCTCTTTTACAGAAGCAACATGATAAACTCCAATGAAATATTTAAGACTTCCCCCCGTATTAATTTACGATGATTAAATTTAACAACGCGTATTAAGTAAAACTTTCATAGAAAATTGGTTTTTTAAACTTTTATTAAATTAAAAATCTTTTATGAATTTTAATTCTAATTCTGTTTTTGATTTAATGTTAAATATATTAAAACTAATGGTTTTATTAATTCACTAATAAAACAAATTTTCATTTTAATTTAAGAAAAAAATAAAAAATCTTATTATTTTTTAGGACTAGTATAAGATGAATATTATCCTTATAAAAAAGCAGCAAATAAAAAATTAGTTCATCATTAAAATAAGGTTGAAATTTAAAAAGTTTTCTTTAAGTTTTCGTTTCTTAACGTTCATATCATGGGAACGGCTGCAGCCAATAAAAAGAAGGAAAAAAAACTTTAGTACACTTTTTTATACTTGGAGCTAAAAGGGCCAATGACAATATTTTACTGTTTTGAGGTAATTGTTGCATTAGGTTTCTTTTCAAAAGTATGTATGTTCCAAACTAATAAATATTTGGCAAACAAATTCAACAAAAAAAAGCTTGACCCGTAAACTGATCAACATTTTTTGGGCTAACTTAACTTTATTTAAGAAGATACATGATACATTTGAATTTTTTAATAAAACTAGTCGTTACTTATAGGACGTCAAATATTTAATAGGTGTGAAGATACTATGTACATAGCTTTACTCTTTTTATTTTTGCTGAAACAGCCAATGTATAATTTAAACCATAAAAGATTCATATGGGCACTGCTACACGTTCAATATATGTACAAATATTATTATTCGCGATCCATTTACATGGATTGATATATCACATAAAATTGGGCTATTCTGCTATATGGATCCTAATACATACTGCATTTTGCACTTTCAATAACTATCGCATTGTAGCAGCGCCCTAAGGTTTTTGCTAGCCAATGTTACTATAAACTCATGCACACATGAAAGTTATACTTCAATTGAAATTTTCTCGAAAGACACGGCTTCGATTTTGTTTTCTTGCCCAAATGCAATGAGATTAACAATGTATAAAACGTTGTAAAAAACCATTTTAGAGACACGGCAACGATTTTTTCTTGTTTCCCAAAGTGAAGAAGTTAATAATTTTCAAAAATTATAAATTTTTTTTAACTTCATATTTAAAAATGTTTATATTTTGTCATGGTGAAATTTCACCATTTATTTTGTTTTATAATATTTTTGTTTACTTTTTTTGACGTTGAAGATACACAGCATACAAAAACAAATTGCCTTTAAATGTTGTAATATTGTGTTTGTTGTATTACCGAGGCCACCTTTTAGTAATTTCACCATGAAATAAATTTTATTATAATAAATATGTTCAAAATGATTACAAAATAAATATGTATTTGTTTGCTTGCTTGTCGCTAAAAACAATAAATTTTTAACGTAGGGACATTTTTTTTTTTGGTTGTAGGGAAAACAGGGATTTTTTTGGACACACGTAGGGATTTTTTGAAAATTTTCCTGGCATCTCTGCTTAAAATACACTTTCGAATTAATATGAAAATTTATGAAATAAATGTTACTCACCATAAGAAATAAATTCCCAGATTCTCTTTGTTAAATGTTTTTCTGTTAGTGGAATTCAAATTAAATTTCAAAATTTATTTATTTTTATAAATTACTAGCTGACCCGGCAAACGTTGTTTTGCCACATAACTTATTTCTTTCAGATGTAACAGTGTCTGCTAGCCAAATTTTAAGAAAAAATTATAGGCTATAGTTCTTTCCAGATGTTACACTATTTGCCTGCCATATTTCAAGAAAATCGATTGATTAGTTAAGAAGATATAGGGAGGCGGAGCTTTTACCCCTCTTGCCCTATTTCACACCCTATTCCCTATTCTCTTTCAGATGTTACATTGTCTGCATGCCAAATTTAAGAAAGTGGGAGCTTTTACCCTAGCGATATAAAATATACCCTACGACCTATTCTCATACCTAACAAATACACATACAATATTTCATTAAAATCGGTCAAGCCGTTTCGGAGGAGTTCAAAATGGAGGGTATTTTGTTGATATTTGTATGGGAATATAAATACATGTTTCCGAATTAATGCCGTGTTCACTAAAATGGCTATAAATCAATACACATTTGAAGACCGTTGATACATAAAAACCTTGGTATTGACGTCACCTTCCACGTGAACTTTACAGAAACAAAATCGTTTCACGCATTTCAGAGAACATCAGTTACTAACACAATGCAACTTAAAGTCTTCTTATTTGTCCCAGGGTTTTCCTGGTGGTTTTTATGGAGCTGGTGGTTCTTTACAAATTTTTACTTAAGCGGCTCATACACTTGCAATAAAATTGTTCAATTTTACGCATTGTACAATTATATCGCCAATGTGTATGTGATATTCGAAGGTGACACAATATATTGGCAACAATCAAAAGACTTTTGATTTTTATTGCACAGCGAAAAGAAAGTGAAATGTGTTGGCAACTTTGTACAATGCTGTTTATGTTATTTCTATAGGTTGTGTTCATAATTTTATTGAATGAATGAAACTATTATGCGACTTATTGCATAATATAGGACAAAATGGAAATAATATGGCCGATATCATATAAAATAATATTACAAGTGTATGGGCCGCTTTAGAATTGTAAAAAAAAACATTTAAAAACACACAATTTAAAATTAAAAGCAAAATGAAATGTAACAGCATATATTTTTGACACACAGCTAATTTGTTTACTACAGTGTTGTATTATTTTGACACAACGTTAAAGTATTTTTCAGTATTGTATCCGTTTTTTAAATAAGACCACCTTGTATGAATACATTGAGACCAAAGTATATTTATAAAAGTATATGTATGTAAGTGAACGGCTGTAAGTTTGTTTATAATCTTGAGATTGTCAAAATTTTTTTACATATTTATTTTATTTTAATTTCTAAATATCGTTACCTTAAATTCAAACGGACGAAGCTACACAAGAATTCGAAATCGAGTTTTTGATTGATCATGGTTTGTTTAATAAACCTTCGCCCTACCAATACCCACCCGGGTGACCATTTCTGTTTTATTTGCAAAATAACTTCTTTAAATTAGTTTCAGTTAAAAATATATTTTTATTCACTGAACAAATTATTAACTTCTTAAAAAAAAAACATGAAAAAATTCGTTTGACCAACAGTTGTTCATCATATGTGTAGTACCAGCCGAGTGGTGGTTTGTAGGTAAACGATCTGTTAACTAGCGGAATAGCGTCAGACATTGTAGCAGTGGCTTTGCTATGTTGTGGTATTTTCCAAATAACCCAAAATTTGAAGAAAAATAATTTTAATTCTCCCAAAAATTTAATAAAAACAAGTAAGAAAGTGTTGGCGGTCAAGCCCGTCCAATGACACCCTACACCAGAGTAAAAAAAATTAAAAATGCTAGTGTACCGTCTTTAATTATGTAATTGAGGCTAAGATTCATATACAAGTTCCTAATAAGTTTGGACCAAATTTAATCTAAATACCAACATAAAAAGGTGGCTTATGTGTACAAAGACCCTATTCCGGAAAGATGTTTGAATGGGGGCTATGTGAAGTTATGGACTGATTCGCCCCACTTTTAATAGGCTTGGTCCTTGTGCCAATTAGAGCCTATGCATCAAATGTAATCAAAATATCTCTTCAAAATTGCGACCAGCCAGCCGGCAAGCCGGACGGGCATCGTTTTTTCGAAACTGAGTCGATCGGTGTGGACCTCCAGCCTAAGAATTAAAAGCAACTGTTTATTATTTTGTTTGATATTATGCTCTGCTTTTGAATGTGTTATTGCTTTTAGCTGAAATGCAAAAAATAAGCATTTAAAATGTAATTGTTTATTCAAAAAAAAAATAAACTATAAAAAAGTATTGGCGTATCGACTGTAAAATATCGCCGATACCGATGTATTGGCAAATCCAAAGTATCGACGAAATAACGTTTTCGGTACCGGTATTCGTTTCATCCCTACTCAAAACTAACTTTGACATATTTTATGAAGGTTCCCAAAATATTTCGGAACTAGCGATAATCTCCAGTGAACTAAACTGCGTCAACGAAGTGTCCAAAAGTGGTACATATTTTTATGAATGGCCAAATATAACACATTTTAAGGAATTCTTTGATTCTGCATAAAATCATTTTAAAAATCTCACCACAGACTCGAGATAGCGATATGTTTTTGTCAGTTTTTTGATGGTTACAATTTCATTTTAATGGAAATTAAAAAACTTAACTATTTTTGTTCGATTTTTATTTTCAATACGTCGTTAGAAAGGCGTTGACCACTCCTTGAGAATTTATTCAACAATAAACCCTTAACTGCCTATCTTAAATTTTCATAACGCTTATTTTATAGCCACAAAAAGTATGTAATTGTGCAGGAAACACGTTTTATAAGTATATTAAGCTACTATTAACTTAATCCGTTCATGACCAGCATTTTAAAGAGGTCATTAAAAAAAATTGTGGAAACAAATTTAAGGTCAGTTGTATACAAAAAAAAATAATATCAAGGCACAGTTTTCCAAAAAAAAATGCATTGCATTTCCTCAGAAAATCTACAAAGTAAATTACTTTAAAAAAATTCCATAAAGCGCCAGAGGCACCCATATGGTAACGGGAAAATAAAGAGCATGAAAAGTGGGTAATATATATTGCACTGCTTCCTCTAAAGAGAGTCAACTCTCGGCTTTTAAAGCCCTTAGCGCCTCTTGACTATTACAAAATAACACGTGGCACACAAACATATCGTAAACTAAAATGCAAAAAGGCGTAACTAATAAAAAATTCAAAATCGAGCTTTTGATTGATTATTTTTAATGGCATTAAACTACATGTCTTTACAAAATTTTACACTTGTGGGATTCAAAACGATATCAACAAAAAACAAAGGGATGTAATAACAAGTGTGTTTATTCAAGAAATTCAAAACAACGTTATTACCAGTGCTATCACCAGCAAAATTCAAAATTACACTTGAGATGAAGCCAAATTACCCTGTTTAAATGAAATTACACCTGATATAAAATTGAAGTTTTATTTAATAAAAACACATTTTACAAAGAATCACAAACACAAAAAACTCATTAAAAGAAGATCAATATTAGTAAAACTGTTAAGATTCTTATTGTAATTTTAAATAAATTAACAAAAATAACATTAAAGACCTCAAAACAATTAAAAAAACATAAAATAAAACTCCTAAAATAATGTTTAACTTCCACATTTGGTTGCATATATCTAGGGAAGGTTCAAAATGCTCATTGTCATTCCTTTATAATGAGTATTGTTTAGCCCTATAGAGCTTACGAAAGGTAAGCTGTTTAACGAACTGTCATACTGCTTTCACTTTTTGCTTAGGATCATCATCATGAATTGATGCATGGTTGAAAAACTCTACCAAATTATCTAAATTTACTTTGAAAATTAGCCATCGATTTTCGCAACTCATAGGCGACTTCATGATTAAACTGCCGCAACTTTTTTCACAAATGAAGGCAATGTGTTGATTTAGAAAACATAAAGTGTCATTTAGACTTCAAGGCCGGCAATGTGACACCTCTTGATTGTTTTCCGTAGGGCAACAATTGACGTCTTGAAGGTCAACATTGTTCATTTTATTCGTGACATGCAGCCAGCAATGCTCGAAATAGAGTAACAGAATTGGACGATGCCTATTTGTTTGAAATCAGTTTCAAATGACAATACAGTGTATCAATCTGCGTTTAAAATTAATTATTTTTTATGTTGTCTACCATTTTAAGTTTCGTGGTCTTAAAAAATACCCTTAATACCTTATTAAGTAAACAAAATGTCTGCAGGGTTTAATACAACTGTTCCTTTCGTAATTCAGTTTTACAACTGTAAAGGGCATTAAATATTCTTCAAACTTAAGCATTTAAAAGTTGCAAGATAAAAAATAAAATTTTAAATCACTGTGATAGGCATCTTTATCCAAATCTAAGATGGACTTGACACATGCATTACCAAACTTTTGAAAATATACATATATTTAAAGATTGAAGTCTTTTCTTAAAAAGAAACCGAGACTTTGGTTCAGAAGTCTGTGCATTTTTTAGCAACAACATACAAAAAAAAATAAATTTCATCACTGAAATCGAATCTTGATTTTATTTGGGTATCTGAAGTAAGAATTTCAAATAACACCTGAACTACACCTTCCCACGCTCTACCAACGACAGTAAAAATTATACCAAATTCGGGTAATTTCCCACAAAGTGGCAACGCTGGTTATTACACAATATGCAGCCATGTCACAGAGTACAATTCCGTTCGGAAACGGAATTCATTCCGTATTTTGGTGCTTCAGAAAATGACGAAAAAAAAATTCGGAATGAAAACCATTTTTGTTTTCATGCACGGAATGGGAGTTTTCTGTATCTGAAAGGCCAAAAAACTATCAAAATACACTTTCTATCAATAAACAAATACGTTTTCTTCAATTCCGAACGGAATCTTTCCGAACGGAATTGTACTCTGTGACATGGCTGATAATAAAATGGTTTTCTTTGAATGTGGTTTGAAGAATTCCATTGACTACTTATTAATGCACATGTTTCTGACAAGTTTAAAGTTTTTTGCTTCTTCTGTAAAATTCTTTTTTTGTTAGTAACTCCTTTTTGCAATTTAGCTAACGATATATTACATTATTTCAACAACACATTGCATCTGATTTGACATCAAATTGTTTTTGATTTTAATACCATCAGTTTTGATTGCGTTTTTTAAACAAATAATTTTTATTTTCACTTAAAATCAAATTCGTTTAATTTGTAACTAAAACTTCAATGACGATGTATTTCAAACGGTTGCAAACTACATACAATTAAAATAAACAGTGCATGTTCTTTATACCATAATGCCGAATCGTTCAAATAAATGAAGGTTTCTAACTTCATGTTTCGTTAACGTATTATGAAGTATGCTACCATAGCAATTAGAGTTCATTAAAGCTTTACAGTCATATACTTACATAAGGATGTTGCTCATACGTGCTTTTCTTTTATCCTTAGCAACAGTTACACATTTACCTTTAGATTAAGCGCACAGTAGGTTTTGATTAAGATGTAAGTAAAACAAAAAGTATTAATAGTATTTATAGCCTGACCATATGATAACACATACACTAAAAGATATTTTGCTGGGCCTACTAATGAAATTTACTGTAGTAACAGTTTACCTTAAAATAACGAATTAGATACAATTCCTAATCCATACATATTTAGTATACTAAAAAAGTAAGAAAGTGACCGACTATCACGCCCGATCATGAAATACCCACAGTATTTAGAGACAAATTTCTACAGTGGACAATCATAGACCGCCAGAACAAAGTTATGTAATGAGGTTAATATTAAAATTAACCCTGCAAACAAATGGAAGATGTCCCCTAAGGCAATAGTTAAGCAATATCCCAAAATTGTCATCTAGAAGAGAATAATCAAAGTAATTTTTTGTTTTCTTTCTTTTATAGCTTTTTAATAAAAATTACAAAATATAGACAGAAAAAATTTAAATTATCGGGCATGTTCTAGAAATCGAAATGAAGTGGTATTAAAATTAAAATTAAAATCGAACGAGATTTTGATTTAAAATTTATACAAAACGACTGTAGTTTTCCTGTTTTTAAGAGTTGTTATTATGAAGTTAATTGGTACTCAAAGTGTGTAGTATTTATATAAAAAGCAATATTTTTATGAACTTTCTTTACAGCCTCGTTTTCAAAATTTTTTAGTTTTTCATTCATTCCATATTTACATTTTATGTATATATGAAAAAGGAGCGTAACTGCAAAATTTATGGACGTATACTGAGAACGAAGAAAGATTTAACTCAAGGGCCGTACATGGGGTAAATAAAGTTTCTGTATCAGCGAAATACTTTCTTGTTCTCTATTCTTTCTCAATTTGTGACTATAATTTATATTATAATTATAAACAATTTAATTTAAAATAAAAATTTGTAAATTAATATTTTTTTAAATGCAAAATCATCTTTTTATCATTCTAAAGATATTTTGGCGATATCTACCTTTTTTATAAGTGGTTATCTGGCAATATTACTAGTTAATCATCTAGCAGAGTCGCTTTCGAATTGCTTAAGGCTAGTTAAAACTTGTATACTTTGTTTTAATACATGTCAAAAACTCAAGTAATATGGCGAAGTGTGATACTGTAAATGCAACGTGTCAAGAAAATGACAAGTATTATGAAAAAAGTTTGGCATCCCATCGTTTTTTGAAAAATTTCTAAACAATAATACTTTTCATTGGATCAGGGTTGCATTTTTTCCATGTTTGAGTGTTTATACTTTCCCAGCGGGAAAATAAGGAATTGATTACATAAATAACCGAAAGAATAATAAGGGTCTTCATGATATCGCTTAAAATTACCTTTTGTGCAAATGGGTAAACTTGCGAGACTCGTTTCATGAAGATCCTTTTTAATTTTTGTGTAATTTTAAACAATTAATGTCATTTCAAACTGAAACGTCAACAAAAAAATATATTAAATAGAAAAATAATAAAATATATAATAAAAAAGTTGAAATTTGATAATAAAAAATGAAATTTGTTTTTAAACATGCATTAAGAAAGCCAAAAGACTAATATGCTTATATTATTGCAAGAATTTATTGTTTGTGATATATTAACACTTAAAGTTTTCATTGAAAACGGCGGTAAGCATTAAACAAATTTGCCTGTATAAATGCACAATTGAACAGCGCAAGTTTAAGAGACCAAATTGTTGGGCAAATTTAAGCAGTTTGTGTATATGAATGCTCATACAATTTTTGACAGTTCATTTACGAGGGCGTAAGAATGCACAGTTTGCACAGATTACGAGACTTATAAACGATATCATGAGAACCCTTAATGTATTATTTTCGTAGGAATAATAATGCATTCATGGGTATCGAGAAGGTAATTTTATTGACACAATATTTATGATTTGATTACCACACATATTCTCACATTTGCAGAACAAGGAATGTATTGTTTCTGTTCGTAACAATTATTCGTGTTTTTTCTTCTGTTCGTGACAATTATTCGTATTTTTTTGAATTATTTAAGTCATTCCCAGTATCCATTTAAATAATTTATTACAATCCTAGGACATGTTCTGTGTTAAGAGTAATGAGTTCTGGAATCAAATATTAATCAATATATGTATTACATTCTTGTTTCCTATTGATTACATTTTCCCGCTGGGTTCTGTGATGGTGTGAACACAAACTGTCATGTTATATTAGATTTTTGGACAGTGGCAACAAAACTCATTAGATTTCTATCTCACAATGTAATATGGAATACGTAAGACTTGTGAGATAGTGTAAACTAGCCTTTAGGACCGATTCAAAAAAAAAAATATTTTTTTTTTTTTTTTTTTTTTTCATTATTTATTTATTGAATCTTCATTTATTAAATATGAACTAACAATAATTAATCAAATCTTAACCTAATACGTTATTTTATGTCCTGCCAGTGCCAGACAAAAATTTCTACATCACGGGTTCTGTTCACTAATATAGGTGTTTATCGCTCATCTAATTGGGTAAGTGCTGCAGTGTCTCTTCTTCTTAAGCGAGTGTGGCCGCCATGATTTAAAATATTTCGAGCTAGTGGATTTGGGTGTTGTTCAAGCCTTTTTAAATATTTTATTGCATATTTTGTAATCATAGTTTTAACTAATGGCACATTGAGATTCTTATGAATGTTTGAGTTTTTAACATACCAGGGAGCGGCTGTGATTTTGAATGGCTTTTAGTTTCATTTGAGTTAATTTTGCCTCTATATGGCATTTCCACGTTAATCGCCGATCCAGATGTATACCGAGATATTTTACATGCGAATGTTGAGGAATTATTTGATTATTGATTGTAATAGGGGGGCAAGATTCCCGGCGCAAAGTGAATGTTATAGGTACGCATTTTTGGTCATTGACCATTATCCTCCATTGTCTTAACCATATTTCTAGTTGAAATAGTTGAATAGTTGAATAGTTGCTTGTTGGCATGTCCGAAGTATAAATTAAGTATAATAGGGGTCCCAGGATGCTGCCTTGTGGGACTCCAGCGGCAATGGGCTGAGGTGAACTTAAGAAATTTCCTTCTTTAATAATAAATTGACGACCGACTAAGTAACTTTCTAGCAGCTTGTGTGTGTTTGCTCGTAAATTTTGCTTCAATTTATGTAATAAGCCTTCATGCCAGACTTTGTCAAAAGCTTGCGAAACATCGATGAAGAGTGCTGAGCAATATTTCTTTTCTTCAAATGCTTTTCTTATGGCATTTACTATTCGATGAGTCTGTTCGATTGTGCTGTGTTTTCTTCTAAATCCGAACTGATGGTTTGGAATACATCTATTTTCACTTAAAATCGGTATTAATTTTGAAACTAATAATTTCTCAAACAGCTTTGACATATTTGATAATAAGCTAATAGGCCTATAAGACTCAACTTTTGTATGATCTTTACCTGGCTTTGGTATCATGGTAACTAAGGAAACCTTCCATTTTTGAGGATAGTATTCAAGGCGTAAAATAGCATTAAAAATAAAAAGAATAATTTTCTTTGCTATGCGAGGTAGCTCCAAAAGCATTGTATTACTGATTTTATCAATACCAGGTGCCTTCTTAGTGTTTAAGTCACAAATAGCCTTTTCGATTTCTCTTATCTCAAATCTGAGGGGAAAAGCTGATCTAGCAGCAACAGGTGGTAACTCGACCGCAATATTGTGAGATATATTTGTGGTAAATACGTTTTTTAAATGATTGACAAACAGATTTCCTTTTGCAACATCATTTCTTGGCCAACTTCCATTCAAGTTTCTTAATGGTGGTTTAGAGACAACTGGCCTTTTGAGGTTTCTAGCTGCACGCCATAATGAGTAGTCTGATTGTGGGGTTGCATCATGTTCCTTAAGATATTTTTCCAGAGAAGCCGTTTTCTGAGCCTGCAGTAACTTTTTTAGTCTTTTTGTACACTTTTTAAGTAAGTTCTTAAGTTGAGGGGATCTGTGCAATTGCCACTCTCTTCGAGCCCTTCTTTTTTCAGACAAAAGATGCTCGACATCTGTGGAATATATTTTAATAGTTTTTGTTTTTTTGTGGCAATATTGGAATGCTGAACAGCTAGTTTCAGAAAACTGTCAAAATTGTCAATAGAGCGATCTACATAATCCGGTGTACTGAGCGGAATATTTTCTGTGCAATGGGTACTGAGATATTTTTTATATTTTAACCAATTAATTTGCGCAGCTGTCGTCGCTAAGTAACCAGTCGGAGGTACAATTCTATTGGGGTTCATTATAGTAACAATTGTAGGTGTGTGGTCGGAAGATAATTCTAGGGAAGCTTCAACCTGAATCGTTTCTATGGGAATGTTTTTAACCACGCCGAAATCGATGACATCTGGAATTTTTTGATGATCAGTGGGCCAATATGTTTGTTGTCCGTTGGTTGTAAATGATTTAGATTACAATATAAAAAGCATGGATCTTAATCATAATACAAAGATAATAAGATGGTTTATGGGCACAAAGACCCTATTTTGGAAAGAAGCTTGTAGGGGGGCAAGGTGAAACTAGGGATCAAATCTTCCCAGTTAGGCTTGGTCCGTGTGACAATTAGAAACAACATATTGCATCGTTTCTCTAAAAATGAGAAAAAGTGTGTCTGTAACTCATGTCGAAAACTGTCAATAGAGATTACGTCGTTACGTTATAATTGTCATAACATTCCACTCGAAATAATTTATAGTGCGGCTTTAATGTTTGCTGCTGCTTACAAAATGGCTTTGAAAACATTCGCATATTTTTTAAAAATGTTAAAAGCAAAATAACTAAACAGTGAAAATTTCAACAAAGAACTAAATACTTATTTCTTCCTTGGTATTATTCATTGCATTTTGCATTTTTAACATATTTTTTAGAGTTAACATTTTTTCTCACACCGTTTTATTTGAGAGTTTGTTTGACAGTTCAAAGCGGAAACTTTCTCACAAAAACTATACACACATTTTTTCTGTAAATTGGCGAGTAATTTGCTTACGTGACAGCTATCACTCGCCAAAAATGTTACAGACGCAGTTAAGTGAGAAAAACAGTTATTTGTTTCAATTTATGGCATTTTTGTTTTATTTCTCACCTTTCAATCGCGGGAGTTACAGAACGTAGGCACAGTATTGTGATGTGGGTATAAAAACGAAACTAGGAAAAAAATCTCAAAAACAGTCAGCACTAAACTCAAACTTTTTTTGTGAATAGCTAAAAAAAACATCCAAGGAGTATTTTAATGGGCGTGATAAAATGACTTTATTTTTCTCTATTTAAAAAAAGACGGTCTAATGTTATAAAAAAATATCTATCTTGGTAAATTTACACTCAAAAGAAAAATCAATCCCAAGCTGAATTAATAGTACGGTGAATCTATTGAATCAATAACAAATAGATTGATTCAAGTACGTATTTTCAATCGCGAAACAGTGAACATACATATATTCAATCCCGAATTCGAACTTGAAATAATCCGAAAATGATATTGATTTAAGTACAACTAAGATTAAACAAATCTTAAAACGCGCTTGGTTCAAGTATTATAGAGTTGATTCCAACCCAAATTCGTACTTGAAATAAACCAAAAGTGAAATTAGAAGGAGAAGTTTATTATAATTGATTAACTAACCCCTTTTACAACTTACAGAATTGCAATTATAAAACACCAGCGTCATTCCCGATATGGGTTTTACTTTAAAAACTTAATGTACATATACATATAAGTGAAAATATAAACTAAATGAGAAGCAAGAGTTCTCAATTTTACTTTTTAATCATGAAAATAATGTGTGTTTCGTCTTGTTCTGTTGCTTTTGTTGTTTCTACGCACAACAAGCAAATTGTTTTTTAACTACTTGTGTGATGTTGTTGTAATGCCTACAACAAACTTTAATAAGTTAAATCAGATTAAAACGTTCACTTTGTTATTTAACTCAACGAAAAGTTTTTATTTAGTTGGTTAGAGAATTTTGTACTTATTTTAAGAAATTCCAGGATTTTTTCGAAAGCAATTTCATTGAGGATTGGTTTAAGTACGTTTTAATGTTATTCGTACTTGAATTTTTGAGTACGACTCCTAAAACTTAATTTATCCTGAGTGTTTTTCTTTCTGTGTACACTCTAGCATTTGATATGGACATCATCCAAGAGAATGGAAGAGTTATTTTGAAATAATATTTGAAACCTATCAAAATAATTGCCCAGACCCTGTAAAGTAGACATATTCTAGGCTCTTAGAAAATAAACACGATCCAAAAATGCATTGTCTGATAAAACCGTTGGCGGCCTAGAGGGATATATCATTGCAGAAATAATTTGTGAATGACAAGTAAATTTGGAGTTGAAAATTAAAGAACTCGGTCCAATGCAAATGTTACTAGTAACAAGGTCTTATCAAAAAACAAGTAAGAGTGCTATATTCAGCTGTGCCGAATCTTATATGCCCTTCACCATTGTGGGAGCAGAATACAGAGCAACTAGACAAAAACTAAATAGTTTTTACATATGTATACATACATATTTACAATACTTTAAACTTCATTATAAATTAAATTTAACTCGTTTTGGAACATAAAAAAAATAAAAATATAAAAAGAGACGGACAACCGGATTTGAACTTCGCTTTTCATAAGGACCCAGAATATATATACTTTATAGGGTGTAGGATCAATATTATAGAAATTACAAACGGAATGACAAAGTAATATATATTTTACCTTCGGTGAAGGGTATAAAAAAAATAATTTTTGGGATTTCAGTATTTTGATCATAACTTAGTCATTTTTAAACCGATTTGAAAGATTTAAATACCGACGTGCTTAGGAAGAAATTTACCATTTACTTGAGTTATAAAGCTTGGACTCGGGGAGATCTATGGTTCCCGAAAGTCGGTAATTATAAAAAAAGAAATTTAATTTTGGTCATAACTTTTTTGTATCTGAACCGATTTTTCCGAGTTTTTTATAAAATATGTTCTACTAAAAACTTCCGATATTTTGGTATATAAGTCATATCCATAGGACGTATGGCAGCCATAAATTTAGGTTTTTATAAAAATGTTGATATTTTTTAGCCCATTTTTGGAGTATTTTGCTCATAAATTACCCATTGTCTTACCGATTTGATAGTTTTATATACCGATGTGTTTAGGAAGGATTTTACCAGTGACTTAAGTTATATTTATATATAAACATTCATATATACTTGTATACATATATTTTAACAAAGTTAATTATAAAAAAGAGTAATTTTTGGGGATTTAGTATTTCGGTTACAACTCAGCCATTTTTTAACCGATTTGACATATTTATATAGCGACATGTTGAAGAAGAAATTTACCATTTACTTGAGTTATAAAGCTTGGACTCGGGGTGATCTATGGTTCCCGAAAGTGGGTATTTAAAAAAAAATTAATTATGGTCATTACTTTTTTGTATCTGAGCCGATTTTCCGATATTTTGGTATATAAGTCATATCCATAGGACATATACCAGCCGTAAAATTTAGGTTTTTATACAATTTTAAATTTTTTTTTGTACAGGAGGTACCACGCCCACTTCTCTAATTCCGCCCACATTTTGTAGGATGGTGTGTATTGGCAACCTAAATGTGTATACCTAATTTGGAAACTTTGGCTTTTGCCGTTCCCCAGATATACAGCAAAAAGTAATAAAAATACAACAAGCACAAGGGATTTTTGTAAAAAATTAGAGGTAGTCGTGGTTTTTTGCTCATATCTCAGCCATTTGTGGACCGATCTGGCTGAATTTCAATAGCAAAATTATAATAAGAATACCTGACATAAAGATACCCCAACCAAGTCCCCATCATATCTGGGGGCGGAAAACCCATTTCAACAGACAGACGGACATACGGACAGACAGACTGACAACCGGATTTGAACTTCGCTTTTCATAAGGACCCAGAATATTTATACTTTATAGGGTGTAGGATCAATATTGTAGAAATTACAAACGGATTGACAAAGTTATATATACACTTTTACCTTCGGTGAAGGGTATAAAAAGCAAGTAAGAGTGCTTTAGTGGGCTGTGCCGAAACTTTAATTCTCCCAAACAAGAGTTAAAATCAGGGCTGTGGAGTCGTCAAGAAAACTTTCTAACTCCGACTCCGTCTCCATCCGCTGAAATTCCGACTCGAACTCCGACTTTTACTCTAACCTTGATTCTCAGTGTATATGAGACTGGTCCTTATATAGCTTTAAACCAGTGAAGGGCACACACATACTATTACATTTATGCTTGTGTTGACGAAATAACAACAAAACAACAGCCGAACGTACATTGTCACCACAAAGAAGTTTATAGTGTACATGTGTCAACGTCACACAAGCAGCATTTTTATTCCTATGCACGCGTACGTAGGATTTGCAAATGTGCCCTTCACTGCTTTTAACACTTTTCTAATTCAATACCTTTTAGATGATTAAATATAGCAAGAAGATGATTATGTGCAAATTAAAAATCGGTATTTAAACTATAACACGTGCCGCATTGAACTTTAATACAGTTAAATACATAGGAGTAGGTGAGATGCAAAACTCGTTCGTTGCACCTCATTCGAATTTTGGGATATGGAAAAAGCATACAGCGTCCGATTAAATAGTCGAAATTAGTTGAACTATTTTGATTCTGAAGTGTTATGCCATTCTTGATTAATAACTCACCAGTTGAAAAATTTCAACTAACTGATATATAGAAAAATAAATAGATTTAATCCAAATTTTTAATATTTTTAATTAGGCTTAAGTTCATCAAATTTAATTTTCATTAAATTATTTTTATGAAGAAAGGAATTTTACAACATGAAAATTAATTAAAATATACTGATAATTTTTCATTCTTGACTCAATCTGGGCTCGAACCCAGGGGTTTTTCAGACAGGTTACCCTGCCATGTTTCGATTGCAACCACTCAATCTCCTCAGAGGGCTTGCCGTTTAACACTCGCAGCCATCGACGACTGCTGACGTCATTAGTCAAACATCAATCCTTAAACCAAATTGTATTTAACCTTTGGTAGATCGAAATTTGCTTTGAATGATTATCTATTTTAATTTATTTTACATGTTCTTCCTTTCCTTCTGTTTTTTCGTACTTTTGTCAAGAATTCTTCTTGAAGTTCAAAGTACATATTTTGTTTTTTTGTTTTTTCATTTTTTTGTCTTTCTTTTTCTTGCTGACCTTTTCAGCTCAACTTGAAGGACAAATGCAAACATAGAGCTCGTGCCTTAGCTTTAACAATAATTAGTATTGTGGTTATTTTGTTGAACTATTTATGGTTTTTAATAAAAATTTTAAATATTTTTAATTAGGCTTAAGTTCATCAAATTTAATTTTCATTAAATTATTTTTATGAAGAAAGGAATTTTACAACATGAAAATTTATTAAAATTTTCTGATAATTGACAAAAGTACGAAAAAACAGAAGTAAAGGAAGAACATGTAAAATAAATTAAAATATATAATCATTCAAAGCAAATTTCGATCTACCAAAGGTTAAATACAATTTGGTTTAAGGATTGATGTTTGACTAATGACGTCAGCAGTCGTCGATGGCTGCGAGTGTTAAACGGCAAGCCCTCTGAGGAGATTGAGTGGTTGCAATCGAAACATGTCAGGGTAACCTGTCCGTAAAAACGCCTGGGTTCGAGCCCAGACTGAGTCAAGAATGAAAAATTATCAGTAAATTTTGATTAATTTTCATGTTGTGAAATTCCTTTCTTCATAAAAATAATTTTATGAAAATTAAATTTGATAAACTTAAGCCTAATTAAATATATTAAAATTTGGATTAAAAACCATAAATAGTTCAACAAAATAACCACAATACTAATTATTGTTGAAGCTAAGGCACGAGCTCAATGTTTGCATTTGTCCTTCAAGTTGTGCTGAAAAGGTCAGCAAGAAAAAGAAAGACGAAAAAATGAAAAAACAAAACAAAAATATGCACTTTGAACTTCAAAAAGAATTCTTGACAAAAGTACGAAAAAACAGAAGTAAAGGAAGAACATGTAAAATAAATTAAAATAGATAAACATTCAAAGCAAATTTCGATCTACCAAAGTTAAATACAATTTGGTTTAAGGATTGATGTTTGACTAATGACGTCAGCAGTCGTCGATGGCTGCGAGTGTTAAACGGCAAGCCCTCTGAGGAGATTGAGTGGTTGCAATCGAAACATGTCAGGGTAACCTGTCCGTAAAAACGCCTGGGTTCGAGCCCAGACTGAGTCAAGAATGAAAAATTATCAGTAAATTTTGATTAATTTTCATGTTGTGAAATTCCTTTCTTCATAAAAATAATTTTATGAAAATTAAATTTGATAAACTTAAGCCTAATTAAATATATTAAAATTTGGATTAAAAACCATAAATAGTTCAACAAAATAACCACAATACTAATTATTGTTGAAGCTAAGGCACGAGCTCAATGTTTGCATTTGTCCTTCAAGTTGTGCTGAAAAGGTCAGCAAGAAAAAGAAAGACGAAAAAATGAAAAAACAAAACAAAAATATGCACTTTGAACTTCAAGAAGAATTCTTGACAAAAGTACGAAAAAACAGAAGTAAAGGAAGAACATGTAAAATAAATTAAAATAGATAAACATTCAAAGCAAATTTCGATCTACCAAAGTTAAATACAATTTGGTTTAAGGATTGATGTTTGACTAATGACGTCAGCAGTCGTCGATGGCTGCGAGTGTTAAACGGCAAGCCCCCTGAGGAGATTGAGTGGTTGCAATCGAAACATGTCAGGGTAACCTGTCAGTAAAAACGCCTGGGTTTGAGCCCAGATTGAGTCAAGAATGAAAAATTATCAGTAAATTTTGATTAATTTTCATGTTGTAAAATTCCTTTCTTCATAAAAATAATTTAATGAAAATTAAATTTGATGAACTTAAGCCTAATTAAAAATATTAAAATTTGGATTAAAAATTTGTATAAAATTTTAAAATTCCTATTCGAAAGGCCTCATAATATGGGACTTATGATAAATTATGAATCGATTATCAGAAAATTGTATCTACAAGAAATATGCTTTCTATTTTTATGAGACTATGGCAACCCGAATTTCGCTGCAATTGCGTTATTTGTTATGGTTTCAGCCGTACTAAGAGAGTGGGCTTTATATTGGGCGTATGGTAAATAATGGACCGTACTCACAAAATTGTATGGCATCATTCCCAGTCGTATAAAATAGGAATCGTTGTATTCTGTCACCAATTTATGTTTGTTTTAAAAATAAATGATATGGATCAAGACTTATATAAAAAAGAATTATTAAAATTTCTTTTGAACGGCAAATATAAATTTTTAAAAAAAGGTTTTGATCACCAAAATAATTGAAACAAGCAAAAATTTTTTTAATTTTGCACCTGTCACCGAAATGATTATACCAATTACTCAAACTTGCAAAACAAGGATTTTTTCCAATTAAAAGTTTTTACAGTTTAATTACAAAAATAATTGAAAAAATTATTAATATTAAACAATATTTTAATTGAATGAATTAACAAATTAATTAAAAAAAATCAATATTTTAATTGAATAAATTACTAACGTAATTGATTACAATACAGAAAATTAATTATTTTAATAATTGTATTGATAAAAACAGTGATTGAATTTTTGCATTAAATCGATTAAATTTTTAATTGAATAAATTAAACAGTGTATTTGAAATACAATCTAAATTCAATTACGCAAATTATTCAATCAAACAAATTGTTAATTGAATTAGTTTGTTAAATCAATTCAGTTGATGGTTAAATGAAGCAAAATATTTAAATAAATATTTAAAATATATGTTTTATTTAAATATGGTTTAAAAATAACTTGTTTTATTTGTTTAATTGTAATAGTTCATGCTTAATTGTACAAATTTTGGAAGATTTTTTTGACAGAGGAATTTCATACATACAACTTTATATCAAATTGTAGAATAACTCTGATTCTTCAGGGTATTCAAGATTGAAAACAAACTTTTTTTCACGTATTCACTTAAAACGCACAACATAAAATGACGCCAAAAATAATTCAAGAATAAACAAACAAAGAAAATAAACACCAAATTTCGATTGCGAACATAACCACCGTCAACAATGTGGTCAGCCACAAGGCAATTTTTTATTTTACGCATAATATACATATTGACATTGTTGGTGGTCATAATTGTAATTCGTCTATAACAAATCTCAGTTCACTTTTTACTTGTTGATAGTTTTTTTTGCACGCGACGCGTACTGTGTGTTTGTGTGTATGTATCCTGCAAATAATAGGACCAGTCCAAACACGCGGCTAAAGGGTAGCCCACAAGGGACCAGGACTAGTCCAAAAGTAACCCAAACGTATGGAAAAAACATGGTGTATTTAACATTACGATGTCCTAGGAGAGCACCATATAACCCACGTTTGGACTACTAAGGAGTAGTTTTAAAACTACTCCATGGTATACACAAGAGGATTAGTTTTGAAGTCGTTTAAAAACGAAAGCACGTCGTTAAAAAACGAAGACATGTCGTCTCCCTACAAACACTTTTTAACAATGGCATGGTCCATGCTTGCATTACATCGGACCAGTCCATGGAGTAGTCCATTTTATCAAAATGAATCAGGTGGTCCAATATTATTTGCAGGGTACATGTAAGGGCAAAGACAAAAAATTTATAAACAAACTTTATAGCAAACTGTTGATAAGGGAGGAAAGCAAGGAGAAAACAACAAAGTGTTCAATTCAAACAACCGAGTTGATTGATTCAATTAAACTTATAATTAAAAGTAAGCTTAAAATCAATTAAAATTTTAATTGAAAAAAAATATTTTTTTTTAATTCAATCAAAAAATCACTATTAATTGAAAAAAACTGCCAATAATTTTTTCTGTGTATGTAACTCTTAGATTAATGTTGTTTCACAAACGTGAAATGACCAAGACAAATTTTTAAAAGTAACGCAACCTATAGAGTTCAAAAAAGAACAGAATTGTTAAGACAGGTGGGTAATTCCATGTCAAAACGACCAAGAGTGGGACACGACCCCTTCCGGTTTTAGTGAAGTTTGGTGAGAAGGTTCCTTTTATTTTATAAGGAACATACATATGTATATGAACGAAAAAAAATTTTAAATGTTTTTACAAAAGTTATGTCATATTCAAAATGTCATAATTTCGCCGAATTAGCCGAATGTGTTGAGCTTATTTCTTCAAGTATTGTCTTGAAAATTACATTAAAATCATCTTCATATGTCAAGTAGTTTTCGAGATATTGAAGAAACACATTCGGCTAATTCGGCTAAATTACGACATTTTGAATATGACATAACTTTAGAAAAAAAAATTTTTTTCGTTCATATATGTTTTACGACATTGCAAAATATGATGTAGAATGAGAAAAATCTTATCATGTAAAAGCAAAATGTATTAAGTAAGAGAGAATACGAATAAAAAATCTGACAAGCGGTCGGTAAATGCTTTTTTTCTAAACCATTTTAGAAACTTATGTATTCTCATCACACCAGAGGAGTATTTTAACAGAGTATATTGAAGGTGGTAGAATTTTTATACAATTACAAAAACAACTAAAATCAACTCAGGAAATTTTCATGATGTTTTTTTTATTGAATCTTTCTTGTCGAAAATTACAATATGTATTCAAAGCTTAATCCTAATTCTTATTTGTATTTGTTAGCCGTTACTAATGTAACCGCTAATTAATTGCATTCAAGTGTCAAAAAAGCCTGCTAGGCTCAACGTGTCGGATCTTTTCAGCCTCCGGTGACCTTTGAACTTTATTAGATCCCGAGCGAGGTAGTTGGGATGGACCATTAGTTTATCTATGTATTTGACTGAGTTCTTTTTAATTTCTTCCTGAATGGTAGAGATGTTAAGATCTCTGTGGATAATGTCATTACGTATATATAGGGTTGCCATACGTACTGTTTTAAGCAGTACATGTACTGATTTTTTGCAATTGTACTCTTTTATGCACAACTCCTAAAACAGTACACAAATGTACTGTTTTTTGTACTGTTTTTTTTTTTTTTGCTCAGTCTATATTTAACAGAACTGGCTTACAAAAAATTATGTTGTGTTAAAAAAAAGTTCTAAAATAATAAGAGTAGAAATCTAAATTATAATGGGTGGCTCGTAGCAGTGGTATATTTTCGTGTTGTTATGATTTTATGGCTACCTCTTCCAATAGTCTTTCCCTTTCCACACCTGAGAAAGACAAAAAAAAAATTTAAATTTTTTTAAGTACTAAAAAATACTTATTCCAAAACAGTTATCGTTAATTTTTAGAACTTTTTTAATTTTCGGGCATGTTCTGGAAATCGAAATCACGTAAAGTTGAAAACAAACAAATTTAGAAAATTATCCGTGTTCAAAATTTATAAAAATACCTAATACCTTTGAGAACCACTGTTCTTTACCTAAACTACTGAAATAAGAAAAAGATAAGTAAATTTTTACAAAAATTTTTTTGAAAATATTCATCGTTTTCAATTGGACTTGATTTTAAATATTTTCAGATTTTGTGAAATAAAAATAAACCAAACTATTTTTTTTGGATTTTATAGATTAATGGCCAATTTCACCAAGTTCAGGGGGCAAATTACGACAGTCGTGATCGAATACTTTTTCGATTCGAAAGCAATTTTACTTCTAATTCTCTCTGTCTATACTGAACGGATCGAAATTATTTTTTTTAGTATTGTATAGCATTTATTTTAGTTTTCACAACACTGAAAAAATAATAACGATTCGTTCAGTATCAACATATCAACATATAACATTGCCTTCGAATCTTAAAAGTATTCGATAACGACTGCCATAATTTGCCCCCAGGTTTAATTAACTTTCATTATAAAAGTCAAAAAACCTATTGTTTTAGTAATAGTTAATTATAGCTGAACTTGGTAAAATTAGCCGTAAATAATTTAAAAATTATTTAAAATTGGAAAATTAATTTAGGAAACAAACATTTTCTCAAATTCTATATGATTTGTGCAACTATGTGTGTAGTGAAAATTGCTTTAAATACGAATATGTTTAAAGAAAATCGTACTTACAAAATCAATGAGTTGATTGTTTTGAGCTAAGTAAGGCTTTTCTCTGGCCAAATGCTTCGTTTGTGGTGTTTGCTTTTTAAACGCAAATGGAGTAATTTCATATGTATATTTATGAAATGCCATAAACTGGAAATAATTCCTTTGACGTTACACATTTTAAGTGTATTTCTTTCTTTATATAATTGTTGTTGCATATTCAATCAAAAGTTTAAAATATTTACCCCAATTTCACCAAGTTCAGTTAAAACTAACTATTACTTTAACTTCCAGCTTACAATATGTTTTGACAGCTTGAACTGATAGTTTATTATAGCTGAACTTGGTGAAATTGGGGGTTACTTATTAAAACAAATGGTAATGTTGTCGTCAAAAAAAATGTACTGTTTTTTTCTTGATTGTACTGTTTTTATGTATTCAATGTACTGTTTTTCCGAATTTAAAATCAGGCTACCCTACCTATACCATGGGTCACAGACAATTGGCCGTAATATCCTAGACTGTCTTCTTTGTAGCTTCTGGCTGTTTGATGCGCATGCAGTACCCCATAATTGGATGCCATATGTTCATATTGGTTTTATGATAGACTTGTATAAGAGAACTTTGTTGTCTAAGGATAAGTTTGAGTTTCGACCGATTAGCCAATGTAGTTTAGCTGCTTTAAGTTTCATAGCCGTTATTTTCGCTTCAATATGACGAGACCAGGTCAAGAGTCTATCTATATGAATTCCCAAGTATTTAACATGGCTTTCTACCGGACCAGTGATGTTATTTATTTTTACAGCAGGGCACGTTTGTCTTCTGAGCGTGAAAGTTAAGTGAGCACATTTAGCCGGATTAACCTTTATTTTCCATTTTTCTAGCCAGGCTTCTAGTTCATTGATGTGGCACTGTTAATGCTGCGATGCAACTTTTGGGTCCTGATTAACACTAATAAATGCTGTGTCGTCTGCAAACGTAGAAGTATGTGTGCTCGGGCTTGTTGGCACATCAGCTGTATATATTATATACAGTAACGGCCCTAATATGCTGCCTTGAGGGACACCAGCAGATATTTTCTTGGTGTAAACATGAATTATACTTACAAAAGATTTTTATTTTTTTCTTTTAAACAACGAGAGAATTTCATAATATTTTGATTCTACAAAATCATAATACATTGTATAACCGTGTAAATTGGCCTTTATAAGATAAAAGGAACCTTCTCACCAAATTTCATTAAAATCGAAAGGGGTCGTGTCCCACTCTTGGTCGTTTTGACATGGAGTTACCCAGGTATATTTCTCTTTCATTACTAAGATAATTTGATTTCTATGAACTATAATTTTCGAAAGCACCATGCATTTTTTGTTTCGTCACCACTGTACAGCAATTATGTATCCATACACACACCAAGCGTATTATGTTCTTTCTTATACAAGTAGATTCGAAAGTATTTTGCGTTACAAGAGCACTTTTAAGTAAGTACTTACGAATATTTAGTATTTGCAAATTTTTTGGTATGCTGCATCTGCGTTTTATTATTGAAAAATGGTTGTCTAGTTAACGATTAACAGTAACTGTTAAAAGAATTGAAACCTTAGTTGTCATTTACTCATAGTGAAGTATACAAAATATTGAAAGTAGTATGTTTTAGACACCTTAAAAATAAAAGTTCTAGAATACGTCAATAAATGTATGTTAAAGAAAAATAAACAAATGTTGTTTTTATTATAGACACACACTGTTAAGTTTTATATCGGAATATTTGGCATTGATTACCTTCTATCGAACAAAGAGAATAGTGTCTATTAAAATAATATGCAACATAAACTAAAAAGACGACTTCTCAGAAAACACACCGAAAATATTTAATGCTGCCAAAATACTCATCATTAATAGGTATTACAAAATGCCTATTAAAATATTTAGAAACTGTAAATACTAATGTGCACTCTAACTGAAATTCAATACATATACATAAATATGAATTGCAGTTTAACGTTTAAATGAATCATCGGAATAACAAAATTGTTTAAATTTGTTAAAAGCGTATGATCATTTTAAACAAACATCATTGCTAATTATTCATACGCCTCGAAGAACAAACAAAACGTTTTACATCAGGGATTTCCATTTCTTTGCACAATTGTGCACACCAATACTTACACATATTTTTATGCTCTTCAATTCAGTCGTCGATGTAACTTTGACAAGTGTACATTTTAAGCGAATGCTATATTATTTTGTTTCAGCTAACACTCAAAAAATATTGTGCGGTCAAAAATGCTTTTGGTAACATCCAATGCCTTGCGTGCAATTTTTATTTAGAGTTTAAATTTTAAGACTTAAATGTAGAATAATATAACATTTCATAAGTTTACATGCAAAGCAAAGAACTTTGTAAAATTGTAATTATTTGAGATTTAAAAGAAATTGTTAATATTTCAGATAAAAATGCTTTAACCAAAATATTTTTAAGGAAAAAATATTGTATTCTAAGTTGTGTGTGTTACGTTACATTAATTTGTAATTTTCAGAAACAAAAAGACGTATCATCAACGAAAGTATATTTGTATTAAGTGATACAAACATTTAAAATATTAAATAATTAAATATTTGGGTTAAATTACCTATTAAGTTTAATTTTTTATTGATTTTTAATACTAAAAACTAGTGGTTTAAGCTAAAAAATGTACTTCATTAAATTTAGCTATGAATCCTGCAGATGTTGCCATTTATTCTGGGAAATTCTTAGCGTTTGGGAGTGCAATGGGGTAGACTGCAAAATTTATAATAGTCCTATGTGGAAGAAGCTGATAGTCAAACCTATTATAGGTTTTATTTTACATACATACGTATATGGATTCGGTTCTTAAAATTTTACAGCACTTTTTATACCCTCCACCACAATTAGTTGTGAAGAGGGTATATTTAGTTTGTCATTCCGTGTGAAACTTTTTTATTATTCATCTCAGACCCTATAAAGTATATATATTCTGGGTCCTTGAGTAATTTTAAGTCGATTTAGCCATGTCCGTCTGTCTGTCCGTCTGTTGGAAACACGCTCACTTTCGAAAAACTCAAAAGAAATAAACAAACTTGGTGTCAAATTGCTTGTAGTTATCCTAAGCAGTTTGGGATTGAAATCCAGCAAAATCGGTTCAATACGATCTGAGCTATGAATAAAAATGTGGAACCACCACCTAAAAAAAATTGATAATTTTGTTACAAAAACTAACATAAATGGTGGAAAAATGCACAGAATGATATAAGATTTCGCAACAGTTTGTTTTATTTAACTGGAAATCACGCTGTAAAATTTCTTGAAGATCCGTCCATAATTTACCCTAGGCCCCATAGAAGCCCTACTCCCGGAAAACAGTATAGTAAGCCTAAAACCCTAACTAACAATGCTATCATAACAAATTTTAGCACGTCACAGTTAAATAGGACTAGAAATGAAACTATTAATTTTCGTGAAGATCAGTTCATAATTTACCCTAGGCCCCATATAAACCTTACACCCGGAAAACAGCTTAGTACGCCTAAAAACGTAAAAAATAACGATATCATAACAAAATTTGATACATCACAGTTTTATAGAACTAGAAATGACACAGTGAAATTTGGTGAAGATCGGTGCATAACTTACCATAGGCCTCATATAAAGCCCACTCTGGTAAAATAATTAAATACGCGGTAAACTTTCTTCCAGTTTAGCTTCATATGGCCAGAAAAAATGTTATGCAATTTTGTGATATACGGTCCATAATTTTCCTTAGATTCCATTTTAGCAGCCTTTTGAAATTTACTGCAAACGCTAAAACTAATTGCACCGCTGTATTGAAATTTATGTTTTTTAATACCAGAAATCGTTCTGCAGAATTTGGGATGATTGGTTCATAGCTTACCATGGCTTTTATATAATTTGTTCTCTTGAAAATCATTTAAAAAAAAAAAAAAATTTTAATTTTTAATCCAAATTTTTAATATTTTTTAATTAGGCTTAAGTTTATGAAATTTAATTTTTATTAAATTATTTTTGTGAAGAAAGGAATTTTACAACATGAAAATTAATTAAAATTGTTATTGATAATCTTTCATTCTTGACGTGGCTCGGGCTCGAACCCTGTGGTTGCGATCGAAACATGTCATGGTAACCTGCCGGCCAGGGTTCGAGCCCGAGCCACGTCAAGAATGAAAGATTATCAATAACAATTTTAATTAATTTTCATGTTGTAAAATTCCTTTCTTCACAAAAATAATTTAATAAAAATTAAATTTCATGAACTTAAGCCTAATTAAAAAATATTAAAAATTTGGATTAAAAACCATAAATAGTTCAACAAAATAACCACAATACTAATTATTGTTAAAGCTAAGGCACGAGCTCTATGTGTACATTTGTCCTTCAAGTTGTGCTGAAAAAGGTCAACAGAAAAGAGAAAGACAAAGTGAAAAAACAAAAAATGTACTTGGACTTCAAGAAAAATTCTTGACGAAAGTACGAAAAAACAGAAGTAAAGGGAAAAACATGTAAAATCAATTAAGGTGGATAATCATTCAGGAAAGCAAATTTCGATCTACCAAATGTTAAAATACAATTTGGTTTAAGGATTGATGTTTGACTAGTGACGTCAGCAGTCGTCGATGGCTGCGAGTGTAAGACGGCAAATCCATCTGAGGAGATCGAGTGGTTGCGATCGAAACATGTCATGGTAACCTGCCGGCCAGGGTTCGAGCCCGAGCCACGTCAAGAATGAAAGATTATCAATAACAATTTTAATTAATTTTCATGTTGTAAAATTCCTTTCTTCACAAAAATAATTTAATAAAAATTAAATTTCATGAACTTAAGCCTAATTAAAAAATATTAAAAATTTGGATTAAAAACCATAAATAGTTCAACAAAATAACCACAATACTAATTAAAAATTTTAATTAATTTTCATGTTGTAAAATTCCTTTCTTCATAAAAATAATTTAATGAAAATTAAATTTAATGAACTTAAGCCTAATTAAAAATATTAAAAATTTGGATTAAAAACCATAAATAGTTCAATAAAATAACCACAATACTAATAATTGAAGCACAGCCGCGAATAACGTTTTAAGTTACAAAATAATAATTTTTCAGGAGAGCAAAAAAACGTTTTTTGACAGGCAGCATTTTTTGTTTTAAAAATTTTTTTTTTCTATTATTTAAAATAATGATAATAAAAACTTTAATGCAAAAGGGTTTTTAAACATTATTCCGCACTGCAAAATCCTTTCGGTTTCATCATTATGTTAGTAACTTGCAATGTTCTTCCACTGGCTGACACTTTGTACGCCATTTTGAAGGCGTTAAGATGCATAGTTTTGGTTGATTTGATGTTTAAACTGTGTAAGAGAGTAAAGTCAACGTTTATCTGCAAAAAAACAGTTTTTGCAAAATGTGGCGTTTACAACGTTTTTCGCGGCTGTACTTCAATTGTTAAAAAGCTAAGGCACGAGCTCTATGTTTGCATTTTGTCCTTCAAGTTGTGCTGAAAAGGTCAGCAAGAAAAAGAAAGACAAAAAAATGAAAAAAACAAAAATATGTACTTTGAACTTCAAGAAGAATTCTTGACAGAAGTACGAAAAAACAGAAGTAAAGGAATAACATGTTAAAATAAATTAAAATAGATAATTATTCAAAGCAAATTTCGATCTACCAAAGGTTGAATACAATTTGGTTTAAGGATTGATGTTTGACTAATTACGTCAGCAGTCGTCGATGGCTGCGAGTGTTAAACGGCAAGCCCTCTGAGGAGATTGAGTGGTTGCAATCGAAACATGTCAGGGTAACCTGTCCGTAAACACCTGGGTTCGAGCCCAGATTGAGTCAAGAATGAAAAATTATCAGTAAATTTTAATTAATTTTCATGTTGTAAAATTCCTTTCTTCATAAAAATAATTTAATGAAAATTAAATTTAATGAACTTAAGCCTAATTAAAAATATTAAAAATTTGGATTAAAAACCATAAATAGTTCAATAAAATAACCACAATACTAATTTAAGTTTATCTTAAACTGATATTCTACTCAAACTTTTAAAAATTGATTCTGATTGTCGATCAATAATTTTATATAGGTCTAAACCGCAACAAATTTTAATGCAGATGTCTGTTTTTACAAAGATTATAATAATAAATAGACATCATACAGATATTACTCCTAAAACATTCGAAGTGTCGGTGGAGGGTATCAAAGATTCGGCACAGCAGAATATAGCACTCTAACTTGTTTATTTTTATACCCACACCACAATAGTGGAAAGGGTATTATGCATTTGTGCTGATGTGAGTAACGCCTTAAAATAGTGGACCCACCTTAAAGTATACCGATCTACTCAGAATCACTTTCTGAGTCGAACTAATGATGTCCGGTCGGCTGGCTGGCAGGCTGGCTGGATGTCCATGTAACCTTGTGCGCAAAGTACAGGTTGCAATTTTGGAGATAATTTGATAAAATTTAGGTCATAAGTTCTTATTAGCACAAGGACCAAGCCTATTGAAAATGGGCCGAATCGTAGGACCACGAGGGAAGATAGGGGGAAATTCCTTCCTCTCTGAAACTATCAAACCGATTTTAATGAAATTTAAAACATAGATAGAACCATATCTATAGGGACACATTAGCTATACAGTTTTTAAAAAATAGGACCACAAGGGGAGGCAGGGGGCAATTTCTGCCTCTCACAAACTTTCAAACCGATTTTCATGAAGTTTATAAACATAGATTAATCCATATTTACATGGACCCATAAGCATGATGTGTTTTTAAATACTGTGGGTGTTGGGTATCATTTGGTCGTGCTTGACCGACTATAATTTCTTACTTGTTTCTTATGCAATACTGAAAATTATTATCTGATCACTAATTCCACTAACACCGTGGCAATAGTTATAAAATAGATTGCCCAGTTTTGATGTTTAAAAATATTAATGTGTTCTTATAAAAAGAATTAAACATTCTGCTAATTTTTTTCTTGAGTGTGTTTATACCTACATTATGCTGTTTAAGAAAATTATATACGTGACAGCGCAGAGAGAAAGGGACCAGTATGGTAAAGGGAACAGTAAAAACCAACTACACAAAACACGCGCGTTTTTAAGGTTGACCAAAAAGGTTGAGATGTGTCGCTTTCAAATGAGATCAATACCAACACGCTCAGTGATGGTACACCAAAGATACACGTATTTAAATCTTTAAAATCGCAAAACCCTTAGGTCCCTTTCTATTTTCCGCGTCACATATCTATTTGATGATACGTCATTTTAAATTTTGTAAATAACTTGGTTATTTTTAAGATGGAAGTTTAAAATTTTATAAAAATATGTAACATGAATCGTAATTAACAAAACAAGTCAATTTCAAATTTTCCAATAGTTGTGTTCGAGAACACAAAAGTTTGTACTATGTTTTACTAAACTTTACTTCATTTTACGAAATTGCGTTCGAGTACAAAAAATGCAGTAAATGAGAACATAAATTGAGAGCGAAAAGTGACAGTTCTTGTCTGAGTATTTACAAATTTTTACTGCAGAAATTTTTGCAGTTGAATTTAGTAAATCAAAAAAACATATGTTTCAAAAGGTAAACAAACAAAAGAAACAAATAAAAAGCATACAAATTGTTAAATAAAAGAAAAGTTAAAAAACACATTAAACCAAAACAAAAAGTGAATAATTATTAATTAATTAAACTTGTTTGTGAAGCATTTTTTTGGCTTAATACAAACTTTTGAAATAATTTTTATTATGTTAATTTTTTAGAGTTGTAAAAGTGTATTTGGGTACTTAAGTAATCAATAGCAAAAAAATTATTCATGTTCTTTCAAATAATTTAACCCGCTTCAAATTAGTAAAATCAAATAAAATAAAAAAACAAACAAATATGAAAGATTACATAAAAAGTTTGTTTGTATTTTCCAAAAATGTTCGTGTTATAAAAAGTATTTAATCGAGTACCGATAAGAAAACGAGTTAAGTAGTCAAAAGTGTCAAAATTTTTCAACACTTCAATTATTTGCCATCAGCTGTTGCCTTTATTTTACAAATTTTGCGTTTGCGTACTTTTTTGGACAACAGCTTTTTGTGAGAGCAAATTTTTCAGTTTACTCATTTACTGCATTTTACTGTAAAAGTACTCAAACGCACCTAATAACTACATTGTTTTGCATTTAAGCTAACGATGTGTGTTTTGTTTGTGAAAAAAAAATTCTTTGATGATTGTAAAAGGGCCCCTTTTTCTTTCGTTAAAAAGTCGTACCTAAATGCAGAAATTATTAAAAAAAAAAAAAAAATAACAACAAGATTATGTTGGTGGGTTTTTTTCCTTTGAAAACACATTTCTTAAGTAAGTAAAAATATTTGAAAACAAGTTAAAAAAGTCTTGTTTTGCTACAATTTATGTGTAAATAACCTATATACATTAGACTGGCCCACACTTGTATGGCAAAGTAAATGTATAGTCCAATACTTTCTCCACAAGCTTAATTTTGTTTCTTTTATTAAAATATATGTGTATACCAAAAATTGGCTGTATGGGACAATATTTAGAGGTCGCGATGAATGGCGACTTATATGTTTCACATCTCATATTACGGCTTATCATTATTGTACTTGTTTATGTATTGGATATACTTTTTCATACTTTCTTTGATCTTAACCAGATTTACATTCGTTAAAATTCAAATATATTGAAAATTTTTTATAATTATTGCGTACCATGAAAGTCGAAGAGCTATTGAAGAAGTGACTGGATTATCTACGCCTAAAGATTATGTTAAAATTTCCGACAGTGAGTCAGAAAAACAAAATACAACCAAACCAATTAAAACAAGTAAGAAAGTATAGTCGGTCAAGCCCGACCCTACACCACAGTATTAAAAAACACATCATGCTTATGTGTCCATATAAATATTGATTTATGTTTGTTTATAAACTTCATTAAAATCGGTTTGAAAGTTTGTGAGAGGCAGAAATTGCCCGGTACCTCCCCTTGTAGTCCTATTTTTGAAAAACTGTATAGCTTATGTAACAATATAGATATGGATCTATCTATGTTTTAAATTTCATTAAAATCGGTTTGAGAAGCAAAAATCGCCCTTATCTCCCCTCGTGGTCCTATTTTTTTAAAAAATGCATCCCTTTTGGGTCCATGAAGATATGGTTCTATGTTAGACTTGCCAACTAGCCAGTTTTCGCCGGGACAGTCCAGTTTTAGAGTGGAATGTCCCGTGTCCCGTCGATACTCTGAACTGGACGCCATTTGTCCCGTTTTTGAATAACTTTTTTATTACTTGGCACAACAAATCAAAAAAATCGAGAGGTTTAGCACTTATTTTGGTACTAAACATTTCTTTTAACAGAACTGGATTTTTAAATATATATAAGCAACCAAAGCAGATACATTTACTATACACTCTTGATTCCACAGCTGATTACTTTTTTATTTGTAGCTGTCAACTTTGTATCTCAATACACAAGTTATATTGTGTATGTATGAGCAAGGCGAGTACATGTAAAGTGAATTCGATTTGTGTTTAATAATTTGACATCTTTAATGAACTGCGACTACCTTCTTAATAATTCTGCCTTAATTAGCAACACTGGAACATTTTTATTCCTTTTGGCATTTGCTATTGTCAAACGAAAATTTTGATTTTTTATTCCATTTGTCCATTTTTGATGAACTAAAATTTTAACGGAACGTGAGATTTTTAAAGGTATTTATTTATTATTTTCTAAAATATTATTTCCAATAAATTTGCATTTACAGTGAACTCGCGAAAACTTATTTTTAACAAGGGTGTTCACGTTTTCAAATTTGTTCACGTTTTCGATTGTGAAACTTTTAGAAAAAGATGGAGTTTACACGGAGTCTTTTCAGACATGTCTGCTTTTGACATTATCTTTTGAACATGCTTCCAAAAACCTATTGTCTTTTCACGATTTCTTTTCAAACATGTCTGTTTCCATGTATAATAGTCTAATATACATATACATACTAATTAAAAATATGGAAATTCATATAAACAAACATGAAAACTCATTTCATGTCTGTTTGGCAGCCCCTCTTTCTTCTCTACCCCGATCGCCAACAAACAAAATAAACGTGTTTGTTAGACATGTCTGAATAGACACCGTGTAAACTCCCTCTAAGTTAAGCTCGAAATAATAACTTTAAACGAACAATTAAATATCAGATATTAAGATTGGATAAAAAATTTAAATTTTTCATTTATTCACTTTACAAAAATAAAATAATATAATATGCAACATTTTTTATTTTTCGAATTTATTCTATGAGCTAAATTTCAGTTATGCATTTTATAAAGCTTTATTGTAAAAATCGGTTAGCACCACTGGGTTCAGCGTACCCGAATTAGGTAAAACCTACAAGTTCTCAGCTTGTCTAAAAAAAGTGTCAATTTCTAGCACAGTGTAATTTTACATAAATGTATTTTTTTGAATTTTTCTGTGGTGTCCCGTTTTCGCAATTTTAAAAGGTGGTAAGCCTATTCTATGTAACTTTTAAATTTCATTAAAATCGGTTCGATAGTTTCTGAAAAATTTCCCCATATCTTCCCTCGTGGTCCTACGATTTGGCCCTTTTCAATAGGCTTGGTCCTTGTGCCAATAAGAACCTATGACCCAAATTTGATCAAATTATCTCCAAAATTGTGACCTGTACTTTGCGCACAAGGTTACATGGACAGCCAGCCAGCCAGCCAGCCAGCCGGACGAACAGCATTAGTTCGACTCAGAAAGTGATTCTGAGTCGATCGGTATACTTTAAGGTGGGTCTAGGACCAATATTTCAAGGCGTTACAGACATCAGCACAAATGCATTATACCCTCTCCACTATTGTGGTGTGGGTATAATTAAATCTGTTATTATAATGTTAACAAATAAATATACACATTATTGAAAAAAAAATCGACTTTATTGGATCTATTGACCGTGTAAAACTTTCTGATCGGAATACCATATGTATGTTGTTTAAGCTGCAGTTCAAGCGTTAGGTACACCTGTATCCGAAATGTTCTTATCACGTACCACAATACAACGAAAAAAAAACGATATCCGAAAAAATATATCAGAGGCTGATAAGGACTTACTCTCTTTACAATATCCAGTCGTATTACACTGGGACAACAAATTTTTGCCCGATATTTCTGATGAGAACAAAAATGTCGATAGAGTTGCTGTACTCATCAGTGGCAATGGAAATAAAAAATTTTTGGGGTTCGGAAGTTCACAAAAGGAACTGGTGCAGAACATGCTACCGCTTGTTTGGGTGTCTGTACCGATTGGTAAATAAAAAACCAAATTCGAGGACTAAACTACGTGCATGTACTTTAATTGAAAAACGAATAAATAAAAGCCTAATATGGATTGCTTGTTGCCATCATATTTGTGAGGTCATGCTTTCCAATGGTTTCAAAGAGTATTTTGGCCCAAGCGGAGGACCCGAAGTGCAACTATTTAAACCACTCCAACAGCAAATGTATTAATATTATACTGATGCTATCAAAAGTCAACAGCCAAGGGACCATAATCGTGAACTCCTTACGCTTTGTCTTAATTTTCTTGCTGGTGCAAATAAAGCAGGAATAATGAAAGTTAAATTTGATGCACTAGGCGCGTGTCATCTTGCTCGTTGGATTACGAAGGCGATCTATATATATATATATACATATATATTGAATATTTTTCTTGTTTAAATATGCAATGAATATAACCATATTAAATCAGAGTATGTTATAATAGGGGATTTTTTAGCTATTATCTTTTTGGCAACACTGGTTTAAACAGCTGACGCATGTTTCGTGTTTTGTTTCACTGTCAAACATCTTCAGTTTGGTACATAATTTAATCATGAATCGTCTTACAAACGAACAACGCTTGCAAATTATCGAATTTTATTATCAAAATGCGTGCTCTGTTAAGAAAGTTCATGGCGCGCTTTCGGCTATTCGGGCTATTGTGACTAAATTTCGCACCAAATTTACATTGTTGGGCATTAAACCACCAACACGCTTACGTAGAGTGCAAAGTGAAGAAAATATCACAGCTGTATCGTCCAGTGTTAATAATGACCATCAATTACACTACGTGACAAAATGTCAACAAAGTCTTGACCAAATGACACGCTGAATCCGAATATGAAGTCAGAATTATCAAAAGTAGAACAGTTTTTGAGATATTCCAAAATAACCGTTATTTGTGTTCTTAAAAAAGATGATGTGACCGAAATGCAAATTAGGTGTCAAATTCATTTGGTAAAAAAATTTTCACGTAGTGTTTTCGATTCGTCGCCGTTCGCAGCAATTGTTACTCAACAACGTGAGATGATATCCAACTTTTTTTTGCCCAAAATGCAAGAGCTTGAATTGCATGACATGTGGTTTCAACAACCTTTAGACAATTTTTTGTGGGGCTATGTTAAAGCTCATGTCTATACACACATGAAATGTTGGAAAGAGTATGCGAAAATTGGACTAAGCGGATGGACCATTTTAGGCGCAGTCACGGTCAACATTTGCATGAAATAATCTTCAAACATTAAATAATTTGGACCGTACTATCGATTCAAATAAAGATTTCATGCATTTTTCTGAATTTTATGTATTTTTTTTAAACTTTCCTATAGCTCTTAAAAAATCACCCCTTATTTCTATCTTAACCCGTAAAATCAATAAACTATCGCAACCTCTAAATATTGACCGAATGTGCTTAAATTTGGACTGAAAATTTTTAAGCACTGTTCGAATATGATCAGCTTTGTGGAGCGCGAATATTCGATACTTTTGTATTTTGGGCCACCCTAATATACATAAAAGCAAATGTGACAGTAGGTAAAATTTTTGGGTAAGTCCCAATTTACACTTGGGACATTTCTTGCCGGAAAGACGAAGTTTGATGGCGAGGGGTCGAAAAGGTAGAGTGTGTAGTACATGACTATCTGTACTGGACATTTTTTCATTTCCCTTTCTTACTTTTCGTAGTTTACATACAAGAATTAATTTATGTCTGACTTCTTATGTTTCATATGTAAACGCCTCTGGTAAGATTAAAAGAGAATTCAAAAAATGTCCGGCAAGAAATGTCCCTAGTGTAAATTGGGACTAAGAAGATGTGTTTTATTGATGTATTAATGAAACTTTATTGTTTTTGACTATTTTTATTGCTTATTTTTTTACGCTACAATTATATGACCGAGCCCAAAGAGTTAATCTTACCTATTTATGGTAACTATTTAACGTAACTTTGACCTGTTATAATGACTTTATACATTTTTGCAGGCAAACTCAGGTGCGCACTACTTATGGGTGCGAACAAGTTTTTTCGGATTTAAAATTTATTTGTTCCAAGCAACGTAATAAATTAAGTTCATCCCATTTGAAAAGCATTCAACTATTACGAAACTGCCATAAAAGTTTAAATTTAGAAGATTTTATTTTATAAGTTGTATAACACAAGGGAACAAAATTACATTTTTTGTGTTGCTAGAAAATTTGTAGCAGTTCTTTACCAATTCAATGTCGCTGATTTTAAAACCAGCTTTTATGTTATGTATTTATTAAATAAATTTATGCAAGTTAAAGGCAATTGCCGAAGAATGTTTTCATATAATTCCGAGTAGATTCGATATTAGATTCTTATACACACAAACGCATAATAATCTTCCCACACAAGCTAGTATAAATACTTATAATTACGTACTAACTATAAAAATGGTTAATAGAAGAAAGGACAATAGTCCAACTGTGCACTAGGTATTTACTATACATATTTTGCATGTTTATTTTTGTTAAAGTAAACATCTGCAGTCATCAACAGCTTTCCAATATTTAAAAACTTAAATCTAATGACTAAATCATTTTTCAACAGCTTTAAGTTATTTATTTTATACATCCATATACATATACACACAAACATATAAAACGTATTTATGTATGTGCAATGCAAATATTTGTGTATATTCATGCAAACATTTCTCAAAAATAGCAGGATGCAAACCAAAACGAAGGTGAATAAAATATATTTGCCTAAATATGTATACATACATACATGTATTGAACGTATTTTTTTATTATCGTTGATACATACATATGTCTGTATGTAAATTATTGTGTTTTTTTATATTTATGTTTGCAGTATAAAATTTATGCAGACAAAATACTGCAGGCATAAATTTATATTCTTCAATAAAGCGTGCACTTTCGTTAGCATAAATTTGTAAAATTCTTAACAATTGTCTTTATAATATTGCAACATAACATACACACACAAGAACATCGAACAAATAAAAAATCTATTGTCGGATAAGCCCGATACTCTACACCACTTATGTGTAAAACAACAAGTACATAAGATTCGTAAATAAATAGAATTGTCGCATTTGGAATGAGGAGAATCCACAAGCTTTTGCCGAAACACCATTACATCCACAGAAAATTACTGTTTGGTGCGCTTTTAAAACGATGATGGTCAAAAAGTTTTGAAAATTGGTGTTTAAGATTGCGCCTTCTATGGCAGAAATCATATTTAAATATTAATTTTATCAAAGCCTGTTTTATTGATATTAAAAATATATTATCTTGTTTTATTATGATTTAGACTTTTGTCGCTCTATAAGAATACCCTCTACAAGCAATTTGACACCAAGTTTGTTCATTTCTTTTGAGTTTTTCGACAGTGAGCGTGTCAATTATAAGCAGTTTAAGGCGCTTTATCAATTTAAAAAGTTTTTATCAAAGTTATTTACGGAAATACAAAATTTACTATTAAGATTTTTGTATGACGTGCTAAATTCACAATTTTCCATATTTGATAAATACACCGAAATTTATTGTTGAGGGAAAGCTAGCCTCTATGCGCATTTCACTGGTTGCTTAGGCCAGATCATCAGGAAACCTTTTCCAAAGATTTTAGAAAAGCTGTGGAAAAGGTGGGGAATGTAAGATGAGATAAACCCACTGCTGTTTATTGTTGATGTGTTTTGTTCAAGCTTTGATATTGTTACAAGTAGAACTGTTGCTATAATTCTTATACGTTTAACAGTTTTATTTGGTTTAATATCTTTAGTTTGTCTAAAATCTTTATGGATGAAGTTTCCTGATGATCTGGCCTAAGCAACCAGTGAAATGCATAGGAATAGCTTATCCCATCAACAATAAATTTTCAAGTGTTTTTGTCAAGAATCAAAACTGGGAATTAAGCACGAACAGCAAAATCTTTTGAAATTAAAATTTTGTATTCCCAAAAATTGAAATTACTTTTTGATAATAAACAGGCAAGTGCGCGGCCTAAAAACACTTAATTGACAACATCTTTTGTAAGTTGTTGTTGTTTTTATTTTGTTTTTCTTAACCTACTTACAACTACAATTAATGTTGAGAGAATTTCAACTAATTGTAGTGGGGAATGTAAGATGAGATAAACCCACTGCTGTTTATTGTTTATGTGTTTTGTTCAAGCTTTGATATTGTTACAAGTAGAACTGTTGCTAAAATTCTTATACGTTTAACAGTTTTATTTGGTTTAATATCTTTAGTTTTTCTAAAATCTTTATGGATGAAGTTTCCTGATGATCTGGCCTAAGCAACCAGTGAAATGCATAGGAATAGCTTATCCCATCAACAATAAATTTCAAGTATTTTTGTCAAGAATAAAAACTGGGAATTAAGCACGAATAGAAAAATCTTTTGAAATTAAAATTTTGTATTCCCAAAAATTGAAATTACTTTTTGATAAAGCTAAAAATATTATACAAATAAAACCCTAAAGCGAATAAGAATTTTAAACACTCAAAGTCTTACTTGTAACAATATCAAAGCTTAAACAAAACACCAACAATAAACAGTGAGTTTATCTTTTCTTACATCCCCCTACAATTGGTTGGGTTCTTTCCGACTCGAATTGTAGTTGTAAGTGGGTAAAAAGAAAAACAAAATTAGAAAACAAATTGCTTCATTCTATTGTCTTCGCAAGAAAACAACAAAAAACCAATTTGGCAATTCAGTTTTCTGCACGGGCACATGCAAGCATATTATCAAAGTTATTTACGGGAATACAAAATTTATTATTAAGATTTTTGTATGACGTGCTAAATTCCCAATTTTCCATATTTGATAAATACACCGAAATTTATTGTTGATTGTTGCTTCTTCTGTAAAATTTTTAAAATCTTAGATAGAGCCTTTAGCGTTTTACGTGACGATTTACAAAAAATATGTTTCATACCCTGTAAATACTATAAGATAAAAATAAATCGGTTACGTGCGGTATCTCACGATCAGTGCTGCCACTGCCAAAAAAAATTTGTAACCAAAATGTAAAAAATAAAGTAACGAAATGCAATAAAAAGTAACCAAAATATTTATGTTTCAAAATAATATTTTATTATACCCTCCACCACAATTAGTTGTGAAGAGGGTATACTAAGTTTGTCATTCCTTGAGTAATTCTTGTAGGTCGATTTAGCCATCTCCGTCTGTTGAAAACACACTGACTTTCAAAAACTCAAAAGAAATGAACAAACTTGGTGTCAAGTTGCTTGCAGTTATCCTAAGCAGTTTAGGACTGAAGTCCAGTAATATCGGTTTTAAAATTGATAATTTTGTTACAAAAACTAACATAAATGGTGGGATAATGCACGGATTGATATAAGATTTTGCACAAATTCGTTTAATTCGACTGGTAAATTTCAGGAAGATCCATGCACAATTTACCCTATGCCCCATATAAACCCTACTCCCGGAAAACAGGTTATTACGCCTAAACCCGTAATAATTAATCAGAATACTTCACAGTTTTATAGGACTAGAAATGACTGTAATAAATTCGTGCTGATCGGTCCATAATTTACTACAGGCCCCATATAAAGCCCACTCTGGTAAATTAATTAAATACGCCTAAAACCGTAGCAGAAACAGATATTAAGGTAAAAATTTTCAGAACTAAGCTGCATATGGCCAGAAAAAATATCATGCAGTTTTGTGATATACGTACCATAATTTACCTTAAAATCCCATATTTAGCAGCCTTCTTAAATTCACTGTAAACGCAACAACTAATTTCACCGCTTTATTGAAATTTATGTTTTTTATTATCAGAAATTACTCTGCAGAATTTAGGATGATTGGTTCATAACTTAACATGGCTCCAATATAAATTCCTCTCCTGAAAATCATTTAAGTTCGGCTTAAACGGTTGCAAATCATGATGTGTATTTTACTCAAGCTAGTTAAAATTGCTAAAAAAAAAAACATAAAACTTTCTGATTGTCGGTCTGTAATATAATATAGGCCTCAACCGCAACTAATTTTAATGCTGACATCTGTTTTTATAAAGATAAATTAATAATAAATAGATATCATATATGTTTACCTTGAAATTCATTTGTGTAAAGCAAATGTCTATGAAAATGTGGACTTAAATGTGCTCTTGTTTTTATTTCTTACTAGCATATACCCGCTACTTCGTTAGCGTCTCCTTTTTCTTCGTGGACATATTTTCATGCCAAAGTTTATTTTTCTAGGTTTAAACTTGTTTAAATTCTAGCATTTAACCCGCTACTTTAGTAGAATCAAAAAGCTAAAGAAAAATATTAAATTTCCCGTATTTCCTTTTTTGGGTATTTTATTTTTCCCCCATTAAAGTATCAAAAATTTTGGTATTGTAGTGGCAACCAGTGTGACCACAACTAAAAAAAATTAAATTCTAAATAGGGATTAAAACAATGCTAAAAATGCTAGAAATAAATTTGAAAATGCTAAATTTTCTTAAGTAATTGTACCATTTTAATGAATGAATAGCCCAATTCACAATCTTGTGCAAATGGTCTTGCATCGTAGCATTTGCAAAATGGAATAGTAAATACCATAGCATACTTTTGGGATTATGGTTAAAACCATAACTATATATCGTAGCATTTGCAAAATGGTATAGTATATTTTTACTCTACACCAACAAAATATACAGCAATGCACTTGCTACTCTTTTGCAAATATGCAACGCCTAAAACCAATAGTTTATATTTACTCGAGTTGATTGCAAAACGACAGCTAACACTCAGTGAACCAAGCCGATCTGAAAAATGTTATAGTATTTACAATAATCCCAAAAGTATACTACAGTATTCACTATACCATTTTGCAAATGCTACGATGCAAGACCATTTGCACAAGATTGTGAATTGGGCTTATGTATTGCTCTTACTTCTGATTCATTAAATGTAAACAGTCGCTGTCAAACCAACACAAAAAGCTGAAAGTTGTACACAAATTTTCGTTTTATGTTCGACAGTTTTTGGTTTCGACTGCAGATTTTTAAACCCTGTCTTAATTCGAATTGTGACACTTTTGATAAAACAAATCTTTGTTGGAGTTTACATTAATTAGACTTGTGTCAGTTTAGAATTTGGCAAAAGTGTCAAAACTTGAAAAGAATTTAGTTAAAGTGACATAACTAAAAATAATTCGGAATCTGCAAATAATATATCATAAAAAATGACACAACTAAAATCTTTTTATTATCTAGTGTATAAATATTAAAAAAAAAACTTTTTATATCATAACCTGTATGGACTTTCTACTAAATGGTCCAAAGATTTGTTTTTGTTGCCAAAATTGCATATATTTTGAAAGTGGTACAAGTCTATTCTTTCATGTATTGTGATATATAAGGGTTTGCGTTTGAGTTAGTTACATAATATTGGTAAACGACCATCAATAAGAGTAATGTTTTTACCAATCTGCAGCCTTAAAATTTTATTATAAAATATTAATCTTTATAACTATTTAGAAAAATTCAACATTTTTAATTTTTAGAATTTATTCTATGAGCTAAATTTCAGTTATGTATTTTATAAAGCTTTTTTGTAATAGTTCTATTAATAAATATAAATTAAATAATTATAAATATAAATAATATAAATTAATATAAATGTTAATAATATAATAATATAAATATTAATATACAGGTATGTTCTAGGTTTCGACTCGAATTGAAAACGAAAAATTTTTTGAATCCGCAAAATTCATAAATTGGTGTTCTCAAATCCGCATGTTTTTGTGTATTTGAAATTTTTGTTCGAAAAAACATTAGTTGAACTTAAGATCGCTAATTTGCTAACCGCAGCATGATAGCAACGGAAAATATTTATTAAAATTTATGAAAGCTGTAAAGAATCACAGGAAACAATCGCTTCTATAGCGAATTCCCAAAAATTGCAAACTTTTGAACAAACAAAAAAATTTATTTAAAATCGCTAAATTGGTTAAAAAACCAAAATGTCGGTAAGTAACAAAAAGAATTTGCAAAAATAGCGAAAATTCGCGAAATATTGATTGAAATTGATTAAGAGTCCCTAAAACTATTAGGAATGGCAAAAATTCGGTAAAGATTGCTAAATAAGCGGAAATTCGCAAAAATTTGCTAACAGCGGCATGATGACAAAGTCTACTTTTTATTATTAATCGTTAAAGCTGTAAAGAATCAGAAAACTTACAGGAACAAACCACTTTTATCGCGAACATGGCTAAAATTCGCGAAAAATTGCAAAATTTGAATCAATCCCAAAAACTAGTTCAAGATCGCTAAATCAATTGAAAAAAACAAATTGTCGGAAAATAACATAAAGAGCGTTAAAAAATTAGCTATAATTACATCAAAATTAATAAAAAAGTCGATATTTAACTTTGGGTTAGTAAGGGCCTTTAGCGTTTTAGGTAACGATATATTTTTGATTAAATTGGATAAAGACCGTTCTAAACTAAAAACTAGATCTTTTTTTTGGTTAAAAATGTTATCACATATTAGAATTAAAGTCGATTCGTTTTACTTTCACGAACCCCTTACTACTCTAATTGAAAACGAATAAAAACATGTGTATGTGAAATGTAGAACACCAAAAATGCTAAAGTAATCCACTTTCGAGTGAATTCGGATTCTAGAACATACCCGATAATATAATAATTAATATAATTAAATACATAACTGAAATTTAGCTCATAGAATAAATTCGAAAAATTAAAAATGTTGAATATAATATAAAGTTACCTTCGGAAGGAAATAATTCCCAGTTTCTATTTAGAAAAATATTTGAATTTTTTTTGCTTCAAATGGACTTAATTCACTTTCAAAAATAACATATTATATCTATATATCGTCGCAGGAATTAAAGAACGCTGTAACAGACAAAACATAAAATATTCACCAGAGCCAAAAAAACCTGTATGAAAGAAAGTAGAAAAAAGTTCATATCACAAAATCTATACAACTTAGGAACATGATTTTAAAAACGTATTTTTATTTTTTCTCACTTTATATATTGGCTCTTTACATTTCCTCTCGAGTTTATTATTCCCGGTGATTCTGCGGCTTACAGCTTTTATTTATTTCGGACTAGCGATTGGTCTCTCCCCGAATCGATCCACTAAGACGGGATTTTTCGAAATTCAAATGTTTAGGGGGTAAAAACGGGGAAATTCGGTAACCTTATATCTCCAAAACTAAAAGAGATGCAAAATAAATGTAATACTTATCGTTGTTCTATAGAAAAATAAGCGGACAGGTGTCTGGTACTTTTTTGAAATTCGGCGCTATTAGGGAGTAAACAGGTAAAATCTGAATTTTAGTACTTTTTTGCCACCCCATCTATCTTTTGAACCAATAAACATAGAAACAAAGTTTATACCACATTCGATACTTATCAAAAAAAAATACGAATAAAAATTTGGTACTTTTTCGAAATTCGAACATTTAAGGGGTGAAAATCGTAACTATTTTTGGTACTTTTTTTTACAAAACATTTTCCTACATTCATTGACATATTCGTACTAAATAATGGGCTGCCACCAGTGTAACCCTTTTAGCATTTTCACTGCTAAATTTAGCATTATTTATTTTGATTTAGCAGCGAATTTTTCAAATAGCATTTAGCATTATTTTCAGCATTTTTGTAATATAACGAAATAACGGTTTTTGAACAGCAATGGCAAAAGCTGAATGCATACGAATTGATGAACCAAAGTTCAACTAGTTAATTCTGGATAGTTGTTAGGAATATGATGAAAACCGGGGCCTGATTCTGGCAGTCGTGATCGAGTACTTTCTCGATTCGAAAGCAATTTAATATCTAATTATTTCAGTCAACACTGAACGAATCAGAATTATTTTTTCGGTGCTGTAAAGCATTTAATTGAGTTTCACAATACTGTAAAAAAAATTTCGATTCGTTTAGCATCGACTGAAATAAAATTGCATTCGAATCGAACAAGTACTCGATCACGACTGCCAGAATTAGGCCCCAGATCATATTCTAATGTTATTTTGTCCAACGCTTTGGAAATTAAGGAAAACTATTCATATAATGATGTGTTTAATGTGTGAATGAATTTACTGAAAATGCTGTTGAATAGCCTTTTATGTTTTCAATGATAATTTTTGTTTTTACTTATATTTTGTATTTAATAATATTTATCTAGGGCAATAAATAATAATGGCTTAAGTTGACTACGGTGCTTTTTAATTTTATTACATATTCTTATTATCTTCTTCAAGATCTATGACGCAGCTAAATTTCAAGTATAAAATGTAATTCTTAATAAAACTATACGCATTTATATATTAACTTTCACAATACAACACACAATTCATTTTAGACAAAACTCTTAATATCTCAAAACACGAAATTTCGACTTAGCCATTATTATTTATTGCCACAGATATGTATGTAATTATATCGTTACCTAAAACGCAAAAAACCCAGCTTAAGCACATTATGGCTGCGCCAGTTTTTTTTTGACAGTTGACAATGTTGCATATTTTGCAAACTGTAGGTTAGCGTTTATCATTTAATATTTTGTAGATAGGGCCTTTTGTTTTTTGGTTAAAAAATCGCTAACTTTTGTCAAACTACTGAATTGTTTTTATTAAATAAATCTTTGTATGTATATAATTTTTTTTATATAAACTTGCATTTTATTTTAAAGAAATATAATATTTTCAGGTAAATTAATAGCTCAATTCACAATCTTGTGCAAATGGTCTTGCATCGTAGCATTTGCAAAATGGTATAGTAAATACTGTAGCATACTTTTGGGAGCATTTGCAAAATGGTATAGTATATTTTTACTCTACACCAACAAAATATACAGCAATGCACTTGCTACTCTTTTGCAAATATGCAACGCCTAAAACCAATAGCTTATATTTACTCGACTTTTGCAACACTTGATTGTAAATCGACAGCTAACACTCTGTGAACCAAGCCAATCAAAAGTATACTACAGTATTTACTATACCATATTGCAAATGCTACGATGCAAGACCATTTGCACAAGATTGTGAATTGGGCTTATGTATTTTGTTTTTGTAAAAAGTTAGAGTGAATGTCAAAATTATTGGTTGAAAATATAAAAAATTGCTTTAGATTGTAAATCTTTTTCCTGTATTGGAAATTTATTGTGGCTCCACTTATTCCTTACGCCTTTTAAAATCCTCCTGTTTAGTTTTTATGTTCACTTTTTTTTGTTTTATTACATTTAAATAAGTTTTTTTTTCTTGTATTTAGATTTTAAATTTTAACAAATTTTTTCACAAAATGTAAATAACGCTTGACATTCAGTATACACACAAGGAAAAAAACAATAAACAGATGACTCGAAAATATCACCTTTATGAATTCGCCTTGAGATAAGCATACATATAAACCCGAAAAATAAAAATTATGGGTTGAGTTAGTTTTGAACTAGGTGTGCAATTTGTAGAGTAGACTAATCCTTATTTCTGACTTCAAAATTTTTAAAGCAGTTGAGCAAATGAGCTTTACGTATGCCAAATTTCATCTTTCTGCGAGGTCAGACGGCTTCAGAAAGCCGCGGAAAGAGAACCGGACATACATCCGGACAAACAACGAAATTATATATATAGATTTTACATGCACAAAATATGTTATGTTTACAGTCTTTCTTCATAATCTCTCCATTACAATCAATTGTAAAAGGAGTATAATGTTTTTTTGTTAAGGAAATATGAAGACATTTATGGGAAAATGCGTGGAGATAATAATAAAAAAACATGGAAAAATCGTACGTTCGCGATCCGTACGTTCGCGACCGGTAAATAAGCCAATTAATCAAAAACCAAGAGTGATATTTTATTTTGTAAATACTAGATGGAGACCTACATTAATACACTTTTAAAATAAATTAATCACTTTTGAATATTCCGTTCCATTGCGCAGATTTTTTTACTGTCAGCCAAAGTTGACTTCTATTGTGCGTACGTTCGTGACCACACGTTTATAACTCTTATTATAAAAACTTAAACTCGATGAAATCCATCTTTTGCACTAAACATAGAGCACCCTAATGCTATCGAATCGAAAAAAATGCTAGGAAAAGTTTTGTTTTCTATATTATTTGTACATCAAAAGCGTACGAAAGTACGTTCGTGACCCCAGGAAATGCCAATATACATTTTGTTAAAGTTAAACGTTACCAAATAAGAAAATAAACTTTTAATAAAACTAGGGGTTACGTGTAGGACGTTAAATATTTAATAGGTGTGAACATAGGCTTACTTTTTTGTCTTTACTATAATGCAAATTACAAAAAATAAAAATAATATGTAGATTTATAGCTTTATCCAATAAAAACAAGTAAGAAAGTATAGTCGGTCAAGCCCGACCATATGATACCCTACACCACAGTATTAAAAAACCACATCATGCTTATATGTTCAGATTTATCTATGTTTATAAACTTCATTAAAATCGGTTTGAAAGTTTGTGAGAGGCAGAAATTGCCCCCTACCTCCCCTTATGGTCCTATTTTTAAAAACTGTATAGCTAATGTGTCCATATAGATATGGATCTATCTATGTTTTAAATTTCATTAAAATCGGTTTGAGAGAAAGAAATTGCCCCTATCTCCCCTCGTGGTCCTATTTTTTCAAAATGCATACATTTTGTGTCCATATAGATATGGTTCTATCTATGTTTTAAATTTCATTAAAATCGGTTTGATAGTTTCTGAGAGGAAGAAATTTCCCCCTATCTTCCCTCGTGGTCCTACGATTCGGCCCATTTTCAATAGGCTTGGTCCTATGACCCAAATTTCATCAAATTATCTCCAAAATTGCGACCTGTACTTTGCGCACAAGGTTACATGGACAGCCAGCCAGCCTGCCAGCCAGACGGACATCGTTAGTTCGACTCAGAAAGTTATTCTAAGACGATCGGTAACTTTAAGGTGGGTCTAGGACCAATATTTTAAGGCGTTACACACATCAGCACAAATGCATAATACCCTCTCCACTATTGTGGTGTGGGTATAATTATACATTTTATCAAAAATACATATACATACATATCGTCATATAAAATGCAAAAGGGCCTATGTTTATTTTAAGAAAAAGAGAGATAAAAACTTAATAAAAAGGCAGCCATTGTGATTATAACAACGGGGTTTTCTGATTAATATTGTTCACACATTACGCATGATTGACACTATCCTGAAAAACTGTTTTTGTAATCTCAGTCGTATCGCTACTGAAAATGTTTTAAAAATTATGATAGGCCCTTTTGCATTTTTATAACGATATAATTGTTTTAAAATATTTCAAAAATTTTGTCGGTTTCAAAGGATTTTGGTAGGTTTGGCAGACAATTTTGGTCGGATAAAATTTTTTCAAACGGCAACCCTGATGAGTGCGTATAAGTACAAGAATTTTTGAGTCATGATTAATTATGATTTAGCTCTACTCACTTTTTCACTCCTCATTGCTGATCTCTGGTGTGTATGTATGTATGTATGTATGTATGTAACGTATGGACTCCAAAACGGCTGGGCCGATTTTGATGAAATTTTTAGGGAATCTTCAGAATATTCCGGCGGGTGGCACTGTGCAGTCTGATTTTTGAATTTCGGTCTGCGGGCGAAGGGCGTGGCAAAATCATCTATATAATTTGCACGATTTTTTCTTTAAAATGATCGCCATGGTCCAACTTAGATTTATACGAAAAGAAAATTTCGCCCCGCCCACTTTTACGCCCACTTTTTTCGAATTACCTAAAATCAGAAAACGGCTCCATCGATTTGACAAATTTTTCTTTCAAATGTTCGTATTAATCCATTTTACGTTTTCATCGAAAGAAAAATGTACCACGCCTACTTTTACGCCCACTTTTTCTATTAAACGCATAACTTGAGAACGGGTTGACCGATTTTCGCTTAGGTTTTTACAGAAAGAAAATTTTGCCCCGCCCATTTTAACGCCCACTTTTTTCGATTTACCTAAAATAATAAAACGGCTCCATTGATTTGACTAATTTTTCTTTCAAATGTTCGTATCTTTTTAACGGATTTTAAAAATTGAACGCAAACATTTTTCCTAATTTGGACAGGACAACGTCTGTCAGGTCAGCTAGTACATGTATAATAACATTTATGTCCTTTTTTCACAACACAAGATTGACCGTGTAGTAAAATGTTCCTCAAAATCCGTAAAATTCGAACTTGGCACACTTGGGCCGGGAAGTATTTTTTTAAAAGTTTTGGTTTTCGCTTTTTTCTAATTTTTTTCGATTTTGCTGAATATCAGGCATGTTCTGAAAATCACATGTGATTTTAAAATCACAATTGTCATTTAAGGGTGTTTTGGACACCACAAAAGTTTTAACTTGGTTTAAAATGGTGGAAAAATATAAGCAAGAAATCTTTGATCGAACACCTTTCGTGTGATTTCAAATTACTTTCACACAAAGTGATTTTCAGAACATGCCTGTATAAATCTATTGCGATGCGAAAGAAAATTGTAGCAAATCTAGCGATTGGTACTGTTCAATATGTTTTCGCATGTGTCTTTCGCATCTTTTAATTTTTTTTTTCTTTTCGTAAATCAATACTTTATTTTATTTAAATTTTCCAATTTCAAATATTTTTACACACTTTGGCATTTCATTACTGTAAATCCGCGCCATCTTTAATTTTTATTGCCACTACGCTTTATTTTCAGAAAATTTTACGAAAGTTGGCATTTAGCTTTCGCATCGAAATTGTTTTCGCATCACAATAGAGAGTAGACCCCATGATTTGAAAAACATTCCAAAAATGTCGCATTTGACTTCACGGGTTAACGGACGGGTTAAAGCCATCAAAACAATCAACTTTTTTCATGTCTGACAATTTAGAGTCTTTTGAATAAGAAAAGTTTTATTGCAGAAATAAATTTTAAAGATATTTAAGGTGCGTGCAAAAATTTTCTTCCAATTCCGAAAACTCTCGGGATACGGAATGGCATCCCTAGTAAATGCTTTGGTGAATATGGTCGGAAATAAAAATTACATAAGTAGGTTCATTATTTTCCTAATCCGAGCACAAATAAAAAAGAACTACAGTGTTTCTATTTGGCATTAACAATAATTCCAAATGGTAAATCATATCACCTGGGCCTAGCACTGTTTCATGTTTTTCTTAATTAAATAACTTAACATTAAAGAATCTACAATAATTGCGGTAAAAATTTCCGAACTTTTCCGTGATAAAATTCACAAAAATTTCAAAACTACATATTTCTTTCGGCTATTTACAAAAATCTTGCACAAGATTTCGTTTTAAGGTTTTTGGAAAAACAGCCAAGATGAAAGACAAAGAAGTGGTCACAGATATTTACTTAACCTTTTCGCCGTAGACCCTAAATTTGTTCAGATGATAAAAAGGTTTTTATCCTCTTTGAAATAAACGCTAGTTTAAGTTTTTATGATTTAAAAATTAATCCTTTACAATGTTACAATAATGTCATTAAAATTGATTTTTTTCAATTTTTTGCGGTCATTTCAGGTCATCTTTTATGAAAGATCGTGTTAAAAAAACTATCGATGTTCAGAAAGGGTGCAAACTTTTATTTTCATCACCTATAAGCTCAAGCCTGTCTCATATTGTCGGGACCATTAGCCAAAACTGTTTTGATTGAACGCATCATACTGGGTATTAGTCCAATATGTTTGTCCACACATTTCATTGTACATCGTTCAAACTGAGAACGATATTTTGGTATATCCGACTCATATGTATTAAATGGTACACTGCTGCGAACATCGTCATTGCATTGCTACAAAAAAAAACCATTTTTAATAAAATAAAAAAATGTTGAAAACATTTAGATTTTCTCTATTTTACTTTTACCATTATGCAATTTTGAAGTTTTGACTGAAATTCACCCAGTTCGTGTTGTACATAGTCTTGGGCTCTCAGCAACGGTACAGCACAATCTTCTATACAGGATTGTACATTATCTAGAGTAGGTTGACGACTGCGATCATCACAACAATTCATTGCGCATAAATGCATGTCGGATTGCATTTTTCTTAAATGGGTCTTATACATATCTTGAATCATGTCCCCAATAGCTTTTTCAATGCGTTTTCGTTGGCCCTCAATCATTGGGAGAAAAATTTTGTTTTTATAAATTTTTATTATAAAATAAATACAATGAATTGCAATTTAAATGAATGAAATCAATAATGAGTTGCAATCAATCAAATTAAAGAGCAGATCTTAGGAAAATTACTACAATTTACTATTTTTATTGCCGTTGGAAGTTTTCAATACAAAAAGTAAACAAATTTTTTCAATTGTAGTAAAAGTAGTAAGAATTTCGAGTAAACGAACACAGCTTTGACAGCAAAAATTGGCGTTAAGATTCAAAGTTGCTAAAATCTTTAAAATTCGATTGAAAATTAAAAAAAAAGAAATTTTCCACAATATACAAATATGAGATTATTTTAGCAAAGAATTATTGTTAATTACTTTTAATAATATTTTCACACTATTTGATAAAAATAAAAATTTAAGTTTCTTTAAGCCTATACCTAAAAATTGAATTCCTATTCTGCCGCTACCTGACAATTCCATTCCAATGCAAAATCAATTCAATTCAAATGAGTTGGAAATGAATTTCTAATTCTTTTTTATCCTTAATACAAACTTTATTTTGGTAATTAAATAAACTATTTGGCTAAAAAATAAAACATTCCAGATATTTAATATAACGTAGAAAAAAATGAAAAATTTTGAAAAAAAAAAGTAAAAAATAGGCAAATTTTAAACCATTTCTTATCAGATAAAAATTTTCAGCATATCAGGCATTCAATTACCTTTCCAACGATATGAAATTTATTTCAATCGGACTTTTTGGTTGGGCTCCACTAGGGTTTGAGTGGGACCATACACCGAAAAACACAAAAGTACGGTACTTAGGAATAAAAATTATAGCGGTTTTCGTGTTCAGGAGGTCCCAATTAACTTACCTAGGCATGTGGCGTTCTTGGTATTTTTTTGGCTGTAAGCCAGTGTAATTAATGAACAAATAAATTTTAAGTACCTTTTGTTGTATTTAATATTTGTTTTTAAAAATAAAAAAAAGATTTAGTACTATTGGGACCAAAAAAGTACAATTTCAAAAGCTCGTTGGTACGATATTGGCTTTCTCATTTATCATCCCTGATGCTTAGATTTGCTATGTTTTCTTCATATGTACTAGGGCTTCCAATCGGGAAATCCCGGGATTTTCGGGATTAGGCGAATCCCGAATCTCGGGATTTCTGATTTTTAATCCCGGGATTTTCGGGATCCCGATTTTTTTTTATATTTTGTATTATTTTTACATTTGTTTTAGTTATTTGCATAAATATTTGTTTGTTGGTGTATTTGTTGACACAAAAAGTTTTTGATACGCCCTGTTGTTCAAAATAAGCTCTGTTTCATTACTTTTTGGGTAAAGTTCGTGAAAATGAGAGCAAGCATAAATTTCTCTCATAAAGAGACAAAATTACACAAAAGTACGGGAACAGAAAAAACCAAATTTTAAGCACGAAATAAAAAGTCATTGTTTTGATAGTTTTTACAAAACAATAAAAATTACCAAAAATTAAACCAAACAAACACTTTTACAATAATAAACATTATATTTTTCTAATATTTCAACATAAAACTTTATATTTAAGTACATTATTTGACTCCACAACACTTTTTCCAAAATTTGGTTAAAAATTTTTTTGCTTTGCATTTCATTGTTTTGTTTATGTTTTACAGCTGTTTGACAATTTACACAATTTGCACGAAGAAAAATTCTGGGCTGTTTCGTGCAAGAAGAAGAAGAATTTTATTCTCTCAAATCCGCTCTCATTTACACAAATTAAAAGTACGGGAACGCTTTTCGTGCAAATTGGGATCCCGAGGGATCCCAAAGTAGAGTAAAGAAACAGAGCTATAAACAAAACATACTTAAACAAAAACTATGCTAACTTTCATTTGAGAAAACAATAACAACAATATGTACAATTTATAAATAACAAAAAATTTTAAAATTGTCCAAATGTTTTCCAGTACACAATTTTTAAAATACATTTGGAAATGGTGTAATTTTTATATCAATAATCAAATATTGATAAAAATAAAATTTTTATGTTTTTTTTTGTTACGTTTTTAATTCATGATCTTTATGAATTGCGAGTTATTATACCCTTCACATCTGGTGGAAAAGGGTATATATAAGTTTGTCATTCCGTTTGTTATTTCTACAATATTGATCTAAGACCCTATAAAGTATATATATTCTGGGTCCTTATGAGGAGAGAACTTGATTTAACCATGTGATTTCCCTCCCGAATGCCGGGATTCAAAAAAAACCAATCTCGATTGAAAGCCCTAATATGTACATAAAAATTTGTGGTCGAATTTTGACCATAAGGCGAACACTAGTACAAATAAAACTGTTAAGCAAATAAGAATTATGAGCCCCAGTTTTACTTGTAACAATATCAAATTCATTCTACAAATACAAATGCCTTTGAATTGGAACGATTGCAATTCATTTGACAAATTCATTTGAATTGGAAATGGAAATTTTCACCAAATTGATTTGTATTGACTCAAGTTTCATTAAATTCATTTTTTGGAAGAAAAATTAATGATTCATTTAAGGCTCTGTTATATACTATGACTTATGGCCGATTTCACCAACTTATTTAAATATTAATTTATGTTTGAAATTCGTTTTTCTTGTCAAATAAAAATAAAATTATAGGAAACCCTATCAAGTATGTTCTAGGTTTCGACTCGAATTGAAAACGAACAATTTTTTGAATCCGTATAGTTCATAAATTGGTGTTTTGCTAACCGCAGCATGATAGCAAAGGGTAATAGGTATGTATTTATTAAAAATTGTAAAAGCTGAAAGGAAAAAATCGCTTCTATCGCAAACATGCCTAAATTTGGGGAACGACAATATTTTCATACTCAACAAATGCAAAAAAAAAAATCATGAATAAAATTGCTACGATAACTAGCACATGAAAGATCTGAAATGTTTTATTTTTTAACCAAATAGTATATTTAATTACCAACATTTTAAGCGTGATTTGAATAATAAAGTTTTTTATTAAGAATTTTGTGGAACGACAATATTTTCATCCATTACTCAGCCATTTCTTATCAGATAAAAATGTTCAGCATATCGACGGAAAAGGCATTGAATTACCTTTCCAACGATATGCCATTTATTGGACTTTTTGGTTGGGCTCCACAAGGGTTTGAGTGGGACCATACACCGAAAAGTACCGTTATCTAAAAAACGGTACTTAGGGGGAAAAAATTGCAGCGGTTTTCGTGCTCAGGAAGTCCCAATTAACTTATATAGGCATGTGGCGTTCTTGGTACTTTTCCAAATTAAAAATTTGTAAAGCAGTGTTATACATAATAAGGTGGGTAAAATTTTTTCGCGTCAAAAGCACATCGCGATTCTTGTTCTATAAGTCATTCCAAGAAACTTTGCCAAAGAAACCATAGGTCAAAAATAAATTTCGAGCCCCGGGTTTTTCAAAATATGTAGTAAGATTTTCCAAAATATTCCAGAAAAGAGGCAAAAAATTGTATTTGATCTAGCCAGACCTGTATCATGCGGTTTTTAGAGTCGAGAAATCCATTAATTTTTTTTTTTTATTGCCGCCAGAGAACGTTTTCATACACTTTTTAGAATTTATCGTCTTTTTTTGTGGAAAATTGACGAATATTTCTCAAAATGCAATCTCGAATTTTAAACGAACGCGTTTTAAGCGTTCTAAAAATATGTTCATACGAATTGCATTTTCAAATTTATTGTGTTTACAATTTGTACTGCAGAAACAAAAAAGGAGTAGAAAGTCCGAATATAATAAAATTTAATTTAGCGCTTGTAAAATCTTCTTAAAAATAATGGAGTGGGCTCCCACTATTCCAAAATTCTGTTGATTTCTTCTTGACGTGACAACCAACTTGTTGAAGAATATTTGAAAATATAATTGAGAGGAATTCGTCTCTTCTACTATGTAGAACTTTTGCAGAAGTGGTTTCCTATATCTTTTACAAAATTGTCAATATCATTTGAAAACGCACGCTTATATGCTGCCACTGATACTTAACTTAGAATGTGGCATAAGCTATCGTTCAATCAACAAATGCAAAAATCTATTCACAGTAGCGGAATTAAGTGTTGTTGTTAAGTGCAAATGGTCTTGTAAAAGAGCAAATGCGAAATATCATAGCTGTTTTGTTAAATCCAACAAAAAATTCATTTGACAGTAAATACGAATTGCCATTGTATGTATATCAATTATAAATATGTAGGTTTGAAAAATTTGGAAATAGTACCAAATGAGTCACGGGAGTACCAGCGTACTTTTTAGTTTTGAATTGTACCAAAAAAAGTACAATTGTACCAACTTTATCAACCCTGCTAAGTATATATGAATTAACATGTTTCGAGCATTTATTTTTTCCGTCGTAGTGGATAGATTTGGCGAGGGAACAACCTCCGGTTCATATTTTATCTTCTACGTGAGTTAATTTAATTTTGTAAGTTCAATATAAAAAATATCAATTGAAAAACAAAAAAATATCAAAAAGTTCCTTTATAGATTGTCATCCACTCTGGACATTGCATGTTTAATTTTATGTTTCTATATCTAATATTAACGAAAATTCATCAAAGTACCAGATGTTGAACGAAAAAGTACCAACAAGCTCCCCTTACATGTTCTTTTTCACACAGTTTAATATATAATTTTATCTTTATAGTTCGAATATTAAGAAAAATTCAAAAAGTTCCAGATGAAAAACAGAAGTACCAATATTTTTCATCTTATAGGTTTTCATTCACTCGGGACCCTGCACCTATAATATTATGTTGATAATTTCAATGTTATAGAAAATTTAAAATTATCACATGCAGCACGGCGTTCTTAATTGTTCCGATTTATACATAAGATATATAGTCGAAATATTCGAAAACCGGTTTCTGAAAAATGTTGAATAAAAACCCCTATTTTTTATTATTTGATAATTGAAAAAAAAACAAAATTTTTATTTTTGAGTTCTGCATATGTGTTTTTGGCAAATTTAAACGCTTATAACTCTGAAATTATTAAAGAGATTTTATTAAAATATATATTGTGCACTTCTGTGAGTAAATACCTTTCACATGGTGTACATTTTGTTCAAATCGGTTGACATACAGATGAGGAAAGTATTCTTAACTGTTTTTCCTTAGCCGATTTATATATACATATGTAGATAATATCTTTAGTTTTTCTGAAATCTTTGGATGAAGTTTCCTGACGATCTGGCCAAAGCAACCTGTGAACAATAAATTTTAGTTAATCAATAGTATGAAATGGGAATTTAGCACATTTAAACGAAACCTTGTTAATTAATTTTTGAATCCCAAGAAAAACTTTGAATTGCAATTCGTTTTTAATTCAAATGAGTTGGAAATGAATTTGAATCGAATTGATTTTGAATTAATTTTGCGACAATTGCAAACTTGTAAGCAAACACTAAAATATTTAAAATCGCTAAAGGGGTTAAAAACAAAAAAAATTTGAAAAAATAGCGAAAATTTTTAATATTTCAAAAAAGTCATAAAATTGATTAAGTCCCTAAAACTATAAAAAATGGCAAAAATTCGGTAAAAATTGCTTGCAGCAAAGTCTACTATTTACCCCTGTATCAGGGGTGTGCTGGAAATCGAAAACATATAACTTAAGAATTTGGAAGTCGTTTTTAAAACACTTTTAATCTAATTATACCCACACCACAATAGTGGAGAGGGTATTATGCATTTGTGCTGATGTGTGTAACGCCTTAAAATATTGGTCCTAGACCCACCTTAAAATATACCGATCGTCTTAGAATCACTTTCTGAGTCGAACTAACGATGTCCGTCCGGCTGGCTGGTAGGCTAACTGGCTGTCCATGTAACCTTGTGCGCAAAGTACAGGTCGCAATTTTGGTGATAATTTGATGAAATTTTGGTCATAGATTTTTATTGGCACAAGGACCAAGCCTATTGAAAATGGGCAGAATCGTAGGACCACGAGGGAAGATAGGGGGAAATTTCTTCCTCTCAGAAACTATCAAACCGATTTCAATGAAATTTAAAACATAGATAGAACCATATCTATATGGACACAAAATGTATGCATTTTTTTTAAATATGACCACGAGGGGAGTTAGGGGCAATTTCTGCCTCTCAAACTGATTTTAATGAAATTTAAAACATAGATAAATCTATATCTTTATGGACACATTAGCTATACAGTTTTTCAAAAATAGAACCACAACGGGAGGTAGGGGCAATTTCTGCCTCTCACAAACTTTCAAACCGATTTTCATGAAGTTTATAAAAATAGATAAATCTATACTTATATGGACACATAAGCATGATGTGTTTTTAAATACTATGGTGTAGGGTATCATATGGTCGGGTTTGACCGACTATACTTTCTTTCTTGTTTTTATACCCTTCACTGAAGGTAAAAGGGTATATATAACTTTGTCATTCCGTTTGTAATTTCTACAATATTGATCCTACACCCTATAAAGTATATATATTCTGGGTCCTTATGAAAAGCGAAGTTTAAATCCGGTTGTCCGTCTGTCTGTTGAAATGGGTTTTCCGAAGCCCCCAGATATGATGAGGACTTCGTTGGGGTATCTTTATGTCAGGTATTCTTATTATAATTTTGCTATTGAAATTCAGCCAGATCGGTCCACACACGGCTGAGATATGAGCAAACAACCACGACTACCTCTAATTTTTCCCAAAAATCCCTTGTGTTTGTTGTATTTTTATTGCTTTTTGCAGTATATCTGGGGAACGGCAAACGCCAAAGTTTCCAAATTAGGTATACACATTTAGGTTGCCAATGCACACCATCCTACAAAATGTGGGCGGGATTGGAGAAGTGGGCGTGGTACCCCCCATACAAAAAAAATAAAAATTGTATAAAAACCTACATTTTAGAGCTGCCATATGTCTTATGGATATGACTTATATACCAAAATATCGGAAATTTTCAGTAGAACATATTTCATGAAAAACTCGGAAAAATCGGTTCAGATACAAAAAAGTTATGACCAAAATTAATTTTTTTTTTTTTTTAATACCCACTTTCGGGAACCATAGATCTCCCCGAGTCCAAGCTTTATAACTCAAGTAAATGGTAAATTTCTTCTTCAACACGCCAGTATATAAATCTGTCAAATCGGTTAAAAAATGGCTGCGTTATGACCGAAATACTGAATCCCCAAAAATTACTCTTTTTTTATAATTAACTTTGTTAAAATATATGTATACAAGTATATATAAATGTTTATATATAAATATAACTTTATTAAATGGTAAAATTCTTCCTTAACACGTCGGTATATACAACTATCAAATCGGTTAGACAATGGGTAATTTATGAGCAAAATACTCCAAAAATTGGCTAAAAAACATCAAAATTTTTATAAAAACCTAAATTTTAGGGCTGCCATATGTCCTATGTATATGACTTATGGTGTTTTCTTTTCTACAAAAAAGTGCGACATTTTATTTAAAAAAATGCAATTTGGTGCCTGTTTCATTAAATTTTTGCTTCCAAAAAGGGTGAGTTTTTTTAGAATAAAACAAGCCACCCTTTTCGGGAGCAAAATTTTTAAGAAACAGACTCCAAATTGCATTTTTTTTAAATAAAATGTCACATTTTTTGTAGAAAAGAAAACACCATTATATACCAAAATATCGGAAATTTTTATGAGTTATAACCGAAATACTGGGGTCTTATCACTGCATACGATATCGAGCAAAATTGATCGAAGTGATTTATTTTGGTGTCTTGAAACTCGATATCGAATGAAATGTATTGAATTTAAATTCAATAGTTTATTCGATACGATAGTATCGTATGCGGTGATTAGACCCCTGAATTCCAAAAAATTAAGCTTTTTATACACTTCACCGAAGGTAAAAAAGGTATATACAATATTGATCCTACACCCTATAAAGTACATATATTCTGGGCCCTTATAAAAAGCGAAGTTCAAAACCGGTTGTCTCTTATTTAAAAAAATATTTACCAGTTTTATTTAGTTTTTGTCTAGTTGCTCTGTATTCTGCTCGCACAATGGTGAAGGGTATATAAGATTCGCCACAGCCGAATATAGCACTCTTACTTGTTTGTTATAAAATTGTGTTCAATAGAGAAAGATTTGTATATATGTATGTGTCATCAAATTCTTTTTTTACAAAAATCTTATTAAAAAACAACTTTTAAAATTCTTGCGTTTTACGTTGTTGATTTCCAGCACACCCCTGATTAAAAAGCTGTAAAGTATTAAAAAAAAACTTAGAGGAAGAAATCGCTTCTATTGCGAACATGACAATAATTCGCTAAAAATTGCAAAATTTTAAACAAGCCCAAAAACTAATTTGAGATCGTTAAATCGATTAAAACAAACAAATTATCGGAAAATAACATAAAAAGCATTAAAAAATTAGCTATAATTACATTAAAGTCAATGAAAAAGTCGATTTTAAATGTTGTTAGTTGGGGGCTTTTGCGTTTTAGGCAAAGATTATTTTTGATGAAATTGGATAAAGAAGAGATTGAAAATTATATTAAATGTTTATAAAAAATGCGAAATGTTTTTTTAAATTTCAAACGACAAATCAAATTAAAACAAGTAAGAAAGTATAGTCGGTCAAGCCCGACCATATGATACCCTACACCACTATTTAAAAAAAGTTTCGAGAGTGTATGGCTATATGAATAGGGATCTACTTATGTTTTTAATTTCATAACAACGGTTTTTAAAAAATGCATAGCTTATGTGTCCTTCCAAATATGGATCTTTTTATGTTTTTAATTTCATAAAATTCAGTTTGATAGTTTTTAAGGCAAATTTGTGCCCCTCGTGGCACTACGATTCTTCCCATTTTCAATAGGCTTTATGCTTGTGCCAAATTTTATCAAATCATCTCCAAAATTGCGACCTGTACGTTTCGCACATGGTTAAATGAACAGTCAGCCAGCTAGCCAGCAAGACGGACATCGTTAGATCAACTTAGAACGTGAATCTGAATCGATCGGTATACTTTAAGGTGGCTCTAGGACCAATATTTTAAGGTGTTATACACATCAGCACAAATGCATAATCCTCTCCACTATTGTGGTGTGGGTATAATTAGGATCATAAGAACTTAAGGCTTTAATATAAGAACACCGGCCCGTCATCTTAAACAAAAATTATGGCAAATCTCGTTTATGTATGTATAATAATTTACCACAGCTTTCAATAACACTGACTTTTAATAAATTTCTTTTGTCAGAGTAGTAACGAAATTAACTCTAACTTTTTTACAAAACCTTGGTTTGGATAGGCCCAAATTTACCAGCCATTGTTCCCTTAAACGGTAATTACAATGTTAATAATGTTCAATAATTTAATTTTTCAATCGTAAAACCAAAAACAGGCCCTGCTTGTTTTTTTATTACAAATTTTTACTTTATCTGAATAACAATATTCGCGCATAAATTAAAACAGTAAAAAAAATTAAATTGCAAAATAAAATAACATTCAAACTTGTGGTATTGTTTCGGGTCCCTTGGCCAACACGGATTTCATAGTTTTCATCATACTGGGTATTAAACCGACATGTTTGTCAACACACTTTACAGCGCAACGCTCAAATTGATCAGTGAATTTAGCAATATCATCTTCGCTAGGATTGGCGGGCATTTTAACTTTAATATCGTCATTACATTGCTATTTAAATAAATTAGTTATGTACTGAAACATACTTCCTAAAATACAATTAATTAACGTACCATTACACATCTTTGTAATCTACCCTGAAATTCTCCCAATTCGTGTTGGACGTAATTTTGGGCTCTGGTCAGGGGTTGAGAACATCTGTCCACGCAACGTTGTACGCTATCTACACTGGAACTGGTATCCTGGCAACATTTGGCGGCACACAAGTGCATATCTGTCTACACAAAATTAAAAAATAATAATAATAACGAAACAAAGGGGCAGAAGTGTTAATCTGCAATAATCTTCTTCAAACACTGATTGCAATACAATGCCCAATGGCGGAGTTCAGTGCCCTATAATTACCTGCATTTTGCGTAAATGTGTTTTATCCATGTCATCTATCATTTCAGTGACGGCTTGTTCAATACGTTGACGTTGTTGTTGAATCATTTTGTAAACGTTCAATTAAAAATTTAATAGAAGAAAATTATATTTTAAAAATTAGGTAAGTTATTGAGATAAACGCGTAACTCGTGTTTTCAATTTTATTGATAAAAAAAAATAGTCCGAACAATGGGTGACTACGATAACATTTAAACCTAAGCAAATTAAACAGCTGGTGGTTTCCGTTTACTAAACATAGCTAAGTACACCTGAAAAAATTTTGAATTACAAAATTTAATATAATATAGTCCACTAAGACATATGATGGTAACACAGCGTTTAAATTTGCCAGTACTGGCAAGACAGTAAGCATATACATATTACACAGCGTTTACATTTGCCAGTACTGGCAAGACAGTAAGCATATACATATTAGTTGACAAAATAATGCAAAAACAAAATAGCTGTAAAAGTGTTTATGTATTAGTGAAAAAGTTTGAATGAATTGCTACTGTCTTGCCAGTACTGGCAAATGTAAACGCTATGTTAGTTGGCAAAACAATGCAAAAACAAAATAGCTGTAAAAGTGTTTATGTATTAGTGAAAAAGTTTGAATGAATTGCTACTGTCTTGCCAGTACTGACAAATGTAAACGCTATGTAAGAACGTATTTCTGCAGTTCGGTTACGTACCGGCATTTAGTTACGCATCAATTGAAAAAGGTATACCAACAAAAAACGGAACCGAAAGAAAACGAAGAATACAATATATGCAGTTTTGCTATGATATCGGAACACAAAAAATAAGCAGTTTAAAAAATAAATAAATTTAGTGCAAGAAAACCGTGATAAAAAAAATTAAATTTGTCTGCCCAGCAAGAAATGCCCATAGTGTAAATTGTGACTTAGACCATATTTACATTATGCAATTAACGCCGCAACTTGCCGCAATTTTCGCATGCAACTTTTTGTTTGTTAGCAAGAGGTGTAGGGAAGAAAACGGGGTTGAAAGAGTTGAAAAAATGCTTGAAAAAATGTAAATCTAAATGTGAAAAGAGTTTCGTAGAAACTACTTTAAAAGAAAATAGAAAAAAAAACTCGGCGTTAATTGCATAGATCTAAATGCGGTCTCACACAGTTTTTTGAACGCAATAAACAAAAAATTAGAGAACTATTCGTTAGTAAATAAGAAACTTGACAAAACGTATCTACGATTGTAATGCAGAATATATACAGTCGAAAGACAAACAATTGAAACCAAACAAAACGCAGAATTTCAAAGTTGCTAAACGGAGAAAATTTCTATCCGAATCGTAATGCAGAATATGGGCGATAAGCTCTTCTTTAAAATATATGCTGATATCCTTCAACTAATAGGCTTTTTCCACTTGCTCACATCTTATCGCAAAGATGATAACATCTACCCATAAGAATTGTACAGGGCTTAAAATCAACATTTTTCTTCATATTTTAAAGATGTTCCTATCTCATGTTGTTTCATTCAACATCTTGCGATTATTTAAGTGTCATCACTAGAAAAAAACAAAAGAAAGTATATACTATCACTAGAAAAAAATACAAGAGAGCAGGACAGCAATATCAAATATTTAGTTTTTATTTGCTCTTACACGTGAAAATAAATATTTTTATGATGAAAGATGAAAGATGTTACAAATGTAAACCAGTTTTTTTTTACATTTTCAACATCTTTCATGCATTACTCTAAGATGTGCTTAGGTGTAAATAGGCTATAAGGTAAAAGCGTATATATGTTTTTCATTCCATTTCTAATTTCACTATATTGAAATTATACCCTATAAGGTATACATATTCTAATGAGTAGGGAAGTTGATTTAACGATATCCGCCTGACCATCTGTCTGTTGAAATAGGTTTTCCGAAGACCACAGTTTTGATGAGAACTTGGTTGTTATATACTTTTGTCACAACTGCTCCGTCTAATTTTGCTATTGAATTTCAGCCAGATCGGTCAATAAATTGGTGGGAGTGAAAAACCATGACATGCTCTCATTTTCTCATAAATTCCCATGTTGCTGTTGTTTTTTTTATTTTTAAGTACTTTTTAGATGTAAGATAAGCTTAAGTTAGCAAAGTTATTATACCATTGTGGAGAAAAGCTTTGGGCGCTGCGGAAGGCCGGCCATGCAGAAAAGCCCTAGTTACAGAAAAATAAAAAAATTTGTTTAAGAAAAATCGCGCGAAAACAAAATATTTACAACCATGAGACAACTACCTTAATTTCAGTACCCACACATAGATATAAGTGGGGGCACTTTTTTGCCCCACAGGGCCTCAGAAGTCCCGCCCGCCATAAGTTTTATTATTTTAATTTTTCTTGCACAATTACCTTAAATTTGAGTGCCCACAACCACTAAGCGGGCAGGTGTTTTTTTTGATCCAGGGTCCACGGGCTTCGGCGCCCGATTGTTTTTTAATCTAGGGGGGTCCAATTTTTTTCGTATGGCTCGTAAACTTCATTGTTCCCTTAAAATATTGGTTGCTTAACTTAAATTAAAAAGAAAAAACTGTAATATTTTCTGACTATTTTGTATTGCTTTGTTTACATTTCTGTAAATTTTTTCCCTGTGTATTGCTGGTATAAAATTTTGCATACAGAGATTGAAGGCAGCTACCTACACTTATACTACTCAACATAGCTTATAATCCACAAAACAACTGTTTTACATAACCTTTCTTAAAGTAAAATTCAGAATTTTAACATTTATTAATACCTAAACTAAAAATGTCTTTTTTGTGCCGATTTAATAGATTAACGCTTCAGAATTGTGTTAGAAATATTTCTGCATCACAGCATTATTTTTCAGCAGATATTAAAGACACACAGAACCAATCAATCAACACCGCTTTGGAGAATGTTCCTGTGCAACAGGATGTTGAAAAAAAGGGATTTGCAAAAGCTTATGATAGTCACAGTGAAACGCTTAAACCTAAGGAAGAACCGAAAGACGCTGAAACTTTTGCTTCAATGCTAAGAAATTCAAAATTTATTGATGTGAGTAAAAATATGAATAAACATACATATGTACGTATATTTCAAAATGTATTTTTTTTAGCTTGGTGATCCTGAAGGCAAGATTGTTTCTGGTAAAATCTTTCACGTTGTTGGTGACGATTTGTATATTGACTTTGGTTGGAAGTTCCATTGTGTTTGTACCAGACCCGCCCGCAATGGTGAAGATTACGTACGTGGTGCTCGAGTACGCCTAAGGATTAAAGATTTAGAGTTGTCTACAAAGTTTTTAGGTTCTTCAAAAGACTTAACGATTTTGGAAGCTGATTGTCAGTTAATGGGTTTACTTTCTTCCCCTGCTAGACAGGGTGCTATGAAAACGTCAATATCGAGTGTTTAAAAAAAAACATTGCTTATTTTGCCAAAAAAAAAAAAAAAAAATTATTGTCAACTTTTATTTTTTGCTTGATTATTGGTTTCATACAAAAAATGGTAAACTTCATAATGATGGTTTAATTCTGGAACAGCATGAAGCTTAAATTTGCTTAATAGGGCTCCATTTTGAGAATTCTTTAAGAAAAATACCCTTTTGGCACGGCTATGGACTAGAGCCATACTGCACATTAAGCAGGGCTCTTGGCTGAGGTAGATATCATATCCTGTGCACAAATATGGTCCATATTTAGCCAAATTGTCGCCCTCCATAGAAGACAGGTCTTTCAATTTTAGCTTTTCCTTTTCGTGTACTCTTTCTGCTCCTAGTTTTAAGCAATTAAAGACCTTATTTGCATTAATAAATGTTTCAAAAATCTTAGGAATGCCAGCCATATTTAATTCATTCGATTTTTCTAAATTCTGTTTACAACCATTTCCATCGAGTGTATCATTCCACGCTCCAGCGTCTTGGGATTTTGCTACAAAATCAACTAACACCATTGCAGCATGCCTTATTGGACTTTTTTTCGTTTCACTACCAGCCAAAGCTACTATACTATTAAATCTGGGATCTACACAGATTCCATAAGACATACATTCTGTAAATTTTGTGGCCAGTTTCTGCAACAATAACGCAATTTTTAAATGAAATTCTTTTTCTTCTGTAGAAAAATTTAAGCCTTGGTATCTTTGTTCCATATATTTTTCCGGATGGAATTTGCAAGGCCATTTCATGCTTATTTTGTCAAACTGCCATCTTAATTTTGGTGCAGCGCTAGGAACTTCCAAAATTTCAATCCGTGGTGATAAAAGATCTATCAGTTCTGTATTTTCCAATTTCTGGTGCAAGAATTCTGTTAAACTTGTATTTTTTTCAAGATCACTAGTAGCACATACGATTATCTGTTTGTCGTTAACCCTTTTTAAATGCTGTAGACCACTTAATGGTAGTTTGATAGCTAGTTTCTGCATGATTTTTGATATATTCTTCTTATCCTCCACTGTGGTCACAAAAACTTCTACATTCGTTATACTTTCTGTATACTCATTGGGTAGTATAGCCTTTATTTGTGTAATTTGATCGGCTTTTAAACGTTTTGGCGAAGGCTGTGACATTCTTAATGCAAACAATTAATTTATTAATATGTTCACTTATAAATTGTTACAAATTATAATTTTTGGTAAACAAAATCTAACATCTGTTGCAATTTTTCATTAATTACAGCGCCAGCGTGTTGATGTGGTAAGTAGGGTAACTTAGTAGACGGTTATTTTTACATATTACGGTATTGCCATAGCAGAGTAAAGTTTGTACCTAAAATTTATAACTGTATATTATTGAAATCAAATTTAAAATTTCCTTTCTGATAACCAATAGTACAGTGCGAGCTCGATTTTCGCAACCCCCGATTATCGCAACACCCCAATTGCCGCAACAGGCAATATTTTTACATTACAGTCTTTATAACTGCAACAATTTTTATAAAATATTTTTAATAGGTGCAACATGATTATTTTTTATTCATTTACAATGTTTCTTTCCTCTTGTATTTCTTGTTCAGAGTATCAAAGTATCATATTTAGCCAAAGAATACCATTCAGTAACATTTCATACCGTTCACTATCGGAATTAGTCGTACATATTGTAAAAAAATAAAGTATGCTATAGTTTAACCTCAAAACAATATTGACTAATAAATTTGTTTGAACATAGCATGATATATTCCATACGATTAGAGCTGCATTTTTTTTTTTAAATGAGCTGAGCCACATGATTTTGCATTTAACTTAAAACTTTTTAGCGCGTTTAGTATTTTGAGTAATGGAGGAGAAACGTATTGAAGAGGTTAAAACGTATATTAAGGAAAATTTTCATTGAAAATATATTTTGTAAGCCTTTATTAAATTTAAAATATTTTTAAAGTTATGTAACCTGCCATTTTTCATGCGTGCTATGCACGATTAGTGCTATCGGAAAAAAAGTTCAACTGCTACTCACAACACATACATTGTTATTTGTTCCATTTTGCACTTTATATGTGTTCTTTATTCAAAAGCGTACAAAATAATGGAAAAATTTCATTTTTTTTTAATAAAATTGCATAAAACCGCCAGTTGTTTTATTTCAGATTTAATTAAGTAAAGTCTGATCGATTTTTTATGTTAAAATATACGATAAAATATAGTATTTTATTAAAAAATGGGGTGTCATTCAGTGTTATAAGCAATGCTCGGTCATTGCAACTTTTCGGTAATTGCGACGGACCAGATTTTTATATAGTTTATAGTTTATATTGTGTTCGTAAACTTGTTTTAGCATCCTTTGTATAAACTTAAAGAAGCGAAAAGGGCTATCAAAAAGTTAACTTTACTCGGAGCGTTAAGGGAAATTAAATATAAAAGATAGGCTTACAGTGAGGTCTATATTATTTGTGCATCGATAAACCGGCAACATTAACAATCTGGGAAAAAAGGTATTTTTCAGCATAGATTCTGATTTTTTTCGCAACGATCAACTAACTCTAAATTAAAAATTGAAAGAGTGCATGATTTGTTTTTATGAAATTACATAACACAAATTTGATGCAATGTTGTTCTTTAAACTGCTCTGCCGGGGAAGCAGCTCGCGCGACTTTGTCGTTATCTTTTGAAGATAAACAGACAGCGTTACCTCTCAAAAAAGGGGGAAAAAGGGGATTTTCAAAAAAAAAGTGGCACAAAAAGGGGAATTCTGAGAAAAAAGGGCAACTTTAAATATAAGAACATTTTCATTTTTATTAAGTTATTTTCACTGAAAACATAAACTTTACAAAAAATAAACCTGCTCTTGCGTGTAAATAATACATAATACATATGTAGTCGAACTTCACTATAATGAATCTGCATGGGACCAAAAAATCCCCTCATATATCCCGTCATTGGCATAGCGCTGCCACCTTTATTATTTCGCAATGCTACCATGTGGTATAGTAAATTTATACGAAACTGCGTTGCCGTTTTGGTACCTTTTAACTAAATTTGGTTACTTTTTTTCTCAATGTTTACTTTTTTTCTATTTTGATTACTTTTTTCAACTGAAAATATATATTGCTTTTTTACACTGATCAACATCTACCATCAATTTGCGAAGATGTTAACATATTTCTATAAGAAATACATAGGGCTAAAAACCAACATCTTTAAAAGATGTAACTTTGTCATGTTATTGCATTCTACATCTTTCGATTTTTTTCATCACTAGAAAAGTGGCAATAAGTTCTATTATTATTGTGGCATCACAGACAAAAAGAAATTTGTTTTGAAAACTGCGTTACAATTTGTCAAGTTTTCTCTTTTATTGCAATGTTTTTGTTGTCAAGCATTTTTTATATTTCTGAAAAAATTGTTTAATGGTAGATGTTAGATGTGAGCAATGTAAACGGCTGTTTCACATTTTCTATATCTTTGTGGTAGATGTAAAATCTGCGACCACATAAAATGCAATATTTTCCTTGTTAACAAAGCCAGATTGCTTAAAAATGCTACACAGGTTTACATTTTTGACACCAAGATCTTGATGATATGAAGGGGGAAAGTATTACATCCAATTTCGTTAGCACTCCATCTTAATATTTGATACTGATGTTTTGATAAACAAGCATTAATCAATTGGACTAACATTTTTGAAAATATTTTATCCTTATTAATTTTTTTGCAGCTGATGAAATTAGTTCTGCCGAATGACTATCACATAATTGCTCTACTTCACTCCTTTTAGCACGAGATTGGCGAAGTTCAAAATCTTTAGAAGGGCGACTACGTTTGACTTTACGAAAACACATTTGTTCTTCAAATTTCGGAAGATCTTTACCTAAGCAATACATACAGTGGCTCTCATTAATATTCGTTTTTTTATTCCGAGTTATTAAAAGTCAACAAAATTAATAGAAAATAATAAAAACACGAGGATATTATTTTTTTGCATTCAAAAGATATATTAAGAGATCAAAAATAACTTATTTCAGAATTCTGAAAATTGAACAAACAATAATAATAAAAACAAAAAAACTTAAGTAATTGACACCTCATTAATATTCGGGGTTTTAAGCACATATAACATTATTGTTTAAATAAAAATAAAAAAGAAATAAACTAATATCTGGTTGGATAACCATTATTTTTTATAACCTCAGAAAGACGATTTGGCTTTTTAAAAAAATTTTTTTCAAGTTATCCATACTGATTTTATCCCATTCTTCCTGCAGCGGTTTTTTTGAGTTCGTTATTCGAAAAAACGGGATTTTCGCGGACTCGGCGATCTAAATGGTCCCATAAATTTTCTATAGGATTTATGCCTGGGGATTGAGCAGGCGTCTTAATAACTTTTGGGCAATTATAAGGCAATGACTCACGATCAACGTGGCCTTTATGTTTAGGGTCGTTGTCATGATATAATTTAAAAGTTCTTGCAATTCCCATTTTTTCTGCAGATTGTTTCGAATTGTCACTCTAAATGTTCAAATAAACATCGTTGTTCATAATGCCTTCGATAAATACCAGTTTCCCAACCCCTTTCCCTGATATGCAGCCTCACACCATTACCCTTCCTCCTCCATGCTTAACTGTTGGAGTAATATTTTTTCCTTTTAACTCTTTATTCGGCTTTCGCCACACCATAGTTTTTCCATCACTTCCAAATAAGTTAAATCTGCTTTTACCAGAAAAATTACGTTATCCCATCATTTTACAACTTTTTTTATATGGTCCTTAGCAAATTTTGACCGATGATTTCTGTTTTTCAAATTCACGAAAGGCTCTCTTCGGGCAATACGGCCGTGAACAGCTTCTTTTTTGGCTGTGCGATGTATGGTTGCTTCTGAAACTTTCTTTCCAAATTCCGCAGCAACTTCAGTAACGATTTTGGGGGCACTTAAGCGTGAATTAGCCTGGATTTTTCTAACAATACGGCGCTCTTCCATCTCGGTAAGCTTTTTTGGCATCGCAATTTGTTTTTTAAATCAATTCGATTATCGTTCGGATAATGTCATCGACATTTTTTGGGTTCATATTAAATATTTCAGCAATATTTTTATATTTTTTTTCTTTTTAGTAATGAAAAATTCAATAATTTTCTTTACTTTAACGAATTTTTTTTCTTACGACCAATCGTGCATTTTATAAAAAAAAACTTGAGAATGACATGTTTATTCAGCTAACTTTATTTGTCTGATGTAAATTAATGTGTGTTTCCCCATTTTACAAATACCTAATTTATGAAAATATGCAGACTTATAGCTTTGCATTTTGTGGTAAAACTAAAATACCGAATATTAATGAGGTGTCAATTACTTAAGTTTTTTTGTTTTATTATTATTGTTTGTTCAATATTCAGAAATCTGAAATAAGTTATTTTTGATCTCTTAATATATCTTATGAATACAAAAAAATAATATCCCCGTTTTTTTTTATTATTTTCTATTAATTTTGTTGACTTTTAATAACTCGGAATAAAAAACCGAATATTAATGAGAGCCACTGTATCTTCCAACCAAATTTCGTTTTGTTCAACAAATCTAATTTTCATCATAAAAATAATTTAATTAAATTTAAATTTGTTGAACTTTAGCCTAATTAAAATTTGGATTTAAAACCATAAATAGTTCAACAAAATAATTTAAATACTTTGAATGTCTCTGGACCAAAAAGTAATAAAGATATAAACCTAATATTTTTGGTACATGCTAATTAGATTGTTTATTACAAACTGTGAAAGGTAGATCCGAAGACATGAAAAAAATTAATTAATGCCGCTTTTAAACCATTGTTCGTCGCACAGTGTCAAAATACTACGAGAAGGCGTCAAAATTCCATAACATTTGACTGGATCGGTTTTTATGCGATTTTTTTGCTCGATAGGCAAAATGTTAGTTTTTAATTTGCGGTATAAAACGAAAAACTCGACTGATAGAAACATAAGTTATGGGGAGTTCAAAATGCATTTTAATTTTTTTGTTGAGTTTCGGTGTAAAAGGTAAATATGTATTTCAAATATAATTTTTTTAAGTATCATTATTTCTCTTGTATTATACAACTGATATTTATTTTTTATTTTCGAACTTAGGAACTGGCCATTTTTTTTGTACTTATCTTTCTGCAACATGCTATAACTTGTTATTTGATTAGGAAGCATCTTATTAATTCAGAATTTACTCCTGTGATAGATGCTGCAGTTTTTGGATCGGCAAAGAATCTCCTTGTAGTGTTTCCATCATTTGAATTTCCTTCTCCTTGTTTTGGCTGGTTAATTAAGGCCAACTAGCTGAAAGTATTTTTTTGAATTTGTTTTTTGGTTACTTCCTTTTTTCCACATTTTTTTTTGTTTTTTCTCACTGCTTCGCCAAACGAACCAAATTCCAAATCATAACCCAATATCAATGAAGCATACAAATTTGGAATGTTCCTTCCTCTTCATGGCAGAATTCGTTTAATGGAGCATATTCTTACTACCTGTTTTTATAAACTTTAAAAATTAGTTTTTATTTTAAATGTTAATTAAACGAGTCACTTTTGCGCTCGCGTTCTTATGACAAACAGTAAGAATATGCTCCATAAAATTTGGCTTTATTAACTTGATGTCTTTTGGCAAATGGTACTGCTTGACTAAGGGTTTGTCTCGCAGCTTTTGTGCAACTTTTCCATTGATAACTTTAAGGAACATTTGAAAATTAATTTCAATGCATTGGTCCTCAAATTTAAATATTGCCGGTTGAAGTTCTTTAATTTGATCTCTTATTGTTTGAACTTCTTCAGTTATGACATCTTCTTTAGTTTTCTTTTTTTAAACAAACTTTATTAGTCTGCAATTCTTTGTAGAAGAGAAAATTTAATTTTTCCATGCATCTATTTCTGCAGCTCTACTGGTTGTCGGCTCTAAGCCAATAAAAGTTTTTCTTAAATGTATTATAAAAAAGATACCATTAATAAGTAAGCATAAGATGCAATTTCTGCATTACAGAACTTCTATCACAAACCCATTTAGAAATTAGAGTGATGCTGCAATTTTTAAACAGTCAGCATCAAGTGTATTCAATAATCGTTCTGCATTATGTTCGAGAAGATCCTGCAATTTTACTTTTGATGAACTTGAAGTAACACTTATTATAATTGTTAAGGTAAGCACTCTTTTTTGACAGAAACTAAATCTCGTTACGCTGCACTATAGGAAATTTTCCCTTTTTTTTGGCCAAAAGTAAAAATTTGATTTTTTGCAAAGTTTATTTGTTTTTGCTTTAATATAATAAAAAATATAACAAAGTAAACACAGCTTTTTAAATGTTTTTAATTTCTGTTACTTTAACAGGTGTTTTGATTACGATTTCTAAGCCAGTTATCAGAAAACCTTTAAGTTCAGTGAATTTTGTGATATCTTCCAATACAAGTTTTCGTAACAAAAATTTATATTTTTGAAATATTAAAAAATGGGAAATAATGCCGAAGGTAAGTAATTGTACATTCTATAGCTAAATGTTGGTAACATCATCTATAAAATCGATTAAATTGCAAAAATTAAAGTGACCTTAAAATGAACTAATGGCATTATGAATTAAAATTTTATATAGACTTACACAAAAATGATAACACATGTTAGACGTAATATCATAATAGTTCTATGGAACATTTTTATTTAAAATATTGCATCTGCGAATTTTTTGCGAGTATAAAAAAATAAATTTTTCAGGTTATTATTCAATATATGGCTAGAAAAACACAACGAAATTGACAAAAGAGCCGCTATTTACGCCCATTTCTTGCCCTCAATTTTCGAGAGTGGTTGTTCCGAAAACTTTAAACAGTATTTAAAGGAGCAATCACGATTATTGTATTCAAATATGAATATAAAATGGCGTAATAGTTCCAGAAATTTGAAAGTTTTTGAAAAACATCATGCTGTTTGGCTTAAATCCAGTACTTCGATCAGAAAACGTTGCAGCTGAAATCTCTTAAGATCATAATAATGAAGTGGAATCCATAATTCTTGCTGCAACTGCGTCTTCTCGTTAATGTTAACAATAAGATTTAGCAGTGGTTTTAAAAGTACTCCAACTAGAGCTTCGAATATACGGAAAATAATTTCAAAAGCAACGCCAACTTAGCTACCTGCTGATGAAGGACTAGCCTTTCTTTTAGAGAACAACTTTTCAAAAGAGCAATATTGCAATATAGGATATGAAAATAAAATCAAAAATTGCGATATATATCCTCTAAATAAAGATATTACATGTAGTTAATATAAATGCAGACCAGAAAATCTCGACAGCGAAGATGAAGAAATAGAGAGTTGTGGCATTTTGAACCCATGTATATTACATTTAGTTGAAGTTTTGGAACTCGAAAATCAAATTGTTGAATAAAATCCTTTTTAAACATGACTTTGTTTGTTACTTCATTAAATTGGTTAAATTAATTTCTACTTTTATATTCGAAAGGTAAGTAAGTGTACACTCGAAAAAATTAAAAAAAGCAGTTTAGAAAATCATATTGTCTATCAAAGATCTAAAAAAATCTTGGATGCGGGAACCTATAACCCGTAACTCCTTCTTAGAACTAATTATTTGTTAATTTTTTAGTTAAATTCACTTTTGTTTTTTTCTGAGTGTACAAAAATTTTTTTTCGGTCCTCCCTCTCTCTTAAAAGTTCACCAAAAGTCAAATTCCACAAAAATTCCACAATTTTTTTCAGTGGTTCGCTTTCGCAGTTCTGTATATCTCCATTTTGTTTATACGGCTCCACGAAAAGCCCTCCAATGAAATAATCCCCAAAAATAGGAATTAACACCCAAAATCAGTGAATGAAATAACATCGAAAAATAAATGAAATAAACGAAAACGAAACAACCCCTAATATTTTGAAGTTATTTCATATGAAATAACACCCAATGATGAAAATGAAATAGCCCCCAATGAAATAAACCCCATCAGCAACAAAAATGAAATTATGCCCAAAATTCATAAAAAAGTCAGTTTCACCAAGGATTTCATGAAGTCAATATGGACCACAGCAAAGTCGCAAAATTATTGAAATGAATCGTGTGGAGGCCCGCAGGCGTCTTCTTCATAATAAGGATATATTCGGTTCAAAAATATTGCTGCAGTTATTTTACCCGCCCGTAGATCCTTGTAGCCCTGCTCTATTTTTGCGAAGTGAGAGATATAGCCATATTTTTTCCCCAAATGAGAGACAAAGCCATACTTTTCCAGAATATTGTTACGCATGGTGTCAACATTCTGCAAAAGGGAAAATCCTTAGGCCCCTATTACGGTTTACAACTCAACTCAGTTGAGTTGTAATAAATACAACTGGTTGTGATCAGTTTTAATTTTTGTTATGTTTTTGTTCTACGAAATTTAGCAAAGTTGTAAGCCATAATACAAAAATTAAGATATTACAACTCAACTGAGTTGAGTTGTAAACCGTAATGGGGACTTTAGTTATCATTGAAAAACATTTTTTTATTCTTGTGACGCACGCAGGAAAACTTTATTCAGCGAAGCTACCTGCCGCGTCCTACTGGAGGAAAAAACCCCTAAGCACAGAAAAACTTTAGTATGCGAAGCCAGATTTCAATACTTTAGTGTTAAAAATGAAATAACCCCCGAATTAAAAGTGAAATAACACCCAAATTAAACACGCTATGAAACAAGCCCCGAATTTTAAAAATTTGTTGGGTGTTATTTCATTGGATTTTACTTTATAATTTGAAAACCCTAAATGAGGAATGAAATAATTCCCAAAAAAAAAAAATGAAGAACGGCCCAAAAAAATTGGGAGTTATTTCATATGAAATAACACCCAAAAATGTATGAAAACAAAATTGGGGAATATTTCATTTCTCGTTTGGGCGTTATTTCATTGGGGGGGCTTTACGTGGAGCCTTTTATACATCACATATAATTATTAGCAAAATTTTTTTCCAGGCACTAGAATTTTTTTTGCACACTTATTAAATATATCACTTTTATAAACATTTTAACAAAAATGATCGGATATAAAAATGAATTGCATTTTGTGCCTGAACTTTTTTTATTTTCGAAAACAATAATTAAATTATAATGGGTTCATTAGTGCTTTTCATACGGGATTTCCCGGGACAAATATTCCGAGATCCCGCACATTCTTCGGGAAAAAAAATCCTGTGAAATTTGTGCGGGAATTCCTGGTATTTTTTAATTTACATATATAATTTTTAATAAGTTGTGCCATGAAATAAATCTTAGACGTAAGGCAAAAAGGGCTTAAGTCAACAAAACGCATTTTGAGTTTTAGGTTGGCTTTAATTAAATTTCTTTAATAGGAAAAATGTCTATGAAATACACCATATAAATATTTTTCAATTTAACATAACGAAAAACTACAGTTTTGCCAAACGATAACACTGTGTGTAATTTTTTTTTAGTCATGGCAAATAACCATATACGGACAACTCTACGTGATAAAATACCAAAAAAAAAAAAGACCCGTGTCTCCCAGTTTTGCCCAAAGTCATGCACTTTTTTATGGGCCCCCTAAGAATTGGGGCCTCGGTGTCATTTTTGCAAAAAAGTGGTCATTTTCTCAGGCTCATATCTTGCAAACTGCTCGGAATTTTGATTAACCCTCTGAGACAAAGTTGTAGCCCTTGCTACCAAATGTAATTGCTCATTGAAAAAAGATAACAAAAAGTCATTTTGCTATAACTTTCTCAAAAATCAATCAAAGTTGTTCTTAGTTGACCTTTCGAATTTTAAATAAGTAAAATTAGTTAAGCTTGAGGCCAGTGTTTTTTGTAAAACACCACAACATAAAAAAAAAACACAAAAACTTAAAAATATGTTGTTGACACTTCGACATCTAGACTTGCACTCAATCCTAAAAAATAATTGAGATTTTGCCCATGTACTTTTGAATATGAAGGAAGATCTTAAGGTGCCTTTTTGCCATAGGAATAAAAAAGTTGAATGCATTTATAAACTTATTTAATTGATCTCAGGAAATGTTATTTGTGCAAATAAATTAAATTAAATAATACTTTGCATCGATTTGTATTGCGCAGGAATTTCCGGGATCCCGGGAAATTAAATAAAAATCCCGCTTTCCCGGGCAATGAAAAAGTCCGATAGAAGAAACAATCTAGTCTTTATACTTTTTATGCTCTATTAGACTAAGCCATGCCACTTTTCCTATGTGCAAAAATTGTAAGATGTTATATGCCTAATGTACATATGTACATTACGTCACCTAAAATGCAAAAGGGCTTAACAGCAAACAAATTCAAAATCGAGTTTTGGATTGATTATGATACACTAGACTACATTACATGTCCCTATAAAATTAAAAAAATAAAAAGTGTTGTTGCGCCCTTTTGCATTTTTACATATGTACCTATACATATGTTTTTTAAAGTTTAAAAAAATCGCTAGAAAATTTTGCTCTTTTATTAATACATATGTATGTATGTACTTAGTAAGTCTTGGCAGTCATTGGAGATTTCTATTTAAAATAAATAATAATTTATTACTTATTCCAAAAAATACATTGTTTCTAGTACATTGCACTTCGCATAAATATTTCTTAACTGAATCCTTGAGTTGATACTTCTTACTTTTCTGCTACTTATTCATTTTATAAAGCCATCGCTTAAGTCTCTTGAGTATCTTTAAAGAAATGTAAAGAGAATATTTAAAATATTTTAGTGTAAATACGTATGAATGTAGTACAATGTGTGTCTGCACTGCTTCTGGTTTTTTCAGTGACAGTGTTTTTATGGCTTTACATCCCTATTAAACTTTCTGCCACTTGTTGATTACAATTTATTAATCGGATCCCAGTGAATAGATAAAAAGGCATAAGAATGTTTTTAATTGTTGACATTTTCTTACGTACAAAAATTTAGATGGTTTGATAGATGGATGCAGGGTTGTTAGGCTTTTTTCTTAAAAAATCGTCAAAAGTTTGAACAAAATTCGTCAAAATCGTCATGAACAGTTAACAAAATCGTCAACAAATCGTCAAATATTTAAATTTTACAAATTGCAGACAATTTATTGCATTGAGTGGTTTAAAAATCTAAATTTTTAGCAAGAAATAATATTTATGATAAAGAAAGTGATATTGTTCAGTTTTATTCTATTTATTTCAGCAAGTGGGCTGAAATATATTTATCATTTGAAAAGAAATACATAAGAAAAAAAAAATAGATTTTCATAAAAACATAACAAACATTTCCCTGTAGTAAATAAAATAGTCAGTTGCAAAAAACACCAACTATAAATTAACTATTTTTCAAATGACTATAAATTGGTTTAATTCTCATGCAGATATCAACCAAACATTTTGCATAGAGGCACACGTAAAATACAAATAAAAGCAAAATAAGTTAAACAAGCATGCCATGAAGTCAAATGAAAAAAAATGTATACAAATATATTAAAATAATTAAAAATTAATTCAATACAAATCTGTTTATGTACTAGCAATTATGTAGCGTATTTATTTCAGCACTATTATACATCATCATTTAGGGCAATTTAATGCAAAATGTTCTGAAATAATTATTTATATATCAAAATACTTATAGATATACCCTGTAGTAAATTAAATAGTCAGTTGCAAAAAACACTAACAATAAATTAACTTTTTTTTTAAATCACTACAAATTGGTTTAAATCTCATGCAGATATCAACCAAAAAGGCACACGTAAAACACAAATAAAAGCAAAATAAGTAAAACAAGCATGCCATGAAGTCAAATGAAAAAAATATATACAAACATTTTAAAATAATTAAAAATTAAATCAATACAAATCTGTTTATGTACTAGCAATTATGTGGCGTATTTATTTCAGGACTACTATACATCATCATTTTGGGCAGTTTCATGCAAAATTTTCATAAATAATTATTTATATATCAAAATATATAAAGATATACATACTTATGTATGTATGCATATATTTTTTTGACAAAAATTATTTAAAATTTAAATAATTTTTTATAAACTGACAATACTTTTAATTAATTACAAATAGGTTGAAAAATAAGTAGTTAGTAGTCAGTTTAAAAGTCATGCAAAGATGGCCAATTGACTACTGCCTATGACATGCCTATGTTAAAATAGTGAGTCGTCGACAAGGAAAAAAGTCACTTAATCAACTAGATGTGGTTATAAAAAAACCACTTTGAAGTTAGTTATAAATGTGTTTGACTTCCTACAGGGTACATACATATACATATGTATATGTATGTTGGTATGTATGTACATACATATATAAATTTTTTTAACAAGAATTATTTAAAATATAAATAATTTATTATTAACTGACTATTTTATTAATTAACTACAAATAGGTTTAAAAATAAGTAATTAGTAGTCAATTAAAAAGTCATGCACAGATGGCCAATTGCCTACTGCCTATGACATGCCCATGTTAAAAAAATGAGTCGTCGACAAGGAAAAAAGTCACTTAATCAACTAGTTGTGGTTATAAAAAAACCAGTTTGAAGTTATTTAAAAATGGGTTTGACTTCCTACAGGGTTATTTATTTCATTACACATATTCACAAAAACATAAATAAAAAATAAAATCTCATTTACTATTAACTCGAGCTATCTTTAAATGATTAATTTTTAGTGCTATCACTAATGCAAATTGTTTTTACTGTTAAAGGTGATAAACCAAGGGTTCTGTCTAAATCAACAGTCTTTTTACCCGACTTGAAACGATTTATGACGTCCAATTTTAGTTCCAAGCGAGTGCATTTTCTTCACTTTGCACTCATTTTTCTACACAACTTCTTATTAAGAACTAACTTCTTACTTCCTAACACTCAACTATACTTAGAATAACTTACCTAACAGAATTAAATGAGAATTCGGCTTTTTACACGCAAATAGAATTCTTCAAATATGATTATGACTTCAGCGAAAAAATGAAATCGTATGTAGCGACGCAAATCGAAATCATTAAAACGCAAAGCGGATTTAACCAATTTGTAAAAAGCGGACCAAATAGTACCGACGCAAATCGGGGCTCTAGTATGTATTTTTTGCCGTATCGATGGCATTCATTTAATTGTAGAATTCGAATTACTAGTGCTTTTAAATTGTGATGGGGGAAGAACTTTTTTTGTTTAATATCTAATAATTTTTTTATATTGAAAAATGATTTTTACGTTTTGAACTGTTCCCAATATAATTGTTCATATTTCTTGTAAGTGTTTTACTGTTGCCAGAAAATCGTCATAACACTATTACTTTTAGATTAAAAATCGTCAATCGTCATTTTACTGTATTTTCACAAAAAAATCGTCAAAATGACGAAAAATCGTCACATCTAACAACCCTGGATGGATGGTTGATTTTTTTTCTTATAGATACACATTTTGTTTTGTTTCAAAACACCGCCAAATGTCAACTGTAAATACAACATGTTTGAGAGATGTTACATCGAACACGTTGAAAGGCAAAACCCTAACAAGAAATCAATAACAAAGTACACTGGTATAAGGTCGCATAATAGCCTTCATCACCAGTGATGCCAACTTTTTGAGAGCAAAAAGCACTTTAAAATTTAAAAAAAGCACTAAAAAGCACTATTTCGAGCAAAAAAAAAGGGTAAAAAGGCACTTAGCCGTTTTTACAATTAAATTAAACACAAAATAAGTTGCATTCGAATGTGCCGAATATTATATACCTCCAATATTGAAAAAAGGCGACGGTATTGATGTGGGACCATTTTCATTTAAAACTAAATAATATATATTAACATTTGTATATAAACATTTTTAAATGTATACATTGAAGATACTAATAATAATGTATTATTATCTTCAAAAAAAATAATATCATACAAATCATCATCAGCTGAGTTTGATTTCGGCCATAAAACAGTTTTAAAGTAATATTTATTTTGATTTTTTCTATGTTTCATTGGAAGAAAGACCTCTACAGACATTAGATGGTTGATTGTATTCATTACAGCACAAATTATGCCGACGAAATCCACATATAACGTGAAGAATTGAATTAAAAGAGTTTAAGGATAATCGGTTTCCGTTTTTGGATGTACTGTAGTTCACCGAACTAAATGTTCTTTCAACGCCCAACGTTAGAGTATGGAAAACTTAAAATTCTAAACACACAATTGGACAATTCAATCGTTGACTTCTATCTAAAAAAGTTATGTTCGTTGTTTATTTTTCCATTCACAATTCCTAATATTTTCCAAGCCATTTTCTGCTTTTGAAACAGTGTCAAAATCTTTAAAAGAAAGTTTACCTACAACAAATACATCGTTTTTACTACGATTACTTAATATGTTGTCAACTCTTAATCGTTTGTAAAATTTCCTAGCTCGTAAATAAGATTATTGGTAACGAATACAACTTTCTTTTATCATTTGAAATCTTATAATCTTTACAGGCCTACTCGAAATTGTACCCCAAATAGCAAAGCTCATTTAAATCATCCTCTATATAACCGAAGTTTTAATAAATTGTGGAAAAACAATAAAAATTGTAAAAAGCACTAAAGGCACTAACAAAAAATTGAAAAAGCACCAAGTTAGTGCTTTTTCTTAGTTTGGCACTAAGTATGAAATTTTGGCGTTTTGAGGCATCAAAAAGCACCATAAATAGTGCCAAAAGCACTAAGTTGGCATCGCTGTTCATCACATGTGGAAAAGGGCATAACAAGTTTGTCATGCCGTTTGTAAGTTCTGAGACCAGGGTTCTTATGAGTAGCGAAGTTTCTCATCGATGTCCGTCTGTCCCAGAAATGATGGGGACAGATTGTTATACATTTATGTTACATATACTTCGTTAACGTTTTCTATTGAAATTCAACCAGATCTGTCCATAAATGGCTTCGATATGAGCAAAAAACTAATACAGCCTCTAATTTATCCATAAATTCCTTTATGTTTTTTTTATATGTATATCTGGAGAACGGCAAGATCCAAAGTTGCTAAATTAAGTATAAGTATCTTGGTTTTCAATACACCAACACACAACATCCGACAAAATGTGGGCGGAATTTTAAAAGCAGAAAAAGAATTGTCGGAAAGAGCTATGGGAACTTGTATCACAAGAAATTTTAGATTGATTTTTTGTTAAAAGAAGAATGTATAGCTAAAAGACAAAGAGGTAAAATTTTCTTTTGTTTTGTTTATTTAAGTTAATGTAAATAAAATTCGGAATTGTTTTTAGTCAAGAAAGATCAAATTTTTTCTTTTGATTGTTAAGCTTGTTGCCGATTTCGATCTGGCCAGCCTAGATACAGTGCAGAGTTGCCAGGTTAGGGGTTTCCTTCCCAGATTTAATGGGTTTTATTTCATTTAGGGGGTAAAAATTCTAAGGGGAAAATTTGGTTTACATTTATATTAAGTGCGTTTTAAGGGGGTTTTCCTGCTTACCCTGCCTTTACACATGCAAGTAGTGGCATGCCACTGTTGTATACATATTATCAAAGAAAATTTGTTCGAAATAGTCGAATCTCATGCCATTAACTTTTGTGATTACACATGCCACTGCGAGTTCATTTTCAAAATGTCGTAGAAGCGTAAACTTGAGCAATTTTGTTTACTCCTCAAATTAAAAAAAAAGTACCAGAAAACAAAATAGAGTTACCGAGTTTATCATAATTGCAAATTTTTGGGAAAATTTTTTCATTTATTTATATTAACATTATTTTAACGATATTTATGCTCTATTATTAACAAACTTGCTTTTATTTATGCGGGTTTTTAAAAAATTCATCATAATAATTCTTTATTAAGTTTAAACTTCAATAACAATTTGACAACAATCCAGTAAATGTGAATTAAATTTTTAACAGGGTAACATTGCTTATCGTTTTGACATTTAGTGGCATGCAAGTGCCAAATTTCCATTCGCATGCAATTTTTGCTGCCACTGGAGCTGCCATTGCGAAAAATGTGAGTGTATTAGTAAAAAAGTGTGAGTGTATTGAGTTTTTTGAACTGGCAGTGGCATGTGTAAATGATAGATTATTCAAGTGCAGTTTTTCTTTGTTTCGAGGTCGCGGCGGCCATTTGTCCGATATTTGTTCCATACATAATTGAACCATACCAATATTATCATAATAAAAAGATATGACATTAATTTCCTAAATAATTTGTGTTTTTTTTTTAAACCAACATCGGCATTTAAAATATAACCACCCTTTATATATGTTACAGTCTTTTTTAAAATGTTTATTAATTTTCTTTAAAATATTTTATTTAATAAAAATATTCAAGAAACTTTAAAAAAATATTTTGGGGGAATTTCAGATAAATGTTAAAAATGTTGCGATTTTTGCTTTTGTTAGGTAAAGATATTATAACGAAAATTAAAAATCGGTTAAGTAAAATTAGATGAAATGAAATTATTATATAAATTTTACATTTAGTTGGATTGCACACTGGGAAATTCCGGCCAAAAATAACTTCTTTATTTCTCCATGTAAATGGCTGAAATTTGGTATCCAACTTAAGAATGTCATGTTTGATCCCTTAGTAAAATTTTGGACACGTACATACAGGGGTTGGCCAAATAATCATGGACTACCCAAAAGTATTGAACAAAATTAAAAAGGGTTATGGAGGTGTTATAAAATATGATCATTTGTAGCGATTATATTAATAGTTTGTGAAATACCTATATATGCTCATCTCCTGTCCCCATCTTTTTGCCTACCTGAGCAAATAAAAGTAGATGTGATCATATATGGTTATAATATAAAATGTAAACTTATGTGATTATATACATAAAGATATGTATATATATCTTTCATAACTCAGACGTGGATCCGACTTTTGCAAAATTTATTTTGGAAAGACCATAGAAATGGTATATATTTTTCCGTTATAGGTGGGTTGGGGTTGAGGTGGGTTGGGATGAGTGCCAATACATTTTTCTTCCCCTGTACTCGCGAATGCATACCAATATATAACATATATCAAACCTCATAGCTTTCTTATTTCTCTCAGTAAATAGCTGAAATTTGGCATTCAAATATTGGACATATGTTAAGTATAAAAATAGAAATAGCTTAATAGAAAAAAGTACCAACAACCCAGGCAGAAAAAGACAGTCACCACGACGCTGTGCCGACGTTGCAGGGGGTACTATCAGCATCAATACAACGCACTGTTTACCAAATTTACAATGTTGCCACAATATTAAAATGATAACGCCAAATGTGCTTCTTCCAACTCTTCTTTTTAGTGTTGTCACAGTACTGTAAATTTAAATTTACAATGTTGCATTCACGAATTTACAACGTAGTCACAACCATCTTCCGACTCTTATTTTCAATATTGTTACAAGCAAAAATTTGTTTATTTTCTAACCTAAAATAGTTTTTGTGTTTTCATTTTAATACGACACTATTTAATTAATAAGACTAAATTTTTGTATATACAGCGTTGTAGCGGTATAGAATTATTATAAACACTGTATTAGAAAATTAAGGTTTATTTCTTGTATATACAGTGTTGTAGCGGTATAGTTTTATGGTAAATACGACTTTAAAAAACTTAAGTCGTATATTTGTATTTGGGGTGTTGTACCGGTGTTGAATCTTATTTAAAAACGTTATTAAAAAACTAAGGTTGTAATTTTGTATCTACAGTGTTGTGATGGTACCATATTTTTGGTAGAGTCACAATTTTGTATTTACAGGGTTGTGGCGGTACATAATATTTTGAAGAGTCGTAATTTCTGCCTGGGAATATTTATAATTTCGAATTTCCAAAAGGTACCAAAATTTGTATTAGAGCTTTGAAAGAGAATAGAACACAATTTAAATTTTATTTTTAATATGAAGATAAATTGTTTACCAAAAAAGTACCAAAATTATATTTTTGCCCTTTTTTATACCCAAAATGTGCAAATTTCAAAAAAGTACCAAACACTTGACAATTTAATTTGCGATTCAATAACGATATTTTATGAATTTTGCGTCTATCTCTGTTAGATCACGAGATATTATGTTAATGATTTTACCCACTTTTACACATTTCTAACCCCTTATGAATTGAATTTCCAAAAGTCTCTAAATTTTTATTTACATAAAATTTCATGTGTCTGGCTAATGTTGTTTGGGCTGGGCGATGATCACCTAATCTTATACAAATATATGAAGTCACTAAAAATGATCTGGTTACTGGGGTGGCAGGTAGTGACAGCTGAAATGTATAGTACTTACTTTTAATACTTAACAGTACTAGATATAATTACCACTTAACCTCCCCTAGCCCCCACCTTTTTTGTTTTGGGTCCTCAAATTTGGCTTACTTTAGGTTTTATTTTTTTTTTTAAAGTAACTCACAATCACTTCACTCATCCAAAAAAATAACTCGCACAAAATCACAATTACCACATGGAATGATTAATAACTAATACGGTTTAAACATACCGTGCTTATTTTCAAAGAATACTTTAAAGGAAAAATCATAGCTTACTTTTTTTCAAGTACAAAAATCAACTTTGAAAACCTTAAATTTGTAAGAAAAAAATTATCTACTTTGCTCCAGTGTTAACAGTAAAATAGTGATCCAAGAGCCAAAATAAGAAATGAGTTGTATGTTTTAAAGTTGTATGTTATAAAAATTAAAAAAAAAGTATTTTTGGCCGGAATTTCCCAGTGTGGATTGTTTTAAATACATTAATATTGGGGGGTTTTTTAATTCTTTTGAGGGGGAAGAAAAAAATAACATGGCAACACTGATACAGTGAAGATATATTATAGCTCAAATTGATAAGTCCAAACGTACCGAATAGTGAAACGATTTGACCTTGACAGCACTTAATTAAAATTGGTGCACATTGTCTTTTAAAGATCAAATATCTTCTAAAACGTCCGACTATAACCCTGCAAATAATAGGACCAGTCCAAACACGCGTGTAAAGAGTAGTCCACAAGGGACCAGGACTACTCCACAAGTAACCCAAACGTATGGAAAAAACCTGGTCTATTTAACATTACGATGTCCTAGGAGAGGACCATATAACCCACCTTTGGGCCACTAAGGAGTAGTTTTAAAACTACTCCATGGTATATAACCCACCTTTGGACCAGTAAGGAGTAGTTTTAAAACTACTCCATGGTATACTCAAGAGGATTAGTTTTGAAGTCGTTTAAACACGAAAGCATGTCGTTAAAAAACGAAGACATGTCGTCTCACTACAAACACTTTTTAACAATGGCATGGTCCATGCTTGCATTACATCGGACTAGTCCATGGAGTAGTCCATTTTATCAAAATGGGTCAGGTGGTCCAATTTTATTTGCAGGGAATATTCTCATTTGTCCCACTTATTTTCTACGCCCCTTTTTTCAAACATGTTGCAACGTAAAAAAAAATATTCTTTTACATTTCTCCACCGCACACAAAAACTACATGCAACTTTCTTCTCCCCCACAGCAATGGAGCAGTATCATTCAGCTACAATGTTTCTTGACACAACAGCATTTTAAACGACTAACAACAAAACAATATGTTGCAAGCAACAAATGTTTTTCCCATTGTATCTGTGTGTGTTGTAAGTACCAGCACATGAATGACTGAATGGAAAAAAATTCGCACGCACAAAAAAAAATCTTCTTCATACAAAACAGATGGCAAAATCAGTCGTTACCAAACTGCCGGTTATTTAAATTGTAAAAAGCGGACGAAATAAAAGGAAATAACGAGCGAACCGATTCGAAAAGCGACCTTAAAGTAGAAGCTTTAAACGTAAAAAAAGTTATTAAAGTGGTAATAAATTCATTAGAATATAATAAAGAAAATTTTCAAAGAAAATCAGTGTTTATATTACAAATATAAACAAACAAATAAAATTATTATTAGTTATGAATTTAATTGAGGAAACATTTAAAGAAAAGATATTCTAAATAAAATTTAATATTGTAAAAAAATAAAAAAGTAAATTTAATTAGCTAAAAGTGTAAGATTGTTTGTTTAAATTTTAATGATGAATAAATGAACAAAAAAATTTATGAAAAAGTGTTAATAAAAATTTAAAATAAAAAAAGTGAAAAAGAAAATAAAAAAAAATTTAATAAAAATTGTAAAAAGTGTTAACCAATAATTCAGGAAAAAATTAAAGTGAGTTTTGTGTTATGCGTATAGTTTATAAATAATATTAAAAATTTGTTTAACGTTTTTGAATTGATAAAATTAGTTCCTTATAGGACTTGAAACTTACCCCCATATTCATAAAAAATATTTCAGGTTTATGAAACGAATATTCTATGAAAATTGGTTTTATAAAATTTCTTCTATATTGTTCTATGTGTTAACAAAAAGTAGAAAGTATAGTCCGTGAAGCCCGAACATTTGATACCCACACCACAGAAGATGGTACTCTATTTGCGACCCATGGCCAATCATGGACCCGTAAAAAATTTTTTTTAAGAATTTTACTTTATAAAAGAATTCTTTGTGCCGAATGATTATTTTTTAAATATCAACATTTATGTTTAAAAGATTTTTTCGTTTTAAGCGATTTAACAGAGGGTTGTATATGGGACCTACGATAAATTTTGGACCTACCAGAATACATTTTTACCAAGTCATAGTCGTTAGTGCAAAATTTTATAAGGAAGTTAAAGCACTTAAAGCTATTTTCGGAAGTGCTATTTAAAGGGACGCTTTGGTTAAATACGGAACGATTTTAAAAAATTAAGAAATTTTTTAAGACGATTTATGTTGCAATACGATATTTTTGGATCAAATTTGCTTTAAATTTGACGTTGAGGGACAACAGCTCCATTGCAAAAAGGAGCTTTTATGGAGGCTGCGTGAAGTTGTCTCCATTTACAATGGGATTGGTCCTTGTGTAAATAGAATTAGAAATTTCATCAAACTATCTTCAAAATTGCAAGCCAGCCGGACGGACGGACGGATGAACATCGTTAGATCGGTACTCATACTTGCCTAGGACCCACATTTTAAGGTGAAAGAAATATCAGCACATACGCATTAAACTCTCTCCACTAAACTACATATTGAGGATAACACATCCTATTCATGACATTGTAAGTCTTAGTTTGAATTTGGTACCTACCAGCAATGTAACCATCCAGATCGAGAAGACTTATCGAGATTGATTTTTCTAAAGCATTCAATACCTACATATGTTGATGCCAAGCAGACACATTTGTTAACCTTCCACATGACAGTATCGACACCAACTACATGGATTGAAGTCATGTTTTCTATGAAGAATACTTTCTGCTCTTTGTTTTTTTTGTTCATTGTACTAAAATCATAAAAAAGTTATTGACTCTACAAATATACACGTGGCATCAGCTACGCCCATAATTTAAACGCATTCTGCTGTGGTCTGCTAATTTGTTGAGTTTTTGCACTTGATTGATCACAGCTGACAACGACATGTAAATAAATATTTTCTTAAGACAGTTTTTACTATTTGAAGCTAACAAATTCATAATACAGCACTGGAGCCCAAAAATCAAAGACAGTCTTGAGACGGTCCGACCGGTTCGAGGGTTAAATATCATTTCAAAAACGTCTTTTTATAATTGCACATACTAACTTGATCGGATTAAGGTCGAACTGGAAAATGGCCATTCTACTATAATTTTTTTATTGTAGAAAAATCACACTGGTCTACAAATTTGGAAAAAATTGACTGCAGAAACGAAGCATGTTTTTTAACTAATCTGGGTACGCTGATTTCGAATTTGGCATACAAATTTGGCTTGTTTATTTTTTTATCGCATGCTGGCAATACTGACATTACAATTCACAATTATTCATTTATTACATTCATTATAAATCTTCATAATAGTAACGTTTAAGCATGTCAGGGAGATTTGCTTTGCGTGTGGTGAATATTTGATTGGAAAAAAGAATATGCAATATCAGAATCATAAAAATATGCATAACTAGTGGATGGCACGGCGTGTGTTACTACGCCTGAAAAAGAAAAACGTTTTGTTTATGGTATTAATAGGAATCTATCTATCTTTTAAATTTTATAAAAATATTTGAGGTAGTTCCAAAGGGGCATAACTTGCCCCCAAACTCCCCTCATGGTCCTATTTTTCAAAATATATCTTACTAATCTGTCGAGTAGTCATCCAGGTATGTGAAAAATTTCTTTAATCTGTGGGGTAGTTCCAGAGGGCCAGTAATTGCCCCCAAACTACCCTCGTGCTCCTATTTTATAAAAAAAAGTGTTGCTTGCTTGTCCGTTTAAATAGTCATCCATCTATGTTTCAATTTTCATTAAAATCTATTGCTAAAGTGTCCATATATGTAGGGATTTATTTATGTTTTTAATTTCATTAAAATCTATGAGGTGATTTTGGGCGGGCAGTAATTGCCCCCAAAATCCCCTAAAACCATCCCTAGAAAATAACCTTTCTAATGAAACCAGTTTAAAGCACATCGGTTGGGTGGCTCCAGAGTCTATAGAGGACATGCAAACATTTTTTGTATTTTATATATGTATATAGATTACATTATTGGTTTTGCAGTTTAAAACTTGGAAAAAACCGTGGACACCGACAATGTTTTGCATATTCTTCATTTGCATTTAGATTTAAAAGAAAACTAGGTGCAGTGAGCGCGAACAAGGGAAACGTGCTCCCCAAAATTTAATGAAAATTTTAAGAATTTATTAAGGATTTTGAAACAAGACTATTATAAGTGAAGCCGAACCAACAAAATACAAACGAGTGATAAACTAGTGATTCTTTATGTAAGAAACGAATAAAAACCTATTTTTGGTATCTCGAAAACCTGACGTCATAGAGGAAAACCAATTACAGATTCAAATTCAGCCCACCCTTGGAAAGATATTTGGCTGCTACAGTCCAAAACCTTGTTGGCTAGTGTTATTATTAAATTGCTATTAATTCAGTGTAAACAAGTTCCCCATCTTGTTAAAAGGTAAATCCAAAGAAGGATCTAAGATTTTTAACTGATGTTAGCGCTGGTCTATGTAAAGCTTGCTATCAAAGTATGCATCAAAATTTCAAAGATTATTTTGTGAAATTTGCTTCATTTGCTTTTTTGGTAAAGAACTTAATCTATTTATAATCGTAAAATTTTGGGCCATTTTTTCACATTTACTCCACAAAAAAAACGAGTCCCGGAAGATGAATCTGTTGCTTATGAATCGTTTATATGCACATTAGGGTGGTTGTTAACTGTATGAAACATATTTCTTTTTTAGTTTTCCATGCTCTAATTCCCAAATTCAAGATAAGCCGTTGCTCACGCCCGCCAAAGTTTGAGAAAAATCGTAAAGTTCGAATTTTATGCCTTAAGCCTGATACTCTGTTCAACATTTCACGTGAAATGCTGTCAAAATGCATATGAAAAAAACTTGTGCGGAATAATCATGAAATAATGTTGATGGAGTTGTACTCTGTTTATTTTGTGAAAAAGTACCGAAATGTTTCTGGCTACATTTTTTTTACAACTGCGAAATAATGTAAGCTGCCTTTATTTCACGTGGAATTTTAAGCAAAAGCAAAAAAGTATGAACTTAATATTTAAAAAAGAAATAAAAAATTAAAATAACACAATCGGTAACAGTTTTTTAGCCGTATTTACTTTTTTTTATTAAATTTTTTATTAAAAAAAAATAATTTTAGTAAAATACATGTGGCGTTTGTTTACATACACGAAACAATGTAGCATACTTTGAAGGAATAAAAACGTCAAATTATACAAACTCGCACGATTGGTAACATTGATAAATGCCAAAATTTTCGTGTGGAATAATCAATGTTGCTCAACATTTTTCACAAATTTGAACAGAGTACTAGGCTTTATAAAGCCTGGTACTCTATTCAACATTTCACGTGAAATGCTGTCAAAATGCATATAAAAAAAACTTGTGCGGAATATCTATGAAATAATGTTGATGGAGTTGTACTCTGTTTATTTTGTGAAAAAGTTCCGAAATGTTTCTGGCAACATTTTTTTTACAACTGCGAAATAATGTAAGCTGCCTTTATTTCACGTGGAATTTTAAGCAAAAGCAAAAAAGTATGAACTTAATATTAAAAAAGAAATAAAAAATTAAAATAACACAATCGGTAACAGTTTTTTATCCATATTTACTTTTTTTTATAAAAATAATTTTAGTAAAATACATGTGGCGTTTGTTTACATACACGAAACAATGTAGCATACTTTGAAGGAATAAAAACGTCAAATTGTACAAACTCGCAAGATTGGTAACATTGATAAATGCCAAAATTTTCGTGTGGAATAATCAATGTTGCTCAACATTTTTAACAAAAAACGTTTACGAATAAGTTGTTATTAGTAAAGTTTCCAACAACTTTTGTTCTAAAGCCTAGTACTCTGTTCAAATTTGTGAAAAATGTTGTGCAACATTTATTATTTCACACGAAAATTTTGACATGTATCGATGTTATCTATCATGCGAGTTTGTACAATTTGCCGATTTTATTTCGCAAAGTATGCGACATTGTTTTGCGTATGTAAACAAACCCCACATGTATTTTACTAAAAATAATTTTTTTTAATAAAAAAGAAAGTAAATATGGATAAAAAACTGTTACCGGTTGTGTTATATTAATTTTTTATTTCTTATTAATTAATCAGTTCATCCATTTTTGCTTTTGATTAAAATTCCACGTGAAATAAGTGCAGCTTACTTTATTTCGCAGTTGTAAAAAAATGTTGCCAGAAACATTTCGGAACTTTTTCACAAAATGAACAGAGTACAACTCTATCAACATTATTTCATAGATATTCCGCACAAGTTTTTTTCATATGCGTTTTGACAGCATTTCACGTGAAATGTTGAACAGAGTACCAGGCTTAACAAGTTATTTCTAAATCTCATATTTAACAAACCCTAACTAAATAAAAAGCAAACAGCAGCATTGATGCTAATTTTTTCTTTAGAACAATTTTTTCCTACACACGTCAATTCATTTTCAATATTTGTGTGCATTTGCTTACAAAAAAAAAATAGTAGTCAAACGCATATCATTTGTTTCCAAGATACCTACCTAGAGATAGCTATTCCTTGAGGTGGCACCCATATAAAATGATCAATATAGACTAGAAATATATTGAAGAAAAGGTCCCATAAATGCCAAGGAGTCGCCCCTAGGGGAAAAAATTTATGACTGAACTCCTTTAGTTTTTTTTGTTTTTTTTTGCCACCACTTTTTTTTAGGGAGGCCCCCATACAAATATTGCGTTTTATGAAATTCTTAAATTAAATGGAAATTTTTCGTCTTTGGTGAATAAAATCAAAAGTCGTTAACAGATTTTTATCACTTATGGCTTTTTTTGCTTGCAACTTCGTGTTTTAATATCTAGCAAAAGTTATAAGCATAGCTGCATTTATAACTTCTATGCCGTTTTAAAAAACAAATATTTTGAAATTTTGCTAAAAATAATTTTTTTTTGCCATAAAAATTATGTTTCTTAAAAAAATCTTTAACCTTTCTTTAAGGTAATGCGCAATTTCGGATTGTTGAGTTTTTTCAATAAACTAAACAGTTTTTGAGTTAAGCGAATACATATATCGAGCCATAATAGCAAAAATGATTTAACCAACAATATTTTAGATTTTTGTTTTTGGATGAAAATCGATTATTTTTGATCATTTGCATCATCTCTAAATATCTCATATCTCTGGGAAGTACCGTTACGAAATAAGAACAAAAGCAATTACAACCTAGACTTGAAGCAAAAATTTAAAAAAAAACCTTCTCCTGTAAAATTTCATTTTTGTTGGTTACATAATTTTTGCTATAAGGGCTCGATATGTTGTGTTTTTCAACAAAGTTAAAGATACGTGATTAATTAAAAATGCATTTCTTTAATAAATTTAAAATTTGATTTTTTAGTGGCTTATTCGATATTTTTCTGTTTATTTTGTTTAATAAGAGATTAAGGAAACAACTTTTCTACAAAATTAATATTTCCTAAGCTATGAAACATTATAATAATAATTTGTTGCTTTTACGCTAAATCGTGGGCGCATAGTGCCAAATGAAACATTATAGAGCAACAATATATGAGGGGCTTAGAGCACAACAGGTTCAAGTGACTTATGTTAAATAATGAGACAAAAGCGGTTGTTTCGCTTGTGCTTCGAGTGAAGCAGGTATTTTAATGTAAAGTGCTTGAATTGTTCTTCATACATAGCGTGAGGATGAGAATCCTACATTCACCTCTTGTGCTCTGTACAACTTCTCAGAACTTCACCTATAATTCCATATATAAACTCAATTTTAGAAAAAGGCACTTTAGCCCTTGTGCTTTAAGCCCCTCATATGAAAATATTTTTAAATTTTGAGAACTATAATCATAATCTTTGAACCCGTGTACCGATTTCAATAATTTTTTAAAACTTTGCATCTGAGAACAGTAAGAAGTATTTAGGTAATCGAAACATCCCCAAGTGATAGAAAGGTGGATTCACAATAAAAATTGAGTTGCGCGTAAAAACGCGAAATGAATTGATCTGGAAAAACTAGGAGATACGTATATTTTCAGAATCTGTTCAGTTTGATCATGGGTGAAAAATCGTGTCGTACAGTGTAATTAGTCCTTATATATGTATTACGATTTTGTTTAATAACACTGTGCTCGAATTTGACACTTGCTTTAACAATCTGGGCGGTCTACTCTCTATTACGATGCGAAAACAATTTTGATGCGAAAGCTTAATGCCAACTTGGTACTCTCTATCACTTTCGCAAAATTTTCTGAAAATGAAGTGAAAGTGGAAATAAAAATTAAAGCTGGCGCGGATTTACAGTAATGAAATGCCAAAGTGTGTAAAAATATTTCAAATTGGAAAATTTAAATGAAATAAAGTGATGATTTACGAAAAGAAAAAAAATTAAAAGATGCGAGAGACACATGCGCTAAGGTATTGAAGAGTACCAATCGCTAGATTTGCTTCAATTTTCTTTCGCATCGCAATGGAGAGTAGCTCCCTGGACACCCTACCGGTAAAGCTTATTTGATTACGCTGAATTCAATGGTGTCAGTAATTATTAAACAGAGTTGGATGTATTAAAACTGAACAATTACCCAAAAGTAAAAAAAAAAATTCGTAAAATTTTACTTAAGTATTAAAATTTTTAATAGCGAATATCGCGAATACTAGCGCGAACATTAAAAAACGGATTTTTCAATTACATTTGGCGTACTCGAATACGCTTTACCAGTTGGGGGACCACCTAGTTACAATATGCGACTAGCACAGTGTAAATAAGAAGTGTGTGCATTTTTTTCTCCCCGTCACTTTGTATTGTAATCAAGAAATACAAACAGTTTAATAATAATGAACGTATTCGTTTATGCAAGTATGTAATCCACAAACATATCGATAAATATTAAATATTTAATTGAGGTTACGTTTTTGTATTTAAAGTTTAACCAGTTTGCTTATTAACTTTTTTTGTCTTTTTCGGATCAACATTTCATGTAAACATTGTGCTCATCATCGAACTGTAAATTATTAATGAGTCTTTTAAAGAAATTGAGTTTGATTGATATCCTAAAATCATTTGGTCATTAACAATACATTAACTTTGATTTGCAAAGTGTTTTTGTTTTTTGACATTTTCATATATTAATTTTACTTGATTTTTGTGTGTGTTTTGAGTAATTTATACCCTACAGAACGATTAAAATTGTATATGTTTCAAATACGTTTTATTGTCTGACAATTTAAGCGCACATTTCGAAGCAATTTTTTTATTATTGCCACAGGGACAAAGTTTATTAAAAATCCTGCCAGAGTTGTCTACATTTTCTTAAATTATCTCAGTATTTTAACCAAATGTGTTAACCACGCTTCTACATTTTTTACAATACAGTTAATATTATCCAATAATCACTTTCACTTCTGTAAAATGTGGCTTATGTGATGCAGTTTGGCAAAAAAATAAACTCTTATATTAATACATAAACTTCTCCGGAAAATAGCTTTTTATGCCGTGACTTCCTTGTAAATGTTAGTATTGATACAAAAATTAAAATAAAAGAAATAAAACTTTTACGATAGCTACTATGTCATGATAAAATACTGTGCTGGTGGGTCCAAAATTAACCATAGTTCTCATAAAAATACCCTTCCAAGAATCATTTTTGACATTATGGCATTATCTCCCATCCAATTGAGCAATAATGCCATCATGGCCTTCTCTACCATGGTTGTAAAGCACCCCCCCCCCCCCCACCCTATTGATATCTAAAAAAATTTCAAATTTTGTTCTGGCGATTCTATGATTGCCGTACACCGATAAAAAAAAAGGCGTCATAACGCTGATGTATTTTGACATCACATGACACTTTTTATCATGGTGATGTCAACCTTAACAACTCTTGGCCAAAGTGTCATCAGGGTCAAAATGAAATTATGTCATCAATGGGATGACACATCGGCATCACAGAAATGACGAAATTGTCCTCAGTGCGATGACGCAGTAAGTCTGTGTTCATACGGCTCATGTCTTATTGACAAGATTGCTACATTATAGGCGAGAGGGACGAGGGGAAAAGAAACGAGTACACAGATGCATGTACTGTCTTTACGTTTTGCTTTTTCATTCGTTCTTTTTTTTTGTTATTGTTTTCAATATCAAAACAAACAAAATAAAAAACATACCGTCAACATGACATGATTCATTTGAACACCAATTCATATTCAAAGAAGAAAAAGGAAGAATCTTGTCAATAAGACATGAGCCGTATGTACTCATACTAACATCGGAGAAAGAACACATTAGCATCAATTAAATGACAGTTTGTTATTAAGTCAAAGTCATTGGAATTGACTTAAGTCAAATGAGAGAATATTATTATTTACTTACCTGTTACATACGTTTGTTTCACGTTTTTTGGATTACGACCTTTGTTTACAGCAGAGCTCTCAATAATAAGACACCAGCACCATGCTCCATATTGTTTTCGTAATCATTCTACTTTGAAAATTTGATGTATTTAACTAAATAATTTAAAAAAATAGAATAAAGGAATTTTTGCTTCTTATAATAGATTGTTATCATGAAAATAATGTTAATAAAATGTGGCATCGAATTAATGTCACTATAGTCATAAAATAGATGACACGTAAAAAATGACAAAATTGTACGAAGACATTATTCATTGGATTGATGTAACTTTTTGCATCATTGATGCCATTTGTAGTAACATTGATGTCACAATTCTGATGTTAGGGCAATATCAATATGAAGATGCATTTTTCTATCAGTGTATACACTCTCGAAAATTTGTTTTTAAATATTGTGGTGTTGGGTATTATATGATCGGGCTCGACCGACTATACTTTCTTACTTGTTTTTGTTGATTGTTTGGGCGTTGGAATTGTTTGTTAAAAAAACAACAAACTCATGTGAAGTATCATAAATAAAGAGCTCGTCGGCATAAATTCAAACTAAAAGTCAAGGATTTGTATTGTTATTGTGAATACTTGGTATTATTTTCAGTGTTGAACATTATTATTGTGTGGTGTTGACGAAATGTTATTGTCCATTTGTTGTTTTTTTTTTTGATAAATGGCATAGCGTTTTAAATATGAGCGTGTTTTGAAAAAATGCATTCAAATCTTTTATTATTTTTTTAAACCGATAGAACTTACAAAAAGGGTAGCTGTTAAGCGAGATGTAACAGAGGACTCACCTTTGACATTTATAATCATGGAAATCATCATGAAAAGGTTCCAGCTTAAGTAACGCTCCCAAACTCCATAATTTTACCTTAAAAATCGATTTAAGTAGTATAAAGAAGATGTTTAGCGATGGTGCTCATTTTTCACCTGACAGACTTGTTAATAAAACAATTTATATTTTTGGATTGAGATCTGTCTACAGGCCCAAAATACTCTATTAGATGCAGAAATATGCTTTTGCCGCGGCTGGTGGTATGTCGGAATTTATTAAGATTAAAAAAAATGATACCGGAGCTCGGGCTACGATCAATTGAGATCGCTGCAGCACAATGATTACTGCTTTTTTGTTTGAAAATATAAATGGTTCTGATTTGGGTAAGATGCTAGTAGATGTCCCATAGAATTATTTAAATTAAAACTCATCGAATAGTTGATTTTGAGAAATTGACCTGCCTATGGTTAATTATGAAACTATCGCCCCAAAATTAGGTAGTGTGTTTTTATGAAACTCTGAAGAAACAAATTTTACTATAACAGCCTTATATGTTACGAGTTAAGGTGACCGTACACGACATGTTTTTGTCATCTAACATGTCAAATTTCCCACTGCAACATACATACATGTGGTGTGTTAGCTTTTTAACTTTGCTTCTGTAAAAGTCAGATGCAAAGTCATCTGACAAAATTTCAATTAGGGCGTGTTCTATTTTCTTCTGATAAACAATCTGACATCAGAAATCTATGCCGAGAAGAAACCGGCAGCGGGGTCCACTATTGACAGAATCATTAGCCGGCTGAAATTAATATTTTACAAAACCGAGATATGTATGATCATCCCACTATTGAATAGAATTTATGTAAATATATTCATATACATATCTTTGAATAAAAAGAAAAATATGTTAAGATGTCTAAAATATTTTACTGCGAAAATAAAAATTTTCGTGGCGGCATTTTAATTTTGGTTTTGCAATAACTATGCGAAAAAGCAGAGACAATGTCAGAAGCAAATTACATGTACGTTTGTGACCGAATATTATAAAACTTTTGTAAAACAGACATTTTGGCAGACATGCACAATTACATGTGACTTGAAAAGTTGACAAGACAGATGCACCTTTAAGGCGTGCTAAAGTATTTGCAAATAGTAAATTATGGAGCGATTTTCACGAAATTTGACAGTGTGATTTCTAGTCGTATTAAACTGTGACATACCAAGTTTTATTACAATACCAATATTTTTTACGATTTTAGGCCAGCTTTCCAAAAGTAGACTTTATATAGGACCTACGGCAAATTGTTGACCGATATTCACGAAATTTAATACATAGTATGATTTCCATTTATATAAAACGAATTTGTGCGGAGTCTTAAATCAATCCGATAATAATGCCACCATTAAGGTTTGTTTTTGTAACAAAATAATCAACTTTCTACGATGAAAGTTCCACATTTGGATTCATAATTATTATTCTACTAAACCGTCCAGTCCAGTAAAATGACTTCAACCCAACACTGCTTGGAGAACTAGAAGCAATTTGACACCAATATTGTTCTTTTCTTTTGAGTTGCTCGAAAGCGAGCGTGTTTTCAACAGACACACAGGCAGACAGACGGACGGAATCGGACTGAATCGACTTACTTTCTCAAGAACCCAGCACCAACACACTTTATTGGGTCTGAGATGAATATTATAAAAGTTTGATATGAAATGACAAACTTAGTAAAAGGGTCATTCTTAGGATTTCAGTACATATTTTGATCATAACACGTCCGTTATTCACCGATTCGACAGATTTATATACCGCTGTCAGCCGTTAGCCAGGGTTATAAAATTTGGGCTAGCAAATATCTCTATATTGCGAAAGTTGGTATTTTTCAAAAATAAATTTAAATTTTTGGTATAAAACATACTGCTTTTTCCTATTTCTTCGGGAAGTATTTTTCAAACCTTTGATATATAATACGTATTCATAGGAGCCATACAAATTATGACAAGGTATATGTAAATATACCTTCAAAGAAGGGACAACCCCAAGATTTAAACTTGATGTTAGATCACATTTTCGAAAAATTTTACCGACAACGACCCCTCTATATAACATCGATGTGGTGTTCAGTTCAAGAGTAAGTCGGAATATTGTAAAACCTTCGTGTGCGTAACTTACATGTTAAACAAAAACAATATTTTATTATTTGTTTTTGTTTTAAATGTAATTAAGCGATCGAAGTCTTCGTTCGCAAATGGATGAACAGGCATTTAGCCTTAAAACACGAATAATATTTTTAAAGTTTACTTTGGAAAATAAATTAAGGAATTTAAATGACAATAATATATTTGGTAATAAAAAAAAGTAGAAATATTTTCCAGTCAAAGTTAGGAAACTGTATAGGAAAAAGTGCAGAAGACTCAAAACATACAAAGCAACATGATTCAAAAATTATTTTAATATTAACGCCATTAAAAAATAGAATGTGGGAATTATTCTTTCTTTTTTATAATATAAAATATTCAGTTAGTGTTAAGAATTATTCCGAAGTATATGGGCATGTCTGAAGCTTCAAATATTGGGGTTTTATAAATAAAAATTTGCCTCAAAGAAGCACATTCGAAAAATAATAAAATAAATTTTTTTCGGATGCAAAACCATTAGGGATTTAAAAATTTTAGTTTCTGTATTTGTTGTCGGCGTATCCCAAGAAGAAAAACTAATATTTTGCAAACTATACAAAACGCAATTTTGTTAAAAAATCAGAACAAATACTGTGCAATTGTCTCAATATAATAAAGGCTTTTAATTCCTTTATAGGCTTTTTACACTGATCAACATCTAACTTCTACCATCAAAGATGTAGAAAATGTGAAACACTCGTTTACATTGCTCACATCTAACATCTGCCATCAAACAAAAATGTCACCATTTTTGAAAAAAAAAATTTTTTAAATTAAAAATGTTTTTTTCTTACAAAAGTGCCAACATTTAAAAAGAAAACTTAAAAATGTATTTTAAGTTCAATTTGTTTCAAAATATAAAAAATACTTAACAAAAAAACATTGCAATAAAAGATAAAACTTGACAAATGGTAACGCTGCTTTCAAAGCAACTTCCATTTTGTCAGTGATGCCACAATAATAATATAACTTATTGCCACTTTTCTAGTGATGACACTAAAATAATCGAAAGATGTAGAATGGAATAAAATGAGATAGGAACATCTTTTAAAGATGTTGAAAGATGTTGCTTTTTAGCCCTATGTATTTCTTATGGAAAGATGTTAACATCTTCGCAAATGGTGGGAAATTGATGGTAGATGTTAGATGTTGATCAGTGTAAAAAGGCTATTAGGAATGATTTTAATATTTTTATAAATTGCAAATTTTAGTAAGATAATAGAAATAAAATAAAAATACAATAAAAAATTTCCCAGAAATACCTAATTTAATTTTCGGCAAAGCGGAAATTGTAAACAAATAATTTTTCCGATAAATCTCGAGGCTGAAATCCCGAAAAAACTCTACTCTGTACTAACACAAACTACATTCGGTCGGATTATTGTTTGCATTAAGGAGCTGTTTCCACTAAATATTTAAAGCACACTTTTAGGATTTACAATGAACATTGCATTTGTGTCATACATTTAAAAATTTAATTAAAATGGTCATGTTTTTAATACCCAGCTCTTACATGTTTTTAATTTGCATGAATGGTGTGTTAAAAAGCGATAAAGTATTTTTCTTTATTTTTTTGACACAGCCAAGCGTAAATGAACTCCTAAAAGGATTTTTGCCACGAAATTTTTTATATTTTCATTTATTACAGATTTTTATTTTTATTTTATTGTGCGGGTAAAAAAGTTTATGCAAATGTTGTGTTTATTTGACTCAGTATTGCCAGAAAATTGTTTAAAAATAAACTACGCAGTCTTAAAAAATTCGATTTATTTCAACACAGTTCTTTTTCACATTCATTCTTTGTAAACAATTTTTATTAAGACAATAGTGGTTCAAGGCCAACCATATGATATCATACACCAATTGAAATAATGGGCAATCATGGACCCGCCAAAAACAAAATTATGTTATGAGATTAAAATTCATTCATAAGACCTTTTATGATGAATATTATCTAGATATCTACACACCCGTATGATTTTTTTTCTTAAAGTGATTTTAAAGAGGAGTTTATTTAGGAAAGTTATCGTCGCTAAACTGTATGTCAATACCAGCGTTTATAAGGAAGTTAAGGCATAAGAGCTATTGCCGGTAGTAGTTTTTTTATGAATGCTATCTATGGTCAAATATGGACCGATCCCAATAAAATTTGGTAAGATGGCTTGGATTCCAATGAAATAAGTTTCGAGCAAATTCAATCTAAATAACAACATCATAAGATTTTAAAATTATGGACCAATTCTCACCATTTTAAGTAGGCTATATAGGTACCATATTTTATCTTACTATCCCCAAAATTGCGACCTGTAATTTACGCCCAAGGTTACCATGGACAGCCAGCCAGATGGACGGACATCGTAAGATTGACTTAAGAAGTGATTCTGAATATAACAAAAGGTGGGGATAGAGGACAATTATTTTTTTAAGGCAAAAACGCATAATACCCTCTCCACTATTTTGGTATGCGTGGATGGAAATAAGTGTACAATTTAACTTTTTTTGGTACATTTTGGATTTGTGCTCGACAAACAATTATATATGTGACAGCGCATAGAGAAAGGGACCAGTAGTGCGATTCACTAACTTTTATAACGACAATCGAATCGTTAAAATAAGTATAACGAAAATTTATCGAATATGCTATTCTGTAAAATTTTTAACGATATTCGCTGTCGTTTAAAGTCAGCTGTTAATTTAAGCAATTTTTTGTCGTTATCTTAGCGACAATAATTTAGTTTGTGTTTATTTTATCGATAAAATGTTTTTTATGTTTAAAATAGCTTACATACATACAAAGATATATTCATATGAATATGTATGAACAAAAACAAAATAATAAATTCTAAATTTCCAAAAATAAAGCAAATTAAGAACAAAAATTAAATTCTAAATGTAAAATTCACAAAAAAATATAAAACCACAAATTAACCCTTCGTCTTACTTATGAGTCTGGCCAGACCTTTTTTAATGCATTTTGAATGAAAAAACATATGTAACAAGGGGGGTTAAGAACAATTTCATATGTTTTTATTTTATTCTCTTTTGTGCTTTTCGTTTTTTTTTAACATTTTGTAGACAGAGATGTTACAAAAAAACAGCTGTGTACTATCGTTAAAAAAAATTACAGAATCACACTATCGTTACTGCAAGCGAATATAAATGTCGACAAATATTACGATTGTCGGATCGTTAAAAGTTAGTGAATCGCACCACAGTAAGGTAAAGGGAACAGTAAAAACCAACTACACAAAACAAGAGGTAGGGACGACCTACGCGCGTTTTCAAGGTTGACCAACAAAGTTGAGATGTGTCGCTTTCAAATGAGACCAATACCAACACGCTCAGTGATGGTACACCAAAGATGAACGTACTTAAATCTTTAAAATGGTAAAACCCTTAGGTCCCTTTCTATTTTTCGCGTCGCATATATTTCTGGTACAAATAGTAAAAGAAGTACCTACAGCTTCAAAAATCTTTTCTAGGGATTTTTCCCAACTTCTGGTAACACTGTTGTCATTTAATGTCAAGTTATAAAAACTTTTTATTCGTTTGAATAAACAGGCCACCTACTAAAGAAAACATTGTAGCAGCGCAAAAAAAATATTGACGACAATATTTTTTTTGGGCTTATTTTCCCTGTCCTTTTGCAGCTAATAGATTCTTATCTCTTATTTTTTTCCAGCGAAGTAAAATAAAATTAAGCCTTGATATAAAAAACTTGACTAAAACATACTCAGATCAAGGATCAAGGAAAAGGACTGGCGTTTTTAAACAAACACACATATTTATTTATTAAACATATTTTTTACCACAAAACATAAAAGAAGTATTTTTAATATCCTTTTTTTTCACTCCTAGGGTTGTATGTTTTAATACAAACAAATTTAATTCAAAAATTTTTAGAAGATTTGTTTTTTTTTAATAGCACAACATCTAAAAAAAGCTAAATTATATAAATTTTTTATACCCACACTACAAAAGTGATGGGGGTATTATGCTGATGTGCGTAACACATAAAAGTCCCTGCAGACAGAGTAACTAGTATTTAGCTAGAAATAAACTGATGGATTTTTACTCTTAACTAGTTGCATGATTAACTTTCATATATATGAAACTATCGTAATTAACGTAGCGTTGTCATAGGAGCCCAACTAGTTCATTTAATTGCATTTTTATAATATTTAAAGGCCCGTTTTCACAACTTACCGATAGCTAAAGGTAAGATTTTATCGGCCGTATGAAAAGTGTTCCATTATTACAACTTTACTTTAACCTGCCAGGTAAGATGAACCTTAATATACTTTATCGCTCACTTTAGGTTAAAGTGAAGTTTTAATAATGGAACACTTTTGATAAGGCCGGTTAAAGTCCACTTTTACCTATCGGTAAGTTATGAAAACGGGCCTAAAACTAGTTACAATATAACTACTATCAAAAAGCAAAATTATATTTTACTAGTCCCATCAATCTTTTTTTCATACTTTTTGCTTTATAAGCCTGCTTTGGCTTAAAAAAGATTCAGAGAGGTCATGTGTGTTTATTTGAGAAAAATTCTAAACACTAATCATAGTTGCCAGAAAAAATGTGTTAAAGTTCCTTGGTTACACTTTTGCTGTATTTTCCAGTGTTGTCAGATTATTTTGAGCTCCACCGCCAAACCGTATGCCAGAAATCGGCAAAACTCAATTTTGTTCAGTTTTTGTTAATATTTTTGGAAATACTAGCACGTATTTTCCATATGTATTTTAAATACATTCCCAAAATTAATTTTGTATTTTAAATACCTGCCGCTCAAGTGATTTATATGCCAAATACTCTTGGTCTCAAAATACATTTTCACAAGCTACATTTACCACTAATAAACGAAAAAGAAGTTTTCTCAAACATTAAATTCTTTGGCCACTACGGACGTAAATAGTTTCATACAAAATTCTAAAAGATTATTTTTATATACATAGTTTCAGAAGGTCTTGGACAAAAGTTATTTTTACTTTTGATAAGTGAGTAATAACAACAATTTCTCGCCTATGAAACCCTCAGGGCAACAATTGCCATTATGAAAAGTTTTTGCGTACCCTTATGTTTGTAATGTTGGCTTCAGGGTAAAAATTTGGGACATTTAGTATGTGCTATACAACAATTATAAAAGAACTTTGAAAAAATATTCAACATGTTTTCTAAACTATCACCTGAAATAAATACATATATTTATGTAGCTTTTTTGGCGTCACCATAGTTACAGCAGATAAAAGGCAAACAATTTAAAATCTTGAAATTTATTCCTTAGGGGAGAAATACATGAAACGTGAGGTAATGCCTGAGCAGTAGACGATGATTATATAAAAGTTCTTGTTAACAGGGACACTGCTCTAACTAGGATTTAAAATTTGGAGTGGGAGTTTGTCAGCTTCATAAGTGATAATATAAAAGAGCTTACCATTATAGAAAGCTATCCATATATTACAAAAGTATTTTTACAATTTAACACCAGTTTGAGCTTATCATGAACAGATAAAAAGGTTTGAAGTCATTTTCATTTATTATTACAGAAAAGGTGCTTATCTGGTGCTTAAGAGTGAACGTCCAAATTTCTTAATTTTTGAAGAAATAAGGTACGATGAACCCACCTGCATGTAAACCATACAAAACGGTGATTTTTTTTTTGGATAACATAGAGTCTGTAGGTTCTGCTATAAAGGGGCGATGTTGATTTTGAATAAAACACAAACTATTTAGGAAATTATTGTAATTTTATTTTATTATGATATATTGGTATTACTCAATTATGTATGGAACAAAATATCGGCCAAATGGGCGCCGCGACCACGGCGGCACACCTCCATCCGATGGTCCAAATTTTCGATGACCCTGAGGCATAATGGAGGTTCTATGCCGTTAATGTGCCGAATTATCTCATCCTTTAGCTCTTGAATTGTTGCTGGCTTATCGACGTACACCTTTTCTTTCAAATAACCCCAAAGAAAAAAGTCCAACGGTGTCAAATCACATGATCTTGGCGGCCAATTGACATCGCCATTACGTGAGATAACACGGCCACTGAAACCACATATCATCCACATCCATATCTTCCAATTCGGGCCATAAAAAGTTCGTTATCATCTCACGATAGCGAACACCATTCACAGTAACTGCCTGACCGGCCTCATTTTGGAAAAAATACGGCCCGATGATGCCGCCAGCCCATAAACCGCACCAAACAGTCACTCTTTGTGGGTGCATTGGTTTTTTGACAATCACTCTTGGATTCTCATTCGCCCAAATGCGGCAATTCTGTTTATTGACGAATCCACTGAGGTGAAAATGTGCCTCATCACTGAAGATGATTTTCTTCGAAAATTGATCATCCACTGTTGCCATTTCTTGCCACCATTCTGCCCATTCACGACGTTTGGAATGGTCAAGAGGCTTTAGTTCTTGAGCCAATTGCACCTTTTAGGCGTGTAAATGCAAGTCTTTATGCATAATGTTCATCAACGACGAGCGTGAGAGGTGCAATTGTTGGGCACGACGACGAGTTGAGGTGGACGGCTCTTCAGCCACACTATCGCGTACAGCAGCAATATTTCCTGCAGTACGAGCTGTACGAGCATGCACTGGTGTTCTCACATCTTCTACAGACCCGGTTTGCTCGAATTTTTCCACGATTTTTGCGATTGTACGCACATTTGGACGATCAAATTGACCAAAAAAATCACGAAGTGCACGATATGCATTTTCATTTGAACGCCCATTTTCATAATAAGTCTGGATAACTTTAACACGTTGTTGGATTGTGTATCTCTCCATGGTTCAAATTGAATAAGTCTGAAATAGAGAAATGTCAAATAAAATTCGGAAAAAAACTTGGCGTTTAGGTGTGGTTCACATTCAACATCGGCCCTTACAATTTAACCACCCTTTATATTGGTCTCTCTCCATATGTGGCAATTTAGTTTATTAACAAACATGAGCGCCAATCGATGACAAATTTTGAGAGAAAAATTGTTTAATTTGGTAGCATTTTTCAAGCTTGATGATTTTCCTAGTATTTTAAATATACTATTTAAATGTATTTTGTATTTTAAATACATCAAATCACGTATTTTACTCAATTCTGGTGTTTGGCAGCAGAATGGACCGATTACTTTAAAAATTTGATGTAACTAACTAAATAATTTTAACAAATAAAAATCGGGAATTTTTCCTTCTTTTTATAAATTATTTTATTTATTAACCAAAAACAATTTGTAAAACCAGTCCCAATTGGCATCCCTACTCTGTAACCAACCAAAAATTTATGATTTTCTTCTTTTTGAGTTGTTGTTGTCTCTGCAACAAACAAGTAAATAGTTTTTAGCTATTTTTAAAGTGTTGTTGTTGTAGTTTTTTTTTTTTTTTGGTAAAATGTTTTTTTGACCGTCTTTTACTCAATGCAAATGGATGAAAAGCGTTTCTTAAAAAAACTTTTTTTTTAATGTTCTTATTATTTCATATCTAGAATTTTACGGATTTCATAAGGTTTTTTTTTCTTCCCCTGTAAACAAACAAAAATTCAACTTTTTTTGCCTTCTTTATATCAAGCCATCGATATGTTCATTTTGATGCAATTTTTTCGGAATAAAATCTAAGTGCCCTTGAACCAAATTATTATTTTGTTATTAACATTAAATTTTCACCAAAAATATGTAATTGCATTATTAATTATCTTTAGAACTTTTATTGGTAGCGGTCCATATTTGACTACTGCTCCCATACAAATACTACTCCCGGAAATACAAGTTAAGACGATAACTTCTTATATAGCTAATATTTTTGTTATGACAGAATTTTATACTAGAAGGTCCGGAATTGACCGTAAGTTCCATTAAAACCCCCGCAACAAGATCACTTTAAGGCGCAAAATTCTCATAAAGAGATAGATTTCTAATGGCCATTTTCTCAATGTATCGACAAACTGCCTGTTACTTAATGTCAACATAAATTTATTGGACCGATAAACTGTCCGTTAACGATTTTGGGTTTCTCAATATACCGACAAAAAACATTGTTTTAAGCTGGCAACGCCACTCAAAATACATGTAAAAGTTGGGAGTCAGCTGATTGAATTTATCTGTACGGCAAATAAAAGGAAAATAAATAATTGGCAGATGAGTGCCGGTTAGCTTTGCAATAAAATCGAAGCAAATGAGACATTGAGAAAACCAAATTTCTTTAATGTGCAGTTTTTCGTTGGGAAAAAAGATAATTGCCTAATGAGAAAATGGCCATAAATGATATTCGGCACAAATGGTCATTCTCGATCGGCTGTACTTGCTTATTTGTTTCAAACTTGATTTTTTTTTTATTTTTATATTTGATAGGTAGATAATTAATATCATTGTAATTATGATTTACAACATTTTAAAACAGACATTTTTTATCTTTAACAAAACATTTGTGATACACTCAGCAGACTACTATAATATAAAAATAATAAAAAACTAAATGTAAAACTATTTTCCAAGAAACCTAAACCTTAAAAAAGATTTTTTTGCAAAGCATATTCTCAGCTTTGTATTAAAATGTTTATGCATATTTCTCTTTCAAATTCTCTAGACCAAATTGTTTTCATTCCAAAAACATTTTAAACAGTATTTTTAACAACTAAAATTTGTTTTCCCAAATAAATCACTCATTTATTTAAAAAAACATTTTTTAATGAAACTTGAGTGATGGTTGCGATGCCAGGAGAAGCAGAATAAGCACGAATGCAATTTTACAAATTGCCACTAAAATATTTGGATTCATTTTGTTTAAACACGAAGATAATGGGCCTCTGTGTTATTTTAAAAAAATATTACATAAATACATTTTCAATTTATAGATTGTTCTTTAGGCTGTTAAGGTATAATGATTATTTCCATGTTGCTTCGAGGGAGGTTCCATTTTCATCAATTCGAATAAAAAAGTAGTACAATTAATATTTCTTGTCTGTATTTCTCTTTTTGTTTTTTTTTGCATAAGTTGTTGAAACAATTTTGCTCCTATTATGCTTAAATGACTATTTACTTTTCATGAAAACACTTTTGTAATAATTGTGTGTGTTTTTTTTTAGGAAAAGAACCCCACCACGTAAACATTTTGCAGCGACAATTGTCCAAATTTTTAAGGCACAAGTTGCCGATATTGCATCCGATGACTCAGCAAAAATGTAACGAGTTTTGTAAAGTGGGTTGACATGAAATCGAAACTCGTTGTCTACACAAGTTTTTAAAGAATTGTTAGACTTTTTCGAATGTTATCGGGAAAAAACCAAAATGTTTTCAAATTATAAATCGGGGTTCTCAGCACGTCAAGCTTTTATTCGCTCCATCGAGAATAAGAATTTTTCAAAAGATGGCTTTATATGAGATCTATGATTAAACTGACCTCATATAACAAATCTGGTCGTATGAATCACATGTGTGCTTAATTTCTAGCAATATTAAACCAAATAATTGTAAATTTCATTAAACAATCATTTATTTATATATAAACAATCATTTATATATGTCGAACAAAAAACGAAAATTTGTGTACAACTTTTTGCTTTTTGAGTTGGTTTGACAGCGACTGTTTACATTTAATGAATCAAAAGTAAGAGCGACAGTTTTTCTTTGGCCAATGACAAATAAAGAAGTGGAAGAAATGGCAGTTTTTCTGCTTTGACTGCAGTTTTTAAAGCGCTGGCAATAAGTTATTTTAGGATGGGGTGGTTAATTTTGGACCTATTAGCACAATATTTATAAGGAAACTAATGTCATAATAAAAGCTATTTTCGGGAGTAGTATTTGTATGTGTGCTATGGTCAAATATGGACTTATGAAAATAAAACTTGGTACGGTGATTTGGATTTCAAAACAATAAGTTAAGACCAAATTTAACATAAAAACCAACATAAAACGGTTGTTTATAAGCACAAAGACTTTATTCTGGAAGGAAATTGTGCACTATTTTCAGAAGGGTTGCGACAGTTCGAACTTATCAACCAAAAGGGTTCTAGTTATCTACAAAATTGCGACCTGTACTTAGCGCACAATGAAGGCCAGCCGGACGCACGCATGGATACCGTTTGATTCAGACAAAAATGAATTGATAATAGTGGGTATAAATAAAAATGAGCCGAGATTTGAACTTAAGGCCCAAATACACTGATCAAAATACTCATCAAGCATTGTGGTAGTATTAGTGAAAATGTGTTTGTATATGTCACACCGAAAACGCTGGATGGAAAATCAAAAAATTTAGATATGACGGCGAATATTACCTCCAGCACGGCGGCATGAAATAACCCCCAAGAAAATAATGAAATAACCCCCCAAAAGTTTGTACCGAGAAAAACAAAAACGATTTTTGGGGTTATTTCATTTTGTTTGGGGTGTTATTTCATTTTTTCAATTGGGGTATTATTTCATATGAAATTATCTCCCAAAAAATCATTATGAAATAAAGCCCCAATATATTTTTCAAATTTATAATGAAAACGTTTTTTGGGCGTAAGGATTTATCCACTTTGGTATACTGAACACCGGCTTCAATAAATAAAGCTTCCCTGCATAACCGGACTTCGGCCGGGCACAATGACTTTTTCCTCTATGGTATAACAAACACCGGCTTCGCTAACTAAAGCTTTTCTGCGTTGCCGGGTCGAGTCAATATTTTTATACTATAGAGGAGAAAATTCTGGCGCTATGCAGAGAAGCTTTAGTTAGCGAAGCCGGTGTTTGTTATACCATAGAGCAAAGAGTCAATGCGCCCGGCCGAAGGCCGGCTATGCAGAAAAGCCTTATTTGGCGAAGCTTGTGTTTGGTATATCATATCATGATATCTATCGCGTGATTTTTTAAAGCAAAACTGTATAACTAATTTTATTACATATATTGGGCTCATATTTCATTTCAGAATTTGGGGTTTTATTTCATATAAAATAAACCCCCAAAAAATTAGGGAATTATTTCATATATGTTTGGGGCGTTATTTCATTTCGTAGGGGGCTAATTTAATTTTCAAAATTTGGGCTTTATTGCATATGAAATAAGGCCCCACGCTTTGGGGGGTTATATTTTGGCGGTTATTTCATGCCGCCGTCCAGCACACGTACACGTGTGAATTCGCCTGCTGGACAAGCATTTGACAAGTGGCCCTTTAAGTTTGCCACGATCAACGTTTATACTAAGGTGATCGATTACACTGTGCAACAATAAAAAACCAGCCTAACTACTTGCAACGCGTAATGAAACTAGACTATTGGTAGAGCAAATCTGCCAAACGGGTTTTAAAAATTAGCTCGGGTTCACGAAAAATCGGCCACTAAAGCTTTTAAATTTTTTGAAAAGGCGTTTGGTATAAGTCAAAAAAATATACTAAATGTACTTCTGAGCTAAAATACTATTTCAGTAGAATTCTATGGTGGTTCTTTGCTTAGAATATATTAACCCTCTAGCACTCATTTTAAGGGGTAATATTTATCTTTTTTTAGCTTCCCCAAAAAGTATTTTAAAACGGCACTTTAGAGGGTTAAAATGTTCTACGAATATTTTTTGCATCAAATTTTACTAGGCGCTCCTAAGACCAAAAAATAGTGCAATATACCGATCTGGCCGAATTTCAATTTTGGACTATGCGCGATTTAAATATCTTCTTAAGAAAACCCATTTCAACATACACACGTACAGACAAACTAACGGACGAATATAGGGACATCGTTAAATCAGCTCCGCTACGTATTATAACATCAGCAGTATAAAAATATAACAAACTGAATAATAATAAAAATTTGTTTGTTCATTTAACCGAATTTTTTATTGTCAAGAAATTTCAATTTTGATCTGGAAAGCCTACCTCTATGTGTTTCGTTATCATTCTACATTGAAAATTTGATGTATTTAACTAAATAATTTTAACAAATAGAATATGGGAATTATTGCTTCTCATTTTACTTTTTTAACATGAACATAATCTATATTTTTCTTCTTGTAGTGTTGCTGTTCCTAAAAAAAATGTTTAGAAACACACGCGTATACGCAGGCATATTGGTTTTCGAAGTTATCCTTTTTTGAATTGTTTTAAGTACTTTTAAGTGCTAGTTGTACTAACATTTCTCAGTACGACTCGAACTTAAATAAGTAAAAAATAATCAGTATTGTGGTTATTTTGTTGAACTATTTATGGTTTTTAATCCAAATTTTTTTAATATTTTAATTAGGCTAAAGTGCATCAAATTTAATTTTCATTAAATTATTTTTATGAAGAAAGGAATTTTACAACATGAAATTAAGTAAAATTTATTGATAATTTTTCATTCTCGACTGAAGCTGGGCTCGAACCCAGGCGTTTTTACGGACAGGTTACCCTTACATGTTTCGATTGCAACCACTCAATATCTTCAGAGGGCTTGCCGTTTAACACTCGCAGCCATCGACGACTGCTGACGTCAATAGTCAAACATCAATCCTTAAACCAAATTGTATTTAACCTTTGGTAGATCGAAATTTGCTTTGAATGATTATCTATTTTAATTTACTTTTACATGTTTTTCCTTACTTCTGTTTTTTCGTACTTTTGTCAAGAATTCTTCTTGAAGTTCAAAGTACATTTTTTGTTTTTGTTTAGCCTAATTAAAATATTAAAAAAATTTGGATTAAAAACCATAAATAGTTCAACAAAATAACCTCAATACTGATTATTGTTAAAGCTAAGGCACGAGCTCTATGTTTGCATTTGTCCTTCAAGTTGTGCTGAAAAAGGTCAGCAAGAAAAAGAAAGACAAAAAATAAAAAAAAAGCAAAAAATGTACTTTGAACTTCAAGAAGAATTCTTAACAAAAGTACGAAAAAACAGAAGTAAGGAAAAACATGTAAAAATAAATTAAAATAGATAATCATTCAAAGCAAATTTCGATCTACCAAAGGTTAAATACAATTTGGTTTAAGGATTGATGTTTGACTATTGACGTCAGCAGTCGTCGATGGCTGCGAGTGTTAAACGGCAAGCCCTCTGAAGATATTGAGTGGTTGCAATCGAAACATGTAAGGGTAACCTGTCCGTAAAAACGCCTGGGTTCGAGCCCAGCTTCAGCCGAGAATGAAAAATTATCAATAAATTTTAATTAATTTCATGTTGTAAAATTCCTTTCTTCATAAAAATAATTTAATGAAAATTAAATTTGATGAACTTTAGCCTAATTAAAATATTAAAAAAATAAGTAAAAAATAATTTAATTTAGTACCACACTGAAAGAAAAATGCTTCATATATTTAATGAATCATTTTCATAAAAAAACTTTCCTTGGGTAAATGAAAACGTTCATTGTCTAAATGGAATTTCATAGTTATAATGAAGTATTTTCGTTAAAATCGCTTCATAGGATTTCGTAATTACGTTAAAAATTTTCATTGGATATATGAAAACTTAAGTTTGTCCAAGTCAAAAAAAAATTTTTATTGGGAACATAAAAAAACAATAAACAAACATAACTATAGTCATAAATTAATAAAAAATTATAGTTTCCTTAAAAAAACGTTTAATTGTTAATTAAAAAATGTAAGATTTAATAATTTCATAAATCGAATGTTACATGTATGCCACTAAATTTATGAAATCAAAAAATTTTGTTATAAAAGCAACATATTTCAATAATTGCCTTCATAAATTTAAATTTTCATTATGACAATAAAAATGTCGTTATAGTAATGAAACAAAAACATTCAATCAACATTGTTATTGTTATTATGGACAATTTAATCTCATATTTACGCTCTTAATTGAGTAAAACACATAGTTTTTTAATACAAAAACTACACTGCCCCCGTAGACTAGCTGGTAGCGAGCTAGTCTATCAGCACCGAGGTTGAGGGATCGAATCCCGCCAGAGACAGAAAAAAAATTAAAAATAAAATAAAGTAAAACAAAAAAAAAAGAAAAGTTAAAAAAAATAATTAAAAAAATAAAAAAATAAAATAATTAAAAAAAAAAAAAAATTTTTACTTTATTTAAAGTATTCATCCAATGAATAATATTCATAGATCTAATGTAATGCTTCAGTAAATCCTTTTAATGAAACAGGTTTCATCGATCCATCGAAGCGCTGCATAGGTTCCTTTTTAATGCAATTTTTCATGGGATTAATGTCAAAATTCATTGGTATTGCGAAGAAAATTCTTTCAGTGCAGATTTTCCTTTATGAGCGCAAAGTCATGGTATATAATTTAAGATTTACTGCCTGTTTTTACAAAATGAAAACAAGTGAGTGAGTGAGAAATTATATTGAAAACAACAATAAAAAACGAAAATTTGTTTTTGTTTTCAATATAATTTCTCACTCACTCACATTTTTTCATTTTCTAAAAACAGGCAGTTAATTTAATTATAAATCTATATATACCGATTTTTTTTCAATTGCAATATTTTTAGGCGGCAAGTTGTTTCCAAAGTGCGTTTCAAAAAGAATTATATTTTTTTTCTTGTTTATTTCTTGAAATTCACACAACTAACATACATATATAAATACACCAATACAAAAACATTAACATTTTTGGTCTACGGTGGATGTCAAACTCCACAAAAAATGTGACGTAAAATCCCATCAAAACTAATCAACAATTTTCATATGTATATGGAGTTTGAAATTAATTGTATTGTGATGTACAATTGACGTCAAACTCAATTAAGTTCAAACTGCTAGAACCGTATAAAATTGATTCGTCTGTATTGCATGTTTCAGTAAATGTTGTTGACAATAAAATACTTAGATCCCTTTTACATATTGGAAATTGAAAGACAAACAGACAAGATAATAAATCGAAACCGTGCGTCTAAGTTTTAATATAGTAAAAACTATCTTTTGTTGTGGCAAAATATACACACCGTGAAGTATTCGACTGAAAAACCGGACTATTCCACATTCGAAAAATCAATATTTTGAAAAAAACCAACCACCGGAAAATCAAATTTGATAAATGGCATTCACTTTTCCCTTCTCTGCTTAAAGCTAAAGACTTGACGAGTCAAACTTGACGTGGGTTAACCAGCACTCTCTATATACTTGTTATGCTTAATGTTTTAATGCGAGACTAACTTTTAATTTGTTTTCTAAAAAGTTAGAATATGTGCAAAAACTTTTAACATTAAAATGTTAGACATTCGTTTAAATGTTTAAAAGAATTTCCAATATTTCGGTTAATTTTCTGATAAAGTTTTAGACTTTGACATCAGCCATGTCGACAATATTTGGTTACTGGGTTATGTAAGTTTGTACTTATTTGTATTTATTAAATTTTCGTAAGTATGCTGGCCAAGTCGAACTGAGTAGTAACTGCTTATCTACATAACTTAATGAAATATTAGTGTGTACATAAAATGAATTTTGGATTTTGCACCACCTAAAAATTTACCAATTGGCTAGAATATGCGATTGGAAGCCTGTGTTCCGAATTTCCAGATTCTAGCTTTTTTATCCTCACCCACCACTAGTGGTGAATAATGGTACACTTATGGTGTTTTCTTTTCTTAAAAATGATAATGCAATATAATTGTTACAAAATGATACATTTTTCTAAATTACAATGGAACAATAGCTACGTTCTACACTATGTGCATTTAGCGTGTTAAATATTGAATGCAAAGTTTGTGCTAATAAGCGATATTAACCACTGTTGTAGCGATTTTTAATATTAAATTTTCATTGAATTCAAATAATCGTTAACAACACTATTTAATTAAAGTCATCTGCTGTTAAAAATTTTGCACCAAAAAATAGTTGTTAAATAAAAGCAAAAAAAAAAAAAAATAAAAAAAAACGAAAAACAAAAAGTTTTTATATCCAAATAGAAACTGGGAATTATTTCCTTCCGAAGGTTACTTTACAAAATAAATCCCAGTTTCTATTTGTTAAAATTGTTGAGTTAAATACATTCAATTTATAAAGTATCACTATCCAGTGTGACACAAAGAATGCGGACGAAGGCCGCAGGGGGCCAGAAAATGCATTACATTCTGCTGGTGTCTAATAATTGTAAATTTTTCTGTTCATACACAGAAAAAATTATTGCCGAATTATTTTCAAACAAACGCTTGTTTGAAAATTTTTTTGATTTCTACAAATTTTTTTACTGATTCAATCAATATTTTTGTTTGATTTTTATTTAACCAACAAAAATGTGGACAACTCTTCAAAAGTTTAATAAACGCGCTTTTGGTTTGAAGTTTTTATAATTTTGTATGAAATATTTAACGCTCTTTAATGTTGTCGTATTTTTCCATTTTTTTATTGATTGTAAGCAACACTTCTTTATGATAAATATAAGAACTACAACAAAAAACACATGCAGTCTATTTTTGGACGCTTTAAAAAAGTACAGCAATAAGAAAAATGATAAAATAGCGTGACGAGATTTGTAGTAAAAAAACAACAAAAACAATAGCAGGTAAAAAAAACTTTTCATTTTTTTAAACAACAGAAAAAACTCATTATAAGAAACAAAATAAATTTTTGGTTGGTTTCAAAGTTGGTAAAAAAAAACAAAATCCCGTATTAAATTTTTTCAAACAGTTTGTTTAAATACATCAAATACAAAAATAGAATGATGGCGGAAAACATATCGGGTCGGTCTGCCGCCGTTATTGGTTACATTTCTTCTTCATTAGCAAAGGAAAGGATAAAGCAACAGTGAGTGATGAAGAAAAACACTGTGAGTATAAATATGACTTCTTTAAAAAATTATTCCAACAAAAAAATGCGTCTCAAAGCCAGCCCTCCGCTCTGCTCTGCTTCATCTTCGCCAACAGTACTTGCTTGTGTGCGCGTCTTTGCTTGTGCCAAAACTTTTTTGTTTGATTCAGCAAAATTATTTGTTTGAAATTTATATGAATTTCAGATAACTTTTTGTTTGATTCAGTAAAATTATTTGTTTGAAAAAATCGGCGTTTTTTTCAATAAACAAACTGCAAATACATAAATTGTTTGAATATGCGAATTTGTTTGTAGGACCGATTTTAGACAAAAAATTGTTTGAATTTGTAGAATTTTTTGTTTGGATTGGAAAAATAATTTTTTCTGTGTACCATATATTTCATTGCTGTCCAAAGGAAAGCTAAGGTAAAATGAACCAAGAAAATACAACATAATAGTCTGGTAGTGTATAAAGTCATTTCTGAAAAATTTAAAGGAATAGGACTATTTCAAAAAAGCTTTATAAAATACATAACTGAAATTTAGCTCATAGAATAAATTCGAAAATTGAAAAATGTTGAGTTTTTATATCCATTACAATATCACCAAAAATCAAAATATAACAAAAATTTTACGCAAACACAAGAGAAAAGTTAATATATATATGCATATAAAAGTACTTAACGAAGATGCAAAAACGGTATTATTTCACTCTCAATTATAACTGGGGGTAAGAAATGGAACATATTTGCCATTTATTGTTGCAACATATTTAGAATGGAAAATGACAACTGCTCACATTTTTGCATATATTTTTAAAATAGAACAAAAACCCGTGCGAATGGTAGCATTCATGGAACATTATTGGCAGAAAAGAAAACACAATAAGTTTGTCCTTCCTTGTGAATCTTTTTTATTTTACATCTAAGACCCCATAAAGTAAATATATTCATCGATCTAGCCATGCCTATCTGTCCGTCAGTTGAAAACACGCTCACTTTCGAAAAACTCAAAAGAAATAAACAAACTTGTTGTCAAATTACTTTTAGTTATCTAAAGCAGTTTGAGATTCAAACCCAACAAAATGTATTCAGTAGGATCAGCGCTATGAATCAAATTGTGGAGCCACCGCCCTAAAAAATTGATAATTTTTTTACAAAATCTAACACAAATGGTGGAATAATGCACGGAATTGCACAAATTCGTTTTATTCGATTGGAAATCACCCTGGTAAATTTCTTAAAGATCGGTTTATAGGCCTAGGCCCCATATAAACACTACTCCCGGAAAACAGATTAGTACGCATAAAACCGTAATATATAATTCTATCATAATTAAATTTAGTACGTCACAGTTTTATAGGACTAAAAATCACACTAATAAATTTAGTGGTAATCGATCCATAATTTACCATACCCCATATAAAGCCTTATCTGGTAAATTAATAAAAAACGCATAAAACCGTAGCAGATATAGATATTGTGGTAAAATTTCTTCCAACTTAGCTTCATGTCGCCCGAAAAAGTTATAGCAAAAAAACTTACTAAATTCAGAATTAATAAGAATAAAATTTTCTATCAAATAATGCTCGAGTTTTATTTCCAGAAAAATGGTTTCAATCTTAAGGACGAAAAACTATGATTTTTTAAAGACAGCTGTTTTTCATAATAAACACCCCAATGCGGCACGTGTTAGTATATTCAGATGGAGCTGAAACTTTACCTAAATTAAGATAATTTTTTCTCATATAGCTTGTAACTACCCTAATAAAACATTTTTTGATTGTTGTTTTTTTATTGCTACTGTGGCTTATGGTAATACAAGTCCAAATGCCTTTAGGAAGATGAACACTTGTAGGACAATAATTTATTGGCTAAACAAAAAAGTTATACAAGTAATTAATACTTTTTATTTTAACACACGTTATGTTGAGACTAATAAATTACAAATATGTACAAATTTTAGCAGGTATTAAATATTTTTAATACAAATAAGTTCCTATTGTGTGTTTTAAAGTATAAATAAAATCAATAAAGTTTTTAAATAGTATGCTGTTGATTGGGGATGCTGGTCGTTAATACATTATACCCACACCACAATAGTGGAGAGGGCATTATGCATTTGTGCTGATGTTTGTAACATCTTAAAATATTATGGAAACCCACCTTTAAGTATACCGTTCGACTCAGAATCACTTTCTCGTCTTAACTTTCACTTTTCATATAAAAATGTCTGTCCGGCTGGCTGGCATTCCATGTAAATCTTGTGCGCAAAGTACAGGTCACAATTTTGCAGAAAATTTGATGAAATTTAGCACTTAAATTCTTAAATAAAGATAATCCTTATGTTACTGGTTTTCCGAATGCTACAATTGCTAACAATAATCCACCAGCGTATAATCCACCCGCGAATAATGTTGAAATATTAGTTAATGAACCGACACCTACTTCAAATACAAATACTGCTTTTCCAACACTTACAACTGCTAAGGATGTTCAAACTCCCATTAATTTGCTTACTCAGACTCCATTCATGCCTGAAACTGCTATTCCTCTATCTTTTAATAATGCTTCTTCGATTCCTCCAACTGTTTATACATCATCATTTACTAATGGACAGAATTTGAGTACTGTTGCTCAAAATTCTGCTCGGTTGATTAATTTTGACGCGTCATCTCCTAAGCCGCATACATCAATGGCTGGTAACAATAATGCAAATCATACTGGAGGTACTGGATCATCATCCGCTCTTAGAGAACTATTCCACCGAAACAAACTATATTCGCTACTCGTTTTGCACAGGATACAACAACAGATGAGATGAAGCACCACGTGCTGGCAAACATTAAAAACTGTGTTCCAGATGATATTATCGTTTATAAAATGAATTCCAGAAATAGAGCATCTTTCAAGATAATAGTTCCTGAAGATTTATTCCCAAAAATTGTTGACCGTGCTTTTTGGCCTAAAAATGCTTTAATACGAGAATTTGTGTATAGAGAGGATGATATGGCTCGCTTTCCAAAATCCGTAGATACAATTCCAAAAAACTAATTTCCATTGTTTATCAAAATGTAAGAGGCATAAATTCTAAACTATCATCCATTTATTGTAACAGCTTTGGCTTAAGTAACCATATAATCGTATTCACAGAAACGTGGCTCAGTAAAAAGGTCAATAACTCTGAAATTTTTTGTCCTAAGTATCAAATTTTTAGAAAAGATAGAGAAAGTTGTGAAATAGTATGTGATAAAAAGCAATCCGATGAAAAACAAGCTGATAATAGAGTAAAAAAAACCGGTGGTGGTGTATTAATTGCCGTTTTAAGTGAGTTTTCATCTGAGGAAATTATTTTAATGATTTTTGGCATATTGAAATCATATGTGTTTTAACAAAAATTAATAATAAATCTATATATATTATTTGCTCATATATTCCGCCTCATTCGGATTCCTCTATATATGAAGATCATCTGAAAGCTGTTGATATAATTTTAAGAAAATTAAAATCTTCTGATTTAATTGTAGTAATTGGCGACTTCAATATGCCATCTGTAGATTGGATTGGTGCTCCGGATTCTAATCATTTAGTTCCAGTTCGCTCTTCGGATTCTTCAGCAGAGTTTATCAATAGTTTGTTTAATAACTGTCTTTTTCAAATCAACTCTATTAAAAATTCATATGATAGAATGTTGGATCTTATATTTGTGAACGATTCATCTGACTTTTCTATACTGCGCCATCCCCCAATTTCTAACCCTGAGGATATATATCACCCAACAATTGAAATATCGTGCTTATGCTCCTATCCTATCCAGAAGAAAAACACATCTCAGCGCAATAAAATATTTTGTTTTAAACATACAAATTACGAGAACCTTCAATGTCAACTGTCTCAAATTGATTGGATAGATGTACTAAATAATTGTAAAAATGATTTGGACCTCTGTTTAGTGACATTTTACCAAATACTTACTAAATGTTTTTTGGCATCTGTACCTAGGTTATTTCCTTCTAAAGCTAATGGCCCCCCCTGGAACACAAAATTTATATCTCGGCTTAAAAACAGGAAAAATAAATTGTATACAATTTATAAAAAATCTGGAACGTTGTTGTGTTATGCAAAGTACTCAATATCAAGATCTGAATATACTATTGCTAATCAATTAGCTTATAAAAACTATTTAGATAAAATAAGACATAATTTCAAAAAGGATCCAAATCATTTTATAAATTCGTTAATTCTAAAAGACGATCGGCTGAATATCCTTCGATTATGAAATATGGTGATTCAGAATCTTCAGATGATAAGTCCATTAGTAATATGTTTGCTGACTTTTTTGCATCAACTTACTCTTCGTCATCCTTTAACTATCAATATTCGTACACAATCCTTGAATCCACAATCATGATCTTTTGCTGTTTAAGCTTGATCGGATGGGTTTTAGTTTAACGCTACTTAAATGGCTTGGTTCTTACTTAAAAGGCAGAACACAATCTGTTAAATTTCGTCATTCATATTCAAATTGTATAAATGTAATATCAGGTGTTCCTCAAGGTAGTCACCTTGAGCCCCTCCTATTTACACTATTTATAAATGATCTTCCTTCCGCAATTAAACACTCAACAACTTTAATGTATGCAGATGATGTAAAACTATTTATTTCCTTCAACAACTCTGATCAGCAAGTTCTTTTGCAGAATGATATTAATAATTTAACTACCTGGTGTAACATGAACTTAATGGATCTTAATGCGAAAAAATGTAAATATATGATTTTTGCAAGATCAAGTCCAATAAAGGGTAGCTATATTATGAATAATATAGTTCTAGACTTGGTTGACAATTTTAATGAGCGTACTTTTGGATAGACAATTAGACTTTAAAAGTCACATATTGTTAACAATTAATAAGGCTACTGGAGTACTTGGGTTCATAAAACGTTGGGCTAAGGAGTTCTCCGATCCATATACAACAAAGCAACTGTTTACTACCCTAGTTAGACCAATTCTTGAATATGGATCTGTTGTTTGGGACCCTCAATATCAAGTACACTCTAACAAAATTGAGTCAGTTCAGAAACAGTTTCTGTTGTTTTGTCTTCGCGGTTTGCGTTGGAACCCTAACATAAGGTTGCCATCTTACGAACATCGCCTCGCCCTTATTAAGTTGCCGACATTAAAAAGTCGTAGACATATGTTAAATGTTACATTTTTATTAAAATTAATGAACGGTAGTCTTCATTCCGAATTTCTTCTCAGCAAAATAAATTTACATATTCCTCTTCGATCGTTAAGAAATTATAATATCCTAAGCATAAAATATTATAACACAAACTATGCTAATTTTGATCCATTTCGTAGAATCTGTGATGAATTCAATTTATTGTATACATTTATAGATTTTAATAAAAGTTTGGAAATCGTGAAAAGAGATGTTATAATACACTTAAATACAATTACCTAAAAAATGTTATTATATTTTAATTTTCATATGTAAAAATGGCATTTATATTTGTTTTTTTTTTTTTTTTTTGTAAAATTATTTCTAATTTTTTAATTATGTTTTGTATAATTGTATTTAAATTAGTCTGTAAGGATTATTCCATAGACTTTAAGAAATAAATAAATAAATAAAAAAAAAAATAATTGACACAATGACGAATGACGGGGCGAATCGGTCCATAATTTCACATAGCCCTCATATAAGCTTCTTACCGGAATATGGTCTTTGTGCACATAAACCATCTTCTTTTGTTGGTATTTTAATAAAATTTGGTCTAAATCGAAATCATCTTCCCAAATTTTATTGAATTCGGTCCATATTTGACCAAACAAATACTACTCCCGAAAAAAGCTTTTAATGTTATAGCTTTATAAAACTGGTGACAATAACTTTTACGATCATCAAAAAATGTTGTGCTGGTAGGTCTAAAATTAACCATAGGTCCCATAACCATAGCTACTTTAAGGCAAACATATACATACTCATAAACATGAACATATCTAAATAATATTCGGTACAAAGAAGTTTTAGATATTTTTTTGAGGGCTAAAATGTGCCAGTTTTATATGATACGGAAAACAATTACTCACGTATTTTCAGGAAAATTGTTTAGGCTATGTTCACACCTGGGTTCTTAAACGCGTTTAAGAAGCTCTAACGTGATTACGCTCTAATGACATCAAAATCGAGATGATAAGCCATACATTGAAGTGATTTGTTAATACTCAACAAACACGAATTCAAACCTTTGATATGAAATGACCCTATCATTTGACATCAAACACAATTCTTAAACGTTTTTCAATTGTTTGATTTAACATTTAAATTCAAATTGATAATGATTTGAAAATAAACATTTGATATCAAATGTTTTATCAATTTTATGTCAAATTTTAAATTCAAATCAAAAATAAACTTGGCAATACTAAAGCGAAAAATAAATGTGGTCATTAAAAATGCGATTAAAGTTCCATTTTTTACTTTGTGGTTCCCAGTAAAAACTTCGCCTACAAAATAATGTGTTGAGTAATCCGAAAAACATAAGAGCACTACTTACAATTCTACTGAAAGAACCAATGAATTTTACAAGGGAAGTCCAAAATGAACGCATTAAAAAGTAAAGGCATTATTTTTTTACCTGTATACATTCAGAAAAAAGTAGTTATAGAAGTTGTTATAGATGTAGTTATAGAACAAAGCTACAAAATAATGAGTTAAAGAAGCTATTCATTTTGAAAAGTAGTAGTATTAAAAATAAATTTTAATATAAAGTGAACAGTTTATTTCTTGTAAAAAGTAAAAATTATTTGCTAGTAATGACAATGATTAAGGATACGAAAAAAAGGAAAATAAAACGGGAATGTGGAGAAAGTTTGTTGAACGATCGCGGTGCTACAATCCTCTTTTCAAGAAGTAGAGGACGGAAAGAACATTATTTCATCTTTAAGCTATGGTGCCAAAGGTTTATCTCACAGTTTATTTAAATAAATAATAAATTTAGACTAAAAATAATAAAATATTTTTATTTATATTCCACATTGTATTACAATCCATATTTGAAAAACATTTGAGAATTACGTTTGAAAGCAAGTTGAAAATAAAGGCATTTTTCAAATTGAAAATTATTTCCCCTTTTTTGTTGAGAACGCTATGATTTTCAAATCATTATAACGTTTGTCGTTTGAGAAAACGTTTGATTTCAAATCATTTTCAATGTGAAATCAAACCTCAGTGTTTGTTTGGTAATTCAAACTGACTTGTTTACAACTAAAATCACTTAGAATCCTCTGAACTTACCTCAAACTGAGTATAATGTAGAATCGGCCAACATGAGCGTGTACAACCGGCCACGATTTTGCTTGATGTTTTTATTTTTTTCCTTAAATAATTCGTATATTATCACAATTTCATCATTAATATGTTTAAAATAATCTTCTGTTAACTTTATCCGTTTTAAATACTTTAAGGAAGTATAAATTTGTTTGTTGTGTTTTTTTCATAATCATCTGTCATCTTGTTCATCTCAAATGTAATGTGAACGGCTTTGATTAGCTAAATCAACATTTTTCTTAAACGCGCATAAAAACCCAAACTTTTTATTTGTAAATTTTTAAAAGTTTTTAAACCAACTACAAAAAATTTGTACCATGCTAGTTTATTTTCACAAATACATATGGGGTATTCACAAGGTGTGCTATCATGTTAAATTGTCATAATGTTCTAACATTTTACAATGGTTTAAAAATATTGTTGTTGCTTTGTAAACAAAAAGTGTCTTAAATTAATAGTACATTGCTTGCTATGTTTATTGTGCTGTCGTAATTGATCAGAAGAGACCTGCGCTGAGCAGCTGAGCCGATCCGCATTAGTTTTTGTAGCCGTCGCCGTTGATTGTATAGTTTTATCCGTCTAATATCCGAATATAACCTGCGGCTAGCAATTTTTGCAACAAAACACTTGCGGCGTCAAATTATATCGGCTTAGGACTCTGATGTTTGGTAAACAAACGAAATAAAATTTATTTGTGATTTGCGTTTAAAAAATGGAAAATAGTCAGGTAAGATCTAATTTAATTTATTAATTCATGGATTAGAACTAAAAAATATTTTGATGGTAGGTTAACATTTATTTTTTATATTTGTTTTAAATCAGCTGATTTAAATTAAAAATAGCACACTAAATTATGAGGGGTTGTTCACAACAGTCATATTTCTTCATGTTATTATTTTAAGACTTATGACTTTATGACACCTTGTGAATCCCCCAATAATTTATTTTATAACAAAGCATTTTAATCTGCATTCATTTTATAAAACTAAATGACTTCTTTAAGTGTTGCGTATACTAAAAACTGTGCGAATGAACATTGAAGCTAAAAATTAATCTGTAGAAAATTGCTTAATCCTAAGATGATTAAATCAAATAATAAATAAAAATAAATAAGAAGGTACACCCTACACCACAGTATATAAAGACAAATTTTTTAAAGTGTATCATATATGGATCCCATGGCTAATAATTGATCCGGCAAAATAAAATAATGTAATGAGGTTAAGATTCATATAAGAGTTCCTTGTGCCGAACGGCAATCAAAGCTATTTTCGGGATTGTTTTTTGTTTGGGAGCTGTGGGCATTATGGATCGATTAAAAAAAGCCAAATTAAATGTAAATATGAACAAACCAACATTTTAAGATAGTAAAGGAGGTAGCATTTCATAACGTCCAGTGTCATAGTGTACAAAAAGTGTCACGGTGTCCATGGACTTTATGACACTTTTAAACATCTCATAATGCCCGTCAGAGCAGTGTCATAACGTCCGCGGACGTTATTTAACCAAATCATTGTCACCGACAACCATATAATGGTTAAATTAGTTGCTTTAAAAATAGTTTTGATGGTTGTGACCATAATTAAACATATTTTTTCTCTGCGTAGATCTTTTTTTGTGTTTGACTTCTTTAGTAATTATGGTGGCATGTCATAACTTCCAGTGTCATAGTGTCCATGGACACTGTGACACTTTTGAAAATGTCATAAAGTCCGTGGGCATTAAGACACTTTGGAAATGTACATTATGTCATTGTTAAAAATGTCAAAAGGTCCATAATTACTAAAGACGTTAAATACAAAAAAAAAAACTACATACACGCAGAGAAAAACATGTTTTATAATGGTATGATTTGGTTAAATGAAACATAATATGGTAAACATTTTTTTTAAAATTTTTAAAAATGGTATTGCTGCTTTTTTTCTGGGTGTATATATTAAATATATAACGAAAACACTTTTGGGCGCAAGGATTTTCTTCTCTATGGTATAACAAACACCAACTTCGCTAACCAAAGCTTCTCTGCATAGTCGGCATTCGTTCGGAAACAAGGCAGATTTTAGAAGCTTTACTTAGCGAAGCCGGTGTTTGTTATAGCATAGAGGAGAAAATCCATGCGCCCGGCCGAAGGCCTGCTGTGCAGAGAAGCTTTAGTTAGCGAAGCCGGTATTTGTTATACCATAGAGAAGAAAATCCTTGCGCCCGGCCGAAGGCTGGCTATGATCCCAAATTTGTTTACATTCTTGTTTGCAAGAATTTTTGGCATTAAGCTACGTTCACAATCAAAAAAACATTTTCATTTAGTGTTCATAATAGAGCAACAATTTCTTTTGCAACCACACACATTTTGCATCAAGAAACCGTTCGCAAATTTTAGCCACAACAATATTATGCATTTATTTTTATTTTTGTAGACATTTTGTTAAAATTTTCATTCAAAACTAAATAAAATTATTTTAAACGTCAGAAACAATTTCATACAAATTGTTGCTGAAGTTCTAGTTGACTCTACTTTAGTTACATTTTTAAAAAAATTTTAGTTACATTTTTGTTTTAAAAATGAAAGGAAAATATATGAAATACTTTGGGAAGAAAAAAGATAGAAGAAAAAACGAAATTGTTTTTTTGATTGTGAACGTAGCTTTATACTTACTTATTTTGATATTTCAAAACAAATTTTACTCATTTTAATATTTTTCATTGTAAGTTAAGTTGTGGACATTATGACACTTTGCAAAGTGTCATAACGTCCGCGGACGCTATGACATTTCTTTGATGGACGTTTTGACATGCCACCTTTGTAAGCATGTTGTGGACATTATGACACTCTACAAAGTGTCATAACGTCCACGGACTTTATGACACTACTCTGATGGACATTTTGACACTTTTAAAAGTGTCATAAAGTCCATGGACACTGTGACACTTTTTTGAGTGTCATGAGACTGGACGCTATGACATGCCACCGTAAATGAACAGGGTAGGAAGTTTTAAGTTTAGCTCAAAATTAACCAACATCTTTAGAAATTTGTTTGTCTTAAAAAAATTTTATGCTAAATTTTTGGCATTCCACTATAAAGTTATGTTATAACATTTTGGTGCCCGGTAGATTAGTTGGTAGCAGTGTTGCCAAAACTTATTGAGGAAACAATGCTAGATAAAAGCTAAAAAATGTTTACGAAAAATATAGACAGATCTTCATGAGAGTAAGGGCCAATAAATTTTTTATAATATGCTGCATATTGTCCTTCAGGTTCAACGACGATCTGTCAATTTGCTTTTAATAAATGTTTGTCAGATACTTAGACAACGAACTATGAAGAGCACATTAACTTAATGTCGCCTCTGCTGAACTTTGTAACGAATTTTTTACAAAGGGATAGGATTGTTTTTAGTTATGCCCGTAACAATTTTGTGCTTTCTTATTTCTGCATGTTGTTACATGCCACTAATTTTAGACAATATCGCAATTGCAGTAATTGCAAAAGGTTTTTTCTAAGTCATCTGTTTCTTTCACCCATTCTTTTAACTTTAGGTGGTTTTTTTTCTTTGCGAAACTTTTGTGAAAAGGTTTTTACCAATTTTTTTTATAATATTCCACTTTTTTGATTTTTATTTCAGTGAAACATTAATGAACATTTACATTGTTGCATTTTTAGATCTAATTTAATGTTAGAATCTTCCGTTTTTTTTGTTTTATATTTGTATTAAACATTATAAAAATTAAAAATATCACAAGAACTAAAAAATGCTTGAAAAAATGCTACATGCTAAATCAGTTTTTTTCATGCTAAATGACTTTGAAAATGCTTAATTGGCAACAGTGGTTGGTAGTGAGGCACTAATAGTATGTGCGAGGGCTGCGGTTTTGATTCCCACCAGAGACTTTGGTCTGTTTCACTACAACGGGCTGAAGGTCTTAGTAACTATTGCTCGGTTAACTAAGTTAGGATGTAACTTGTAATCGTATTTGTAACTTACCAAATAAAAAAATATATAAAAGAAATATGACCTGGAACTTGAAATGAATATCGACACAATTAGAACGTTTCTTAGCACTTTTGCTCTATTGCTAGAGGACAATTGTATGAGAGCAATTTTCGTATAATAGTGGTTGATCGATTCGATTAGATCGAATCAGATTTATTCTAAGGCCTTCGACATACTAATAGGTGGGTCAAGGGCAATTATTTTTAAGCTCCCGCCTATGGTAGTGTAGAGTATAACAACAAAACGAAAATAATAAAAAATTTGCAGATGAGAAATAAGTTATTTTTATTTGCCATCAACACAATCTGCAAGTGTGAGTATGTAAATAATCCAATAAAAAAAAGTTTTCTGTCATTTTACTGTGATTGTAGTTCTAGTTATTTTAAAGTAAAAAAAAAAAAATTAATTTCAAAACTAATATTTTGCAGTTGTTATCTGTGAAGACGAGAGATAATGCGATTATGTTTTTTTTTTTGAGCTGTATAAAACGCGAACAAATACAAAAGTAAATGTATTTTATACTAATGAAATTTTTACAATTCTATAGATAAAAACCGCAAAGAATCGTATATTTGTTAGATCTAGAGACAAGTAAAACAAGATTGCAAAACAGGAATTGCATTCAGAAAAAACTCATTAAGATGCTGTTTTAAAGCTAAAGCCTTCTCTAAAAAGAATAATAGAATAAAGTGATGGTCATTTGAATTGATACTTATTAGATTAAAATTTTTTGAGAATTCTTATGATTTTTCAATTCGAGTAATTCGTCCATAAAATAATAAAGTAATGCAATGTTAACGAGTTTTTTTAAAACATTTTGGCTAAAAATGTATTACAAATCAATAAGTAACAGAATCAGAACGACTTCGTGTATCGGCTAAGTAGTTTTTACTGGTTCCAGGTTAATTATGTCCATACCTTCAACGAGCCTGGATAGCTTTTGAATAACTTTAGAAATGTATAATATTTAAAAAAAAAAGTAATTAATATTCGATTGCGCCGAATCTTTCACATTCTTCACCCGACATAATGCATAGAACACTCACCCACTAATACACATTATCAAAATATATAAAAAAATACCCTTTAAACTTTGGTGAAGGGCATTTAAAAAATTGTTGAGTTCATGTTTTCGTTCTCTATTTAATTGGCAAATCACGTATCTTTCAGGTGCTTTATTTATCTGCATAAAAACCTTCGATATCGATAATTATGGTTTGACAGCTGACAATGACAAACTGTGTTGATATTTCCAAATTGTGGAAATTTACTTAAAAAAATAAAATATTAATAAATCTGTTCGCGAAGTTCATGGAGCATTTCATCCATTTTACGAACATGGTTTTTGGTTAAATGGCTACGTCAGTAAGCAAATTTGCCGTATTTAGAGCGAAGACAATCCTCATGCATTTAATTTGTCACCAATTAATCCATTAACATTAACTGTTTGGTGCGGTGGGGTGTCACAAAGCCATAGTACATAAAGCCATATGGCGTCAAGTCCCATTCCATTGAGACATAAGGGCATATGCCATTAAGTCTCAATATAATGGGACTTAACGCCATAAATTTTTTCCGTAAAATGAGACATAAAGCCAAATTTTTTAATAATGATTGTATTTCACCCTATTTCATGTAGAAAATGCTTTGTTGTTTCATGTCGCCCTGTTTTATGTCAAAAATGGCGGTATGAAATAAGTCCCCAATGAATTAACTCCCCAAACCCAAAATGAACTAAGCCCCTAAATTTGGGGACGTCGTTCATATATGGAAAAAACCCGAAAAAGCTACGCTAACAAGTGCTTCTCTGCATAGCCGGCCTTTTGGCGGACGCAATGATTTTCTCCTCTATGGTATAACAAACACCGGCTTCGCTAACTAAAGCTTCTCTGCGTAAGCGGCCTTCGTTCGGAAACAAGACAGATTTTAGAAGCTTTACTTAGCGAAATCGGTACTTGTTATACCATAAAGGAGAAAATTCTTGCGTCCGCCAAAAGGCCGGCTATACAGAGAAGCTTTAGTAAGCGAAGCCGGTGTTTGTTATACCATGGAGGAGAAAATCCTTGCGCCCGGCCGAAGGCCGGCTATACAGCGAAGCTTTAGTTAGCGAAGCAGGTCTTTGTTATACCATATAAGCATTTGTATCGCAACACATCAAATGGGACATAACACCATAATGGCTTTATGTCCCATTCCACTAAAATTAATATGAGACTTAAGGCCATATCAAAATTATGGCTTTATGTCCGTTTGGATTGAGACATAAAGCCATTATGGCTTTATGTCCTATGGCTTTTTTTTACCCCAATTTAGAACAAAAATGCGATGTCGAAAAAAAATTTTAAAAAAAAATTTAAAAAACCTGGTATTAAGAGCAACAAAAAATCTTTAATGTGGGCTTATCAAAACTAAAAAAAAAATTTTTTTGAAAATTTTTTAGAGTAAGCCCCTAACAAGCCTCAAATTTTTTTTCAGAGTCACTTTTGAAACTGAAAATCTTGTCCGATCGAAATGAAATTTTTTGTTGTTAATAAGCTTATAAAGCTTACTAATATTTAAAAAAAAAAAATCGAAAAAAAAATTTTTTGCTTGTATGGAAATTTTTTTTTTTATCATTTGAAGGGGCAGGGGTAAAAGTTATCCGATTTGGCTGAAATTTTTTCCACATCAGTTTTAGACCATGTGTCACAGTATTCCGCCCGGGAGACATCAATATTAATACAAAAAAATTGCTCCATACATTTAGCTGCCACCCTAATATATATATTGGTTCCTTTAGTTCCTATAAGGAGCATAGGGCCTCAACAAAGTTTCGCCATTCGTTTCTACTTCTAAGTCTAGGTGTCTTCGCCAAATGTGTGCTGGTCGTCCTCTTCTTCTACTACCCTGTGGGTTCCAGTCTATAGCATTACGGGTTACGTCATCTGGAGATCTTCGCAGTGCATGGCCAATCCAGCGCCATTTCCTTCTTAAAACTTCGATTTGTATTTGATTCTGATTCTGCGTTCCCAGAGTTGTACATTGGATATCCTGTTGGGCCAGAAAATTTGTAATATTCTTATCAGGCATTTGTTGACGAAGACTTGCAGGGTGTTCACATCTTTGGTAGCCATGTTCCACGTTTCGCACCCATAGAGAAGAACAGATTTCACACATGAATTGAAGATGTTGATTTTTGTGTGGGTGGAGATGACTGGTGATTTCCACACTGTGCTGAGTTGGCCGAACGCTTGTCGGGCTTTCATAGTGCGATTCAGTACATCATCAGAAGATCCTCCGGTCGTTGTTATGATGCTACCCAAGTAGCAAAAAGTGTTAACATCCTGGATTTGAGTGTTTTGGATGGAAAATGGCCTGTTACATGTGGAATTTATTCTCATGGCTTTTGTCTTAGGAATATTTATTTTGAGGCCTGCCTTTGCAGCTTCTGACTCTACCATTTTTAGGCTTTCTAACATGTCGGAGTGACTATGTGTTAGAAGGCATAGGTCGTCGGCATATTCAAGATCGGCCAAACGCTCGCCAAGTCCCCACATTATGCCTCTGTTGTTGGCCGTTGCATTTTTCATAACGATGTCCAGCACAACGTTAAAAAGTAACGGTGACAATATGCAGCCTTGACGCACACCCGCTTTAACAGAAACTTTGTCGCTTATTGAGTTTTGGTATAATATACGACAGTTTGCGTTTCTGTACAACTCCTGAATGATCTCAATTATTTTTCTAGGAACGCCTTTACAGGTCAGTGCTTTCCAAATGGCATCGTGTGAAAGTGTGTCAAAAGCTTTTTCGTAATCTATAAAGACTAGGTAAAGGGGCGATCTCCATTCGACTGACTGCTCAATTATAATACGGAGGCTGTTTATATGATCTAAGCAAGACTTTTGTGATCTAAAACCCGCCTGTTCACAGCGAAACTCTTTGTCAAGGGAGTCAGAAAGTCTTCTATTGATAATATTAGCGATTATCTTGTTTATCATGCTTAGAAGTGTTATTCCTCTCCAGTTTCTACACTCTGTAAGATCACCTTTCTTCGGTATGTTGATGATCAGGCCCTCTTTCAATTCGTCGGAAAGCTCATTGTTGTCCCACAATCTTTTTACCACATTCTGGAATGACAATAGTCCAACGGAAATGATACGGTAATGACTGAGCAGCATGGTAATGACGTTTTATCATGTATTGCAGCTAAATAAAACACATATAGCAATTTGGAAACACATTTAATAAAATGCATACGTTATGTCCATTCTTTGGATTATAATTTCAGGTGTACTTTTTAAGTTTGGGGAACATCAAATTTCTTAAATAATTACCATAGATTGAATAATCTCAAATATACATTGAAAAGGTAATTCCCGTGTTCTTTTTGTCATTACCGTGTTTTAGATTATTCCCGCGGTAATGACTGCACGGTAATGATGGAAACGTGAGTATTCTTGGATTTAAATGTGAAAATCTTCAAAAATTTTTATAAAATATATTAGAATCTAATTTTGACTTAAAAAATGAACAAACCAATACAACGAATTTGGAAATTATAATATAAATAACGGAAAAATATACTTACCACGGGAATGACAAAATTTCAGGAACATGCGCAAAAAACACTAAACACTTCAAAAGCTCTCAAACAACTGACTACATTTTTCACTTCTGTCAATACACTTTAAAACTAACGGGAATTGTCGTTACATTGACAGTTAACACCTAACCAAAAAACCGGGTTAAAGCATTTTTTTTAATAAACAAATTGGCACACGGGGAATGACGAAAAAAATTAGCCACGGACTTAAATGTCTCAAAATCATAAGTTTTAAAATAAAATTATATGTATTAATGAAATTAAAATTGAGTTGGTTTATTCTTCTCGACGTACTTCATTTATAATATATATTTTGGGATACTAATGAAAGTCTGTGTTTTTTGAACACAAAACGTTTGGACGCACACCATGGTAATGACGATTTGCACCGTGCGACCAAATTTTTTCATAAAAATATCTAAAATATTTTATTTTGATTTCCGCGCCTCGTTGAAGGACATTTTGTTTTATTTAATCCTGTTCTCAGAATTTCAATTTTGTAATATTTTTAATACAAAATGCGTCGGGCCACAGAATGTAGTCATTTCGTGATATCGACCCATTTACAAATTCGGTTGTTGGTGCCTTTTCAATTAAAAAATTAATTGTATTGAGGAATATGGTATTCAATATGACAATTGATTTGTCGTAATTTTTTTCTGTGTATGATTTAAGGCCTCTAGAATACTTTTTATGTGGCTATCTTAAGTCATTGGTTTAAGCCGACAAGTCACCATTGGCGCTATACGGCCAGATTTATTGGAAAACAAAGCAAAAAATTTGACTGATAGAATGGACTCGTAATCATAAACTATTTTTCACGCACTTACGAAAACTTTCTTAGGAATATATTGAATACATAAAAATTTAAGCTCTGGCAGGAACCAAATGCGTGCGTGATAAAAAAATTTTGTGATTAATTGAAAAACAATTGTAAAGTTTTGTACCTGTACGAAAATTGATAATTTTAACTCAAAAAATTAAAAAGTCTGTTATGGGGTTTTTTTCTGATTAATATTCTGCATTTTACATTTCTTTATGTTCTGTTCTATAAAATATGTGTTAATTAAAAAGTGTAACGCGTTCTTTTTTCATAATTTTTGCTTTTAAAAGAAAAAAATGCTACCTGTTCAAAACTCATTTTAATTAAAGGGGCATGAGTGCAGCACTACATTAACGGCTAATTTTGTTATATTTTTCTGAAAAAATAATTTTTTTTTAGTTCATCTTTTAGAAATAAGGGATATAAAAAATTTAATATTTTAAACGCTAATAGTATTTTATTGTTTAATGCCGAAGCTTTTGTTAAACTTAAGATATGCAAAACTTCTTAAAAATCAGGTTATCATTTATATATGTTGCCAAATCACATTTAACATTTTTTTTAGAAAAGAAAACACCATTTGTCAGTTTGTGTTTTAAACATTTGAATGTTTATGAATTTTTTTCATATTTTTGATCATATTTAAAGTTATTTTACAAAGCCATATTTAACATCCTCAGAACCTAATAATCAAAATATATTAAACGTTTTATAACTAATTTTTATCTCTGCTTTAATACATTTCTAACAAAATTTTATTATAAATTTTATTTGTTTAGATGTTCAACCAGAAAAATTTCCTAATTGTTTCCTTTTATTTTTCGAGTTGTTAAGCTTTAATTTTTTCCTATTTACACAGAATTATTTTTGATACGAGTTTTTTTCTCTATCATAAAACTAAAGTAATCCCAGAAACATGGTAGGAATTTCTAGGAAATTAATACCATTGAAGTTTTACACAGTTATAATAAATTAAAAAAAAAAAATAAAATAAATAACGTTTCTATTTAGGAAAAAGATACAAGAAAAGATGATGTGCGAGTGATAATAGTAAAAGAGAAGAAAAATATTTGCATAAGAAATACAAAAAAATATTTCGTCTTTAGGGAAGGATGACTAGCTTCAATCACAATAATGATACGACAAATTAGTAGATATTGTAAAGTTATTTTAAATTGCAAGAATCTAAATAAAATACTTACATAGACCATATTTACATTATGCAATTAACCCCGCAACTTTTTGTTTGTTAGCAAGAGGCCTAGGGAAGAAAACGCGGTTGAAAAAGTGGAAAAAATGCTTGAAAAAAAATGTAAATTGTATATGTGAAAAAAAGTTTCGTAGCAACTACTTTAAAAGAAAATAGAAAAAAAAAACTCGGCGTTAATTGCATCCCTGCGGGAAATTTGTGTCAATTGGTTTTAAGGCACTTATCCCGTGACAAGTGAAAGCAGTTTTATAATAAAAAGAACAAATTGTGATATGTTAAAACAGAGCATATCACTTAACTGGCGATAATGTGCTAAAAGAGTAGTTACTCCAGAAGGTAATTGACAAACAACTTTTCATGTAACTGGATTTTGTGTGGGTAATGACTGATTGATTCTACCTGGTTCTATTAATTTAAATGAAGGGCATCCGCCCTAATAACATGGTTCATTTGGGACAATATTTGCGACAGACATTATTTTAACTGAAATTGAATGTGTCCATTTAGGTTGTTTCTGTGACCTGTTACAAAGCATCAAAAAGGTGCCAATTAACCCCCTCGTAGGACATCGCCATGTTAAAGTGACAAGTCCCCTTCATATAAAGTGTTAGAACTCGAACCGGTCCCTATCACTATAGAACTGTCACGTGACAAGTTAAGTGTTAGTTCCCTTTCCTATAGGGATAGATCTAATTGCGGTCATATTTTGTTACTTAATAATAATAATAATAATAATAATAATAATAATAATAATAATAATAATGATAATAATAATAATAATAATAATAATAATAATAATAATAATAATAATAATAATAATGATAATAATAATAATAATAATAATAATAATAATAATAATAATAATAATAATAATAATATAGTGCCGGAAAGTCCGAGTTTTATATGAATAATAGGGTGGATCGATTTAGCAATCGATATTGTGCCATTGTTTTTCGAAAGCTTTTGGCCACTACGACATATCAAAAAAATCATTTTTGAGGAGCCCAAAAACAGGATGTGTGTATGTATGTATGTAACGTATGGGCTCCAAAACCGCTGGGCCGATTTTGATGAAATGTTCAGGAAATCTTCAGAATATTCAGGCGGGCGACACTGTGAAGTCTGATTATTAATTTTCGGTCTGCGTGCGGAGGGGCGTGGCAAAATCCAATTTTCATATTGGACCACCAATGACATCTATATAGTTTGGACGATTTTTTCTTTAAAATGATCGCCATGGTTCAACTTAGGTTTTTACGAAAAGAAAATTTTGCCCCACCCACTTTTACGCCCACCTTAAATCAGAAAACGGCTCCATCGATTTGACAAATTTTTCTTTCAAGTGTTCGTATTAATTCATTTTAAGTTTTCATCGAAAGAAAAATTTACCCGCATACTTTTACGCCCACTTTTTCTATTAAGCGCATAACTTGAGAACGGCTTGAGCGATTTGAACGATTTTTTCTTTAAAATGATTGCCATGGTCCAACTTAGGTTTTTACGGAAATAAAATTTTGCCGCGCCCACTTTTTCGATTTACCTAAAATTAAAAAACGGCTCCATCAATTTGACTAATTTTTTTCTTCAATGTTCGTATTAATTTATTTTACGTTTTCATGTACCACGCCTACTTTTACGCCCACTTTTTCTATTAAGCGCATAACTTGAGAACGGCTTGACCGATTTGTACGATTTTTTCTTTAAAATCATTGCCATGGTCCAACTTAGGTTTTTACGGAAAGAAAATTTTGCCCCGCTTACTTGAACGCCCGGTTTTTTGATTTACCTAAAATCAGAAAACGGCTCCATCGATTTAACTAATTTTTCTTTCAAATGTTCTTATCTTTTTAACGGATTTTAAAAATCGAACCCAAACATTTTTCCTAATTTGGACAGGACAAAGTTTGTCGGGTCAGCTTGTAGGTAATAAAAAAAAACCGGCTGATTTAATTTTTTTTTAAATATTACCTTTCCGAGGTAAAATTGTACGCTTATAACGATGGCGTTATAATTTTTCGAAAAAATTTTTATTTTTAGGTTTTAAGACGAGTTTTTGTCGAGTATTTATAGATAAAATAAATATAAATAAAATCACAATTTTTACTTTGGGGCAATTTTCGTCTACAAATAAAAAATGCAAATTTTAAGAAATGAAAAATCACTCCAAACATTTTTACACAAATTTTATAAAATTCTATGTAAAAGTTTCTAGGGATTGTATAAAAAACCCGAATACTTATACCAAAGTAGAGAAAATCCTTGCCGGTTATGCAGAGATGCTTTAGTTAGCTAGGCCTGTGTTTGTTATACCATAGAGGAAAAAATCAATGAGCCCGGCCGAAGGCCTGCTATTAAGAAAAGCTTTACTGAGCGAAGACAGAGTTCGTTATACTATAGAAAAAAAATCCTTGCGTCCGGCCGAAGGCCGGCTATGTAGTGAAGCTTTAGTGAGCGAAGCCAGTGTTCGTTATACCAAAGAGAAGACATACTTTCACCCGGACAAAGACCAGCTATATAGAGAAGCTTTAGTTAGCGAAGCCAGTATTCGTTATACCATAGAAGAGAAAATCCTTGCGTCAGGCCGCAGGCCGTCAATAACGTGAAGCTTTAGTAAGCAAAGCCAGTTTTCGTTATACGATAGAGAAAAAAATCCTTGCGCATGGCCGAAAGCCCAACCATGCTATCAATCGTACGATTTTTAAAACCAAAGCTGTAGATTTTGAAATCGGGATTCTAAATTTGTGATTTTTAGTTTCGGGCATATGAACTCCACCGAAAATGTTTAATGTAACTTTCTTTGTGTTCTTTTTTGGGGTTCAAATTCATTATAAATTTTGGGGTGATTTTTCATAATGAAGAATAACCCCAAATTTATGGTCATACTTAATTTTATTTTTAGGGTTATTTTTCATTTTTTGGGGTCATTTTTCATTAAAAAATGGGGCCATATTGCATTATGAAAAATAGCCCCAAATTTGGGGTCAATTTTCATTAATTTTTTTGGGGCCATATTTCGTGTGGCTATATTTCGCAGCGCTAACTTTTATTATGGTTATTTTCTTTTTTAATAGGTCAGTGTATAAATCTGTCAATTTGGTTATAAAATGGCCGACTTATGACCAAAACATCCAAATCAAAAAACTCTCTTTATACCCTTCACCAGAGAGAAATTTAATACTCCATAAAGCCAAAAACTTTATTATATAAAAAAGAGTAATTTCAGTGTTTTGAACGACGTTGAAATTTGGGCGCCTCGATAATGACTTTTATGATATTTCGTAGTGGTTTTTTTTCTATGCCAAAAGCTATCAAGAAATCGATGGCGCAATATCGACAAATTTTTGTCGTTACAAATCGGACCGCTCTAATGAACAATGAATTCGGATTTAAGTTTGGAATTTGAAAGTAAATCAAAGTGATATAAAAACAATATCAATAACATGTTCTGAAAATTACTTTAACTCAAATCACGTGATATAAAATCACATGTGCCTTTTAAGATCTCACGTCTGACATTTTTGTGTGTTTCGGTGTGATTTTTAATTGCCGGAAGCTACCCGAAATACACATAAACGGTATCAATTTCAGTAGACCACAAAATCACACATGTGGGTTTAAAAGCATATTATTTAAATAAAAATTTTTAGAACAGATCCGATAGATTGTTTCCTTAAAAATTAAAATTTAATTTTTTCGGGCTTCATCCAACCTTTTTTTGCTCTTATTATTGAGAGATATTTTTTTAAGTTTTTTTTATTTTGCAAGGGGTGCTATCACCCGACTTTAAAATAGAAAAAAGTTAATATCATATTTTTTGTGTTATGCTAAAAAGGAAATTTATTTGAATTCGAAATGTGCTTTATAATCTCGCCAGGGATGTGCAGCCTCTATCCAAAAAGGGTATATACAATATCGGAAAAAAATTTAGTACAGTGAACTCGCGATATCGTGAAATAATTTTTACTAAGGGTGTTAATGTTTTAAAATTTGTTCATGTTTTCATTTGTGAAAATTTTAAAACAAAAAAGAACGGTTTGGCATCATAATTATATATTAAGTTCTTGGATTACAAATTTGTAATTTTGACATTTAATGGCTTTACTAAAAAAATATACTTAAACAATTTAAACAAATCAGATGTTTATAATTGTATTATAAATATAAAATCTACAATAACAGTATCTTCTTCTTAACAACTTAACATATTCCTAACAACTGAATAAAAATTGCAAAAATAAAAAAAATATAATAACAAAAAAAAAAAATAAACAATGAACATGTAGTATATAAAACTAAAAAAAAATCGCTTCATAAGATGTATTTTTTTTTTTATTAATTGTTATTTATTAAAGCTTCGCTTAATGCTGGGACGGTGGCATGCCAAAGTGTCACAGTATCCATCCAAAAAGTGTCACAGTATCCATGGACTTTATGACACTTTTGAATGTCCATCAGATAACGTCCGCGGACGTTATGACACTTTGCAAAGTGTCATAATGTCCACAACTTAACTTACAACCAAAAATATTAAAATGTGTAAAATTTGTTTTAAAATACCGTTAAAATTTTAAGTGATTATCAAAACTTAAGAAAACAAAATTATTATTTATCGATAGAAATTTTTTACAATTCGAATCTTTGGCTTTTTATACAGACTATAAAGCAGCTTTAAGGCAGGCATTAGAAAATGTGTTTCTAATGCGTCATTTAAAGGTTGCTGGTTCCATTACTGCCAAGCTCTGAGACGCAGAGGTCAAAAGCTAAGCAGGTTTGGAAATTTAATAAAAAGAAATAAAAACTGTGGTAATTGGTACCGAGAAATCCTAAGTCTGCCATTGGTTGGCTTCGCTAACTAAAGCATTTCTGTATAGCCGGCCTTCGGCCGGGCGCATAGATAAACCGGCTTCGCTAACTAAAGCTTCTCAAGGCAGAAAGTCCTTGCTCCCGGCCGAAGGCCGGCTGTGCAAAAGTTTTTTCGTTATATATTTAATATAAACACCCAGAGAGAAAGCAGCAAAAAATTGTAACCATATTATGTTTAATTTAACCAAATCATTGTCACCGACAACCATATTATGGTTAAATTAGTTTCTTTAAAAATTGTTTTGTTGGTTCTGACCATTATAAAACATATTTTTCTCTGCGTGTATGTAGATCTTTTTTTTCTATTTAACTTCTTTAGTAATTATGGACCTAATGACACTTTTTGGAGTGTCATAGTGTCCATGGATACTATGACACTGGACGTTATGACATCCCCCCCCCCCCCCCCACAAAAAAGAATGCAACAAATAAAATGAAAAAAAACGCGATCCAGTTTCGCGATGTTTATTGAACATGTTGCATGCAGTATTGATGTATTCATATCGCAGAATACCTTAATTTGAAACTATCCATCAATTCATTTAAATGGATCGTGATCCAAATATCACAATATAAATTTAACGTGTAGCTGTGAGCTATTATACTTTTTTCACGTTTTTTCAATAGAAAATGTAAAAATAAAAATGTTCACGTTTCCGAGTATAATTTTTATACCCCTACCACCATAAAAAAATAAAAAACAGTTTGGTATACATACCGATCTTCTCAGAATCACTTTGTGAATCGATTTAACGATGGCCGGCCGAATATAATGGCCACTTATTTCTTAAAATATTACTATACTTTTTTCAATACTCATCATACCAATACATTTGGGATTAGACTACTTCCCATTAAAATTCCGTTTTTACCCTCCAACACAAGTGGTGTAAGTTTGTATCATGGTATTTTGGGTTTGTCATTCTCTGTGTAACTTTAAAAATATTCATCAAGCACCCAATAATGCATACATGTATTTATGTATGTATATGATGGGTCTTTGAATAATTATATGTCCGTTTGTTGAAATCACGCCCATATTCGAAAGATTCAACAGAAAAAAACTTTAATTGTAAGATTATTTATAGTTTTCGGAAGCAGTTTGGAATAACAACTCAGTACAATCCTCCCTAAAAGTTTAGTTTTCACTATTTAGAAATAAAATTAACTACCTTTTTAACTACATCACTACATCAGAAAAATCGGAAAATCGAACACGAAAAAAAACTAAAAACTAACATTAAATTGTTGGCGTCTCCTGCAATTGAAATTACCATAGAGAAGATTCACCGTTCTTAGTTTTTTGTTAAACTAGAAATCACACAGCCAAATTTAGTGATAATCGGGCCATAAATCGAAAACCACTTTGGTATTGCCTAAACCGCTAACGAAAAATGAAATGTATAGGGCTGTAGGCAAACTGATCCAAAGCAATATGTGAAAAAGGAGCATCCTAAGCACTGCAGCAGCCTAATTTAACAATTTCAATCATACATACATATATGGCGGTTAAATATAATTCTTAAATTTTGCCCCTGCAGTGCCTAGGAAGCTTCTAGATGGGTCAAATGTATGAGCAACCCCAATTTATTTTTCATCTAAATCATTTACTTCTGAAACACCTACCCGCTATCTTCATTCCTTAAGGGGGCTCTCATTTAAAAAAATAGTCAATATAGATTTGAAATATATTGAAGGAAAAGTCCCATAATTGCTAAGGGATCGCCCATAGGGGGATAAAATGTATGACCGACCTCCATTAGTTTTTTGTTCTTAACATTTTCTTAAAACATACTTGCCGTATATCTACACCCCTTAGGGGAGCTCCCATACAAATATGGGCGCTTAATGAACTTTTTAGGGGGGGGGCTCCCATACAAATATTGCATTTTATGAAATACTTTTGTGAATAATCAAAAGTTGGTAACAGATTTTTCGTTTTTTATATGTCTGCAAAAAATTAGAAGCCTAGCTGCATTTTTTAATTTTTTATTAATTTTTAAAAACAAAAATATCGAAATTTTGATAATGGATTCAGCGCACCCGAATTAGGTTAAAACGCCAGGTGCACTGCTTGTCTAAAAACAAGTGTCAATTTCTTGCACAGTGTTATTATTTATTTAAATAAAAATATATCGAATTCGAAAATCCCGAATTGCTGACTAAAGCTTTTGTGCATTGGCGGCCTTCGGTCGGACGCATGATTTTCTCGTCCATGTTATAACAAATATCGGCTTCGCTGAAAAAAGTTTCTCTGCATGAATGAAGGAAACAAAATAATAAAAAATTGTCAACTAAATTAAAAAAAAGATTTGATAGATTTTAATTTAACTTTTTCAATAAAAACTGTTACTTTGCTGCTTTTGGGAAATTTGTTTGGTTGGGCCAAAAATCTTCTAACTTAGGGTTAGTTGAATTTTATTTGCCTCAGATTTGTCAAAATTTTACTTACAAGACTACTTTGCTACCGTTTCACACACGCCCCAAGAGTTCTATATTCAGCTATGCTGAATCTTATATGCCCTACACCAGGGGGCGATAAGAACAGAAAGTTATATAGTAAACTAGACAAGTCCAGTGCGATTAAGATTAAGTTTAAGTTTAAGTTTTTATTAATACAGATCTCGTGCGTTATATACGAAGCTATTTGCTCCGCCTATGTCTACAATAAGGCTCTATTTTAGTGCATTCATCACGAAGCTATTTGTACCAAATTTGTTAATTATAGCTGTTGCGGTTCTCTAAATAAACAGAATACTAGATTGCGCCACGCCCACTTCTCCAATTCCGCCTACTTTGGATAGGTGATGTGTAAACAATTTTACACTAACCGTTATACAGAGATACGGAATTCTATTTGTGCCACGCCCACTTTTCTAATCAAGCCCTCTTTTTGACTGGTGTTGCTTATTAACTACCAAGCTAGTTGTACCAAATTAGGAAACTTTGGATGTTAACGTTCAGGGCCTACTATTGGCATTACACCCATTTATTCTTCAAATATTTCTCGTTATTCAATCTACACAGAAAAAATTTTCACCCGGCCGAAGGCCGTCTATAACGTTAAGCTTTAGTAAGCAAAGCCAGTGTTCATTATACCATAGAGAAAAAAACCTTGCGCATGTTCGAAAGCCCAACCATGCTATCAATCGTACGATTTTTAAAACCAAAACTGTTTAATTTTCCGGATTTTGAAATCGGGATTCTAAATGTGGGATTTTTAGTTTCGGGCATATGAACTCCACCGAAAATGTTTAATGTAACTTTCTTTGTGTTCTTTTTTGGGGTTAAAATTCATTATAAATCTTGAGGTGATTTTCATAATGAAGAATAACCACAAATTTAGGGTCATATTTCATTTTATTTTTAGGGTTTTTTTTTAAATTTTTTTTTTTTTTTTTTTTCTTCATTATTTATTTATTGAATCTTCATATATTAAATATGAACTAACAATAATTAATCAAATCTTAACCTAATATTATTTTTTTGTCCTGCCAGTGCCAGACAAAAATTTTGTTCATCGCGGGTTCTGTTCACTTTTATAGGTGTTTATCGCTCATCTAATTGGACAAGTGCCGCAGTGTCTCTTCTTCTTAAGCGAGTGTGGCCGCTATCATTTAAAATATTTCGTGCTAGTGGGTTCGGGTGCAATTCGAGCCTTTTTAAGTATTTTACTGCATATTTCGTAATCATAGTTTTAACTAATGGAACATTGAGATCCTTGTGAATATTTGAGTTTTTAACATACCAAGGGGCAGCTGTGATTATTCGAAGTAGTTTATTTTGGCGCCTTTGAATTTTTTCGATATTAGAGGCTGAGGCAGTGCCCCATAACTGAATACCATAGCACCAGATTGGCTTTAAGATGGAGTTGTAAAGAAGAAGTTTGCAGTCGAGACTAAGGACAGAGTTTCTTCCAATAAGCCAATGAATTTGGATGGCTTTTAGTTTCATTTGAGTTAATTTTGCCTCTATATGGCTTTTCCACGTTAAACGGCGATCTAGATGAATACCGAGGTATTTTACATGCGAATTTTGAGGTATTATTTGATTATTGATTTTAATAGGGGGGCATGATTCCCGACGCAAGGTGAATGTTATATGTACGCATTTTTGCTCATTGACCTCTATCCTCCATTGCTTTAACCATAGTTCGAGTTGAAATATATGATCCTGTAGGTATCGAGATGCTTCTTGACGGTTTTCGTGCACGCTCAAAAAAGCTGTATCATCAGCAAATGTTGAAGTTTGTGTGTAGTTGTTTGTTGGCATATCCGAGGTATATATTAAGTATAAAAGTGGGCCCAGGATGCTTCCCTGAGGGACTCCAGCGTCAATTTGCTGAGGAGAGCTTAAATAATCACCTTCTTTAATAATAAACTTTCGACCGACTAAGTAGCTTTCTAACAGCTTGTGTATGTTTACTGGTAAGTTTAGCTTCAATTTATGTAATAAGCCTTCATGCCAGACTTTATCGAAAGCTTGAGAAACATCGATGAAGAGAGCGGAACAATATTTTTTTTCTTCAAAGGCTTTTCTTATTGCGTTTACTATACGATGGGTTTGCTCAATTGTGCTGTGTTCTCTTCTAAAGCCGAATTGGTGGTTAGGAATACATCTATTATCATTTAAAATTGGGGTTAATTTTGACGCTAACAGCTTCTCAAACAGCTTTGATATATTAGAAAGTAAGCTTATAGGCCTATATGACTCAACTTTTGTGTGATCCTTTCCAGGTTTAGGTATCATGGTGACTAAGGAGACCTTCCACTTTTGAGGATAGTATTCAAGGCGTAAAATAGCATTAAAAATTAAAAGAATAATTTTCTTTGCTATGCTGGGTAGCTCCAAAAGCATTTTGTTGCTGATCTTGTCAAACCCAGGAGCCTTCTTGGGGTTTAAATCACAAATAACCTTTTCGATTTCTCTTATCTCAAATCTTAGCGGAACAGCTGCTCTAGCAGCAACAGGTGGTAACTCGACCGCAATATCGTGAGATATATTTGGGGTAAATACGTTTTTTAAATGATTGACAAACAGATTTCCTTTTTCAACATCATTTCTTGCCCAACTTCCATTCAAGTTTCTTAATGGTGGTTTAGAGACAACTGGCCTTTTGAGATTTCTAGCTGCACGCCATAATGAGTAGTCTGATTGTGGGGTTGCATCAAGTTCCTTAAGATATTTTTCCAGAGAAGCCGTTTTCTTAGTCTGCAGTAACTTTCTTAGTCTTTTTGTACACTCTTTAAGTAAGTTCTTAAGTTGAGGGGATCTGTGCAATTGCCACTCTCTTCGAGCCCTCCTTTTTTCAGACAAAAGATGCTCGACATCTGTGGAATATATTTTAATAGTTTTTGTTTTTTTGGGGGCAATATTGGAATGTTGAACAGCTAGTTTCAGAAAACTGTCAAAATTGTCAATAGAGCGATCTACATAATCCGGTGTACTGAGCGGAATATTTTCTGTGCAATGGGTACTGAGATATTTTTTATATTTCAACCAATTAATTTGCGTAGCTGTCGTCGGAGGTACAATTCTATTGGGGTTCATTATAGTAACAATTGTAGGTGTGTGGTCGGAAGATAAATCTAGGGAGGCTTCAACTTGAATCGTTTCTATGGGAATGTTTTTAACCACGCCGAAATCTATGACATCTGGAATTTTTTGAAGATCAGTGGGCCAATATGTTGGTTGTCCGCTCGCTACCACATTTAAATCCATTTTAGAAATTATGTTAAATAAAACACGACCCTTTGGTGTTATAAGTCGCGACCCCCAGATGGTATGTTTAGCGTTATAATCGCCAGCGGCTAGGAAACACGGTCCTAATGATTTAAAATATTTACAATATTGGTCCTCCGATATTGAAAATCTAGGCGGGGAGTATAACGATGAAATTATTAGGTTTCTATTTAATTCCTCAACGCAAATGTTCGTTGCCTGGAGATAATCTTCACGATGATCACACATTAGGTAGTGTTTGACTCGGGCCTTTATTAAAATGGCAGAACCTCCACAAGCTCTATCTCGAGGGTCCTTGGTATCATATAGTATATAACCATTTATTTTAAACGTACTTCTTGAGGTCAAATGAGTTTCAGAAATCATCATGACATCAATTTGTTTATTTTTAAGAAAGTATTCTAATTCATTTTTATGTTGGCGGATGCCGTTTGCGTTCCAAAAACAAATTTTTAAACAGTTCATGGTTTGTTAAGTACAGCTTGCAATAACATCGATTGCATTCTAAGCATTTCCTGCATCATATTACCCATTGTGTTCGTAAAATTATTTACTGTTTGCACTAATGTTTCCATGGTTTTTTCTAAACGACTTAAATTAGAAAATTGAGTTTCATCATTACTTGGCGAGGCACCTTGCATTGGCTCATGGTTTGATTTTAGGACGTTAGCGTAAGAGGTTCTGTTATTACTAGGCTGGGGGGCTTGAATTGCATTTGTGTTAACCTGATTTGTTACCTGCATTTGAGGGGGATTAGTTTTCGGTCCGACCGACTGCTTGACGATAGTATATACAGGGCATCCTCTATAATTGGCAGTGTGATTACCGCCACAGTTGCTACATTTTTTTACGTTGGGGTCGGTTTTAGACTTGTCGCAAAGAACTGTTCCATGTAATTCACCACATACTACGCAAACAGGGGGTAAGTAGCAGTATGCCTTAGTATGGCCAAATTCCTGGCAGTTTAGACATTGAACAGGACCATTTCTTTTGTGCGGCTCCTCAATAGTTACCCTTCTGTACAGAATATATTTCAAATTATAAATTGGATGCGTTTCATTTTTTTTGAGCTTAACGTCGCCGGGTTCAAGCTCCACTCGAAATAGTGGTTGGGGATTTTTTTCCCTATTTTTGATATTTGTTACGTTTTTGATTTTAAAGCCCTTCTCTTCCAAAAAAGCTTTAATTTCCCCTGGGTCTACGCATGAGTCTATGCCCTTGATTACTACCTGAAGACCTTTACTGCTCTTCAGTTGATACGTATAAAAGTTTTTATTCAGAGTCTCAAATCTTGTAATTACCTTTCGAAAATCATCCTCGTGATTCACCTGTATTTTAGTCTCGTTAATGATACCGCGCTTTATTGCAGCTACATAAAAGGAATTTTCACCTATCTCCGAAATTAAACTTTTTATTAACTCATTAGAGTTTTGCTCTCTAAGGTATATCGGGGGTGGCTTAGACGATTTAATGACGTTTGGTGCTTCAGAGGATTCATCCTCCAGAATCGCGAAACGATTTTGTGTATTTATTTTATCAAAAGATGGTACTTTTGAGGCCGAAGCAACTGCTGCAGAGGTAGGGCTGCGTCCCCGTTTAAGCACTGTTATGTACCTGTCCATACCAACTTGTACTGTAGGCTTTTGACAACTTTTTACAGGGGGGTTTTCCATTGCATTTGTGTTTAAGTTCATGGTATCATTGCCCACTAAATTTGTTTTTGACGTCACGGCAATACTTGCTGGCCTGGCAACACTTGTCACCAAATCTTGTTGTAGTTTTTTTAATGAGTCACTATCCACCGTTTGTGTAAATACCGAGGGTGAGAGGGAACGTGTTCGAGTAATTGGCTTAGCCGTTAGGTAGTTAATATTGTTTTGTTTTGTTTTATTTATTTCTGCATTATTTTCATTTGCATTAACTAAAACGTAAACGTTTCTTTCATTTTGTCTTAGTGTTGTTTCACTATTTGTACTCATGCAAAGAGTTGTTTTTGTTTTTCACCGTTTTGCTTTGCTTTAATATTTTTATTATTTATTGTATTTTACAACAACAAAAGAAAAACCAGAATTTAAATGTTTTTTTTTCAGAATATGTATACACATGTATGAACATTCATACGTACATATATATTTTTACTGATTTATTTTATTTAATTTGATCGTTTTAAATTGTTCACTATTATGTTAAATAATTTAATTAACAAAATATATTATTTTGTTTTTTTTTTAAGCGTCCATTCGCTGCTTAGATTACAAAATCAAATGTGATTAATTAATAGTTTAAATTGTATGCGGGGCTAAAATACACGTCTGTATCACAACAAAGCACAAACCGAACTGTCAATTTTTTGGGGTAATTTTTCATTAAAAAAATGGGGCCATATTGCATTATGAAAAATAGCCCCAAATATGGGGTCAATGTTCATTTATTTTTTTGGGGCCATATTTCCTGAAAATAAAGTGTGGTTACTATCGAAACATGTCGAACCAAACCGTTCGTGGACGTGGGTTCGATTCCCGCGATAGTCAAGAATGATAAATTATCAATAAAATTAATAAAAATCAATAAATTTTAATTCATTTCATGTTGTAAAATTCCTTTCTTCATAAAAATAATTCAATGAAATCAAAGGCAATGAACCTAAGCCTGATCAAAATATTAAAATTAATATCAATATCAAAATAACGTGGCAAAATTTGATGGTTTTTGTCCAGATATACGCATTTTAGTATGTATTTAATTTATATGGGAGCTACCACGCCATCTATTTCCGGATTTTGATGACTGTTATAGCTTCCAAGACATAAGAATTATATTATTTACTTGATACAGGAGGTGTCACGTCCACAATTAGTGATTTGCATGGCGCTGCAAAATATGGCCACAGGAAATATGGCCCCAAAAAAGAATTGACCCCAAATTTGGGGCGATTTTTCATAATGCAATATAACCCCATTTTATTAATGAAAAATTACCCCAAAAAAATTAAAAATAGCCTAGATTTGGGGTAATTCTTCATTATGAAAAATTATATTTATTATATAAAATTTATAATGAATTTTAACCCCAAAAAAGAACACAAAGAAAGTAACATTAAACATTTTCGGTGAAGTTCATACGCCTGAAACTAAAAATCCCAAATCTAGAATTACGATTTCAAAATCGAATAATTATACAGTTTTGGTTTTAAAAATTGTACGATTGATAGCATGCATGGTTGGGCTTTCGGCCGGGCGCAAAGATTTTTTTCTCTATGGTATAACGAACACTGGGTTTGCTTACTAAAGCTTCTCTGTATAGCAGGCCTTCGGCCGGGTTTAAGGATTTTCTACTCTTTGGTATAATAACGCAAAGAAAAAACATGGTTGTGGTAAACATATTCTAAGAGCAACATATTATGATAAGAATTATGATTGTAGTCACCATATTAAGATTATTATTGAATCATATTATGACTAAATATACTCGTAATATGTCATCATAATATTTTTCCCTTAATCATATTATTATTCTGTTAATCATATTAAGTTAAGAAGTAATCAAATTATTGTCATGTTAATCATAATAAGATAAGAAATTAATCATATTATTGTCATAATAATCATAATAAGCTAAGAAGTAATCATATTATCATCATGTTAATCATAATAAATTTAGAAGCAATCATAGTATGATACAGCACCTTTCATAGCTGTCATAAAAATACAAAATAAATTAAAATATTTTTGCATCGATTTTTTATTTTGTGGCTTTTTACAATTTTTCTTAATGTTAATCAAATAGTGGAGTTCAATATAAGGCTTGCAAAAGAACAAATGAAAAATCTGTGGTTTTCATGGTCAACAGCGTGTGTCCATTTTTTCGATTTTAAGATGTTGATGAAATATCGTAGCACTTTTATAAACTATAACGAAATCTCTGTGTGTTTTGTTGTTGGATTTTACAAAAAAACTATGATATTTTGCATTTGCACTATTACATTACTAATACTTGAATGAACTCCGCTAATATTTTAATTTTTTAATTCTTTAAACTTATTTTTTTTGGGAATTTTATCTTTTAATTGTTTAACCGCTCACAAATAAAAAAACGACACAACTGCTTCAAAATTATTTTACAAATGGCGCTAACATAATATGATTAGAGTAAAAATAGTTTGATTGCATCTTTAACATAATATGATAAATGCATAGAAAGTTATCATGTTATGGCTATTAAATATCATGATATGGTTGTGAGAAATATAATATGTTTAGAAAGTTATCATAATTAAGTTGTTATAAAAATAATTATTTTTCGGTCAACAATACTCAAATTCATAATTCCGATAAACATTGATATGTTTACAGTAACTATAATATTGTTGATATTAAATAAAAATAACAATTATTTGTGTACGACAACAATATATTGTTACATTAAACATAGTGTTGTTGCCGTAACCATGCCCAACCATATTTTTTCTCTGCGTGATGAACTCTGGCTTCTCACACTAAAGCATCACTATATAGCCGACCTTCGGCCGGGCGTAAGGATTTTCTTTTTTATGGTATAACGAACACTGGCTTCGCTCAGTTAAGCTTTTCTTAATAGCCGGCCTTTGGCCGGGCGCAAGGATTTTTTCCTCTATGGTATAGCACTCACCGGCTTCGCTTACTAAAGCATCTCTGCATAACCGGCAAGGATTTTCTCTACTTTGGTATAAGAATTCGGATTTTTTCATAAAATTTATGTAAAAATGTTTGGAGTTATTTTTCATTCCTTAAAACTTGCATTTTTTTATTAGTAGACGGAAAATAGCCCCACAGTAAAAATTGTCATTTTATTTTGGGCCTTTTTTCATTTCTTGATATTGGGGTAATTTTTCGTTCCACTTTAACGACTAGAAAAAATTTAACGCAGCAAATTTAACATTAGTATAAACCAACCTAGTCCCCACAGATTCTGTGGTCTTCGGCAAATCTATTTCAACAGACATACAGACCTCGTTAAATCAACTTCGCTCCTTATAAGGACCCAGTGTACACTTAATAGGGCCTTAAATCAATGTAGTAGAAATTACAAACGGAATGGCAATCTTTTATAAGGCATAATAAATAAAACAAAATATAAATATCTAGGATTTGACTCATCCGAATATAGCATTCTTTCTTGCTTTATATAACTTAAAAAAATGCCAAATGAATAGACACAACAAATATTAAGCATTCTTTCTTTTATCAACTAAGTTACTCGCCCCCACAATCATAAAAGCATATGAATGTTTATTTAGTTGGTTTATTCAGTTATAAGAAAAACATTAAGCAACTTAGCAACTTTAACTAAATGTGGTGTTTTAGTCAACTTTTTCTTCCATTCTCATTTCCTTTTTAATACTCGTACATAAAAATAGAGTTTTTTCTCTTGAAGTTTCTGTTGTTGATCTTTTATGCCCCATAGATAAAACTGGTAGATACTTGTGCCACAATGTCAAATGTATACAATGTTACTATCAAATATATACATAGTACAAGTAGTATCTGCAAGTATTTCTATGAAAATTTAATAAGATTTTTTTGTAAAGAAGTCACTAAAAGGCATGGATATAAATTAACCAAAAAATAACTTGTATCTGTTATTTTATATCTATTAGATGTGAGTGTGTGTATTTGCATTTGAAAGGTTGGTGATGTTATTGTTGGCTTAAGAAAGATTTATTTTTTTAATCTACAAATAAAAAACAATAGGTAAGAAAGTATAGTCGAGTAAGTTCGACAATATGATACCCAATTTTGCAGTATTTACAGACATTTTTTTGAGAGTGTACCATACTTGGGTTTCATGATGAATCATCGACCGGCAAAACAAAATTATGTTATGAGGTTAAGATTTATATAAAAGTTATTTGTGCCAAATATTATCTATTTATCGATATTTCTATGAAATTCGTACCTGCTAAAGCTATTGTAGATAGGGATTTTGTATAGGAACTATGGTCAGCTCTGGATCTTCTAGTTTACACTAGCTTCTAAAAATGTTATCGTCGGTACATTTTATATCCATACCAATATTTAAAAGAAAGTTATGGGGCTTTAAAAGCTATTCGGAAGTTGTTTTTGCATGAGAGCTATGGGCGGAACTGGATCGACTTTAATTTAATTTGGTTAAGATAACAAAGGTTGCAATATCATATTTCATGATGGATTTTAATTTAAATAGCTACACAATTAGATGTTTATGGGCACTAAGACTCTATTGCGAAAAAAATAATTGTATGGTGTAATATAATGAAACAACGATTACTATTTTCAAAGGCCCAGGGTCATTATGTTGCGCATAAAAACACAAGTTTCAGATGGACAGACAACTAGTCAGTCAGCCAGCCAGCGGGGCGGACGAACATCATTAAATCGATTCAGAAGGTAATTCTGAGTCGACTGGTATACTAAAAAATTAGCTAAAGAATTACAAAAATCAACACGAGCGCAGTATACGCTCCCCACCGTATAGGCTAGAAAAACAATACTCCCATATTTTCCTTTATTTTTTTCGTTTTTGGACAGTGATGGAAAATTCAGTACTATGGTACTATTTTCAGTACTTTTTCCTTTCAAAAATACCACGGTACCCCCACGTCCGTTTTAGTACTCTTTTTGCTATGTTTCTTCTTTAGAAATTTAGCGTTGATTTTTCTTAACATTAAGTCGCCAACAAAAAGTACTATCTCTGACTCCAACCGCTGAAATTCCAGCTCCGACTCCTAATCTAACCTTAATGCTAAATGTTTATGAGACTGGTCCTTATTTGACTTTGAACTTTTTTTTAATGCAGTATCTGTTAAATGGTTAAATACAGCAAAAAACGATTCAGTAAAAGTTTCAAATCAACATTTTTAATATTGCATCGTAAATTTCGAAGTATTTTTATTTTGGAAATTATTAGAATATTTTTTTAAATTTTTTATGTCGAAAAATCTGGTTTAAAAACCTTAACTCCGACTCTACAACTTCGAATCCACAGCCCTGTTTACAACATTGCCTACACAAAATTTATTATTATCAAAAGGTTATGGGAACACTGCTTATTGGTTTATTTTAATTTTAGATATCCTCATCAGAATTTTGCTGTTGAAATTTAGTTGAAATTAATCTCGGTCCATAAATGGCTGAGATATGAGCAAAAAAAAAAAGGTTTTAAAAAAGTAACAAAATGTTGAAAAAGTACTGTTTTGCTTGGTGTTCAGTACCATTTAAATTTTCAATTTTCCATCACTGTTTTTTGATGTAACAAACCCCTAAAATATATAATTATAACTGTTTTTATACTCTGCCACTTCTCACGTAATAGGATTGTTGTATTGTTTTCTTTTTTGGTACACTTAAGGAAAAAATTGTGTTGGACAGAACTTTTTTTGTTACACTTAAGCAAAAAATTTGTGTTGGACAGAACTTGAAAGTTCCACAACTAAAGAAATGTACGTTGAGGCGGTTTTCTTCATAATTTAACCAAGAAATAATTGTATATTTGACTAACATTTAACCCGCGTTATCGTCTGCCTTTCTTTAAATGTCATTCTTATATGCTAAAGTTTATGTTTCTATGTTTCACTTTGGACCCTGAACTTATAAAATTACGTTTCTTCGTCCAATATTAAGGAAAATTCAAAAAGTAACACATTAAGAATTGAAAATTAAAAAAAAAATTAATTTAATTTCCCGTAATTCCCCTTTTTAAACTTTTTTTCACCCAATTTAAGTACCAGAAATTTCAATATTTAAGTGGGAGCCCAAAATTAAATACGTATATGTCAATGAATAGAGAAACATTTTTTGTAAAAAAGTACCAAAAATAGGTACCATTTTCACCCCTCAAATGTTCAAATTTTGAAAAAGTACCAAATTTACATTTGTATTTTTTGAATAAGTTACGAATGTAATATACATAGCTTTTATTTTTGCTTTGACAGGTCGACAGAAATGTTCCAAAATACAGGTTAAATCCGCAAAATAGCCGAATTTCAAAACAGTACTAGACACCTGTATTTAATGAACAACGATAATTATAAAATTTTTTCGTATCTCTTTTAGTTTATAATCATGGACCGAAAATAACAGTTATATTGGAATTTTAAAACAAAAAAAGCATATGGAAGTGAATGTCGAAAAACTGATTCAAGCATACCATATTGTTCCTCATGCACTTGTCCATGATAAAATATATTGAATTTTATAATTTTGATTTTTGTATTTTCGATCAAATTAACAGTTATTTTTTGATTTTTATTTTTTTTCACAAAAATAACAGTTATATACAGGGTTGTCAGATGTGGCGATTTCTCGCCAAACGTGGCGATTTTCAAACTTGATTGGCGACCTTATATTCGATTTGGCGACATGGCGATATTTTAAAATAGTTGGCGATATTGTTGGCTATTTTTGATGGGCTATGCGTTTGTTTTGAAATTCGTTAAATTCAATACTGAGAAATAATATTATTTTTATTATAGTATCTTTATGTATGAAATTTGAGGCATTCATATGTTTGGTTAATATTTGAAAGTATGTATGTTCAAATGGCTGATGAAGATAATAAAAATCTTCGAGAAAATAGTTTTTCATATTTAAAAGTGCTCTTGAAAGAATCAATAAATAGAATTAAACAAACATATTTTTAAAGTCTATGCACATTTTTTCATTATACATATGTATGTATGTGGCAATTTATTATCACAGATACAATAAATTGTTGTTAGTGATATCTTAAAGATTTTTATGAACTCTTACATAACTTTGGACATTTTTGAAACACAATGGAAAAATTAGCGTTGGTTAATTGGAAAGGTAAATAAGATTATGCCAAAACTTTAAAGCTGCAACGATATGGCAGGTACGTACAATTTTAAGGAATTTACTTTGACTGTTTATATGCTGGTTATTAGCACTAGTAATGCCTGTATTTAAACTATGAACTCCATCCACTTAAACTCGCCTTCTCAAAAAAGGTCTTTTGGCCTTGTTGTTCTACATGTTGTTTGTTTTTTTGTAAGACTTTACTTAATTCCATTCAAAAGATTAAGTCACACCATGGAAAATTTAGTACTGTGTTTATTACTTTTAGAGACAGAAGTACCGTAGTATCATCCCTACGACATTAAAAGCAATTTTGTTAAGAGAATGCTTTCTACAAGCTTTCACGAATTTAGGGTGAATTAAGAGAAATATCTTAATCCAATTTAAGGCTATAATATTCACAATTATTTTTTTGGTGAAATGGTGTTTGATGTCGACTAAAACATACTTTGAAATTTTGGCATTGGGTTTCTTCTTACATTAAGTTAATTTTGCCCAAGTCAACACTTATAAATTCGGTTAGACACACTAAAAACAAAATTAAAGAAGCATTTTGGAAAACGTGCTTGTATTGAATATTTTATAGAAAAATGTATCTACTTATAGAGTGAACCAACTTGAACTGACGGACTAACATATTGTAGCCGGTGGGATGCATGCCTAGGTAATATACTTGAATGAATTGAAATTTTTTTGAAAACATCCCCAGATCAGCTTTAAAAATGCGCTGCAATGATGCTCTAGAAATTCCAAATCGAGTAGTTCGTTGACGAGTAGACTCAGATAGAACCGTCTGCACAATTTCTCATACTGCATCCATAGCTTTTCCAGATCGAAGAGGTCAAGCAATAGCTTTGCGCGGTTCATTACATCCTGAACCGTGGTTCTCATAACGGGTAGTTAAGCTGCTTATCATGTTAGCAGTTGCAGCATGTAAATGTAAGTGCTGGTTCACACACGTCAAGTTTGACTTTTCTCTTTTCTCTTCTCTCCTAAAAGCTTAAGACTTGACAAGTCAAACTTGACGTGTGTGAACCGGCACTTAGCGGTATTTGCTTTGTGTTGTAATAAACCAAATAAAATTGAACAAATTTTACACGTTCTTGCATAAGCTTTCAAATCAGTCAGTCGAAGTTGTATAAAAGATTTGTTCGTCTTAAAGTGATGGTTAGTTCTGGAAATAGCAGTACAACATTTTTCCATGACATAGTAGCTATCATAAAAGTTTCGTAGCCAATTTTTATATAAACATTAATGTGGAAGTTATGCCATTTTCGCGAGTGGTATTTACGTTGGAGCTATCGTCAAATGTGGACCGATTCCAAAAATATTTGGTAAGATGATTTTGGCTGGAAAAATATATTTTTCGGTAAAATCTAAATGTCAACATCGGAAAGAAGCTTACTTGAGGGCTATGTGAAATAGAAAACTGATTTTGCATATTTCCATCATAATTTGTCCTTTTGACTTAACCCGGCGCCGGGGGGGTGGATTTTAGCTACAAGGACATGGGGGTTGGGTCATAATGACCCACTTATTAAACTCGAGGTTTTTTGCTATATTTACGAAAAAATATATACAATTTAGATTGAATCTAACCTTATTAAGGAAATAAAACATGACTTTGTTAAAAAATAACATATTTACTTTTATTTTTAAACAAAAAACATTTCATATTAAAAAAGTTAACAAAGGAGGCTTCTTCTAGCTTAAATATATTAAACACTTATTTTTTATTAGTCTTTAAATTAAATTGACATTTTTATGCCTTTATGACTAATTAATGCTTATAAAAAAATAAGCAAAAATAATTTTGAAGGATCATCGTTAATTTGATATGCAAGATACATAAAATACAAATGGCGGAAAATAGCTACGTTGACTGTGGGGATGGGTCATATTTACCTTTTTTAACTTTGAGCACGTGTTACTCGAAGTACAATCGTCATGCAACTGATTTGAAATTTATAACATTCAGAGAGATTCAATATCACCAGCTACTGAGAAGAGCGTAGAGAAGAGAAGTACATTTTTAAAACCACAATCCATTCGAAAAGTGACGGGTAATTTTGACCCATCCCCCCCGGCGCCGGGTTAAAATTAAAATTTGAATTAGAACCTCTGTACTACATTTTATAAAATTATTATCAAATTTACGGCCTATACTTAGTTAGCCAGACGGACGGATTCGAATACTGATTCTAAGTCTATTAGTACTTTAAAATGTTACACACATCATCAGAAACACATGGTGGAAATGGACTTCGGTAAAACCTGAGCATCGGAATGCCCAGGTCTAATATATTAAAATAATACAACAAAAAAAGATTCTAGTTTGTCTTCCAAATTTCATTATTATTAACTCCGAAATTGGTCATTCTAAAACTAAGTAGCAATAATTTGTCCTAACTTTAGATGCGTAAGGAAGGTTCTTCTTAAAAAAACTTTTAGAATAATTCATCAATGTTTATTTTTTTTTCTCTAAGTGTGCTTATCATTTTGGACAGTAATGTTTGCGTTTATAAATACTTCAAAATTCAACATTAAGAACAAAAATCTAATGACCTTTATTTACGAGTTTGAACTTCCTACTCGTTTAAGTTGATATCCTTGAAGAGGAAAACGGAAATTGGATATTTACATTACAAACTGCTGATGACTTATTTGTTTTAATATTAATGATTTTAAAAACTAAACATACTTACATATGTATGTACAAATTTTATTTAATGTTTTAAATTGATATCATTAGAAAGCCAAACAATTTAATTTAATTAAAAAATTGGTAGAGTATCAATATCGACGAAATAATTTGACAGTGAAGCATCAGATAGTAGAGAGATTCTTCAAAACTCATTTCATTCGGAACCGAATCGAAGATTTTTCTTAATTTTAAATACACGATTGAAAAATAAACCAAATTTGGTTATTTGTTTTCTTGTTATTAAATAAGTTTTTACTTTGAACGAGATTTTTGCCTTTTTAAAACCTTTTCTTTAGCTTCACTTCGGAAAATCAAATCTTGTAACGTTAATTTAACCGCCTTATACTCAATGCAAATGGATGAAACTTTGCAGGCATACATACTCCCGATGACAGTACACGAATACATGGGCGTAACCAGGATAAAATCTAGGGGGAGGCAAACATTTTTTTTTGGTAAAATGCTTTTTTGGCCCCCAACTACTCAATGCAAATGGATGAAACTTTGCAGGCATAAATATTGACAGTACACGAATACATGGGCGTAGCCAGGATAAAATCTAGGGGGGGCGGGCAAAATTTTTTTTAAATGTTCTTTTTTAAGAAAAACGTTTCTTAAAAAAATTTTTTACATATATGCTTTTTGTAATGAAATCAGTGTTGCCAAATATGTTTTTCAAAAACACTTACGTAGTCTATGAAACAATAAGTGCTTTCATGATATCGCTTTAAATTGCAATTTGTGCAAATGGGCAAACATGCAAGACTCGTTTCATGAAGAACCTTTTTCATTTTTGTGTAATTTTAAACAATTAATGTCAGTTTGTAAGAAACGTCTATACAACAATAAATTAAGAAAGAAAATTTAAAAAATTAAATTAAAAGTTGAAATATGTAAAATTTGTTTTTAAAAATGCACAAAGAAACCCAAAAGAATAATTTACTCAAATTATTGCTGGAATTTATTGTTTGTGATTTATAAAAACTTGGATTTTTCATTGAAAACGACGTTAAAAGCACTAAAAAATCTGTTTGTTTAAATGCACAATTGGGCAGCGTATGTTTATGAGTCAAAAATGTTGGGCAAATTTACGCTGTTTGTGTAAATGAATTCCCATACAATTCTTGACAGTTCATTTGCGGGGGTGTTAAAATGCACAGATTCCTGGACTTTTAAGCGATATCATGAAAACCCTTAATATGATTTTTCTTTAAGCTGAAATTAATGTCTACACACCCATAGAAAAACCTGTTTAAATATGGTCACCTCCAAGAAAACTATTTTAAAGAAAATTTTAGACCTAATATGTTTAATTTAACCATATAATTATCACCAAAAAAAGTCTAAGTTCTGCCTTCTCAAGCAGAGAAAGCTTACTTGTCTTGCCACGGGACAGTGTCATAAATCTTCCTCTAAAGTGACCGACAGGGATGCCGAAGCGAGCGCCCCTGTTTGCCGAACAGTCAGCCCTTTCATTGCCAGAATGGCCGGGCACCCATTATCAATTCAAGTCATTGTGTTTCGCTAACTCGTTCAGAGACGTAATAGAGTTTAAGACTTACCTGGACTTTACCTCCAAAGAAGTTAGTGCTCTAAGAGCGGCTTGGCTATCCGATATTATAAATAATCTTAAGCCCTTTGCCCTCTTCCTTAGACATCCCCAAGATATGAGGATGGCGTAGATCTTCGTCTGAAAAATCGTAGAATGGTTGCCCATTGGCTTCCTCCTTTAGAACCTCGGGCCCGCCCCAGTGTCACATATCATCTGTATCGAACCGTCGATGAACTGGGCGCTAAAATTCGTATTCAATACCAGGCTAGGCACCATACGATCACCAACCACAATAAATGGAACATTCTAAGAATTTGAAGTATCTGCATGTGACCCACAAAGTCATATGCCTTGTAAAGGAGGGCATAAGTTTCGATTCATTTAAATACGAATGAAGCAGATACTGAAATAAAAAATTTTATCCGATTAAGACCAATGTAGCGAAAAAAACCAAAATGCAATCTCAAATTATCCGTCCATAATTTATCAAACGTCGCATGTAAAGCGGTCTTGCGAAAATCAGTTTAAAACGCTTAATAATGCACTACTGTATTGAAATTTGGATCAATGAAGGTTTTTTAACCGAATTTTTTGTTGATGAATCGATAACACTGGTTTACAGCCAAAAAATACCAAGAACACCACTGTAATTTTTTTTCCTAAGTACCGTTTTTTAGATAACGGTACTTTTGTGTTTTTCGGTGTATAGTCCCACTCAAACCCTTGTGGAGCCCAACCAAAATAAATAAATCGAAATAAATGGCATATCGTTGGAAAGGTAATCGAATGCCTTTTCCATCGATATGCTACAAATTTCTATCTGATAAGAAATGGCGGAGTAATGGCCCCTCAAAGTTCAAAAAATGTAATTTTTTTACGTTTTTTTCAAAATTTTTCATTTCGTTTTTTAACTACGTTATATTAAATATCTGGAATGTTTTATTTCGAGCACAGTGTAATTAACCAATCTGTATAAAAACCGACGTCAGTATTGTAATTTGTTGCTGTTTTACCCCCATGATAAATTATAAGCCGTCCATCAGAAAGTTTTATGCTCTTCTTTTTAGTCATATGAAACTTAATTTGACCTAATTTGGATAAAACATTATGATTCGTATCAGTTTTAGCCGTAGTAGAGTGATTTTCAGAAGGGGATTTAACATTGGACCCTTTGATAAATTACACTGCTTTACAAATTTTTAATTTGGAAAAATACCAAGTACACCACATGCCTAGATAAGTTAATTGGGACCTCCTGAACACGAAAATCGCTGTAATTTTTTTTTCCTAAGTACCGTTTTTTAGATAACGGTACTTTTGTGTTTTTCGGTGTATGGTCCCACTCAAACCCTTGTGGAGCCCAACCAAAAAGTCCGATCGAAAGTCGATTTAGCCATGTCCGTCTGTCCGTCTGTTGAAAACACGTTCACTTTCGAAAAACTCAAAAGAAAAAAACTTGGTGTCAAATTGCTTGTAGTTATCCTTAGCAGTTTGGGATTGAAATCCAGCAAAATCGGTTCGATAGGATCAGAGCTATGATTCAAAATGTGGAACCACCACTTAAAAAAAAATTGATAATTTTGTTTCAAAAAGTAACATAAATGATGGAAAAATGCACGGAATGACATAATATTTTGCAAAAATTTGCTTTATTCGACTGGAAATCAGCCCGTTAAATCGCGAAGATGGGTCCATAATTTACCCTAGGCCCCATATAAACCCTACTACCGGAAAACACTTTAGTACGCCTAAGATCATAATTAATAATGCTTTCATAACAAAATTTGAAACATTACAGTTTTATACGACTATAAATAAGACTGTAAGTTTTCGTGAAGATCGGTCCATAATTTACCCTAGGCCCCATATAAACCCACTACCGGAAAACAGTTAAGTACGCCTTAAATCCTAATTAATAATGCTTTCATAACAAAATTTGGTACATCGCAGTTTTATAGGACTGGAAACAAGATTATTAAATTTTGTGAAGATCGGTCCATTATTTACCATAGACCCCTCTGGTAAAATAATTAAATACGCCTTAAACCGTAGCAGACATAGATATTGCGGTAAATTTTCTTCCAACTTAATTTTAATGCAGATGTCTATTTTTATAAAGATAAATTATTAATAAATATACATCATATAGGTATTACTCCTAAGACATTCGAACTGTCGGTGGAGGGTATACAAAATATTCAATGCAGACTAGAAATATATTTAAGAAAAAGTCCCATAAATGACCAGGTGTCGCCCCTAGTGGGATATGATGTATGATCGACATCAATTAATATTTTGTCCTTAACATTTTCTCGAGACATACTTGACCCTTATCACCACTTCTTAGGGGGGCTCCCATACTGATATTGCGTTTTATGAAATTCTTACATTTATTAAAATTTTTCGACATTTGTGAATAAAATCAAAAGCTTCTGACAGATTTTAATCATTTATGACCTGTTTTATTTGCAGCTTCGTCCAATTTTCCAATTTTTTATGAAGTTTTAATTTACGTTTTTTAAAGGAAATTTTATTTATATTGTGATACCTCCTCCATTTTCGAAACAACGGTATATCTCGAAAACAAGAGCTAATCTAAAAAAAACGGTTGGATTCACATTGGATTTAGTGTACCCGAATTATGTTTAAGCGCAATGTGCCTGGCTCGTTTATTTTTTCAACTAGCATAGTGTTAGTTATAGAACTCATATAGAGCCAACTCCTGAATTATTCTAACTTTCGGTGGAAGGTATCAAAGATTCGGCACAGCCTAATACAGCACATGAACTTGTTTTTTTTTGTTTAAAATGACTTTGGCGGAGGGTTTCAGGGCTGCCACACAAAGTTGGTGAGCAAAAGGCACAAAGAAAGTCATTTGGGAATTGGGGATTTTTTACGGATTTAAAAAAATATGTGGATTTTTTTTTTTTGGGAATTTTGCAAGTTTTTAATGTATTTTTTTTTTATTATTTAAGCTTATATTTATTTGTTTCGAATATTAAATATCAAATAAAAGTAGCAAAACTTTTATCTTGCTCTTATCAGCAATTAAAACGGTGTAAAGGGACCTAATTATGATAACCATTTGTGATGAGTGTGTAGTGAGTGTTTTAAAAAAGAAGAATTAAAAAAAAGAATCTAAAACCGTTGACAACACATACATTAATTTTTTTAAGGATAATTTGCAAGCAAATTTGTCGTCCCTAAATGTAAGCAAATGTGGAAGACAATATAATAAAGTTTGGGACAATGAATGCTGGGTTATTGGCGGATATATGTATTTTTATTGTTGATTTAAAGAATAGCTAAAACCGATTGAACAAGCTCCAAATTCCTCACTAGAAACGCATAAAAAGGATTTAAAAAACATGCCGAAACCAGCCGCTACAAGCAATATAAAAATTTTTTTTACTGAAAATTTTTTACTTACGGATTTTTCGGGATTTCTTATTATAATTTGTCTTATTAAGGGAAATCACGATGGGTAGTGCAAAGTGTGCAAACGATGCAAATGCGTGCAAAAATACACACATTTGCACAACACAACAACAAAATGTACGTATTTGCTATTTGCTCTTTTTTACTTCGTTTGCACTAAAAAAACCATGAGCAAAGTTCGTAGTGCATATTTGCTCAGTTGCAAACAAATATAAACAATAACATTTGACATATTAAGTGCCATATTGATTTTAAGAAAACTTGTAAATTGAACATTTTCGCAGATTGTAAAATAAAATAGAGAATTAAATTTAAATTTATTTTAATTTGCTTGTGTTTAATTGTAAATAAATGCAGATTTTTTACAGTGCTGCCAGAAGTTTTTAGTGTTGCCAGAATACATTTTTAGAAAAATAGCATGTTTGCACAAAAATAAAAGTGGTATGCTCACGAACAATCATGATATGCACTGCAAATTTACACATTGCAAATTTGCACAATGATCATCGTGATTACCCTTATTATTTTTTAAAATAAACCAAAACAAAAAAAAAATATTAACTTTTTAAGGGTTTGTTTTTTAATTTGTAGATTTTTGGGGATTTTTTTTTATTTTTTTGGGGAAAAAGAAAAAGAGTACCTGGCAGCCCTGATGGGTTTCGTAGATTTGACATGGCCTTTAGTTCCATTTTTGATCAGCTTATTTTGCTTTCATTTTATCGCCAAAAGCAAGTAACAAACTATTTGAGGCACCAAATCCAATTTAACCTTTCGATTGTGTTTTTATTTGATGTATAAAAGCCAAAATAAAAGTATCATCAGTTTAAACTTATAAAAAAAATACCCAAACAAAACTGACACAAAAACAAACTCAAAACATTATCAATTGTAATATTTGTCGATTGTGCTATTGGCTTATTATGTGGTAAGTCCGAGGGGCATTCTATTAAAAAAAGATTCCCTTTTAAATATGTAAATGCAAATAAAAATACATGCGTAAATAGGTTCATTTACTAAAACAATCAAAAGTGTAGAAAACATATTTCTTAAATTTATTAAGGTAAAAAAGAAATAGCGGAATAATTAATGTAGTAAAAGTTAAACAGAATTTGTCTGCAACATTTAATACAATGATAATCTTAAATTGAACCTTTATTAAAACATAATGTTTAGGAAATAAAAACGTCCTTTAGATAACCAATTCAAAACCTTTTTTAATTACAAGGTAAATATTCTTAGAGTTTTTTTTTATACCCTCCACCAAGTAAGGCAAAAAAATATTAAGCTTAAACTTTAGAAAGGATACTTGTGTATTTCTTTTTTCATTTTGGTTACTATTTTTAGCGCTTATTTTTTTCTTCACAATGAAAAAATAACCACGAAGTTTAAATTGTAAAGGCGTTCCTTAGAAGCTAATTAGCCCCATCAAAGCTCTATACATAGCAAACTGTCGAATCCTTTATTAAAACAAACTCAGCCGCAAAATCCATGTACTTAAAGGTGTTAGGCAGGGATTTATTTTGTCTCCAATGCTCTTAAACATTGTTCTGGGCATAGTCATGAGAGAAGCCCTTGGCCTTGAAGAATGGGGAATATCATTTGGTGGCCAGGGCAGGGTTTACAGTAAATGCAGGAAAAACTAAAGTACTAAAAATAAGCAGAGAAATATTAAGCCTTCAAAATTTATGATAATGTCGTAAAGGACGTTGACAAGTTTTGCTACTTAGATAGCATCTTGATGAACTCAGATGCGTCCTTAATGTATATTGTAAGCAGCATAAAGTCTGCAAAGCAAGCAGTTAAACGACTGACGATCATTTGGGAATAACCCTCACTATCAGCGAATGTAAAAATCACGATCTTGAACTTAAACGTTCAGTCAACTATATTATATGGCTGTAGATATTAAGGCTGTACGGATCTAAATTTATAGATACTTACGGAGAATCTTGAGAATATTCTAGCCCAACACAATTTAAAATTTGTTCAGATCTTTATTAACAGATACTTACGAAGAATCTTGAGAATATTCTGGCTCAAAGCAATTTCAAATTAATAGTATGCTTTGGGCACAAACGAATCAAATACCTATGAAGCGTAAAATTAGAAGCTGTAAATGGAACTGAATTGGGCAGACGTTAAGAAAGCTCCATGTCGCGAACAGCAATAGTTAGATTGAAATCCATAAGGTAGCCGTGGAAGAAGAAGTCCCGCTAAAACGTCGAGGAGGCAATTCGTCAAAGAAAAGGCCAAGTAGGGGAACTTAATTAAGAAAACAGCAATGGACAGATTTAACTGGAGATCATTTGTCGAGGCCCTTGGCTCATATATAATCGAAGGAAACTTATCGTTGGCTTAATATGCAAACCTGCTAAGTCCACTTTTTAAGTAAATTGAGATTTTGATGCCGTGTGGTCGAGAAAGAAATGCTTCGTCGGCCAGCATGTAGTTCTTCTTCAATTTGAGTCTTGAAGTGTGTTAAACCCACTATATTTTTGGGTTTTCTCTCAAGCTGCACACACCCGGAAAAAAAATTTTAAACATATTATGATTCATTTAACAATATTATTGTCACCTACAACCATATTATGGTTGAATTAGTCCTCCATCAAGAAGCCACAACCATATTATGATTGCCTCTTTTTTTTTTTAATTTCCTATGCTAATCCCCGCGAAGCTTTACGCTTGTCTGCAGGAAAGAAACAGAGTCTCTGGCCGAAATCGAACCCGCAGCCCCGGGGTTGATAGACTAGCTCACTACTAGCTAGCCTACCGGGGCACTCTGAACATGTTATGGTCAAAAATAACTAAAACATGTTTAACACTTATAATAGCATGGTCAGTTTTCAATCATAGCATGTTGCTCTTGGAAAAGAGGAAAATACTATGGTTAATTTAAAAACAAATTATTGTTTTATTTGACCGTAACATGTTTAAAGACAACCAAAATATGGTTGATGTAGGACTTATTCAACCATAATATGGTTGTAGATGAAAATAATATGGTTATATTAACCATAATACGTTTAAAATTTTCTTTAAAAATAGTTTTGTTGGAGGTGACCATATTTAAACCTGTTTTTTTTCTTCGTGCATATGAAATATAAAAAGTTTTTTGTCTCTCCTGTTAAATTTGCTGAAAGGGAGATAGCAGGTTTGCATATTAAGCCGACGATATATATAATGTAAATGGCACAAATTCTCTCTTCAGCATATTCTTAAATTTATGTTTCATATGGGTCCAAATTTATTTAAATATCACAAAAGACTTATAAATGAAATTTTAATACTTACGCTTAATTTTTAATAAAAGCAACAGTTTGGCTTTTCCTCTGTCTCATTATTCACACCACAATAGTGGAAAGAGTCCCATGGGCAATCATGGACCAACGAGAAGAAAATTAAATTATGAGATTTAAATAGCCGGACGATCAGTATACTAAAAGATGGGTTTATGACCCAGCAGTAAAAATGAGTAAAGAGGCCTAATAGAAGGCCCTCCTCGCCACATTCAATACTTATTGGCCTTCCACACGCTCTTGAATAACAACTTTGTTTGCAGCGGTAAATATTGAAAGGGCCGCAAGTGGCAGGCGTTTTGAAGGCCTCTATACTCCTTTCTAAAAGATTCGATACGTATGATATCCTGCCTCCAAAAGTATGCCTTCTTGAAGGTTTAAATTCCTTTTCCAAAGACCTTCTGAAATATTCAGTACACATTCGCTCTACCTTCTTCAAGAAGGGAGAGTAAGTTTTTCGGTTTAGTTTTTTTTTTAGTGACCCACCCTTCTGTGGGAAGGAAACGAATTTGTGATGAAAGGCAGTATTGAAGGGCTTGCACCCAATGCCAACCTGCGTAAAAAATAAATATGCATAAAATGCGGCTAGAAGGGTTTTTTTCTGCTAAATAAGGCCTTCTATTAGGCTTTTTACTCATTTTTACTGCTGGGTCATAAACCAATCTTTAAGTATACTGATCGTCCGCCTGATCTCATTATTTAATTTTCTTCTCGTTGGTCCATGATTGCCCATGGGTACCAAATGGGGTTAACTCTCGAAAATTTGTTCTTATATATTGTGGTGTAGGGTATCAAATGGTCGGACTGGATTGGCTATACTTTCTTGCTTGTTTTTCCCCAGTTTAAATCATAAAGTTTCCCTTTATTTCTTGAATATCCCTGCAAATAACAGGACCAGTCAAAACTTTTGTAGTCCAAAAGTAACCCAAACGTTTGGAAAAAACATGGTCTATTTAACAATACGATAGGGGAGGACCATAAAACCCAGCTTTGGACTACAAAGGAGTAGTTTCAAAACTACTCCATGGCATACACAAAAGGATTAGTTTTGAAGTCGTTTAAAAACAAAAGCATGTCGTTGAAAAACGAAGACATATCGTCTCACTACAAACACTTTTTAACAATGACATGGTCCATGCTTGCATTACATCGGACCAGTCCATGGAGTAGTCCATTTTATCAAAATGGATCAGGTGGTCCAATATTATTTGCAGGGAAAAATGTAACCAATTTATTTTTTTTAGTTCAGCAGCAATTTATATGAAATTTTAAACGACGTTTATAATATTTTTTGGAGGTTTAAAATGAAAACTGTAACAATATGCTTTTAAAGTAAAAATATATACTTAAAATTGCTTATTGTGAACATCAAATGAAAATATTGCTTTCATTGTGAATCTGTCTTAAATATTTCATTTTTTTTTAGTATTTTTTTCCTTTTGTTCAAATCCAATCTACTATAAGTTAAATTAAAATGCTTTAACATAATACAATTTGTAGTAGGCACTATGACTCTTATTCACGGAAAAACATGTATTCAAAATGCAATAGAAATTCATTTTATTTAACACTTAAAGAAATTGTACATTCAACATAAATTAATAAACCTGCCAATTAATTCAACAATGCTCGTTTATTGATAATAATTGCATAGAAAAAAATAAAAGGGGATTTCAATTAACTAATTTGTTATATTAATTAATGTTGCTCCAGTAAACAAATTAATAATATCAATTCAATATTTTTTAATATAAAAAGCTTTTTCTGCAGTAATGTTGTTGAAATAACTAAACGTTTTATTCGCTTGATTGAATTTATAATTAAAACTGATTTTATTTTTAATAAACGGTTTAATGGAAAAAAATTGGCGAGCGTTTTTTCGATGTGGTATACAAAAAATGTTATATATTAATATTTAAACCTGGGGCCAAATTACGGCATACTGTATTGATTGAAATTCACCGTTAAATTTAATTGCCTTCATTTGGCCCCTGAATTGTTTTCAGAGAATTTATTTTCAATAGTACAATTAATTCTGTTAAAAGTTTGGTAATAAAACATAATTTAGTTTAATTATATGAGAATAATCTTTAAAAACTTATTTTTGTTTATTAAATGAACGCTTTTAAGCAATTTTGAATTTATTTAATAAAAAAAGTTCTAAATGAATGATGAGTTAATTTATAACTTTGTTTTTTTTTTTTTTGCCTGATTTAAGTATAATTAATAATTCTATTTTTGTTCTTTATTAAATAAAAAATCAATATCTTTTTATGCAAAAATTATTAAACATTTTTTAAATGTTTCTAACACCAAAACAAATAAACAAAAGCAGATGCTTTCAAAAGATTTCCTCCCAACAGGCACAAGTATTCAAAAGATACAAAGTCATAGAAAAACCTATTGAGGAAATAAAAAAAGTCTTAAAAAACATTTTTCAATTGCAGGCACGAGTGGTTTTTTTATAAATAAATATAATAATTGAACATTGTATATTTATTTTCCATAAATCTTCGTTTTTTGTTTTCTAATCTAAACATTAAAATATGAATATTCTCTGTTCAGCCCACTTAAGAACACAAAATTTTTGTGAAATTTTATGCCCTACAACACTGTTAGTAAGCAGGGTATTATGCGTCTAATGTGTATAAAATATAAATATATTGGCTCTAGACTACCATTTTAGTAGAACGTTCGGAATCACGTTTTAAATCGTTCTTAAGATGTTTGTTCGTCCAGCTGTCAACCTTATCATATAAACCCCCTTCGTAAAATCGATTTATTTAAGACGAAAAAAATTTGGAATCTATATAATATTTCACACAAATACTTACTGCTTATGTGACACTTTACCTCATAACATAATATTGTTCTGGTGGGTCCATGAATATTCATGACTCCTAAATTGGGTACTCCCTTAAAATAGGTTTGTAAATACTAAGGTGTAGGGTATTACAAGGTCAGGCTTGTTTGCCTATACTTTGTGACTTGTTTTTTTTTTGTTAAGCTTTTATTTAAATCAAAATTTGTTGACATTGCAATGAATGCCCAAAATCTGAATTCAAGCAATTTGTAAAGCTTGTGAGTTTGGACAATTTTTAATAGAAAACAAACTCTTAATTTAAATTTCAAGGACTTCCTCTATTTCTTTGTAAGGGGATTTTTTTTAGAGACTTTGATTTTCTTTTCAAAATTAAAACACAACTTATTAGTTGTTTTTGTTTGGCTGCAGGAACACTCAAATAAATAAAATAAAAAGCTCGTGATTTTTTTTATATTTTTATTTTGCTCCCAATATATCGGTTAGCATCGCTTACCATCTTCAGGGATATATAAACAATTATAAAAAAAAATTATAAACACAAAACTTTACAAAAACACTTGTGCCACTTCCCATTGGAATTTATTAACACAACAAATTTTATTTTATTTAAAATAATTTATAAATCATGTCATTTAATGTTTAAAAATAATTTCTCTCGTATAGTTTCCGCGACTGCATCGTATGAACGCCATTCTCTCGGTCCAAATTATAACCACTTTTTGAGCATACCCAGACTAATAATGTTTTGCGTGGAGGTGTATATGAAAATAATAAATAAAATTTCAAGTTTTGAAAAAATTCCGTCAAAGGATTCATGTACCTCCCATTAGTGCTGGGAAACTATCGATAGTACTATCGATATTATCGATAGTGTTAAAATATCGAAAACATCGATAGGAAAAATTTCAATACCGATATTATTATTAAATACAGCTATGAAGACATCTTACAGCAGCTATACACACACAGTTTTTTGCCGCAAATTTTTACTTGCTATTTCTAATTCGCGCTGAATTACAGCAGTGAATACAAACAGCGCAAGTGGTATGGATTGCTTAGTTAGCTATGCTTTTTACGCTAATTAAAGGCCTTTTAGTCGAAATTTGTACATGTTTACATAGGAACTGAAATGTCAAACATTTTTGTAATATTGTAAAAAAAATGCAAATCCAAATGCAATTGCAGTTGCGAGCATAGGACAAAACAATGAACGACCATTAGAGGATAATCGGTTAACCGTTTCCTTAACAAAAACCTAATACTCAATTTACAGTTGATTGTAATGGAGAGATTGTGAAGAAAAAGTCCAAACATAACATTTTTTTTGCATGTAAAATAATTATATAAAAATGTCTTTAAAAAATATAAAGTTTTCCAGTTTCCAGCCCAATTTCCTCAAGTAAAACAGCTGAGATATGCTATAAAAACCATTCTTTTATTAAAACATAGTTTTTTTTTATAATAAAAAACAATGAAAGACGATGCTTACCAACATTCTATTCTTTCATCCTGGTAGAACATTCTGTGGGAATGCCCATATGTATTAATTAGCATTGAATTTTCTTTGTTTGCTCATTTTAGTCCAAGAATTGTTTTGTTTGTTTTGTTATTGTTTTTTTTTCAATAATAAACTCCAAATAATAAATAATTTTTGCATTTTTATTTATTGAAATTACTTAATTTATAACAAAACTTTATTAATCGGTTAACCGATCAATAGCAATATTAACCGATTATTAACCGATTAAACCAAAACCTCGGTTAATTAATCGAGCGATTAACCGATTAAAGCAAAAGCCCGATTAAATGAATACCCTAATATATATATATATATATATATATATATATATATATATATCCTTTTTTTAAAAACATTTAATTCGGCAACTCTTTTTATATTGAATTGTTGAAAACTACGAAATCTATCTAAACATAATGTTTAAATTGATGTACTTAATTTTTTATAAATTCAAGCAAGGATTTTTGTATTTTCAGATCTCCTTTTATTAAAAATTATATAATTATAAATATAAAAGGGTTAAGTGCCAAACCAACTAAAGGATATGCATTTCTTATACATGTATGTGTGTCCTTTTAAGGAAAATATACATGAAGGGAAATATTTCATCAATAAATCATGGGATGAGGCAGAATTAATTGCGAACAATAGATTAAGTTGAAAAAAACCTTGTTGCAGCTCTATGTTCCCTCGAGGAATAAATAAAGGAAAAAAATTGACGATTTTCATATTTTTTGCAAAAACAACGTTAAATTTTTTACTGCTATATAATAATGTCTAATAACGGTAGGGATTTTCTTGAAGTTAATTTCTTTAGAACGTTAGTTTTTAAACACAGTACAAAGAAAATAGGATAATTTTATCGCACAGAAAAATATTTATAGCTTTTACTCTAAAGTATTAAATTATTAAAAATTATAAATGCGTTTTGGGCCTCTAAAAAAGATCATATATCTCTAAGTTAGAACTAAAATGTGGTTAATTTCTTTTTTGATTCTCAGAGCAAGTTAAACTCTCTTTCTGGTTTAAAATGTGTTTAAACCAACAAATCTATAAATCACTAAACATATAAACCATCTTTAAACGCATAAAATTGGGCGTTTAAACTACCAATACAGACCATATGAATTTGATAAGATTTATCGTAGTGCTGCCACATGTTATTTTTTTAACCACATATAATACATGGGACACTGATTTACAGTTGTTGAGTTTAAACCATATATAAATTCAAGTTAAGTTCAACTAAACCAGCTTTTAAACCATCAGTGATTTATTAGCCATTAGTTTATTTAACGGCAGTAAAAATTGAAAAAAGTATTCACTCAGTTTTTTTATTTGTCCATCAAAATTTTTTTTTACTTTTTTTTAGTTACGGCAACACTTTTTAAGATTCATCCATAGCGTTACTAATACATACTTTAAATAAAGTGTGGGCTCATATCAAAGAAGAATGTCTTTTTTACCCAGGGTTGATAAAGTTGGTACAATTGTACTTTTTTTGGTACAACTCAAAACTAAAAAGTACGCTGGTACTACCGTGACTCATTTGGTACTTTTTCCAAATTTTTCAAACCTACATATTTATTATTGATATACAATGGCAATTCGTGTTTACTATCAAATAATTTTATTTTGGATTTAACAAAACAGCTATGATATTTCGCATTTGCTCTTTTACAAGACCATTTGCACCAAACACTTAACTCCGCTACTGTGAATAGAGTTTTGCACTTGTTGATTGAACGATAGCTTATGCCACATTCTAAGTTTAGTATCAGTGGCAGCATATAAGCGTTTTCAAATGATATTGACAAGTTTTTAAAAGATATAGGAAACCACTTCTGCAAAAGTTCTATATACTAGAAGAGACGAATTCCTCTCAATTATATTTTCAAATATTCTTCAACAAGTTGGTTGTCACGTCAAGAAGCAATTTTGGAATAGTGGAAGCCCACTCCATTATTTTACTCCGAATTATATTTAAGGAGATTTTACAAGCGCTAAATTAAATTTTATTATTTTCGGACTTTCTACTCCTTTTCTGTTTCTGCAGTACAAATTGAAAATTGTAAACACAATATATTTGGAAATGCAATTCGTATGAACATATTTTTAGAAGGCTTAAAACGCTTTCGTATAAAATTCGAGATTGCATTTTGAGAAATATTCGTCAATTTTCCACGAAAAAAGACGATAAATTCTAAAAAGTGTATGAAAACGTTCTGTGGCGGCAATAAAAAAAAAAAAAAATAATGGATTTCTCAACTCTAAAAACCGCATGATACAGGTCTGGCTAGATCAAATACAATTTGTTTGCCTCTTTTCTGGAATATTTTGCAAAATCTAACTATTTTGAAAAACCCGGGGCCTATGGTTTCTTTGGCAAAGTTTCTTGGAATGACTTATAGAACAAGAATCGCGATGTGCTTTTGACGCGAAAAAATTTTACCCACCTTATTATTATGTATAACACTGCTTTACAAATTTTTAATTTGGAAAAGTACCAAGAACGCCACATGCCTAGATAAGTTAATTGGGACCTCCTGAACACGAAAACCGCTGTAATTTTTTTTCCTAAGTACCGTTTTTTAGATAACGGTACTTTTGTGTTTTTCGGTGTATGGTCCCACTCAAACCCTTGTGGAGCCCAACCAAAAAGTCCAATCGAAATAAATGGCATATCGTTGGAAAGGTAATTGAATGCCTTTTCCGTCGATATGCTAATCTGATAAAAAAAATGTTTGGTTAAAAAATAAAACATTTCAGATCTTTCATGTGCTAGTTATCGTATCAATTTTATTCATTATTTTTTTTGCATTTGCTGAGTATGAAAATATTATCGTTCCACAAAATCCTTAATACAAACTTTATTTTTGTAATTAAATAAACTATTTGGCTAAAAAATAAAACATTCCAGATATTTAATATAACGTAGAAAAAAATGAAATAAAAATGAAAAATTTTGAAAAAAACGTAAAAAATTGGCAAATTTTAAACCATTTCTTATCAGATAAAAGTTTTCAGCATATCAGGCATTCAATTACCTTTCCAACGATATGAAATTTATTTTGATCGGACTTTTTGGTTGGGCTCCACAAGGGTTTGTGTGGGACCATACAGCGAAAAACACAAAAGTACCGTTATCTAAAAAACGGTACTTAGGAAAAAAATTACAGCGGTTTTCGTGTTCAGGAGGTCCCAATTAACTTATCTAGGCATGTGGCGTTCTTGGTATTTTTTGGCTGTAAACCAGTGCAATTAATGAACAAATAAATTTTAAGTACCTTTTGTTGTATTTAATATTTATTTTTAAAAATAAAAAAAAGATTTAGTACTATTGGGACCGAAAAAGTACAATTTCTAAAGCTCGTTGGTACGATATTGGCTTTCTCATTTATCATCCCTGTTTTTACCAAATACTAACTATACTAATACTATTTAAAATAAGGACAAGTTTCGCGGACCTCGAGCAGCGGCGAAACGCATTCACCATAAAAAAGGTTCTTCCTAGATGTAATTTATTTAGATACGAACATTGGAACAACATTGTTTCATCTTATTTTTGTATATGGAACAATGTACTGCGCGGCGTCTAGTTGGAACTATTCCTCCAAATGATTCGCAGTGACATGAGGATTCACCATGCAGTGTTCGCCATGCACGGAAATGGATCGATGACGCCTTCGGTATGTGAACCGCAACAATCAGATATTTGTTTTTGGGATGTAATGACATCTTAAGACTCTTATAAGGATTGTATTCTCTTCAAAAATGGCAATTCTGCTTGTTTAAATACCCTTTAAGCCAGAAATGAGCCTTATCGCTAAAGATGATTGGACGATTACAATTTGATTCAATTTTCAGTTGATTCTCAGCCCATTTACCGAAAACACGACGCAATTGATGGGTCCGCTGGCTTTTATTCTTGCACCAGATGGATGAAGTCCAAGATCTTTAAATAAATTCTAGACTTTCATCACACTTACGTCTACAGCGACGATGGGTTCTTTTGTACGCACGGTACGTGATCGGATTTGGATGAGTATTTTCCCAGTGAGTAAATGAAATCATAAATCCATTCATAGTTTAGCGTATTAGATGGATGATTATGCGCACCAAAAACTAGACGAATTGTTCTATAAGTTTAGCGAATAAAGCGTGCATTTTGGAAATATTTTTTCACGTTTTGTAAACGGTGTTCTGGTGAAAGTCTTTGCATGGCGATTTGCTTAAATATACTAATCAAAATCAAACACACTTCAGCTATTCCTATCGGAAGTTATAAACGTCTTAAAAACCACCCTTTATTATGAAACTTTTTATTCATTTAAGTCTGAATTGTTAATAAATAAACATAGAAAAATCTGATATTACATATTTTATAAAACAAGTTTTGCTTACTTTTTTCCAGAGGATCTTTGATGAGTCTGAGTTCATACGGCTCATGTCTTATTGACAAGATTCTTCCTTTTTCTTCTTTGAACATGAATTGGCGTTCAAATGATTCATGTCATGTTGACGACATGTTTTTTATTTTGTTTTATTTTATATTGAAAACAAAAACAAAATTAAACAACGAATAAGAAAGCAAAACGTAAAGACAGTACATGCATCTGTGTACTCGTTTCTTTTCCCCTCGTCCCTCTCGCCTATAAATCTTGTCAATAAGACATGAGCCGTGTGAACACAGACAAACTTTTACAAAAGAAATAAAAACGGTATAAATTGCAAGTTTAATTAATGGGTGTTGTATTTTTAATTAAATTTAATTAATGAGTGGTATAATGATTCCTAAATACTGAACAGACATTACAAAGAAGTCAGTTTTAGTTAGATGCCGAGGTGAGCAAAATTATTTTTATATTCTTCACTATTTCTTATGTGTTGATTTGTGTCACTGCAGGGAAATCGTATCTGATTCTTTTGCACAATCTTGGATTTTCACTGATGAGCGCACACGCTTTGCCCTTTGGTTTACATATTTGTCCCAAAGTTTACCAGCAGGACTCGCTTTCTTACCTCTTGGTATAAAGTAGTATTCCTGAAAGATTATAATATTTAAAAAATGTGTGTAGTTAATCAGAAAAAATTATATACGTACTCTTACTTCACAAGAAAAGTATTATATTATGTTTTGAATAAAACACAAACTATTTAGGAAATTATTGTAATTTTATTTTATTATGATATATTGGTATTACTCAATTATGTATGGAACAAAATATCGGCCAAATGGGCGCCGCGACCACGGCGGCACACCTCCATCCGATGGTCCAAATTTTCGATGACCCTGAGGCATAATGGAGGTTCTATGCCGTTAATGTGCTGAATTATCTCATCCTTTAGCTCTTGAATTGTTGCTGGCTTATCGACGTACACCTTTTCTTTCAAATAACCCCAAAGAAAAAAGTCCAACGGTGTCAAATCACATGATCTTGGCGGCCAATTGACATCGCCATTACGTGAGATAACACGGCCATTGAATTTGTTGCGCAAAAGAGCCATTGTTTCGTTAGCTGTGTGGCAAGTGGCACCGTCCTGCTGAAACCACATATCGTCCACATCCATATCTTCCAATTCGGGCCATAAAAAGTTCGTTATCATCTCACGATAGCGAACACCATTCACAGTAACTGCCTGACCGGCCCATAAACCGCACCAAACAGTCACTCTTTGTGGGTGCATTGGTTTTTCGACAATCACTCTCCCAAATGCGGCAATTCTGTTTATTGACGAATCCACTGAGGTGAAAATGTGCCTCATCACTGAAGATGATTTTCTTCGAAAATTGATCATCCACTGTTGCCATTTCTTGCCACCATTCTGCCCATTCACGACGTTTGGAATGGTCAAGAGGCTTTAGTTCTTGAGCCAATTGCACCTTGTGAGCGTGTAAATGCAAGTCTTTATACATAATGTTCATCAACAACGAGCGTGAGAGGTGCAATTGTTGGACACGACGACGAGTTGAGGTGGACGGCTCTTCAGCCACACTATCGCGAACAGCAGCAATATTTTCTGCAGTACGAGCTGTACGAGCATGCACTGGTGTTCTCACATCTTCTACAGACCCGGTTTGCTCGAATTTTTCCACGATTTTTGCGATTTTACGCACATTTGGACGATCAAATTGACCAAAAAAATCACGAAGTGCACGATATGCATTTTGATTTGAACACCCATTTTCATAATAAGTCTGGATAACTTTAACACGTTGTTGGATTGTGTATCTCTCCATGGTTCAAATTGAGTAAGTCTGAAATATAGAAATGTCAAATAAAATTCGGAAAAAAACTTGGCGTTTAGGTGTGGTTCACATTCAACATCGGCCCTTACAATTTAACCACCCTTTATTATTTCATCTACTATTGCTGGCAAATCTTTTGGGGACAATTTAACATCGCGATAAAAAAATGTCTTCCAATATAATATTTATTAAATCTCTACGAAACGAGTCGGCTGTTTTCTAAAATAAGTTTAAGGCTCTGAAAAAAATAATAATAATAAATGGTAAGCAAAAACGTGAATTTTTAAATTACTTTATATAGCTTGGATCTCCCATCTGAAGTGCAAGGGGATAAAGTCAGAGTGTTTGTTGTGCTAACAGTAGATTGATTTTGTAACCAAGAAACTACTTTATTGGTAATCGTTTCAGACAAGGTATCGTCATCAATGCCATACTGTAAAAAAATTATTGAAAATTTAGCCAAAAATAAATTAATACATTATTTAAATTTCTGTCTTGACCTCACTTTTCTTCCAAATAAATAGTTTTTCTCGGAAACAAGCACGAGGGCCAATGGGTGATATAGCTTCCTTTATGCCCTCTTTTGATAGGTATTTAAGGCTTTCAAATGTAATTTCAGCTCCTTAGAAATAATTTAGTTTTTGTTAGAGAAATAAACAAAAAAATAAAATATTGTTACTTTACTGCCATTCAATAACGTTTTGGTTTATTTCTTTTATATTAAACCGTTTGGAGTTCTTAATTGCACTTTAAATAAAACAAAATAATCACAACACTTTAAGCACTGTTTATAATTTACACAACTTTATTTAGTACTTAGTCACATAACAACCGTAATTTATAGCTCATTCACAACCAACTATAATTTTCTCAGCGTGATACATAATTGACAAAGTCAGAACTTAGAATGATCTCATTATGCTAGCCGCCGCAAGTATTTATACCCGAGCCCAGACGTCTAGATGGCTCTAGAAAGTTCGCCGCATAACGGCTACTTGTTCATCTATAGTTACTATCTATATGGCTGAATTAATTTAGTTATTAGGCATCATAAACTAAGGCATTCTTTTAGGCGTTACCATAAATTGAGATAACTAAATAACGAACATTGGAGTTTTTACAGTGGGGTTGAAGTACAATTATGCACAACAATTTTAACATTACATCTGTACATTTATTTTTACACTAGAAGTGTGCATAACTTATACAATAACAATTTTAACTAATAAAATAACTATCAAATACTTAATAACTAATCAATACAAGATAAATAATAATTACTAAAACTAAAACTAATTCTTAAACAATAACTACAACTAATTCTTAACTAAAATTACTTTCGTAACAATATACTTACCTGTCAAATAAGGCTTTACTTCACTTAAATCGAAAGTTTTCAACAACTCGTCTAATTGGGAACTTTGATTTTGAGCCACCGGAATATTTAAACTTAAATTTCCGTCCAAGTCGCTCTCGAAATTTATTGTTTCTCAATTCATGTTATTATTATTGTAAGCCATTATTACACTTTTAAGAATAAAATTTATTCACTTTGTTAACCACACAATAAGAATGTTTGTTTTTTTTTTTTTTTTGTTTTTGTTCTAAATCAAGCGGCACTTTTTTGTTTTTTTTTTTTGGATTTACATGAATTCATTTAATTTTCACATTTTTCACGTTATTTTTACACTTCTTTGTTGTTATATTTATTTGATTGTAGTGTTGATTTTACAGCGGTTAATATTGTTTTTAAACGAAACAATGTTAATTTTACTTGAAAAACTTTGATTTTTACTACAAAAATTTAATTTTTAAAATTTTACATGGACCAATGTTATTTTTAACTTTAAAAAGGTTAAAATTAATGTGCACAATTTTATTTTTACGTTAAGAATTTAAAATTAAGAAGTTTTAATTTAATATTAACATGTTTAACTGTTAATGTTATATGAAACAACGTAAATATAAATTTTTTTTTGCAAAAATTTACAATGACTTGAAATTAACATTTTTTCATGATAATTTTACATTGCGATTTTTTTCTGTGTGTGTATAACTTATTTTACTTCTGGATTTGTAAAGCTGTGTTCTCACCTATTACATGTTTAACGTCCTCTATGTTACCACTAGTTTTATAAAACAATTATTTGCTTTTGCAAAACTTTTGGCTAGATCAAACATCATTTAACCGTTTTTAAATTGCATTATACAATTATCTGCTCACAAATACAGCTTAGTAAATAAATAAAAATTAAGCTAAAGTTTTATCAATTTGCTGGTCACACTTTTTTTTGGATTTTTCGTCAAATATTTGTTAGGTCGGGGCCCAGCACCTCAATTCTATAACTTTTTGAATTTAGCTACCGAAATCGTTAAGAAACGAGAAATCTTGGTTACTTTAACGAATTTGTTATTTTCTATTTTATATAAACATTTATTTTTGCTTAGAAATATTAACGACAAATATCAGTAAAAATATAAGAAGGTCAAAGTTAATTTTTTTTTAAATTAATAAAATATATAAAATAAATTTACTTGTTAAAAATTTATTTTAAAAAACATTAATGAAAACGTGTAAATATTGATTATATTTCTAAGCAAATATGTAAGTTTCAAATCAAAGTTCGAGTTGCCTAGACCACTCTAGCACAACATTCTTCTCTTACTTTTTATACACACAGAAAAAAATACCAATGTTAAATTAACATGTCGAAATGTTGATTGATAATCATAGTACATTTTTACAAAAGTATGTCTTTTATTTAAATTTATAATTTTTTCATATTAATTTTAAATGAAAAATATTAAAATAACCTTAAATCACGTTTATTTAATATTATTCACTGTTAAAATAACGTTATACAATATTAAATCCATAAAAACTTTTTTTATATTCAAATCAAAAGTTGATCTTGTTAAATAAAAATGCATACATACTTAAGTTTGTATGTAGGTACATATATGTTTGTTTGTGCGTATGGAGTCTATTTAAAATTACCATTGTTTAAATTAATTTTAAATGAAAAATGTTAAAATAACATTGTGCAATATTGAAACCATGAAAACCAGTTTTACTTGTTTTGTATAGAAAAAAAAAACCACACCATAAAAAGAAAAACATACATTTTTTTATTTTCAAATTCCCCTATTCTTTTAGTTAAAATTATATAGTTAACTACAACATCAAGTTTAAAAAAAAACAGATGACGAACCCCATATCGGGCCATTCTGCTGATGCTTCTGTTAACAAAGGGGAATACAAAATAAGTGAAACATGTGTTACAGTGGTAAGTGTTTTGAATTATTCTTAAATAAGTGCATATGTTGTCTCTGAAGCTTCCCTGCCGTCAAATGAGTAGCTAACTACAAAAAAAGCCAACTTTAAGTTAGCTTGTATAGACTAACTTAAAGCCAACTACTAAGCAATGCAAAATTTACACTAATCAAAGTGTAAACAAACACTGTGAATTTTAAGTAGAGAGAGCCAAGTCGATTGGCAAACAAACGGCTCCAAGATCCACAAAAGATTTAATTATTTAGGGCCATTATTACAATTTACGGAGTAGAAATTGGTAATTGGTAATGGCCAGGTTATAGTATAATTAGAAAATTAAATAAAATACCTAAATACAAGTTTAATAAAATAGTTAATTTAAAAAAACCAACTTAAAGTAGTTAGTTTATAGCTAGCTACAAAAAGTTAACTTCAAGTTAACGGCTAGGTCATGTTATCATGTTAAATTAACATGAAGTAACAATGCAGCAAAATCACTACTGAAAACGGTTAAATCAACCTTGTTTTCAACGATTTTACATTGATTTTTTTCTGTGTGTCCCCACACTACTGTATGTGAAGAGGATAATATGCGTTTGTGCAAATGTGTGTAACACATTTCAATATAGGTTGTGAACCCACCTTTTTGTATACAGATTGACTCAGAATCAATTTCAGAATCCATCTAACGAGGTCTGTCGTTCTATCAGGCTGGCTGGTTGTATGTCCAAGATAACTTTGTGCGCATATTACAGGTCGCAATTTTGGAATTAACTTTAACAAATTTGGCACAAATGTGTTTATTGTCACAGGATCGAAGCCTTTTTTTAAAGCTGGAATCGGTTATTTATTTTTCATAGCCCGCGAGCAAACTTCTTTCCGGAATAGGGGTTTGTTCCCATTAACCATTGTGTTTTATAGACATTTGGGTTTAATTAGGTCCAAAAATATTTTGTTGCAACCTACATAAATCAGCATAACCAATGTTATTAGAATCGGTCCATATTTGACCACAGCTCCCATACGAATACACTTATAATAAGTAACCTTAATAATAGCTTCTATGTCATCTCATAGAAGTAGTCATAGTAATAAAAGTATATACATATTTAGATAATATTTAGCACAAAAAACTCTTATGTGAATCTTGACCTCACAACATACTCTTTTTGGCGGAAACCTGATCGCCCAAATACTGTAATGTATAGTCGGGCTTGATCGACTTTACTTTATTATTTTATTTGTGTTAAAAATTGGCTTCTTTACTCTATATTTTTAAGCTGTTAACAGTACATTTATTGTCTTTATTTTTTAACAAAAACTTTTTTGTGTCGTTAGCTACCGTCATTGTTTGCCGATAAAAATTGTTAAAACTTCATTACAGAATAGCTCTTAACGACAATTGTCGTTATAGGCTTTTTACACTAATCAACATCTACCATCGAAGATGTAGAAAATGTGAAACGCTACCCTACAAGAAATAAATGAGCGAGTAGTCACATTTTTCATTTTGGTGTTAAGAAAATGATAGAAAGAAATGACCGAAATAAAATTTTAGGTCACATTCGGTCATTTCTTTCCATCATTTTCTTAACACCAAAATGAAAAATGTGACAACTCGTTCAATTATTTCTTGTAGGATAGCTTACATTGCTCACATCTAACATCTACCATCAAACAAAAATGTCAGCATTTTTGAAAAAAAAAAAAAATTTTTTTTAAATTAAAAAATGTTTTTTTCTACAAAAGTGCCAACATTTAAAAAGAATTTTGTGTTTGAAGCTCCATTTGTTTCAAAATATAAAAAATACTTAACAAAAAAACATTGCAATAAAAGAGAAAACTAGACAAATGGTAACGCTGCTTTAAAAAAAAATTTTTTTTTGGCAGTGATGCCACAATAGTAATTAAACTTATTGCCACTTTTCTAGTGATGACACTAAAATAACCGAAAGATATTGAATGGAATGAAATGAGATAGGAACATTTTTTAAAGATGTTGAAAAATGTTGGTTTTAATCCCCAAGTATTTCTTATGGAAAGATGTTAACATCTTCGCAAATTGTGGCAAATTGATGGTAGATGTTAGATGTTGATCAGTGTATAAAGGCTATTAGCTTACGAGTTTTGACTACTTAATGACAATTATTTGTCGTTAAAAAGTAACAGAATTTCAGTACAGCTCGCAATTCTGGTATTGAGTAAAACTTGTTACAATATCCGAATAATATGGTGGGAATCGGATTACAAAATTTTCTAGAAATCGATCTATATGTGACCATAGCTCCTATACTAATCCCTCTCCCGAAAAAGCCTTAAATTCCAGTAATAAAATTTTTACTTTGGTATTGGTATAATACTTGGCAAAAGTAACTTTAATAATAACTTTGGGCTATTAATAAGATGACCATATGCTATTTCACATCCTCTACAAAATCGAATATTAAAGTCCCCTTTGTTAAATGCGTATAAAAGGTCACAAAAGGAAATTTTCAATCGAATTTCATTTGATTTAGTTTTTTCTAGTAACCAATTAAAAAAATAAAATTGCATAAATTAAAAACTCTGACTAACTGACAGTTTTAAAGCCTTAAGCTTATTATACCTATCGGTTTTGAATCTGCATTTTGTTCGTTAACATAAAAACAACTAATCTGCCCAATGGGCAGTGCCCATAGTTGTTTTTATGTAAACGTTGTGCGGGAGGTATAAACCAGCAACATTTTTTTCATGAATATGGTAATAGGTGGTAGTTGTATAATGGGTTACAAAGTAATGTGTAGTAGTAATCCACTCCAGTTAGTTTAAATGTTAAATAACGACATTCCTTAAATGTCATTAATAAACGCCTTGCATTACACCAGCTTAAGAAATACTTTCTTGTAATTTACGCAGTAGTTCGCATATACACGTATGTAGCTTAGTTAGCTGAAAACCCAAAGGGTGTTGTTAAATGTCGGATAAATAGTACGCTGAAGCTGAAGTAGGGGAAGACTAACAACTAAAGACTTGTTTGCCTGCAGTTGCCCAAGTTTGAGTCTTGTCTCGGCTCAGACAAAGTATTTTAATATAGCATTTAGTACATTAGCTTTTATGCCATAGATTATAGATACAGTACTTTTCGTTTACAGTCACAACTAGTGTTTGGGAATTCCCGGACTTTTTCATTTCCCGGGACACGGGAAAAAAATATTTATTTCCCGGGAAATTTTTTTTATCAAAAATATTCATAAAAAAGTCATTAAAATTTTACAAAATTTTTGTTTAAAACAGATTTGTTAAAAATGAACAATATGTGTATCACAAATTTGCTTGTGTAAAACTATTTAAATATACAAAACACAATTAAAAATTAAAAAAAAATAGTGTATAAATTCATTTCTGAAAAATTTAAGAAATAGGACTATTACAAAAAAGCTTTATAAAAATACATAACTGAAATTTAGCTCATAGAATAAATTCGAAAAATAAAAATATGTTAAAAATAGAGATCTTCGTTACAAAACTTAAACAAAAAACTAACATACATATGGGTAATTCCAAAGTGTTGAACTTGACAGTCGTACGCACCAAAAATGCAATAACATTTTAAGCAAAAAATATTTTTACGTTTTCTTAACCCTTAAATTATAGTACTAAAAAACCACTGTTATCTATGCTAAAGTTTATGGAGGGTGCGATTCTAGGTCAAAGATAATGTCAAAAGAAGTAGCGGTTCGACCGTGAAAAAAACAGAAGTAGTTTTCGTGGCCATGTATAAAAAGGCGTAATTCAGCGAACCCTGGCACAATTTTTTAGTCAAACTACTTTCAGAATTTTACGTAGCAATGTAACATTAAAATGTCTTGGTTTGATTCAAAAATCTTCTGTATTTTCTTTTTTTTAAGCCTAAATCTGGGTCGATACGTGACATTTCGAACGTTAAATTTTTCTTTGAACTCTTCCTTAGATTACAGAGCATGTAAGAAAATTTTTTTGGAATAATTTTTATAAAATATCCCTCTTTTAACGGCCATTTTCACCTAGTTCGGTTATAATTAACTATCGGTTATAGCTGTCAAAACATATTGGAAACCGGAACTTTAATTGAAAGTTAGTTTTAACCGAACTTGGTGAAAATGGCCGTAAGAAAGATAAATATTAAAGAAAACATACAATAAAACATTCTCACATATAAGAAATTACGTTTGCACAACTTTGGAGTCTGATTGTTCATCTAAGTGAACAAATTTATGAGTAAATTTATAAAATTAGTAAAATCTAAATATATCTCTATAACAATATCGTAAAATACTCAGCTTTTAATAACTTTTAAATTTTCGGTCACGGTGGAACTTTTGACGGAAATGCCCATTTATATATATCTATATAAGTTTTTAGTTTTTTAAAAATGTAGTTTTTAAAACCTCTAATGCGTTGAGTAAGTCAGTGGACATTCTGTTTCTCCACTTCGTTTTTGTCTTTTTACAGTAATGTCAACAATTTAAATTTAAAAGCGCTTATCAAAGGAAAAATCTATTTCTAAGGGTAAAATAAATAAAACAAATCACTTTGAGCAACTGAAGTTTTGTTTTAAATATTTTGTATGAATAAAAAAAACAAAATTAAATTAAAATGAACGTTTTTTATGTAAAATTGCTTATATTATGAAATTCCCGGATTTCCCGGGAAAAATAAAAAAAAAATTCCCGGGAATTCCCGGGAAATCCCGGACCCCAAACACTAGTCACAAAGCTTATTGTCACATTAGCGATATAGTCTATTTTATCTGTTTATTTTGCCGCTATAAGTTAATTTAATATAAAGTATTAACGTTTTAATCAATTTAGCGATATAAGCACATTTGCCATATATGCCATTTATCAACAGTAGTCAAAGGGAAGAGTAAAGCAAATTAATGGCGTTATTGTCATATTAGCAAAATTTACTTAGTTCTTTTTAGTTTTCAAATCAAAAATCCATCCAAAGAAGGAATGAATTAAATCATTTAATTTTTGTCTTCAACTCTACACGTAAAAAATTAGTTTTTGCCGTTGGTATCAGTTATAAATTATCTTGTTATTATTTTAACTATTTTTTATACAGTATGCAATTCTGTTATAAAACCATAAGCCTGATGTCGGTGTAATTTACATATATGCATTTTTATTGTATTCTACAGAAACCGTAAGTTGCATATTACAATACTGACTGAACACATTGTTCAGTTTCAATCTTCCTTATTTCTTAACAGCCATACATTTTAGAGAAAATTTGAAACAATATTCATTATTATTATTTGAGTTTTTAGACGTTCTTAAGTATTTTCCGATAGTGAGCTGACCGATGTATACCAAATTTGGCAGTGTGATTTCTAGTCATATAAGTTGAATTTAAACATTCGCCGGTACATTCCGTCACTAAGATTTTGTACCAAAAATATTAATTTTTAAGGGGAGGTTGTTCTAAATTTCATAGCTCTTTTTCTATTAATCCGATTAAGCTGGATCTTAATCCCAAACTGCTTAGGAGAAATAAAAACAATCTAATATCAAACATGTAATCTTCTGTTAAGGCTTCTGAAAGTGAGCGCGTTTTTAAACAGGCGGACATGGCTAAATCGACTTAGAATTACTCAAGGACCCAGAGCATATGTACTTTATCGGGTATTAGATGAATGGTTAAAAGTTCCACACAAGTTTTTGAGGGTAAAATTTACAAAAACTTTTCACGTAAAGATCTGTATTTTTTTTAAAGGCCATTATTACAACTTGAAGTTAGCTAAAGTTAAGATTAAATTGACAGATAATAATGTGTTATCTGTCAAAAAGCGTCTGTTAACTGTCGGATAACAGCTAACGCCAAGTTATAATAATGGCCCTAAGAGGGATAACTGCAAAATTTAGAATTTATTCCGCTTTTCCGGGAACTAAAAAATCGACGGAAAAAGGTCCCTATACTCAAGTACCTTGTACATTGAAAAACTTTTGCAGTTTGAAAAGCTCTTTCATTATGTAGAATTCTACTGAATTTTCGTTTTATACGCTCCACCACAATAAGTTGTGAAGAGGGTACACTAAGTTTGTCATTCCGTGTGAAACTTTTTAATTATTCATCTCAGACCCCATACAGCAAATATATTCTGGCTCCTTGAGTAATTCTAAGTCGATTTAGCCATGTCCATCTGTCTGTCCGTCTGTTGAAAACAAGCTCACTTTCGAAAAACTCAAAAGAAATAAACAAGAAGATCGGTCCATAATTTACCCTGGGCCCCATATAAACCCTGCTATCATAACAAAATTTGGCACGCCACAGTTTTTTAAGACTAGAAATGACACTATAAAATTTCATGAAGATCGGTCCATAATTTACCCTAGACCCCATATAAACCCTACTTCCGGAAAACAGTTTAGTACGCCTGAAACCGTAATAACTAATGCTATCAGAATAAAATTTAATGCTTCACAGTTTTATAGGACTAGAAATAGCACTAAAAAATTTCGTGATGATCGGTCCATAATTAACTATAGGCCCCATATAAAGCCCACTCTGGTAAATTAAATAAATACGTCTAAAATCGTAGCAGATATATTTATTATGTTAAAATTACTTCCAACTCAGTTTCATTTGGCCAGAAAAAATGTCTTGCAATTTTGTGATATACGGTCCATAATTTACCTTAGATCCCATATTTAGCTGCCTTCTGAAATTCCCTGTAAAAGCTAAAACTTATTTCACCACTGTATTGAAATTTATGTTTTTTAATACCAGAAATCACACTGCTGAATTTTGGGATGATTGGCTCATAACTTACTATGGCTCCAATATAAATCCCCATCTCAAAATCATTTAAGTTCGGATTAAACTGTAACGAATCAAGATATTTTACTCAAGATTGTCGGTCAATAATTAAATATAGGTATACACCGCAACCAATTTTAATGCTGATGTCTATTTTCATAAAGATAAATTGATAACAAATAGACGTCATATAGATATCACTCCTGAAATATTCGAACTGTCGGTAAAGGGTATTAAAAATTCGGAACAGCCGAATATATCACTCTTACTTGTTTTTTTTTAACATGAGTCTATTTTTTCTGATTTTTATAAAAATGACTTACTTGTCTTAGTTTTATAGTATAAAAAGTTAAAAGGCGATTTATCTGATTAGTTCTGATTAGCTTAAATTGACCAAAGACTATCGACTGGCAAAGAAAAAACAGCAAATGCAGGCAGCCAATAATTAAATGTGGGGGTTCAATTAAAGCCTTTTAACCACAAGCTCAATTACACACTACAAACACGAATATGTAGTCAAGGAAACTTAAGATAATGATGATAATCGAAATAATTCAGTTTCATATCATGACCATGATAATGCTGATGATGACAATCATGACAATGAAAAAATAAAAACTTAAAAGCAAAAAACAAAAAACCAACATTAGACCATATTGTTGATTAAACTGGAAGTAGTATTCACACCAAGTGCAGTTAATAAATGGATATAAATACAACCTTAAATGGTTTGAAGACCATACAAAAACACAAACAATATTTTAAACTTGACCAGATGCTGAGTGCTGTTGGCTGGTTTATGCCACAATTCTTGCAACCATTGGACTTTGGCTAACTGTGTTGCAACAATGCAGAGAGAGGCTGGATAGCAACAGTTAATGGAAACGAAATGATAAATTAAATTTACTATTGGCTTCTTTTTGTTTGGTGGCTTTTTGTTTTCGTATTTTTTTTTTTCATTGAGATTTGTATCAACTTTATTGGATTTGAAAATTGAAAACCTGCCATTTCTTTAGGTTTTCTAGTATTGGCAAAAATCTTCTTTCCATACTTGGCCATCATATTTTTTTTTTTTTGCAATATTGCCAATGACAGTGGTGACTTACACCAGTTGTTAATTGGAATTTAACAAGTTTCGAAACTGCATCTAATGAGCTGCATTAGTAATGGAACATGATGCATCTGCAGTAAAGCTAAGTAAAATAAAGCTTTATTTTATATTAAGACTCTTAATGAGAGCGTGGAACATTTTTCTTTTTATTTTTTTTAACTCTTAGATTGCGTTTGACAGGTTCTTGGTTACAGTGGTCTTCATTTTGAAATAAAGTAATTAAACAGATTGCATTTGTATAGCCTACACCACCAAAGATGGGGGCGGGTATAATGTTTTTGCAAAATGTTTGTAACACATAAAAATATTGTTTCTAGACTCGAACACCCTGTAGTGTACCGATTGACTTAAAATCTTTTTCAGAACCGATCTAACAATGTCCGTCCATCCGGCTAGCTGGATTGTCTGCCCATGTTACCATTGTGTTCAAAATACGGGTCGCAGTTTAAGAACGTAATTTAGTGCATACGTTTAAGTTGTCGTTAGGACGAAGCCTATTGAAAATGGTAAGCTTGATCTCGTATTGTGGAAATACAAGCTATATTCCGATATAGAGTCGTTGTATTTATAAACCAAGATTGGCAACCGAAATAAATTGCGGTATTGGTATTAAACCATTTGTTTTTTTGGTATTGGTATTTTGATTATATCTAACGGTATCGATAAAGGTACAGAAACTTTTACATATTGGTTTAACAATTTAATTAATCAAACCAAAAAACATAAAAGAATTCCACATTTTTTGCATGTGCCAATAAATTTTTAACTGTATTTAAGCGGTATCGGTATTAATACCGGTATCGATTGCCAACTTTGCCATTAGCAATTTAATTATTTTGGTATTTAGATTAAACTCGGCTCAAGTTTTAAATAATTTGAAGAATCGGTATACGTAAAGGTGGGCTAAGGACCAATATTTTAAGGTGTTACAGACATCAGCACAAACGCATAGTACCCTCTCCACTATTGTGGTGGTGGTATAAATATTGTATTGTTATGTTATATTTACCTAATTGATAAAATCGAATTAACGGTTGCTTAATGTAACCTATTTCTCAAATTACTTTTAACGATGTTTACTTGGCTAAACACCCTCTCTACTTCAGCATTAGACCATGGAAGTAAGAGCAACTTTATAGTCAATTCTGAAATTTCTAAAACAATTTTGTTACCGCCTGCATCCCTTTATTGAAATACTTGCAACCAGAAAGAAACAGCGATGTTTGTGTTGATCCATTTTATAAATTTAATAGTGGAGTTTATAGCGATTTTCAACTTTTGTAAATGTTGTGATTTAAATTTAAAGCGTTTTATTGATTTGTTTTTTATTTAAGCTAATAGGGCCTTAGGTTAATTAATGTAAATAAAAAGTAATAAAAAACATAAAAAGTTTTAATTGTTCAAAATGTTTATTTTACTTTTATAAATTTTTATAATAAAATAACAATTATTCTTTTAAAAGAAAAACGGCAAAAAAAATTTTATGGCTAAACCAGTTGAAAAATGGCTAATGGCTAAACTAATTTTTTAATGGCTAAAGGTGTTATGATACTTGCTATTTTTTGTATTGGATTTTGTTAGGATTGGCTGAATGAAACAACAAATGCGAGAAAGAACAAGAAATACAATTTCATAAACAAACCCTTTTTTCTGATTGACATTTCTCATGTTTATTTTTTTCTTTGACTTAAACAAAAAAAAAATGGTAAAAGCTTGGACAGATGAAACTATTTTGTTTTCAATCATTGAAATAAAGCAGGTGCCCTTCATATGGGATTTCAAATCATAAATTTTCAATTAAAGAAAATACCCCGATGTAATTCGTAGTATTTTCCATTATTTGCATTAAATTTTATTGTTTATTAAAAAAAAATTGTTTGTGATTCCAAAATAAAATGTAAACAAAACAAACAATACTGCCTACGTTTTTTGCCCACAATAACCCGTCAAAAAAGCTAAAAATCGTAAAAAAAAGTTAAAACCCGCTACTTTCGATCAAAAACTAAAAAAATTGGCAACAGTGCTAACAATTAATCTGGAAATGTCAATTTTAAGTTAAAATTTTTTTTATTTTTTTGACAGTCTTAGATTATTTATCGATAACACATGTATATATGTTTGACATTTAAAGATTTTTTATGATATAATTAGGGTATTCATTTAATCGGTTAATCGCCCGATTAATTAACCGAGGTTTTGGTTTAATCGGTTAATTTTGTTTTTTAGATCGGTTAACCGATTAATAATGTTTTTTTGTAAATTAAGTAATTTCAATATATAAAAACGCATTAATTGTTTATTATTTGGAGTTTATTAGTAAAAAAACAATAAGATACCAAATTCTTGAACTTAAACGAGCAAAAAAAAAAAAAAACAATTCATAAATATTTAATATGCATTTTTCAATTAATACACAGGGTGTGCTATCAAGTCATATCGCCATATTATCCCAAATAATATTTTACAATTGTTTAAAATAAATATTGGTATTTCAAACAAAATAATGCTGTGTTCATTGATTCTTCATATCTGCCCACAACAGTTATGTATATCGTCGTCTTAATTTTCCTATTTGCAGCTTGATAGAAAATTAAAAATACAGTTAGTTTAACACCCTTCAAGACTTAAATAGAATAAAAACCACATGCTAGTCGACGAGGTGTACCTTTCTCTGCCACACGGCATCAAAATCTCAATTTACATAAAAAGTGGATTTAGCCGGTTTGCATATTAAGCCGACGATATATATTTCTTGTAATTCTTTAAAAACATAAGACTTTATGACTATCTTGTATATCCCCCAAATATGTATTTATAAAAAAATAAACTGAGATAATTTCAGTAGTTATAGGATTTCTTTTAAAATAATTTTGTAAAAAAGAGATTTTTTTTGCCAAAACTTGACTTGGAAAAAATTCTTTCACTTATCGTAGATGAATATCTAATTTCTCAGTCCTTTTCCAGGATTTCTCTAAACATATAAAATACTCCACTATGCCTTTAGAGTTTTTTTTTTAATTTTTAACACTTCGTATTGTTTCGGTTAATTCTGTTAAAAGACTGATATGAGAAGATATAAGAAGAAACAAATACATAACTAACACGTACATAAAACAGAAAAAACGTGTTGGTAATCAAAAATTTAACCCATTTTTCGCCACATTCCTGTTGATCGATGATAAAGATAAAAAACATTGTAATTTTAGTCACCAGTTGGCGGAAAATGTGTTAAAATGAAGATCACTGAACACCTTATTTGTTTTTATGAAAAAATATTTTCTAAAATCACAAATAATCTGTTATAATACTACAAAATATTGAAGATTTTATCACATCGGTTAATCGACTGAAATTAATCGGTTTAATCGGTAATCGAAAAAAGCCAATTTGAAATTAACCGATCAGTTAATCGGGTAGTAATTAATCGGTTAACCGATTGACGATTAACCGAATGAATACCCTAGATATAATCATACTCTTTACACTTAGTCAGTTTTCCTATGCAAATATGTTTGCACTGTTCTCCAATATAGAAAAAATACAAAAAATAGCAAGTATCATAATAGCTTTAACAGGGTGAAAAATGGATAAATCTAGCCACTAAATGGCTAAATTGGCAACACTGTAATCGATCCATATTTAAACATAGCTCCTATACATATACAACTTAAAAAAAGTTTAATAATAGCACTATTGCATGAAATAATTTTGTGATGGTGGGACTAAAATTGACCCAAAGCCACATATTAAATCACTTTAAGCAAAAGTCCCATAGAAATCTCATTGAAAGTGGTAACCTTAAGAAATTTCGGTAACGTTATCAAACTATTTGTTATTTCAGTACTAGAGCTCCCAGTTTTATTTTATACCTTATCCCGAAATAGTTATTTTTTATCTTCAAAAATTAAAAATAAATTAATTACAATAATTAGTATTGTGGTTATTTTGTTGAACTATTTATGGTTTTTAATCCAAATTTTTTTTTAATATTTTTAATTAGGCTTAAGTTCATGAAATTTAATTTTTTATTAAATTATTTTTGTGAAGAAAGGAATTTTACAACATGAAAATTAATTAAAATTGTTATTGATAATCTTTCATTCTTGACGTGGCTCGGGCTCGAACCCTGGCAGATTATCAATAACAATTTTAATTAATTTTCATGTTGTAAAATTCCTTTCTTCACAAAAATAATTTAATAAAAAATTAAATTTCATGAACTTAAGCCTAATTAAAAATATTAAAAAAAAAATTAATTAATTACCGTATTCACAAAACCCCTTGTATCATTATATCAATTGTATGTTGCATTTAAATACAAAGCTCACTATTGTTTTTTTATACAACATACAATAGATACAACGATACAATGGGTTTTGTGACCACGGCAAATTTGTTTAACAAAACATATGCATACGTTTTTTATTAAATGAAATCCATTTGTAAAGACTTAAATTTGTACCTCACATCATGGGCAAATCGGTCCTGCTATCCTACAAATGACATTTATAATTAAATGTTATCCAAAAAATCCTCAACGAAAAAAAAACTTTTCCCCAAAAAATTTCCTGGGGATTTTTACGAAACTTTTATGCCCTAATTACAAATAAAACCTGTTTGGAGACAAATCATAAACGGTACTTTAAATTTATGTGCATCAATGTACGGGCTTATATCGGTCTTACACTTAAATTAATCAAACAAACAAGAAGCTTTAAAATTAAACCTAAATGACCTTTTTTAGATGTTGGCAATTATAAAAAAGATTTTTTGTTTTTTCTATAATAAAGAAAAAACTATTATTATTTTTAGACATCCCAGTAAAAACTTCGCCTACAAAATAATGTGTTGAGTAATCAGAAAAACATAAGAGCACTACTTACAATTTTACTGAACGAACCAATGAATTTTACAAGGGATGTCCCAAAATAACGCATTAAAAAGTAAGTCATTATTTTTTTAACTGCATACATCCAGAAAAAAGTAGTTATAGAAGTTGTTATAAATGTAGTTATAGAAGAAAGCTACAAAATAATGAGTTAATGAAGCTATTAATTTTGAAAAGTAGGACAAGTTTTTACTGGGATATGATCTAAGACTACCGTTTAAATACCCCAATTGTTTTTAAATAAAGGGTCTAAAAGTTTTACTTGAACGAGGTGTCAGCTTGTGTAAAAATATAGCGCATCTTCAAAGGGGTATATGGAATCTGGCATTAAAACCAGTGTTCCAAACAAACATTATATACAGTTCTTTAGTGTTCTGTTCGCTAAAAAAAACATAAACGCTAGAAAATCATGAAAAAAATGTTTCGCATCTTGTGATCTTCGAACTAGTGCTGGGAAACTATCGATAGTCTTAAAATATCGAAAATATCGATATGAAAAATATAAATATCGATATTTTTATTATTTAAGATACAGCTATGAAGACATCTAACAGCAGCTATACACACACAGTATTTTGCCGCAAATTTTTACTTGATATTATTAATTCGCTCAAAATTACAGCAATGAATTCAAACAACAAGAATGGCAAGTGGTATGGATTGCTTAGCAGTGCTTTTTACTGCTAATTAAAGGCCTTTAAAACGAAATTTGTACATGTTTATATAGGGACTGAAATGTCAAATACTTTTGTAATGTTGTAAAAAAAATGCAAATCCAAATGCAATTGCAAGTATAGGAAAAAACAATGAACGACCATAAGAGGATAAGTCCGCTAGATTGATTACATTTTTGGGTTTAGAATTAAGAAAATTCTTTTAAGTTGCAATGGAATATCTTATAGTCCCTGTTACTTCGGTTCCTTCAGAAAGGTACTTATCAATTTTTAAAAACTGTCATCTAAAATAACGTGCGTATATTGATACGTCTCATACATTCAATAAAGTGATGAAAACAACGGACTGTAGCCTTATAAAAAAATAATTAAAGTTTTCATGCACAAGTACAAACATTCAGTGGATAGTAATATCGATACTGAAATCTGAAATATCGATAAATATCGATAGTAGAAAATATCGATAGTATCCCAGCACTACTCCAAACACATTAATGTTTTTTCGTTTCAGTTGTGCTTAGCGCCTTTTTGGCTGGTAAAGAAAACATAAATTTTTTACAAAAAAAAGCTTACCTTCTTGAAAATAGTTATGAACTGTATTAAAAAAAGATATCGTTTCTGTTCTAAGTTATGTTCTGTTTGTTTTCGAACACTCGTTAAAACAAAAACTCGAATACTCCTTCGATATCTATATATTAAATTTCAAGTCAATCGTTCAAACCATTTAGAAATGTAGGATTTGTTTACCAACATTTTTACACTGCCCCAGTGTGCAGTGTATGATTGTACCATGAACAAAACAATAACTGGGCTGCAGCCGTTATTAACAAACATATTTTTTCCTTAGCAAAAGTTTAGGAAATATGTGTAAATTTTAACTTGATTTTATTCCTTGCTAATTTTATAATGTTTTCAAATACCGAATGCGAAAATATTAAGGGAAACGGTATGTGTATACCGGTTATTTACTCAAAATATAATTTCGTTATATGTTTCAATAGCGGCATTTAATTTTTATCAATATCTGCTTAAGTTTTGGTATTAAAAACGGTATCGGTTGCCAACAGTTGCTTAAAACATAATTTCGAGCACTTTTTCGATTCGAAAGCAATTTTACATCTAGTTCTTTCTGTCTATACTGAACGGATCGAAACCTTTTTTTCAGTGTTGTGAAGCATTAATTTAAGATTTTCCAACACTGAATCAAGATTCGCTTAGTATCGACTGAAATGAAATTGCTTTCGAATCGAAAAATTATTCGATCACGACTGCCATAATTTGCTCCCTGGTTGACATACGACTGCATATGGGTCCCTTTCGGAAAAAATACACATTCGAAAATTAGTTTGTTACAAATAGTGCGTAGGGTATAATAAGGTGTGGCTGGACCGATCATACTTTATTACTTATTCTTACTGGTTTTCCTACGCTTTTCGTAAAGTCTGGAAAAATGTTATAAACCTATTTGTCATTTTATACAACTAAACACATGACGTATTGTGACATTCAGTTTTGATGATCTTTTTTGTGAAGCGATTTATTTACCCTTTTTCCACATCAGATTAAAATCGTTTTTTGTTGCATATAATTTTTCACAGAACATTGTTAAGAGTTTTGATACTTCGTTAGAATGAACTGCACCCACTTCGTGGGTGTATATAAAGTGCTGTTCACAGAAAAAAAAATTTTAATCGGTTTCAATTAAAAAATTTGTGATATTAATTAAAAATTAATTAAATTTGCACCAGTAAACAAATCAAAAGTATCAATTAAGCGTTTAATTCCCCTAATTAAATGTTTAATTTATTTGATTAATTGTTTTATTCACTTGATTAAATTTTCAATTAAAACTGATTTAATTTTTGATTAATGCTTTAATTGGTGAACAATTTTGGAGAATTTTTTCTGTGGGGTAGAGCGTTTGTTATTTATATTAGGTGTATTTTATTTCAATGATGAAAGTTTATTTTTAAAAGTAAATAAAATATGTATACGTATTATATGGCTATTTCGGCATATAAATCTTTATTATGCTGTTTCGATATCGGAGGGAGAACTATACTTTTAAACTCTACAGTTTTACCCAAATAAAATCAATATTTGATTTCAAAGATGAGATTTTAACTGTTTTAGATATCATGTGTGTGTAGGCCAAGATCTTTCCTCTAAATTTTCCGAGAAGTGGAAGTGCAGAGAGCGTCATAAACAGTGACCCGAGTTATAAGTGCACGCAAAGAAAAAACATGGTTGTGGTAAACATATTCTAAGAGCAACATATTATGATAAGAATTATGATTGTAGTCGCCATATTAAGATTATTATTGAATCATATAATGACTAAATATACTCGTAATATGCCATCATAATATTTTTCCCTTAATCATATTATTATTCTGTTAATCATACTAAGTTAAGAAGTAATCAAACTATTGTCATGTTAATCATAATAAGCTAAGCAATTAATCATATTATTGACATGTTAATCATAATAAGCTAAGAAGTAATCATATTATGATACAGCACCTTTCATATCTGTCATAAAAATACAAAATAAATTAAAATATTTTTGCATCGATTTTTTATTTTGTGGCTTTTTCAATTTTTCTTAGGGCCATTATTATAACTTGGCGTTAGCTGTTATCCGACAGTTAACAGACGCTTTTTGACAGATAACACATTATTATCTGTCAATTTAATCTTAACTTTAGCTAACTTCAAGTTGTAATAATGGCCCTTAATGTTAATCAAATAGCGGAGTTCAATATAAGGCTTGCAAAAGAGCAAATGAAAAATCTGTGGTTTTCATGGGCAACCGCGTGTGTCCATTTTTTCGATTTTAAGATGTTGATGAAATATCGTAGCACTTTTATAAAATATAACGAAATCTCTGTGCGTTTTATTGTTGGATTTTACAAAAAAACTATGATATTTTGCATTTGCACTATTACATCACTAATACTTGAATGAACGCCGCTAATATTTTAATTTTTTAATTTCTTGAGACTTATTTTTTTTATGGAATTTTATCTTTTAATTGTTTAACCGCTCACAAATAAAAAAACGACACAACTGCTTCAAAATTATTTTACAAATGGCTCTAACATAATATAATATGATTAGAGTAAAAATAGTTTGATTGCATCTTTAACATAATATGATAAATGTATAGAAAGTTATCATGTTATGGCTATTAAATATCATGACATGGTTGTGAGAAATATAATATGTTTAGAAAGTTATCATAATTAAGTTGTTAGAAAAATAATTATTTTTCGGTCAACAATACTCAAATTCATAATTGCGATAAGCATTGATATGTTTACAGTAACTATAATTTTGTTGATATTAAATAAAAATAACAATTATTTGTGTACGACAACAATATATTGTTACATTAAACATAGTGTTGTTTGCTGTAACCATGCCCAACCATATTTTTTCTCTGCGTGTGGTGAAAACACAAAATCAGTGCAAAGAGGTGGAAGAAAACGCGAGACTACAGCAAAAGAATATTGGAAAATTAAAAAAATTAAACAAATAATATCTCAAAAATTCTTTTTAACTTGATAAACTATCTACGCCAACAATCAGGCGTAGAGCCGCAAAAGCTAGACTACGAGCTAAAAAACTATTAATATCTGAAGAATAGGTGAGCTCGCCTCAGTTTGAAAACAAATACCTTTTTTTACGATGAATCAACATTTTTATTTACACGGTTCGGATCCGAAGTGCCTGGAGCTCAGACCAAAGGGTGAAAGTCTTAATCCAAGATATACAAAGAGTTATGTTAAACATGATGATGGTAGCAACATTATGGTGTAGTGGTGTTGGTCCGGGCAGGGTCTAATTGGGTTGAATGAATACGCATCTTGGGAATGCCACTTCCTTTGGTTTTTCACCACGATAAGGACCCGAAGCACACGTTTTAGATGGTAAAACAATGCCAAGCGAATACACAATTATGTGTGCTTTATTGGCCTGGCCTATTGAGACACTGTTGAAACTAGTGAAAAGTAAAATCAGAAACAAATTTTTAAAAAAAATTACCTAAAATAGCACTAGATTAAAGTTTAAATAAATATAACTAACAAATTAATTCAGTCCACGCCAAGGCGATTTGCAGAAAACGTTAAACGGAAAGTTGACGGACTCTATTATTACTAACAAAAAATTTGAAATTTGTTTAACGTTAAAGTCAAATGTTTTAGGGAAAGTAAAGGCTCAGTTAGGCGAACGTTGCTGTACCGTATCTGTACTGTATCAATCAGCTGTTCGCTTTTTGTTATATGAAAACCAATACAAAAGCTTACCGAAATGCAATGTACCGTAGTTGCAACGTATCGATCTGTATAAAATAGAATTTCATGCCGTTGTTACGTGACATTTGTAAGACAGTGATGGGCGGCTTGTATGTTACATTGAATGCGGGTAATTTTGCTCTTTTTTTTGGTACTTTTTTTCAGTTTATCTATGGAATAGCGACAAAATAACTTAAAATACAACATATTTCCATATACAAATATACATATGTTTAGATGTTTAAAGCAGTGTTCGAAAATAAACAGTACACTATTTAGCGTTCGGCTCACACACCGCAGAACGATATCTATTTTTTTAGTGTTTGTTTAAACATACACAAACCTTAATACCGTTCGTAACTATTTTCAAGAAAGAACCGAACATTATATAATGTTCGGCTCTTCGTTAAAAAACAGAACAATTGTAGTGATACTGTAGAAAAACATTATAATTTAATGATCTATAATGTTTTTTTCGTGTGTGTATTTTGTTTTTGTAAAAAATTTTTGGTTTTTCTTTTATCAGCAAAAAGCGACGAACATAAACGAGCTGAACCGAACACATTGAAGTTCGTGCATTTTCAAAAAAAACCGAACGGAATTTAATGTTTTCATCATTTGTTGAGTATGATGAAAACAGCATTATTTTTGTGTTCGAAAGATGACAAACAGGGAAACGTTATTTTTTTTAATGAATTTCTACACAAACACTATTAGCGTTTGTGTTTTCCACAAATCTACCGAGCCGAACATTAAAGAACGATATTTAGTGTTTATTTTCGAACACTGGTTTAAAGTAAACAAATGCATATACATACACATACAATGGAAATGTGAAACATATAAAAGACTTTAAATGGTATCAAAACCTTGTTTGGTGTATGCACATTAACAATATATGTATACTAAAAATTTATATATGCTAAAATACAAATTTATTTATTGTAAATCTATCATATAAATGTTAAATTATTAACATTTTTTACATACACAAAATACTGTTTTAATACAATTTAAATCACGTGGTACCTTTTCTGCACAACGGTCACCATTTGAACATTTTTGATTCCCATCACTGAGTGTTTTGTTTTATGTATACTATTGCTTTTTGTTTATGTATGGGAAAACATATGACACGTTTTTAAACGTTCTATAAGTGCACCAACCTGCTTACAGTACTATTGGCAAAAAGTAATTTATTGTTTTACAATCCCTAAATTTAGATTGTAAAGAACATTAAAGCAATAAAATTTTTGTATTTACTGAAATTTTGTAGCTAAAGCCACTGCTGTTTTATAAAGGGTGTTTTTTTTAGAGTGTCACAACTTTAAGTTGGCATCACTGCTTTATTTGAGCCCCCATTTAACAGCTGATAGTGTTTAGTTTGCTTTGAATTATCATTATGAATCGACTAACACTTAATTCGGCGAATGGGCTGAAGCACAAATTGATATTGATTTTCCATTCAAAATTTTATTTTCCGATGTAGCCCATTTCTGGTTGAATGGGTACGTAAATATGCAGAATTGTCGCACTTGGAGTGAGGAGAATACAAAAGCTTTTGTCGAAACACAATTACATCCACAGAAAATTACTCTTTGGTGCGCTTTATGGGCTGGCGGAGTCATTGACCCATATGTCTTCAAAATTGACTATCGTCAGAATGCGAAAAGTTGTTGAAAATCGGTATTCCAGATTGCGACTTCGTATTTAAACATTATTTTCATAAAATTTTCTTTCAATCAAGCCCGTTTCATTGATATGAAAAATATATATTTTCTTGTTTTATTATGACTTAAACTTGTGTCACTCTATAAAAAATACCCTTTATAAGTAATACAGGTTTTACTCGTTTACTCCGCAAATGAGCCGAATTTCCAAAAAATACCAGACTCCTGTCCGCTTGTGTTTCTAAAGATAGAGATAATATTGTTATTTACCTACCCCGATACGCATGATTGTTTTACCTTTGTTGTACTGAAAGGGGTCAGTTTACAGAAGAACTCACAATTATGAGACACCAACAGCATGACCGATATGGTTTCGCAATTATTTTACTTTAAAAACTTGATGTATTCAACTGAATAAATTTAACAAATAGAATATGGGAATTTTTTTACACAAAACAAGCAAACCGTTTTTTATAGTAAACTAAAAATTTCTTTATTGGTTGTTATATTAAATCTTTATATATAAAATAGGATGTATGTATGTGTGTATGTAACGTATGGACTTCGGTCTGCGGGCGGAGGGGCGTGACAAAATCCCATTTTCATATTGCACCACCAATGACTTCTAAATAATTTGGACGGTTTTTTCTTTAAAATAATGGCCATGGTCCAATTTAGATTTATACGAAAAGAAAATTTTACCCCGCACACTTTTACGCCCACTTTAATCGAATTCCTTAAATCAGAAAACGGCTCCATCGATTTGACAAATTTTTCTTTTAAATGTTTGCATTAATCCATTTACGTTTTCATCGAAAGAAAAATGTATCACGCCTACTTTTACGCCCACTTTTTCTATTAAGCGCATAACTTGAGAACGGCTTGACCGATTTGGAAGATTTTTTCCTTAAAATCATCGCCATGGTCCAACTTAGGTTTTTTTTAATTCGTCTGGTAATACAACACTTATGTTTGCTTAGGGCCAGCAACGCGGACCGGGTCAGCTAGTTTTAAATGAAAATAGATGTATTCCTAGCCACCAATTCGGCTTAAGAAGAGAACACAGCACAATTTAACAAGCCCATCGATAGTAAAAATATTGTTCCGCTCTCTTCATCGATGCTTCTCAAGCTTTTGATAAAGTCTGTCATGAAGGCTTATTACATAAATTGAATCAAAATTTACCAGTAAACACACACAAGCTGCTAGAAAGCTACTTAGTCGTCGTCAATTTATTATTAAAGAAGGTATATTCTTTAGTTCTCCTCAGCCCATTGGTGCTGGAGTCCCACAAGGCAGCATCCAGGGCCCTCTATTATACTTAATTTATACTTCGGACATGCCAACAAACAATTACACACAAACTTCAACAGCTTTTCTAAGCGTGCACGAAAACAGTCAAGAAGCATCTCGATAGGTATCGATATCGATAGGATCATATATTTCAACTCGAACTATGGTTAAAGCAATGGAGGATAAAGGTCAATGGGCCAAAAATGCGAGCATATAACATTCACCTTGGCATCGGGAATCGGGAATAATACCTCAAAATTCACATGTAAAATATCTCGGTATACATTTAAATCGCCGTTTAACGTGGAAACTAAAAGCCATCCAAATTTATTGGCTTATTGGAAGAAACTCTGTCCTTAGTCTCGACTGCAAACTGCTACTTTACAACCCCATCTTAAAGCCAATCTGTTGCTACACTGAAAGAAAAATGCTTCATATATTTAATGAATCATTTTCATAAAAAAATTTTCCTTGGGTAAATGAAAATTTTCATTGTCTAAATGGAATTTCATAGTTATAATGAAGTATTTTCGCTTAAATCGCTTCATTGGATTTCGTAATTACGTTAAACATTTTCATTGGATATATGAAAACTTAAGTTTGTCCAGGTTAAACAAATAATTTTAATTGGGAACATAAAAAAACAATATACAAACATAACTATATTCATAAATTAATACAAAGTTGTTGTTTCCTTAAAAAAATCTTTAATTGTCAATTAAAAAATGTAAATTAATAATTTCATACATCTAATGTTACATGTATGTATGATATTAAATTTATGAAATCAAAAAATTTTTTTATAAAAGCAACATATTTCAATAATTGCCTTCATAAATTTAAATTTTCATTATGACAATAAAAATGTCATTATACAGGGGTGTCCAAATTATATAGATGTCATTGGTGGTGCAATATGAAAATTGGATTTTGCCACGCCCCTCCGCCCGCAGACCGAAAATCAGACTTCACAGTGTCACCCGCCTGAATATTCTGAAGATTCCCTGAAAATTTCATTAAAATCGGACCAGCCGTTTTGGAGTCCATACGTTACATACACACATACATACATACATACATACATACATACATACATCCTATATTATATATATATAGAATATGGAGTTAATTTTGACACTAGCACCTTCTCAAACAGCTTTGATATATTAGAAAGTAAGCTTATAGGCCTATATGACTCAACTTTTGTGTGATCCTTTCCTGGTTTAGGTATCATGGTGACTAAGGAAACCCTCCACTTTTGAGGATAGTATTCAAGGCGTAAGATAGCATTAAAAATTAAAAGAATAATTTTCTTTGCTTTGCTATGTATGTAGCTCCAAAAGCATTTTGTTGCTGATCTCATAAAAACCAGGTGCTTTCTTGGGGCTTAAATCACAAATCGCCTTTTCGATTTCTCTATATGTGAAATCTTTTCATAAAAATTCACACACATAAGTATTATAAATTTAAAAGAAATTTTAGTAATTCTTTTTACTTGAAAATCCAAATGTATGGTACTAAAGCCTGTAATTAATTGCTCTTCTAATAAACATAATCCTTAATAGTGTATGTACTTGTACTTGCACATACATACATATTTGCCAGTAATTATTTATAAATTTATCATTTTCTTTTTTAAGAATCCCAAATATTCTTGCATTTTTGTATATCGTTCATTGGCTTTTTATTTTTTTTGTTATCTTAAATACTTCATATTGCGTTTAAACAAAAAGTATCTCATAAAAAATATCTCTAGACATTTTCCCACTCTTTTGAAAATGTGGCACGACATTGCGTGTCTGATATTCGGTGGGATTGTTAGCTGTTCTTGTAGTTGTTTATATTTTGTGTTGTAGCTCAGTTAGTCACGTGGTAAACAAAACATCATATCGCCAGTTGTTATTGTAAAGAGAGTCAACTCAAAAATTTTAAATATTCACTTTTCACGATGCATTTTTAAAATCTTAAAACAATTTATCTAGTATTTTGCAAAAAAAAAAAAAATTGTATCCCCTTTGTAGTATTAAAGTCCATTTAAAAACAAAAACAGTTTTTTGTCTCTTCTGAAAATTTATAAATATTGAGTTAACCCCCTTTAGAGGAACCTGTGCGATATGTTGAAAGTGACAAATAATCTTAGTCATGTTTAAACGAAAAAAGGGAAACTAGAATGGAATTCTCAACATCTTCCAGCTTGGGTGCATAAATGTTCACAAATCAGGCCTCATTTAAAGCATGTGGCGGAATAAATCTTCATACCCAGCCATATCAGTAACGTCTCTTTTAATGATGATTAATGTCACATGCAGGTGAAATGTACATGTTCTATTCTGCTTTTGTTAAATTTTTTTTTTTTTTTATTAATTTTACTTTGCTTATTTTACGTTCTTTGCAGACTTTGCAGCAGTAATTAATAATGAGGATTTATGGTTTCAGACCACTTTTGTGAAACTCCCAAATGGGATCGTTTTCTATATAATTTATGATAAAGTGGTTAATTGCAATTAAATTGTTGTCTATACATATAAATATGCACATACTTGTATGGTGTTGTATATGACACTTACTACTTGAACTTATCTCATGTCAGATATCAAATAAAAAAAAAAAAAACCAATAAGTATGCAATCATTTCAATTTAAAGGATGATGTTTCAAAATCTCTGCTGTGACATAAATTTTTCACGGCAAACTGACAATTGCAAAAGATGGCAGATTGCTATTTGATGTGGAAATGTGAGACTATTTTAAAAAGAAAAAAAAATTGGATTTTGCTTACCTTAAAAAGATTTTTAGTCTATGAAAATTTTCAAGAGACTGTAATCTTATAAGTTACTGCTGCCAATAGTGATTTTGTGATAAATAATAAGACATTTTATTATAAATAAATTAAGCGCTAATGGCACACTGCATTGTTGCCAACTCTTCACATCCAATGGCGAAATTTTTAACAAAAAGCAACTAAAAAACTGTAAGGTGTATTTTTAGCTGAATAAGAATTTGAAATGATAACACAAGACAGAAATATTGTTAGGATGAATTTTTTGTTTATTAAAATATAGTAGATAATTTCATGACATTTATTTTTTAAATATAATTTGCGGCATATGTCTGCCGCCGCTATGAGTTACATGGTCTTTTCGTTCAATCCAATTTTTGACTACTTTTTACAATAAATTTGACCGTATGGCGTTAATGGTGGCTTGAATATTGGCTTCCAATGCTTCAAGAGTTGCTGGCTGGTCGCCATAAACCAAAGACTTAACATAGCTTAAATTTAAAAGTAATGCAGAGGCCTTAAATCACACGAACGAGGGGGCCAGTGAATAGGACCACTTCTGAAATTAATGTTGTCACCAAATTGATTTTGCAAAAAAAATTATTGTTAAGCGCGCTGTATGCCAATTTGTGCCCCCTTGTCGGAACCAAATGCCATTGTGTCACCCTGTGAAAGCAATTAACCGTATAACCAAGTTGGCTTGTAATTAATTGTATCGTCTTTATGTAGTAGTCTGTTTTTTAGTTTAAAAAGAATCCGACACATTTTTCGTTTTTGTCTTAGTAAGTTAAAATAAAAACTTATTATCAAAATATATATCTGAAAACTATAAACCAGGAGTTCTTTTGTTGTTTTTCCGACATTGTATGTCCATCTTTGTGACATTTACTATTTCAGAAGTGGGATAAATTACCCAATCGCACGCAGGAAAAGTTATTCGTAGAACGTAAAACATGGAGAACTTACATAGTATGACCGTTAAGAATCTACAAGCGAAATGTAGAGAATTTGGTGTGTCATCTACGGGGAATAAAAAACAGTTAATCGAACGCCTGGATAATATTATTCAGATGCCTAATGAGCCTTCAATAACCGAACGAATGGTACAGTTGGGGAAGGCATTGGTGGAAATGCGTGAAGTGTCGAAGCGGTTCCAACCATCACAAGCGCCATCACCTATACAAACGTTTGTTACTTTTGAAGGTTCACCAGTGCGTAATGAAAATGTTGCTGTTTCATACGGAAACAGTGCCCCTGCCCGACCAGAAGTGTTGCCGTATTCAACACAAAGCGTTGGCACGTACAGCTCTGCTGGACCACAATATCCATCGCAATGTGTAGCACTCAACTCCGAAGGACAGCAGCCGCCATCACATGTTTTGGTAGACCATAATGTTTATCAACCTCCTATTAGTGTTCAGGCAACTACACCTCGTGCTATTGATGAACGATGTAGCTTTTCAGCAAACAACGTACGAATTTCTCAACAGGCTCCTTGCTATTTAAAGAATGCGCATGCGCAGAGTCTACCATCAAACGTTGGTAATCAACGACATTATCCATTTTCGGTGTTCAACGCCAATGAACAACAGGTGCAGCATACACATCCTAGAAATAGTTTTATGATTGGTCCGTATAAGGATGTAAGAGAAATGATAGCAATTTTGCGGAATTTAATTCTTCTGAAGAAGAGTCTATTAATTAGTCTCAATTCGTTAAACGTGTTAACGTTTTAAGGTCAGCTTACGGATGGAATGATCACCATCTTATATTTGCTGTACAGCAGAAGCTGCACGGTCCGGCAAAATATTGGGTTGACTCGTTGCAAATCGTTTTTAGATCATGGAAACAGTTCGTGGATAAATTTTTAAAAGATTTTCCTCAAGTCGAAAACCCTGCTGACATTCATATAAAAATGTGTTATACGAAACGACGTCCAGACGAAGAGCCAAGCGAATATTATTTTAAAATGGTTGCTTTGGGCATTAGAGGTGGTTTGCCAAGTCAAACCAACGGCGTCAAATGAACGGAATGTGAGCAATATGAGAGGTGAGAAAAAGAACAACGAAAACATTCATACATACAAGTTAGGACATTTTTCCCTAAATTGTCCTGAGCCGTCACGAAAACCCCGGTGTTCAAACTGCAAACGTACTACACACACTACAGAAAGGTGCCCCGAAAAGTCAACACCCAGAAATGTCTTGGAAGGCTTTGGTGGTGGACTATACGAATGTAAAGGTAAAGTGCATGTCATTTTAGTTATTAATGCTAATTCATTTGAAGGGGATCTACTTGTTGTTGAGGATGCTTAGGTTAGGTTAAATGGGTAGCCGTCACGAAGACGACTCACTTGGGTCCTTATAGCGGTCCCTTTGTGATACCCCTAGCCAGTGACAAGGGTCAGCCAGTATCCACCAGACTATTCCTCTGAGGTCACCGCAGTCTCGAACCACCCCGATTCCCTGCAGAACAGGGAGATCGATTTCAGTCCCGCATTGGACAAATCGTCCAGACATGGAAATTCCGGTCTCCCAAAATGCTTTCTTAAACGAAAATATTTTACTGGGTATGGATATATTATGTGGCAAGGGTAAACGTTTGACTATTGAAGATAATGATTGCCGTCTGGAAAAACTTGATAGTGTCCAAGCTATAAAGGCGCTAACGTCGCTAAAAAAGGACAAATTAAAAACCTTACTCCGTAAGCATCGTAAGTGTTTTTCCGAAAATACCGCAGCTCTCGGAGTGTGTAATATTGATAAAATGGAGATACGTCCTACTTCTGATAAACCTATTCAAGCAAAACCGTATCGTGTCCCGTTTGCGAAACGCGCGATTTTGACTGACATCACAAACATGGAATCATCCGTTCGTCCGAATCATCATACGCATCGCCTGTCGTCCTGGTCAACAAAAGCAACGGTGACCGCCAGCTCAACGCAATTACCTCAAAAATACCGTATCCAATACCAATCATGGAAGAGCAATTCGCCCAATTGGCTAACAACCGATATTTTACAACATTAGACTGCCGTATGGCGTTAATGGTGGCTTGAATATTGGCTTCCAATGCTTCAAGAGTTGCTGGCTGGTCGCCATAAACCAAAGACTTAACATAGCTTAAATTTAAAAGTAATGCAGAGGCCTTAAATCACACGAACGAGGGGGCCAGTGAATAGGACCACTTCTGAAATTAATGTTGTCACCAAATTGATTTTGCAAAAAAAATTATTGTTAAGCGCGCTGCATGCCAATTTGTGCCCCCTTGTCGGAACCAAATGCCATTGTGTCACCCTGTGAAAGCAATTAACCGTATAACCAAGTTGGCTTGTAATTAATTGTATCTTCTTTATGTAGTAGTCTGTTTTTTTAGTTTGAAAAGAATCTGACACATTTTTCGTTTTTGTCTTAGTAATTTAAAATAATCAAAATTATATGTATATCTAAAAAATATAAACCAGGAGTTATTTTGTTGTTTTTCCGACATTGTATGACCACGTTTGTGACAATTGTCACATTAGACTAATTATTAAGTGAACAATTTTTGTTCCATCAATCACACACTGTAGTAAAATTATCTGGCATAAAATATATACATACGTGTACAAAACTTTGTAGCAGTAGTGTTTTTTTGCATTCATTTGTTTTTGAAAATGTGCATGTATTAGTTTTATTCTGCTTGTGCGGGGTTGAAACTTTACGCCAGCGAAAAACCATTCCCTTCACCTCGCTTGCCTACAAACTGCCATTTTACGCCTTCATAATTAGTCTAGTGTGTGATGGGCCATTGATATTTAGCTGATTAATTTTTAGAAACAAAAGTTCAAACAGCATCACTCAATAGCACTCACCATTCACCGTAATGGCGGCTCCTTGCTAATTTTGAAAGAGCGTGTAAGCCGCTCCAAACAGTAAAATTTAATGGATGTAATGTTGATTCGGTAAAGGTTGGGATATCCTTTGCTCGACAATTTTGCTTATTGATGTAGCCATTTAACCAGAAATGAGCTTCGTAAAATAAACAAAGTGCTCTATGAACTCCGCGAACAGATTTATTTTTTCCAAAGTTATTTCCAAAATTTGGAAGCATTGTTCTATCGTTAAACGATTCATGATGATTTGCCAGAACATTCGATACCATAATTATCGATATCGAAAGTTCTCCTGCAGCTTAAGCTGTCCACACACTAGTAATTTGTGCATGTGATTTGTTAGCGTTACGTTTCTCCAAACACGACGAAAAAATCACAATAACCTAAAACGTCAAAAAGAAAACATGAATGATAAATTATAATTTATTTGTTACACAACAAAAAAAAAAAAATTAATTAAAAAAGAAATAAAAAAATTTATGAAGAATACAAAACATTTTTTTATGCTAAAGAACTCCGCAATATATACAATTTAATGTTTCATTGTGCACTAAAATGAAATTTTTCAATTACTTGTGATTTGTGAGCACACAGCCCCATTAACAAGTAACAAGGCGTCGAGCTCGCACAAATAACTACTGTATGCTCAGCTTAAAAAACTCCCTTACTGAACAACAAAACCTCATTAATATTAATCACAAAAGTGACAAAATAAATTAAATATATTTTTTTTGTACTTCAAGAACAACACAATTTTCCCGACGAAATCGAGGATGATTAGGGTCAGAATAGGCCGAGCTGTCACCCTGTGAAAGCAATTAACCGTCCAACCAAGTTGGCTTGTAATTAATTGTATCTTCTTTATGTAGTAGTCTGTTTTTTTAGTTTGAAAATAATCTGACACATTTTTTGTTTTTGTCTTGAGTGGGGTCAAGCGAATAGGGTCGAATTTAATGCACGCAAGACCCAATGTTGTATGTTGACCCACAGACGGGCCGTGGGACCAACTATGTCATCTGTATTAATGGGTGGCATTGATATTAAGGAATCGGATACTCTTGATGTTCTGGGCATGAGAATACAGTGCGATGTCCGCTGGAATAAACACGTTTTCAAAGTGTCGAAAGAGGCATTCAAGTGTTTAGGTTTTTTGAAACGGTGCAAGAATTACTTCACTTCCTCAGGGGCTTCAAAGTCTATTTTGAACCTTCTGGACCGTGTACAAAGGAGGGCGGTGAAGCTCATCAATGACAGTAGGGTATCCAACTCTATTGACTCATTGGGGCATCGTCGGAATGTGGGTTGTGTGAGACTTTTCTATCGATATTACCATGGGAGGTGTTCCACTGAGATAAGTGAACTTATTCCACCCGCCCGAGTATTTCTTCGTAATACTCGCTCATCCAGTGGATCACATCCGTTTGTAGTCGATTGTCCTGTGTTTCGCACAACGCATTATAGAGAAGGTTCGTTTTTCAGTCGAACTATCCGTATGTGGAATAAACTTCCCGCAGAGGTCTTTCCCGGTACTTATAATTTATTAAGATTCAAGTCAAATGTCCACAAACACTATTCCCTCTTTCCTCCTTCCCAAACCTTATTTTCCTGATCAACACAATGCACTGCATATATAGGGGGCATCCCCTGAGTGTTGGTTTATCGTTAAAAAAAAAAAAAAAAAAAAAAAATGTATATAAGTGATTAAATTTTAAGGGCTGATGTTGATTTTAAAGAAAACACAAATTATTTAGAAAATTATGGTCATTTCTTTTATTATGATAATTATAATATGACAATAAAAATGTCATTATAGTCATTAAAGTCAAAAAACATAGTTTTTTAATACAAAAACTTCACTACCCCGGTAGACTAGCTGGTAGCGAGCTAGTCTATCAGCACCGAGGTTGCGCGATCGAATCCCGCCAGAGACAGAAAAAAAAATTAAAAAATAATATAAGAAAAAAAAAAAAAAAATAAAATAAAATTAAAAAAAATAATTAAAAAAAAAAAAAAATTTACTTTATTGACTTTGTGTAACTATGTATTTTTATAAAAATTTTAAGTATAAAAAAACATATTATTTTTTAGATTATAATAGGCTAAATTATAAAGGATTACTTTTGGGACATCTCGAACAAAAATAAGTACTTTTTCTAGTAGAAAATAAGGTAGTCGGCTCGTCAAATTCTCATTATTTTTCTGCTTATTTTGTAAGCAAAGTTATTGCTGGGTTGGTATGGTTCAATTATGTATGGAACAAAATATCGACCAAAGCGGCGGCACACCTCCATCCGATGGTCCAAATTTTCGATGACACTGAGGCATAATTGAGGTTCTATGCCGTACATGTGCCGAATTATCTCGTCCTCTAGCTCTTGAATTGTTGCTGGCTTATCGACGCACACCTTTTCTCTCAAATAACCCTAAAGAAAGGAGTCCAACGGTGTCAAATCACATTATCTTGGCGTGAAATAACACGGCCATTGAATTTGTCGAGCAAAATAACCATTGTTTCGTTAGCTGTGTGGCAAGTAGCACCGTCCTGTTGAAACCACATATCATCCACATCCATATCTTCCAATTCGGGTCATATCATCTCACGATTGCGAACACCATTCATATATAGTAACTGCCTAACCGGCCTCATTTTGGAAAAAATACTAAACAATCACTCTTTGTGGGTGCATTGGTTTTTCGACAATCACTCTTGGATTATCATTCGCCCAAATGCGGCAATTGCAATTCTGCATATTGGCGAATCTACTTAGGTGAAAATGTTCCTCATCACTGAAGATGATTTTCTTCGAAAATTGATCATCCACTGTTGCCATTTCTTGCCACCATTCTGACCATTGACGACGTTTGGAATGGTCAAGAGGCTTTAGTTCTTGAGTCAATTGTTGGGCACGACGACGAGTTGAGGTAGAGGGCTATCGCAACAGCAGCAATATTTCCTACAGTTCGAGCTGTACGAGCATTCACTGGTGTTTTCACATCTCCTATAGACCCGGGTTCTTAAAATTTTTGCACGATTTTTCCGATTGTACGCACATTTGGACGATTAAATTGCCCGAAAAAATCACGAAGTGCACGATATGCATTTTGATTTGAACGCCCATTTTTTAAAAAAACCTGAAAAACTTTAACGCGTTGCTCGATTGTATATCTTTCCATGGTTCAAATTGAGTTAGTCTGAAATTAGGAAATGTCAAATGAAATGCAGAAAAAAACATGACGTTTAGTGTGGTTCACATTCAACATCGGCCCTTAAAATTTATAAGAACATTAGAATGTACAATGGTATAAGATATGAATGCACGTTAAAATTCGAATGAATGCATTTTTTCGTTTAAACAGTCTATTTTATATAAGAATTTAGAATAAATTTTACGTAACATCGTTATCCCAGCAGTACTTACAGCTTATTACACTATAAGTGGGACACCTCATACTTAGTTTTTATATGTTAATTATTTTATGAAGGTGTGAATTAAATTATGATAATTTTACTTATACAATTGGTATAAAATAAATTTTATTAAATAAAAATTCTTCAACTTTTGTTTCTATTTTTAATTCCAAATGCAGCAGCATTAGACTTTTTCTATGTGTCCCATTTATAGTGTGAGTAGCTGTACTAAGTTTTTTTGCTCAAAAATTTTTGAAAACCTGAAATAAATTTTGCTTATTAATAATTGTTAAAAGCGTCCATTATGGTCCTCTCTTGAAATTACTTTATTAACTCCGATGTTGAGAACGGGGTTACCGGTTTAAAAGTTATGTGACTCATTTGATAGTAAATGCCAGTGAATCTCGGGAGCCAAAAATTACAACTCTATTCCAACTATATCAAACCAAACAGCGTGATCCAAAACAGACTTTCTCAACATTTTGCTAAAATTGAAAATTCGCAAAATTATGTTACTTATAACCTAGAGAAGTAAAGTTTTGTGTCGCAATTTTAAAAGATTTAAGATTTCTGTATGACGTGCTAAATTCCCAATTTTTCATATTTGATAAATGCACTGAAATTAATTGTTGAGGGAAAACTAGCTTCTATGTGCATTTCACTGGTTGCTTAGGCCAGCTCATCAGGAAACCTTTTTCAAAGATTTTAAAAAGCTAAAATTATTTTACAAATAAAACCCTTAAGCGAATAAGAATTATGAACACTCAAAGTCTTAATTGTAACAATATAAAAGCTCAAACTTAAAGATTTTGTTTTGCGAAATTACCATCGATGGATAAAGCGGTTAACAATGCGCTCAAATAATAAAAATTTAGCAATGAGATCCTGTTTTGCAAACTTGTCGAATTTTGGACAGCACCAATCCATATGAGATCCAAGAGTGTCCAATAAATCTCGGAAAGGAACGGTTTAGTCTGAATTTTGAGCTAATGTCGTCATCAGTTCATATTTCTTTGAGAGCGACATTAGCGAGGCATCGATAGGTCTTTTACATATGTACGTTGTTTTGTTTAAAAAGAATTTGCAAAAATCTTTTAAAGTAGTTCATGATATTTTTTTTTTCAATAAAGAAATTTTTTTCGTTAAGCTTTTTTGTTAATATTACTTTCATTTGCAACTATGTTTATAAACATTTTGCCTTGGAATTTTTTCTTACATCAACATATAAAATAATAAACATTTATGTACGTATGAATGTATATTTGTATACTGTTTTGTAATAAATTTAAAGTGTTTATCTTAACTAAGAATTAATATTAAACATTTGTTTATTCAAAATAAAATTGTGTTAAAACAACCAATCAATCATTTTTTTTAAATAACGAATTTAAAATATAAACATTTCTTTGGTGTCAATCACTCATTACTTTAACAAGTTATTAATAATTGACATCAATTGAAAGAAACATGACATATTTTTATCAGGAGTTAAAAAGCGTTTGTTTATTTAATTTTTTTTTAAACGTAGACTAATTGTTCCTTGGATTGTTATTTATATTAAAATTATTTACACATTTCAATTTTTTCATTAAGTCAATTGAATGGAAATGGAAACCATTCTGATTTAAAGGGTCATATACAATAGCTTTTGCTTTACTTATATTTATCTTGGCATCTGTGTGAAGGTTAACGCAGAGAAATCTGCGATCAGGGCTGTCAGATTTTTTTGAGCTCCATCGCCAAACCGGATGTCAGAAATCGCCAAAAATCGCCAAACGTCAATTTTGTTCAGTTTTTGTACTAGTTTTTTTAATTTGATTTTGCATACAAAAAAAGCTAGTATAATATATCTGTCAAAAATCGCCAAGAACTGAGAAAAAATACAAAAAAGTCGCCGAAAGTAAATTTTGTTTTGTTTCTGTTATTTTTTTTAAATAACATAATATGAAGATCATAAATTATTCAGTTAACTTGGCGGCCACACGATCAAGTTTTGCCTTTCAATTCATTTCAATTTGCAGTCTTACTTTTTTACTAACACACACTTTTTAAATTGACCATTTATTTGGAAATTTTACTTTCAATTTTACAGCTGAGGACAAGTTTGTCTTTGTGCCGGTTCACACACGTCAAGTTTGACTGGTCAAGTCTTGAGAAGGAAAAAGCTCAAGACTTGACGAGTCGAACTTGACGTGCACTTTATAAGTGCCGGTTCACACACGGCAAGTTTAACTCGTCAAGTCTTGAGTTTTTAAGAGAGAGGGGAAACGATATGGCATCCTCTTTTCCCTTCTCTCCTAAAAACTCAAGACTTGACGAGTTAAACTTGACGTGTATGAACCGGCACTAAATTGTGTTGTTGTTGACATCTTGGAAGCAAATTGCTTACAAATTGAGGGCAACCTACGTCACAGCTTTCAATTTATGTAAATTTTGACAAGTAGTATATGTAAAAGACTATCAAGAACAACTTGAACGTGTGGTTGCAAGGTAAAAAAAAAAACTATAATAAAGTATACAACTCTGTAAGATCAGACACTGACCTGCATTCATACTATTAGCATTAAATTGTGACTGAATATAAAATTAACTTCAAATGATAACATAACGAAATTCATGTGAAAAAAAGTTGCAAGTTTTTTTTTAAATGAGTAATAAAAAAAAAAATAGCCAAGTAAATCGCCAGTTGTATCAGAAATCGCCAAGTAAATCGCCAGTTGTATCAGAAATCGCCAAAAAAAGTCGCCAGTTGCCAAATGGAAAATCCCTTCGCCAAACACGTTTCAGAATCGCCACGTTTGGCGAGAAATCGCCATATCTGACAGCCCTATCTGCGATCAGCAAAATCAGGGCGCCGCGTTTTCTCTTTTCTCTTTTATTCTCTTGTATGCTCTTTTATTACGTACACGTGCAGACACATTGCAGAGAATTTAACAACAACATATGTAAAATTTTAAATAAAAGAGAGAAAATAGGAGTTGTTTGTTTTCAATTGATTGATCGTTTCTGGTTAATCTGCATTGACCTGGGACTGTTTTGAACGAATTGGCTAGATAACAAGCCAAATATTGCTCACAAAACATTTATATCAGGCTCAATTTTTATGAAACCGAATATGTGTAATACTCGATAATGCCTTCTGATTGAAGTACAATAAAAGTTATTAAGCATGTTTCTATATTGATCAACGTAGACTGCAATGATCTGACAAATATTATTTGTAAAGAAATATACATGACCTATAATTCCATCGGTCTATAAAATGTACTAAACCGATATTTCGAGAATGGCAAAAGAAATATCTTCACTCCAAATGCGGCAGCTCTCTTTATTGATATAGCCATTTAGGTCAATGTGTGCTTTACCAGTTAACAAAATCTGCCAAAAAAAAATTAAAATTGTCGAATTGAAGCGGTAACGCCAGGGAGAATTTGGCAGATCCAGTGGTGGATTTACGCCTTGGCCCGAGAGCCCGGGCCTCATCCCGATTTCAAAATCCGGATAATTATACAGTTTTGGTTTTAAAATTCGTACGATTGATAGCATGGTTAAGTTTTCGGCCATGCGCAAGGATATTTTTCTCTATGGTATAACGAAAACTGGCTTTGCTTACTAAAGCTTCACGTAATAGACGGCCTGCGGCCTGGCGCAAGGATTTTCTTTTCTATGGTATAACGAACTCTGGCTTCGCTCAGTAAAGCTTATTTTAATAGCCGGCCTTCGGCCGGGCTCAGTGATATTTTCCACTATGGTATAACAAACACCGGCTTCGCTACGTAAGCATCTCTGCATAACCGGCAAGGATTTTCTCTATTTTGGTATAAGAATTCGGGGTTTTTATACTATCCCTACAAACTTTTACATAGAATTTTATAAAATTTGTGTAAAAATGTTTGGGGTGATTTTTCATTTCTTAAAATTTGCATTTTTTATTAGTAGACGAAAATAGTAAAAATTGTGATTGCGCCAAAATTGCGTGTTGTTGTGTCTCATGTACAATTTTGGGGCCGTTTTTCATTTTACTTTTGGGGCCATGTTTCCTGGGGTCGGTGCGCAAAATGAACTGAAAACGTTATTCGATTTCGCTTAAATTTGGAACATATGTTGGTGTGATTCAAGCCTTGAAGTGTATAAATTGGACTTCTTCAGCCGATTTTCAAGCACCCTAATACGTATGTATATAAATTAATAAAAATTACAACACAATAATTTTAGTATTAAAATTTTTTTTTTTATAATCAAACCTATATTATCAAAAAGGGCGGCATATTAAAGAGTGCCTAGGGCAAAATAATGCCAAAATTCGCTACTGGGCAGATCTTTCTACTTGGGGACTATCGAGACTGTCCAGCGATCCACTTTTGCACCTTAGGATCCTATAATCTTCTGAGACTTCCTGGCCTGGTAATCTTTTGGAAATCACGCAGTGGCAGTAGTTTATACCCAAAATTCCCAGTATCACAAAATCTTAGTGTTTTAGTAAAAAATGAACTTGCTACTAAACATCTGCATGAATGCAAAAAAAATCAGCTATGAGACACCCACAAAAAATAACGGCACATATTCATTTAATTCATTTGCATTGAGAAGCAATGAGTGAGTGCAAAAGATGCTTGAGTTGTTTAAAGTATGAAAGCATCGAACTCGATCAACTTGTTGCGTTCACACAATCCACGATTCACACTCGACACAACTCGGTAAGCATTGAATATGGTTGCTTCGGTATGAATATATGTTGTATGTTGGTACAAATTAGAAAAGTACGTATACGACTTTGTTATATACAATGAGTTTATTAGGCGCATTCGAATTATAGAATATTATTCGCGTTACCCGAGTTAACTGAAGAAAGATCAGAAAGCAAAAACACAATTTTTATTCTTATTAAAATTTTTTTTTTAATTATTTCTTAATAAAACAAAAAAGTATTTAACACAAATAAATATTAAATTCATAAATATTTAAGTCAAATTAAGTTTTTAAAAATCTAAACAATCTACATGTTAGAATGTAAAAACATCATCTTTCCAACCGAAACAGGGTTGGACCCAATAAGGCAACGTTTTTCAGAAAGAAGGTGTCTAGCACATGAGAATGTTCTTTCTGAAGAGGTGCTACTTACAGGAGTTGCCAATAATTTTTTTAATTGAAGGCACCAACAACCGAATTTGTAAATATAAAAAATTTTTTGTTAAGTAAAATTGTTCACTTTCAACAAATATTTTTAACAATGAGTTTGTAACATTGAATAAAATACTAATATTTTATTTTTAGCAATCAAACAAAAAAATAAAATACAAAATTTGTCATTTAACAAAAAAATTTCGGTAAGAAGTTTTAAATAACAGCTTCACTTACCCCTTACAAATATTTTGTTTTCAATAACAGTCCCAGCATTCATTTTTTACGAAGTTAAAACAAAACCAAATTAATTTTTTTAATTTTTTGTTTTTTAATTTGGGGATTTTTCTTGTAATTTTTTGGGGACAAGAAAAAAAGTACCTGGCTGCCCTGATTTTGTAAAGAACATTTTTGAAAGAAATTTTTTTTATTTTTTCAACTAAAACAAATTGTTAATATGAAAATTTAATTCAGAAAATTTTAGAATAGTTCAAAAAAAGTGTATTAATTACATCATACTAAATCTTGTTATTTTTTCTATGTTAGGCGCTTATCCACAAAAATTTATATACATAATTACATCTTACCTCCATACTGAAACAATGTAATAAACAAAAAAAATAAAAATACAATTTATTCGCCGAAAGTACGTGGTTACAACGTTGTTGGCGTGAAGAGAGAGAATGCACAACACAATGCATACTAATCACTCATTGGACTCGTTGCTACTAGAACTTGTCTTTTTGTTGTCTCTATTACTGAATGTTGTGAGTTCGAGTTTGATCGGTGTATGGGACGAATTAATAAAATCTACGCCAGACGAAGCACAACGAAGTAGAATACAACTTCAACGAAGTACAACACAACATTTATTCAATGGTACTTTTGCACACAAGTAGCAAGAATCATTCATGAATGCGGTTGTGTATTCATTGGACGAATGCAGTTATGCAGATGTTTACTTGCTACTTTAAATATTGGTTAATTTTTATACCTTTCACCACTACTAGTGAACAATAGTATAATAAGTTTGTTTCTACTTTTCTTAAGCTTAAAATCTAGCACAATAAGCTCAGTGGCAAAATAGTTATGAACCCAAACGTGGAAGAACTTCCCTAAAAAATATTTCTGATACAAAACCAACCTAACATACATAAGTAGGTGACAAAATTCACCAAAGCGTCCCAATAAAAAATGTTCTTCTTTTGCGAAGAACTAATGGTACATTTTAAAAAGTAAGCGCTACGCAATCAAACATAGAGAGATACAGTAAGGTAAGTGAACGAATTCAAAACAAATTTAAAAAAATATAGCATTTGAAGACCTACGACAATCCCTTACTAAGAAGCAGTTTTGTAAGGGAGCATATTAAAAAATAACGGTAACAACAAAAAATTCAGTGTGTACAATAGGGCTAGTACCAAATTTGTGGCGTAGTACCACGGAGTGGCCAAGAATGTTTTAGTGATGAAAACACATTTCTCTCGTCGTTTTGCGAAAAAACCTCACGCGGGGAAGCAAATTTCTTAAACCTTCCAAGAAATTTTGAGCCACGATGAATTAAAAATTGAAGGAATATTTTTAAATCTAAAGCAGTAGATATATTCCAAAATAGCATTTAAGTGATACGTCTGGGAATATATACAAATATCAGGTGTATATTTTTTAAAATTTCCGTGAGATAAAAATGGTTGCTTTCAAACTTCAACCCGATCCCTGCGTGAACTTTTTTAACAATCCGAAAAAATTATCATATTTGTTATTAATAACTTTTAACGTTCTACACCCAGAGAAAAAAAATGTTTAAATATTGTCACCTCCAACCAAACTATTTTTAAAGAAAATTTTAAACATATTATGTTTAATACAACCATATAATTGTCAGCGATAACCATATTATGGTTAAATTAGGCCTCCATCAAGAAGCCCCAACCATATTATGGTTGCCTCCAAACATGTTATGATCAATAATATCTAAAATTTGTTAAACATTTACATTAACGTGGTTGGTTTTCAACCATAGTATGTTGCTCTTAAAAAAGAGGAAAATACTATTGTAAATTTAAAAACAAATTATTATCATATTTAAACATAACATTTTTAGAGGCAACGATAATATGGTTGTGGGTTCCTGATGGAGGACTAATTTAACCATGGTATGGTTGTGGCTGACAATTATATGGTTTTATCAACCATAATTTAATTAAATTTTCTTTGAAAATAGTTTGGTTGGAGGTGACCATATTTAATCATGTTTTTTCTCTACGTGTACACGTTAAAAAGTGTGAAAAAGTTATAGCCCTAGTGTACAACTAATGGTGACATTCACCAATTTTTATGCGCTGATTAAGCGCTTTATGTGTCAAAAATGTATTGTTGCAAAGTGGGAACTCGCCATATAAAACTCATGCCTTCCGTAAGCGATATGGTAAGCAAAACTATTAAATTTTTCCCTTACCTGCTTCGTTGGAAGGTCCATTTTTAATTGGGCATGCTACTTAATTGTTTGAACTGTTCAAAATTAATCAAAGACCCCAAAAAGCCCACTCTCGAAAAAAACTTATGTAAAAAAATAATGCATTACAAATTTGAATTTAAATGGTTACTATCAAGGCGAATTGACTAGAAGGTGGGGTCAACTCAACATATGGCATTTTTTTCGGTGGCCGACTTGTCAAAGTTTGTATACAAACTACTTTTTTAATGTAAAAAAATCTTTTTTTTAAAGTGTTGTTGTCAGCGATGCCAACTTAGTGCTTTTGGCACTATTTATGGTGCTTTTTGATGCCTCAAAACGCCAAAATTTCATACTTAGTGCCAAACTAAGAAAAAGCACTAACTTGGTGCTTTTTCAATTTTTTGTTAGTGCCTTTAGTGCTTTTTACAATTTTTATTGTTTTTCCACAATTTATTAAAACTTCGGTTATATAGAGGATGATTTAAATGAGCTTTGCTATTTGGGGTACAATTTCGAGTAGGCCTGTAAAGATTATAAGATTTCAAATGATAAAAGAAAGTTGTATTCGTTACCAATAATCTTATTTACGAGCTAGGAAATTTTACAAACGATTAAGAGTTGACAACATATTAAGTAATCGTAGTAAAAACGATGTATTTGTTGTAGGTAAACTTTCTTTTAAAGATTTTGACACTGTTTCAAAAGCAGAAAATGGCTTGGAAAATATTAGGAATTGTGAATGGAAAAATAAACAACGAACATAACTTTTTTAGATAGAAGTCAACGATTGAATTGTCCAATTGTGTGTTTAGAATTTTAAGTTTTCCATACTCTAACGTTGGGCGTTGAAAGAACATTTAGTTCGGTGAACTACAGTACATCCAAAAACGGAAACCGATTATCCTTAAACTCTTTTAATTCAATTCTTCACGTTATATGTGGATTTCGTCGGCATAATTTGTGCTGTAATGAATACAATCAACCATCTAATGTCTGTAGAGGTCTTTCTTCCAATGAAACATAGAAAAAATCAAAATAAATATTACTTTAAAACTGTTTTATGGCCGAAATCAAACTCAGCTGATGATGATTTGTATGATATTATTTTTTTTGAAGATAATAATACATTATTATTAGTATCTTCAATGTATACATTTAAAAATGTTTATATACAAATGTTAATATATATTATTTAGTTTTAAATGAAAATGGTCCCACATCAATACCGTCGCCTTTTTTCAATATTGGAGGTATATAATATTCGGCACATTCGAATGCAACTTATTTTGTGTTTAATTTAATTGTAAAAACGGCTAAGTGCCTTTTTACCCTTTTTTTTTGCTCGAAATAGTGCTTTTTAGTGCTTTTTTTAAATTTTAAAGTGCTTTTTGCTCTCAAAAAGTTGGCATCACTGGTTGTTGTAGAGTTGATCTCACCTTCTAGTCAATTCGCCTTGGTTACTATAAAATTCATGTTAATGTCAATGCAGAAAGACTTTAGTAACCGAAGCCGATGCCTGTTATACCATGCAATGATTTTCTCTAAGCCAGCTTCGCTAACTAGGGCATCTCTGCATACCAGAGCTGTAAATGCATCATTAATTTTTAATTTTAATTCGTTACGAATAAGCTAAATATTGAATTAAATTTGAACCAATTCAAACGAATTAGGCAGAAATTAATTTCCATTCGTTTCCAATTCAAATAAATCTGTAAAATGAATTGCAATTCACTTTGACAAATTCAAATAAATCTGTAAAATGAATTGCAATTCGTTTCTAATTTAAATGAATTTGTTAATGTGTATTGCAATTATTTTACAGCTTCATTTAAATTGAATTCTTTTTCTAATTCGTTTGAATGAATTCAATTCAAATGAATCTGTAAAATGAATTGCAATTATCTTTAACAATTTCATTTGAATTGGAAACGAATTGAAATTCATTTCTGCCTAATTCGTTTGAATTAATTCAAATTTCATTCAATTCAATTTTTATGTGTGAAAAGAACTAGTTCAAAATTTGCTAATTCACTGCATGAAAGATTCACGAATTAATTCAAAAATGAATGATTCATTTACAGCTCTGCTGCATAATATCCCCTCTTTAATTAAAAAAAAAAAAATTAAAGAATTACATTGAACAAAAAATTTTTCAAAGAGAAATATTATTATAATGGCTTTATTTCACATCTTATATCAATGTGGCTTTATTACCATCGACTTTATTAAGGCGAACGTACACGACATGTTTTTGTCATCTGACATGTCAAATTTCCCACTGCAAAATACATAGATGTCGTGTGTTACCTTTTTAACTTTGCTTCTGTAAGTCATCTGACAAAATTTCAATTAGAGCGTGCTCTATTTTCTTCTGACAAACCATCTGACATCAGAAATCTATGCCGAGAGGAAATCGGCAGCGGCGTCTACTATTGACGAATCATTTGCCGGCTGAAGTTAATATTTGACAATAGCGAGATATGTGTGATCATCCCACTATTGAATAGAATTTTTGTAAATATATTTATAAAAACGGTTTCATTATAATGACCTAAATAAGTGTCTTTGAATTAAAAGAAAAATATGTTAAGATGGCTAAATTATTTTACGGCGTAAGTAAAATTTTTCGTGGCGGCATTTTTATTTTGGTTTTTGCAACAACTATGGGGAAAAACAGAGACAATGTCAGAAGCGAATTACATGTACGTTTGTGACCGAATATTATAAACCTTCTGTAAAACAGCCATTTTGACAGACATGCACAATTACATGTGACTTGAAAAGTCAGGTGTAAAAAACATGTCGTCTACATGCACACTGCACAAAAAAAAAAAAAAAAAGTCAGCAAATAAATAAATATTTAAGTTTTTTTAAAGTTATGTCGTTTATGAACGATCCCGTTTAATGGAATGACCCACACAGGATTTGAATAGCTGTGTGTTTTTACACATTACCACTTCTCTACTAAAAAACATTTTTTGGTCCCTTTCTTTGTTCTTTTATATATAAAATGAACGATTGAATAGATTGAACGAACGGGTTCACTTTTAATTATTGAACGAAAATGAGCGGTCACAGAAAAAAACTATTTGGCACAAGGCTACCAAATATATCCGTTTTATAGCGAGTTTAAAATATTAAAATTAGAAGCAATTAAAGTTTTGACTTTTTTACGTTTTTCAAAAGGACATAGTTGACCCAAGCGTATACTTGATCCAAAATGGGTATAATTTGATGAGGATATAAAAAATATTATATTAAACGAATGCAGAAAATTTCAAAATATTGTTGCAATTTTTCTCACTTCTGTCTTTCAGGATATATGGAAAGGACTTGAATCCTTGCGACTTTATGCTGGAAATACTGAGCGTTTTTTTTTTATAATATAAATTAGTGTGCAAAATGTTGACGTTGTGCAATAACTCCTATTATTTATGGCCACTCGTTATATGAAATGACGCCTCTGTGCTTCCCTACCTTAATTATTATTTTTCTTTAATAGACATTAAACTTATTTTAGCACCTTGACAAACGTACATACATTTAAATTATCACCGAAAGCGAATTGATGTTTATTACCCCCAGCAATGTTTATTTTTATTATTTTTTTTTCTTTGCGAACAAATCAATAAAAGTCAAGAAAATTCATTTACGTTCATATTTGTTGAAACATACACATTTAGGCGAACATTTATGAATATAAAGGGTGTTTCGTTAGGAAATGTCTTAATATAATTTTTTTTTTAACAAAATAAATTCTGGTTGTTATTTATGACTTTCTCCTATCTAACAGAAATTCGTACCAACATATTTTGTACCAGTTATTAACGGTATAAACGATCACAAAAGAAAAAAAATCATTGCCATTTAAATAATTTTCTTTAATGAAGGTTTTAAGCAACTCCGCTTTAACTTATTTAATTAAAAAATGCAAACAAACCAAACGGAAATAATTTTTTTTATGACGATAACTAGAAATTTTAATATGGCTGCATTTCTAACCCTCTGATAAAATTAAGGGTGAAACCATGGTGAAATAAGCAGGTGGAAATTAGGTCCCGCTGAACGTGATGAAATAAAAATATGTTTAAACAATTTTTATTTAAATATGGTCAATATCTTATTTATTTAAAATTAAAATTATCAAACATTTTAACAAAATACAATTATCACAGCACAAAATGTGGACTTTTTGTAAACATAAACAAAACTTTGACATAAGATTGGACAAACAATGCAAGAGCAAAAAATTATCATCTGGCGAAGTGCTGTCACCTATATTATATCACCATGGGTAAAACCCAGTGATGCCAACTTAGTTCTTTTGGCACTATTTATGGTGCTTTTTGATAACTCAAAAAGCCAAAACTAAAAAAAGCACTAATTTGGTACTTTTTCAATTTTACGTTAGTGCTGGTTCACACACGTCAAGTATTACTCGTCAAGTCTTAAGCTTTTAGGAGAGAAGGGAAAAGAGAATGCAATTTCTTTTCCCCTCTCTCCTAAAAGCTTAAGACTTGACGAGCCAAACTTGACGTGTGTGAACCGGCACTTAGTGCCTTTAGTGCTTTTTACAATTTTTATTTTTTTTTTCTACCATTTTTTAACACTTCGATTATATAGAGGATGATTAATTTGAACTTTACTATTTGGGGTACAATTTTGAGAAGGCCTGCAAAGATTTTAAGATTTCAAATAATAAAAAAAGGGATAAAAGAAAGTTACATTAGTTTTACCAAAAACTTTATTTACGAGGTTAGAGCTAGGCTTCCTTCCTAGCATTTTGGAAATTTTACGAAACGTTGCATTTTTTAGCGTTGACAACAAATTTAGTAATCGTAATAAAAACGATGTATTTCGGTAAACATTTTTTTAAAGATGTAGACACTGTTTCAAAAATAGAATATCGATTGGTAAAAATTAGGAATTGTTAAAAAACATGCAGTCGGAAACCGTACAAAAAAACGCAAAGACCAAAAAAAAGAGCCGTAGCTTGGTATATGCACAGTGTTAAATAAATTAAAAACAGAAAATACTTTTATAACGAGCGTTGTGTAACCTGCCATTTTTCATGCGCTTCCATGTGCTGTGCACTTTTAGCTCTAGTGCTAATGAAAAAAGGTTTGACTAAGTATCAGAATGCAAACATACATGTTTTCTATTTTACACCATATGTGTGTTCTTTATTCAGAAGCGAACATATGTTAAAATAATTGGATAATAAACAATGGTCAGTCTTTGCCAATTTTCGGTAATTGCAACAGGCCAGATTTTTTCGTGTTACGAAAATCGAGCTCTCACTGTATTACTTTTAAATGATTTGGATGATATTATTTTTATTGAAGATAATAATAATACATTTAAAAATGTTTATATAGGTACAAATATTTTTGTTTAATTAAATTGTAGAAATTTTGTTTAAAATCGGTCTATATAGCTCCTATACAATACCACTCCCGAGAATACCTTTTATTGCCGTACTTTTAAATGTTGGAATTGATATAAAATTTATATTTAAAACTCGTTTTAGGAGAAACAGATCTTATAAAGATGTTATTATTTAGGGAATATTCGGCACAAACAACCCTTATATGAATAATAACCTAATAACATAAAACTTTTTGCCGGTTCCATGACTGACCAGATGTGCTACACTTTCGAAAATTTATCTTTTGTGTGAAAGGTATCAAATGGTTGAGCTTGACCGACTATTCTTTCGGCAATGTTCTTACTGTTTCTTGCTTGTAAGAAAAAATAAGGACGGGCATTGCCATAACGACCAAATAATAAATGAGAGTGTCTGGTAGCATATTTCGTTGCCTGCTCTTTTTGAATAAACAAATTGTTGTCGCTACTGTTCTCCTGTAATAGTCGGACTTTTCTGATCACATCAATTACTTAGCATTATCTTAAAGCAATAAATACGTGATGTATAATTTGCGGCAAGGCTCAAACATTTAGTTAAATCACGTTAACCGATAATTGAAATATTTTAACGATACGAACACACAAATAAATAAAATATTTCGACAAAATACCCTGTTTTGTGCAAGTAAATATCGTTAATGACGTCTCCAGTAATGCTTATTTCCTTAAAAACACACAACCTGAAAATTGTCGAAAGGCTTTATGAATGAAAATAGAAGACCAATTAAAAAATGCTTGATTGTCGACGTTGTTGGCGATGACGGCGTTAAATCATAAAAACAAAACAACAAACGAACGAACACTAAAAGCATTTTCTTTGCAAAGACATAAAAGCATTTCATCAGTGTTACCACCAGCAAAATTCAAAATTACACTTGAGATGAAGCAAAGTTACCCGATTTAAATAATATAACACCTGATAAAAAATTTAAGTTTTATTTAATTAAAGACATTTACATAGAAAAAATAATCATTGCCATTCCTTTTTGATGGGTGTTTTTTTTTTAGCCCGAAAGAACTAACGAAAGGTTAGCTGTCAAATGAACTGTCATACTGCTCTCACTTTTTCATTCGATCGATCGTAACTTATTTTTTCACAAATGAAGGCGATGTGTTGATTTAGAGAAAATAACCTGTTAAGTAGACTTCAAGGCCGTGCGATGTGACACCTCTTGATTGTTTTCCGTAGGGCTGTGAAGTCACTGGTTTGTGCTGATAAATTAGCAACAATTGACGTCTTGGAGGTCAACAGCACTGCTCGGAAAAGAGGAACAAAATTGGACGTCTGCACTGCATTTCGTCAAAGATAGGTGCGGTGCCTATTTGTTTAGAGTCAGTTTCAATTGGCAATGCCGTGTATTAAACTGCAATTAAAATTAATTTGTTTGTATTGTCTACCATTTCACCCCTTATACCTTATTTAGTAAACAAAATGCCTGCAGGGTTTTATACAACGGTAAGGTGACCATACGTACTCTTTTTTAGAGGACAATCCTCTTTTTTAACTGGCTGTCCTCTATAAAATTTGTGTCCTCTTTTATCATCTTTTTTTCATAATCTGTCATCTTTGTCCTCTTTATTTTTAAAAGCATGACCAATATTTGCTTTTATTTTTATAAATTAAAATAAAAAAATTTATTTCACGGTGATCAACGGTTTTTTCTGTGCAATCGTATGGAAATTGTTGTGCCATGCTTGTGCTGTTCATACTCCTACTGGACTCTCATACACTTGCAGTATCAAATTTTGAATAATTTTTTGCAATGATTATTAAAGTTTAGTTTTTTTTTTTTTTGTAACTAATTTTACTTAAGTAAATGTAAATTTTTATACATCGTCGGCTTAATATGCAAACCTGCTAACTCCCTTTCAACAAATTTTACAGGAAAAACTTTTTATTTTTCCTATTTTCTGCTTGAGAGGAGAACCAAAAATATAGTTGATTTGACACTCTTCTAGACTCAAAATGAAGAATAACTACATGCTGGTCGACGAGGTATACTTATTTCTCTACCACACGACATCAAATCTCAATTTACTTAAAAAGTGGATTTCGCAGGTCTGCATATTAAGCCGACGATATGTAATTCTTTTTAAATTTTCTTTACATTTATTAATATGGGAATGTAAATTTGTCTGTAAAAAATGTAAAAAAATCTTGAAGTCAAAAAATTTTTTTACTTTTTTTCTTTATATCCTCTATATTTATTTTAAAAATCTGGTCGCCTTATACAACGGTCCCTTTCGAAATTCAGTTTTACAACTGTTAAGGGCGTTACATATTCTTCAAACTAAAGCATTTGAAAGTTTCCAGACACAAACAAAATTAATTATATGTTGGAATATTGGAAACATTTCTACCCCCAGGCTAGATTGTAGTTTGAATAACTTTTTTCAATAAACTTCAAGTTCTAAATCACAATGATGGTCATATTTATCCAAATCTAAGAGCCTATCTTGCGACATTTATCACCAAACTTTAGCAAATTTGTATTTAATGATTGAATTCTTTTCTTAAGAGAACCCGAGATTTTGGTTCAGAAGACTGTGTGTATCAACAATATTTAAAAAGAAAAAAATGTCTTCACTGAAATCGAATCTTGATTTTATTTAGGTATCTGAAGTAAGAATTTAAAATAACACCTGAATTACACCTGTGAGAAATTGCACGCGCCCTAGCCACGACAGTAAAAATTATACCAAATTCGGGTAATTACCCACAAAGTGGCAACACTGCATTTGATTGATGCGGCGTTTTATTTACAAAAAAAAAAAAAATTTAATTGAAACTGCACAAAAAATTCATAAAAATATCAATTAAATTGCAAACAAATTAAGTAAAATAGGCAACAACAACACTATTCAATAGACGGTAGCAAATGGCATAAGTTAATAATAATAATAAGTTAAATAATAATGATAATAACGACACAATGTGACGATGTGATTACAAATGGGTTTTAATCAGGCTTTTAAAATGTATGAATTTCTGTTCCCTGACAAAAATGGCAAATTGTTTAAAATGTGGAGTGAATGCTCAGGAAAATTTTTATGTACTTTTATTTTATAAACTTAAATTTGTCTTCATAAAGCAACTTCAGCTTTATAACACTTTTGAATAGGTAAATTTAATTGTTTGCAAATTTTTTTTTAAATTTACAATAGAATTCCCGCTTTAAAAATTTAATTTATTGTATGTTTTTATACCCTACCGAAGGTAAAAGGATATATATAAGTTTGTCATTCCGTTTGTAATTTCTACAGTATAAATTTTATCGTTTCACAAATCCCTTGTTGTTGCTTTTTTATTATTTTTTTTATGTATGTATAGAGAACGGCAAGACTCAATTCAATGTCAAAAATCGCCAAAGCATTTATTTACCAGATTTTGACAATAAAATACATATTCTTAAATTATTTTATTGATTTTTTCAAGGACACTTTTAAATATGAAAAACAATTTTCTATAAGATTTTCATTAATTTCAGCAGCCAATTAAACATACCTATCATACTTAAGAATGCCTGAAATTTCATTCAGAAAAATACGAGAATTAAAATAATATTATTTTTAGGTATTGAATTTAACGAATTTCAAAACAAAAATAGCCAACAAAATCGATTTTTTTTTTAAATCGCCATGTTGCCAAATCACAAATTTGGTCGCCAAACAAGTTTGAAAATCGCCACGTTTGGTGAGAAACCGCCTTATCTAAAAACCCTGACAATCATCTTGGTTGTTAATTTACAATATCTGACAAAATTAAAGGCGGGATTGGAGAAGTGGGCGTGGCACAAAATAGATATATTTATATCTAACAAACGGCTAGTGAAAATTTGTCCAAATTAGGTATAATTTGCTGCGGTATTAATACACAACCTTTCTAAAAAAACGGGTGGGATTAGAGAGGTGGACGTGGCACTTCCCATATAAATACATTTTAGAATTCTGTTTACCTGTAGAACGGCAAGAGCCAAAGTTTCTAAATAAGGTACAAGTATCGTTAATATCAATACCCATCATCTGACATAATATGGGCGGGATTGGTGCAGTGGGCGTAGCACAAAATAGATTTATTTATATCTAAAAAGGTATTTATATGTATTTCTGTTCATATTGAACCATGGTGAAGGGTGAATATAAGATTCATCATAGCCGAGTATAGCACTCTTACTTGTTTTTCTCTTGTTTATTCCAACAATAAAAATAAAATGAATATTTAAACGGACAAATTGTTTTGTAATGGCTGAGAGCATTTTTTGCAAAGAAAATTAACAGTGATTTATCTTTGTGTGACAGCCTTGAAGTGACTTAAGTGTATTAAAGAAAAATGTCAGGATGGGTCAAACATCTTAAAACATTTTTGTTGTTCGTTATGACATTTTAACGAATCATTAAGAGAACATAGAAAATGCTTACGTAAATGTTAAGATTATCCAAGAACAAGTAACGATGCTATATATTTAGCTTTGATACCCTCCTCTGATACCCTTCACCAAGAATTAGAATTTTTCGAAAGCAGACTTTAATTTACCTACGCAACAATAGGTGGGAGGGTTTTATGAGTTTGGGCTGAAGTGTGTAACATAAAAACAAATATTTCTTCTAGACATATATTTTAGTATACCGATCGACTCATAATCTCTTTCTGAGTCGTTCTAACAATGTTCGTTCGTTTATCTAAACCTTGTGAGTAAAGTACAAGTCGCAATGTTAGAGATGAAATAGATTTTTTGCGAAAATAAGCCATTTTAGTGTGGTCGTATTTAGATTTAATTTGGCCCAAAAATATTTTATTGTAAAGACGATGAATCTAACAAAATTCGAATGGAATCGGTCCATATATGATAAGACCAAATACGGGACGATAATTTTTTTTAAATTTATTTGCTTGCGCTGCTTAAAATATGAGGTTTGGTGTAAGAAATCATGATCTAATTTTTCAGGTCAATCCGACAGTGCCTAGCCGTGCCGGGGGGATCCCAAAGTTCCCCATATTATAAAAAAACATATTTTCTATCAGATCTTTATAGTTATACTAGTTGAAAAGCTGAAAATCAAAAATATGGCTTCGTTACGATCTTCCGCAGAGAAAGTACTTCAAGTGTGCCAAATTTCAGCTTCCTATGTCATCAGATCGCTTCAGAAAGTTGCGGAAAGAATAGGACATACATGCAAACATCCTGACATACTAAGAAATAATATATTGTATAGATAGATTAAAGCATTTGCTGTTTAATATTTTAGTAGGATACGAACGAAAGATTTTTAACTAATTTTAATTAATTCGGGGTCGCTGAATCCAGTGGGGCTAGCCGTTTTTTTAGGTTAGCTTTAGTTTTCGAGATATACCGTTATTTCGAAAATTAAGGATGTTGCACAACATATGTTCGCGCAACTCAAAAACGCTTTAGCTTATTGAAAAACTAAAAAAAACCGAAATTCCGCAATAAAATTTACTTAAGGAAGTTGAAACTTGTTTCTTTATGTTGGCTTTAGTTTTCGAGATATACCGTCATTTCGAAAATTAAGGAGGTTGCACAACATATGTTCGCGTAACTCAAAAACGCTTTAGTTTATTGAAAAACCAAAAAAAAAAAAACCGAAATTCCGCAATAAAATTTACTTTAAGAAGGGTTAATCGTTTTTCTTATATACGCAGTCGTTTTAGAAACATAATTTCTTTTTCTGGAAAAAAAATAATTTTTTTATTAAAAAAAATCCAAAGTTGTTCACAGATTTTAATCATATAGCTTGTTTTGTTTGTAATGTTGTTTTTTATATGTCTGCATAAAATTAGAAGCATAGCTGCATTTTTGAATTTTTTATGAATTTTTAAACACAAAAATTCCGCAATTTTAATAAAAAAATTATTTTTTTTCCAGAAAAAAAATTATGTTTCTAAAACGACTGCGCATATAAGAAAAACGTTTTACCTTTCTTAAAGTAAATTTCATTACGGAATTTCGGTTTTTTTTTTAGTTTTTCAATAAGCTAAAGCGTTTTTGAGTTGCGCGAACATATGTTGTGCAACCTCCTTAATTTTCGAAATAACGGTATATCTCGAAAACCAAAGCTAACCTAAAAAAACGGCTAGCACCACTGGATTTAGCGACCCCGAATTAGGTTAAAAATCTTTAATCTATCTATACAATATATAATTTCTTAGTATGTCAGGATGTTTGCATGTATGTCCTATTCTTTCCGCAACTCTCTGAAGCCATCTGATGACATATGAAGCTGAAATTTGGCACACTTGAAGTACTTTCTCTGCGTAACGAAGCCATATTTTTGATTTTCGGCTTTTCAACTAGTATAACTATAAAGATCTGATAGAAAATATGTTTTTTTTATAATATGAGGAACTTTGGGCCCCACCCGGCACGGCTAGGCACAGTCGGATTGACCTGAAAAATTAGATCATGATTTCTTACACCAAACCTCATATTTAAAGCAGCGCAAACAATTAAATTAAAAAAAAAAAATCCATACAAGATGCGACCAGTCTAATATACATAGTTTGATGTAGGGTATATATTAGGGATGCCAATCCCGAAATCCCGATACCGAAAATCCCGAGATTTTCGGGATTCAGCAAATCCCGAATCCCGGGATTTAAATTTTGTAATCCCGGGATTTTCGGGATTTAGTTAATCCCGAAATTGTTAACAAAATTTTCTTGCTTTACCTTTTATTATAAAAAGAAATTCATCTTTACATTCCCCCTTGAGAGCATAGGGAACAAAATACTGATCTTTAATATTTACTTGATTATTTCTGTTAATACTGTCATTAAAAACGAAACAAAAAAGTTAAACTTTGTTTGTTTTAAGCATGTCCAACAATTATAAAGAAATGTTAACGAGTAGTGAAGAAAATAATTAAAGAAGAAAATTAATAAAGGGAAAAAATGTCTTTTCAAATGCACAAAACATTCCAATGGTGCACCAAATTCTACATTAAAACTTTACTCTTCACAGGGCTAGAAATATAAAAGTGTTGCACGAGAGTAGGCATAGGAACTACGGCAATTTATGGAGCGATTATAGATAATTAAGAAGTGTATTTTAAACACTACACAATTCCTACCACTTTGTGGTGGGTATAAAAATGTTTTTTTTTTTAAATTAGATTTTTGTGGTTAACTAAATAAATTGATTTTAATAATTAATTTCGAATTAATTAATTACTTAATAAAAATTTGAATAGAATCTTACAAATAAATCAATTACATACAAGTTTGCTCTATTCAATTACAATATTCAATTTGTTTTAAATTAATTTGGATCAACTGAATAAAATATAAATTTTATGGTAATTATTTTTTAGTTGAATCAATTAACAAATTGTAAGAAATCGTACGCTGTTTTTTATTATCATATTTTTAATTAAATCAATCATTAATTAAGAAAAAATCACAATTTTTAATGTAAGTAATAAATATAACATTATCTTTAACTTTAAAATAACAAATTAATATAAAACTTTTGCTTGTAAACCGCTTTTAATGACTTTTTTTTTTTAATAAATATCTATAAAAAGCATTTATCTTCTAATTTTCAAAAACCCCGAATCCCGAAAAATCCCGATATCCCGGACAATCCCGGGATCCCGTAAAATCCCGGGATCCCGAAAAATCCCGGGATCCCGGGATTTGATTTTTTGAAATCCCGAAAAATCCCGGGATCCCGGGATTTGATTTTTTGAAATCCCGAATCCTGGGATTTGCGAAAACCAGTCCCGATTGGCATCCCTAGTATATATGGACCATAAATTAAACATTTCTGGGCATATATCACAATTTAATTTTTATTGCGAATTTAAGTGTGTTCGGAAGGAAGTTTCATATGGGACCTATTAAAAATGTTCAAATAGAGCATCACAAAATTTTAATGCATGCTTTTGTGCAATAAATTATAAATTATCGTCACATTGTGTTCGGACTCTAACCCTAGGTATACACTAAAGATAAATATCTCAGCCAGTTGGCAATAACGTCGGCAGAATAACAAAGCAATATTTCTTATTGCTCAGCTTATGTTAAAGGCATGGGAAAACGTATTTATGTTAACTCATAATTTGAAAAACATCAAGGAAAAAGGTGAAGTGTAAAAACTGGCGCTTTCTTGCAAAAATTATTTTTATTGATATAAATTCTTTCTTATTCGACTTTATTATTGAAATGTATATTAATTTGTTTAAGCTTGAGGTCTTTTTTTTATTAATTATCTTTTTTTTGCTAAAGTAAAAATTATATTTTTATATAAAAAAGAACTCAAACTTAAACAAATTTATATAAATTTAAATAATAAAGGTCGAATAAGAAAAAAATTATATTAATAAAAATAATTGTTGTAATTTTATTTTAGTGTTTTTTAAATTCTTTAATTAAATTCTTTTACTACAATTATAATTTGCTACCATTTTACAAATATAATTTCTTTCTCACACAATTTGCTTTTATATTTTTCTTTTTTGCTTTTTTTTCTCAATTGAAAACCAAATTTGACGTTTTATGTAAGCAATAATTGTCAACGAAAATGGACTAACAATTATTGCAACATAAATTGTCGGCAATAAATATGTACAAAAAATTGCTGTCTACATTAAAGATAACATAATTTTGACATTTACTGCAATGTATGTCGCAATAATTATCTCTGGTATAGACGGGCAGTAAATCGTTACACTGTGCTAGTTGAAAAAATGCTAACCCTTTTTTTGTGTTAGTTCTTAATTCGAGATATACCGTTATTTCAAAAATAAAGGAGATTGCACAACATATGGGCAGTTCCAGGGAAAAGTCTTCTTTTTGTAACGTAACGCCAGAAATAATTTAAATTGTTTCTCGAAAAATTGTATATGTAGAGTTAACTTTTTTACATTTTGGTGTAAAGCGCAACTAGCTCTACATTAAGTAACAAAAGGGATAACGTCGAACAACATGCAGCCGTATTCCGTAATTTGCTAAAGCTAAATCTCTATCGCTAAAAATCTATAAAGTTTGTTTATCAATTTTTGGCTACAAATGTAATTCAGTAACAAGCATTGCTAAATTTGGCAATGCAATACAAATTTAATTTGCCGCAATTTTAGCTTTTAGTGTCATCGCTAAAAATTTTAAATTTTGTTTGCTCTAAGGAGTTTTAGCGATCGAGATTTAGCTTTAGCTAAGCGAATTACAGAATACGGCAGCTGGTCCTAAAATATAATCTTATTTGCATTCTGGCGTTCCATTACAGACTTTTCGCTGGAAATGCCCATATTTACCTTAAACGAACAAAGATTTTAAAATTTTATAGCTTGAAAAATAAATCTATATAAGTCCAAAGTTTACTAAAAAAGGTTTCATACAAAACGTCTCGCTCAATTCGCAGTCAAAATACACTTTTTTAACGTCACGCCAGAGCATATCCTTTGCGTCGATTGCTGTAATTTTATTGTAATTTAGTGCTACTTCATTACTTTGTATGTATATATAAAACCCCTTTTTACAAATTTGACTTCTTCATTTGATTTTTTCATTTTGTGGTACAAATATCACGACATGTCAAAATGGATATGCCCATATATTCGCGGACTCAAAAACGGTTTAGTTAATTGAAAACACTAAAAAAAAATCGAAATTCTGCAACAAAATTTCCTTTAAGCAAAGTTAAACTTTTTTCTAATATGCATAGTAAGTAGGTCGGGTGGATTTATATGGATGAAAACAAAAAATAAAGGAAAACTCGTATAGTAAAAACGTAATCTACATAAAATTCTCCGAAGAAACCATGGGTCTAAAATCAAACCCTAATACGCGCCTCTCGACTTGAACATTTTTTTAACTGGGTTGAATATTTTTTTAATGTATTAAAATTTTCAGTGTAGAAAAATATAAAGTGCAAAAGAACTAACTTACTAAACACATTTATTCAGAAAATTCGATTTCTTTTTGGAAAAGCTATTTTTTCTAACATTTATTTTTTTTGGCAAAGGCGGGTGTATACATTTTCAAGTCGAGAGGTGCGGATTAGGATTTTATTTTAGATACATAGTTTTTTCGGAGAATTTTTGCAAACAAAACGAGCCGTGAATGATATCAATCTGTTTACAACTTTTGATTTTATTCATAAAAGACAAAAGATTATAATTTATTTTAAGAATTTCATAAAACGCAATATTTGTATAGGATCCCCCATTAAATGGAGATTAAGGTCAAGTATGTTTTGGAAAATGTTAAAGGCAAAAAAACTAATGGAGGTCGGTCATACATTATATCCCCTAGGAGCGACTCCTTGGAGATGAAAAATAAAGTTTTGTTGGTCATACATTTGACCCATATAGGGGCATCCTAGGCGCTGCAGAGGCCAAATTTAAGAATTTCTTTAAACCACCATATTTGCATGGCAGCACCTCTAAGGGATGGAGATATGTGGCAAGTATGTTTTGGGAAAATTTTAAGAACAAAAAACTAATGGAGGTCGATCATACATTTTATTCTCCTAGGGGCGACTCCTTGGCAGTTATCGGTTTTTTCTTCAATATATTTCTAGTCTGTATTGAAAATTTTGTATGGAAGCCCCCTTAAGGACAAACATACTTCTTAGACTATGGCGGTACCAACTTTATATTTGCTTGTGCATCTCTTGATATATTAAGAAAAAACACTTATATATACAGGGTAGCCAAATTCGAGGTATAATCGGTCTATGGAAATCGCTACAAGGAGATGATCCGAAGCTTTTTGTGGCGAAAAATGAATGATTTAGACGTAGAGAAAATGTGTTTTGAACAAAATGGTGGCACTTGCCACATAGCAAGAGAAACAATGGATCAATTGAAAGATAAATAAATTAGCCAACAAGATCGTGCGATTTGACACATTAATGGCCATTTTCTCAATGTATCGACAAACTGTCTGTTACTTAATGTCAACATAAATTTATTGGACCGATAAACCGTCCGTTAACGATTTTGGGTTTCTCAATACACCGACAAAAAACATTGTTTTCAGCTGGCAACGCCACTCAAAATACATGTAAAAGTTGGAAGTCAGCTGATTGAATTTATCTGTACGGCAAATAAAAGGAAAATAAATAATTGGCAGATGAGTGCCGGTTAGCTTTGCGATAAAAACGAAGCAAATGAGACATTGAGAAAACCAAATTTCTTTAATGTGCAGTTTTTCGTTGGGAAAAAATATAATCGCCTAATGAGAAAATGGCCATAAGACTATTTTTTGTGGGGGTTTTTTTTAAATCGAAAATGAACAGCAATAATCCCAAAACAGTTCAACAATTGACAAGAGTTTATTGAAAAACGTGATTGAGAACTTTGGTAAAATATTGGGATCACTTGACAGAATGTTCTAGACATGATGTGGGGAAGACTCGCATGCTATTCAGGTTTGGTAGGAAAAAAAGAAGAACAGTGACAACGTTCGAATCACTGGCTAAAAAAAGCCTATGCAATAAGTCTGGTTCTGGATTACAATGACTTCTGTAGGAGCTTCCAGAATAAAAAGGAAGAGGAAGATACCGCACTTTACTTCCTCTAACAGTGCGCTTTGGAAGACTATATTTGCAATGTTTTAATGTTCGGTATGAGGAAAGACTAAGGTCAATCATTCTTTGTGAGCCGCCCTGGTCCTAGATGTTTAGATAATGGTACTGTTTAAAAAAAATAAAATGTCTTATCTTTTTACAAGCGGTCCGTTTATGTCTGTTTAAAATTTCAAAGACCCAGAATAAACATATCTTTAAGTTCACCAATAGATCCTTATATCCATTGGCGCTTCTTCCAAATTTCATTGTATTCTAGTGTCAGGATTTTTAAATGCAAATTTTACTTTAATAATTCTAAATTTACTTTAATATATTTGCTGGTTGTAAATGAGGTTAATGTACTTTATTAAATTCCTAGTGTAAAAAACACACGTACGCATTGTTCCTTGAGCTATTGTAACTATTATTTACAGAGCATTAATTCAGCTACTGTCTGAGAGATCGTCCAGAATTGATATACATTTTTAACATTCACTTTTGTGTAGGTCATTCAAAAAGAAAAATAATTGTTTGTATCCTTAAAGTGTGAATATAGCAAAACATAACACAAATGAATAAAATGCTCTGTCAAGAAAACCACTTGCCACCGGTTTTCTTTTCATAACTGCGTCAACATTCTCCACAAGAACTTCCTACATGCTTAAGAGTGGCAATTGAAGAAGAAAACTTTTGTTAAAAATACTACAAGTATAGGAATACTTTTCATTTTTATTTTTAGAACGTCCATCAAACAACACAATGTGGTGTCTTATGTCAGCCATCACCCGCACCACACCTCCTCTTCACACAATCATCTTGTTTTTTTTTTGCATTTTCAAACACATTGTGATGAAAAATCTAAACAGCAAACGATTCAAAAAGACGCCAAGGAAAAATTTTTTTTTTGTTACAACAAGAGACGCAAATGCAAGAATGAATAAAATTAAATAATAACAAGTAAGAGTGCTATATTCGGCTATGCCGAATCTTATATACCCTTCACCATGGTTTGGAAAGAACAGAAGTTTATATATATATTTAAATACATGTATATATACATGTATATTTATAAAATATATATCGTTTAGTTTTATTTAATTATTTGCACATGATTGCGTGCTATTAAATATATTAAAAGTTTAATTAATATATAGCACGTTAAGTTTTGATCGAATTTCAGTATTTGGTCATGCCGACATCTTAAAGTATAAAATTACCATTTACTTTGGTGATAAAACTTGTAGTCGGGAAGTTCTATGGTTCACGAAAATAGGTATTAAAAAAAAACTATATTTTTGACATTACTTTTTTTTTTACCGATATTCCGAGTTTTTCTAAAGATTTCCGATATTTTGATATCTAAAACGTATGAATAGGTCATAATACAGCTCTAAAATTTTAGTTTTTATAAAAATGTTAATGTTTTTAGTCCTTTTTTGGAGTATTTTGCACATAACTTAACCATTTTTAACCGATTTGGCAGATTTATATACCAATGTGCTTAAAAATAATATTTCCATTAAATTGGCTTATAGGCATATATATATATACCTACATATTTGTACATATATTTAAGCAAACTTAATTATAAAAAAAACAAACTTAATTATAAAATAAAAAACAAACTTAATTATAAAAAAAGAGTAACTTTTGGGATTTCAGTATTTTGATTATAACTCAGCCATTTTTTAACCGATTTGACAGATTTATATACCGACGTGTTTAGCAAGAAATTTACCATTTATTTGTGTTATAAAACTTGGACTCGGGAAGATCCATGGCTACCGAAAATGGGTATTTAAAAAAAAACCGGTTTTCCCGAGTTCTTTATAAAATATGTTCTATTTAAAATTTCCGATATTTTGGTATAGAAGTCATTTCCATAGGACATATGACAGCCCTAAAATTTAGGTTTTTATACAATTTTTAAAACGTATGAATAGGTCATAATACAGCTGTAAAAATTTTAGTTTTTATAAAAATGTTAATGTTTTTAGTCCTTTTTTGGAGTATTTTGCACATAACTTAACCATTTTTAACCGATTTGGCAGATTTATATACCAACGTGCTTAAAAATAACATTTCCATTAAATTGGCTTTTAGGCATATATATATATATATATATATATACCTACATATGTGTACATATATTTAAGCAAACTTAATTATAAAAAAAACAAACTTAATTATAAATAAAAAAGAGTAACTTTTGGGATTTCAGTATTTTGATTATAACTCAGCCATTTTTTAACCGATTTGACAGATTTATATACCGACGTGTTGAGCAAGAAATTTACCATTTATTTGTGTTATAAAACTTGGACTCGGGAAGATCCATGGTTACCGAAAATTGGTATTTAAAAAAAAAAAAAATAATTTTGGTCATAACTTTTTTGTATCTGAGCCGATTTTCCCGAGTTCTTTATAAAATATGTTCTACTAAAAATTTCCGATATTTTGGTATATAAGTCATATCCATAGGACATATGACAGCCCTAAAATTAAGGTTTTTATACAATTTTTACTTTTTTTTGTACGGGAGGTACCACGCCCACTTCTCCCATCCCGCCCACATTTTGTAGGGTGGTGTGTATTGACAACCAAAATGTGTGTACCCAATTTGGAAACTTTGGCTCTTACCGTTCTCCAGATATACAGAAAAAAGCAATAAAAATACAACAACAAGGGATTTTTGGAAAAAATTAGAGGCAGTCGTGGTTTTTTGATCATATCTCAGCCATTTGTGGACCGATCTTGCTGAATTTCAATAGCCAGAAATGGTGGACTATATGTGACATAAATGTAAAACAACCTAGCCGCTATCATGTCTGGATTATCCGAAAAACACATATCAAACGTAAGACGGACAGACGGACAGACGGACAGACGGACAGACGGACATCGTTAAATCAACTTCTCTTCTCATATGGACCCAGAATATATATACTTTATGGGGTCTAAAATCAATATTGTGGAAATTACAAACGTTATGACAAACTTATATATACCCTTTTACACCTGTGGTGAAGGGTATAAAAAGAGAAGAATCTTGTAGTTTTATGCATATTTTATGGCTTACACTACTTTGTTCGTAGAAATGGGTTAAGAAATGCAAGAATATTAAAATGGCTTGGAGATGACTTTAACAATAATTAGACAGGACTTCTAAGAAACTTGCTTGTTTATGAAAAGTGGTGAATAATTAAAACAAATATGAGAAGAGATCAAAGACTCCTTCCACTTATAAAGATATTTGCTAGATTTTATAAACAGTAGTCGGATTTATGTCGTATTTATTTGGATTTGTTATATTTTCGAGGAATTTTCCTATTTTTTATACCAGCCCCTCAATAGTGCAGAGGGTATTATGCGCTTGTGCTAATGCTTGTAACACTTTAAAATATTGCACCCATACCCATCTTACGATGTTAGCGTCTACGTATTTTCAACTGAATGGGTATTTGGTGGGTGGTATTCCAAACATTTATGTTTCTTATTTTCTCAGACCATAAGATACGTAGGATTCTGTGGAGATATCTGTTTACAAATGCTTGGAATCATTCCAAGATTCACTGTCCTACAGCAATATAGACTTCACGTTTGAATTAAATATTCTTAGTTTGCTGTTGGTAGATCGCTAGGTGGCCGTCTTGCCTTATCCAAACTGGTTTTTAACATCCTGAGATGAGCCGCCGCACAATACTTTGATGTAGAACAACATTGTGCAAAAATAGAAAGAGTTGACCCAGACTAATAATTTGTGTATGAAGGTTTATATGATAATCATAAACAATATTTCAAGTTTTGAAAAAATCTTATCTGCAATCCTATTCAAACACTTAGCTTGTCTTGCCTTGCGCTGCGCTTAGCCATACGGTTAAAAGTGGTTGTCATAGAATTCTTCTGTTTTCGGCAATTCGGCCATATCAGTTGGGGCGTAGCAGTTCAGGTTTAAAGATAATTTGAGGAAATTTTTTACATATGTTTCAATTGTCAGAAGGACGAATGAAGTCTGTTGAAAATGGTGCGAATCAGTCTATACTATTAAATGGCCCCCATACAAACTCCTTTTTGGAATAGCCTTTGGGCCCAAAAATAACTTATGTAGAGATTGATATCAAGATAATATTAATCACAAAGAACTCTTATGTTAGTTAAGCTTAATTTCATAACATAATTTTATTTTGCCGCGTCCACATTGGCGGGTCTCGAAAATTTGTCTGCATATACTGTGATGTAGGGTGTAAAATGGTCGGGCATGACCGAACAACTTTCTAACTTGTATATGTGCTTTTTTTTTTGTTCAATGTTTGAAACAATAAAGTGTTTTAGTTGCTATTTTGTATTAATTCAAAAAAGCTATAACAAATACTTTATAACAATTTTGTAATCTTCGTAAGTCCTTCTACTTTATCTTATGGAATTTATGGATGTTTTATTATTTTAAAATTACCTTAGCAGCATAAGCAGTTTTTTATTTAAGTGCTGATTCAAGTAATATGTATCATTTTGGTTTTACTTTTATTAATCGTTAATAATTTAAGAATTATGTTCATATTGCTTCTTCCTTGTTAGACTTTGGCTCCACTTAAAATCACACCCCACTTTAATTGGTCTTAATTCGACTACTGTTGTATTTAGGCAACATCCTGCAAAATTCCATAATCTAAATAAAGTGTGTCAAAGTGGAAAAAAATAATCATAAAAAACAGAAATACAAATGTAAGTACAATTACGATAACTTAAAGAAATTTTTTAGGTGTGACATACTTAATATAAAATACTCACCAGATTCTCCTGTATTCACTTCAGTTCATTTAGATGGTGACATTTAAGCTCTTTGTCACCACAAAATTTTTTATGTTGCCACATACAAAACATTTGTCACATGCATATTTTGGCACAATATCAAACAATACTGGAACGAATTTCATGCTGGTAGTAAAGTTGAATAGGAGTATAGTCCTCATTGTAAGCAGAGATGGAAAATATGTTTCATTTGTTTACTTTGGTAGCATTTTGTGCCAGATACAACTTCTTTGCTTTGCGTGACGTTTCTAACTTAGACAGAAAAGCGTAAATTTTGAATTATTTTTTAACTGAATATGGGTTCTCAAGATATTCTAATAAATGTAGTGAAAGCGCCTTAATTTTGGACATAATGGTATATCACGAAAAGTCGTCCTGATAGAGAAATGTAGAAATTTGATTTGAAATTAGCGAGCTTAAATTGCAAGTTCCTATTTTAGTCATGATGATTAGAAAGAATATACATAAATAAATAAAATATATATGTGTGAAAAAAACACATTTTTTAAAGTTTTTCTAGATTCTACAACATTTCAAATCAAAACAAATAAATTCATATTGTTAACAAAATAAGAAATAGTACTAAATAATAATAGTACCATCTTCTTAAAAGTTAATATTTTTTGGAAAGTTAGTTCAACATCAGAAAAGCCATTTTCCAACCCTGATTCTAACAGACAAACGATTGTACAGGGTGGGCCAAAAGTTACCATGGGGTTAAAAGTTTAATAACTTTTTCGTTTATTATTTTTTTTTTTTCAGATTATATAAATAACACTTGGAGAATAAAAAATGGAGAGATACACATTTGAAAAAAGAACCAGAATAATAGAATTTTATTATTCAAATTAGAGATTAATTATTTTAACGCACACAGAAAAAATTATTGCCGAATTATTTTCAAACAAACGCTTGTTTGAAAATTTTTTTAATTTCTACAAATTTTTTTACTGATTCAATTAAAATTTTTGTTTGATTTTTATTTAACCAACAAAAATGTTGAAAACCATTCAAAAATATAATACACGCGTTATTGGTTTCAAGTTTTCATAATTTTGTATGAAATATTTAACGCTTTTTAATGTTGTCGTCTTTTTGCATTTTTTTATTTGATCGTAAGCAACACTTCCTAATGTGAAATATAAGAACTACAACAAAAAACACATACAGTCTATTTTTGGACACTTTAAAAAAGTACAACAGTAAGAAAGATGAAGAGGTTTAAAGTAAAAAAAAAAAAAAAAAAATAGCAGGTAAAAAAACGTTTCACTCTTTTTAAACAACAGAAACAACAACAACATTATAAGAAACCAAATAAATTTTTGGTTGGTTTCAAAGTTGGTTAAAGAAAAACCAAAATCCCGTATTCAATTTTTTCAAACTGTTTGTTAAATACATCAAATACAAAAATATAATGATGACGAAAAACATATCGAGTCGGTCTGTCGCCGTTTTTGGGTTACATTTCATCTTCATTAGCAAAGTGAGTGATGACGAAAAACAATGTGTGTATAAAAAAAGAACTTCGTTCAAAAATTATTCCAACAAAAAAATGTGTCTCAAAGCCAGTCGGCCGCTCTGCTCTCTCTGCCATCATCTTCTAATACAGTGCCTGCTTGTGTGCGCATCATTGCTTGTGCAAAAACCTGTTTTTTTTTTGATTTTGAAATTTAGTATATGAATTTCAGTAAACTTTTTGTTTGATTCAGTTAAATTATTTGTTTGAAAAAATCAGTGTTTTTTTCAATAAACCAAATGCAAATAAATTGTTTGAATATGCGAATTTGTTTATAGGACCGATTTCAGACAAAAAATTGTTTGATTCTACAAATTTTTTGTTTGAATTGGAAAAATAATTTTTTCTGTGCAAAGAGCATATCGTCGACATTTTAACGTCAGAATTTCGCCCTCTGAAGCAATGAATCGTTGCTTAGTTGATCGTCATCACCAATATGGCAGTGTAACAGATTTGCCTCGAACCGGTAGGCCACGTTTAAGTCGAGTACAGCAAAGTGTTAACGAAATACCAGAAACATCTGCCAGAAGGCGTTCTGCTTAGCTAGTAATATCCCGTACGTCACTACGGCGCATTAAAAAAAAAGATTTACAGTTATACCCATATAAGGTGCAATTGGTGCAAGAATTAAAACCCACAGATAATCGGCAATGTCTAAATTTTGCAGTTAAATTTTAACAGTTGGTCAGAAATGAAATCAGCTTTATTGAAAATTTGATTATGAGTGATGAAGCTCAATTTCTTTGGGGTTATTTGACGGAGCGAGTGTATGTGAACAAGCCAGAGTCTGCATACTATGTAATTACGTTAATTTTATATCGTAATTAACTACCAATCATTGAAAAAACCCAACAAACGTGGTAGTTTGATTTCAATTTAAGAAAGATTTGGAATCACACTCTTTCTCCAAATACAAACGATCGCAATTGTTATAAAAATATCTTGAAAACAAAGCATTCTCAACAAAACGAGAAAATTATTTTCAAATTAAGAAATTCATTAATACTTAAAGAAACATACCATTTGTTTTAGTAATTTATATTTCTCTAAACAGAAATGTTCAGTAGTTTTATAATTTTAATAAATTATTACATACTTAAATAAAATGTCAGTTAAACATTCGTCAGCATCGTTCTTGGAAAGACGAAATACAGCTACTCGCAGTATAAGTTAAAAAAAAGTCTTAAGCGGTGTACACATTATAGAAAATAAATGACAGTTTTGCTTAAATTTTCGCTTGCTCGATATTTTTTTGTGGTTGGCTGTTGACTGATAACATTTTTGACTGTCACTCAATTACGATAGCGAGTGCGCTACTTTGCTTTGAAACATTTAAACTCAAATTCAAAAAACCTTTAATATGAATTAAATTTGGAAACCTCCAGAAAAAAATTAACATAAAGTATTTAAACTAATGCTCAATTTTCAGGATAGTATTTAAATATATACTAAGTTAATTTTTATATAAACTTAAATCGTATTTAAATACAGATCGAGTTTTTGAGTATTATTTGAAAAGTCTTATTTAATTAAGATAAAAGTATGGTAGCACTACTAAATACAAAAAATATCATAATAAAGTTTATTTATTTGCAAGGTGGTCTCAAAAAAAAGCTGAATGTTATTGTTTTGCCTATTCTTGTTGTATTGTTGTCATATTGAGGCTACCTTGTTAAGTTTTTCCAATGGAAACTTAAGTAAAATTTAAATGTACCACATCGGTGAATTAAGTTTTATTTAAGTGCTTAGTGAAGAACAGAATTTTGTATTTAAAACGATTTTAAACATACAGCCATGTCACAGAGTACAATTCCGTTCGGAAACGGAATTCATTCCGTATTTTGGTGCTTCAGAAAATGACGAAAAAATGTTTCGGAATGAAACCATTTTTGTTTTCATGAACGGTATGGGAGTTCTCTGTGTCTGAAAGACCATAAAACTATAAAAATACACTTTCCATCAACAAACAAATATGGTTTTTTCAATTCCGAACGGAATCATTCCGAACGGAATTGTACTCTGTGACATGGCCCATAAATGTGTTTTAATATCAATCCTGAAATTGGCCATTAGTATTTTAAAGAGGTGTCCCAGTTGTAGGGGGAATAGCTGTAGGTAAGCGCCTCCTTTTTGTTTTATATTATTTCACAAGCAAAACGTTAATATGTTATTTTTCTTTAATTTTTAAAGACATTTCAAAATGTTTACAATTATTTTTCATTTAAGTTTTATCAAGTTTATTTTTAATTTAAGATAAGTAAATACCAATTTAGAGTAATTGAGCTGGAAAGTTTTTTGTTATATTTAATTGTATACTTAATATGTATAAAGTTTCGGTCTATATGTATCAAATTGAGATCAATATTCTGGTCTTAATTTTGAAGAATAATAGATATTAACATTAGGTGTTGATTGCGCCATTTAACTCATTTTTTTTTTAGTTTAGCCACTTGCACCCCATTTCTTTTAAGCCCCTCAGTTAATACAAAATTTATTAAACATTAATATTTCAAATCATTACCAATTTGAATTCGAATTACAAAAATTATTGAAAAAGATTTATGAGTTGTCTTTTATATAGAAGATAAATTAATTTTGCATTAAACGTTTGACTTTTTGTTTGCTGGAAATTTATCGTAAATGTGCCTTCTATACGGACGAAAAGTTTAATCTTATGATTTAAAATTCTTAGGTCCGTTTTCACAACTTACCGGTAGCTAAAGGTAAGATTTTATCGATTTTTTTAACTTATCGCTCACTTCAGGTTAAAGTTAACCCTAGCGAGAAAGGGAACTAACACCAAACTTGTCAAGTGACAGTTCTTAAGTGGTATGTACCGGTTCTAGTTCTAACACTTTATATGCAGGTTACTTATCACTTTAAAATATCGATGACCTAAGAGGGGTTTATTGGCACCTTTTTGCCACTTTGTTACAGTTCATTGAAATAATCGAATTAATTAATAGCACTGTGCTAAATAATAGTGGTGCGTACCGCAATTGTAGGTTGTCTTCAAGATTTACCGATATTTCGAAAATGTAGGATATATTCGCGATACTCAAAACCGATTTAGTTTATTGAATAAACCAAAAAATTAACTCGGAGTCTTGCTTTAACTTATCGCTCACTTCAGGTTAAAGTTAACCCTAGCGAGAAAGGGAACTAACACCAAACTTGTCAAGTGACAGTTCTTAAGTGGTATGTACCGGTTCTAGTTCTAACACTTTATATGCAGGTTACTTATCACTTTAAAATATCGATGACCTAAGAGGGGTTAATTGGCACCTTTTTGCCACTTTGTTACAGTTCATTGAAATAATCGAATTAATTAATAGCACTGTGCTAAATAATAGTGGTGCGTACCGCAATTGTAGGTTGTCTTCAAGATTTACCGATATTTCGAAAATGTAGGATATATTCGCGATACTCAAAACCGATTTAGTTTATTGAATAAACCAAAAAATTAACTCGGAGTTGCCCGTCAGGGCATAAATTGAATGTCCGACCTCCATTTGTATTTTGTGCTTAACATTTCCTCAAAACAAACTTGCCCTTTATCTCACCCCTTAGGATGTACCTTTTATTTTCTTTACGTGAAAAAATTAAGTTTCTAAAACGAATGCAAGACTAAGGGCAATTGTACGACGGAATTTCGGTTTTAGTTTGTTCAATAAACTTAACCGTTTTTGAGTATGCTTCCTTTGTTGCAGTATAGTCATATCTGGGGCCAAATTCAATAAATAAAGGTAAATTTTGAAAACTTAAATCGGATTTTGCCAAGTTCGATTTTTTTCAGGCGCCTAATTCTGGCAGTCGTGATCGAGTACTTTCTCGATTTTCGAAAACAAGAGCTAACATAAGAAACCGGTTAACACCTCGTACTCGAATAAGGTTAACTTAAGTTAATCATTCGTTAGTCAAATTAAAAACCCCATTCCAAAAATCACTGTAATTCGCCCAAAAACCGAAACGAATCAAGATATTTGATTGAAATTAGGCCAAATTAATTTTTATATGACTGGAAATAAAATCGTTAGTTATTGCAATGATTGGCAGATAATTAAAATATTAAGTCACATATGAAACATACTCTCGGAATAGACTTCAATACCCTCAAAAAAGCAACGAATTGCAATACTATTTTATAAAGATTGGTTTATAATTAATACATCCTATATTATGCCCGGTCCTAAAATATTGTTAGGACAGTGACTGTTTCATAAATGTTGTTTCTACACACAACAAGCATATCATTTTTTCCATGTTGTGTGGTGTTGTTGTAATTTCTACAACAAACACACGCGTATGCGAAAATTTCAATCTTTTTTTTTACAAGATTGAAGAATTTTATACTTATTTTAACAAATAGAAACTGGGAATTATTTCCTTCCGAAGGTTACTTTATATTATATTCAACATTTTTCATTTTTCGAATTTATTCTATGAGCTAAATTTCAGTATATGAGGTATATTGTATGTACTGAAAAATTTACAATTATTAGACACCAGCAGAATGTAATGCATTTTCTGGCCCGCTACGGCTCATAGAATAATAAAGTAACCTTCGGAAGGAAAAAATTCCCAGTTTCCATTTGTTAAAATAGTTGAGTTAAATACATTCAATTTATAAAGTGACACTATCCAGTGAGACACAAAGAATGCTGACGAAGGCCGTAGCGGGCCAGAAAATGCATTACATTCTGCTGATGTCTAATGATTGTTAATTTTTCTGTACATACAATATACCTCATTGCTCTCCAAGGGAAGGCTAAGGTCAAATGTAAAAAGAAAATACAATATAATAGTTTGGAAGTGTATAATGTCATTTCTGAAAAATTGAAGGAATGGAACTATTACAAAGAAGCTTTATAAAAATACATAACTGAAATTTAGCTCATAGAATAAATTCGAAAAATGAAAAATGTTGAAAATACTTATTTTAAGAAATTCAGGGATTGATTTTCAAAAGTTATCCATCCCATTTATGATTGATTTGAGTACGTTTCAGGCCCGTTTTCACAACTTACCGATAGCTAAAAGTTGACTTTAAATAGCCTTATAAAAAGTGTTCCATTATTAAAACTTTACTTCAACCTAAAGTGAGCGATAAAGTAAATTAAGGTTCATCCTACCTGGTAGGTTAAAGTAAAGTTGCAAAAAAGGAACACTTTTTATACGGTATACCTTTAGCTATTGGTAAGTTGTGAAAACGGGCCTTAGTGTTATTCGTACTTGAATTTTTGAGTACGACTCGTACTTAAAGTAAGTATTAAAAACTTAATTTATCCCTAGTGTTTTCTTTCTGTGTATTTATTTATTGGATGTCTTTATGTTTGTTCTACTTTTTTTCTTCATTTTAGAATTTACTTTTATATACTTACCGAATACATTGAAGCTGTCCTAACGAATAACTTTTGCATGTTAAATTATAATTTTCGCTTTATTTCACTAACAGGTATTTTTTTTTATTCAAGTCTGTACGTGCAAATTCATTACACACAACATAATTCTTTTTTCGGAAACAGGAAAAATGTTTTCACAACTGATTACACAATAACAAAAATATATTTATTTCTATTTGAAGTACATAACATTTTATGTTAAAATTAATATTTTATTACTTGTAAATGTATAATGGATTATCCTTGTCGCCAACTTTTTCTATTATTGCTCAGTATTTTAAAGCAATAGCTTACAAAGAACACACTGTGGACAGTAGAGGGTTAATGGAAGTTAGACTTGTGCGATGGCAGCGGATGCCATACGTTTGGAGATTTCGTAAAATCTATGGCAAAAAGTAATAAGTGCTTAAGTCGTCTAAGGCTTAATATGAGTTTATAGCACCTTTGAGAACTTCATGTTCAAAAGTACCCATATTATATAAATAATTAAAATTTGGACCGGAGGTTAGTCTCTCGCCAAATCATTCCACTAACACGGTTTGCTTGAGGGATAATACTGTTTTTATCCAACTTATACATATACAACATACACACACAAGCCGTTCTTGCTGCGGTCGTTGCTAAAATTTCTTTTTTGTTCATTTCTTTATCAATATAAGAAACATTATAGAACATCTATATATATAAAATTGTAACGTTACTGACTCACTGACTGACTGACTCACTGACTCACTGATTCATCATCGCACAGCCTAAACGCCTGAAGCTAGGCACTTGAAATTTGGACCAGAGATTGGTCACTCCCCAAATCGATCCAATAAGACGGGATTTTTGGAAATTCGAATGTTTAGGGGGTAAAAAGGGTAAAAACGGGAAAATTCGGTAACCTTATATCTCCAAAACTAAAAGAGATACAAAAAAAATTTAATACCTATCGTTGTTCTTTAGAAAAATAAGCGGACAGGTGTCTGGTACTTTTTTGAAATTCGGCCCTATTTGGGAGTAAACGGGTAATATCTGAATTTTAGTACTTTTTTGACACCCCATCTATCTTTTGAACCAATAAACATAGAAACAAAGTTAATACCACATTCGAAACCTAACAAAAATATACGAATTTAAATTTGGTACTTTTTCGAAATTCGAACATTTAAGGGGTAAAAATCGTAACTATTTTTGGTACTTTTTTTCAAAAACATTTTTTCCCATTTATTGAAATATTCGTACTAAATTATGGGCTGCCACTATTATACTGAAATTTTTTATACTTTAATGGGGTGAAAATAGTACCAAAAAGGGGAAATACGAGAAATTTGATATTTTACTTAACTTTTTGGTTCTACAACTGGTATTTTTTAAATTATCGTTTATGTTGGACCTAAAAACATAAGAATCATCATGCAATGTCCGGAATGGATAAGAATCCATAAGGGGCAGTTTTTGATACTTTTCTGTTAATTAACTGGTACTTTTTGAATTTCCGTTAGTATTGGACCTATAAAAATAAAATTAAACATGCAATGTCCCGAATGGATGAGAATCTATAAGAGGGAACTTTTTGGTACTTTTTTGTTCATTAACTGGTACTTTTGGAATTTCTGTTAGTATTGGACCTAGAAACATACAATTCAATATGCAATGCCCTGGATGGATGAGAATCTATAAGAGTGAACTTTTTGGTACATTTTTAATCTTGGACTGGTACTTTTTGAATTTCCGTTGGTATTGGACATAGACAGATAAAATTAAACATGCAAGGTCCTGGGTGGATAAGAATCTAAGAGGAAAGTTTTTGGTACTTTTTTGTTCATTTACTGGTACTTTTTGAATTTCCGTCAGTATTGGACCTAGAAACATAAAATTAAACATGCACGATACTGTGTAAATGAGAATCTTTAAGTGGGATCTTATTGGTACTTTTTTATTCGTTAGCTGGTACTTTTTGAATTTCCGTTAGTATTGGACCCAGAAACATGCAATTAAACATGGAAGGTCTTGAGTGAATGACAATCTGTTAGAGAGATCTTTTTGGTGCTTTTTCGTTTTTTAACTGGTCCTTTTTTTAAATTTTCGCTAATGTTGGTCTAATGAAAATAAAATTAAACGTGCATAGTCCTGAGTGAATGAGAATCTCTAAAAGCGCTTATAGGTACTTTTTAGTTATTAAACTGGTACTTTTTGAATATCCGTTATTATTGGACTTAGAAACATAAAATTCAAGATGCAATGCCCTAAGTGGATAAGAATATATAAGAGGGAAGTTTTTGGTACTTCTTTGTTCTTTAACTGGTACTTTTTGAATTTCCGTTAGTATTGGACCTAGAAACATAAAATTAAACATGCAAGGTCCTGAGTGAATGAAAATCTGTAAGAGGGCTTTTGGTACTATTTTGTTCTTTAACTGGTACCTTTTATATATCCGTATTTATTGGATCTAGAAACATAAAATTAAACATGCAAGCTCCTGAGTGAATGAGAATCTGTAAGAGGGATTTTTTTTTAAATAAACTGGTAATTTTTTCAATTTAATATTTATTTTTGTGCATTAAATAAAAAAGCAAATTGGTGTCTGGTACTTTAACGAAATTCGGTCGTTTTAGGTAGTAAATCTAGCTTTTAAGCCAATACGTATAGAAATAAAAATTAAATAACATTTGTTACTTATCTAAAAAATACAAATGCGAATTTGGTACTTTTTCGAAATTCGAACGTTTTAGGGGTGAAAATTGTACCTATGTATATCGATCCCGCGAACCTCATACCTCCTAAACTAAAAGAGATAAAAAACATCCGCAATTCGCTAACCGTATATTTCCTAAACAAAAAGAGATACAAAAAATTTAATACTAATTATTGTTCATTAAAAAAAATAAACGGAGAGGTGTCTGGTACTTTTTTGAAGGAAGGCCTTTTTGGGGTGTAAAAGGGTAAATAAATATTGTATCACATTTTTAGCTTATCTAAAAAATACAAAACAGGTTTGCCCCTTTTTTGAAATTAAAACGTTTAAGGTGTGAAAATCGTTCCTAATTTTGTTACTGTTTTCTCAACATTTTTCTCCATCTCTATATAATATAAATTTGTAAAGTAAATGACGGATTCATCATCGCACATCCTAAACTCTTGAAGCTAAAAAGCTGACTTTTGGACCGAAGGTTGTCCTCTCGCCAAATCGATTCCGCTAACCAAAAAAATCCAAAATTAAAGAGATCCAAAAAATTTAACACTTATTGTTGTTCGTTAAAAAAAATAACGGGACAGGTGCCTGGTACTTTTTTGAAAATAAACTTTGGCATAAAAATATGTCCACGAAGAAAAAGGAGACGCTAACGAAGTAGCGGGTTAAATGCTAGTTGAAATATAATGTTTGTCTTCAGCTTCACTACAATCAGTGATGCCAACTTTTTGAGAGCAAAAAGCACTTTAAAATTTAAAAAAGCACTAAAAAGCACTATTTCGAACAAAAAAAAGCGTTAAAAAGCACTAAGCCATTTTTACAATTTAATTAAACACAAAACAAGTTGCATTCGGCTGTGTGAGGGACTTTCATTTAAAATTTAATAAAAAAAAATATATTTACATTCGTACACTCAAAATATTATGTAGTTAAATTCAAACGAAAATTCATTTTAAACAAATTAAAATTCATTTAAAAAACGGATCATTTACATTTCATTTAAAACAAATGATTTTTACATTAATTTTTGAATTTTGTATTTATTGAACAGCATATTCGTTAAAATTGAATAGTTTTTGCTTTTAAAAAATATATTTTAACCGACAAAAATCAAACAAATTAACAAAAAAAAATACGGAAAAATATTATTTTTTGGTAGTTTGTTTTTTGAATAACAAACAGAAATGTTGAAAAATAAAATTGTTCGTAAAATAACTATATTTTTATTCAATTTTAACAGTACCGAAAACGAATTTAATAACCTACAATCAGTTACTGTAATAATTTTATGAGTGTATAAAAACATTTTTAAATGTATTATTATTATCTTCAATAAAACTATCATCCAAATCACTTGTATCACCATCAGCTGAGTTAGAATTGGTCATAAAACAGTTTTATGGCCATTTTCTCATTAGGCGATTATCTTTTTTCCCAACGAAAAACTGCACATTAAAGAAATTTGGTTTTCTCAATGTCTCATTTGCTTCGATTTTAACGCAAAGCTAACCGGCACTCATCTGCCAATTATTAATTTTCCTTTTATTTGGCGTTCAGATAAATTCAATCAGCTGACTCCCAACTTTTACATGTATTTTGAGTGGCGTTGACAGCTGAAAACTTTGTTTTTTGTCGGTATATTGAGAAACCCAAAATCGCTAACGGACAGTTTATCGGTCCAATAAATTTATGTTGACATTAAATAACAGACAGTTTGTCGATACATTGAGAAAATGGCCATTAAAGTAATACAGTGCGAGCTTGATTTTCGTAACTCGAAAAAATCGTACCTGTTGCAATTACCGAAAATTTGCAATGACCGACCATATGATATGATATTGTCCAATTATTTTAACCTATGTACGCTTCTGAATGCAGAACACACATAAGGTGCAAAATATAAAAACATGTATGTTTGTATTCTGATACTTAGCCAACCTTTTTGCAATAGCACTAGAGGTAGAAGTGTACAACACGCGGTTAATCGGAGACGAGTGTCGTGTGTTTGAAAACTAAAGCGCATGAAAAAATGGCTTAATATGTTGTCAACGCTAAAAAGTGTGACGTTATGTAAAATTTCCAAATTGCTAGGAAGCCTATCATTTGAAATCTTAAAATCTTTGCAATCCTTCTTAAAATTGTACCCCAAATAGCAAATCTCATCTAAGTCATCCTCTTTATAATCAACAATTATAGAAAAAAATAAAAATTGTAAAAAGCACTAAAGGCACTAACGAAAAATTGAAAAAGCACCAAGTTAGTGCTTTTTCTTAGTTTGGCACTAAGGATAAAATTTTGGCGTTTTGAGGCATCAAAAAGCACCATAAATAGTGCCAAAAGCACTAAGTTGGCATCGCTGACTACAATTGTTCTGTTTTTTAACGAAGAACAAAACATTATCTAATGTTCGGCTCTTTCTTGAAAAAAGTTACGAACGGTATTAAGCAGGGATGATAAATGAGAAAACCAATATCGTACCAACAAACTTTTAAAATCGTACTTTTTCGGCCCCAAAAATACTAAATTATTTTTTTTATAAATTTTTTTATTTTATTTTTAAAAATAAAAATTTAATACAACAAAAGTAAAAGGTATTTAAAATTCATTTGTACAAGTAAAGTATAGATAGCACAAAATACATGATCATTAATTAAACATAATAATAGCGTGGGTAAAATTTTTTCGCGTCGCGACTCTTGGTCTAAAACTTTGCCAAAGAAACCATAGGTCAAAAATTAATTTCGAACCCCGGATTTTTCAAAATATGTAGTTAGCCAAAATATTCAAGAAAAGAGGCAAACTAATTGTACACTTTTTTGAATTTATCGTCTTTTTTTGTGGAAATTTGACAAATATTTCACAATATGTGCAAACGAGCATCTTCGGATTGCATTTCCAATTTTTTTTTGTTTACAATTTTCAATATGTACTGCAGAAACAGGACAGGAGTATAAACTCCAAATATATAAATATTTTATTTAGCGTTTGAATAATCTCCTTCAAAATAGTTCGGAGTAAAATAATAATGGAGTGGGCGCCCACTGATCTAAAATTCTATTTATTACTTCTTGACGTGACAACCACGGTTTAAAAAACTGCAGTCGAAACCAAAACCTGACGAACAAAAAACGAAAATTTATGTTAAACTTTTCGCTTTTTAAGTTAGTTTGACAGCGACTGTTTACATATAATGCATCTGAATTAAAAGAATAGTTTTTTTTGGCCAAGTATAAATTGCAGTTTTTCTACTTTGACTGCATTTTTTTAAACGCTGGTGACAACCATCTTGTTGAAGAATATTTGGAAATTTTATGAATTCGTTCCAAAAGACTTTTGAATTGAGAGAAAGTCGTCTTTTTACTATGTAAAACTTATGCAGAAGTGGTTTCCTATATCTTTTAAAAACTTGTTAATATCATCAGAAAATGCACGCTTATATGCTGCCGCTGATACTTAATATATAATGTGGCATAAGCAATCGTTCAATGAACAAGTGCAAAAATCTATTCACAATAGCGGAATTCAGTGTTTGGTGCAAATGGTCTTCCAAAAGAGCAAATGCAAAATATTATAGCTGTTTTGTTAAATCCAACAAAAAAAAAAAAGAGTTTCCCTTACTTGGCGGCCACACGATCAAGTTTTGCCTTTCAGTTTGCAATGCACTCTTACTTTTTTACTAACGCACTCACACTTTTTAAATTGAACACGAGATGGCTTTCAATTCAACCTTTCCACTTCTTTGCAATTTTACTTTCAATTTAACAGCTGAGTACAAGTTTGTCTTTTAATACTGTGTTGTTGTTGACATCTTGGAAGTTAATTGCTTACAAATTGAGTGCAGCCTACGCCACAGCTTTCAATTTATGTAAATTTTGACAAGCAGTATATGTAAAAGACTATCAAGAACAACTTGATCGTGTGGCTGCAAGGTAAGATTTCATAAAACAAGCTACGACAATTTACATTTTCGCAAGACTATTTGCACTACACACTAAACTCCTCTTGTATTCATTGGACAGTAAATACGAGTTGCCATTTTATATCAATAATAAATATGTAGGTTCGAAAAATTTTAAAATAGTACCAAATGAGTCACGGGGGTACCAGCGTACTTTTTAGTTTTGAATTGTACCAAGAAGAGTATAATTGTACCAACTTTATAAACCCTGGTATTAAGGCTTGTGTTTGTCTACATAATCACTAAAAAATATATATATCGTTCTTGGGTGTGTGAGCCGAACGCTAAATAATGGTCTGTTTATTTTCGAACACTGATCTACTATTAATCGTTTCTTAAAAAATGCACATTAAAAGAAACATCAGAGGATACTTGATAAAATTAAACGTAATTTAACAAGTTAATTCTGGGTTTTAATACTATTTTTAATGGTTATGAGAAAAGCTATTAAGAGCATAAGTGGAAGAAATTTTATTTTTTGTGTTTCATTATATATTTTACATTTGGTAAATATTTTTGATTTTTTGCTTATAATATTTTATGTTGTGGAAAGTTAAAAACCTACCCTGAAAAAAATTAATGTGTTATTTTTATTATAAACACTTGGTGAATTATTTTTTACGTTTTCTAAAATATCACCATTATTCTAACTTTTAAAAAATCTTCAAATGAGCAACTAAAAAAATCTTTTATTTATTTATTTTCTTAAGACTATGGAAAAATCCTTACAGACTATTAGAGGGAGTTTAAACGGAGTCTTTTCAGACATGTCTGCTTTTGACATTCTCTTTTGAACATGGTTCCAAAAACCTATTGTCTTTTCACGATGTCTTTCCAAACATGTCTGTTTTCATGTATAATAGTCTAATATACATATACAGTAGAATCCCGATAATTCGTAATCGTAAGGGACCGGCCATTTCTTACGAATTATAGGGGTTTTCGATTTAGCGGGGTTTTGGATTTAACGGGGTTAAAATAAAATAAATACGATTTAACGGGGTTTTTCAATTTATTTACAAAAACGGTAAAAAAAACATAAAAACCAATTGTTAAAAAAAAATATTTAAAAATTATTCATCTAACAAACTGATCTTAAGAAAATAAACACACACACAACCAGAAGCAAAAACACACCCAAAAAAATTAGCGGTAAAAAAATCATTCTTTCCATGTTTCTGTTGTTTTTATTACGAATTATAAGTGGTAGTTAGCAAATAATTACGATTTATAAGAGGTAAAGATTATTTTATTTGAAAAAAAAAAAATTACGAATTAGCGAGGGGACCAAAATGTATAGAAATTTTACGAATAAACGAGATTTTTTCAAGGGACCGACAGTTTATTACGAATTATCGGGAATTACGATTTATCGGGGTACGAATTATCGGGATTTGACTGTACATACAAATTAAAAACATGGAAATTCATATAAACAAAGAGGGAGTTTACACGGTGTCTATTCAGACATGTCTAACAAACACGTTTGTTGTGCTTGTAGGCGATCGGGGTAGAGAAGAAAGAGGGGTTGCCAAACAGACATGAAATGAGTTTTCATGTTTGTTTATATGAATTTCCATGTTTTTAATTTGTATGTATATGTATATTAGACTATTATACATGAAAACAGACATGTTTGGAAAGACATCGTGAAAAGACAATAAGTTTTTGGAAGCATGTTCAAAAGAGAATGTCAAAAGCAGACATGTCTGAAAAGACTCCGTGTAAACTCCCTCATAGTCTAATATACATATACATACAAATTAAAAACATGGAAATTCATATAAACAAAGAGGGAGTTTACACGGTGTCTATTCAGAAATGTCTAACAAACACGTTTGTTTTGTTTGTAGGCGATCGGGGTAGAGAAGAAAGAGGGGTTGCCAAGCAGACATGAAATGAGTTTTCTTGTTTGTTTATATGAATTTCCATGTTTTTAATTTGTATGTATATGTATATTAGACTATTATACATGAAAACAGACATGTTTGGAAAGACATCGTGAAAAGACAATAAGTTTTTGGAATCATGTTCAAAAGAGAATGTCAGAAACAGACATGTCTGAAAAGACTCCGTGTAAACTCCCTCAAACTTGAAAACTCATTTCATGTTTGTTTGGCAACCCCTCTTTCTTCTCTACCCCGATCGCCTACAAGCACAACAAACGTGTTTGATAGACATGTCTGAATAGACACCGTGTAAACTCCCTCTTACAAATGGAAAATTTTAGTAAATAAAAAAATACAAGCTTAAGCAATTACATATATTCAAAACGATTAGTTTAACATACAATTATTCCGTTAAAATTTATTTTTAATTTATTCACATTGAAATCCGTTGTGCCAGAATAAATTTCAATACCATAGATCAATATTGGCATATGTCGGAGCTGTAATTGAATCATTCTTTTCTGAATTTATTCGCGAATCATTCATGCACTGAATTAGCAAATTTTGAATTAATTATTTTTACACAAAAAAATGAATTGAATGAAAATTGAGTCAATTCAAAAGAATTTGTAGAACTCAAGTTAATTTATAGAATAAATTGCAATTCGTTTCTAGTTCAAATGAATTTGTAAAAGTGGATTGCAAATCATTGTACAGATTCATTTGAATTGATTTTGTAGTAGTTGTTTTGAATTGAATTGATTGAAATTTGAATTGATTTTTAGGTATGGGCGAAAATCCTATCAAATTTTTTGTTTTTTCTTTTAACCCACTTACAACTACAATTCGAGTCGGAAAGAACCCAACCAATTGTGGGGGGATGTAAGAAAAGATAAACTCACTGGTTATTGCTGGTGTTTTGTTTAAGCTTTGATATTGTTACAAGAAGGACTTTGAGTGTTTAAAATTCTTATTCGCTTTAGGGTTTTATTTGTATAATATTTTTAGCTTTTCTTAAATCTTTGGATGAAGTTTCCTGATGATCTGGCATAAGCAACCAGTGAAATGCGCATAGAGGCTAGCTTTCCCTCAACAATAAATTTCAGTGTATTTATCAAATATGGAAAATTGGGAATTGAGCACGTCATACAAAAATCTTAATGAAAAAAAATATTGCTGATGATCTGGCCTAAGCAACCAGTGAAATGCGCATTGGAATAGCTTATCCCATCCACAATAAATTTCAAGTGTTTTTATCAAGAATAAAAACTGGGAATTAAGCACGAATAACAAAATCTTTTGAAATTTAAAAAAAAAAATATTCTTTATGACTAGAAATCATACCACAAAATTTCGTGAAGATCGGTCCATAATTTATCATATAGGTATATAGGTCCCATATATAGGTCACTATTAAAACACTTTCATTCGCAGAACACCGCAACCAATATTGCTATTAAAGTAAGTTTTGGTCTGTCAGAGTTTTATATAATTACAAATCACACTGTCAACTTTGGTAATAATTGGTTCATAACTTGCCATAATTCCCATGTAAAGCCCACTCCTTAAAAATATTCTAACTGTAGGTGGAGGGTATCAAAGATTCGGCATAGCCGAATATGTCACTCTGACTGTGTTTTATTTTAACCTGGTTAAATAGAAATCTCTCCTTCTCTAATTCGTAAAACACAGTCGGTCCCCCATTTAAAATGATCGGAACTCTATTGTAAAAATCAAGGGGCTTCAAACCGAGGTTAGTCTTTTAATTTAATGAATTTAATTAAAAAATTATTTAATGAATTAGTAGCTACCATGAGAAAATGAAAATAAAGTAGGTTCATTTAGTAACATATTAGGGGTAAAGATGCAAAGGCTGCAATCTCCACTTTTTTCATAAACGTAACTAAAAATACCTTTTAAGCTAGGATCACACGATTGCCGCAATGCACCAATTTTCACACTTTTTAATACACCAATCGTGTGACTGCACCACCAATTGGCTCATGTACCAATCGAGGATAATATTGTGCTTATTTTCACCAATCAAATGCAACCCTGGTGCGGCCATTGTGTGACTGTTGACTGTATGCAACCGCGCGTCAATAAAAATAACAAAAATGCACCAATATTTATTGCCTTCTTGTGCAGCAATCAAGCCTTTTTTAATAAATTTTACGTTTTTGTGTTTCCTTTAGCAATTAATGAAGATAAATACATACATATGTATTTATTTATTATGCATTTTAATTTTTTTTTTTAATTATTGTTATTAACAAATATGTATGTATATTAGGGATATAACTTTTTAACAATTTTTTAAAATATCAAAATTGGCATAGCACAGTCCGATAGAGCATAAACAACTATAAGGGAACGTATATTTATTTTTTCGCTAAGGTCAAAAAAGTTCACGCGCCAACCGCGATGAAATTTTTAAAATTTTTAATTTTCTTTTTGGTGAAGAAAAATTAGTAATATGTTTACTTCAAACAAAAAATGGCTCAAGTATGAAATTTCATTAATATTTAGAGATGGTAAGAGATTTTTTCGCAAACTAAAACGTATCTTTAACCTTTTTTTAACAAAAAAAAAAAAAAAAAAAAAAAAAAAAAATTAAAAAGAATAAAAAACACCGTATAACCTCAAAGGCGTTTAAATTTGCTTACAGATATTCATCAAAGCAATCGGGGAAAATAGTTTGTACCCACAAAGCGTTTCTGTTTGGTAACCAAAATTGGTTACTTTTTTTTCTCAATGTGTACTTTTTTCCATTTTGGTTAAAAGCAGCAATGTCCATTTGATTAGAGCAAACACAGCAATATCCAATTTTATTATTATAATTGCCAGGCAAACCGCTATATCGATTTGGGTGAAACTTGCGTCATATCTTCATCATATTCTAGTTTACGGAATAGCATAACATACAATACATAAATATGAATATACTTTGAGCCAGAGGTTTTTACTATTTATTACGATAACTATAAATAAGAAGATTGCAGTCTTTGCATCTACAACCCTCATATGATGGAATATTGACTCAAACGCTCTACTCAAGTCTAAGCTGATTAAAACTCATACATTTTTACTTTATATAGCTTTAAGGATTACAACATTTTAAAATCATACTTTTAATAGTTTACATGATACCGTTGGAGTCAATATTTGCATTTGTGTGTAAATTACCACAAAACCTTTTTAAATATATTATTTATAGAAAAATATATGAGTTTTTTCTAACTTATAAATAAAAAAAATTTGTATATTTAAATTAATTATGATGTACATAAATAATGAAATTTATTTATTTTTGAAAAATTTTCAGGTGCAATAGCAGCCATTTCATATGCAATTCTGCGCAACTATAATGTGGCTTTAATTAAAGGTAACAATTAAATCTTTTACACAACTTTATACAAGATTATAAATATTACAGAATTAGCATTATATATTATGTAAATTAGTTAATATTAATTGTTATTGTTTTCAAACAATAACTAAACTACCATCACATAATTTATCATTATTAACTTCAAGTTTGTAACACACATAATCAGCCCAATTATGAATAAAAATTCCACGGGAGTTTTCTCCCTTCTCCCATTTTTCCTATGTAAATTCAATTGTAAAAATGGGAAAAGGGAAAAAGGAAAAAACTCCCGGGGAATTAATGTTCATAATTGGGCTGAATACGTTTTTAATCAAAAAAATAAATGTTAAATAAATAATTATTCTAAAGTAAATTTAAAATGCGGTTTTAGCTGACAGTTTAATGAAACTATTTATGGCTTCCAATATTTGCTTTTCACATAATTTCTTAGAAGTATAAATAATATTTTGCAAATATTTATCTAGCCTGAGGTAGCTTTTCAACACATGTGGCATTTGGCCAATAAAATATATTGACCATTCCTTTGCTGTAATGCCAGCACAAAAACCCATTTAAATTGGCAACGTCTTTGCCATGAAATGCAAAATTATTTATAAGATATTTATTTGTTTATTAATAAACGGTGGGTAGAGTAGACCCACATCAGAAAGCGGACAGACGATAAAACATTCAAATGTTTAGATAGAAACACAAACGAAGCCATATGGATATAGACAAAATCTAAATTCACAATGTAGTTTTAGGGCAATCCAGTGAATATATTAAATTTTACATTTGGAAAACATTATAATACAGTATGTGTGTAATGCCTTAGACACTACGTGCTTTGTTAAGAAATTCAAGTCAATAAAAAAATATTTTTTTAAGTCGAAAATCCAACTTTCTTCCTCTTTTTTTTGGTATAGAAACAAGTAAAAGTGGTATAATCGGCTGTTTCGAATCTTTGAAATCCTCCACCACGAGTTTGAATTGGGCTTATAAGTATCCAAAAATTATAAAAGTGACCGCATCATGAGATAGCGTTATGCTAGCTATCCATTTCTTTTAAAACATACTGTGTATTTTGTTTTTGTAAAAAGTTAGAGTGAATGTCAAAATTATTGGTTGAAAATATAAAAAAGGGAATTTGTCTGTTTATGAAATACCTATACAAAATTGCTTTAGAAGGTAAATCTTTTTCCTGTATTGGAAATTTATTGTGGCTCCACTTATTCCTTACGCCTTTTAAAATCCTCTTGTTTATATCACTTTGTTTTGTTTTATTACATTTAAATAAGTTTTTTTTCTTGTATTTAGATTTAAAATTTTAACAAATTTTTTCACATTCACCTTTATGAATTCGCCTTGATCTATGGATATGAATCCTTACAGACTACTATATATTACAAAGTTTTATATAAAGGTATTATTAACGAAAAAATTTTGTTAAGGCATATTAAGTATTTAAAAACACGATAATATTGCGTTTAATTACATTTATATTAATAGAAAAATCGATTAAGCTATACAATTCATTGAAATTTTTGCATATTCTCCTCAAAGGATCAGCATCAGCATAATTTGTTTGAACAACAGGAAGGTGCAGAGGTATTAGGTGTCGGGTAAAATGTCGTGGAATATTAAAATTTATGTTACGAAGAAGGAAGTCGGAGAGGACATCGCCATTAATCAAATTAATTAGAAATGCCACATTTAGCATAGTCCTTCGACTGTTTAAAGTAGGTAGTTTAATTATTGCTAGCCTCGCAGTATACGAAGGAAGATTCCCAGCATAACGACCAAATGAGCTCCTCAGGCAGAATAAGAAAAAAAGTGCTTTTGAACATATTCAATTCGGTCTATGTGCATGTTAAATACAGGATCCCAGACAAAAGACCCATACTCCAAAATTGGCCTTACAAGGGATGTGTATAGTTGTTTCGTTACATTAGGATCTGTAAACTCTTTAGACCATCGTTGTATATAAGCAAGCACACAACGAGCTTTATTAATCGTCATTGTAATATGTTTGCAGAAATCTAGCTTAGGATCAAGAAGAATACCAAGATCCAGAAATTCTCCAACTAACTCTAGTTGATACCCGTCCAGGAAATAGTGAGCATTAATGTCCAATTTCTAGAAAATCGCATATGCTTGCATTTGCGTAAAAACTATGTAAATCCTGCTGCAAATACGCCCCATCTGAAGATAATTTACAGCTGAGAAACATCTTAACATCATCAGCGTACATTAAAACATTACAAGCGGAAAATCGAAAACAGCAAAGGGCCTAGGTGGAGCTAACAGAAATACCTTTGGATGTGGTATTATCAAAAAGAACACACTGTGTCCTGCAGGTTATGTAGGACCGTAACCAGCACAAAGCGTTGCTAGTAAACCCTAATATATTCAGGTTAGTGAGAAGTAGGCTATGGTTGATTTTATCAAAAGCTTTGCTGAAGTCAGTATAAATAACGTCCATAAGTTGGCCATCCTTAAAAGCTCGATTTGTTAGAGTTGTTAGTTGTAAAATATTTGTTACTGCAGAACAACCTTTCCTGAAACCATGCTGGTATGGTGATATGATTGAGGATACACTGTGGCAGAGAGAGTCTGTTAAGCATTTTTTAAAAAGTTTGGGAATTGCACTCAATTTTGCAATGCCTCTATAATTCGTTATATTCGACTTGTTGCCTTATTTAAATATCGCTATGATAAAGTATTTCCTCCAAAATTGGGGGAAATATCCGTATTTTAATGACACATTAAACATAATAGCCAAAGGAGTAGCCAAAGCATGAGCCCAATTTTTTTAAACGCAAGCAGGGATGCCATCAGGTCCACTTCACAATGACGATTTTATTGTTTTCAAAGATAAAACAACCTGAGAAGTATCAATTGATGAAAATGATATTGCCTGATGTTCCATCAGACCAAACGGGTATTCTTAGCTTAGAATATGTTGTTGCAAAAAAATCGGCAAACATATTGCTTTTAATAAAATTAATATTAGACTCATTAATTAACTACTTCATAACTCTTGGATAGCCAGTAGATTTTCTTTTCGAATTTACAAAATTATAAAATGATTTTGTGTCATGTTTAAAGTTCCTTTTCATTTTCTCAAGGTAATTTATATATAGTCTCCTGTTGAGAAGATTATATTCTGCTCGAGATACACAGTATTTGCTATAATCATAAGCTGTTCGATATTGCTTATATTTTTTATAGCATTTATTTTTACAATTTTTTAATCTTGATAGATGAGGAGAATTCCACGGTGGACCTGAATGTTTAATCACTAGAAGTTTCGGCACACACTCCTCAAAAAAATTATGCATAGTAGTGTAAAATGTATAAATCATAGAGTCAATTGAAGATGGGGTACCATTAGGAATGGATAACACTTCAAGCCAATTAGTGTTGGTCAAAAAATAGTTCAGGTCATTGTAATATGTTTTCTTAAAACATAATTTCTTATCGTTTGCATCATCCTGATTACAAAATGCATCAGACAAAATATCGTGACTAACTTCAGGAGTAGGGTGGTACACTCACAATATTCTGTACTTAAAATTATCTGAAGTTGTAATATAAAATAAATGAAAATTCAATTAAAAACCGGTCTACTTATTTTTAATTTATTTTTATCAAAAAGTTCATTTAATTTTTAGTGTCAAAAATTCTACACCATATTCCGTAAAATCAAATAAATATTCAGTTATTTTATTAAATTCAGTAATTTTCGTTTACTCCACAAAAGAGCCAAATTTCTAAAAAATACCAGACAGACACCTGTCCGCTTGTTTTTCTTATAAGCGAGAGAGGGAGAATATTATTATTTACTTACCCTGTTACACACGTTTGTTTTACTTTTGTTGTACTGACCACGTTGTTTACAGAAGAACTCTCAATTATAAGACACCAGCAGCATGTAGGGATGAAACGATATGAGTAAATACAAGTACATATTCGATACTTTTATATAAGTACCAACTATTTTTGTAATCGATACTTAGCAACCGAGTACCAAGCAGTATCGGTAAAAATATACTCGGTATCGGTCAAAAGTAATCGTTTTACTTTGGTATTGAAATTAATCTTAAATTTTTGATTTTTTTCCAAAACTGGAGCAGCTGTAACGGTATCAAGAAACCGTTTGACCAGTAAACACCTATAAGCCACATACCGTCTAGGTCCATTTCCTCAATTTCTGGCTATAGGAAGTCCGTTATCATCTCGCGATAGCGAACACCATTCACGGTAATTGCTTGGCCGACCTCAATTTCGAAGAAATTCGGCCCAATAACGCTGCGAGCCGCAGAACTAACTGGGCGAGCATGCACATAAGTTTTCCCATTTTCTACAGACCCAGTTTGCTGAAATTTGCGCACAATTCTCCCGATTGTGGAAACATTTGGTCGATTATGCTGACCAAAAAAATCACGATGTGCACGAAATGCATTTTGATTGAACGCCCATTTTCGTAAAAGGCTTTAACAATCTAAACGCGCTGATAGAAGTTGTTAAATAGAAAGAAAGGTCAATTTAAGTTGCGCAAAAACTTGACGTTAAGGTGTTACTTACAATTAACGTCGTGGATTATGGTTGTACCACCCTTTATTATACATAATTTTGACTTCGCTGTAAAATCGCCTTTGCACGATTTTTTGTGCAGATAAATCAAAAATGCAGCTATGTTAAATTTATTTAGCTGCCTTAATGTGCAGGTACGCAATTTTGGTTAACTGCATAACTAAAATAAAGTGTTTGAAAGAGGAGTAACAACGTTTTTATTAATGAATTGATAATAACAATGACCTTCAAACAACCTGTAGTCATCTGTTATTTATTTTTGTAATGAACGAGGTAGCCAAATTGGTAGCAATAAAGTGGGGAACAGAATTTTCGCTGTAGTAAAACGTTAAGAATAGCGCTGCAAGCTATCAAAAGTTAAAAACGACACTTTCAAAGTAGTGTCAACAGAATACATAGTTGTAGAAGTCGTTGCAGTTGAAACGCAAATTCGAAATTTTGAACTTAGTTGCGCTACAGAGCATTCGGCAGCTTTAGATACTACTACAACTACTTTATTATGTTCCAGGCCTAAGATTTACTATTCCTTTCATATAATCGTGGTAAAGTTGCTGTAACCGCAAACCAAATTCATGAGTGTAGGTACATGCAAACAAAATAAATGAATTATAATGATGCCAACTTGACTTGTTTGCGATTTTTGTTTTTATAAACAGCTTAAATTGGATATTTATGTGAAAAAGTGGACACCATAATTTTTTATGTAAGCAGCTAACTTTGATGTCTTAAATAAAAATATTTTACAACTGCCCAAAAATATGATAAATATGCAGGTATACAAAAGGCACGTAAAGAGGATTTTGAAGAATAATTACAGAAAATATGTTTTTTGGACAGTTAAGTCAAAGTGCAGCTAACTTTGATTTTTTGTATGAAAATAATTTTAAAATGTCAAAAATTTTGGGCATTTATCTCAAATGTGCAGGTATAGAAAGTGCACTTGAAAAATAAATTTGTATGGAATTTTAAAGAATAATGACAAATAAGAACATTTAAAAAAAATTTTTTTTTCGAAACGCTTTTCTTAAAAAAGAACATTTAAAAAAAATTTTGCCCCCCTCCCTAGATTTTATCCTGGCTACGCCCATGTATTTGTGTATTGTCATCAGGAATATGTATGCCTGCAAAGTTACATCCATTTGCATTGAGTAAAAGACGGTCAATAAACCATTTTTTCAAAAAAAAATTTTGCCCCCCTAGATTTTATCCTGGATACGCCCATGTATTCGCGTATTGTCATCGGCAATATGTATGCCTGCAAAGTTTCATGTATTTGCATTGAGTATAAGGCAGTTAAACTAACGTTACAAGATTTGATTTTCCGAAGTGAAGCTAAAGAAAGGGTTTTAAAAATATTAATTTTGTGCAGTTAGGTGAAAAGTGCACTAAAATAAAAGGCAGTTAAGTCAAAACTACTGTATATTTATCAATTTAAAAATAAAATACATATTTACATTAAAAATAAATACATAGTGACATTGTTAATTTCTGGAATAAAAGGTAAATAAAAGGTTGTTATCCTGAACGTTCTATAAAAATTTTGTTTACTAAAATAAAAAAGATTTTTCGAGAGGAAATTGGTACTTGTAGTAACTAAAAGTGGTGTCAATCTTTACAATTTTTGTTTTGCACAAAAATTTTAGTGAGTCGAAGTTCCTATTGTATTGTATTGTATTGTATAGTACTAATACACTAATAAGAACGTTTATAAATGCTGCTTTCTATTCTTTTATGATACAAACCGATACAAGTATGTAAGTATCGATACTTTTTTTCCGATACTAAGTAGGTATCGATACTTTACGAGCGATACCACATCGAGTAAAGGTATCGATACCTTAGAGGTATCGTTTCATCCCTAGCAGCATGACCGATATGGCTTCGCAATTATTTTACTTTTAAAATTTGATGTATTTAACTAAATTATATTAACAAATAGAAAATGGGGATTGCTTACACAAAACAAGCAATTCATTTTTTATAGATAAGTAAAAATTAAGTTTTGGTAGTTAAATTATATAAAATAACTGAATATTTCAGTATTCCACGGATAATTACCTCGACAAAAATGTCAATATTTTTGGGTAATTATGCGGGGTAAGCATTTAAACGAATACGCTTAACTACCTCGTTGAGGTAATAATAAGAATACGTTTAACTACCTCATTGAGGTAATTAAGCGAATTCGTTTAAATACCTCAGTGAGGTAATTATACGTATTAATTTACAAGATAACTTAACTTTGATGTATGAAAAAATTTAAGAAAGGAATTTTTACATGTATCAGCTAAATCAACAATGGGATTTGTTGTCTTAAATTTTATCTGTAGTGCTTTTTGAGATGTCCTGTCATATCCTACTACTACTTAGAAAGAATATATTTATGCGTTTAGAGCTTTTAATGAATTTTGGTATCGATTTGTTTGTAAATAATTTCCATATTTTAGCCATTGATGCATTTTTATTGCACACATATTTTAAGTTTTTAAAACATATTTTAAGCAAATAAGGGTATTCATTTCAATTTTTTTTTTGGTTGGAAAAATGGAAAAAAGAAAAATTACACTCTTATTGACGTGAACGGGATTTTTTTTTTTTTACAAACTGTCAAAAAAATCTGTCAAATAATTCGTGGAAGTAATTGATATTTTTCAAGATGCCGAACAAAAGTGTTAAAATTGAATTAATTGATTATTAAATTTAAAACGAAGTGATTGTTGTTATTTTCATCATAATATTCGACTGCAAAAAGGTACTCAAAATGGCGATTCTCTGCCAAAAAGTCGAGTATTTTATTAACTTCAGCTTCTGTCAATTTTTTTGACCCCATTTCTTTTTTTTAATTCTTTTTTAATAACTTTTTTCATTGAACACATATTTAATATGAATTGTTCTTTTTGAAAGATTAAATAACAAATAAGTTATCTTTGAAATGTTGTAACTATAAAAAATAATTTTTAAAATCAGAGTTGTTCAATTCAAGAGTTTATAAAAAGAGATGCAATTTTTCGTACTTTGTATTAAAAATTAGCAATTTTTTATGAATGGCAACATCATTTCGTTTGACTTTTAAAGCGGAAAATTACATCTTTTTATCCTGACTTTTTTACACTTGGTTATAGTCTGATAAAAATGTAACCTTTGGTGGAATTTTTTTTCTTGTGGTTGTTGTAACAAAAATTACATTTTTCCACTTTTCCATTTTTCCAACAAATAAAAAAACTGGAATGAATACCCTTAATAAAAAAATTGCTTAAAATTCTGGTTAACAGATGAATTTTCTGTTGCTTTAATTTCGCCACCTACATTAAATTTTTACTGTACAATTTTAAACCAAAGCAAGTTTTTGTTCAAGATAAATGTTTTTCGCAACTTATAACATAGAAACCCAGACACATCGTTTAGTAAACGATCGAATCAGAAACACTTTTTCAAGTTATCTTTTCGTGTCCGTCCGTCCGTCCATCTTGCTGGTTGTATTCAATGTAAACCTTGTGCGAAAAGTAAAGGTAGCAGCAGTTTTTAGATTATTTGATAAAATTGGGTAAATAAGTTTAATTGTCATAAGAACGAAGCCTATGTAAATTGTAAGAATCGGTCTATAATATCACATAGTCCCCATGCAAACTTCAAACTTTAATCTATTTTAGACAAAATATCTCATACATTTGGTGTATCTAGATAATATATAACTCTTATATGAATCTTGACCTCATAACATAACTTTTAATGCAAATATTAATTTGTTGAATATTTTGCTTTTAATCAAGCCATATTTTGTTTTTTAGGCATAGTTTTTAAAAAAAAATTGTTTTTGTCAAATAGTACTGAGGCAATTAAACGAATGAAATTTAGGTATAATTTTGTTTTGGAAGTTAAATTTTTAAGGCAATTATCCGAATCGGGTAATTAAGCGTATGGCAATTAAACGTGGATTTTTGCTTAAAAAATGAAAGAAAAAAAAACGGGGATTTAAAACTCGAGGCAAATAAGCGTGAAAGGCATTTAAGCGTGGGGTAATTAACCGGGTTATACTGTAATTGTTTTCACTGAATATGGTGTTGAATTTTTGACAGTAAAATTTTATAAAATAACTGAATATTTATTTGTTTTTACGGAATTCGCGGTTGAATTTTTGACAGTAAAAATTAAATGAACTTTTCGTTGCTTTAAATTACAATTTTATTTAATTTAACATAAAGAAGAATTTAACTCAATCAACGAAGAATATTAACTGCAACTGAAAATCCGTATTAATATGCACTTACTTTTTTGAATAACTGTTAGAATCAGTAAAAAATAAATTTGCTTGGAATTTTAAATGTTTATTTATTTAAAAATGGCTGAACGGAATATTTCTTAAATAAACTACAGTCCGTTACTGTAATAATATTGTGAGTGTAGCGATCGTCTGGTCTTGTAACTGGTAATGTTCGAGTAATGGTGCAGTTGGTGGGTTCGTTCACAAAAACCAAATTTAGAGTGTTTCCATAATCATTACAAATACCATTTTTTTGCAAAAGACATAAATCAGATAAATTATTGAGAAACTCTTCAATAAAGGCATCAGATTTTAATGGTGCATAACTGTACAAGTCTGGTAAAATTTAACAAATTACTGCCGACAAGTTAAAATCACCAAAATGAAGCGAAGTCCTCTGGCTGAGCTTTAGACACAACAGATTTTATGGATTCAAAATGTTTCATGTAAGTTAGTTGATCAGATTTTGGGGGAATGTAGGAACATGTTTAAAATATATGTGAGCTATTTAGTTTTATCCGAACACAGATAAACTCAATATCGGAATAATGTTCAAATTTTAACTCATCAGATTGGAAAATATTTAAAACAGCAATTAAAACGCCTCCACCAGTAGTTAAAGTTTCTCCGTCACGTCTAAATATATTAAAATCATTGCAAAGAATTTCGGTATTTAAAGTGTTTCTATTTAGCCAGGTTTCAGTGAGAACAACTATATGGTGATTTAAATTAAAACTTTCAATATAGAGGTTAGCCAGTTTAGTGTTTATACCACGTACATTTAAATAAATAATATTGAAGTGTTTTTCAGTTTTCATGCAAAGTTTTTTTGGTTTGTAGACTCATGTGATGAAAGTCGTGCAACGTTGTTTGTTCTACGATTTTCTCTATATAAAAATTCGCGAACGACTGCATTGTTTGTTTTTATATCAAAAATATAAATTTTTAGGAAGGTTTTTTTACATTTAGGTCCAGGTAGGCTAGCTGGTAGCGAGCTAGCCTATCAGCGCTGGGGTTGCGGGTTCGATGCCCGCCAGAGACTCTGGTTTCTTTCCTGCAGACAAGCGTAGAGCTTCGCGGGATTTGCTTAGGAAATTCAAAAAAAAAAAAAATTACTCTATTCCTACTCAACCTATTGCTCTGGGTTCTAATTTCAAACTGCTAAGGAAAACTAGAAATAATTTGACTTAAACATTGTTCTTTCAAAAGTGAGCGTACATATTTTCAACAGCCGAATTGATATACAGACATGGGTAAATTGACTAAGAATTACTCAAAGACCAGTACCAAACCAGTAAAAAATTGTGCTTCAAACGAAGCAGGTTTGTAAGGAAGTTTCGCTTACCATCTCGCTTACGGAAGGCATGCATTTTATTTGGTGAGTTCACACTTTGAAGCAATACATTTTTGATTTTATGAGTATTAATTTTTAATTGTTTGACCACTCACTCAAAATTATTCAAATAATTCGATAGGCATATTTAAAACAAACGACACAAATGATTCCAATTATTATTAGAGTAAACATATTTTGTTTGCTTCTTAAGCATACTATGACTACACGTATAGAAAGTAATCATGTTATGGTTGTAAAAAATTTTATATGTTTTCAAAGCTATCGTTATTTAGTTATTAGAAAAATAATTTTCAGTCAACCATAGCCGAATTTAAAATTGCTATAAACATTGATATGTTTACAGTAACTATGTATTGTTACGTTACTGCCTTTCAATAACGTTTTGGTTTATTTCCTTTATAATAAACCATTTCGAGTTCTTTTATTGCAATTGAAATAAAACAAATAAACACAACACTTTAATGTATAACACTAATTTATTAAGAACTAAGTCACTTTAACAACCGTAATTTATAGCTTTTATTTACAACTCACTATTGTAATCAACACACTACAAAGTTTTATAGTTTTCTCCGCGTGATGCGCTCTTAACTTGACAAAGTCTGATCTAATACTGTTTTTGATGCTAGCCGCCTCAAGTATTTATACTGTAATTCAGCCATCTAGAACATTCGATATGTTTCTCGAAGGTTCGAGGCTTTACTTATGCACCACTCTATTGTCAATTATGATTTATGGCGGCACTTATGTTTACATACTTTTACCACTTATACTAAAGCTTTTTTAACGGTCATTTCTAGTTCTTTCTGCACATTGGAATTGAAGTTTACTAAAGGTGCATGTAGACGACATGTTTTTTACATCTGACTTGTCAACTTTTCAAGTCACATGTAATTGTGCATGTCTGTCAAAATGGCTGTTTTACAGAAGGTTTATAATATTCGGTCACAAACGTACATGTAATTTGCTTCTGACATTGTCTCTGTTTTTTTCCCATAGTTGTTACAAAAATAAAAATAAAAATGCCGGAACGAAAGTTTGTATTTACGCCGTTAAATAATTTAGCCATCTTAACATATTTTTCTTTTAGTTCAAAGATACCAATTTAGGATATTATAATGAAACGGTTTTTATATATATATATAATTACATAAATTGTATTCAATGGTGCTATAATTATATATATTTCAGTATTGTAAAATATTAACTTCAGCCGGCTAATGATTCCGTCAATAGTGAACGCCGCTGCCGGTTTCTTCACGGCATAGATTTCTGATGTCAGAAGAAAATAGAGCACGCTGTAATTGAAATTTTGTCAGATGACCTTGCATCTGACTTCTACAGAAGCAAAGTTTAAAAGGTAACACACGACATGTATGTATTTTGCAGTGGGAAATTTGACATGTCAGATGACAAAAACATGTCGTGTACGGTCGCCTTAAATTATAACAATTTTTAATAACAATGTAAACTAATAAAATAACTAACAAATACTTAGTAACTAATCCATACAAGATAAATAATAATTACAACTAATTCTAAAGCAACAATTACAACTAACTAAAGTTACTTTCGTAACAGTATATAATTGCTTATATTTAATAAAAATTAAAAATTTTTTGTGCACGACAACAATATATTGTTACAATAAACATAGTGTTGTTGCCATAACCATGCCCAACCATAATTTTTACCTGCGTGTATAAGAATGAAGCTAATGTAAATGGTATATACCACACCCAGAGAAAAAACATGTTTAAATATGGTCACCTCCAACAATTCTATGTTTAAAGAAAATTTTAACCATAATATGTTAAATTTAACCATATTATTGTCAACGACAACCATATTATGGTTAAAATAGTCCTCCATCAAGAAGCCACAACCATATTATGGTTGCCTCCGAACATATTATGGTTAATAATAACTAAAATATGTTTAAAACTTATAATAGCATGGTTGGTTTTCAACCATAACATGTTGCTCTTGAAAAAGAGAAAAATACTATTTTTAATTTAAATACATATAATTGTCATATTTAAACATACCATGTTTAGAGGCAACCATAATATGGTTGTGGCTTCTTGATAGGGGACCAATTTAACCATAATATAATTTTCGGTGACACAAATATGGTTAAATTAAACATTATATGGTGAAAATTTTCCTTAAACATAGTATTGTTGGAGGTGACCATATTTAAACATGTTTTTTCTCTGCGTGCATTTAAGTGTTTTATTTTATTTCAAATAACTATTTTTTGGAATTGGTTCACATTTGACCACAGCTCCTATGCAAATATCCATGGTAGAATAAGTACCAGGTATGTTCGTTACTGAGAGTTATTTGATTTTTGATGTTTACATATTTTTCCTACTTTTTTTCTAATCGGAATGGACTTATAAAGTGACCTCACAAGAGCAGCTGTTCGCAGTGATTTCCTTCGTGGTGTCCCGTTTGGAGTCTTTCTTTGTTCATTTGTTTTTGATTTATCTATTGTTGCACTGTTAAAGAACTGAGGTCCCTTTATTAATACATTTTGCTTTCTAATATAGCTTTAAATACCATAGATTCAAATGTCATAATTTCCTTTTCAATGTTGATATTAATATACAAAAGTGTCCAAGGCGAATTAATTTTTCAGGTGGCGTTGAAACCACAGCTGTGCTACTTTTTTTTCTTAATTAGAGAGAGAAATGTCAAAAGTTGCTTGTGTTTCTGACATATCGATCAACAATAGCAACAACAAAAAAAAAATACATTTTTGTGTTGTTGGTGTTGTAACTTGTTGTAGTATCGACACCACCGTTTACATGAATCCGCCTTGAAAGTGTCTTAATAATTTTTAAACAAATCTCGCGAATTCAGTTGTTTATGTCAGAATTCGTAAGAGTTGTTCCGTAACAATTTAAGCTAAAAGTGAGCCAAAAGTTAAGAGATCTTCGTTTTATCCCCGAAATAAATTTTGTAAAATATCGAAGGGCATATTGTCGCAGGATTTTTGGATATTTAATATTGATACTTTGTCTCAGAACGTATGCAAAATCTGACCTGCATTTTAAATATTGAAATTTTTTAGTTTAAACTCCAAATTTTTTCCCTTTTCCCCGAGCAAATGGGTATTACCCATTGGGTAAGCTTTTGATAACGTTTTGATTTAACGCTTGAATAAGCGCAGTACAATTGGGAGGCAGATTCGTAACTACAATTAAGCCGTCATCTTTTTTAAGCTCTTCAACTGGGTGACACGGCGCACAGTGGCTGAAAATCGTTTTTCATCGGCCAAAAATCTGTAACTTTTTGCAGGAGAGAAGACTTCTTGAACTTTTTTACAGTTTTAATTTTGTTAAAATCCGTTCAGTAGTTGTTGAGAAATTTAAGGTCAAAGTTGAACTTTTGATGTTTTTTAGCAATTAGTATGAAAATGCTAATGATTGAGATTTAGAACTATGGTATTTTTTTATTAAAAAAGTGGGATTTTTTCAGCCCACTGTTTTAAGAACTTTTTAATCTACATAACTGCCGAATTTCGTTAGCATAAATTTGTTCATGTCAGATTTACAGAATGTCAAACCTTAAAAATATTATTTTTTACTCATATTGAAAGCCCTTTTATTCATTTACACTATATTTTAATAATTTTAATGTTTGACATTCTATAAATCTAACATGAATAAAGGTATCATAATGAATTTTGGCAGTTATGTAGATTAAAAAGTTCTTAAAACAGTGGACTGAAAAACATCCCCATTTTTGATTAACAAATACCCAAATTCCCAATCCCGGAAAACGGCTTTAAATTTTTTTTTTGTTCAATAAAGGCAATATAATTTAAAATTTGATATTGCTCAGAATTTTCTAGAAAATAATGGACATATTAGAAAACATTACTGTTCTAAATGTATAAAAATCGGTGTGCTGAATTATTAGAATTTTTTACTCAAATAATTTTTTTTTTTTTTTTGAAAAATTTGATTTGGAATAGGGCATATGGGAGTAAAAATGTCAAACTGACTATAAATTGCTTCTACAAGCATACACTTAATGTTTTCTTTTGAAAAATATAAACATTTTTATATATTTCTGGAGAAATTCGTATTCATATTACCTTTATATGCATATACATTCGCCTCGTGTATGCCACTATACCTTTAAAAAAAATGTATAGGCATGTAATAGTACCTATGATCATTTTGTGAATAGGTTTCTACATTATCAACTCTACAACAGGTTCAATTGGAACCAGTTCCACTAGAAAACTTTTTAGGTTAAAAAAATAAATAAGTGTAAATTTAAAAAATTTTTTTTTTCTTTTTTTATTTAAATAACATTAAGGACAAAAACATATTGATTCGGTTGGAAAATTGCCTCCAAATATTCAATATTTGGTTTTGTATTATCTTTGTCCTGTAGCAGCCCTTTTGCTTCTTCATCTAAGTCCCGATGTTCTACTTTCCATTGACTTCGAATGCTAGAGATGAGCGGATCTGACGTTGCCACCAATATATTAAACAGATCTTCGTTCGTAAAATCTCGTAACATTTTTCTGGTATTGCGCTCCCTATAAAATCTGTAATCTTTATTCCTTTTTTCCTGGGCTTCTTCTGACAGATCTCCTAGTGGTACTAAATGATGCCTAATGACATCCTCTGCATGATAAAGGATTTTATGAACCGTTGCAGACATATTTCTCCATGGATATTTGATAGTATATATTCGAGCTGTTTCTTTGGCATAATCCCCAAATTTTCTATAATCAATTTGTTCATTGCATGCAAGTTTATTCCTTATGCAGCAGTTATGTGATGATAAGCAGGATACAGATTTGAACCTTTTTCAATTGCACGCACTCTGAGCTGAATATATTGCTCTTTTGTTAACTTCAAATCTAAAAATAATGCTAATGCCTCTTCATTTGAAAACTGTTTTTCATCGCTTGGCGTTGGAATACTCATAAGAATCCGTTTTGTTCCCTTGAGACTAGCGATAAAAGCTTTTTCAATAATATCGACTTTTGTGAGTTCTCTTTGTCATCGCAGTTGATATAGCAAAGCTTCTTGAATACTTGTATCTCCGATTTCTTCGTTGATATCCTTAAGCTTCCGCCTTTTAGATCTATCGCTACAGCTAACATAAAAAGAGCAAAATAAATGTTGCGAATAATTTTACACAAACTAAAAAGTGTTCTATAGGCTGGTCCAAACACGTACAAAAGTGCATTTAGGTTTAAAGTAGATACTTTCACCTTCCTACAGCTAGTAAAATCTCTCTTACCCCTTTTGACCCTCATAAATTCTATACTTCTGAATTTCAATTTGAATACAATATATAACCTGAAAAAATATTTAATAACACAGCAGGTATAATCGGTACAGTAATACAACATAACATTGTTTGAAGACTGCTTTACTACCAATATAAAAAATGTTGAACCCACTATTGATAAGAGTTTGACATAAAACATAATCCATCCGATTAAAAAACTAGAAAACCCGTTATAAAATCAAGCCAAAAAAATCCGTTTTATCCGAATATCTTCAAAGGCATAGAGATAACCTAAAAATGTAAGCATATTTTTTGTAGCACACCTTAAATTTAATTTTTTTTGAAATCCATAAAATATTTTTGGTGAATTTTTTAAAAGTTTGAATTTCCGAGGTTACCAATTTTAGAGGTCCGCAAGTCACACTGCCGACCCTCCATTCTTTCAATTCAACTCAAAAGCTATCTGGCTATGACAGTTTAAAATTTGATTCAAAAATGTTCAGCTGTTCATAAGAAGCAAAATAATTTTTTAAAACAAAACGTTCGTAAACCCTTGTGTTATATTTCAGTCATATGAGCAGCTTAAAAAAAATAGCAAAAAAAAAATGTTGCGAGTAATTTCAATAAAATGAAAAAAGTGTTCAACAGACAGTTCCAAACAGTTGAACAAGTATATATGGGGTTAAAGAGGACACTTTAAGCTTTCTGATGGTACTAAAATCTCTAAATTCGGATTTAACTAAAATATAGAACCTGGGGAAACATTTAATAACACATCAGGTATAAATGATACAGTGATGTAATGAACCGCTTTTTAAAGACTACTATCCCACTAATATAACAAAAAAAATTTCGACCCATTATTGATAACGGTTTGCGAGAAATCATAATTTAGTTCTGATCAAATTTACAAAAATTAATTTTTTTCTAAAACAACATAAAATATTTGTTTCCAGCAGCATGCCACAGCCACAATTATCAATATTTTAATCTAGTTTTTTGGATACCTTAGTTCTAATATGTTTGCTATCGAATGGCATTAAAATTTTTGAAATCGGCGATGACAAAAAATTGGACTTTTGGCCGATGAAATTCAATTTTCAGCCACAGTGCGGCGTGTTAACCAAAAGCAAAACTCCCTTTTGCGGCAGAGCTTTTATAGCCAAAAATTCTCTGATCCAAGAAAAATTTTACATATGAAAAATTTAGTTTTACCACATGTAAAAAGTTAATTTACGTGGACAAGAAATTCGCAATGGAACTAGTCCTGGATAATAAATTATGGCATCCGTTATAACTGGATTTGTGTATCACTGGATTATTAAAAATCATTTAATGACGCGTGTTTTTTTATTTTCCAACAGCCAACAATTTCAGTTTGTCTGTGCCATTCGCATTTGAAAAGTATATACAAGTTATTCGCTCTTTACAAACTTTTCTTCCGGGAGCCGATTTCTCATTACATAAGACAAGAGTATGCTTTGGAAGTTTCCGATAATATTAGCCGCATTCGTTGGCAGTGTAGATTTGATATACGGTCAACCCATGCTCATCAACATAATCCTTAAACTCTTGTACAAATAGATCAATAAGATGATGCTTTGAAGACATTTTTTTGCCGGTAATTTTTAAAAAATCTTATTTTATGCCAACTTTTAATTTTCTTAAACCATCCATCACTAGCATTGAAATTGGTTTCAAAAGTTTTGGAAGGCAACTGACTGGATTTTGGCCGTAAAATCTCAAATTAAAATTAAATTTCATGAACTTAAGCCTAATTAAAAATATTAAAAATTTGGATTAAAAACCATAAATAGTTCAACAAAATAACCACAATACTAATTATTGTTAAAGCTAAGGCACGAGCTCTATGTGTACATTTGTCCTTCAAGTTGTGCTGAAAAAGGTCAACAGAAAAGAGAAAGACAAAATGAAAAAAAAAAAAAAAAAAAATATACTTGGACTTCAAGAAAATTTCGTGACAAAAGTACGAAAAAACAGAAGTAAGGAAAAAACATGTAAAATCATTTAAAATGGATAATCATTCAGGAAAGCAAATTTCGATCTACCAAATGTTAAATTACAATTTTGTTTAAGGATTGATGTTTGACTATTGACGTCAGCAGTCGTCGATGGCTGCGAGTGTAAGACGGCAAATCCATCTGAGGAGATCGAGTGGTTGCGATCGAAACATGTCATGGTAACCTGCCGGCCAGGGTTCGAGCCCCAGCCACGTCAAGAATGAAAGATTATTCATTAAAAATATTTTAATGAAAATTAAATTTCATGATTTTAAGCCTAATTAAAAATATTAAAAATATTAAAAATTTAAAAATAATTAATTTACAATAAATTTTTATCATATTTACAAAAATGTAATGCTCAAACTTGTTAACCAAAAGCTAATAAATAGAATAAAAATGCAAACTTTACTCTTAGTACCGATAGGGATAAAGACCACCCACCAAATTAAACAACTCTATAACTCAACGACAAGCAAGGTTGGATTCTGAAACGAATTTCGGTATTGGTATTTAACTTATTTTATTTCGGTATCAGTATCGGTATTTTAATTATATCGGTATTGGTATAGCAACTTTTCTAACAGTATATATAGGGATACCAAATAAATGAACCTAATTAAAACAAGTAAGAGTGCTATATTCGGCTATGCCGAATCTTATATACCCTTCACCATGGTTTGGAAAGAACAGAAGTTTATATATATATTTAAATATATGTATATATATATGTATATTTATAAAATATATATAGTTTAGTTTTATTTAATTATTTGCACATGATTGCGTGCTATTAAATATATTAAAAGTTTAATTAATATATAGCACGTTAAGTTTTGATCGAATTTCAGTATTTGGTCATACCGACATCTTAAAGTATAAAATTACCATTTACTTTGGTGATAAAACTTGTAGTCGGGAAGTTCTGTGGTTCACGAAAATAGGTATTAAAAAAAAACTATATTTTTGACATTACTTTTTTTCTAAGTTTCCGAGTTTTTCTAAAGATTTCCGATATTTTGATATCTAAAACGTATGAATAGGTCATAATACAGCTCTAAAATTTTAGCTTTTATAAAAATGTTAATGTTTTTAGTCCTTTTTTGGAGTATTTTGCACATAACTTAACCATTTTTAACCGATTTGGCAGATTTATATACCAACGTGCTTAAAAATAATATTTCCATTAAATTGGCTTTTAGGCATATATATATATATATATATATATACCTACATATGTGTACATATATTTAAGCAAACTTAATTATAAAAAAAAACAAACTTAATTATAAAAAGAGTAACTTTTGGGATTTCAGTATTTTGATTATAACTCAGCCATTTTTTAACCGATTTGACAGATTTATATACCGACGTGTTTAGCAAGAAATTTACCATTTATTTGTGTTATAAAACTTGGACTCGGGAAGATCCATGGTTACCGAAAATGGGTATTTAAAAAAAAAAAAAAATTAATTTTGGTCATAACTTTTTTGTATCTCAACCGATTTTCCCGAGTTCTTTATAAATTATGTTCTACTAAAAATTAAATCTGGTCTTAAAATATGTTCTACTAAAAATTTCCGATATTTTGGTATATAAGTCATATCCATAGGACATATGACAGCCCTAAAATTTAGGTTTTTATACAATTTTTAATTTTTTTTGTACGGGAGGTACCACGCCCACTTCTCCAATCCCGCCCACATTTTGTAGAGTGGTGTGTATTGACAACCTAAATGTGTGTACCTAATTTGGAAACTTTGGCTCTTACCGTTCTCCAGATATACAGAAAAAAGCAATAAAAATACAACAACAAGGGATTTTTGGAAAAAATTAGAGGCAGTCGTGGTTTTTTGATCATATCTCAGCCATTTGTGGACAGATCTCCTAGTGGTACTAAATGATGCCTAATGACATCCTCTGCATGATAAAGGATTTTATGAACCGTTGCAGACATATTTCTCCATGGATATTTGATAGTATATATTCGAGCTGTTTCTTTGGCATAATCCCCAAATTTTCTATAATCAATTTGTTCATTGCATGCAAGTTTATTCCTTATGCAGCAGTTATGTGATGATAAGCAGGATACAGATTTGAACCTTTTTCAATTGCACGCACTCTGAGCTGAATATATTGCTCTTTTGTTAACTTCAAATCTAAAAATAATGCTAATGCCTCTTCATTTGAAAACTGTTTTTCATCGCTTGGCGTTGGAATACTCATAAGAATCCGTTTTGTTCCCTTGAGACTAGCGATAAAAGCTTTTTCAATAATATCGACTTTTGTGAGTTCTCTTTGTCATCGCAGTTGATATAGCAAAGCTTCTTGAATACTTGTATCTCCGATTTCTTCGTTGATATCCTTAAGCTTCCGCCTTTTAGATCTATCGCTACAGCTAACATAAAAAGAGCAAAATAAATGTTGCGAATAATTTTACACAAACTAAAAAGTGTTCTATAGGCTGGTCCAAACACGTACAAAAGTGCATTTAGGTTTAAAGTAGATACTTTCACCTTCCTACAGCTAGTAAAATCTCTCTTACCCCTTTTGACCCTCATAAATTCTATACTTCTGAATTTCAATTTGAATACAATATATAACCTGAAAAAATATTTAATAACACAGCAGGTATAATCGGTACAGTAATACAACATAACATTGTTTGAAGACTGCTTTACTACCAATATAAAAAATGTTGAACCCACTATTGATAAGAGTTTGACATAAAACATAATCCATCCGATTAAAAAACTAGAAAACCCGTTATAAAATCAAGCCAAAAAAATCCGTTTTATCCGAATATCTTCAAAGGCATAGAGATAACCTAAAAATGTAAGCATATTTTTTGTAGCACACCTTAAATTTAATTTTTTTTGAAATCCATAAAATATTTTTGGTGAATTTTTTAAAAGTTTGAATTTCCGAGGTTACCAATTTTAGAGGTCCGCAAGTCACACTCCCGACCCTCCATTCTTTCAATTCAACTCAAAAGCTATCTGGCTATGACAGTTTAAAATTTGATTCAAAAATGTTCAGCTGTTCATAAGAAGCAAAATAATTTTTTAAAACAAAACGTTCGTAAACCCTTGTGTTATATTTCAGTCATATGAGCAGCTTAAAAAAAATAGCAAAAAAAAAAATGTTGCGAGTAATTTCAATAAAATGAAAAAAGTGTTCAACAGACAGTTCCAAACAGTTGAACAAGTATATATGGGGTTAAAGAGGACACTTTAAGCTTTCTGATGGTACTAAAATCTCTAAATTCGGATTTAACTAAAATATAGAACCTGGGGAAACATTTAATAACACATCAGGTATAAATGATACAGTGATGTAATGAACCGCTTTTTAAAGACTACTATCCCACTAATATAACAAAAAAAATTTCGACCCATTATTGATAACGGTTTGCGAGAAATCATAATTTAGTTCTGATCAAATTTACAAAAATTAATTTTTTTCTAAAACAACATAAAATATTTGTTTCCAGCAGCATGCCACAGCCACAATTATCAATATTTTAATCTAGTTTTTTGGATACCTTAGTTCTAATATGTTTGCTATCGAATGGCATTAAAATTTTTGAAATCGGCGATGACAAAAAATTGGACTTTTGGCCGATGAAATTCAATTTTCAGCCACAGTGCGGCGTGTTAACCAAAAGCAAAACTCCCTTTTGCGGCAGAGCTTTTATAGCCAAAAATTCTCTGATCCAAGAAAAATTTTACATATGAAAAATTTAGTTTTACCACATGTAAAAAGTTAATTTACGTGGACAAGAAATTCGCAATGGAACTAGTCCTGGATAATAAATTATGGCATCCGTTATAACTGGATTTGTGTATCACTGGATTATTAAAAATCATTTAATGACGCGTGTTTTTTTATTTTCCAACAGCCAACAATTTCAGTTTGTCTGTGCCATTCGCATTTGAAAAGTATATACAAGTTATTCGCTCTTTACAAACTTTTCTTCCGGGAGCCGATTTCTCATTACATAAGACAAGAGTATGCTTTGGAAGTTTCCGATAATATTAGCCGCATTCGTTGGCAGTGTAGATTTGATATACGGTCAACCCATGCTCATCAACATAATCCTTAAACTCTTGTACAAATAGATCAATAAGATGATGCTTTGAAGACATTTTTTTGCCGGTAATTTTTAAAAAATCTTATTTTATGCCAACTTTTAATTTTCTTAAACCATCCATCACTAGCATTGAAATTGGTTTCAAAAGTTTTGGAAGGCAACTGACTGGATTTTGGCCGTAAAATCTCAAATTAAAATTAAATTTCATGAACTTAAGCCTAATTAAAAATATTAAAAATTTGGATTAAAAACCATAAATAGTTCAACAAAATAACCACAATACTAATTATTGTTAAAGCTAAGGCACGAGCTCTATGTGTACATTTGTCCTTCAAGTTGTGCTGAAAAAGGTCAACAGAAAAGAGAAAGACAAAATGAAAAAAAAAAAAAAAAAAAATATACTTGGACTTCAAGAAAATTTCGTGACAAAAGTACGAAAAAACAGAAGTAAGGAAAAAACATGTAAAATCATTTAAAATGGATAATCATTCAGGAAAGCAAATTTCGATCTACCAAATGTTAAATTACAATTTTGTTTAAGGATTGATGCTGACGTCAATCAGCAGTCGTCGATGGCTGCGAGTGTAAGACGGCAAATCCATCTGAGGAGATCGAGTGGTTGCGATCGAAACATGTCATGGTAACCTGCCGGCCAGGGTTCGAGCCCCAGCCACGTCAAGAATGAAAGATTATTCATTAAAAATATTTTAATGAAAATTAAATTTCATGATTTTAAGCCTAATTAAAAATATTAAAAATATTAAAAATTTAAAAATAATTAATTTACAATAAATTTTTATCATATTTACAAAAATGTAATGCTCAAACTTGTTAACCAAAAGCTAATAAATAGAATAAAAATGCAAACTTTACTCTTAGTACCGATAGGGATAAAGACCACCCACCAAATTAAACAACTCTATAACTCAACGACAAGCAAGGTTGGATTCTGAAACGAATTTCGGTATTGGTATTTAACTTATTTTATTTCGGTATCAGTATCGGTATTTTAATTATATCGGTATTGGTATAGCAACTTTTCTAACAGTATATATAGGGATACCAAATAAATGAACCTAATTAAAACAAGTAAGAGTGCTATATTCGGCTATGCCGAATCTTATATACCCTTCACCATGGTTTGGAAAGAACAGAAGTTTATATATATATTTAAATATATGTATATATATATGTATATTTATAAAATATATATAGTTTAGTTTTATTTAATTATTTGCACATGATTGCGTGCTATTAAATATATTAAAAGTTTAATTAATATATAGCACGTTAAGTTTTGATCGAATTTCAGTATTTGGTCATACCGACATCTTAAAGTATAAAATTACCATTTACTTTGGTGATAAAACTTGTAGTCGGGAAGTTCTGTGGTTCACGAAAATAGGTATTAAAAAAAAAACTATATTTTTGACATTACTTTTTTTCTAAGTTTCCGAGTTTTTCTAAAGATTTCCGATATTTTGATATCTAAAACGTATGAATAGGTCATAATACAGCTCTAAAATTTTAGCTTTTATAAAAATGTTAATGTTTTTAGTCCTTTTTTGGAGTATTTTGCACATAACTTAACCATTTTTAACCGATTTGGCAGATTTATATACCAACGTGCTTAAAAATAATATTTCCATTAAATTGGCTTTTAGGCATATATATATATATATATATATATATACCTACATATGTGTACATATATTTAAGCAAACTTAATTATAAAAAAAAACAAACTTAATTATAAAAAGAGTAACTTTTGGGATTTCAGTATTTTGATTATAACTCAGCCATTTTTTAACCGATTTGACAGATTTATATACCGACGTGTTTAGCAAGAAATTTACCATTTATTTGTGTTATAAAACTTGGACTCGGGAAGATCCATGGTTACCGAAAATGGGTATTTAAAAAAAAAAAAAAATTAATTTTGGTCATAACTTTTTTGTATCTCAACCGATTTTCCCGAGTTCTTTATAAATTATGTTCTACTAAAAATTAAATCTGGTCTTAAAATATGTTCTACTAAAAATTTCCGATATTTTGGTATATAAGTCATATCCATAGGACATATGACAGCCCTAAAATTTAGGTTTTTATACAATTTTTAATTTTTTTTGTACGGGAGGTACCACGCCCACTTCTCCAATCCCGCCCACATTTTGTAGAGTGGTGTGTATTGACAACCTAAATGTGTGTACCTAATTTGGAAACTTTGGCTCTTACCGTTCTCCAGATATACAGAAAAAAGCAATAAAAATACAACAACAAGGGATTTTTGGAAAAAATTAGAGGCAGTCGTGGTTTTTTGATCATATCTCAGCCATTTGTGGACCGATCTTGCTGAATTTCAATAGCACGAAATGGTGGACTATATGTGACATAAATGTAAAACAACCTAGCCGCTATCATGTCTGGTTTTCCCGGAAAACACATATCAAGCGTAAGATGGACAGACGGACGGATATCGTTAAATCAACTTCTCTCCTCATAAGGACCCAGAATATATATTCTTTATAGGGTCTTAGATCAATATTGTAGAAATTACAAACGGAATGACAAACTTATATATACCCTTTTCCACCTGTGGTGAAGGGTATAAAAATGGAAAAAAAGAAAGATATTTATACGTACTATAAATATAGTATAGTATTCTACCATGTATTTATATACATATATATATATATATATATATATGTATATGTATGTATTTTATTATTCATATATACATGTGCTTATGTATTTTTTTTTATGTATTGATTTCAACTAAAATATTATCATGACAGTTACAATACAAATTTAAATCAGTAAAGCGCCAAATACACTTGTCAAATGATTGTCATGCTGTCAATTCACTCATATCTAAATTTTTGGATTTTTAATCCAGCATCGTCGATGTCACCATATTTGGTCCTTCTGTGTTGCAACCATAGACCGTCAAGATAACAAATTTATTTTTCATTAGCACAATTGTTGAAACTTTTAATTTTTTTCTATTTAAAAAATTATATCGCTATAATACCGATGTTAAGGGAAACGGAATACGTATGGCGGTATTTTATGCAAAAACAAATTTCGGTATCGGTATCAACACCGGTATTCAATTTAAACGGTATTTAAACAGTATTGGAATCAGTATCGGTAGCCAGCTTTGGCGACAAGATATAGAAAAATCTATAACTACTGTGAAAGTATAAACAGTGCTCAAAAGAGTTCACCTGATACCGCTGTATTAGAAAAATTCTCTTTAAAAACTCAATTTTAATAAATAAAGCTTCTTCCCCACATTCTCGTGACCAAACACCAAATAAATCGATATTTTTCGAAAAAAATTGCATTTTTAAATAAATATTTAATTGAAGTTGCAACAAATTTAAAAGTTTTTATTGCAATGCCACTCACTGTTAGAAAAAAGAGAATGTTTGTTCACTTAATTTTAACAGGAATTCTATTTGTATGCTCTACTTTAACATATATTACCTTAAGTTTGTCTAAGTGTTTACAATGTATAGAAATAATGTTAAGGGAGACATTAACTTTTTTAAAGTCATGTTCTTTTTTGAATAAGATGCAAAAAGTGGCGGGAAATCAGAATCCCAAATTCAAGATATGTGTAAAAAAAACATGACCTAATCAATATTCAATAAAAATGGAGCTTTCAACGTAGCAGGTTTGTAAGGGAGAAATGTAAGAGTTTTGCTTACGGAAGGCATGAATTTTATATGGTGAGTTCCCACTTTGAAGCAATACATTTTTGACACAGAAAGCGCTTTTTTCAGCGCATATAAAAATTGGTGAATGCAACGATCAGCCTTTTACACAAAGGGAATATCGTGGCTCTTCGAATGTTATAAATTTGTAAAGAATTCGTTCACTTACCATACTGCATCTCTGTATGTCTTAGTATTTAGCGCATTAATGGGCGCTTACTTTTTTAAATTTATTCTTACTAGATGCATTGTTTGAGACCGGTAGCATATTCAACATTATACCACTTTAAATGTATCGTGCTCCCCATCTTCATATTGGGATACCTTATGACTCCACCATAAAAATTTCTGCAAGCAATGCATCTAACTCTTTCCTTTGGCATGGTGACCTGATGCAATCGCGCTCTTCGTTCGTCCGATTCGGTGGGCAATAGCCAGTGTTCCCAGTTTTGGGGATTTATCCCCAATAAACATTTCGTGAAAATCCCCAGGGGTTTTTTTTTTGGGGAAAAGCACTTTTTTTCGCTGGGGATAATATATTATTATAAATTACTTTTTTGCAATGGAAAGACCGATTTGGTCAAGATTTGGGCTAAAATTTTAGTCTTTTTTGCGGTTTAAACTTTTTCAAGAACTTGTTGAAATAGTTTTAAATATGGTTTTTGTACCAACATGCGTTACTGCTGTTGCACTAGTCTTTTTTTGTAATGAATACAACCAAAATCAATATTTGCAACAGAATGCAGCATAAGTTATGAGAATTAATAACACTAAATTCACACTTTAAAATAATGCAGTTTGCTGTGACAAATTTATTCAATCATCTCAAATGCACTTTTAAAGAAACAACTTGTAAACCAAAATTGCATTGGCTGATGAATCAGAAGATTTTGATTCCCTAGTTTTTGAAATGATAAATATTGACGCATAATTATTTTTCTTTTGCGTTTTTACGTTACCCTTGTTACATAATATACATGTGTAGATACGTCCCAATAAAAAATGGAACTTCCAACGAAGCAGGTTTGTAAGGGAGAAACATAAAAGTTTCGCTTACCATTGCGCTTATGGAAGACATGAATTTTATATGGCGAGTTCCCACTTTAAGCAATATATTTTTGACACATAAAGCGCATTATTCAGCGCACATAAAAATTGTTGGATGTAACGATCAGCTTTACACACTGAATGTTTTGATACAGTTATTTTTTAGTATCCTTCCTTCGTAGTAAGGTAATGCCGTAGCACTTGAAATGTTATTTTTTTTTATAAAAGTTGTTGAGAGTTCTTTCACTTACTTTACTGCATTTCTGTATGTCTTATTGCGTAGCGCATAATTGTGCGCTTATTTTTTTAAATGTACCATTAGTGCTTCGCAAAATGATACATTTTTTTATTGGGGTAGAACTAAAAGAAAAAATATCATTAGTTTTAATAATATTACACAAATGAATTTATTTAAATAAATCAATGCATGCATATTTTTGCATTGACCTAATAGATATTATGTATTTTATTTTTAAGTCAATGTAGGGATTTTTGGAGATTAGAAAATAGCTATTTTTGGGATTTTTGGGATGAAATATCTCAAATTGGGGATGCGGCTTAAGATAAAACTGGGAACCCTGGCAATAGCAATTTTGAAAGTAAAATACAGTTGAAAAACTGTAAAAAGCCTCTTTCAGTTTTTATAAGGAAAATGTTTTTTGAAGATTACTTGACTAAATTTCCCCCAGTGTGTTAGCTATGTGCAAAAAATGGCGAAATAACTATTTTGCAGTTTTGAGGTGATAGATGCAGATTTTACGGGTTAGTTTGTTAACTAGCAAAACCCAAATGGAGTTTTGTTAGTTTCGGTAAGTACTTTGAGAAATTCCACACGAGGAGTTTGCACTTGATGACTGCAGAAATGTCGCACTGTCATTAAATTTTTAAAAGCTCTGCCACTGAAAGTTGTTTTTATTGTTAAGAATCTTGCAAAACTTGCGCTAAAACTGAATACAAATAATGTTTCTGGATCTCGGTAGATACTTAGTTATGATGATTATATTTTGCAGTAATTTATTTTATTTTTAAAATAGCATATACCCCGCTACTTTTTAGCGTCTCTCTTTCTTTTGTGGGCATAAATATTATTATGACAAAGTTCATGTTCTGGGTTTTAACAAAAAGGTACCATGATCTAATACATTCTCATTCACTCAGGACCCGGCACCTACAATTTAATGTTTCTAAGTTCAATATTATAGAAAATTCAAAAAGGACCCCATGTTGAACGGAAAAGTAAACGAAAAAGAAATATAAAATTTGCCTTATTCCCCTTTTTGACACTTTTTTTCTCCCCCTTAAAGTATCAAACATTTTATTATTGTAGTCGGATCCAAATAACAGCTCAATAAAATAACCACAATACTAATTATTGTTGTGTATTAATAGCTAAGGCATATGTCCTTCAAGTTGTGCTGAAATAGGTCAACAAGAAAAAAGAAAGAAAAAAACAGACTTCAGGAAGAATTCTTGACAAAAAGTGCGAAAAGCAGAAGTAGGGAAGAACATGTAAATCAATGAAAACAGATATTCATTCATTCAAAGCTAATTTCGATCTACCCGAGGTAAAATACAATTTGGTTTAAAAATTGATCTTTGACTATTGACTGCCAGCCGTCGTCAATAGCGGTAAGTGTTAAACGAGAACCCCCTCCGAAGAGATTGAGTGGTTACAATCGAAACGAAAGGGAAACCTGTCCGTGAAGGTGGGTTCGATTCCCGCGGCAGTCAAGAATGAACAATTATTTATTTTTTTTTATTTACTTCAAAGATTTTCTAATACAACCAGAAACCATATGTATCTTATAAATTACAGTATTTGAATTCGACAAGTTACATGTAGACAAGTTACATTAAATTTTAATTTCTTTATTTATTAAAATAATATTTTGATAGTAAAATTTAATGAAGTTTTTTAAGCCTGAATTAAATATCAAAATTTGGATTCAAAATCATTGTTAAATTAAAATGTTTGCTGGATAAGTATTGTATTGCACTCGTCGTTGTCTCGCGAATTTCGAGACCCCTGTCCGCTTATTTCTTAATGAACAACGATAAGTTGCATCTCTTTAACCCATTTAAGCCCAAACAAAAACTACCGAACAAAAAATAAAATATTTGTTATTTTATTAATTTTTTTTTTTTTTTTGGAAATTGAAAAGGTGTACCAAAATTGGCACAGTGGTCACTTAAAAAAAAAAAAAAAAAATTTTTTTTGATGTTATAGAAATGTCTGAACTCAAATAATGAAGTGATCCCAAATTGGCACAGCAAGCGTAAATGGGTTAAGCATATGAAGTTAGCGACTATTCACGTTTTAACCTTTTTTAACCCCTAAACCTTCGAATTTAAAAAAATGCGTCTTCAGACGATAACTTTAAAATTTTATATATACATAGATAACACTGTGCTAGTTGAAAAACAGACAAGCGGGGTACCTGGCGTTTTAACCTATTTAGGGTACGCTGAATTCAGTGGTGCTCACCGTTTTTAAAAGTAATTTCATTGCGGAATTTCGGTTAGTTTATTCAATAAACTAAACCATTTTTGAGTTACGCGAAAATATCTCCTCTATTTTCAAAAAAACGGCTTATCTCAAAAACAAGAGCTTACCTAAAAAACGGTTAGCACCACAGGATTCAGCTTACACGTATTAAGTTAAAACGCCAGGTGGCCCGCTTGTCACAAAAAAAGTGTAAATTTCTAATCAGATAAATGTTGCTGGTGTAGGGAATTAAATAGGCGGATTTGCTGGAAAATACTTTTTTTTACTTGTTTCTGTTATCTTTTTGTACAAACAATGAACGTACAAATAAAAAATAGAAAAAATACAATAAATAATTGTTGAAAGTAAACTTTGTTAAAGATGAACATGAAAAGTGCATTTGTGTCGTGTTTCTAGTTGGTACGAGTAGCAGTTTCTTTCTACCTACAGCAATTGTTGCAGGTTGATGTTGTTTGTTGTCGACTGTTACAGATAAATCTATAATTAATTGACTTGAAGAAGTTTTTATTGCATTAAATTAAATACGTACAATATTTAATATGAAATAAAAATCATGAATTAAAATATTATATTCAATTAGTTTAATAAATTTAAATGACTTGAGTCATAATTGGGTCAACTAATATATTTTACCTCTTGTACTATTGTCGTATTTGCATGTGTAAAGATTTCTATACATATTTAAACTTTTATTCTGAAATCTATTTTTAAAATGAAGATTAACATAACTATTCACATTGTTGTATAATCCAGATTCTACTGTTTGCATTAGGTTTGCAAGTTTCACGTTTGTTAAATTTTTATTGTTCTGTCTTAGCTTTTGTAGTCCAACATAATGTTACGAAGATTTTTGATAAAGAAAAAAAAAGAATAATTAATATCACGTGCATTGTACTCGTGGAAATATAATATTCAAATTTGTTTCCACAATCGCACATCTATTTGCTCGTTCATTAAATTAACATTCATGTATCGCGAAATGAAATGTTTATAAAAGAAATTTAAAATAAATTGCATTTAGAGCATCACTGATATGAAAGTGTCAGATGATTATGCTTGGCATTGAATATAAATTTGTGGCGCAGTAGATAGAAATAAAAAATGTATGGTAAAACCCCCTACATTATCTAATGATTTTGCGACAGAATGTAACAAATTATATTTGGTCTTTTTTTTAATTTTTGGATATTTATTAGGTTATTCAAACGATTAACCGTTTTTCGATTAATTTTAGGTGATAAACTGTTCGAATAATTTAAAATTGCTTATTTTCGATTAACGATTAATTCGAACAATTTGCATATCGAGGGTTATTTTTAGGGTTTTTTCACGGGATTTCCCGGGAATTTCACTTATTATATTTCCCGTTTTCCCGGGATTTTTGTTGCGGGATCCCGGGAAATAAAAAGTTCTTCATAGTTTCAGAAAACAGCTATTTTTACTCTGAAATTTAGTTTTCTTTTCTCTAAAAATTAGCTCTGTGGATGGGTTGTCGATTAGATCAATTATAAGAAATGTGTACAAACGTAAATTAATGTCTCCTGCGGCAATAAATCTATTAAAAGCAGAATGGGCAGTGCAACAGTTGATAATTAATAAATTAAGTGAAGTGATGAATTGATAAAGAACATAAATTCAAAATAAGATGCAGGCAGTAAATTCTCATTGTCCATGGACAAGTCTTAAAAATAGGATATACATAAACATATCGCTCCGATATTGCAACATAGTCGTATCTACAAAAAAAAAAAAAAAAATCGAGCTTGGTAATATATCCGGGAAGTGCGGGGAAACCGAAATAAAAAAATAATGAAACTCGTGTAAATTACTAAAACATACAATTTGAAAAATACATTGTCCTAAAGATTACAGATGGACCTAATGAAAAGAAATAGTTTGTAAGAAGTAGTCCGGATGATGCTATTTTTTGCATCAACCTTGACGCCAGAAGCATGCAATAACGGTGCACTTTTAATTATTTGTCCAACCTCGGTAAAAAAGTAAACGAAATTTTTCGGAAACATGGTAATCAGTAAACAAAATCAGAAATATACTCTTTGGCGACTCACTAAACGCTTTGAATGTGTCAGAAAGTAATTTCCTACGCCGTTAAAAAATGTTAATATATTTATTAAAATACATATTTTATATATTTTATGAATTTACTTTTTGATCTCATATCTTGAGTACCTCAATTGTTATGTTTATTTCATCTTGTACTAGATCATCATAATACGGAATTTACTAATAATAGCCAAAAGTAATAATAATTCAAGTTCCGCTTTCAATCTTCAATTATTTTTGTAGTATTTAAGCATTTATTTTATTTACTTTGTAGACAAGTTCCCTCACGTTTGTTTATAAAAGTTTTTTTCATTAATAAAACCAAGTTTACTTTGTATTATTTGTATGGAGCGGGATCCCGGGATCCCGGGAAATTTAAAAATTGTTCCCGCTTTCCCGGGAATCGAAAAACTCCGGGGAAAAAAAACTCTAGTTATTTTTCAAATAGTGCTATCTGAAATTTTTAAAAAAAATTTTTTTTTACAGAAACGTGTTCACTGATGGTCATCTGTCATTTAAGTTTGAAAAAAAAAAATTTTTCGCAAAACGTTTTTTTCATAAATGTTGTTTTGTGCTATCTAACACAGACGTTTTTTTTTTTTTTTTTGGTAAAAAAGTGCTATCTACATAAAAAATATTACTTCATATAATAAAATGATAAAAAGTGTTATTACAAAGTAGACATATTATACATCAAAGGGTTGGGAATTGTGTCTAGATTTCATAAACTAATATAATTCTTAAATTCGTTGTAGAAATTTTGCAAAAAAAATGGAAAAAATTGTTTTATGAGTTTTTGTAAACAATATATATTTTAATTTATCTAATAAAATCTTTGTTAGCTAATATTATTTAATGAAATTTTACAAGTAAATACATGTTTTAATGCTTAATACAAACCAGCTCAAAATTTTATTAAACTTACAAAACGAATCCCACAATTCCCAAAAAAAAGAGCCGAAAATTCTCTAAAATTAGTGTTTTTTAGAAATATAATGGCTACCAAGCACGGGTCTTAAGCGGCCCATACACTTGCAATATTATTGTATATGATATTCGCCATATTATTTCAATTTTGTCGTATATTATGTAATAAGTTGCACAATGGTTTCAATCATTCAATAAAAAGGTGATCATAAACTATAGAAATAACATAAACAGCATTGTACAATGTTGCCAACACATTTCACTTTCTTTTCGTTGTGCAATAAATATCAAAAGTCTTTAGATTGTTGCCAATATATTGTACTACCACCGAATACCGCATACACATTGGCGATATAATTGTACAATACGTAAAATTTAACAGTTTTATTGCAAGTGTATGAGCCGCTTTAATATTCATATTGCACAATTATTATAAACATATCGGGTCATACAAAGGCGAACGATTCGCCCAAAGTTGGACCGTCCGAATGGAATACCTCAGACAAAGTCATGTCCAAAATTTACTTGTACATGATATTTGTATAATATCTTTAAATTGTCTAAAATCTTTGGATGAAGTTTCCTGATGATCTGGCCTATGCAACCAGTGAAATGCGTATGTAAATAGCTTATCCCATCTTTGATAATTCACAGAAACATATTTCAAACAAATTATGATAAATTTGAGTCCTATACTTCCAAAATACTGGACCAATTATGGCGTACTCGGCAAGCGCTTTTCTCTAAAAAATTATTTTTAGCATCCAGCTAAAATTGAGAATTAAGGATCGTTTTTAGTTTTTGTTATACCTGAGATGTCCTAATTTGGGAAGCTATAGCACCTCTCCTGCTAAGTCTGTAGACCTCAAATCCAAGACCTAAACTCGACTACAACTTTTTAATTTTCACCTCAAACTGCATTCCAATCGGACCAACCGCTTATAAAATACAGAATTATTTTCATTGTTTTCCAAATTTCCCACACTGTGCAGCGATCATATAAATAGAAGCGAAACCCTTATAATCTGGCCCACGTTCTTTTCAACTAAGCAAACGGATGCATTTCCAAAGCATTGAAGTCTGTTATTTCGCAAGAATAAAATTATTTTTATGATAATTTAAAATATGTGAATAAAGTTAAATTATTTATTACTTTTCAATAAACATTAGTGTAAAATTTTAACTTAATTTTGAGTTCAGTTAACATGATTATGCGTTTCTTTAAATTTTAATAATTATTTGAATAAAAAATCGTGTAATTTATTTAAAGTCTCAAAAAGTATTCATTACAGCTCATTTTATTTTTGTTCAAATAGTGCTATCTGCTTATTTCAATGTTCAAGTCGATAAAATTTTAATTTGTAAATAGTGCAATCAGACATATAAGCGCGAATATCTGGAATTAAGAAAAAAATTGATAAATGCATGATTTAGACGATAATTTTTAATAACATTGTAAAATAAAGATTAGTTATTACTCCTAGGGCCATTATTATAACTTGGCGTTTGCTGTTATCCGACAGTTAACAGGCGCTTTTTGACAGATAACACATTATTATCTGTCAATTTAATCTTAACTTTAGCTAACTTTAATTTGTAATAATGGCCCCTAGAGTTATCGAAAAAATCAGTTTTTTCACTCTCCTGTAAAATTGTGATTTTTCAGATAGCACTATTTGAAAAATAACCCTCGATATGTATGTCAATTAATCGAAAATTGGTTCTTTTGCAGTTTTAGCTTTTTTCTTTTATGTAACAAAGACAAGCCGGTATGTTTTAAATTTTGTAACAATATTTTAAAATATTCGGGATAAATAAAGTTTTTTATACTTACCCAGGTAAAACTTTTTGATTTTAAGTAATAGGTGGTAGTTATTTCATACGTTACCTGGTAAGTAGCTGTCATTGCAATTGTTATTATTCTGAAAAATGCAATAAGTAATGACTAGTAATGAACTCAGCAACTACTTATTACTTCTATTATATTCACTACTGAATATTTGCTTACTAGTAATCAGCTCAATAACTACTCATTAGTTGTGTTGTTTTCAGTACAGAAAATTTACTTTCATGTAACGTAGACAATAACTACTTATTAGGTCTATTAACTAGTGATTTTTTGGCTGCTGGTAAGTTTAAGTTAAGTACTTACAATTCAACTTACTCGCAGTTAAATAATAACTAGATATTTTTTGACTTCTAGTGAGTGAATTGGAAGTAATGAATTCTGTGGACACCTCGAACAAAAATAAGTAGTTTTTCAACCGAGAAATAAGTAGTGTTTATTTTTCTCCAACATTGCTTGCTAACTTACCAGTTAAGCTAAGTTTTTGCTAGGTACTTTAAGTACGAGTCGTACCCAAAAATTCAAGTACGAATATCACTAAAACGTAGGTACTCAAAACAATCCTAAATGGGATTAATTTTAATCCCAGAATTTCTTAAAATAAGTACAAAATTCTTAAACCAAGTAAAAACAAATTCAACTTTTCGTTGGTAGTGCAACTTTGAGAGTAAAACTACAGAGTGAGCGTTTTAATCTCATTTAACTTATCAAAGTTTGTTGTAAACACCACAACAACACCACATTAGTAGTTAATAAACGGTTTGCTCGTTGTATCTAGAAACAAAAAAAAAAAAAAAAAAAAAAAAAAAGACGAAAACAAATTATTTTCATGTTCAAAAAGTAAAATTGAGAACTGTTGCTTCTCATTTAGTTTATATTATCAGTTATACCTTAAGTTTTTAAAGTAAAAACCATATCGGGATTGATGCTGGTGTTTTATAGTTGAAACTCTATAAGGTGTAAAACGGGTTAGTTAATCAATCATAATAAAATTCTCATTCCAATTTCACTTTTAGTTTATTTCAAGTACGAATTCGGGATTGAATCAACTTTATAGTTCTTGAATCAAGCGCATTTAAAGATTGTTTCAATCTTAGTTTTACTTATATCTATCCCATTTCCGGATTATTTCAAGTACGAATTCGTGATTTCGTTTTTGGTAATTGATATCTTTATTGTTATTCATTTAATTCCCAAATTCCAAAGTTCTAATTGTAGAAGCTCTGCATAGCCAGCCTTCGGCCGTGCGCTAGGATTTTTTCCTTTATAATATAACAAACACTGGCTTCTCTAACTAAAGCTTCTCTGCGCAGTCGGCTTTCTGCCGGACGCAAGCATGTTCTCCTCTATAATACAACAAGTAGTTTCCTTTCTCGTCTATCTTAATGTGGCCGTGCGTCAGGCCGAAGGCCGGCAATGCAGAGTAGCTTTAGTTCGTGAAGCCGGTGTTTGTTGTGGCATAGAGAAGAAAATCCTTGCGCCTCGCCGAAGTCAGAAAAGATTTAGTTAGCGATTCGCGATTTTGAAATTCGGAAATTTACGTTTCGGGCATATGACCCTAATGCAAACAAGTATCTATGACTAAAGCGCAAACGAAACCACACAAATGGCATGGCATACACACCCTTTGTTTCTGTTTCAGTTTTGCCAATAAACAACACAATCATTTTTCATTTTAATTAGCTTATCAGAGTGGGCTTTATATGGGGCCTATAGTAAATTGTGGACCGATCTGCACGAAATTTCACTGCGTCGTTTCTAGTAATATAAAACTATGGCGTACCAAATTTGATAATGATAGCATTAATTATTGCGGTTGGGATTGCAATCCGAAACTGCTTGGGATAACTACAAGCAATTTGACACCAAGTTTGTTTTCAACAGACGGACATTGCTAAATCGACTAAGAATAAATCAAGGAGCGAGAACATATATACTTAATGGGGTCTTAGACATATTATAACAAAGTTTCACACAGAATAACACCACAAGTGGTGAAGGAGGGTATAAAAATGTACAAATTATTGCAATAATGTTACAAAATTAAAAGGACGGGTCTTCAAAATACGCCCAGAAACAAAATAGCTTCAGCGTCTACATTTAAATAAAAAGGTGGAAGAACCTTTAGAGACGTAGCTTAAAAGTGGTTAGAAACATTTCCAAACCCTCAAGGAGTGAACGGACAGGTCAGCAAATGAAAATTAAAGTTATTGCTTTACGCGGTGACGCAAAAACAATTTCGTTGAGCCTGTTATTAAAATTTTTTATTTAGGTGCTGTAAGTCAGAGTTCAAGGAGTTTAAGGTGTCGATGTCTCGAAAAATTGTTGGTGTAATTATAAAAGTGGTTAGGGCTCGTATAAAGCCGACTCCTGAAATATTCTTACTGAAGGTGGAGGTTATCAGAGATTCGGCAGAACTGAATAAAGCATTGCTTTTCGTATTGTAGCACACCAATTTTTTTAAACTAAAGTATGAATTATGATTAAGATTATATATGTACGTTTCAGTGTGTAGAATTAAATTCAATAAAAACAGCTTTTGAAGTGAAATTAAATCGTTCATCCTAAAACCGTCTGTATATTTCTTAGCTTTTAACTTTCAAATACTTTAAAACCGGAACATTTTGTTCTCATCAATATAAGAAGTAAAGTAATCTTTATATCGAAATTGAATTAAGGTTTTTTAAATGGCTGTAGGAAATATCGCCCAAAGAAAAATGGCCAAAAAAAAAAAAAAAATTAAAAATCGCCCAAATGAAGAATCGCCCAAAAGAACATGAAAAATGACCCAAAAAGTTATATATGAAATTTTGCCCAACAAAAACGAAAAAGGGCCCAAAAAAAAAATGAAAAATGACCCAAAAAGCAAAAACGAATTTTTCCGAAAAAAAAACTAAAAATTACCCAATTTGCAAAAAAGTGGTTATTATTCATATAAATTAAGTTCCATACAAGTGTAAGTTTTATGTAAAAAATTGCATTCTATCTTCAACAGCTGCTCGGCAGTAAGGACAGTAATACCGGCTGCGCAAACTTCGCTAAGCTTCTCTGCATAGCCGGCCTTCGGCCGGGCGCAAGGATTTTCTCCTCTATGGTATAGCAAACACCGGCTTCGCTAACTAAAGCTTCTCTGTATAGCCGGCCTTCGGCCGGGCGCAAGGATTTTCTCCTCTATGGTAGAACAAGTACCGGTTTCGCTAAGTAAAGCTTCTAAAATCTGCCTTGTTTTCGAACGAAGGCCATATACGCAGAGAAGCTTTAGTTAGCGAAGCCGGTGTTTGTTATACCATAGAGGGGAAGTCCTTGCGCCCGGCCGAAGGCCGGCTATACAGAGAAGCTTTAGTTAGTGAAGCCGGTGTTTGTTATACCATAGAGGAGAAAATCCATAACGAAAAATCACCCAATTTAAAAAACGAAAAATCACCCAATAATAACGAAAAAAGCCCAAAAATTTTGGGTCACTTTTCATATGAATTAAGGCCCAATTTTACATGGAATTTTTTTTTGGTGATTTTTCATTTTTTTTTTTGGGCCATTTTTCTTTGGGCGATATTTCCTACAGCCTTTTTAAATTTGTGTTGTATTATTGTGAGTTTCCAATTATTTCTCTAAAATTTCATTTTTATATAGCAGCCAATATTTTCTGCATTTTCACCAGCCTGTCATTATGTGAATGCTATTTGTACTTGTAATTATTTGTCTGTAGACGGACCGGACCACTAATGAATAAACCACCCAGTAATATTGAACCTGCTGTCTCAAGTTTCTGTTTACTCAACATCATTACCAACCCAGCAGAGTTCGCACTGTGCCATGTTAAAAATGCGTGTATTTGTAGACTTCATGCGGTTTATAAATATAAAAACATTAGGTTTTTTTTTCAATACACATAAAATAGAAAAACTAACGTTACCAGGCATTTGGCCAATATTTTGAATTATAAGCAAAACGACAAACAAACATTCATGTGTTTGGTTTGCTTCGACGTAAAATCCGCTAAATGTTTAAACATTGTTTTGCTGTTGCGGTTAACATTTATAAATTGCACTACTAAACGTGAATAGGTTATTATTCGTCTTTGCTCAAGTTTGTTACACATACAAATATTAAACAACTTTTTAGATTAATCGATCGATCAGCGACGCATAATCACTATCTAAAGTGTCAAAAAATGCGCTGTAAGATTATTTTTTTTTTTTTTTTTGACTTTGCTTAAACACTAAAAGTTTTTGGCTAACTATCTAGAGTTATATTGCCAGGGTATCACACGGTTTGTTGGAGCCTCATTCACAAGTCCTCGATCGACCTAGACCTTCGTATAGGAAGGCGAAGAGCTTCCAGAATAAGCTCCAGAGTATATCTTGTCTCCACAGTAAAACGTCTGAGTTATTTCCTTGGTACTCCACCAGTAAAACGTCTGAGTTATATTGGTTCTCCACCAGTCACATGAGTTATTAATGGTTCTCCACCAGACAAAACCTCAAATTGAGGTTAAAAACGATTGCATATAGTTAATGCAGATACCGCAAAAACTGTAACTCGGTACAGTTATACGACGCCGAAACACTAACCAATGCGGGGTGACAACGCAAAACGCAACAAAAGCAGACAAACAAAAACGACCTGTTTGCCCTTAAGAAATAATGACAAAAAGCGCGAGCTGCTTCTCCACTCAGAGCAGTTTTACGAGTGGCTGTAAGATTAAAGATAGAAAACATGTATGAAAATCAAAAATTTTGAATTTTCTCACAAACATCTTGTTGTTGTAAAAATGCTTGTGTTTTGGCCCTTTAGTCAATCTGACTATGTCCCTAAATGCATTATTTTTAATGCACAACTTTGTGTGCAATGAATGAACTGCAAGATAAATTGATCAAATTTGAAATGATGAAAGTCGTTCATAAATACTTCAAGCTTGTCGCTGCTCGCTGTCGCTTTTAGTAAGCTCGTCGTGTATCAGTTTGTATTCGATACTTTTAGAAAGATCCACTTAACGTTAGTCAGTTTATTCCATGACAAAAACGTACAACTTTTATGTCAATCTCAACTCAGGTTCCTGTGTCTCACTTAATCCGTAACTTTCATTTAGATTTGACTACAATACAATATCTAGTTGGCGCGGTATTCTAAGTAGAGATGTCCTTGCTTGCATTGTTTATAAACTTTTTTTGATTCAAATGAAGCCTCTCTAAAGCAGTGATGTCAATTGTGGTTGTATTGATTTATATTAGTATTAGTGAATAAAGAGACAAGTACTCTTAATAAAAACAAAAAAAATACGTAAGCATCCGCCGCATGTGTACTCTCGTGCACTAAATGAAAGAGCGTAAGAATGCGTGTGAATTAATTTCCACAATTGTGTATGACGCTGACATACCTGCTCTAAAGTTAAAGAGCGATCATCCAGACTCTTAGAGCAGGCTATCTCAAGCGCTACAGAAATCAAAAACACTTTTATGAAACGATTAACAAAATTTTTAATGCGCGCTAAAAGTAACATTCCCTAATATCTGTAGTATTCTGAAAGATTACTGCGTAAATCGATTAAAAATTCGAAAGAATTGTTGTATTATCCAAAACACAAATTTTCTTTCAAAGCAGCAATTCTCTTTTACGAACCATATTTTTTCATAAAATTTCCCTTTTACGAACCATATTTTTTCATCAAATTTCCCTTTTGTTCGAATCGAAACACGCTGTAACCCCCTGCGTGTCTTTGTTTTAAGCACTTACCTTGAACAGCTAATGCAGCCTTGTAGCTTGTCTTATTCGTTGATGTTTTGTTATCGTTGTCGCCATCAATTCTATTTTGACGTTTGCCGGAGACCGTTAGGGCTATGGTCGTTGTTATTTGTCCCTTTAACGCCAAAAGTCTTCATTCGCTTCATCAGTTTATTCAGAAATTTAAATCCCTAGTTCTGAGATTTAATGTTGACATTCTTGTTATAAACAGTATGTTTCCCGGAAAGCACAACGGCTAATGGCTTACGATGAACGGTTTTTCGTCATATTGGCCTTTCAGTCTTTCTCAATGGTGAGCTTGAACTGATTAAAAGTCATTTTATAACACTGTGCTAGTTGCAAAATTAGACAAGCCGGGTTCATAGCGATTTATCATAATTCGGGTACGCTGAATCCAATGGTGCCTACCGTTTTTTTTTTAAGTTGGATCTTGTTTTCGAGATATACCGTTGTTTTGAAAACGAAGGAGGTGGCACAACATATATTCGCGTAACTCAAAAATGGTTTAGTTTATTGAAATTAATAAAAAAAACCGAAATTCCGCAATAAAAGGAAAAAAATAATTTGTTTATCAACATTTTAAATTCATAAAAAATTGCTAGGCTTGTAATTTTTTGCAGACATATAAAAAACGAATTTGCAAACAAAACAATCCATAGATAATTAAAACCTGTTTACAACTTTTGGTTTTATTCACAAAAGTGGACAAATTTTAAAAAATTTAAGAATTTCATAAAACGCAATATTTGTATGGGAGCCCTCTAAGCAGTGGCGATATGGGGCAAGTATTCTCGAGAAAAAGTTAAAGATACAAAACTAAATGAGGTCTGTCGTATATTTGATCCCTCTAGTGGCAACTCCTGGGCGTTTATGGGACTTTTTCTTCAATATAACTCTAGTCTGCATTGGACATTTTGTATGGGAGCCCCCTTAAGGAATGCAGATAGCGCATAGGTATGTTAGAAGTAACTGATTGAAATGAAAAATAAAGTGGGGTTGGTCATACATTTGACCCATCTAGGGGCATCCTAGGAGCTGAAGTGGCCAAATATTTGAATTTCAACCAAACGCATATGGGTAATTCCAAAGTGTTGAGCGTGACAATCGTACGCATCCAAAATGCAATAACATTTTAAACCAAAAATATTTTTACGTTTTCTTAACCCTTAAATTATAGCACTAAGAAAGCACTGTTATCTATGCTAAAGTTTATGGAGGGCGCGATTCTAGGTCAAAGATAATGGCAAAAGAAGTAGCGGCTCGAACGTGAAAAAAACAGAAGTAGTTTTTTTTTGGCCATGTATAAAAAGGCGTAATTCAGCGAAACCTGGCACAATTTTTTAGTCAGACTACTTTCAGAATTTTACGTAGCAATGTTACATTAAAATGTCTTGGTTTGATTCCAAAATCTTCTGTATTTTCTTTTTTTTTAAGTCAAAATCTGGGTCGATACGTGACATTTCGAACGTGAAATTTGTCTTTGAAGTCTTCCTTAAATTACAGACCATGTAAGAAAATTATTTTGGAATAATTTTTATCAAATATCCCCTCTTTTAAGAAAGATAAATATTAAAGAAAACATACAATAAAACATTCTCACATATAAGAAATTACCTTTGCACAATTTTGCAGTTGATCTAAGTGAACAAATGTATGAGTAAATTTATAAAATTAGTAAAATCTAAATATTTCTCTATAACAATATCGTAAAATAATAAGCTTTTAATAACTTTTGAATTTTCGGTCACGGTGGACATTCTGACGGAAATGCCCATATATGAAGGTTTATAAAATTCTTAAATTTTCCCCCTGTCGCGCGTAGGATGCCCGTAGATAAGTCAAATGTATGACCAAAACCACTTAATTATTTATTTTAATCATTTATTTCAAAAATACCTACGCGCTATCTCCATTCCTCAAGGGGGCTCCATACAAAATAGTCAACACAGATTAGAAATATATTGAAGAAAAAGCCCCATAACTGCCAAGGAATCCCCCTAGGGGGATAAAATGTATGACCGACCTCCATTATTTTTTTGTTCTTAACATTCTTAAAACATATTTGCCATACATATATCTCCACCTCTTAGGGGGCTCCCATACAAATATGGCCGTTTAATGAATTTCTTAAATTTGGCCCCTGCAGCGCCTAGGATGCCCCTAGATGGGTCAAATGTATGACCAACGCCACTTTATTTTTCATCTCAATCATTTATTTCTAACATACCTACGCGCTATCTCCATTAGAAGCCTAGCTACATTTTCCAATTTTTTTTCAAAAACAAAAATTTCGAAATTTTGGTAAAAAATAATTACGTTTTTTTCCAAAAAAAAAAAATATTTTTCTAAAACGACTGCTCATATTAAAAAAAGTTTTTCTGTTTTTTTTTTAGTAATTTCAATAAACCGTTTTTCAGTTACGCGAATATATGTTGTGCAACCTCCTCCATTTTCGAAATAACGGTATATCTCGAAAACAAGAGCTAACCTAAACAGGTGGGCACAATTGGATTCAGCGTACCCAAATTATGCTAAAATGCCATGATGCCGGCTTGTCTAAAAAAAAGTGTCAATTTCGACCACGGTGTAATTATACCTAGAATAAAAAATAAATTCTCAGACCACCTGGTAAATTTGACAATTGTTACTTTTTTGCTTGCTAGACAATTTCTAATGTATTTATTATAGCAACTTGTCATATTGTAAAAACCTTATATTTTTTTTGTAGTTCTAAAATTTAGGGGTTGAATATAAGTAAACATTTTGTGATTTAAGTTTACTACGCTAAACAAACAAATCAATCCATCCGTACTAAAATTAAGCCGAAGCGGTGACAATAGTACGGTTAGTACGGATTTCCTTAAATCAAGTACAGAACGCTTAATTCAAGTAATGATTATTCAAGTGTGAAATACTTAACTTAGCCATATGGGCAAATCCTGCGGGACGAACGCTACATTCGCAAGCGTTTTTTGATTGAAATGTAAACATTTTGTGGTCTTTCAAAAAAGATAGCTTCAACTTATATATAGTATTTAGTGACATTAATATGTACTTAGGAATGGCATATATCATAATTCTCTTAGCAAGTATTTGTTGATCACAAAGTTTTGTGACGCACGCTACAAAATGTGGAAGTAACTTCAAAAGTTGAAGTGCGTTTTCCTAATTTTTAGCGAATTTGGCATGAGAAGGTATACAAAATCTAATTCCTAAAATAAAGATGACTAAAATGGAATTCTAAACGCACTTATTCACAGCCAAAAAATGTTGTGATTTTTTGACAAAAGCCGTGAACCCCTTGTGACGCACGCTACAGTTTTTCCAGTAGTATTTCATTATTATATTTTATTTATTTTAACAAAACAAATTATATTTTTATGAATTGCATTTCTTAAACTAATTTTTTAACTAATGAATATTAATTTTTTTAACGAAATTTATATTTTGATAAGTCTGCTGTAAGTTGTATTTTAAGCACAAAAATCACCTAAAATAATGCTAAATTCACGTATAACAATAAGAAATCGGCAGTGAGGTAGGATTTGGTAAAAATTACTGCATTAATGATCATTGAAATACATATTTTTTAATATAAAAATGAAATTATACATCAAGTCTTATATTCCATTAAAAAAAATTCATTTGAAAATATTTTGGTTGGTGGACTGTTTCTGGGATTTGCCCATATTTTGTCACGAATTTGTAGTTAAAATAATCCGAAATCAGTATTGACTTAATTAAAAACGAGATATAATTAATCTAAAACTATGATTGCTTCAAGAATTTCTTGATCCCGATTCGTACTTGAAATAATCCGAAAAGGATATTTGATAGATTCTAACCTTAACACTTTCCCACATAATTACACAGAAAAAATTATTGCCGAATTATTTTCAAACAAACGATTGTTTGAAAATTTTTTTGATTTCTAAAAATTTTTTTACTGATTCAATCAATATTTTTGTTTGATTTTTATTTAACCAACAAAAATGTGGACAACTCTTCAAAAATTTAATAAGCGCGCTATTGGTTTGAAGTTTTCATAATTTTGTATGAAATATTTAACGCTCTTTAATGTTGTCGTCTTTTTGCATTTTTTTATTGATTGTAAGCAACACTTCTTTATGTGAAATATAAGAACTACAACAAAAAACACATGCAGTCTATTTTTGGACGCTTTAAAAAAGTACAGCAATAAGAAAAATGATAAAATAGCGTGACGAGGTTTGTAGTAAAAAAACAACAAAAACAATAGCAGGTAAAAAAAACTTTTCATTTTTTTAAACAACAGAAAAAACTCATTATAAGAAACAAAATAAATTTTTGGTTGGTTTCAAAGTTGGTAAAAAAAACAAAATCCCGTATTCAATTTTTTCAAATAGTTTGTTTAAATACATCAAATACAAATATAGAATGATGGCGGAAAACATAACGAGTCGGTCTGCCGCCGTTTTTGGTTACATTTCTTCTTCATTAGCAAAGGAAAGGATAAAGCAACAGTGAGTGATGAAGAAAAACACTGTGAGTATAAATATGACTTCGTTCAAAAATTATTCCAACAAAAAAATGTGTATCAAAGCCAGCCGGCCGCTCTGCTCTGCTTCATCTTCGCCAACAGTGCTTGCTTGTGTGCGCGTCATTGCTTGTGCCAAAACGTTTTTGTTTGATTCAGCAAAATTATTTGTTTGAAATTTATATGAATTTCAGTAAACTTTTTGTTTGATTCTGTAAAATTATTTGTTTGAAAAAATCGGCGTTTTTTTCAATAAACAAAATGCAAATAATTTGTTTAAATATGCGAATTTGTTTGTAGGACCGATTTTAGACAAACAATTGTTTGATTCTACAAATGTTTTGTTTGAATTGGAAAAATAATTTTTTCTGTGTAGAGAGAATATTATTATTTAACTTACTCGTTACACATGCTTATTTCACTTTTGTTGTAATCCGCCCTTTCTTTACAAAAGAATTATCCATTTTAAGACACCAGCAGCATGCCCAATATGGTTTTACAATTTGATGTATTTAACTAAATTACTTAAAAAAATAGAATATGGGAATTATAGCGTTAGTTTACTTTTTAAACATGAAAATAATCTATATTTTACTTCTTGTAGTGTTGTTGTTGTGTCTACAACAACCTTTTAAGAACGGCGGTGCGCAAAATGACCCCAGGAAATATGGCCCCAAAAGGAAAATGAAAAACGGCCCCAAAATTTTACATGAGACACAACAACACGCAATTTTGGCGCAATTTTTTTGTTTTTTTTTTGGGGTTATTTTTCATTTTTTCGATAGGGTGTTTTTGCAATTTTAAGTGGAATGAAAAATGACCCCAATATCAAGGAATGAAAAATGGCCCCAAATAAAATCACAATTTTTACTTTGGGGCTATTTTTCATCTACTAATAAAAAATGCAAGTTTAAAGAAATGAAAAATCACCCCAAACATTTTTACACAGATTTATATAAAATTCTATGTAAAAGTTTCTAGGGATAACATAAAAACCCCGAATTCTTATACCAAAGTAGAGAAAATCCTTGCCGGTTATGCAGAGATGCTTTAATCAGCGAAGCCGGTGTTTGTTATACCATAGAGGAAAAAATCCTTGAGCCCGGCCAAAGGCCGGCTATTACGAGAAGAGTTTGTTATACCATAGAAAAGAAAATCCTTGCGCCCGGCCGAGGGCCGGCTATGAAGTTAAGCTTTAGTGAGCGAAGCCAGTGTTCATTATACCAAAGAGAGGAAAATCCTTTCACCCGGCCGAAGGCCGGCTATACAGAGAAGCTTTATTTAGCGAAGCCAGTGTTCGTTATATGATAGAGAAAAAAATCGTACGATTTTTAAAACCAAAACTGTATAATTATCCGGATTTTGAAATCGGGATTCTAAATTTGGGATTTTTAGTTTTGGGCATATGAACTCCACCGAAAATGTTTAATGTAACTTGCTTTGTGTTCTTTTTTGGGGCTCAAATTCATTATAAATTTTGAGGTGATTTTTCATAATGAAGAATAACCCCAAATTCAGGGTCATATTTCATTTTATTTTTAGGGTTATTTTTCATTTTTTTGGGGTAATTTTTCATTAAAAAAATGGGTCCATATTGCATTATGAAAAAAGCCCCAAATTTGGGGTCAATTTTCATTTATTTTTTTGGGGCCATATTTCCTGGGGCCATATTTGGCAGCGCCTTTAAGAACACACACCTATGCATGCATATTGGTTTTCGAAAAATATCCCATTTTGTATTGTTTTAAGGACCTTTAAGCGGCGCTGCGAAATATGGCCCCAGGAAATATGGCCCCAAAAAATAAATGAAAATTTACCCCAAATTTGGGGCTATTTTTCATAATGCAATATGGCCCCATTTTTTTAATGAAAAATTACCCCAAAAAAATGAAAAATAACCCTAAAAATAAAATGAAATATGACCCTAAATTTGGGGTTATTCTTCATTATGAAAAATCACCTCAAAATTCATAATGAATTTGAACCCCAAAAAAGAACACAAAGAAAGTTACATTAAACATTTTCGGTGCAGTTCATATGCTCGAAACTAAAAATCACAAATTTAGAATCCCGATTTCAAAATCCGGATAATTATACAGTTTTGGTTTTAAAAATCGTACGATTGATAGCATGGTTGGGCTTTCGGCCATGCGCAAGGACTTTTTTATCTATGGTATAACGAAAAGCTTCACGTTATAGACGGCCTGCGGCCTGGCGCAAGGATTTTCTCTTCTATGGTATAACGAATACTGGCTTCGCGTACTAAAGCTTCTCTATATAGCCGGCCTTCGGCCGGGTGAAAAGATTTTCTTCTCTTTGGTATAACAAACACTGGCTTCGCTCAATAAAGCTTCACTGCATAGCCGGCCTTCGGCCGCGCGCAAGGATTTTCTTTTCTATGGTATAACGAACTCCGTTTTCGCTCAGTAAAGATTCTCTTAATAGCCGGCCCTCGGCCGGGCTCAATGATTTTTTTCTCTATGGTATAACAAACACCGGCTTCGCTACGTAAGCATCTCTGCATAACCGGCAAGGATTTTCTCTATTTTGGTATAAGAATTTGGGTTTTTTATCCCTAGAAACTTTTACACAGAATTTTATAAAATTTGTGTAAAAATGTTTGGGGTGATTTTTCATTTCTTAAAATTTGCATTGTTTATTTGTGGACGAAAAATAGCCCCAAAGTAAAAATTGTGATTTTATTTGGGCAATTTTTCATTCCTTGATATTGCGGTCATTTTTCATTTCACTTAAAATGCAAAAACACCCTAAGGAAAAATGAAAAATAACCCCAAAAAAAAAAAAACAAAAAAATGCGCCAAAATTGCGTGTTGTTGTGTCTCATGTAAAATTTTGGGGCCGTTTTTCATTTTACTTTTGGGGCCTTATTTCCTGGGGTAATTTTGCGCACCGCCCCTTTAAGCGTTCTCCGTATTTAAGTTTTGAGTACGACTCGTACTTAAGTAAGAAGAAAAAACTTTAATTTAGTACGAGTTTTTTCTTTCTGTGTATAGTTCTCAAATAAAGCATTCTTTCGGAAAACCGAGAATACGTTACCAACGATAATACTGTGAAAATCTCTCACCTGCAATTTTATAGTTCTCGTTGAAGGGTATCAAAGATTCGCCTAAGTAAACTTTCTATTTTAGTTACGTATTGCATAAAATATGGAGGAGTGTGGTATATGACCGGACTTGTTCGGCATTTTTTTGTGTTTGCTTTTTTTTATATGTTTACAATTGAAAAATTAGCAAATAAAAGATGAACAAAAGCTACTAAAAAAAATTATTTTATTCGAACATTGTAAATATTTACACAATTTTAATGAGTACAAAAATCTATTAACATTTTCAACACTTTTGCTGCTCTAAAACTGTTTCAAATCAATGAGCTGATGATGTAAATTAAAGTGGGGCAAAATGCGGAAAATGCATTAAAGGAAATTCGCTAGTGGTTGCGGTATAAAATTTTGCAAATAAACAATTATTTATTTTTAATAAAATATTTTTTGAAAGACATAAAGAAATGCAATTTATTTCACTTTATTTGTTTAATTTAATTAAATATTTCTATTTATTTGCTTATTATTCTCTTAATATTTTGAAAGTTTTTTTTTTTTTTAGTTTACAATTGATTTCGAAAAGAACATGTGACAAACTATATAATTAATTATATATTTTAAACTCACTTGTTATAACTATCCACACCAATAGAGGAGAGGGTATTAAACAACTTAAAAATGGTTATAGACCCACCTTTTAGTAACCGATTATGATGCGCCATACTTGTTTTTTCCGAAATAGAGTCTTCATGCCGATTATCTATCTTATTATTTAGGTATTTAGATTAATTTCAGTCAACAAATATCTTATTGCAAATTAAATCATCTTACCAAATTATATTCAAGTCGGTCTATATTCGACCATACTAATACAAAAATTATGGCTTTACATAATATAATTGCTTTAAAAATTTGTAATTGATATATGGGCTTTTCCATGAGAATGTCAACTACGATTCAAAAAATTAAAACGCTTGAAACTTTTTTTCAAATATGGTGGAAAGGAATAAAATACCCCAATCTTACTATTCAGAGCTACTTTTAGCTTATTACAATTTTTAAAAAGCAAAAAATAAAAGTTTTAACTGTCATTCTCTTTGATTAATTTTTAGTAACTGAAAACAACAATTTTCAGTTTTCTGCCTAATAAATACAGATACTCGTTGCATTGGAATTACACTTTAAAATTGATGTTGCAACAGCAATGAACAAGATCCAAATATATAGGTCGATTAGCGGTATACTTTTTGGTTTGTTTTGAGTGCTATTCGAATGTCACGTACAAGCACGCAGAGAAAAAACATGTTTAAATATGGTCAACTCCAACAAAACTATTATTAAAGAAAATTTTTAATATATTATGTTTAATATATTATGTTTAATATAACCATATTATTGTGACCTACAACCATATTATGGTTGAATTAGTCCTCCATCAAGAGCCACAATCATATCATGGTTGCCTCTAAACCTGTTATGGCTAAAAATAAAAATTATTTGTTTTAAAATTTCCTCTTTTCCAAGAGCAGCATGTTATGGTTGAAAACCAACTATGCTATTATCAGTGTTAGACATGCTTGAATTATTTTAAACCATATTGTGTTCGAAGGCAACCATAGTATGGTTGTGGCTTCTTGATGGAGTGCGAATTCAACCATTATATGGTTGTCGGTGACAATAATATTGTTAAATGAATCATAATATGTTTACAATTTTCTTTAAAAATAGTTTTGTTGGAGTTGTCCATATTTAAACATGTTTTTTCTTTCGGTGTGGTGCAAAAACACAGTTCGTATTTGGTCAGTCTTAGGTTTTTCATAATAAAAGTTCAAAGCAAGATACTTATTGCAAAAATATATTGATCGGATTTTTTTTCTTAAATTGTAAAAAAAATGTTGTAAACTTTTAAAGGTCGTCACGTACGATATTGTAATATTGTAAGTACTAAAATGCAACTAAATATAGTATCTTATTATGTTGGTATTTAGTTAAAATTTGATCCAAACTTTTTTTATTGCAATATAAATCATCTAACCAAATATTATTGGAATCGGTCCATATTTGACTATAGCACCCATACAAATGACAAAACTTCTTTATAAATGTTAGAATCTACATAAAAACAATAGGTACTATGCCATGACAAAATGCTGTGCTGGTAGGTCCCATATAAACCCGTTTTAACTTAATAATATTTCGCACAAATAACTTTTATATAATTCTTATCCTCATAGCATAATTCTTTTCTGGAGACCTTGATTGGCCATGGGTCCCAAATAGGGTACATTCTCAAAAATTTGTTTTTAAAATATTATGGTGTAGGGTATCATATGGTCGGGTTTGACCGATCATAATTTCTTACTTGTTTGTTTTACGTGTTTATATATATATATATATATATATATATATATTTACAAAAAATATATTAAATACCTTTTAAATACTACAAGAGAAAAATCTGTCGCGTACAGTATGTCACGAACGATATTACATTTGGTTCATTATAAAAACACCCAAAAAAATTTTCTATTACGGATTATAAAGCAAAAATATGTGGTTAAATGGAAAAAATTAAAAAAAGAAGAAAAACCTCCCAAAATTCTCAGAAAAACTCGATTTGCACTATTTTGGTGATTCTTATAGTAGCCAGCACGTTCTTCTTAATGCAACGAACATCAGTCTTCTAAGTGCATAAGTTTTAATTAAATTAGGTTCAAAATAGACAATTCTGATAAAAAAAACAGAATCCGATGTGACAACCTTTTCTGCAATTGATCTAATTTGCTTGAAACTCGTCAATCAGGGGGTTTCGGTGGCGCTGATTATGAATCTGTTATTAGATTTAAAAAATGGCGGATCCAATATTGCGTACTACTTTTTTTTAATTGATTAAAATCGTAAGCTTTAAGAAAATCCGCTCAATTCTTATTAAAAATTTTAATATAATAACAGAATCGTAATCAGCCACCCCGAAAACCTCTGTTTAGAGAGTTTTAAGCCATAAAAGCGTTCAGGCGCATCAAAATCAACTTGCTCACTTTAAAGTCGTTTTTCTACAAAGCATATTTTCTGCCAATAGGTCACTTTTAACTTTCCGTGTCACATATGGGCAAATCCCAGAAACAGTCCACCAACCAAAAAGTTTTCAAATAAATTTTTTTTTTTAATGGAATATAAGACTAGATGTATAATTTTATTTTTATTATCAAAAAGTAATTTCAATTTTTGGGAATAAAAAATTTTAATTTAAAAAGATTTTGTTATTCGTGCTTAATTCCCAGTTTTTATTCTTGATAAAAACACTTGAAATTTATTGTTGATGGGATAAGCTATTCCTATGCATTTCACTGGTTGCTTAGGCCAGATCATCAGGAAACTTCATCCATAAAGATTTTAGACAAACTAAAGATATTAAACCAAATAAAACTGTTAAACGTATAAGACTTATAGCAACAGTTTTACTTGTAACAATATCAAAGCTTGAACAAAATACATCAACAATAAAAAAAAAGTGGGTTTATCTCGTCTTACACTCCCCACCACAATTAGTTGAAATTCTCTCAACATTAATTGTAGTTGTAAGTAGGTTAAGAAAAACAAAATAAAAAACAAACAACAACTTACAAAAGATGTTGTCAATTAAGTGTTTTTTTAGGCCGTGCACTTGCCTGTTTATTATCAAAAAGTAATTTCAATTTTTGGGAATAAAAAATTTTAATTTAAAAAGATTTTGTTATTCGTGCTTAATTCCCAGTTTTTATTCTTGATAAAAACACTTGAAATTTATTGTTGATGGGATAAGCTATTCCTATGCATTTCACTGGTTGCTTAGGCCAGATCATCAGGAAACTTCATCCATAAAGATTTTAGACAAACTAAAGATATTAAACCAAATAAAACTGTTAAACGTATAAGACTTATAGCAACAGTTTTACTTGTAACAATATCAAAGCTTGAACAAAATACATCAACAATAAAAAAAAAAGTGGGTTTATCTCGTCTTACACTCCCCACCACAATTAGTTGAAATTCTCTCAACATTAATTGTAGTTGTAAGTAGGTTAAGAAAAACAAAATAAAAAACAAACAACAACTTACAAAAGATGTTGTCAATTAAGTGTTTTTTTAGGCCGTGCACTTGCCTGTTTATTATCAAAAAGTAATTTCAATTTTTGGGAATAAAAAATTTTAATTTAAAAAGATTTTGTTATTCGTGCTTAATTCCCAGTTTTTATTCTTGATAAAAACACTTGAAATTTATTGTTGATGGGATAAGCTATTCCTATGCATTTCACTGGTTGCTTAGGCCAGATCATCAGGAAACTTCATCCATAAAGATTTTAGACAAACTAAAGATATTAAACCAAATAAAACTGTTAAACGTATAAGACTTATAGCAACAGTTTTACTTGTAACAATATCAAAGCTTGAACAAAATACATCAACAATAAAAAAAAAAAAAGTGGGTTTATCTCGTCTTACACTCCCCACCACAATTAGTTGAAATTCTCTCAACATTAATTGTAGTTGTAAGTAGGTTAAGAAAAACAAAATAAAAAACAAACAACAACTTACAAAAGATGTTGTCAATTAAGTGTTTTTTTAGGCCGTGCACTTGCCTGTTTATTATCAAAAAGTAATTTCAATTTTTGGGAATAAAAAATTTTAATTTAAAAAGATTTTGTTATTCGTGCTTAATTCCCAGTTTTTATTCTTGATAAAAACACTTGAAATTTATTGTTGATGGGATAAGCTATTCCTATGCATTTCACTGGTTGCTTAGGCCAGATCATCAGGAAACTTCATCCATAAAGATTTTAGACAAACTAAAGATATTAAACCAAATAAAACTGTTAAACGTATAAGACTTATAGCAACAGTTTTACTTGTAACAATATCAAAGCTTGAACAAAATACATCAACAATAAAAAAAAAAGTGGGTTTATCTCGTCTTACACTCCCCACCACAATTAGTTGAAATTCTCTCAACATTAATTGTAGTTGTAAGTAGGTTAAGAAAAACAAAATAAAAAACAAACAACAACTTACAAAAGATGTTGTCAATTAAGTGTTTTTTTAGGCCGTGCACTTGCCTGTTTATTATCAAATAGTAATTTCAATTTTTGGGAATAAAAAATTTTAATTTAAAAAGATTTTGTTATTCGTGCTTAATTCCCAGTTTTTATTCTTGATAAAAACACTTGAAATTTATTGTTGATGGGATAAGCTATTCCTATGCATTTCACTGGTTGCTTAGGCCAGATCATCAGGAAACTTCATCCATAAAGATTTTAGACAAACTAAAGATATTAAACCAAATAAAACTGTTAAACGTATAAGACTTATAGCAACAGTTTTACTTGTAACAATATCAAAGCTTGAACAAAATACATCAACAATAAAAAAAAAAAAGTGGGTTTATCTCGTCTTACACTCCCCACCACAATTAGTTGAAATTCTCTCAACATTAATTGTAGTTGTAAGTAGGTTAAGAAAAACAAAATAAAAAACAAACAACAACTTACAAAAGATGTTGTCAATTAAGTGTTTTTTTAGGCCGTGCACTTGCCTGTTTATTATCAAAAAGTAATTTCAATTTTTGGGAATAAAAAATTTTAATTTAAAAAGATTTTGTTATTCGTGCTTAATTCCCAGTTTTTATTCTTGATAAAAACACTTGAAATTTATTGTTGATGGGATAAGCTATTCCTATGCATTTCACTGGTTGCTTAGGCCAGATCATCAGGAAACTTCATCCATAAAGATTTTAGACAAACTAAAGATATTAAACCAAATAAAACTGTTAAACGTATAAGACTTATAGCAACAGTTTTACTTGTAACAATATCAAAGCTTGAACAAAATACATCAACAATAAAAAAAAAAAGTGGGTTTATCTCGTCTTACACTCCCCACCACAATTAGTTGAAATTCTCTCAACATTAATTGTAGTTGTAAGTAGGTTAAGAAAAACAAAATAAAAAACAAACAACAACTTACAAAAGATGTTGTCAATTAAGTGTTTTTTTAGGCCGTGCACTTGCCTGTTTATTATCAAAAAGTAATTTCAATTTTTGGGAATAAAAAATTTTAATTTAAAAAGATTTTGTTATTCGTGCTTAATTCCCAGTTTTTATTCTTGATAAAAACACTTGAAATTTATTGTTGATGGGATAAGCTATTCCTATGCATTTCACTGGTTGCTTAGGCCAGATCATCAGGAAACTTCATCCATAAAGATTTTAGACAAACTAAAGATATTAAACCAAATAAAACTGTTAAACGTATAAGACTTATAGCAACAGTTTTACTTGTAACAATATCAAAGCTTGAACAAAATACATCAACAATAAAAAAAAAAAGTGGGTTTATCTCGTCTTACACTCCCCACCACAATTAGTTGAAATTCTCTCAACATTAATTGTAGTTGTAAGTAGGTTAAGAAAAACAAAATAAAAAACAAACAACAACTTACAAAAGATGTTGTCAATTAAGTGTTTTTTTAGGCCGTGCACTTGCCTGTTTATTATCAAAAAGTAATTTCAATTTTTGGGAATAAAAAATTTTAATTTAAAAAGATTTTGTTATTCGTGCTTAATTCCCAGTTTTTATTCTTGATAAAAACACTTGAAATTTATTGTTGATGGGATAAGCTATTCCTATGCATTTCACTGGTTGCTTAGGCCAGATCATCAGGAAACTTCATCCATAAAGATTTTAGACAAACTAAAGATATTAAACCAAATAAAACTGTTAAACGTATAAGACTTATAGCAACAGTTTTACTTGTAACAATATCAAAGCTTGAACAAAATACATCAACAATAAAAAAAAAAAAAGTGGGTTTATCTCGTCTTACACTCCCCACCACAATTAGTTGAAATTCTCTCAACATTAATTGTAGTTGTAAGTAGGTTAAGAAAAACAAAATAAAAAACAAACAACAACTTACAAAAGATGTTGTCAATTAAGTGTTTTTTTAGGCCGTGCACTTGCCTGTTTATTATCAAAAAGTAATTTCAATTTTTGGGAATAAAAAATTTTAATTTAAAAAGATTTTGTTATTCGTGCTTAATTCCCAGTTTTTATTCTTGATAAAAACACTTGAAATTTATTGTTGATGGGATAAGCTATTCCTATGCATTTTACTGGTTGCTTAGGACAGATCATCAGGAAACTTCATCCATAAAGATTTTAGACAAACTAAAGATATTAAACCAAATAAAACTGTTAAACGTATAAGACTTATAGCAACAGTTTTACTTGTAACAATATCAAAGCTTGAACAAAATACATCAACAATAAAAAAAAAAGTGGGTTTATCTCGTCTTACACTCCCCACCACAATTAGTTGAAATTCTCTCAACATTAATTGTAGTTGTAAGTAGGTTAAGAAAAACAAAATAAAAAACAAACAACAACTTACAAAAGATGTTGTCAATTAAGTGTTTTTTTAGGCCGTGCACTTGCCTGTTTATTATCAAAAAGTAATTTCAATTTTTGGGAATAAAAAATTTTAATTTAAAAAGATTTTGTTATTCGTGCTTAATTCCCAGTTTTTATTCTTGATAAAAACACTTGAAATTTATTGTTGATGGGATAAGCTATTCCTATGCATTTCACTGGTTGCTTAGGCCAGATCATCAGGAAACTTCATCCATAAAGATTTTAGACAAACTAAAGATATTAAACCAAATAAAACTGTTAAACGTATAAGACTTATAGCAACAGTTTTACTTGTAACAATATCAAAGCTTGAACAAAATACATCAACAATAAAAAAAAAAAAAGTGGGTTTATCTCGTCTTACACTCCCCACCACAATTAGTTGAAATTCTCTCAACATTAATTGTAGTTGTAAGTAGGTTAAGAAAAACAAAATAAAAAACAAACAACAACTTACAAAAGATGTTGTCAATTAAGTGTTTTTTTAGGCCGTGCACTTGCCTGTTTATTATCAAAAAGTAATTTCAATTTTTGGGAATAAAAAATTTTAATTTAAAAAGATTTTGTTATTCGTGCTTAATTCCCAGTTTTTATTCTTGATAAAAACACTTGAAATTTATTGTTGATGGGATAAGCTATTCCTATGCATTTCACTGGTTGCTTAGGCCAGATCATCAGGAAACTTCATCCATAAAGATTTTAGACAAACTAAAGATATTAAACCAAATAAAACTGTTAAACGTATAAGACTTATAGCAACAGTTTTACTTGTAACAATATCAAAGCTTGAACAAAATACATCAACAATAAAAAAAAAAGTGGGTTTATCTCGTCTTACACTCCCCACCACAATTAGTTGAAATTCTCTCAACATTAATTGTAGTTGTAAGTAGGTTAAGAAAAACAAAATAAAAAACAAACAACAACTTACAAAAGATGTTGTCAATTAAGTGTTTTTTTAGGCCGTGCACTTGCCTGTTTATTATCAAATAGTAATTTCAATTTTTGGGAATAAAAAATTTTAATTTAAAAAGATTTTGTTATTCGTGCTTAATTCCCAGTTTTTATTCTTGATAAAAACACTTGAAATTTATTGTTGATGGGATAAGCTATTCCTATGCATTTCACTGGTTGCTTAGGCCAGATCATCAGGAAACTTCATCCATAAAGATTTTAGACAAACTAAAGATATTAAACCAAATAAAACTGTTAAACGTATAAGACTTATAGCAACAGTTTTACTTGTAACAATATCAAAGCTTGAACAAAATACATCAACAACAAAAAAAAAAAGTGGGTTTATCTCGTCTTACACTCCCCACCACAATTAGTTGAAATTCTCTCAACATTAATTGTAGTTGTAAGTAGGTTAAGAAAAACAAAATAAAAAACAAACAACAACTTACAAAAGATGTTGTCAATTAAGTGTTTTTTTAGGCCGTGCACTTGCCTGTTTATTATCAAAAAGTAATTTCAATTTTTGGGAATAAAAAATTTTAATTTAAAAAGATTTTGTTATTCGTGCTTAATTCCCAGTTTTTATTCTTGATAAAAACACTTGAAATTTATTGTTGATGGGATAAGCTATTCCTATGCATTTCACTGGTTGCTTAGGCCAGATCATCAGGAAACTTCATCCATAAAGATTTTAGACAAACTAAAGATATTAAACCAAATAAAACTGTTAAACGTATAAGACTTATAGCAACAGTTTTACTTGTAACAATATCAAAGCTTGAACAAAATACATCAACAATAAAAAAAAAAAAAGTGGGTTTATCTCGTCTTACACTCCCCACCACAATTAGTTGAAATTCTCTCAACATTAATTGTAGTTGTAAGTAGGTTAAGAAAAACAAAATAAAAAACAAACAACAACTTACAAAAGATGTTGTCAATTAAGTGTTTTTTTAGGCCGTGCACTTGCCTGTTTATTATCAAAAAGTAATTTCAATTTTTGGGAATAAAAAATTTTAATTTAAAAAGATTTTGTTATTCGTGCTTAATTCCCAGTTTTTATTCTTGATAAAAACACTTGAAATTTATTGTTGATGGGATAAGCTATTCCTATGCATTTCACTGGTTGCTTAGGCCAGATCATCAGGAAACTTCATCCATAAAGATTTTAGACAAACTAAAGATATTAAACCAAATAAAACTGTTAAACGTATAAGACTTATAGCAACAGTTTTACTTGTAACAATATCAAAGCTTGAACAAAATACATCAACAATAAAAAAAAAGTGGGTTTATCTCGTCTTACACTCCCCACCACAATTAGTTGAAATTCTCTCAACATTAATTGTAGTTGTAAGTAGGTTAAGAAAAACAAAATAAAAAACAAACAACAACTTACAAAAGATGTTGTCAATTAAGTTTATTTGGTTTAATATCTTTAGTTTGTCTAAAATCTTTATGGATGAAGTTTCCTGATGATCTGGCCTAAGCAACCAGTGAAATGCATAGGAATAGCTTATCCCATCAACAATAAATTTCAAGTGTTTTTATCAAGAATAAAAACTGGGAATTAAGCACGAATAACAAAATCTTTTTAAATTTTTATTTTTATATTAAAAAATATGTATTTCAATGATCATTACTGCAATAATTTTTTACCAAATCCTAACCCACTGCTGATTTCTTATTGTAATACGTGAATTTAGCATTATTTTAGGTGATTTTTGTGCTTAAAATACCACTTACAGCAGACTTATCAAAATATAAATTTCGTTAAAAAAAAGTTGATATTCATTAGTATTGAAATTAGTTTAGGAAATGCAATTCCTAAAAACATAATTTGTTTTGTTAAAATAAATAAAATATAATCATAAAATACTACTGGAAAAACTGTAGCGTGCGTCACAAAGTGTTCACGGCTTTTGTCAAAAAATCACAACATTTTTTGGCTGCGAATTAGTGCGTTTAGAATTAGATTTTGTATACCTTATCATGCCAAATTCGCTAAAAAAAATGCACTTCAACCTTCGAAGTTACTTCCACTTTTTATAGCGTGCGTCACAAAACTTTGTGATCAATTATTTCGCATCAAATACTTGCTAAGAAATTATGATATATGCCATTCGTAAGTACATATTAATGTCACTAAATACTATACATAAGTTGAAGCTATATTTTTTGAAAGACCAACAAATTTTTACATTTCAATCAGAAAACGCGTGCCAATGTAGCGTTCGTCACACAGGATTTGCCCATATATAAAATTTGCATGATAATTTTGGGCTTGTGAAATTAAATTCTGATTGACAATTTTTGGAAATAATAAAAAATATATAGTTTGCACCAAGAAAATAAAGCAGTGTAAAACCAGCAGAATTCGTGCACATATTTTTTTTCATTATTTATTTATTGAATCTTCATTTATTAAATATGAACTAACAATAATTAATCAAATCTTAACCTAATACGTTATTTTATGTCCTGCCAGTGCTAGACAAAAATGTTCTTCATTACGGGTTCTGTTCACTTATAAAGGTGTTTATCGCTCATCTAATTGGATAAGTGCTGCAGTGTCTCTTCTTCTTAAGCGAGTGTGGCCGCTATCATTTAAAATATTTCGTGCTAGTGGGTTTGTATGCAATTCGAGCCTTTGTAAGTTTTTTACTGCCTATTTCGTAATCATAGTTTTAACTAATGGAACATTGAGATCCTTGTGAATATTTGAGTTTTTAACATACCAAGGGACGGCTGTGATAATTCGAAGAAGTTTATTTTGGCGCCTTTGAATTTTTTCGATATTAGAGGCCGAGGCAGTGCCCCATAACTGAATACCATAGCACCAGATTGGTTTTAATATGGAGTTGTAAAGTAGAAGTTTGCAGTCGAGACCACGAACAGAGTTTCTTCCAATAAACCAATGAATTTGGATGGCTTTAAGTTTCATTTGAGTTAATTTTGCCTCTATATGGCTTTTCAACGTTAAACGGCGATCTAGATGAATACCGAGGTATTTTAGATGTGAATTTTGAGGTATTATTTGATTATTGATTTTAATAGGGGGCATGATTCCCGACACAAGGTGAATGTTATATGTGCGCATTTTTGCTCATTGACCTCTATCCTCCATTGCTTTAACCATAGTTCGAGTTGAAATATATGATCCTGTAAATATCTTGACTGTTTTCGTACACGCTTAGAAAAGCTGTATCATCAGCAAATGTTGAATATTGGGTGTAGTTGTTTGTTGGTATATCCAAGCTATATATTAAGTATAAAAGTGGACCCAGGATGCTTCCCTGAGGGACTCCAGCGCCAAGAAACATCGATGAAGAGAGCGGAACAATATTTTTTTTCTTCAAAAGCTTTTCTTATTGCGTTTACTATACGATGGGTTTGCTCAATTATGCTGTGTTCTCTTCTAAAGCCGAATTGGTGGTTAGGAATACATCTATTTTCATTTAAAGGTAGGGTTAATTTTTACGCTAACAGCTTTTCAAACAGCTTTGATATATTAGAAAGTAAGCTTATAGGCCTATATGACTCAACTTTTGTGTGATCCTTTCCTGGTTTAGGTATCATGGTGAATAAGGAAACCTTCCACTTTTGAGTATAGTATTCAAGGCGTAAAATAGCAACAAAAAAAATTAAAAGAATAATTTTCTTTGCTATGCTGGGCAGCTCCAAAAGCATTTTGTTGCTGATCTTAGCAAAACCAGGGGCCTTCTTGGGGCTTAAATCACAAATAGCCTTTTCGATTTCTCTTATCTCAAAACTTAGGGGAACAGCTGCTCTAGCAGCAACAGGTGGTAATTCGACCGCAATATCGTGAGATATATTTGGGGTAAATACGTTTTTTGAATGATTGACAAACAGATTGCCTTTTTCAACATCATTTCTTGCCCAACTTCCATTCAAGTTTCTTAATGGTAGTTTAGAGACAACAGCCCTATTGAGATTTCTAGCTGCACGCCATAATGAGTAGTAGGTTGCATCAAGTTCCTTAAGATATTTTTCCAAAGAAGCCGTTTTCTGAGTCTATAATAACTTTCTTAGTCTTTTTGTACACACTTTAAGTAAGTTCTTAAGTTGAACTGAATGAATCGTGTTGCAGAATACTCTTAGTCAAAAAAAAGGTTTTTGTCCGGACAACTTGATAAAAATGCACCTTAGACTAAGCATAGCGACTAATCTTATTTTTTTATACTGTGGGGTATCGCATGGCTCTGTTCTTTCCTCTACTCTATTTCTTTTTTTCTAAACGACCTCCTTTGTCAAACTTTCAACCTTTTCTACTCTTTTGCAGATGACAGCAACCATTGCAATTTTTATCCATTTGATTTTAGACTAAGCGTATCAGATGTTGGTGCTATAAGGCAGAACATGAATGATATGCTTCTAAGAGACCCTGATATAATTTCGAGATGGGGTCGTGCGAAAAGGGTCGATTTTAGTACCCCAAAGATGAAGTATTGCGGCCTAACAGATTAACGCGCGAAGAATCAAGGAGCCTCATCTGTATATATGCGTGGTATAATAATTTATGTATCAGAATCGCTTGATGTTCTGGGAATGAGAATTTAATGTGATGTCCGATGGACAAAACATATATTAAAGGTTTCGAAAGAAGCATAGAAGTGATTCGGTTTTTTTTAAATGGTGTAAGAGATACTTCACTCCATCTGAGATATCAGAATCTCTTGATGTTTTGGGAATGAGAATTTTATGTGATGTCCGATGGACAAAACATATATTCCAGGTTTCGAAAGAAGCAATAAAGTGCTTCGGCTTGTTAAAGGGTGTAAGAGTAACTTCACTCCAACTGATCTCCTTACTATTTATAGCACTTATATCCGACCGAGAATTAAATACAGCTCTCATTTGGGAACCGATGCTTTTTAAATCTATTTTGTATCTTCTCGTCTGCGTGCAGGAGAAGGCGAAGTTCTCATTGTGACAGTAGGGTATCCAATTCTATTGACTCCCTTGAGCTCTGTCGCCATGTTGGTTGTATTTCGATGTTTTATCGTTACTACAATGGTATGTTTTCTGATGAATTTAGGGATCCGTTTGTTCGTTTTTTTTTTTTTTTCAATTTTATTGATTTATAAAAAATTTGTACATACTTTTTCTTATACTGCCTCACAAAGCTTGTCTTGGCATTTGGTTGTTCTTCTAGAGCCCATCCTTTTGTGGTTGATTGACAGGTGCATCGTACAACGCATTGCAGACAAAATTCGTTCTTTAGCCGGACTGTTCGTATGTAGTATAACCTTATGCGGTAGTCTTCCGCAAGCACTACTCCCTCTATTCTCCTTCCCATATCATGTTTTCCTAGTTCCAACACAATGCAATGAGTTCTGGTCCTTACAACTACAAAAAGATTAATATGATTCAAGTTCTTGGTGGAGTCCATAAACGATTCGGCACAGTTTTATATGGCTTTACAAAACAACCAAAAAGGGCTTTATTAAATTAAAAAAACTTTTTTTCTTTCAAATCTCAAACATAAACACGGAGATATACAAAATGTGCTCACTTCGGACGAAAAAGCCATAAAATCTGTATTTTATTGTATAGAGTTTATTGGCAACGTAGAAATACTTTCACAAAAAAAGAATCCAGTACAAACTGATTTCCGATTGCCGAAAACAGACACACCACACCGTCATTATGAATTCAGCTTCCGTTACAAACGTTTTAACAGTTTAATACTTTTAACATGCACATGTTGTTACCACCCCTCTCCAACTTTATTTTCTTTACTGCCCCTTTTAATAAAGTTGCTTATTTTATCGTTTTGGAAGTTGGTTGCTCAGTGTTATACAAGAAAATTTAATTTTCTCAAACTACACTGAAAATAACCCATGCTATATTTGGTTAAATAAACTTTTGATGATATCTTTCGTATTATGTATTTACAAGTTTCGTATATAATACGAAAAAGTTTACTTTAGACTTTTGAAATTCTAAGAAACTAACAAATTAATTTTTAGCCTGGATTTTTGTAAATATTAAGAAACTTTATTTGTTTTATAGAAAATAGTTTTGCAAAATCTTTGAATAAAAAATACTCTTTTTTGTTTAATTAACATATGACATACAATGGTTTGTTAACTTTTTCAAAAAGTAATTATTTAAAATCGATCGATCAATTTGAAAACGAATGTTTTTAAAAGGTTTGATAAATTTCGAGGGATTTTAAAATCAATTTAGGAATTATAGTCTTAAATTTTCGTTCAGAATACGCTTAAGTTAATGTATATACTAAAAAATGTAAACGGATAAACACTGGAAATAAATGGAACATGTATTTAAAATCAACTTAAAAAGATACTGAAAACGATATTTTCGGTTTCAAATCGTTTGGTTTTTAAAATCGATTTCCATCACATACCTGTATATAATTCTTTATTTATTACAATAATTAAGATATAGTTTCGTTAATGTCCAAACTATTTCCATAATTTATAAAAAGTTTAAATAAAATACATGCATTTTTTTCGGTGTAATAAAATATTTTCATGTTGATACTCTTTCGAGTTTACTTAACGAAATTGGGGCAGGAGTCTACCCACAAGAGGGTTAGTATTTAGTTTACGAAAACATATAAGAAACGTGTGCATAATTTAAGAACTTTAATTAAAAAGGAAATTGAACCTCTAAGGGCCATTATTACAACTTGAAGTTAGCTAAAGTTAAGATTAAATTGACAGATAATAATGTGTTATCTGTCAAAAAGCGTCTGTTAACTGTCGGATAACAGCTAACGCCAAGTTATAATAATGGCCCTAAAAAGGTTTTATCAGGGCGGAAAAAAGAAACAAATAAATATAAAACAGGTTAAGATTTCGCTATTATACTTAACAAATAATTTTTGGGGATTTAAGAACACCTTTAACATTCACCAAATCATGTAAGAAAAAAAAGTTTCCCTTGCGATATCATTAGAAGAGTCATCCTTAATACAACATCAAACGGTGTAACAATTTAAAGTTTTAAGTCCCCCATAAATTTTATCGTGCGAAATTTATTTATTTGCAGGCTTCCTGAAGTATCCATACAACTCTACTGCAATCAATTCATTGAATACATAGACAAGTCCAGTACAATTAGCGCTATTTCATGGTCTGAGCCTCGTTGTAAAACGGATTGAAAATTAATTGAATGCCCAGTTCTTCCAAACGAAACTTGCAACAATTAAAAGTATTGTCGGTCAAGCCCTACCATATGGTATCCTACACCACTGTATTAACAGTCACATTTCCGAGAACAAAAACAAAATTGTGTTATTATGTTAAGATTCATGGAGGAGTTCTTTGTGATGAATAATTCATAGACCTCATAGTACATCTGTATGAGATTTTTTCGTCTTAAGCCTAGTACTCTGTTCAAATTTGTGAAAAATGTTGAGCAACATTTATTATTTCACACGAAAATTTTGACATGTATCGATGTTACCTATCAAGCGAGTTTGTACAATTTGCCGATTTTATTCCTGCAAAGTATGCGACATTTTTTTGCGTATGTAAACAAATCCCACATGTATTTTACTAAAAACAATTTTTTTTAATAAAAGAAAGTTAATATGGATAAAAAACTGTTACCGGTTGTGTTATATTAATTTTTTATTTTTTTTTAAATAATCAGTTCATCTTTTTTTTGATTTTGCTTAAAATTCCACGTGACATAAGTGCAGATTACTTTATTTCGCAGTTGTAAAAAAATGTTGCCAGAAATATTTCGGTACTTTTTCACAAAATTAACAGAGTACAACTCTATCAACATTATTTCATAGATATTCCGCTAAAGTTTTTTTCATATGAGTTTTGACAGCATTTCACGTGAAATGTTGAACAGAGTACCAGGCTTTAGAGTGAGTTAAGGAAGGGAGTTTATATTTTTAGCTCTGAACTGACCATCACACAATTTTCGCATCATAGTAGGTGTAATAAAAATTATTGCCGCTCCAAAGTATATCCATATCAATATTTATAAGGAAGTTATGGCATTTTAAATTGTTTTTGGGAGTTACATTTGCATGAGAGCTATAGTCAGATATGAATCGATTTTCATAAAGTTTAGTAAGATGTGTAATAGCCTTTTTACACTGATCATCATCTAACATCTACCATCAATTTGCCACAATTTGCGAAGATGTTAACATCTTTCCATAAGAAATACAAAGATCTTTCGATTATTTAAGTGTCATCACTAGAAAAGTGGCAATAAGCTCTATTGTTATTGTGGCATCACTGACTAAAACAAATTGGTTTTGAAAGCAGCGTTACCATTTGTCAAGTTTTCTCTTTTATTGCAATGTTTTTTTTTATATTTTAAAACAAATTGAAGTTCAAATACATTTTAGTGTTTTCTTTTTAAATTTTGGCATTTTTGTTGAAAAAAACAATTTTTTTTTTCAAAAATTGTGACATTTTTGTTTGATGGTAGATGTTAGATGTGAGCAATGTAACGAGTGTTTCACATTTTCTACATCTTTGATGGTAGATGTTAGATGTTGATCAGTGTACAAAGCCTATAAAGGTTTAGCAAAATATTTTTAAACCAATTTCAAACAAAATACCAACATATTAAACTGATGTATCGGCACATAAGCTCTGTTCCGGGAAAAAGTTGACATGGGTGCAATGTTAAACTATTGACAGCATCTAAATTTCTTCAAAAGCTTTTAATAGGCTTATGAAAATTAAAAGGATTATACCAAATTTCATCAAAGTATCTCCAAATTTGCGATCTGTTACCTCCTTCGCCATACGAACGAAAGCACATCGTTAGATCCTTACAAGCTCGTTATACCTACCCCTCTACCTATTGAGATGTGGGCATAACAAACAAAAATCGCACTCATGTCTTATTTTGTGATACCCTTAACCATGTTGGGTAAAAAAAGATTGCAGTTGATAATGAGGAACTATTTCCAAATTTATTATAATTTGTAAAGTCTGGAACCATCATAGTAAGTTGTCCAAAGGTTCTTATAGCCTAGCAAGTAACTTAAAAACAAAGCAATCTTGCTGATTTTATTCGCAACACTAACAACAACTGATTTTCGGGAGTGGGTAATCGTTAAAGATCTACCAAAATAATATTTGCTTAAAGATACAATTTGTTGAAGCCCTCCATCAAAGTAATGCGAGGTGCCCTATAGATTTGTTCATTTCATTTGTTACATATCAAAGCAAGCATTAGAAAGAAACATATTATGGCTTCTTCTAAAGCTTTGTATCTTATATGTAACGATTGAGATCGCCAGTGAAGGGATAGTAACCTAAGCATAATAATGGTAAAATGGACAAAGCTTGTGAATGGGACAACTATCAGGGGTGTTCTGGAAATCGGAAAGGCAACACGCAAGAATTTTAAACGCCGTTTTTTAATGAGATTTTTGTGATAAAAGAATTTGATGACAAATTTCATACAAATATCGACAACTTTGCGCGAAATTATCGTATGTTACAAAAACCAAATTTTACAGGAGAGCCATTTTTCTACTCCTCTCTGCTATCACTTGCAATATCAAAATGGAAATATACATTCAATTTTTAAAGCAACGAAGTGGAATTCGCCTACAATATTTTGTCAGGTGACGTCTTTTTGAATGAAGAACAAGATTGCATCAAAAACTAAATTTTAAAAAAATTGGCATATACGATAATTTCGCGCAAAGGGGTCGATATTTCTTTACTAAACAGAATTCGGTTAAAAGTGTATTAAAAACAAATTCCAAGTTCTTGCGTTTTGCTTTTTCAATTTCGAGAACACCCCTGTATATCTGAAAAATATTTTGAACGGATTTGGTTGTTGTGTTTTATAATTTTCGGTCGTTTTATAAGACATAATTGTGGTATTCACAAGGTGTGCTATCATGTTATATTGTCATAATGTTTTAACATTTTACAATGGTTTAAAAATATTGTTGTTGCTTTGTAAACAAAAAGTGTCTTAAATTAATATTGTGCTGTCGTTATTAATCAGAAGAGACCTGCGCTGAGCGGCTGAGCAGAACCGCTTTAGTTTTTGTAGCCGTCGCCGTTGATGGTAAAGTTTTATCCGGCTAATATCTGAATTTGACCTGCGGCTAGCAATTTTTGCAACAAAACACTTGCGGCGTCAAATTATATCGGCTTAGGACTCTGATGTTTGTTAACAAACAAACAAACAGGGGTGTGGTGGAAATCGCAAACGCAAAACGCAAGAATTTTAAAAGTCGTTTTTTAGTAAGATTTCTGTAATAAAAGAATTTTATGACAAATATTATACAAACATTTTTCTATTAAACAGAATTTTATAACAAAAATTATAAAAATTTGATTAAAAGTGTATTATAAACAGCCTCCAAATTCTTGCGTTTTGCGTTTGCGATTTCCAGCACACCCCCCAAAATAAAATTAATTTGTGATTTGCGTCTAAAAAAAGGAAAATAGTCAGGTAAGATCTAATTTAATTTATTTATTCATGGATTAGAATTAAAAAATATTATGATGTTTCGCAAATATTTATTTTTTTATATTTGTTTTAAATCAGCTGATTTAAATTCAAAATAGAACACTAAGTTATGAGGGGTTGTTCACACGAGTCGTATTTTTTTCATGTTATTATTTTAAGACTTATGACTTTATGACACCTTGTGAATCCCCCAAATGTGTTTTATACAATCGTTATGACCGAATAAGCCTTCTTACTGGTTTTATTCCTAATAGCGCGAAACTCGAAAATGCTAATTGCCTAAAACTCAAATTAGACGTGACATAACCATAACAAAACTCTGTATTACCAAAACGACATAAGCATACCATACAAACCAATTCAATTTTGGTTTCTACGGTCATCGTTACGGCAATGGCATTATGGTTACCTCACGTCTAGTTGAATTTTAAGTATGTGCCCCAGAGGATCATAGCGCTCTCGCTTCTATTTTGGCTTTTACCACCTTAATAAATCGCTTATATGTAGCATGTCCATACCGCCTTAAAATTTCATTTGTTTTGAATACAAAATTTCATTTGTATTGTTACAAACAGACTGATAAAACCAGCATAACCTCATCATGTTTGTACAAAAAAAAAAACAATATATTCCGTGATGTTGACATTGTGATTTTTATCAACTTTAGCGTGAGCATGAAACAAAGTTTGAGACTGATGTGATTGATGATTTTAATTGACAGTAAATTGACACACAAAGAAAAACGGTGTGGTGTATCTGAAATAAAAAATAAGAAAATGCAATAAAATGAGAAAGAAAAAAATATATCTTCATCAACTAACTAAATTATTAAAACACTTCAGTGTTTGTACACAAAAATCAATTAAAAAGTAAAAGGAAAACACTGATGCAAAAAAAAACAATTAAGAAGGAATTGTCGTTAATTTCAAAAGTGTACCTATTTGGAAAACCATAAGAAATAATCATGGACCGCGCAAAACAAAACTATGTTATGTGGTTAGATTTATATAATACATATCCAAACCAAACTTGACTGATTAAAAAAGTTATCGTCACAAAATTTTATATTAACACAGAAAAAGTTATAGTAGTTTTTTTTTATCAATTAAAGAAATTGTTTCAAAAGTATTTCAATTTAATTAATCTAATAATTGAATCAATTATTTTTTTGTTGAAGGAAAATTAAAAATATAATTTTAACTTAATTAACACTTTAGTTGTTTTGATATGAATTTTTAAATCAACTATTAATTAAATAACAAAAAATTTTAATTGATTTTTTCATTTTAAATAAAATAATTTAAACTTGTAGAATTGTTGTTGGGAATTGTCCAAACCTTAGCAATATACATGTATTTATAACAATTAACACATTGTTTGAAACGGCCAAGTTTTTTGATAATTTTTTTAATTAAAATTAAGGATATCATTTATTGAAAAAAATGTTCACAATTTCCTAAAAGTAATCAATATGTGTAATCATTTAGTAATAAGTAGGTGCAAAATCAACATATTGTTTGCTTGCTTCTATGAATTTGGTTATTTTTAAGTTTTTGTGTGAAGACTAACATTTGTAAGGTATTTAAGCATTTAACGCTATTTTCAAGTGTGTTATTTGTTCATACAAATGCTCAAATAAGGACCGATTACAATAAAATTTGGAAAGATGATTTAGGCTACAACAAAAAATTTTAGGGTACATTTAACCTCGTATTCATAACCCAACGTCTAGACGAGTCACTTGTATTTGTTAACATGAGCAAGAACGTCATCAGAATGACGTCACACATATGTTCTGTGTTTAATATTTTTTTCCGAGTGCAGTAAACTAAACATAAAAAGTCTAAACATAAAACATGAATTTGTATGCAAATAAAAACTTAAATTTTCTATGACAACCAACCAATTAATTTTTTAATTATTTTTTATTATAAATTTGTAAATTTTGTATTGAAAATTTTGTACGTTTAAAATCTTAAATTTTTTCTTTTTAGTAACTGATTATTGATTTTGACAGCTTTTGTTAAAAGATAATTGCTTAGCAATGTTTTATAACCCTAAGTCTATACGAGCAATTTGTATTTGTTAACATAAGCAATAACGTCGGCAAAATGACGTCACAGAAATGTTCTATGTTTAATATTTTTTTCAGAGTGGAGCAAACGTATGTCTAAACACAAAACATGAATTTGTATGTAAAAAAATACTTACATTTTCTTTGGCAACCAATTTATTTTTAATTATTTTTTTATTATTAATTTGTAAATTTTGTATTTAAATTTTATGTATTAAGTTTAAAATTTTTTCTTTTTTGTAACTGATAATTGATTTTGACAGCTTGTGTTAAAAGATAATTGCTCAGCAATATATTATAACATTTGTTGCTAAACATGTGTTCAAATACATATTTCTGCAGTCCACACGTTAATATCTAGTGTTGGCAATATAATTTGATAGTTGCTACGGCAATAATTGCCAAACAATTTGCTCGTCTAGACTTAGGGTACCATTTGTTGAAAAATGCGTGTTCTAATACATATTTATAAGGTACACACGTTAATAGCTAGTGTTCGCAATATAATTTGATAGTTGACAAGCTAATTGCTCGTCAAGACCTAACGATTATTAATTTTTACAAACGTTTATTTTGTAAACCTTTTTTTTGAATAAAAAATATGTTTATGAATACAGGCATGATGTAATAAGCAGTAAACTTGGCACAAAGACTATTTTGAAAAGAAGTTTGCGGAAGGGCTATATAATGCATCGATTCTCACTATTTCAGGCTCTGTATCCTTTTCCGACCGTATACGCAAATCTCTGTAATTTCTTTAATATTTGATGTTGTGCGATAAGACCGGCAAAACACAATTGTGTATGCTCTTTCTTCGTTACTCATTGCAAAGAACCGGTATTCGTTTTTGTTTTTTCATATTAATTTCGAAGTTGCAGTTGTGAACTTTTTGCAGTTGCAAAAATGAGTCGAAAGGGCAAGTTTGCAAATAAATTTAAATTATTTAAATTGTGGAATCTTTTATCAAACAATTGGTTTTAATAAGAAAATATACTAAATATTGTATGTAAAGTATAACTTCGTGAATATTTTGTGATTTTTTTTATATTTTTACGTCAAATTTTTTGGTGTGCCACAATTGTGCGTGTTCGAACTACATTTTAAAAGTATGGTACTTTTTTCGTTCTTATTCTCAGGTGGATTAACTGAAAACGATTTCTTAGCTAAATTTTTCAATTCAGATTTGGAAGATTTTAGTAGTAATGGTGAGTGCGGGGATGCAACTTGGGAATTACCCGTTATAGCAAATGATTTTCAGACCAGGAAAGAGACAATGAAGAAGTAAATGCTCTATCAGTGATACCCCCAGATGCAAGTCAAACTGATAATCGTCTTGATATATGGAAAATAAGACCATTTGAGACTCAGTTGGAAAGCAGCTCTTGTGCAACTGAGGACACATTATTATCATTATTTTTTCGTTTATTTCAATAATGAGTTTTTAAAAAAGGGTAAGGAGTACCCAAACAGGTACCATGTTGCTAAGAAGGGCAAAGTGCTGGCAGCATCAATATCATAAATAAAAAATTTCTTCTGCATCTTGATTGAGATGGGCTGCATTTGATATCCAAGGCTACGCATGTAATGGGAGACCACAACACTCCCTATTATACAAGATGCTGCCGAATTGTAAAATGCAAATCAAGACGCAAACTTATTGTTTAAAATGAAAAGTATATTTATGTTTAACTAAAAAAACCAAATTTTTGCTTTAAATACCACAGTGAAAAATAAAAATAAATAATATTCTTTCAAGGAGATTAATTTGTAAATTAAACCGGACTGCTACAATTGCGCGTATCCTGTAAAAATAGGATAAAAGTTCTTACTGACAAAACTTAATATCCTATATGTTTTATGTACACAGAAATAACAGAATTCAAAAATTAAGATTAATATGTGCCTGCAATAAAAACGTAATTTCCTATCCAGAAGTTGGACTTTGTGTTTAATATTCTTTGAATCTAAGACTGTGTTCTGTTTTCTGCAAACTGTGGATCGGCCATCGCTTCCAAAAATATTATTTTTATTCTAGTCAGAAAATAAGACTCGTTTCGCATCCTAATTTATGTGTTTCAACAAATTTTATATGGGTTTGAACAGTTATTAGTGCTTTTTTACGTTTACCTCGGCTTTCAATGCCATTCTCATGCAAAGCTCGTTGTATAGTTTTTTGCCCGGTCAGTTTTAGGATGATTTCATGTATTTAAAATTTTTTATTATAGTTTCTAATAATAGTTTGTACTGTAGAACGACTTGATTTTACCGTTTTTGCATTTTCTACATAACTTTTTTTGCCTTTACGGTGATTTATTATCAAAGTTCTCACTGAAATAGTGAATTCCTGACAATTCTCTATTTCAAAGATCAATAATTTTTCTTTACGCAATATTTAAATATGTTGTTATTAATTAACATATACATATATTTGTTATGACAATCAAAAGACAATATCAACTAATAGAATGGGATAACCCTAGTTTTGTTTTGAATTTTACAAGTTTTCCTAGAAGAAGTCGCGTTGTATGTAGACTTAAGTCCTACTTATAATTTTGTTAACGCTTTTAATTTGTTATGACAATCAAAAGACAATATCAACTAATAGAATGGGATAACCCTAGTTTTGTTTTGAATTTTACAAGTTTTCCTAGAAGAAGTCGCGTTGTATGTAGACTTAAGTCCTACTTATAATTTTGTTAACGCTTTTAATTTCCATGTTACGTTTTTCTTATCAATTACACTATACAACAAAATCAATTTTTTTCCAAAATTACAAGGTCCGGCCTATAAATTTTGATAGAGGAGAAAAAAAAGACACGTGTTTCGGCGTTTCAAAATTTATATCTGAATTTCATTTGAGGGGTGGTTAAAGTGTGCCAGCCTTGGCACATTCTTATTGTTAATTGGCATAAGAAACCATGTGACCCTTACATTTTAGGTATAAAATGTGTTCAGCAAATTAATATAAAATGTTACGGAGAACATTTTTGTAGAATATTTTAGCCCTCTAACTCCTTAATGTATGGGTATTTTTTGCCCTTCTTTTAAAAAAGAGCAAAAACCACCATTAATACAGTGCAATTTTTTGAAATATGCTGCAAAGTAGAAGGCTGCATGTGCCCTTTAGTCCTTCACTGCACCAAGATTGTAGAAATTGTAAATGGAATGAAAAAACTAAGTGCCCTTTTACATTGTGCCATTATTGTCGCTGAATATATTGTCGTTTCTTTTTTAAACCTGCAGTGCTTAGTGCAAATGGTATTGCAAAACAGGAAATGCAAAATCGTAGTTCTTTAAAGAAGTTCAAAAAACTCTGTTGTTGTTGGATTTAACAAAAGAGCAAATATATTTTGCATTTGCTTTTTTTTGACTTGCAATCACTGAACTTCGTTTATATTAACTTTTCCATTTATTATTGTCGTACTTTTTACTTACATATGCTATCAACATGATTTTAAAGAGTTTAACGTTTGAAAATATACGAGGGCGGTTCAATAATTACCATCTCTTGCATAGAGTGCAACACTGCTCCTTTCAGCAGGCGTCTGTCATTTGACTGTTGTCATAATTTATACAAGTTGCGACATTTAAGGAAAAAGGGAAAAAGTGAATTTCGTGCGCTCAAACCAAGGCTATGGTTGATAGGTACTATGGGTTAACTGAATTTCGTTGTTACCGTACAAGCCAGTAAGATGCCGAAAATTCTTGACGACCAGTTGAGGTCTATGCGTCCAAAAATATGAAAAAGCTTTCCTGAAGGTAGTTGTCACGTTTGTTTACAATCGACCCCCAACGCAATCGTGTGAAAACTTTGCAAGAGTGCTTGACATCCTTTAATTGCAATTTTGATGAGTTTTTGAGTCATTAAGTAACTGTGGACGAAACACTGATCTACCAAAATATAGACAGACAAAACAACGATTTTTTTTTGGAGAGAATCGGTACTAAAGAAGACAAATTTGTGTTTTTCAGCCAATAAAGTCAATGGTATACACCCGGTAAAGTTCATATTGGCTTCGTTCAAAAGGGTAAAACAATCAATGGCGAATGTTATGCCCGCATTACCGCATATGGTCAAAAATTACACTAGGACAATGCAAAAATGGCACTAGGACAATGCAAGGATGCCAATTCCGTGGAAAAAATTAATAAATTGTGGGACGAAATGCTTTATAATCCGTCCTATTCTCCTGATTGTGTCCCGATTGACTATTTCTTGCATCCAAGCCCAAAGAAATGGCTCGGCGGAAAGAAATTTGACTCTGAGAATGAAATCATCTCACAAACAAATATATTGATGACCCCGACAAATCTTATTGGTTGGACTGAAAAAAAAAAACGTTTGAGTAGAACGTAGAGTGTGAAACGCAAAGGAGAAACGCTTTAAAGAAAAAGGCTTTTTTTATCCAAAAACCTGTGTTTCATTTAAAAAGTGACGGACTTATTGACCCGCCCTCGTGTATTTTTAAAAGGTAAGTTTAAATTTGATACAAATTTTCAAACGAAGCAATAAACTCTAAGAAATTTAAGTCATGTCAACAATGACATTGTTTATTTGTATGAAGCAATAAATATAAAAGAAAAATATTATTTTGGAAGTACCCCCGGTGATACAATTACTTGTGACTTTAATTTAATATTTAAACGAAAAAAGGAGTCAAATATCGTCGCAGGAATTAAAGAACGCTGTAACTGACAAAACATAAAGTGTTCACCAGAGTCAAAAAACCTGCATGAAAGAAAGTAGAAAAATATTCGAATCACAAAAACTATACAATTTAGGAACATGATTTTAAAAACGTATTTTTATTTTTTCTCGCTTTATATATTGGCTGTAAACATTTCCTCTCAAGTCTATTTATTATTCCCGGTGATTCTGCGGCTTCATCATACAAATATGTATGGGATCGGGACCAATCGACGCAGTTTTTTTTTTCTGATAAAAATTATGCAAAAACACGTAATTTCGATTTTTTTGTCAGTTACAGCGTTCTTTAATAATGTTTTTAATTCCTATTTCACTTAGGACCGAAAATATTGAAATATTTCGAACCCGTAATATGCAAAAAAAGCGCAGCAACGTGGAGCGGAGATGAATAAATATGAGTATATATAAATTGGTTACTTAAGTTTCTATAAGAACCATTGATGCTTAGGTAATCGGTTGGTTAAAGATAAGTAGCTGATTAGGCTTATGCATCCGAGCCTGGAACTGGGGCTACAAGCATGTCCCCCAGGCGGGCTGGGTGAGGTGTCTCATGCCACGCTTTCAAACCGAGCCACTTGCTACAAGATCCGACGCCCGCTGCTAGCCTACCCTTTAATTGGGAACAGAAGCTGGCCGATGGTGGGCATAGGTTATTTTAAGACGTAGGCATCGTAGGCACTTGTTAGGATTCCCGTGCCTCCCGGAAATCACATGAGGCTCTTCACTTCGAACACCTTCCAAAATCCGCAACCTGTGGAAGCACCCTGTAGTACTCAGCTGTGCTTCTATAAGTTTGAGAATTAGGAATACACTTGAACAAATTAATAAGTATCATTCTTCTGCATTGCCCATTCCACTCCAAATGGTGGGAATGGAGTATGCAAAAGAAAAATTTCAAAAATATCCGTCATGAATCCAGATAAAATAAAGTTCTAATGTAAAAAGAAAACAGTTTTATTTTAAAATATTTTGATTCTTTTACACTGTGCAGTGGCCCATGAAAGGAGAGCTTTTTTTTAAATTTTCTATAATACTATTAGCTACCTACTACCTTTTGAGTTCTTTCATACAATAAAGAAAATCACTGTTTTTCAATCAGATAGAAATGCAAATAATTTCTGCTGTTTATTTTAGACAGACAATAACTTTTGATAGATTTTATGTCTATGAAGAAGAATGTACAAACAAAGATAAGATGGAGCAAAAGTTTTCCAAACAAATCAAAAGAAAAATATAAAATAAATAATTTGTGCACATATCGTTTGCATAAATTCAATACAATTCCTTTTATTGTTCACTCTTTGCTCAAGTCTCAATAAAACAAATTTGTTACAGGGGTGAAAATAAACAAGTAGGAGTGATATATTCGGCTGCACCAAATCTTTGAAAACCATCAACACATTATTGAATTTTTGGAAAATTTATTTACATAAATATTGGATCTGTGATTAATTAAGATACATAAAACAAATGTAAATGTCGGTTTTTTTCATTATAATATTATGTAAGTCTATCAATTTGTATGGAGTTGGGTTGACATTTAATTTATTTGTTGGCAGAATTAGAAACAATTTGACATAAAAGCCATTAATTTCTGTTGACTCGTTCGAAAAAAAGCTTGTTTTCAATAGACGGCCATGGCTTAATACACTTAACATTACTTAAGCGTACACGCACGCCATTTTGAAACTAAGAACAACTTTAATGTCTGCAAAAACTATGCGAAAAAAACAGAATGTGTAAGAAGCAATTGACATGTAAATTTTTGACCGAATATTATAAACCTTTTATTAAACTGCAATTTTTAGTTAACAAGTCAGATGTAAAAAAATTGTCGTGTATTAGAGGCTTTAAGGATTCAGCATATAAAAAGCTTATGGAGTCTTAGATGAATATTTTTTTTGTGTTACACACGGAATTACAAATTAAACTTGTGGTGTCGAAGGGTTCAAAGGTTCTAGTTTTGAGAATCTGTCTGGCTTTATTTTTCATTGTTTGTTTAAAATAGTCATGTGTTAAAAATTATTTGGAATAAAAAATATGCTTTTGTTTCCAGCACAAAAGGTTTAAGTTCAATGGAATGTTACAAAAAAAGAGAAGAAAATAGTTATACGAGGGTTGCTACTATCTTAGCAATGAAAACGCAGCAATATTTAATGGAAAATAGCTTATTTTTTTTTTAAATATTGTCCATGTTGATCCATTTACTTTTGCATTCGCTGGAACTAATTTTCGTACCAGATTTCATACTTATTGGCGTAATAAAGCTTTTGAATGCATCAATGAACCATATGAACTGGTAGTAAATTCATCATCTGTGTAGATGTTTTACACAGCTTTTGGTGCACCATTTTTTTGCACTAATTAACATCTGTATCTTTTTCAATTGCGCGGGATCCATCGTGAACAATCCTTTTGGACAATTAAATGCTCATGCAAATACTTATTGTTATTATTTTCTACTAAAGATTTCCGGTCTTTTGATATATAAGGCGTAACCATAGGTCATATGACAGTCCAAAAATTCAAGTTTTTTTGATATTTTTTTGTACGGGAGGTACCACGCCCACTTCTCCAATTCCGCCAACATTTTGTGGAAACTTTGGTTCTTGCCGTTCTCTAGATATGCAGAAAAAAGTAATTAAATTACAACAACAAGGGATTTTTGGAAAACATTAGAGGTAGTCGTGGTTTATTGCTCATATCTCAGCCATTTTTGGACCGATCTGGCTGAATTTCAATAGCAAAATTAAAGTAGGAAAACATGACATAAATATACCCCAACCAAGCCCTTATCATATCTGGGGGCTTCGGAAAACCCATTTCAACAGACAGACGGGTTTGAACTTCGCTTTTCATAAGGACCCAGAATATATATACTTTATAGGGTGTAGGATCAAAAGTGTAGAAATTACAAACGGAATGAAAAAGTTATACTGTGAGCGTCAAAATAAAGTGTACAGCTTGTTTTTCAATATAAAAAGAGTTATGTTAGTTATAAAAAGTTAAATTTCTAATTCGCCAAATTTGATCAGACTTCAAGCTTGCTGTCGTCTGTGAAAAATAAGTTGCTCCAAAAAGTGACAAAAGCAAGTTGGACAACAAAAAAAAAAAAAAAACGTGATAAAAGGTAGAAATAAGAAATTCAACGGACAAATATAGTCTCTAAAGTGAAGCGTGATAGGGTTAGCTTTTGTACAACGTCCTAAAACAGATGGATCAACCCAATAATAACTCGATATCAACTTAAGTTAACATCTGGAAACATTTGGACAGACAAATTAAAAAAAAAACATTAGCAGCAAGCACCCTCTGAATAAAATTCTGCATTAAGAGTAGTTAAAATTGTATACTGAGCTAACATTAAAACGGGTGAAATTGATGCCAAAGAGACTAGAAGCCGTCCTAAAAGCAAAAAGAAATCAATCAAAGAATTAGCCACTTCACTTTTCTTAGTATTTTAAAACTGTACACTTTTTTTTGACGCGTTTAAAACGGAGTATATTAGTTTTTTTATTGTACTGTTTTTGTTGTTTTTGAAGTTTTTCAAATTTTTTATTTTAAATTGTAATAACATTGTCCAAAGTTTTGTAAGTGATAATAAACTTCTACAAATTTGAATTCTTTTTTGCTAAAATAACACTTTTTATATTGGAAAACCAGTTGTACAATTTATTTTGACGTTGACAGTATATACCCTTTTACCTTCGGTGAAGGGAATACAAATGACAGCGAGCCACGAGGAATTATATTTTTCTTGCACAAATTTTGGATATCATGCAGCTTTCGATGGTCGGAATGAAACTATTTCTCAAACAATAGTGTATATAATTATAAGCTATTTTATGAGTTAAAGTTTTCAAAACTTGTATTTTTTTCTACAGGCTAAAATGGAGTATAATGCGCATACACTATTATTCTTTTAACAACTTTGGAGTAACAATTTTAAGTAAAATAGCGCATATGAGCTTACAAACTTATTGAAGGGAAATTTTGAACATGAAATTATACACTATTTTTTCCAACGACATTTTGACCCACTTTTTGGAAGTAGAATTTGACCAGATGCAATAAATTCAATAATTTTGACCATATGCAATAAAAAAAAATAATAGCGTATGAGCACATACGCTATTGTTATATTAAGGGGACGGTATGTATTGTTACGTTACTACCTTTCAATAACGATTTGGTTTATTTCCTTTTTAATAAACCGTTTCGAGTTCTTAATTGCACTTTAAATAAAACTTAATATGTAATCACAACACTTTAAACACTGTTTATAATTTACACAACTTTATTTAGTACTTAGTCACTTTAACAACCGTAATTTATAGCTTTTATTCACAACCAACTATTATTTTCTCAGCGTGATACGTTATTGACAAAGTTTGAACTTAGAATGATCTCATTATGCTAGCCGCCGCAAGTATTTATACTGTAATTCGGCTGTCTAGAACATTCGAACTGTTTTTCGAAGGTTCGAGGCTTTACTATTATGTTCATGGCGGCACTTATGTTAACATAATTTCACCACTTCACTGAAGCTTTTTTAACGGTCATTTCGAGGTCTTTCTGCACAATGGGATTGAAGTGTATTAAATTATAACAATTTTTTTCAACAACAATGTGAACTACTAAAATTACCTTTAAATACGAAACAACTAATAAATACAAGATAAATAACAATTACAACTAATTCTTAACCAATAATTACAACTAATTCTTAAATAAAGTTGCTTTCGTAGCAGTATGCTAGTTTCTGATATTTTTTTTTTAGCAACGCTTCTTATTAGTATTTTTTTTTTTTTTTAATTTTGTAATTCCCTATGCTAATCCCCGCGAAGCTTGACGCTTGTCAGCAGGAAAGAAACCAGAGTCTCTGGCGGGAATCGAACTCGCAACCCCGGGGTTGATAGACTAGCTCACTACTAGCTAGCCTACCGGGGCATTCATTCGGTATTCATTCGGTTAACCGTTAATCGGTTAACCGATTAATTACTACCCGATTAACTGATCGGTTAATTTAAAATTGGCTCTTTTCGATTAACAATTAAACCGGTTAATTGCAGTCGATTAACCGCTTAACCGTTGAAACAAAATTTATAATTTTGTGTAGTATTACAACGTATTTTTTTGTGTTTTAAACAATGGGTGAGTTCCAAAACGTCAGTTGCAAAGCAACTAGCTTTTTTTAAATACATTCTACAATGCAACCATGAACAATGTTGTTTAGAATTATTTTTTTAAACAATTAAGGAATTCGGAAATGAACTTTATTGCAGAATGTTCAGTGCTTAGCTTTGCCAGGATCAAATTGATGATGACCTGACAACAGAACCCAAACAATTAGAAGTGTTAAAAATTTAAAAAAATAAAACAGGTTTTAAAAGGTATAATGGATGATTTTATATGTTTAGAGCAATCCAGAAAAAGACTGAGAATTTAGATATTCTGTATTATGGGTTGCTTTCGATTTCTCCAACATCTACGATAAGTGAAAGAAATTTTTCCAAGTCAAAATTTATCAAGGCTAAAGAAAGGAGTCGCTTAAATCCAAAACATTTTTACCAAATTATTTATCTAAAATATTACTTTATACGATCTTCTTAAACTATTTAAATTACTAATAAAATGAACTCAGAGTTTGGGTGAGTTCCAAAACATCAGTTGCAAAGCAACTCGCTTTTTTAAATGCTTTCTACCAAGCAACCGTGAACAATTTTACAATGTTATCTGTACCAAAGTTCACTAAAAACAATATCGATGCGTACACAATAATCAAACTAGATATAGTTAAACTCTATGATACTTTTTTGTCTTTGACTGCAAAGTATTATGATGTTAAGGAACTCAGCCTTTATTTTTTAATAAATACATAATCGGCGTTGTTCTGGAAATCGAAATCACGTGAAATTGAAATCGAACAAGTTTTAAATTGTATCCTGTGTTTAAAATTGATAAAAATATTTCTTTTTCATTTCCTCATACTTTGAGGACCAGATATCTTTACCAAAACTACTTTTGAAATCAGGAAAAGCTACGTTCATTTAAACAAATTTAACTTAAAATCTCCATCGATTTCAATTGCACGTGATTTCGATTTACAGAACGTGGCCGAATATGTATTAATTGAAAAATATGTATTGCAGAGTTAGTTAAGTATTTCTTTTGCTCGTTTTAGTTCACGTATTGTTATGTTATTGTTTTTTTTTACTACTTAACTGCAAATAATAAATAATTTTTAATTTTTATTCATTGAAATTACCTTATTTATAAAAAATACTTTATTAATCGGTTCACCGATTATTAACAAATTTAACCGATTAAACAAAAACCTCGGTGAATTGATCAAGCGATTAACCGATTAAAAAAAAGCCCGATTAAATGAATACCCTAGTTTCTGAGCTTTATTTATTTCCCAGAAATAAAAGTAATTTTTTGATTTAATTGATTCCTTAGGATATAAAAATTATTTTGATATTATTTTTTGCTTAAAAATACCAGTTTCTCTTTGGATTTAATTTTTTTTAAATAAGTATTTTCTGTGCTTAAATTTATAATAACCGACTTAAGGGCGAGTTTATGCTCAGAGTTCGTGCAAAAACTCTTACTTGTTAAATTAAATTATTTAATTTTTTTTTTATATTTTATGTAATTTAAAATGACATTTTTCTAAGCAAAAAAAATTTAATTTAAAAAATAATTTTACCCACACCACAATAGTGGAGAGGGTATACTGCATTTGTGCTGATGTGTAACGCTTTAAAATATTGGTCATACACCCACCTTAAAGTATACCGATCGACTCAGAATCACTTTCTGAGTCGAACTAACGATATCCGTCCGGCTGGCTAGCTGGCTGTCCATGTAACCTTGTGCGAAAAGTACAGGTCGCAATCTTGGAGATAATTTGATAAATTTGGGACATAGGTTTTTATTAGCACAAGGACCAAGCCTATTGAAAATGGGCCAAATCGTAGGACCACGAGGGAAAATAGCGGGAAATTTCTTCCTCTTAGAAACTATCAAACCGATTTTAATGAAATTTGAAACATAGATAGAACCATATCTGAATGGACTCAAAAGGGATGCATTTTTTTAAAAATAGGGCCACAAGGGGAGATAGGGGCAATTTCTGCCTATTAAACCGATTTTCACGAGATTTAAAACATAGATAGATCCATATTTATATGGACATATAAGCATGATGTGTTATTTAAAACTGTGGTGTAGGATATCATATGGTAGGGCTTGACCGACTTTACTTGCTTACTTGTTTTTATTTCTGAAAGAAAAATAAAACTTAAGAAATAACTCTTTAGCTTCGTTCACAATAGGCCGCAACATTTTCAATGGTGTTCACAATAGAGCAACAATTTTTTCGCGACCACACAAATTTTAAGTAAAGAAACCGTTTGCAAATTTTGCCCAGAAATTTTCATTCAAAACTTAATAAAATTATTATTAACCTCATATACAGGGTGGGTAAACTTGGATGGACTGATTTGAAAACAAACTGACATTAATTGCTTCAAATTAAACAAACATTTAAAAGGTTCTCCATGAAACGAGTCACGCAAGTTTGCCCATTTGCATAAATGGCAATTTTAGGCGATATCATGAAAACCCTTAATGCGTATTTTCTAAGGAATAAATGAAACTCAGACAATAATCGGTAAAGTTGAATTTTTTAATAATACTTAAAAAAATAAAAATTAGTGCATCTTGGTGTACTTCTTATGCACGTAGCACTTCTCTTTTAGTTTGATTTTTTTTAACTTAAATTTAAAAAAGCGTTATTTGCAATTCCTAAGGAAAATACAACCCTGTCATAATAAGTTGTTTTTTTTTTTGAAAATTTTCAAGCAATAATTAGATCGGTGAAGGCTTGTATGATACCATAAAGTATCCTTAAACAACACAAGTTGTTCTCACTCATATGACACTCAGTGTTGCTGGCTCTCAAAATATAATACAGCAACCCTCGTACAACTTAAAAATGTATTTACACATGACAATGGAATTTTTTGTACAATTGAATAAAAAAAAAGGAAAAAAGACCCAGATAAATTCATTTGAATAGATAACAAAATGTTCTATTGTTGTCCGTTTTACATTTTTTATTTAAATGTGGAAATGTCAAAACTGCCAATTAAATATACTATTTCTATTAATACAGTTCATTCACTTCAGCGTTTAAAAAACGGCAGTCAGAAAAGAAAAACTGCCATTTCTTCTACTCCTTCATTTGCCATTGGCCAAAGAAAGCTATTGCTTTTACTTCTGATTCATTAAATGTAAACAGTCGCTGTAAAACCAACTCAAAAAGCGAAAAGTTGCACACAGATTATCGCTTTTTGTTCGGCAGTTTTTGATTTCGACTGCAGTTTTTTAAACCCTGATTCACTTAACCAAATCGGCAAAAATTAACCTAATTTTTAGGTGGAATCAAAATAAAAAAGGTCTTCATAATAACGTTTAAATGTCCCGAAATCTGTGCAAAATGTGCATTTTTACGGCCTTGAAAATGAACTTTCACAGGCACTACGATGACCCTAGACGGGCCAAATGTTGACCATCATCACTAATATATGTATTTAACGTGCCTATCCGCTATTTCCATTCCTAAAGGGGACCCTCATACAAAATGTAAATTTTTAATTTAGTTTTTCTATGAGAAATCATTAATGCACTTTGGCTAAGGAATGAAGATAGCGGGAAGGTATGCTAGAAGAAAATGTTTGGAATGAAAAATAAAGTGGGCATGTCGTACATTTGATCCGTTAAGGGGCATCGTATGAGCCCACTTAAAGAATGATGATCGGGAAGAGGGTGACTCTTATATGAGTTTTTTGAGTTTTTTCGTAAATTTGTTTTTTTTTTACCCCCACTTTGTGTTCGTTGAGCGTACTCTTTTCCCGTTTATATTGCGGATTTAAAAAAATAGAAACTGGGAATTATTTCCTTTCGCAGGTTACTTTATATTATATTCAACATTTTTTTTTTTATTTTTCGAATTTATGCTATGAGCTAAATTTCAGTTATGTATTTTATAAAGCTTTTTTGTAATAGTCCTATTCCTTCAATTATAAAATACATAACTGAAATTTAGCTCATAGAATAAATTCGAAAAATAAAAAAAATGTTGGATTTAAAAAAAGTAAAAAATAGGGTTAAAATAAGATAAATTGGAATTTCGGTTTTGAAGTGCAAAGAAATTTGCGTAACTCTTAAACGTATGAAGATCCCAGTCGAATTTTGGAGTAGATCTAAGTAAAACAATTTTTTATTTAAATTGATCATTTCCAATTTGCAAATGCAAAATTTTTTGTTTTCAATCTATTTTTTTTTTTTTTTTTTTTTTTTTTTTTTTTGGATAACATTTAATAAAATATCTCCACACCACAATAGTGGAGAGGGTATTATGCATTTGTGCTGATGTGTGTAACGCCTTAAAATATTGGTCCCACCTAGACCCACCTTAAAGCATACCGATCGTCTTAGAATCACTTTCTGAGTCGAACTAACGATATCCGTCCGGCTGGCTAGCTAGCTGTCCATGTAACCTTGTGCGCAAAGTACAGGTGGCAATTTTGAAGATAATTTGATGAAATTTGTGTCATAGGTTTTTATTAGCACAAGGGCCAAGCCTATTGAAAATGGGCCGAATCGTAGGACCACGAGGGAAGATAGGGGGAAATTTCTTTCTCTCACAAACTATCAAACCGATTTCAATGAAATTTAAAACATAGATAGAACCATATCTATATGGACACAAAATGTATGCATTTTATAAAAAATGGGACCACGAGGGGAGATAGGGGCAATTTCTGGCTCTCAAACCGATTTTAATGAAATTTAAAACATAGATAGATCCATTCTATATGGACACATAAGCTATACAGTTTTTCAAAAATAGGACCACAACGGGAGGTAGGGGGCAATTTCTGCCTCTCACAAACTTTTAAACCGATTTTCATGAAGTTTATAAACATAGATACATCTATATTTATATGGACACATAAGCATGATGTGTTTTTAAATACTGTGGTGTAGGGTATCATATGGTCGGGCTTGACCGACTATACTTTCTTACTTGTTTTTTATTTTTTTTTAGTTAAAAAAAAATAATATAACGAAAAATATTTTCAAAAAGGGCAACAGTTTAGTACCGTATAACTGGTCAAAACCAAACAAAATATTAAGCATACACATTCATATCTGCTAGAGAGTCTAGTTAAGCCAAATGTAAAGGAATTTCGGCAAAAAATTTCTTTTGGTATAAAATAAAGAATTAAAATCCGTTAACTAAATATCTGCAAAAATTTTTAATTTACAACCAATTGAAAAAATAATTTTTAATTTACCAAATATACAAAGAAAAAAAATGGTAAAAAGGAATTGAAGGTTTCTTTATGGGTAACGATTTTTCTTGCTTTTTTTATCTCAAGAATAATGAAACACTTTCATAAAAAAAGGATGTTTTTTTTTTTATTTTCCTCTTATTTAGATTTTCTGATTAAGGATCTATTTACCTTTGAGATTAAGGCCAATTGGTTCTTTTGTTTATTTGTCTTTTTTTTTAAAACATTTATAACGACGGTCGTCAAACAAATAGTTCATTAACTCTGAAAGAAATATTGCACAGTGTAGCAATTCGTAGTTAAGTTATAAAAAAATTGTTAAAACATAAAAATTAATTACTTAATAAATGTTAATAATTTGAATAAATTAAATTAATAAAAAATTAGAAACTGGGAATTATTTCCTTGTGAAGAAAATACAATATAATAGTTTGATAGTGTATAAAGTCATTTCTGAAAAATTAAAGGAATAAAAAGCTTTATAAAATACAGACCTGAAATTTAACTCATAGAATAAATTCGAAAAATGAAAAAATGTTTAATATTAAATTAATAAAGGAATGTTCAGACCTAACAAATAATTGATGAAAAAAATAAAAAAAACCGTGGCCAGTAATTTATTCAACTTTAGCCCTTTTTTACCAATTTCTATTGATTGAGTTAAGTAACTTTATTTGTAAGAAGATATATGTATAATATAATTTAGAAGTTGATAAATGATGTCTGATCTGGCCAAACATTTTGCAAAAGCAAATAATTTTTTAATAAAACTAGTGGTTGTGTGTAAGACGTCAAATATTTAATAGGTGTGAACATAACTTAAGTCTTACGGCCAATTCTACTAAGCTTAGTTATAGTTAACTATCAGCTATAGATGCCAAAAACAATTTAATAACTGGAAGTTAAAGTAAAGGTTAGCTTTAACTGAACTTTGTAAAATAATCCGGAATTGGTTTTGCTCTACCATTTTAGTTGGAATGAAATTGAGCTTCAAGTCAGATAAATTTTGGTCAAATTTAAAAAATTTGAAAGATTTTGGTTTTTCCAACGGTACCACAATTAAATGTCATAATATTATAATCGAAGCCCAAGTGGCATTGCAGACGTTGATAACGCCAGTCACACATATCGTTGACGGCGACCAAAATTTACAAAAATTGAAAAATTTTCAACGACGGCGGCGAAAATCAACCGTCGGCTATACCAAAAAATGTAAAGTGCGACTTTAATGTTTGTTGTTTGCAAGCAAGCTTTGAAAACATTCGAATATTTTATAAAAATGTTAAAAGCAAGATAATTAAACAATAAAGAAATGTGCCAAGAACAACATTTTTTTTATATTATTTTTTGCATTTTGAATTGTTTTTTAGTGTAAAAATTTTTTTCTCTCCCCAATTTTATTCGTGAGTTTATTTGACAGTTTAAAGCGGGAACTTTTCTCACAAAAATGTTACAGACACACTTTTCTGTAAATTGGAAAGTTATTTCCTTACGTGACAGCTAGTACCCACCAAAAAAAGTTACAGACACAGTTTAGTGAGAAAAACAGATGTTTGTTTCAATATATGGCATTTTTGTTTCATTTAACACATTTCAATCGAAAAGTTTCTCGAGGCGAGAGTTTATGAAACTGTAATTTGCTTAAGCAAAGTGCGAAACTAATCGCACATTCCGTACGGAATCAAATGTTTTTTATTTTGTTTTTGTTTTTTTTAATGTATTTGAGAGGCTTTTTCGTTTATTTTTGACGCTAGCTTAAGTTTGTTTATGCACATTCTGGTTGGGCCTTACGCCTTGCTGTTGTGTTGTTTCCTTTTAATCGTGGCGAGTTAAATTTCAATCGTTTTGTTCGGCTCCTTCTTCTGGCAAAATTTAATGATATGAGTTCCAATGCAATGGAATTTAATTTCGTGATATTCGGATATTCAAACGGTATAGACTTTTTATTCACTCAGACCCTTAAAGAAGTACAATATGCATAATCTCTCTGCGTTTTTTCTCAAAATCAGCCAAACCTTTTCACTGCTGTTCAGGTCAAAGACTTTTTATTCCATATCACAAAAATATCTATGCTGAACAATGTTGTTATCTTTTATTTGGTTAGGTTAATAAAGATGAGCCACGGCTCAGGAACTGTGGTTTCATGGCAGTTCTATTTATTTAGGATTTCTTTGGAAAACAGTTTTATGTTTGGGTAACATTTGTTTTGGAAACTTTTTTATCATAAAAAATCAAGATTTTTTAGTAGGGTTTGCAGATCTAATATAATCGTAATGTCGGTTAAGTGCAGCTTTTAATCGTTATCGCAAACAAATTCATGCGGCTACGATATTAAATCAAAATTTTTTGTGTGTACATTGTTTGAAGTAACACTTGTAATTAACCATAGCATGTTTGTGGCAACCATGATATGGTTGTGGCTTCTTGACGGTAGTCTAATTTAATTTTTGCTGTTGACAAAATATCGAGCATTTACCGCAAAAATAGCTTAAGCGACATCATTTTCAATATTCGATTTTTTAATAAATGAATTAATTGGCAACACTTGCATCATCTCCTTAAATTTCAAGGTTACATAAGGTACCGTTTAGGGATGCCAATCGGGATTGATTTTGGAAAATCCCAGGATTTCGGGATTTTTTTTTTAAATAAACAAAACTTTTTTTATTTATTTATGAATTTTCAAAAGGTTTTATATCAGGTGATTTTTTAAGAGCTATAGGAAAGTTTAAAAAAAAACACATAAAATTCAGAAAAATGCATGAGATCTTTATTTGAATCGATAGTACGGTCCATATAATTTATTGTTTGATGATTATTTCATGCAAATGTTAACCGTGACTGTGCCTCAAATGGTCCATCCGCGTAGTCTAATTTTGGCATACTCTTTCCAACATTTCTGCCGGTATCTTATGAATAAATGCTTAATGTTGTCTTCCAATGAGTCAATTGGGCATGTGTATATAGACATGAGCCTTAGCATAGCCCCACAAAAAATAGTCTAAAGGCGTTAAATCGCACGATCTAGGCGGCCAATTGACCGGTCCCGAACGTGAAATAAAATGTTTACCGAACTCGCCTCTCAATAAGTCTATTGTTAAGCTTGCTGTGTGTCATGTGGCACCGTAGCGCTCACCATTCACAGTTACGTTACGATTCGCATCATCTTTGATGAAGTACGGTCCAATGATGCCACCAGCCCATAAACCGCACCAAACTGTGACTTTTTCTGGATGCATTGGTAGCTCTTGCAATGCTTCTGGCTGATCTTCACTCCAAAATCGACAATTCTACTTATTAACGTACCCATTGAGCCAGAAATGAGCTTCGTCGCTGAACACAAGAAGCGCGCGATGAACCATCTTAACAGAGCACGCATTTTGATAATTAAATTCAATAATTTGCAAGCGTTGTTCGTTTGTAAGACGATTCATGGGTAAATTATAGGCCAAACTGAAGATGTTTGACAGTGAAACAACACACGAAACGTGCGTCAGCTGTTTAAACTAGTGTTTCCAAAAAGATAATAGCTAAAAAATCACCCTATATATATATGTATGTATACCATATATTTAAAAAAAAGGAAAATAAGAATTATAAAAATAAAAAATACAACTGAAATATAATTTTTAATAATATTTTTTTTTGTATAGAGTATAAAAATTCAAAATTCAAAAATTCAATGTAAAAAATTTAATTCAATTTTGGTCGGCCTATAATTTATCATAAAACCGCAACAAATTATAATGATGTGATGCAAGTTTTTACCAAGATTAATTGATAACTTGTATAACTTATTAAAAGGTCACTTTAAATATTTCAACTCTTGGAAATTCGGCACAGCTGAATATTGCTTTTTTACTTTCCACATCATATCACCCAGCAACAATTTCGGCTACTTTTTCAAAATCTATTGCTTTTTTTACTCGTTCTTTAGTAGCTTTAGCTTAAAGAAATTTCTTTAATAACTACAGCTTTAACTAATTATTTTTCAGATACTTATATATGTAGGTAAAAAATAATGACTTACTTTTGGGACATCTCTTATAAAATTCACGAGTTCTTTCAGAAGAATTGTAAGTAGTCTTTTTACTTTTTCCTGATTACTCAGCACATTCACCCCTATCGTGAATAACAAGTGGAATTTTTTTCCCGTGAAATTTTCATTCTCCTCGAAGGGGAAAAAGCAGTCGTGAATCTCATGTGAAAAATTTTCCACGCTATCAGTTCCAGTGAATATAAAAAAAGAAGAAAGTTAAAAAAATATTTAAAAACCAATGACATTTTTGTTCAAAAATATACAGGTATATATTTAAAAGAAAAGTTAAAATAATAAAGCAAAGTATTGGAGGCAAAGTTTGATTACAACGTTAGTTTTTTGCAGTTTTATAAATTTTATGTAGTAAAATATTTTCCAAAATTCTGCCACCACGTCTGTCGATAGCTTCGCAAATCAGAAGCCAATCGAACTTTTGTATTGCATTTTGCTGACTAATATGTCGGTTTGTGCCTTATTAACGGATCCAGCCCTTAATATTTGATTTATAGGAGGAACTACTTACATACATGTTCAGTTCCCTTGCAAAAATAAAGTGAGCAAATCTTAGGGAAACGTGAACAAATAACGAGGGAAAAAACTTTTCACGATAAGGGGAATTTTTCCCCGCGAACATTTGTTCACGTTATTATTCTCCTTTGAATTACCTTTTTTCATGGGAGTTTTTCATGAAACGTGAAAAGGGGAAAAATTTCGAGAGAAAAATTATTCGCGATAGGGGTGATTATTTTGTAGGCGAAGTTTTACTGGGTATTATAGGTTTAAGACTAAATAAGCAAATTGTTATTGTAATTTTAAAATAAAATGCGAAATCATTAAAAGGGCGTTAAAGCAATGATTGCAATTATTTTTATAACGAAAAATTGCAAACAAACGCAAACCCTACTTTGCAGGTCACTTAGTTTCCAATTATCAACAATATTTAAAATATTTTGTGTCTAGACAATAGGCTTTTGTAAAAGGACTTTATTTAAAACTTATAAAACGGTTAAATGAACTTAAAAACAATTTATTTTGGCAACCAGGTTAAGCTGTTTAACCTTTTGTCAGTTAATAAGTACAAAGTAATTTTTTTTTTTGACAAAGCATAAAGATTAAGTTATTTTTTGTATACTTTAAGTCAAACTTGTTTTCTGTTATAGATTATTATCCTCCACTAAGACGAGTGGTGATTGAGCGTATATTAAGTATGTACGTTTGTGTGTGACTCCAAGGAAAGTAATTATAATCAGAGTATGAAAACAAACAAAACATTTCGCAAACGTTTGCAAAATGTACAAAACTTTTCAAAATTTTTAAATTGTATTGTACATGAGCAAAACCAAAACAATAACTTTTCAAGTTTCAAAGAGAGAAAACGAAACCATTGGCTTTCCACTCATCTACATTATTTAATTTACCGTTACAATCTTACATCTGAGTACAAAACAGATAGAGAAACGTTTTGTTTTTAGTAATTGATTTAGTTCTTGTTTGGTTTTTGTAGTGGCATCACAAGAGCAAAATCCACAATGCCTCGTACAAAAAATGATTTGTTACGTTATTTTGTATTCTTTTTTCTTTGAATTACTTTTTATTTAATTTAATTTGTTTTTTTTTAATTACTATGGTAGTCAAAATAAGCAGAAATAAAAACAATAAAACCTAAAAACCTCTCTTTTTATTTCACTTAGAAACAATAGTAGTGAGTAAATCAATTACCAAACGTTTGTCAAACGTTTTTTCTCTGAATGTTTCAATATTGTTCTTATTCTTTTCTTTTCCAGCTGTGTACGTTTATATTAATGTACAATTTGCGATCACGAGCAAAAGTAATACAAAACAAAATGGCACAATCATTCTCATTGTTTTGGTTTTGTTTTACTCACTGCAAAGAACAAAACAAAACGAAAGCAAACATTTCGTTTTGTTTGTTTTTGTACTCTGATTCTAATTAACTCCGATTTTCCGTTGTATACAATCTCACATCCAACCGACTTAAAAATAAATAATAGTTTTAATGGCAAATTTTTTAAAATTCTTTTTTTATTGCCCTTCTTCAATTGCTTAAGAAAACTAAAGTTTTTACGAGGTGTCCTATTAAAATGACGCAAAAAATATAAGCAATTTTAGTCAATCACAGAACAAAACTAAAAAATGGCACTAATCTCAGAGCAAGTAAACATAGACACCTTTTAAACATAAAACAAACTACCGATAATTGTTTGCAAATATTGGAGAGAATTGCAGTTGTACAAAGTCCTCTTCATGTGGCGGGGAGTGTATTTTTCATTTAAGGGGTTGAGTGGAATAACTTTTTTTTCGACCCACCAATGGGTGGCTCAGTTATTATACCCTCCACCACAATTAGTTGTGAAGAGGGTATACTAAGTTTGTTATTCCGTGCGAAACCTTTTTATTATTTATCTCAGACCCCATAAGTATATATATTCTGGCTCCTTGAGTAATTCTAAGTCGGTTTAGTCATGTCCGTCTGTTGAAAACACGCTCGCTTCCGAAAAACTCAAAAGAAATGAACAAACTTGGTGTAAAATTGCTTATAGTTAAGCAGTTTGGGATTGAAATCCACGCAAAATCGGTTCAGTAGAATCAGAGCTATGAATCAAAATTTGGAACCACCACCCTGAAAAATTGATAATTTGGTTACAAAAACTAACATCAATGGTGGAACAATGCTAGGAATAATATAAGATTTTGCAAAAGTTCGTTTTATTCGACTGAAAATCACACATAATTAATAATGCTATCAGAATAAAATTAAATACTTTACAGTTTTATAGGACTAGAAATAACACTAATATTTTCGTGATGATCGGTCCATAATTTACTATACACTGAATCAAAAATCCAATGAAAATGTACGTTAAGCAAACGAACAACGTTTATTAAAATACTTTTCGTTGGCTCAACGAATTATTCGTTATTAAAATGAAAATTTTATTTTCATTAGGTATTATTTTCATCATATGAACGAATAATTCGTTGAGCCAACGAAATGCTACTTGAAAACAAGGAAATAAAATACTATAATGAAAAGAACCGAAAGAAAATGTTAATACATACATATTATAGTAAATACTATACCATTTTGCAGATCGGCTTGGTTCACCGAGTCTTAGCTGTCGGTTTGCAATCAAGTGTTGCTTAAGTCGAGTAAATATAAACTATTGTTTTTAGGCGTTGCATATTTGCAAAAAGTAGCAAGTGCATTGCTGTATATTTTGTTGGTGTAGACAGTGCGGGGCAAAATACATGGTTTGCGGTACTATAAATACAAAACACTTTCAATTTATGTATTTAAAATACAAAATACTTACACATCTGTATATATTTAAAATACGAAATACATTTTTATTCAAACCAAAAAATACATTAGATAAAACTTATTAAGAAAACAATTGTTTCCTTTCATAAATGTCAGTTTTTTGAATGCAGCATCAGACAAACAGTTTCTTGTTGGAGATTAAATAAAACCTGCTGAAGAAAATAATCTTTCTAAAGGTTCTGATTAGCACAAACTTGTATTAAATTCTATAAATACTCTTTCTATATTTGGATAGCTGTCACGAGTGATAATGTCTTTTGCTCTTGTCACTGAGGAAACTGACAAATTTTAACTACAAATTTGATGTCCTAGATTCACCATCATCCCAATCTACAAAAACAACAAAATCATCGTCTTCTTTACAGTCGCTTCTACTTCTGATATTTCCAGGTGTCGTTTTAAGTTTTTTGTAATTTTCCTCCAGAGTATAAATTGCAATATTTTGGATTCTTTGTCTTTCTTCTGTCGTGATGTTTTCTGGCAGCCAACGCAGGATGATAACAGGAGGCCAAAATAGGTCTATTTATTTCCGGTGATAGTTTAAAAAACTTATCGAATCTTTTTTCCAAGCTCTCTTTTAGTAGTGGTATAATAGGAGCTAAATGTCTTTAATTGTTTCCATTCAACCAATTTAATCTTGTTCTAACAAGCATTTAAGTCGGCAAAAGTTTTCCGTAATGACAGCTGTTACCCTGAAGATAATCTAAAGTAGTGGCAATATTTCAAAAGTACAATGAATTCCTCTTAATATTCGAGTTCTATAGCCGCGAAAGTACTCACATTACTTAACTTACCAAATAATTAATTTAAACTTTGTTTAACCCTTCTGCACTCCTTGGGTCAATTTGACCCAATTTTGGTTTTCAAACGCAAAATTTGTCCCTTTTAATATAAGATATGGACGTGAAACTTCAATTTATCCATTACAGGGACAAAAATTATAAATTTAAATGAAAATAATAAAATTTTAGTTTTTCCTTCCCCCTCCAAAAAACACGATTTACACACATTTAATATCCTTTGGGTCAATATGACCCAACATGCGATATTGCAAGTTTAATTCCACTTTAAAATTTGTTTTCTATTGAATTGAGTTCATCTTCATTCAGAATCATCGATAAATAATTTTTTCGGTCAAATAATCAATAGAATCGCTTTTGTTTTTATTACACTTAAATATGAAATGCTGTTAACATTTTATTGTTGGGTCATATTGACCCAAAGCATCATAGGAAGGGCACATATCCAAGGGCTGCAGAAGGGTTAAAAAATACGAAATACGCCCATTTTTTATGTATTTAAAATACAAAATACGAACTACTTCTATTTATTGTATGTATTTAAAATAGAAAATACTTGCTGGACATGTATTTAAAATTCAAAATACTTGCTGGACATGTATTTAAAATACAAATGCAAAATACGTATTTGCATTTTAAATACATATGCGGGATTTCATGTCAAGTGACCCAATTTTGATATCGATGTCTTCCGATTTGGATGAAATTTGCACCAAGGTTAGTCCTATTGGATAGTAGTTTAGACACAAATTTTCAACAAGATCGGTCTAAAAGTTTCTGAGTTAGTGGGGGTCAAAATTTGACATTTTGGCCATACAGGTGTTCTTTCTTATCCATGTTACTTATTACCTATTGGTGTTAGCAAAATTTGTCCCTAGTAGCTTCGATAGCTAGTTGATCCATCTTTTGAAAAAAATTTTTTTTGTTTTTTAAAAAATTTTTTTTTTTATTTTTTTTTTTTAAATTTAAGGGGGTAATTTTGTTGTTCACTTCACCTTGCGTTGAGAAAATTTTCATATAAAATTTTTTGAAATTTTGAAAATTCAAACAATTTTATATGAAAATTTTCTCAACGCAAGGTGAAGTGAACAACAAAATTACCCCCTAAAACTTTTTTTTATTTTTTTTTTAGCGGGAATGTTTTTTTTTTTTTTTTTATTCAAAAGAAAGCTTATGTCTTTTCCTTTAAGGTAGTTTTGGGCGCTTTTTGGGATGCGAGTGGCTTATGTATAAAAAAAAATAATTTCTAACTCTAGACGAAGCATATGCAGTGTTCTTTCCCATCGATGTAACTTATTACGTATTGGTGTTAGCAAAATTTGTCCCAAGTAACTTCGATAGCAATTTGATCAATATTTTGAAAAAAAAAATTTTTGTTTTTTTAAAAAATTTTTTAAAACTTTTTTTTTATATTTACAAATTTTTTTTTTAATGTAAATTGAGCCACGTCAAGAATGAAAGATTATCAATAACAATTTTAATTGATTTTCATGTTGTAAAATTCCTTTCTTCATAAAAATAATTTAATAAAAATTAAATTTCATGAACTTAAGCCTAATTAAAAATATTAAAAATTTGGATTAAAAACCATAAATAGTTCAACAAAATAACCACAATACTAATTATTGTTAAAGGTCAGGCACGAGCTCTATGTGTACATTTGTCCTTCAAGTTGTGCTGAAAAAGGTCAACAGAAAAGAGAAAGACAAAGTGAAAAAACAAAAAAATGTACTTGGACTTCAAGAAAAATTCTTGACGAAAGTACGAAAAAACAGAAGTAAAGGAAAAAACATGTAAAATCAATTAAAGTGGATAATCATTCAGGAAAGCAAATTTCGATCTACCAAATGTTAAAATACAATTTGGTTTAAGGATTGATGTTTGACTAGTGACGTCAGCAGTCGTCGATGGCTGCGAGTGTAAGACGGCAAATCCATCTGAGGAGATCGAGTGGTTGCGATCGAAACATGTCATGGTAACCTGCCGGCCAGGGTTCGAGCCCGAGCCACGTCAAGAATGAAAGATTATCAATAACAATTTTAATTGATTTTCATGTTGTAAAATTCCTTTCTTCATAAAAATAATTTAATAAAAATTAAATTTCATGAACTTAAGCCTAATTAAAAATATTAAAAATTTGGATTAAAAACCATAAATAGTTCAACAAAATAACCACAATACTAATTTTTTTTTATATTTTTTTTTTTTTTTATCCGGAATGTTTTTTTTTTTTTTTTTTTTTTGCTCAAAAGAAAGCTTATGTCTTTTCCTTTAAGGTAGTTTTGGTCGCTTCATTCATTCAGGTTGCAGAGAACCATTCTCTTTTGCATTTGAACTTTCTTGTCATCGATTCGTACGGACATCCAGTCTTTCATCCCTGGCATCAAGTTTTCCCCTTCTTTTTGTTTGGGAGTGTGAGAATACCATGCTCAGCAACCAATTTTTTAGCAATTCTTGCTTTTCGTTGAGACGTTCCAAACTCAGCCATTATTTTTGCACAACTCCATGTGGATGGAGCAAGCGTAAGAAGTTGAATTCTTTCAGCTCTGCTCTGTGACGTCTTGTATTTCTCTTTTATTTGTTCCAGAACTTCTACTGCATCCTTATGATATTTGTTTTGACACTCATTCTTTGAACGTATACCTTCTACTGAAAAGTTAGAATAACCATAATCATCAACAGTTCTGTCATCATTCTCAGAACTACTTTTGTCTTCATCTGGGATTACTTCAACGCAAGGCTCATTACTATTAAAATCCGGTAATTCGTTCAACTTTCCCAGCTCTTTCCTGCATGACCCACAAATTTTCCACCGTTTTGACAGCGTAGGAAATTTTTTTAATAAGCCGTCGGAAATATTTCGCATATCCGATGATCTGTGACCTTTTTTGTTAAAGGGATTAAAACAAAAAGAAGCAAATATATCACTTTGAAGCTTGGCCTTTTTCGGAGCTGTAGACATTGTAAAAATTAATTATGTAAATAACACACGTCTAAGCTGTAACGCTGTTTCAAAAAAACTGAATACCGAAAGTCTTCAGAATGACAATAAATAGTTTTTTTTAAGATCATATAGGTAGTGCATTCTAATGAAGGTGTCTAATTTTTTTTATAAGGGTGAAGAAGGGCTTAGTGTGGGTTAACCGCATGTTACATAATAAAAATAATAAAGTACCTTTTTCAACCAATTATTACTAATAATAATAAAAATAAGCCACCTGTAAATTTTCACCTTCTAAACATAATATTAAAAAACTACCTGTTAACTTCTATCTCTCCACTCTCATTTTAAAGGCAAGTGTCATAAAATAATAAATTAACTGGTATTTCGGAGAATGGCCATAGAATATTTCCACCTGATTTAAACACTTGTCTCTGGGGTACCTGATATTTTGACAACAAAAATCACATTCAGTATTACGTGCGCTAAAAACTGTATATTTTTTTATGTAGGAAAAATTAAAAAAAAAGAATTGTTTGTCAACATTTCTACAGAAAAAAAGTGATTTTATTCCTGGGATTAACATTATTACAGTATCGAAAGTATAAAATAATAATTGGGTTTGTAACATACCGTCGGAAAGGTTAATTTGTCTAGTTTCTTTGCATGCGTTTTATTTTTAAGGCTTTAGAAACACTTAAACACAAATAGGAAAAAATTCAAAATAGTGCATATGCTAAAAATTGAAAAACCCTCGTCTAGAGTTAGAAATTATTTTTTTTTTATACATAAGCCACTCGCATCCCAAAAAGCGACCAAAACTACCTTAAAGGAAAAGACATAAGCTTTCTTTTGAATAAAAAAAAAAAACATTCCCGCTAAAAAAAAAATAAAATAAATAAATAAAAAAAATAAAAAAAAAAAAAAAATTAAAAAAAAAAATAAAAATAAATTTTTAAAAAAAACAAAAAAAAATTTTTTCAAAAGATGGATCAACTAGCTATCGAAGCTACTAGGGACAAATTTTGCTAACACCAATAGGTAATAAGTAACATGGATAAGAAAGAACACCTGTATGGCCAAAATGTCAAATTTTGACCCCCACTAACTCAGAAACTTTTAGACCGATCTTGTTGAAAATTTGTGTCTAAACTACTATCCAATAGGACTAACCTTGGTGCAAATTTCATCCAAATCGGAAGACATCGATTTCAAAATTGGGTCACTTGACATGAAATCCCCCATATTTCAAATACTGCCCAGCCCTGGGTGTAGAGTAAAAATATAATATACCATTTTGCAAATGCTACGATACATAGTTATAGTTTTTATTATAATCCCAAAAGTATGCTATAGTATTAACTATACCATTTTCCAAATACTACGATGCATGATCATTTGCACAAGGGGTACAGAGGCCTTCTAGAAGGCCTCCATACTCCTTATTTTTCCCTCTGGGAGTTTTCATGCTAATACTGCCATCAGGAACACAGATTTTAAAAATAACTTTAAAAATAATTTTTTTTAACGATTCACAAAAATTTGACAAACTAACAAAGTATTATTTTCTTCGAATATATTCTGATGACAGCTGGCATTTAAAATTGTTTACTCTTTCAAGCAAGTGTTCATTTATCTATCGACATACTCATCAAATAAAATTAGCAGTTTTATTCATTGTATTTAAAATCATGATACTTCTATTGCTAATTTAAGCTCGCTTAATACCAAAGATTTAAATTTCTTATTGTCAAATTATGCATGCGAAAATCATTATGAAACAGTATTCCACAATATTGAGTACATCTTTAACTGAAACTCTTGTTCTACGTGCAGCTTTAATTAGAATGCAATTATGAATGGGAATACGACAAACTAGAATACATACGTACATATATTGATTTGATAGTAATTTATTATGAAATTTAATTACACAAATGCTAAGAGTAATTATGAAGATTATAGAAAATTGTATGCATATTGCTTTTTGCATAGAATACTAGTGCATATTAAAACTGAAAGAGCATTTTGCAGTAGATATTAAAAATATTTCTATAAATTTTAGAGGTACTCGTCTAATCTGCTAAATGCATATTTTACCTCTTAAGCTTTCTCAGTCTTATTCATAAAAATATTTTTAAATTGAATACAAATATATGTTTGTTAAATTGAACAATCGTTTACGAATACTGGAGCTAATCTCTTAAAATTTTACGTTAGTTACTTACACATATTTGCTTCCATGGAGTATTAATAACTCGCAGTAGGGTTTGAATAGGGATGTAGCGATACGCATTTTTGCCGATACGATGCCGATACTCAAAAAAAAAAAAAAAATATCGCCGATATAAAAAAAATTATAAAAACTCAATAAGAGTACTTAAGATTTATTATACAAAATTGCAGTGTAAGTGTTTATTGATATTTAAAATTTAATAAGTTTAAAAAATAAAGAATATGCCAACAGCATCTAGCCGTGTCACGTCATCAGCCGTGCGTGCACGGAATTATGCTGCCTCAGCACCCGTTTCAGTCTACAGCCGCCACGAATCAGCCGAAGGCCGTCATAGTTCTAAGTATTTTGCGTAGATTAAGATTTCGTAAATATAGCTTTGTTAAAATTATTGTAAGCGAACATACACGAAAACATCCCGTGTTTCATTTCAAAGAAAGCAGACCTTCGAATTGACCCTGGACAGACTGAGTCATACCTCAGCTGGGAAAGTAAACTGCGTTACAGTATGCAACTTACCGGCTTTGTTAAGTAAAGCTGCCCTGCATAGTTGCCTTCGGCCGGGCGTAAGGGGTTTCTCCTCTATGGTTTAACAAAGACCGGCTTCGCTAACTAAGAAGAAAATCTTTTCGCACGGCCGAAGGCCGGCTTTAAATATAAGCTTAAGTTAGCAATGCCGGTGTTGTTGTACAATATAGGAGAAAGTCCTTGGGCCCGGACGTAGGTTGTCTATGAAGAAAAGTATCGTCGTATCGACAGCAAAGTATCACCGATACCGATATATCAGAAAATCCGAAGTATCGCCAATCTATCAGGATCGGTATTCGTTACATCCCTAGTTTTGAATTTGTAAAATGCATTTCTTATTATTATCGTCCATATAAGATCTATTCTGATATGGGTTATATTATATTATATTAAGATTTTCCACCTGAAGAAATTTCCCACCTCGCTCTTGCTTACAACTCCCAAGTAAGTAGAACGGCTTGCCTTTAACCAAGGACAGAATGCTTTTTTTCAAGTACGGGTTATTCAAGTTCCCTGTGCTTAAAAAACCGGCAAACAGGATTGACTTAAGTAAAAGTGAGAAAAAAATAATCTGAAACTCTGCTTGATTCAACAATTGGTTTAATCCCGAATTCGTACTTGTAATAATCCGAAAGTGAGATTAGATGGTTTCTAACCTAAGCGCTATCCCCGGAATACTACACCTTTTTAAGTTGAAATTAAGAAAATCCAAATTAATATAGAGAAAATACAAATGAATATTCAGAAAAACGATTTGATGTTGAGAAAACAATGCAAAATAATGCATAGAAAAGTGGAAAGTGGATTTACGAAACAAATTTGGGCACTGCAGGGGCCAAATCTAAGAATTTCATGAAACCGCAATATTTGTATGAGAGCCCGTTTAAGGGCAGGTGATAAAGGCCAAGTATGTTTTGAGAAAATGTTAGGGACAAAAAATCTAATTGTGGTCGGCCATACATTGTATTCTCCTAGTGGCGACTTGTAACGAACCTAAGCTCATGAAGGCCCTAACTCCATAGAGACGGTGCTACCTACAATACCGGCCGTGCTCATGGAAATGGGGTGGTTATTGTCCCTATTGAATTAGTAACGTAAGTTACACAAATATTAAAATTAGGTAGCTATCATGCCAAACCGACAACAAGAAATAAAAACAGTTGTAACAAAAAAAAAAATAATAATGATGATGAGAAAACTTAGCTGAAGAGGAATAGATGCCGAATCCTCTTCCGATTTCTTTACCCTCCCATCCTTGCTAACTATGTATATAATTCTCAGATAGCCCAAACATGAACTATCTATTAATGAACCTTAACCTTTCATGAAATAAAACTTAACGTAATTTAGCAATTCATAGTGCAATTACTTAAAATTACGTTTATTTGAAATATAAACCTAGAAATTAACATATTAAGCAAAAAAGATTAATTACAACTATCAACATTAATGTTATTAACACTAACCAATTATGTTTTTAAATTTAAACAAATAGAACGAGTAAAGTATTATTCCCTTTCTAATAATTTAACATAGTAAGAGTCCTCATGATATCGTTTATAGGTCTCGTAAACTGTGCAAACTGTGCATTCTTACGCCCACGTAAATGAACTGTCAAAAATTGTATGAGAATTCATTTACACAAACTGCTTAAATTTGCCCAACAATTTTGACTCGTAAACTTACGCAGTTCAATTGTGCATTTATACAGACAAATTTTTTTAATGCTTACCGCCGTTTTCAATGAAAACTTCAAGTGTAAATAAATCACAAACAATTAATTCTTGTAATAATACAAGCATATTAGTCTTTTGGCTTTCTTTATGTATGTTTAAAAACAAATTTCATTTATAATTTACAAATTCCAAGTTTTTTATTATATTTTTGATTATTTTTTTTTAATATATTTTTTATTGACGTTTCTGTTTGAAATGACATTAATTGTTTAAAATTACACAAAACTTAAAAAGGATCTTCATGAAACGAGTCTCGCAAGTTTACCCATTTGCACAAATGGTAATTTTAAGCAACATCATGAAGACCCTTAATATGTTATTAACATAAAAGTAATATGTTAAAATTTGATTATATGAAAAAAAAATTACCAACAAAAAAAATAATAAATTAAAATTTAACCGTGTTTTATTGTGGAGTGAACACCAATTTTTCATCCCACGTAGACTTACAGGCCTGCTGTCTCTCGGAATTTTGAGTTCTTTGAACGTTAGAGTTTAATGTAAATATTCACTCAATTTTGTTGGGTAGGGAAAATGTGAATGGTAATTTAACTTATAAAAAAAAATTAACAGAAAGGATTTAAATACAAAGTAAATTGACAAATGTTAAATAACATCATATAAAATTAAACAAATATATAAAAAAAACGAATATTAATTTGACGGAAGGAGATAAAATTATGTTTAAATAAAGTAATGTAAATCCGGTTAGTTAGACATAATTTTTATGCTTAAAGTGACCGATAGGTTTTAAATGATTTGATTTGTTTTATGATTCGTTTACTGATACACAAATGAAAGATACTGTCTCAGTTGGAAATTATGAAATTGGTTTTTTTTTTTTTTAGGTGCCCACGGACTCAATTAAAATTCTTTAATCCGCGTTAAGGAACCACAGCACCAAAAAAAAAATGTTACTAAAAATTTGTAAAATGAGTGGCCTTCAGTGAGAAAAAATCAAAATTTAGAGTTCCAGAATGCAGATATTTAAGTTTTGGCACTTTCTCCAAATGTGCGCTTCCCAATTCATATATAATTCAGGTCCTTGTGATAAATCCTGGTATAATCAACGTAAGAAAAAAAATCTATTGTACAACAAAATTTTTAGCAAAATACACTATTCTTACCAAATAATCAAGACAACTCTTCCAGAAAATTAAAAATCCAAAATTGTTTAATGCGCGGAATAAATGGTATAATGAAATTTCTCTTATTATTATGTACATATGTAAAGCACAAATAAAAATTATTAAAATGTTTAATTAAAATTAAAATTTTTCAAATGATTAAAATAAAACCAAATTTTCAATGCAAATGTGATAACAAAATCAAAATTAAAACAAAACTTGGAAAGTTGTCGTTAGAAAAGCCTCACAAAACAGTTGCAGTTTGTAGAATTGTTCCCTAAAAAAAAACTGAAACTGGAAAAGGCGAAACAAAATGTTTGTCCACATCGTATTTATGCCCAAATATCCTTCGCATGATAGGTACCCTTATTTCCCGATTCAATATCCTGCACCTCATAGTACACCTGACCAATTCTGCGCAAAACTATTGCCTTGATTCCCACCGGAGCCAATTTAGCATTAAAGTATTCAGCCTTAGAACTTTGGTTGAATGTCCGTCTGTACACTTCCTGTCCCACTGTAAAGTTCCTTGTCCGAGACCTCAAATTATATGTCCGAGCATTTTTGTCATATGCTTTACGCATGTAGACCATAATCTTGTTACGAATCAAAGGAAATTCGTCTTGTCGTTCCACAACAGAGTCCGTCTCTGCCAAAATTCCTAGTTTACGTAAAAGTTCATAATCCTTACCATTAGTCATCATGTTCTAACCGAAAACTATTTGGTATGGTGTCCTTCCTATGGATTGATGTATGCTATTACGCAATGAGCAGTTAATACTAGGCAAATATACATCCCACGAACGCTGATCATCCCTCACATAGCTTCTTAAAGCTTCGTTTATTGAGCGGTTAACCCGTTCGCTTGCATTCGATTGGGGACTATAAACAGCCGTTAGAATGTGTTCAATACCATTCTTCTTCAAAAATGTTTCAAATTCCCTGCTTCTGAACTGAGATCCGTTATCCGAAACAATAATCTCAGGTACGCCGTAGCAGCAAATAAAATCGGTCCGAAAATAATCAATAATTTGCTTTGAAGCAAATTTTTTCAAAGGCTTCAAAAACGTAAATTTAGAGAAGTGGTCCAAAATTATCAGTATACCTATATGACCGCCCTTAGTCCTGGGTAACGGTCCAACTAGATCAACATACAGCCGCTGGAAAGGCCTCTCTGTTACTACCATCTCGCCCATCGGCGGCCTCAATGTCGTGGTAGGAGTTTTGGAGATCTTACACAAGTCACAATTTAGTACATAAGTCTTAACGTCAGTCACCAGTCCTGGCCAATAAAAATATCGTCTTATTTTTTCCAACGTTTTGGCAATACCTCCATGTGCAGAATTTGGTATATCATGAGCGCAATATATAACATTAAGGCGTAGCTCTCTGGGTACAAAAAGTCTCCAAGAGTCTGACTCATCTCGATCACCTGAAGAAAAGATTACCCTTTTATAAATATACTTATCGATGACTTTAAAATCAGGCAACTCTGACGAAGAAAAATCCTCTCTCATATTTGTGTATTCAGGACTTTCAAAAGCATTCGATTCCAAATCTATAGAAGGTAAAGTGTCTATTTCCAGAGAATCCACAAACGCCTCGCCCTCATGAGCAAGTGAAAGAGTATCAGGCACTATGTTATCCTTTCCCCTTCTATGTTCAATGGAAAAATTAAATCCTTGAAGCTTCAAAGACCATCTTGCCAACCTGCCTGACAAATCCCTGTGGCTCATTAGCCACTTAAGACTTGCATGGTCGGTTACTACTTTAAACTCCTGTCCTTCTATGTATGGTCTAAACTTCCTTATTGCCATCACCACAGGGAAACACTCAAGTTCCGTAACCGTGTAATTACGTTGTGCTCTATTTAATTTCTGAGATATATAAGCAATAGGTCTTTCAGCTCCGCTGTCGTCTTTTTGAGCCAATACCGCACCTATGCCATAAGTGCTAGCATCGCATTGCAAAATAAATGGTTTTTCATAATCCGGATGTATAAGTAATGGAGCAGATATCAGTCTGGTTTTCAATTCTCTGAAAGCTGCCTCGGCCTCATCGGACCACTTGAAAGTCTTTTTCTTTGTCAATAACTCCGTTAGTGGGAACGTCAAGGACGAATAGTCCTGTATGAACTGTCGATACCACCCCGTCATTCCCAAAAACCGTCTTAAATGACGAATTGATTTTGGAACCGGAAAATCATTTATAGCTTTAACCTTGTAGTCATCCACCTGTAATGTCCCATTTCCCACAATGTAACCTAGATATTTAACCTTATTGAGAGCAAAACTGCTCTTTTTAATATTTATGGTTAACCCCGCCTTTCTCAATTGTGTAGCCACCTCCAATAGATGTGTCAAATGTTCGTCTAAGTTGGCCGAAACTATTAATAGGTCGTCAAGGTACACAAAAACATGTTTCTTCAATTTATACGGAATAACCATGTCCATTAGTCTGCACAACGTCTGCGGTGCATTACACAGTCCAAACGGCATTCGTGTAAACTGGTACAATGGCCGATTAGGAACCGTGAAAGCTGTCTTTGGTCTTGAGCTATCCTCCAGTTTAATTTGCCAGAAAGCATCTTTCAAATCTATTTTTGAAATACAATAAACTGAAGGAAGTCTCGATAAAAGTCCGTCAATATTCGGTATTGGGTAAGCGTCCTTTACTGTCACAGAATTAAGTTTTCTACTATCAATACACATCCTGATTTTCCCAGGTTTTATGATAACTACAGTAGGAGAAGACCAGGGAGAACTAGGAGCGTCCTCGATAACACCAAGAGAAATCATTCGATCTAATTCTGAACATAGTTGCTTCTCAACTGCAGGTGATATAGGGTAATACCGTTGTTTAATCGGTTTTGCATCATTCGTATCGATATAATGTTCTAATAAAGTTGTGCAGCCTAACCCTTCCGTCTCAGAATCTGGAAAAGAAGCAATGACCTTGTTCAGTTGTTGTCTCTGTATTGGGGTCAAAATAAGTTTATCGGGATCATATTCAATGTTTTCGAGTTCATTAACCTCCGGCACACAAATTCTCAAACCAAATTCCGTCCAAAAGTCAAAACCACATCCTGTCTAATTGTAGGTACTATTAAAAAGTTAAATTGTTTTGTCTGTTTCCGAAATGTCACAGTCAAGGTAACAGTTCCCTTAACACTTTGTGTCTGTCCATCTGCAGTTCTAACGTTGCCATTACATTTCCTAAAATGTTTTGTACCCTGCTCCCTCAAAGCCAAATCACCACCAATTACACTTTTATTCGCCCCACTATCTAACAAAGCTAAATATTTAGTATCTCCTACTTTCAAATTTACAAATGGTCTATTATCATCATCCGGTGATATGATAGGAGAAATAACCATAGATGCAAATGACTTCAATTTCCGGTAATAATCTCGAATCCGAGTTGTGGTACGTTTTGTTTTTAAAGGCTTATTAAATTCAGCGAATATTCTACTACGAGCTTTTTGATATTCAAGTAACCGAATATGAAAGGGTCTCATCAAAGGGTGTAATTTTCTGTTGTTGGCCGAAGAAATGCATGGTATTATAGATTCGGATGTCCGCAATAATTCCGACGGACATCCTTCTGTCCGTTTTTTCCCTGACTTAACGAGGAGCATTTCGTACAAGATGGTCGGTATGTTTCCTTTGCACCACATCCGTAGCAAAATATACGGCGTATGTCTAAGCAGTCAAAATAGTTATGTCCAATTTTGTCACAGTTCCAGCATCTAATGTCGCCTCGAGCTGCACATATTTCAGCAACAGGTCCTGGAGATTCCAAAGTATTTGATCCGGCATCTGGAACAGTAATTTCCGAAACATGTCCTTTTACTTGTCTTCGAGAATCATGGGTATGTATGTCTTTTACAAATTTTTCATGCCGTTTCACTTCGCCACGAAGTTTTGCCACGGTTAAAATGTCAAAGTGAATTAATTCATGCCTTATTTCATTCCTAATATTCCTTATTAAAATTGCGCACAAATTTTCGTCCGAAATAGGAGTTTTCAATTTGTCAGCCATAGCAGAAACAGCATCGTAAAAATCGTCAAAACATTCGTTCGAATGTTGCTTTCGTCGATGTATGTCCTCCATTATATCGTAGTCATTATAGTCGCCTTTATATTGGTCCCGCAAGGCCCTTGTCAAATTAAACCAGCACAATTCACTATTACGACGGTGATAACGCCAATACCAATCTAACGCTTTGCCGTCAAATAAACCATGTGCGTGTTTACATAGTAAGTTAAAATCTCCGTTCAAATTGTTGGTTGTCAGTACATTAATCCGATAAATAAATTCATCTACGTTCATCTGATTATCACATCCCGAAAATTTAACCCGCCAATTGCGAATTATATTGGAAACCTTTTCCCCTACATAAGGTTCTTGTGAAGAATTTGCCATAGGAGAAGAATTTGAAGCATAATGTTCACCACGCCGATTATTATCACGCGAATTTGTATCAGCGCTTAAATTCATTCCCTGCATCATAGACCTAAGTCCATTTCTAATGAATTCCGTCATTTCACCACGCAAAACAACTAACGAATTTGAAACTATCTGTGTAATATCCGATTGATCATTATCACTGGTAGTATTAGCAGTACTTCCAGTATTACTTGATTGAGGTTGATTAACCCTCCTTCGTGATCGAGTTGTAGCAGGTGAAGTATTAGATGGCCCACTTGGAATCGTAAAACTACAATTTGTTGGTTCCTCTAAACTCAACAAATTATCGCGGCTTCTAGTAAGTGGCATTTTTTTTTTTTTTAAATTTAAAATGTATATACCGTTGATACCAAACAAATATCAATATTTCACTACTCAGTTAAGGCTTTAATAGGTAGTATAAAACCAAACAAAAAATGATTTTAATAAAATTAAGCTTTCCCATAAACGATAATCAAACAAAAAGAAATAATAATAATCAGGAATGAGTATAGTAACCAATATAAATCAAAAATCTCAATTACACGTTAACCCAAAGCGAAAAAATTTTAAAAGCAAAACAAAACAAAGTTTTCCAAACAAAAAAAAAATATCAGATTCTGCGAGTGACATTCCAAAATTAATTCAGAATAAAAATCTCAGCAAAATTTTGACACTTTAAAGAAAAATAGCAGTTATTATTCAATTATAAACAAAATCCTGAAATGAAAAAAAAAAAACAAAATTGTCGATAACACGGAAAACTAGATATTATTTAAGAAGGCATCAGCATAAGTTATGGTGTCATCATGAGAATAAATATCAACATCTGTTTGTTCAAATATTAACACTGATGCCCCACGTTGGGCGCCAATTAATTTATGTAACGAACCTAAGCCCATAAAGGCCCTAACTCCATAGAGACGGTGCTACCTACAATACCGGCCGTGCTCATGGAAATGGGGTGGTTATTGTCCCTATTGAATTAGTAACGTAAGTTACACAAATATTAAAATTAGGTAGCTATCATGCCAAACCGACAACAAGAAATAAAAACAGTTGTAACAAAAAAAAAAATAATAATGATGATGAGAAAACTTAGCTGAAGAGGAATAGATGCCGAATCCTCTTCCGATTTCTTTACCCTCCCATCCTTGCTAACTATGTATATAATTCTCAGATAGCCCAAACATGAACTATCTATTAATGAACCTTAACCTTTCATGAAATAAAACTTAACGTAATTTAGCAATTCATAGTGCAATTACTTAAAATTACGTTTATTTGAAATATAAACCTAGAAATTAACATATTAAGCAAAAAAGATTAATTACAACTATCAACATTAATGTTATTAACACTAACCAATTATGTTTTTAAATTTAAACAAATAGAACGAGTAAAGTATTATTCCCTTTCTAATAATTTAACATAGTAAGAGTCCTCATGATATCGTTTATAGGTCTCGTAAACTGTGCAAACTGTGCATTCTTAAGCTGAAGGTCCACACCATGCGTTTATGCGTCTGTCCTTTTTATGCATTTGACAAAAAAGTTGAATCAGTGTAATTTTATATGACAAGTTACACAACAAAATGCAGAGAATGCATAGACGCATCAACGCATGAAAGTAGGTTTACTTTCTACTTTTGTATCCGTCGCATGTGTGGTGAAAAAAGTCAGCTGTTATTGATGGCCATGGATGGCAAATCATATTTTATTTTCAATGTTATCGATAAATATGTTTGTGTGGTGGATTACTTTTGACTATGTTTTTGCATTAAAAAAGGTTTTTAATAAGAGAAAAAGCTTTCGTTATAAAGATTGTATAAACTTTAATGAATAAAATACATTAAAATTAATTTTTAGCACAATTTAACAAGAACAAAATTTGCCATTCTACTTATCGATTCTTTTATCTTCTGAGTGTCATCTTTGTTGTGTTTTTTTTTATTTTTTTTAACAAATGCCATGAATTGAAACTTATTGATGCCGTGAAAAATCACGAATATTTTTATAATAAAAGCTTACTCCTCTATGAATTCTGTTAAATAAATTCCATTAAAATATCAATTACACTCTCCATTTTTGGCAAAATTGTTTTTAATTCTTAAGCATACTAGCACAACAGCTGATAAAAAAACAAATTTGGCGCATAAAACGCATTGCATGTAACTTGAATTTAGAAACGCATAAAATGCACAAAAAGTATCATACGCATCTACGCATGAACGCATGGTGTGGACCTTCAGCTTTACGCCCACGTAAATGAACTGTCAAAAATTGTATGAGAATTCATTTACACAAACTGCTTAAATTTGCCCAACAATTTTGACTCGTAAACTTACGCAGTTCAATTGTGCATTTATACAGACAAATTTTTTTAATGCTTACCGCCGTTTTCAATGAAAACTTCAAGTGTAAATAAATCACAAACAATTAATTCTTGTAATAATACAAGCATATTAGTCTTTTGGCTTTCTTTATGTATGTTTAAAAACAAATTTCATTTATAATTTACAAATTCCAAGTTTTTTATTATATTTTTGATTATTTTTTTTTAATATATTTTTTATTGACGTTTCTGTTTGAAATGACATTAATTGTTTAAAATTACACAAAACTTAAAAAGGATCTTCATGAAACGAGTCTCGCAAGTTTACCCATTTGCACAAATGGTAATTTTAAGCAACATCATGAAGACCCTTAATATGTTATTAACATAAAAGTAATATGTTAAAATTTGATTATATGAAAAAAAAATTACCAACAAAAAAAATAATAAATTAAAATTTAACCGTGTTTTATTGTGGAGTGAACATTTATACATATATAAAAAAAAAATAATTAACTCACCAATTTTTCATCCCACGTAGACTTACAGGCCTGCTGTCTCTCGGAATTTTGAGTTCTTTGAACGTTAGAGTTTAATGTAAATATTCACTCAATTTTATTGTGTAGGGAAAATGTGAATGGTAATTTAACTTATAAAAAAAAATTAACAGAAAGGATTTAAATACAAAGTAAATTGACAAATGTTAAATAACATCATATAAAATTAAGCAAATATATAAAAAAAACGAATATTAATTTGACGGAAGGAGATAAAATTATGTTTAAATAAAGTAATGTAAATCCGGTTAGTTAGACATAATTTTTATGCTTAAAGTGACCGATAGGTTTTAAATGATTTGATTTGTTTTATGATTCGTTTACTGATACACAAATGAAAGATACTGTCTCAGTTGGAAATTATGAAATTGGTTTTTTTTTTTTTAGGTGCCCACGGACTCAATTAAAATTCTTTAATCCGCGTTAAGGAACCACAGCACCAAAAAAAAAATGTTACTAAAAATTTGTAAAATGAGTGGCCTTCAGTGAGAAAAAATCAAAATTTAGAGTTCCAGAATGCAGATATTTAAGTTTTGGCACTTTCTCCAAATGTGCGCTTCCCAATTCATATATAATTCAGGTCCTTGTGATAAATCCTGGTATAATCAACGTAATAAAAAAAATCTATTGTACAACAAAATACTCTTCCAGAAAATTAAAAATCCAAAATTGTTTAATGCGCGGAATAAATGTTATAATGAAATATCTCTTATTATTATGTACATATGTAAAGCACAAATAAAAATTATTAAAATGTTTAATTCAAATTAAAATTTTTCAAATGATTAAAATAAAACCAAATTTTCAATGCAAATGTGATAACAAAATCAAAATTAAAACAAAACTTGGAAAGTTGTCGTTAGAAAAGCCTCACAGACTCCTTGGCTGTTATCGGGCTTTTTCTTCAATATATTTCTGGTCTGTATTGAACATTTTGTATGGAAGCCCCCTTAACCCATATCGTCCCAGCGATTTTTTTTTTTTGAGTATCTTTATAAAACTTGGTGGTTCAGAGATAATTTGGGACTAGAAAACACGAATCTGAAGTCCAAATTTTTTGTTTTTGAGAAAAATGATGTTCGATTAATCGAACATTGGGCACTATTAAGCATTTTTATTTTATTGCTCCTATAGAATGTAAATATAGAAAACCTAAAGTTTTTGTAAGCTGAAACTAATTAATTTTATTTTATTAAAGAAAAATAGAACAAGGCGTTTATTAAAATTAAAAATATACAGCTGAACCTCGATTATCCGACTCGCAGAGGCCGGGATGAGCATTGATAATAAAAAAAAAATAGTTAATAGATAAATCGGGTGATTCATCGTGAAGTTTGAATTATAATGTAAAATAAAACACATACATTTGAAAGTAAACTTGAAATTTTTATTATCGATTAAAAGAATAATTTATGGCATTAACTGTATGAAAGTGATATCATGGAAATGTTGGCCATGACTTCGTCTGAGGTGGTCCATTCGGACGGTCCAATTTCGGGCGACTCATTCGAGCATATTGGCTGGTATCTCGCGAATAATACGAGTAGTACAAGCTTCAACTTATTCCTGAAGACAGTCATTACATATCCCCAGAGAAAATAGTCTAAGGTGTGTGATATCGCAAGATCTATGTGGAAAATTAACCATAGCAAAACATGAAATTACGTGCTCACCAAAATGTATATCTCGTAGCGCCTTCTTGTTGAAAACAGATCTCATAGCGACCATGCGCTTGATTTTCAGGTTGCTATACTGGTGCTGTTCCATTTAATATTTTGACGAAAGTAAGATTACTGCTTAAGATATTTTCAAGGCGTTTGACAGAGTCTGGTATGGTGCACTCTTGTCAAAATTTATTGCATTTGGTGTCGGTGAGAATTTCTCTCGATTTATATGGAATTTTATCAGAGATCGCCCTATACGAGTTGTTTTAGATAAGGTTCAAACGATTTCAAAATTTATTCCAGGGTGCCGCAAGGCTCCGTTCTCTCTCCTACTATTTCTATTTTTATTTTTCTAAATGACCTCCTATGTCAAACTTCCAACCCTACCTACTCTTTTGCAAATGACAGCAACCTTTGCCATTCGTAATCATTTGATTATAGACCAAGAGTATCCGATGTTGGTGCTATGCCTCAGAACATAAATGATACATGAGCCCATCCTTTTGTGGTCGATTGGCCTGTAAGTTGTACAATGCATTCAGGGAAAATTCGTTTTTGGCAGGTATGTGGAATAACCTTCCTGCTGAAGTCTTCCCTCTCACTGTCAACATGAATAAATTCAAGTCGAATGTTCACAGGCACTACTACCTCTTCTCTCCTTTCCATAACCTATTTTCCTAGTTCAAACCCAATGCAACTGCTTTTTAAAGTCAAATAACAAAAACACAATTGAAAAACACGGAAATGTTTTTGCTGTTGTTGAAAGTTTTATCGTTTTTCCATGGCACTGCATTTTTACTTTTTTAATTTTTTTATATGTTATGCAAAGTTTTCAGTTTTTATAGTTATTCTAAAATTAAGGTTTTTTCTTCCCCCTTGTTATTCGAGAGTGGAGTGAGGTTAGTAAGAACTTTTATTTTTATATTTGTAGATAACCTCTTACAATATATAATTGTTTAAAAAAATAGTTCATTGTCTTACCTAAAAAGAGTAAAAAAGCGTAAAATTTACTGTTCGATTTGGGTTAAGGAATGGAGAAAGATGGTTGGTATGTAAGGAATAAATGATCGAGATGAAAAATAAAGTTGGGTTGGTCATACATTTAATCCATCTAGGGGTATCCAAGGCGATGCATGGGCCAAATAATTTCAATAATCGAAAACGTTTTTGAGTTACGCGAATATATATTGTGCAACCTCCTCCATTTTCGAATTAACGGTATATCTCGAAATAAGAGTTTACCTAAAAAACGGCTGGCACCATTGGATTCAGCGTACTCGAACCATATTAAAACGCCAGGTGCCCGGCTTGTCTGTTTTTTTAACAAGCACAGTGTACTTATTAACTTACCCGTTACACATGTTATGTTTGTTTCACCTTTGTTGTTTTCCGCCATTCGTTAACAGAAGAATTCAAAATTATACCTCACCAGCAGAATGGCCCCATAAAGTTTGCGTAATCAATTTACTTTGAAAATTTGTTAAAAACGGGAATTTTTGCTTCTTATATTGTTGTTTTTCTATACAAGACAAGTAAATCGTTTTTAACTAATTTTGTAGTGTTGTTGTTGTTCCTACAACAAATAACTATCAGGGTAAAATTGTGTCGATTACACAGCACACTCGTAGGTATAAGCATATACACATTAAACGCATGAAATGGAATAACTTTCTATTTTGGTATGTGTTTTGAAAAATGTAAAGAATTAAATTTTCTTGAAGATTATCAAAAAAAAAAAAAAAAAAATATCCTAAATCTGAACTTCATTGAATTTGGTGCAGAACTTTTATTTAACGAGAGCGATAGTTATTTGTATTTGACTGGTATACTAAAGGTTTGTGAATGGGTAGAGATTATTTCTATGTGTTTCACACTATACCCTCGGGGGCCAAGCACTTTTCGTGAATTTCACACACACACACACACAACACGAAGGTTAACGAAACAATTGTAAAAAGCCATAATTTAAAAAAAAGAACAAAACACATATGGGGGATTAACAAGGTGTCATAAAGTCATAAGTCTTAAAATAATAACATGAAAAAATACGACTCTTGTGAACAACCCCTCATAAATTAGTGTGCTATTTTGAATTTAAGTCAGCTGATCTGAAACAAATATAAAAAAATAAATATTAACTTAACATCATAATATTTTTTAATTCTAATTCATGAACAATTTAAATTGGATCTTTCCTGACTATTTTCCATTTTTTAGACGCAAATCACAAATTAATTTTATTTTGTCTGTTTACCAAACATCAGAGTCCTAAGCCGATATAATTTGACACCGCAAGTGTTTTGTTGCAAAAATTGCTAGCCGCAGGTCAAATTCGGATATTAGCCGGATAAAACTATACCATCAACGGCGACGGCTTCAAAAACTAAAGCGGTTCGGCTCAGCGCAGGTCTCTTCTGATTAATTACGACAACACAATAAACATAGCAAGCAAACTTCTATTAATTTAAGACACTTTTTTGTTTACAAAGCAACAACAATATTTTTAAACCATTGTAAAATGTTAAAACATTAGGACGATATGACATGATAGCACACCTTGTGAATACCCCAATAGTTAATGTCTCAAACGAGTAAATTTATTTTCCTGTCTTTGCACTCACCACTACATACACATTTTTAACTGTCTCTCTTCGTGTTGACCGCTGGTTTAAAGTAATTCACTGTAATTCCCAGATTAAAATTTAAGTATACATACGCAATAATATTAATTTTTTATTCAATTACTTGTATAACTATTTACTAAAATGCTGAGATACCTCCCCTAAGAAGCGATTCTTCATTTTCTTCCATTAAGAGTTTTTCACATGCTGTTTTTAGTATTATCCGATGCTTCGTCATCGGTTGATTTTCTTCAAGGATTTCGAAACAGAGTTGGTGCAGTTTCTTTTGAGATAAAGATGAAATAATGACAATTTGTATGAATAAAATTACTAACCAAGTGAAATACTTCATATTGTCTAAATGTTTTAGTTATTTGCGTATTAATTTAATATTAATATTTGAAATTAACAATTTTTTATAACAGTTACGGTAGTGAAACTAAATGTTCCATAAAAAATCACTAATTTTGCGGAACATTTAAGTTTTTTTATGAGCTCTGCCACCCCAAGTGGTGTACAAGGTTATTTAAAGTTCGTCATTACACGTGTAACATTTAAAAATATTTATCTAAGACCCCATAAAGTATAAAAATTTTTGGTTCTAGTGAATTTCTTAATCAATTAGGCAATGTCTGTCCGTCTGTCTGAAGGCCGTCTGGCATCAAGACAACAACAAAAATTATTATTTTAGAAACAAACTGGTTTCTTTTTCTCCTAAAGGATACTTTACACTATGACACAAGTTTTACGTATTTTGATGAAAATAGAACCCCGTCATGATAAGTTGTTATTATTTTTGAAAAATTTCAAACGATATTTAGATCAGTACCTCAATTCTGTAACTTTTTGAATTTAACTACCGATATCGTTAATTAACGAGAAATCTCGGTTAATTTAATGAATTTGTTATTCTGTATTTTAAATAAACAAATATTTTTGTTTAGAAATATTGACGACAAATATCGGTAAATATATAAGAACGTCAAAGTGAAAATTTTATAAAATTAATTAAAAAAAATTACAAAATAAATTTGCTGTATTGTATTTACATAGGGAAAAATTTCCAGGTGACTGAGCCACTCTAGCACAACATTCTGCTCTTACTTTTTATACCTACACTACTGTATGTGAAAAGGATATTATGTGTTTGTACGAAGGTGTGAACACATTTAAATTAAGGTTCTGGACCTGCCTTTTAGTATACCGATTGACTCAGTATCTGTGTCAGAATCCATTTAACGAAGCCCGTCCTTCTATCAGGATGGCTGGTTGTCTGTCCAAGATAACCTTGTGCGCAAATTACAGGTCGCAATTTTAAAAATAATTTTATAAAATTTGGCACATATGCGTTTATTGTCACAAGGCCGAAGCCTTTTTATAATGGTGAGAAGCGGTTATTTAATTTTAATAGCCCACATGAAAACTTCATTCCGGAATAGGGTTTTGCGCGTATTAATAGCCATCTTGTATTATAGATATTTAAGTTGAATAAGATCCAAAAATATTTTGTCGCAACCTACATAAATCACCAGAACAATTTTTTTTAGAATCGGTCCATGTTTGACCACAGCTCCCATACGAATACACTAATAATGGTAGTAGATACTTAGATAATATTTGGCACAAAAATGTCTTATGTGAATATTAACCTCACAACATACTCTTTTTGGCGGAAACATGATCGCCAAAATAACGCAATGTAGAGTCGGACTTGATCGACTATATTTTCTTACTTTTTTTATGTTAAAAATTGGCTACTTTCTCCATATTTTTAATCTGTTAACAGTACATTTATTGTCGTTATTATTTAACAAGAACTTTTTTTGTGTCGTTAGCTACCGACATTTTTTGCCGATAAAAATTGTTAAAATTTCATTACAGAATAGCTCTTAACGACAATTTTCGTTAGCTAACGAATTTTGACTACTTAACGACAATTTTTTGTCGTTAAAAAGTTACAGAATTTCAGTACAGGGAAGCATTTTCGTCAAAATATTAAGATAGTGTAAAACGGCCTTAAGAAGATTAGAATTGACATATATTTATATCGATTCAGTAAAAAAAAGCTATGCACCAAATTGTCGAACCAACATAGTACACAAAATGATAAATTTTTCACAATTTTTTTTTAACTCATTGCCAACAAACATAACTGTTGGTTGCACTGGGTAAAATAAAAGAGAATTGACACTTTGACACTTTTAGGTGGACATAACATCACATCAAGCTTTAAATGCATTAACGCGAAACAAAACAAAAATAAACAAAATATCGATAATGAATCATCAGTATTGTCATAAAATTTGGGCATATGTATTTTTTTTTGTAGCGAGAAATAAAGATAAAAAAAATCATGTACAAATATGACCTTAGTTATCCATATACCCCATATAAATCCCACCCCCGAAAACCCTTTTAATAAAGTTTACAATTACCTCGATAAAGAGCACACTTCTGAAGGACAATCTACACTGCGGGAAATTTGTGTCAAATGTTTCAACAGACTGGTCCTGGTATTAGTAAAAATATAACAAGTACAAAAACAAAGAACTCATGACCAGTAAAAAGAGAACCAATCATTTAACTGGTTTGTGAAGAACAAAACGGTAGAAAAAGTAATGAATTACAGTGCAGTCTTCACTGGTTGTATGACACATTTTTTTGGGACTTTCTTAAATTTAGTTCTAGGACTTGTTTTATTGAAATAATACTACACTGTATTGAAATAATACTACGTTGTAGTAACTAACAGTAAACACGTACATTGAGAATAGATGTGTGACTGGTCAGATGGTGTCAATTGACCCCCTCCAATGACAACCCCATGTAAAAGCGATAGGTCATATTCATATAAAGTGTTAGAACTAGAACCGGTCTCTACCACCAAAGACCTATCACGGGACTACTTTGGTGTCAGTTCGCATCCCTCTAGGGTAAACAGGTCCTTAATGCAATTATGTACGGCAATTCACACTTCAAGTGGGACACATAGAAAAAGTCCTGCGTTTATATGCTTGGAACATAAAAGCCTAAGTATAGTTTAAAAATATTCATTGGATTTATCTATGTTTATTAACTTCATTAAAAATGGTATGAATGTTTGTGAGAGGCAGAAATTGCCCCCTACCTCCTCTTGTGGTCCTATTATTGATAAACTGTATAGCTTATGTGTTCATATAAATATGGATCTATCAATGTCTTTGATTTCATAAAACTCGGTTTGAGAGGCAGAAATTCACCCTATCTCTCCTCGTGATCTTATTTTTTTAAAAATGCATACCATTTGTTTCAATATAGATATGGTTCTATCTATGTCTTCAATTTCATTAAAATCGGTTCGATAGTTTCTGAGAAGAAGAAATTTCCCCCTATCTTCCCTCGTGGTCCTACGATTCGGCACATTTTCAATAAGCTTGGTCCTTGTGCCATAATTGCGACCTGTACTTTGCGCACAAGGTAACAAGGACAGCTAGCCAGCCTGTCAACCAGCCGGACGGACATCTCTAGTTCGACTCAGATCGGTCGATCGGTATACTTTAAGGAGGGTCTAGGACCAATATGAATTATTCGAGTAATTAAGTAATACTAAAATTCAAAAATCGATTAATTCCTTACTCGAAAAAAACCAAAAGTCAAATAATTGGATACTCTAGTTCTTTGGGAAAACGCCAAAATTCTAAAAAAATTTTAGAAATCATAACGTTATTTATTCGCCACCCTGCATATGACAATGAAGAAAAATATTTTTTAAATGACAATAAATACTGTAAAGTTTTTTTCGAAATTCTTATTTATTTTCATTCTTTTCAATAAATGGTTGCGGGCATCACAGATACGAAAGGGTCAAGTAAAACATATTTTTCTCCTCAAATGGTTTTTCTACTAAATCAAACGGCTCATATGATATGAAGTTACTTTGATATGTTTTGGGAATACAAGATTTTGTTTGTCGTGCTTAATTCCCAATTTATATTTTTGATAAAAACATTGTGAGCTTCTACGTAAATACGACAAAAACAAAAACAAATTTTTAAGAAATTCTCAGATATCCTTCCCCCATTTGACTTATTTCAACCTCCATATGGGTAAATTTGTATTACAAAGATTACAAAAATCGTTAAGAGTGTAGTAATTATTGTAGATTTTCTGTTTAATAATTTACAAACCCTTTACACATTGTTGGATATTAAATAACTGACTAACGTACATACATTTATAAAACTTGTGGCAAGCCATATGACATCAATTTTACATGTTTATAAAGTGACATGTAAAAATCCTTTTTAGTTACTTTAATGTTGTGCCAACACAAACAGGAGGTGGTTTTTATTGCAAAACAAACACAAAGGAAATGACAGAGTTAATTTTGCTTCCTGTTGAAATAATTTTTATATATTTAAGAGAAAGAAGCTTTTTAAATCAAATAGTTTCTTACAATAATTTTGAGTTTCACAAAACTTATGTATTTTTTTTAAGAATTTTTCAACAAAACTACTTTTTGATGTGTTTCATTATTTTTTACGACGCATAACTTCCAGATTCATAGCCACGAATAAAGATAATGCATTAGGGTGGATTTCGAAAATACGTGACCTTAATTTTTAAGAAAAATTCTGAAGAATTTCTTCTTAAATAGTAATAAAATCGTTACGAATAAATTAACTGCAAATAAATAAAGCAAACAAGGGTTTATAGGGCGAAAAAAAGCTTATGTAAAATTTTGTAATGAACGATCTAAAGCTTTTAAGCTCAAATTATCGAGGCAGACAATGTGGGCCTCAGTAAGCCCTTTTCTTTATTGGAAGACGACGTGACAGGAGCTTATGCTAATTTTAACTACAGCTTTCCGAATATTGTAAAATTCAGACAATTATTGGCCATTAGCCTTCAAAAGTTCTTTTTTGCTGATTTAATCTATATATATAAAAAGAAGTGTACACTTTGATGTCACCACTAACTGCGAAAACGGGTAGACCGATTTCAACAAAAACGTTGGGGTACGTTGGGGATGATCATGTTTGCATAAAATCGGCCCAGTGGTTCCGGAGATATGGCATTTAGATTTTCCTATATATTCCCATACAATATCAAATTTTGAACTCCTTCGAAATGGCTTGACTGATTTTTATGAAATTTTGTATGTGTTCTTGTTAGGTATGAGATTAGGTCGCAGAGTATATTTTTTATCGCTAGAGGGCGCAAAATATGGCATAAGCTCCCCCCTCCCTATATCTTATTAGCTAATCAACCTGTTTTCTTAAAACTTGGCATGCAGGCACTGTAACATCTGAAAGAAAATAGGGAATATGGCGTGAAATAGGGCAAGAGGAGTAAAAGCTCCCCCTTCCTATATCTGCTTAACAACTCGACCGATTTTCTTGAAATTTCGCAGGAAAATAGTGTAACATCTGGAAAGAACTATAGCCTAAAATTGTTATTATTTATTGCGTGAAATGGGGCAAAAGAGGTGAAAGCTCCCCCTCCCCAATCTTTTAAACTAATCAACCGAGATTTTAAAAATTTGGCATGCAGACACTGTAACATCTGAAAGGAAATAGGGAATAGGGCGTGAGATAGGGCAATAGCGGTAAAAGCTCCCTTTCACTATATCTTTTAAACTAATGAGAGGGTGTTCTTAAAATTTGGCATGCAGACACTGTAACATCTGAAAAGAAGGAATAGGATGTGAATAGAGTGCCCCGGTAGCCTAGCTAGTAGTGAGCTAGTCTATCAACCCCGGGGTTGCGGGTTCGATTCACGCCAGAGACTCTGGTTTCTTTCCTGCAGACAAGCGTATAGCTTCGCGGGGATTAGCATAAGGAATAAAAAAAAAAAAAAAAAAAAAAAGGATAAAAGCTCCCCCTCCCAATATCTTCTTGAAATTTCGCAGCCAAATAGTGTTACAGCTGAGAAGTACTATAGACTATAGTTTTTATAATTTAGGGTGTGAAGCAGGAGGGGTAAAAGCTCCCTTCCCTATATCTTCTTAACTAATCAACCTGTTTTCTTAAATTTTGGCATGCAGACACTGTATCATCTGAAAGAGAAAGTTCATGAAGTAGGGCAAGCGGAGTAAAAGCTCCCCCTCCCTATATCTTCTTAACTAATCAACTGATTTTCTTGAAATTTGGCGGGCAAACAGGAAAGAACTAAAGCCTATAATTTTTTTTTTTATCTTCTTAACTAAACAACCGGTTTTCTTAAAATTTGGCATGCAGACACTGTAACAACTGAAAGAAATAAGTTATATGGCAAAACAACGTTTGCCGGGCCAGCTAGTTAATTTATAAAATTGAATAAATTTAAATTATGAGTTTAGTAGGAAAACGTTTTGGACTTAAATGTAAAACGCCCTACAAAATGTAGCGATTGTCATCAAATTTTACACAAATTCGTTTAGTATGACAAAAAAAATCGTAACAACAAATTTCGTGAAGATGGGTCCATAACTAAGTATTTTAATAACCTTAATACGTCGAAAACCGAAAATAAGAACAAAATTTAAGTGAAATTAGTTCCAAATAAGTTGTATATGACTAGGAATAAGATTCACAAATCTTCGTGATGTTCGGCCCATAACTTAACATTGGTGAAGGGTAGTCTAACCATAATGCACCAAATTAATTTCTTCTTTGTTTCAGTGTTTGAAAAATTCAAATTGTAAAAGGCTGTCACGAAAATGGGCGTTTAAATAAAAATCAAAATGGAAAATGGGTTCGCTAACAAGCAGAATTGCCCTATTTGGGCAAATGATAATCCACGAGTGATTGTTTATGGGCTGGTGGCGTCATAAGGCCGTGAATGGTGTTCGCTATCGCGAGAAGACTGGCCAGAAACTTAGGATATGGACCTGGACGATATGGGGCTTGGTGCCATTTGAAACACAGCCAAATTCAATGGCAGTGTTAATTCACGTCATGGCGATGTTAATTGGCCGCCACGATCATGTGCTTTCACCCCGTTGCACTTTTTGTTTGGGGATATTTGAAAGAAAAAGTGTACGTCAATAAGCCAAGAACAATTAACGACATTGAACCGCAATTATGTCTCAGAGTCATTAAAAATATGGACCATCGCTTAGAGCTACGTAACCGAAGCCGTGGCAAGCATTCGGCAGATATTTTGTTTCACATATAATTGTCATCCTTCTATCATAACAAAAACTATTAAGATAATTCTCTGAAAAGTTTTTGTTTTACTTACAATTAACATCGTACATTTTGGTTGGACCACCCTTTATCATATAAAGCGTATTATCTGCAATAAGCTTAGTACGCCTAAAACAGCAACGAAATAGAATACTGTAAGGTCAGTTTTTTTAAAGATTGGTTCATAATTTATCACAGATCCCATATAAAGGCCACTCCTGAAATATTCTAACCTTCGGTGACGGGTATCTAAAATTGTAAAATAACCAGTTTATACAAAAATATACTATTTGGTTAACAAATTTGCATTTTTAATTGTAGCAAAGTGCCCCAGTGCTTTTGGTAGTGAGTTTATCAGTAAGGGGGTTGGGAGTTCTATTTCTGCCGCAAACTTTTTGCTACTGCTCGAAACGTGTGATTATTTATTTGTTTCGGCTAAAGGTCTTGGATCATAAAATTAAAATAAAAACAACTTTTTTATTTTATTTTTTTACAATTTATTATCTCCGATATTTCGGTTAACTTCGTCAACCATTTTCAAGGAAACTAAAAAACACAACAAGTGATTTTCTTTAATATTACAACATTAAAAAACTTATAATTTAAATACTACGTACATAATTCGTTATTCTATTTTACCGCGTCTTTTTCCACAAACCTATAACATTAAACAATACTAATCGACTAGTTGTCATTTCTTATTATGTTTATTAATTATGTGTCGATATAATTGAGCGCAATTGTCTGTATCTGTCTTGTAATTCAGTCGTGTGTTTGTTGGAATATTTATTATATGTAGCATTTCCAAAGTAAATCTCTTTTTATAATTACTCTCTTCCTGTAGTACTCTCACCTTCTCGAAGTCTGGCCTATGACCACTTTTTACACAGTGGGCCGCAAGTGAAGTTTTTTGCTCTAATGGTTTTTCCGTATTTTTCAGATCAGATTTGTGAGATGAGATCCTAGTCTTTAATTTGGTTTTCGTTGTACCCACATATGTTTTATTGCACAAATGTATACCATCTCCATTGCAGTTTATCTTATATATTAGGTTTGATCTGTCATCCTTCTTCAAATCGTCTTTGGTTTTACTATATAACTTTCCAACTGAGTTATTGGTCTTCATGGCAAGCTCATACTTATTATTGTCATAAATATTTGTCTTCTTAATTCTTTCGGGTAATCCTGCTATATATGTTATGGATTTGTAAATTTTCTGGGGTTTGTCTTTGTTTGTCAATATTTTTCCTGTTGATTTAACATGTTTAATTAGATCCTTTATGGTGTTCTTCGGATATTCATTTTTCTCTAGAATGTTTGTAATTTTCTTTATGTTATCTTTGTGAAATATTTCGTCGCTTATATCTAGTACTCTTTTAATAAAGTTCGTCGCTGTATTAACTATAACTCTTCTTGGGTGTTTAGAATAAAAATTGATTAATCTATTAGATGACGTAGGTTTTTGATACCAATCTAGTCTAAGTGAATCTCCCTCTCGTCTTATTATTGCATCCAAATAAGGTAGTTCATTATTCCTTTCTACTTCCACAGTAAATTTTATTTGCCCATTATAAGCATTTAACATGTTCAAAGTGTCATCAACAGCATGTTTCTTCACAATGGCAAAGATATCATCTACATATTTCGTCATTATTCTAGGTTTCGTCTTCAGTTTTCCAATTGTCGAATCTAAAAGTTCTTCCATAACAATGTCAGCTATGCTACATAAAGTTAGAATATAATTAGTAATTGTATTTGTGAAATTTAAAAAAAAATTTAACTTAATTAAAATAATTATATCATTTAATGCAACATTTTACCAAACATTTTATATACAAAATACTACCAAAAACTTTATATTTATAGACACTGAAATTATGTCTTCTTAAAAAATCGTATTTTCCATTAAACTATTTTTTTCCACAGCTTAAAATACAACATCTTTGAAATGTATGTATGTAAACGCTGTAACTGCGTTTAATGTTAACTTGTGTACATATTTGCTAAAGAAAACTTGAGCAAATAATTTTTTGGGTAAATGTAAATATGTATTCAGAAATATATACATATTTCTGTGTGTTTAACAGCAAGTACAAAAGTATTTTCATATTTGCATTTTCTGTTCTGCTACTTTACTAGTGTAAATTTGTTCCGGAGAAGTTCTGGTGACACTTGTGCCACCTAAAGAAGTTAAAATGTTTGTTATGTAATCGTTTAAGACTCGTCTGTTGGTTGCTTTTCAAATGTCATCTATCAGTCGTTCTGGTATTTAAGTTTCAAGTAACAAGAAAATGTTCACATAATAAATTCTGTCTGTTTAGAAATAAAATCAAATATACAGTCATGCAAAGACATGCAAATCTGCTTGACATGCCAACTTTATAATTTGTTTTAATAACTGTTTAAAGGTAGTAACGTAAAGTTTAACAATAGAGCAATTTTTTTAACATTTAAAATAAAATGCGGAAATAATTTTTCTGTTAATCAAAACTTCTAAAAATATGAATGGCTTAGTGTTTTCGGATTCCAGAGTGATGACTTTACCAAAATGAAACCTCAAGTTGAGCTGGAGTAATCTACAAATCGAAAAAAGAAAGAAATTGAATGGGATGAATTTTAAAAAAGGTATACTGTTATTGCAAAATTTAAGGCTTCAAAGATGCAAAACGACTAATTTAAAGAGCGAACTGACGATAGATACCGAAAATTTTATTTAAGCCCGAAGTTCTTAAAGGAAAAGGATTAAATAAGATAAATTTTAATTATTACAGTGCACCCAAGAAGTCAAGTTTAAGTAGCACCACGTAAACTGCCATGAACAACCGCGTTACAAATTAACAGGACCTTCGCATCGGGAAATAACCTTTATGGCCAATTTCACCAAATCCAAGGCCTATCTATCAGGTCTGCTTACTTGTACAAAAACAAAAAAACGACATGTATTTTGTTTGTGGAAAATTTCTTTTTAGCTGCCAAAAACTTACTACCACATATACAAAGCATACGGAAAAAACGTGTGGCATATCATAAACCAATGACGGGCACATTTGCAAATCCTATGTACGCGTGCATAGGAATAAAAATGCTGCTTGTGCGACGTTGACACATGTACACTAGGGTATAACCAATTTTTTGGCATAGTACCATGAGGTCAACCATGTCCTAGTAACCACGAAAATCATAATCTTTTGTAATTTTTCTCAAAAAAGTTCACGCACCAATTGGTTTTTCTAAACCAATTCAATATTGAATATCCATAATTTTATACGGTGTTTTTTATTAATTTTTAATTTTGTTTCGTTAAAAAAGGTTAAAGATACGTTTTGGTTTGCGGAAAAATCTCTTACCATCTCTAAATATTAATGAAATTTCATACTTGAGCTATTTTTTGTTTTAAATAAACATATTATTAATTTTTCCTAACCAAAAAGAAAATTAAAAATTTTCAAAACTTCATCGCGGTTGGTGCGTGAACTTTTTTGACCTTAGCGAAAAAATAAATATACGTTCCGTTATAGTTGTTTATGCTCTATCGGACTGTGCTATGCCAATTTTGATATTTTAAAAAATTGTTAAAAAGTTATATCCCTAATGTACACTATAAACTTCTTTGTGTGGCTGTGAAAATGTACGTTCGTCTGTTGCTTTGTTGATATTTCGTCAACACAAGCATTTATGGCATAAACGTATGTGTGGGAAAAAACAATAACCCTGTAGTAAATAAAATAGTCAGTTGCAAAAAACACTAACTATAAATTAACTATTTTTCAAATGACTACAAATTGGTTTAAATCTCATGCAAATATCAACCAAAAATATTGCATACAGGCACACGTAAAACACAAATAAAAGCAAAATAAGTAAAAGAAGCATGCCATGAAGTCAAATGAAAAAAAAAAAAATGCAAACATATGTAAATAATTTAAAATAATGGAAAATTGCAGCAATACAAATTTATATGGCGGTTTAATAAAATTCTTAAATTAATTAAAATTTTTCGTCTTTTGTGAATACATAAAATCAAAAGTTGTTAACAGATATAAATCATTTATAGCTTGTTTTGTTTGCAATGTTGTTTTTTATATGACTGTATAAAATTAGAAGCATAGCTGCATTTTTAAATTTTTTAAAAATTTTTAAAAACAAAAATTCCGAAATTTTAATAAAAAAATTATATTTTTTTCTAGAAAAAAAAAAATTATGTTTCTAAAACGACTGCGCAAACGAGAAGGAGTTTGCACCCTATGTCTTGTACTTTGTCATAATTCTAACCGCTAAATTTGGATAAAATTTAGCGCGGACAACAACAAAAATATGTTGTTACAATAAACATAGTGTAGTTGCCGTAACCATGCCCAACCATATTTTTTCTCTGCGTGTGTTGACAAGAGGAAAAAGCTATCGCCACAGTTACTGTTGGCAAATTTTGTGTAAACACATATCACCAAACATTAAAGGAAGCTGACGCATTAAACGCTATTTTGGTGGTAGTATTTGTATGGGAGTAATGGTCAAATATGGACAATTTCCAATAAAGTTTGGCAAGATGATTAAGATTGCAATAAAATAAGTTTGCATTCAATTTAATCTTAATGCTAATATGATAAGATGGGTTATGGGCACAAAGACTCTGTTCCGTAAAGAAGCTGCTTTTGTTTTAATATGCTTGGCTTTGTGACAATAAGCACCTATGCCTCCTCAGATCAACTCCAAAATAACGACCTGTACTTTGCCCACAAGGTGAACATTGAAAGCCAGCCTGATAGCCGGCTGGGCGGACGGCCATCATTAGATTGAACCAACGACTTGTTCACAGTCTATCGGTATACTGAAAGCTGGGCCTAAACCGCTATTTTAAGGTGTTACACAAATCAGCCAAAACGCATAATACCCTCTCCACTATAAAAAACAATAAATTCAATTGAATGACCAACATTTTGCCTTTATTAGCTCACAAATTTCGTGGCATTTAATCTTTAAAAATTATTTCTGTCATATGGCCTTCGCGATTGCTCCATATAAAGGCATTACAGTCGGTCCAATTTTGCACCACTTATTTGAGATTACCTGGTATTTTTTCGTCAATGGGATATTGGCTTCTGAATGATCAATCATTGCTGGTTAATCATCGTAGAGCAGAGATTTGACGTATCCCTCAAAAAGCAGTTCATATGTGTCAAATCACACAACCGAGGTGGCAAATTCACAGGGGAATTTCCTAAGATAATTCGTTTACAAAACAGTGGCTCAACAAAGTGATGGCTAAACGCGCTGTATGGAACTATTTATGCTCAAAATAATTTGCAATAACATGAGGAATAAAAATATCATTAGTCATTTGTCTGTATCACTAGCCTTATTCCGTAATGTTCCGATGACGTCTAAGACACTGAAACCACACCAAACAGTTATTTCTTCTGGATGAAATGGTGTCTGAAGAGTCTCAAAAGGATTGTGTTCTCTCCAAAAACTATATTTCTGCTTGTTTACATACCCGTTAAGCCAGAAGTGAGCCTCATCGCTAAATATAATTTAACGATAACAATCTGGTTCAACTTCCAGTGAATTCTCAGGACATTCATTGAACACACGAAGCAATAGATGGGCCAGTGGCTTTAATTATTGCATCAGTTGGATCTTATATTGATACAGGCCAAGATCTTTCCTAAAAAACTTCCAAGTAGTGGACGGGCAGAAACCAAATTGCTGGGAACGAAGTTGGATCGATCAATTCGAGTGCACTGTTAATCTCACGTCTACAGCGGCGAAGTCTTCTTCTGTTTGCACGGTGCGGGCACGATTTGGATGAATGCTACCCAAAAGAGTAAATGTGTTCATGAAGCGATCCATGTAGGGTTTTTTCCCGGGAATTCCCGGGACGGGAATTTCTATTATTATATTTCCCGTTTTCCCAAGATTTTTGTTGCGAGATCCCGGGAAATAAAAAGTTCCACATAGTTTCAGAAAACAGCTATTTATACTTTGCAATTTAGTTTTCTATTCTCTAAAAATTAGCATCTGTTGATGGGTTGTCGATTAGATCAATTACAAGAAGTGAGTACATAATGTGAACGTCAAATTAAAGTGTACAGCTTGTTTTCCAATATAAAAAGTGTTATGTTAGGTTATAAAAAGTTAAATTTCTACTTTGCCAAATTTCATCAGACTTCAAGCAAGTTGGACAAAAAAAAAAAAAACATGATAAAAGTAGAAATAAGAAATTCAACGGAAAAAATACAGTATCTAAAGTGAAGCGTGTTAGGTTTGGCTTTTGTAATACGTCCTAAGACTGATGGATTAGCCCAATAGTCGCTCGATATCAACTCAATTAAACATCTTTGAACATTTGGACAGACAAATTAAAAAAAACATAAGCAGCAAGCACTCTCTGAAGAAAATTCTGCAGGAAGAGTGGCCAAAATTGTCTACTGAGCAAACTTTAAAATGGGTGAAATCGATGCTAAAGAGACTAGAAGCCGTCCTAAAAGCAAAAAAAAATCAAACAAAGTATTAGCCACTTCACTTTTCTTAGTATTTTAAAACTTAACACTTTTTTTGACGCGTTAAAAACGGAGTTAATTTGTTTTTTATTGTACTGTTTTTGCTGTTTTTGGAGTATTTCAAATTTTTAAACTGTAATAACATTGTCCAAAGTTTTGTAAATGATAATAAACTTTTAAAAATTTGTATTCTTTTGTACTAAAATAACACTTTTTATATTGGAAAACCAGTTGTACACTTTATTTTGACGCTGACAGTACGTAAATCAATGTCTACTGATGCAATAAATCTACTTAAAGCAGAATGGGCAGTGCAACAGTTGAAAATTAATAAATTTAGTGAAGTGAAGAGATAATAAAGAACATTAATTCAAAATAAGATGCAGGCAGTTAATTTTCATTGTCCATGGACAAGTCTTAAAAATAGGAGATACCTTAACATATCGCTCCTTTATTGCAACAAAGTAGAAACTACAAAAAACATCGAGCTTGGCAAAATGCGATTAAAGTTTTCATAATGTACCGATTTAAAGATATATTTTGCTATAACTTCGGTTCAGTTTGCGATATAATACTGATTTGTTGTTACGAGAAGGTATGAAGGAACACTTTGCTTAATTAACATAAAATTTTTGATTTTTTGAGATATGACTATGTTGCGATAAAGGTGCGATGTGTTTATAATTATTTTATTTTGGGGCGGCTTATATAACCGATATGTGCTAAAGATTCCAGGTGGACCTAATGTAAAAAAATTTTAATATATTTATTTAAAATATTTTATCTATTTAATGAATTAACTTCTTGATCTTATAACTTGAGTACCACAATTTTTGTTTGTTTTTATAAATGTTTTATGAATTAAATTGTTATGTTTATGTTATCTTTTTATCTTGTATCTAGAGAATAAAAATACGGAGTTTACATAAAAAAGCGTAAGGTAATAATAATTCAAGTTCATCTCGCAATCTTCAATTAATTTTTGCAGTATTTAAGCATTTCTTTTACTCACTTTATAAAAGTTTTTAAAAGTTTTTTTTCATTAATTAAAAACAAATTTACTTTGTATTATTTATATGGAGGGGGATCCCGGGAAATTTTTTTAAATCGAAAAACTCTGGGAAAAAAAAACTCTAGATCCATGGTATTGCGTATTAACCTGTTGTGTTCTAGAAATTTGGCAAACAGATTGCGAATTTTGGAAATAAATTTACACGACCTGTAAACGTTGATCTGGTTTAAAGGTTCAGTTACCCCGGCGCACACTGGGGATTTTTGTATGGAGGTGAGGAAAAAAATATATTTGTCAAAAAATATAATGATTTCATTACAAACTTAGTTTTATTTATATAGTTATACACAAAAGTAATCAAAATAAAGAAAGCTATAAAAATATATATCGTTACCTACAATGTAAAAAGCCCTAACTAACAAAAAATTTAAATGAATTTTTTAATTTTTAATTTATTATTTATATTAAATCTACTTTTTAATTTATTATTGTAAAAGAGCCTTAACTTCGTCGCTTATATCACTATGCTTTTTCTGGCTAAATGAAGGAGTCAAGTGTGAGATCATGGGATCTGATGTTACCATCATTCGGTGCATAATATCTTCGTTCGTGGCAATTCGACTGCATTTTCTGGAGTGTCTAAGGCGATATTTTTTATACGACTTCCCTGAGCCTCTTCGGATAATAAGCCTACAGGAAAAATACACTTTTCAATTATATATTTTCCATGAATCAGAATTTTTGGAGTGTTGGTGGCATATTGTACCACTCGTACAGTGCAACAAACTTTTTTGCCGTCTCCAGACAAAAATCATTTCGAATCTAGTGCCTCGGTAATGGTTATAGCTTCGAGAATTGTTGAAAACCTCTTGATTATGTCTTCATTTAGACCCGTGATTTCAGAAATCAAAGCAGAATTAGCAAAGAATCTTCGTGACGTATTTCCTGAATTTGTCGTACCAGAGCCTTGTTTAACAGTATCAACCTGTATTCCAATTTACTCTTTAATTTCACGCTTTATCAAACATTTTCGGGCTTCTCTTATCGGACGACTATTTGAGTCGACTCTTCCACTTTTAAATTCAATATTGTAAGCTACATGCAAAAGACACTCCATCAGCTATATAATACGCGCATGAAGTGGTGACATACCAAATTGCAGTGCTAGTTCATTTACGGGCATAGCTTGAACTTCTTCGATTTTATTCATTTTGAATGTTGTTGCTCCACAAATAAAACAAGAAGATGCTGCTGGTGTCTCTGTTACTGATTGTGCTGTCTTGCCGTCAATCATTGTAAAATATAATTCATGTTTTACTTTAAAGTTACGATTATTTACTGTTAACTCAAATTCTTTTAGTTGAGATATCTCCTCATCGACTCTTCTCTTTTCTTCTCGTATAACTTGAGGTGTCTCTTTAACGTATGCAAACTGTAGTGTTCTACAATACTGTGTGGAAGAAGGTTTATTGTTGTTCCATACTAATTTATTTATGTCATCACTCAATGATAATTTTAGTGGTACAACTGATGTCATATATAAATTAGAGTCAGAAATTTGATCATCTGAAAACCTCTGTTGGTATTCGCTTTGACCAGATGCCCCATCACATCCACATTTATAGTACATTGTTAGATTTTCGCTTTCAATTTTATTTATTTCCTTTACTGATTTGGTCTCTAGGACTCTTTTAGCAGTATGATCCAACAGATTTTGCAGAGGTACACTGCCTGAACTTTCAGTAATATAAATTTCTAGAGGATAACTGTTAGTTTTTTCTTTCGTGAGTTGTTTGTATGGTACTCGTATTTTTCTTTTGTAAGTTCAAGCTTTGTAAACATCCCCAAAGTTTTTAATGTACAAATTTTGTGGTTGGTTTTTGAAATACTAGAAGAAAAATCAATTACTTCTTGAGGAAACATAGAACGTACTTAATCCCTTTTGTATCGTTTGGCGCGATCACAGCACTCCTCAAACGATTTGCGTGGCCGACCAAGTGCAGAACTGGAAGAACATTCAGCCTCAGTAAACTTAATTGTAAATGTGCCTTCAAGCCAATTTGCATTCTTTTTTTCAAATCGCGACTTCGTACGGTTAGAATCCTGCCATCTTTGTTTGAAGTTACAGTAAAAGTTTTTATATATTGTATCTAAAATTTCACATGCTCTAGTATCGTTTAAGCCAACGTGCAATCGTTGCAAAAACTGTTTTAATTTTGTTCTGTCTTTGTCAAATTCCAGAAGCTTCGAGCATAAAACCCCATGAGAAATAGGAAAACTTTCCATTGCCGTAAAACTCTTTGTCCTTAGTTTCAGTTATAATTAAAAAAAACGGAGAAAAATCGGTTGTGCTTTTCGCGTTCGTCAGCACTTGTTGAATGACAAAAATCTACGTATTTTTCAATATTTTACTGACAGGTTCGTTCCAAAACATGAGCACTAATAGATGTGGGTGGAATTTCTGTAAAAAAATCATACAGGTAGCCAACGGAAAACCCCAAATAATTAAAAAAGTGCACTTTCCTTTTTTCCTTTCAAACGTCCACGCACATTTATTACCGCTTATTACTTTGCTACCGCAATCATAAAAATCAAATAACCTTTTGTTTATTACTTTTTTTTTTTTTTTTTGAATTCTAAGAATCATAAAAAAAGTCATACTGTTTTTGCAAAGAATTTTGTGCATATCTCGAGCAAATTTTTGAAATGCATACCTTCACTTAATTGTTAATAAAAGCGAAACGCGTTCATCGATTTTCATGATTTATGTCTCATTTATTTCATAGGTTATGCGACTTCACGTGAAAGTAATAGGACTTGAAACTTTTTTTTACTGTTTTGGATTTTTTATGAATTAAAAATAAAAAATTTAAATTTTTTGGGCAAAAAATATTTTTTTTCTTCATACATTTATTTATAACTGCGAAACTGTTGCTTATGTAGCAAAATGTTATATAAACAGATTAAAGTAATTGTAATTCTTGATTTTTCTAAATTTTTTTCAGCAAAATCCTACTAGTGGTTCTCGAGTTATGTTAAACAAAAGAGCCTTATCAGAATTGACAATGTATTAGTAGTGATTTCAAACTAAAGAAAAGTAAAGATCAAATTGCAGGTCCAAATGTTTGGAGAAAAATGGGATTTTTGTTATATGTTCATAAAAATACACAAAAAAAAAACTTCTCTGCAGATTTTTTTTTTTCAATTTTAGTATACTGAAATATACTACTTTAAATAGAAAAAAAAGAAAAACGTTAGCTCACATAGTAAAAAAATATTCGCATTTAAATTCTTAGGTTTAAATTAAGTTGGTTCGGTAAAACACACAAGTTCTGAGTTTGGGCGGATATAAAAAAAAAAACTGGCAGTCAGATCGGAGTAATTCTTTTTGATTTGATTGTACCATTTAGTCTAAAATTGCAACATATCACTGCATATTGCATGAAGACTATGTTGACAATTTGACTTTTTTCCGCGAAATCCCCAGTGTGCGGCGTAACAGTAACGTTGCAAATCAACTGCTTCATTTTGTTGTATATAAAGCAATTAGAACGATTATAGTTAGATTATAGAATACATTGGTCTTACTTTTTTACGGTAAGGCAAAGTTACTGTTACTCCTGGCAAACTGAGCCTTTAGTCTTTGCATGCTAATTTGCCAAAGTATACTGGAAAAAAGTCAAACACACTTCATTAGGATGACAGCTAGTTTTACATTTATCCCTATCAGACGTTCTATACTTTATGTTTTAATATATGTTTGTACATTGTAAATACTTAGGTAAATATTATTGTAACATTATTTTTTTTTATTTATGTACTGCACTCAAAAATCAAGTATGTAATTATGAGCATGTCTGTGCATCCTCAACTTATGTGTATGTATGTTAAAAGCTCAAAGATATCACTGTTTCCTTTTCCTGTCTATTGTCCTTTACTGTCAAATATTTATAATAAACTTAATCTTTTGCTCTAGCTCCTACTTATTTCAACGAAATATTAAAAAAATGTGTTTTGTGTTTGTAACAAATTGTCAGCTAAATGAGTTTTTGGATTCATGATGCTTTTTTAATATTTGTCATTTCTCGATACTTCAACAAAGTTTTTTAAGGGTTGTTCAAGTCGCTTATGTTTTGAAATTTTAACGTAGAATAACGATAAAATGTATGAGTATATAAAAACCAAAGCTGCTAATATTAGAAAAGCCGATAAAAAATCTTTTTGCGTCTTTTATAAAATACTAACAGTTTGCTAGTAAAATTTTAGTACCGTCATAAATTTTGAAAATATGTATCTTAATTTTATATACAAAGTTAAACATAAATATTGTTTTCTGCACTTAAAGTTAGTTTAACAAAAATGCTAAGTAAAAAGTTACAGTAAAAGCCTTTTACACTGATCAACATCTCGGTGAAACGCGTGGAAAATGTGCAACATTCGTTTATAGGCTATTTACACTTGTCATCATAATAAATACATATTGCTAAAAATCAACATATATAACAAAATATTTCTATTTCGTTGTATACCATTCTTCATCTTTCGATTATTTCAGTTTCATCACTAGAAAAGTGGCCATAAAAATGTTATTACTGTAACAGCACTGACAAAATGACATTTGTTTTGAAAGCAGCGTTACTATTTGTCAAGTTTGTTAATATTTTTAAATTAAAAAAATTCTTAATACATTTTGGTTTTTTCTTTTAAAATTAAGCACCACAAACAAAATCTAGCAAATTAAAAAGTTTGTATTCCCAAAAATTACTTTGATAATAAACTGGCAAGTGCACGGCTTAAAAAACTGAAGTGGCAACATGCTTTATTTTGGCGAGAACAATAAAGCAGGTTGTTTTTATTTTTTCTAAACCTACTTACAACTAAAATTAATAATGGAAGAATTCCAACCAATTGTAGTTTGGAATGCAAGAAAAGATAAACTCACTGTTTATTGTTGATGTTTTTGTTTAAGTGTTGATATTGTTACAAGTAAAACTGTTGCTTATAATTCTTGTTCGCTTAACAAGTTTAATATCTTTGATTTTTCTAAAATCTTTGGATGAAGGCCTAAGCTACCTGTGAAATGCGCATAATATATAAAATAAATTTCAGCACGAAAAACAAATCTTTCAAATTAAAAATTTTGTATTCCCAAAAATTACTTTAATAATTTTGGCACATTTGTAAAAGAAACTTTTTTTCAGAAAGGGTGACATATTTGATTGATAGCAGATGCTGCAGGTGTGAAAGCATGTTTCACATTTCCAACATATTTCATGCGTTCCTCCGAAATGTATGCGAGTGTGAAAAAAACCAACAAAAAAGTAATACAGAAATAAAATTTAACAAGCAAAAACATACATTAAAGGTTTTCATGATATCGCTTAAAATTGCCATTTATGCAAGTCCCAATCCATTTTATGGAACATTTGCTGCGAAACATTTGAGTTTGTAGATGAAAGGAGAATGACGAGCGGAAAAGTGTAATTTGTTTCATGTACAAACAGCTTTTGTTGGTTTGTTTTTGAAAGAAAGCGAAGGAATAGAAAATGTCTCAATGCGGTAAAACAAAATGTTTATTCTATGGAAACGTATGCAGTTTCAAAAGAAAATTTAAGAAAGTTTTTGCAGCAGCTGTTACCATATCAACCATATTATGTTGAGGACTAAGAAACGTCTATACAAAAATTAATTAAAAAAAAAATTCAAAAACATAAAATTCAATTTTGAAATTTATGAAAATTGTTTTTAAAAATGCACAAAGAAAGCCTAAAGACTAATTTGCTCAAATTATTGCCAGGATTCAATGTTTGTGATTTATAAACACTTATGCCCTTAAGCGAACACCAGGTCCTGGCCAGGCATTTCTGACTTTTTTCCAGTTTTTTTAATATAATTATTAAATATATTAAAACGAAACTTTATGTTTTCCTCAATCAAAGTGTTTTTTACAAGAAACTGAGAAAAAAGTGTAAATTTAAACGCCGTGGGCGTGGTAATTGGCCAAATAAAAATTTTGTACATATTGTATCCACCAGGGCCTGGCCAGGCCCTGGCATATTATATGCAGAAAATAAAATCAAAATGAAAATAAAATCAAAATGAAACGTTTCAAAAAGAATACGTAACACATAAGAATTCTTTCTTTACTTTTTTTCGAGGAATTATTATATTTCCCAACAAAATGTTCCTGCTATAGCCAAAAAACTCCATACATATAAAAGTAGTCCTAGCTAGTGCTGGGAAACTATCGATAGTACTATCGATAGTCTTAAACTATCGAAAATATCGATAGGAAAGAAAATCAATATCGATATTATTATTATTTAAAATACAGCTATGAAGACTGGAGTGGACCATCAATGAAGGGAAAATTTAAAAAGTTTTCTGTTTCATACACAGAAAAAAATTATTTTCATATTTGAATACGAAAATCGCATATTTGATAAAAAAAAATTTTTAAATTTTCTGCGATGACGATTTTTGCGGTATTGATAAAAAAATTTGTGGGTATAGTTATTGAATTTTTAGTCAACAACCAAGTTTATTGAGTCAATAAAAAAAGTTGTTGCCAAAAATATTTTTTTTCAACAAAATGTTCACGTGATTTGTTAAAATAAATTGTTGAAAATGTTGAATAAATCAAACAAAATGTTTATCGAATCTTTATTTATTTATTTATTAATGATGATGTGCTTAATTCCCAATTTTTTTTTTTTTCTTTTTAAATAAATGAGCAACAGTTTTACAGCTGTGAATACATACAATCATTCTCGTATAGTGCAGGCAAACAATTCCGAGATATATTATATGCAAAATAAGAAAAGACCGTATTTTGCCTAACAATCTGTTAGACTTTGCCAGAGTTAATAAATTCATGCATGTAAACAATTGTAAAGTAGATAATAGCATTATAAGATAAAGATACATACTGTATACTTCAACAATAAAATATAAGTTATGGAAAAAAATTATAATATTGTAAAATTGTTAAAAATAGAAAAAATTTATTAACTGACTTCATCTCTTTTGTTACGTTTTATCTTTCTAAAACACTAAACAATCAGCCGTACTACGGTTGCCGTTGGCGCAAACGACTAACGGCCATTTTTACCAAGTTCGGTTAAAACTAACTTTCAATTAAAGTAAGTAAGTCGTTTTTGTAGTAGATTAAAGAACACAGGTTGTGTTTTATTTTTATCTATTACAAAAAACCACACACAGTCGCCTGTGTTATTAGAAAAATCAAAAGATTCGCTTATTTGCTTTAAGGTTTTATTTGTATATTATTTTAAGCTTTTTTAAAATCTTAGGAAAAGGTTTCCTGATGAGCTGGCCTAAGCAACCAGTGAAATGCGCATAGAAGCTAGCTTTTCCTCAACAATAAATTTCAGTGTATTTATCATATATGAAAAATTGGGAATTCAGCACGTCATACAGAAATCTTATTGATAATAAATTTTGTATTCCAAAATTTGACACAAGATTTTTAGTGTTAAAAATTTTCTCATATCAAAAATGTTATTCAAATTAAAATTAAATGGTAAATAAGTAATAAAAAGTTAATTAAAATATTTGGAAAAATTCTATCTCTCACCAAAAAGCATGTTCATTTCTATACTGTAGTACTTCTTTTTATTTTAAGTCTGTGTTCATACGGCTTTTGTCTTAAGCTGAAGGTCCACACCATGCGTAGATGCGTGTGATACTTCTTGTGCATTTTATGCTTTACTAAATTAAAGTTACATCCAATGCGTTTTATGCGCCAAATTTGTTTTTTTTCATCAACTATTGTACTAATATGTTTAACAAATTAAAACAATTTTGCAAAAAATGGAGAGTGTAATTGATATTTTAATAGAATTCATAGATGAGTAAGGTTTTATTATAAAAATATTTTTGATTTTTCACGGCATCAATAAGTTTCCAATTCATGGCATTTGTTAAAAAAATAATAAATACAACAAAGATGACACTCAGAAGATAAAAGTAATCGATAACTAGAATGGCAAATTTTGTTCGTGGTAAAATTGTGCTAAAAATTAACTTCAATGTTTTTTATTCTTAAAAGTTTATACAATCTTTATTACGAAAGCTTTTTCTCTTATTAAAAATCTTTTTTAATGCAAAAGTATAGTAAAAAGTAATCCACCACACAAACATAATTATCGATAACAATGAAAATAAAGTATGATTTGTCATCTATGGCCATCAATAACAGCTGACTTTTTTTCACCACACATGCGACGGATACAAAAGTAGAAAGTAAACCTACTTTCATGCGCTGATGCGTGTATGCATTCTCTGCATTTTGTTGTGTAACTTGTCATATACAATTACACTGATTCAACTTTTTTGTCAAATGCATAAAAAGGACAGACGCATAAACGCATGGTGTGGACCTTCAGCTTAAACCTACTTTCATACGCTGATGCGTGTATGCATTCTCTGCATTTTGGTGTGTAACTTGTCATATACAATTACACTGATTCAACTTTTTTGTAAAATGCATAAAAAGGGCAGACGCATAAGCGCATGGTGTGGACCTTCAGCTTTATTGACATGATTGCTACTTTATAGGCGAGAGGGACGAGGGGAAAAGAAATGAGTACACATATGCATGTACTGTCTTTACATTTTGCTTTTTCATCCGTTGTTTAATTTTGTTTTTGTTTTCAATATCAAATAAAACAAAATAAAAAACATGTCGTCAACATGACATGAATCATTTGAACGCCAATTCATGTTCAAAGAAGAAAAAGGAAGAATCTTGTCAATAAGACATGAGCCGTATGAACTCAGACTAATTATCTAAAATATATATGAGGGGCTAAAAGTACAAGGGGTTTAAATGCCTTTCTCTAAAATTGAGTTTACATATGGAATTATAGGTGAAGTTCGGAGAAGTTGTTCAGAGCACAAGAGGTGAATGTAGGATTCTCATCCGGACGCTAAATATGGTGAATAATTCATGCACTTGATATTAAAATACCTGCTTCTCTTGGAACACAAGTGAAACAACCACTGATTCAACATAAGGCACTTGAACCCCTTGTGCTTTATGCCCCTCATATAGAGTCCGCAATCGGTTACTGCAACCTATAAAAACCAAGGCAGTTGAAAAAGCCGGGGTTGTCATTTCTTTAAAATTTTAAAAGTAAGTATAAATATCTTTAAATTTAAATGACAATTGGTTGATAATTTATCGCGATCCCATATACCACTATTAGAATGTAATGCTGTAAGCACCTTTCTGAAGAAACCAAAGTAATAGGGACTATAAGATATTTCATTGTAACTTTAGATAATTTTCTTAATTGTTTTTGATTCTCAACCAAAAAGGTTATCAGTCTAGCGGACTTTTCCTCTAATGGTCGTTCATTATTTTATCCTATGCTCGCAATTGCAACTGCATTTTTATTTGTTTTTTTTTTCAACATCATAAAACTATGTGACATTTTAGTCCCTATGTGAACATATACAAATTTCGGCACAAAGGACTTAAGTTAGTAGTAAAAAAGCACAGCTTAGCAATCCATACCACATACCATTATTTTTGTTTGTATTCATTGCTGTAATTCTGCGCGAATTAATAATAGCAAGTAAAATCTTGCGGCAAAAAACTGTGTGTGTATAGCTGCTGTAACATGTCTTTATTAGAGTGGTCAAAAATTATTTTTTTTCGATTTTCCAAAAAAGTAGACCAATTTTGTGTTAGGTAAGGGTAAAAAAAATTTGGTAAAAATATGAGCTCGATCGGTTAAAAATTGCCGTGCCGCACGCACATTTAATCTGTGAGAATGAAATTCGGGCTAAATGGAGAGGAAAACGCCGTAACTACTGAGGAGTCACCCCTAGAGATGTAAAATGTATGAGCAACCCCCATTATTTTTGCATTCCCAATATTTCTCTAGAAAAAACTTATCCTCTATCTCCAACCCTTCATATGGTCCCCATACGAAAAATTAAATTTTCTCGAAAACCGACTCTATAACAGACGGACGGACAGCCAGACGGACTTGAAGTCCAAGATTAAAAAACGGAACCAATTAGGATGTAATTTAATCCAATTCCGTTTTTTAATCTTAGACTTTATGTCCGTCCGTCTGTTCTAGAGTCGGTTTTCGAGAAAATTAAATTTTTCGTATGGGGACCATATGAACTGGTTTCCTTTACACAGAAAAAAATTACTCAAAAAAATTTTTAACAACACAGTTTGTTGAAAATTAAATTTTAGGTCAATAAACTTTTTGTTTGATTCAATGAAAAAATTTATCAAATTTACACTTTGCAAAATAGCATTCAATAAAACATATTTAATAATGAAATAATTCAATATTTCTACATATTCAATAAAAAAAATATTTGAATCAAAGTAAATACAGTATTTTTACAACTCTTTTCCATTTGTAAAGTCTCATTCGCTTTAGTTTTATTTGTAAAATATAATTAGTTTTGCCAATGTCTTTGGAAAAAGGTTTCCTGATGATCTGGCCTAAGCAACCAGAGAAATGCACATAGGAACTAGCTTGTACCCCCATAATAAATTTTAGTGTATTTATTTAAAAAGAAAAAAAAAAAATTGGGAATTAAGCACATCATCATTAATAAATAAATAAATAAAGATTCGATAAACATTTTGTTTGATTTATTCAACATTTTCAACAATTTATTTTAACAAATCACGTGAACATTTTGTTGAAAAAAAATATTTTTGGCAACAACTTTTTTTATTGACTCAATAAACTTGGTTGTTGACTAAAAATTCAATAACTATACCCACAAATTTTTTTATCAATACCGCAAAAATCGTCATCGCAGAAAATTTAAAAATTTTTTTTTATCAAATATGCGATTTTCGTATTCAAATATGAAAATAATTTTTTTCTGTGTATGAAACAGAAAACTTTTTAAATTTTCCCTTCATTGATGGTCCACTCCAGTCTTCATAGCTGTATTTTAAATAATAATAATATCGATATTGATTTTCTTTCCTATCGATATTTTCGATAGTTTAAGACTATCGATAGTACTATCGATAGTTTCCCAGCACTAGCTAGGACTACTTTTATATGTATGGAGTTTTTTGGCTATAGCAGGAACATTTTGTTGGGAAATATAATAATTCCTCGAAAAAAAGTAAAGAAAGAATTCTTATGTGTTACGTATTCTTTTTGAAACGTTTCATTTTGATTTTATTTTCATTTTGATTTTATTTTCTGCATATAATATGCCAGGGCCTGGCCAGGCCCTGGTGGATACAATATGTACAAAATTTTTATTTGGCCAATTACCACGCCCACGGCGTTTAAATTTACACTTTTTTCTCAGTTTCTTGTAAAAAACACTTTGATTGAGGAAAACATAAAGTTTCGTTTTAATATATTTAATAATTATATTAAAAAAACTGGAAAAAAGTCAGAAATGCCTGGCCAGGCCCTGGCATATTATATGCAGAAAATAAAATCAAAATGAAAATAAAATCAAAATGAAACGTTTCAAAAAGAATACGTAACACATAAGAATTCTTTCTTTACTTTTTTTCGAGGAATTATTATATTTCCCAACAAAATGTTCCTGCTATAGCCAAAAAACTCCATACATATAAAAGTAGTCCTAGCTAGTGCTGGGAAACTATCGATAGTACTATCGATAGTCTTAAACTATCGAAAATATCGATAGGAAAGAAAATCAATATCGATATTATTATTATTTAAAATACAGCTATGAAGACTGGAGTGGACCATCAATGAAGGGAAAATTTAAAAAGTTTTCTGTTTCATACACAGAAAAAAATTATTTTCATATTTGAATACGAAAATCGCATATTTGATAAAAAAAAATTTTTAAATTTTCTGCGATGACGATTTTTGCGGTATTGATAAAAAAATTTGTGGGTATAGTTATTGAATTTTTAGTCAACAACCAAGTTTATTGAGTCAATAAAAAAAGTTGTTGCCAAAAATATTTTTTTTCAACAAAATGTTCACGTGATTTGTTAAAATAAATTGTTGAAAATGTTGAATAAATCAAACAAAATGTTTATCGAATCTTTATTTATTTATTTATTAATGATGATGTGCTTAATTCCCAATTTTTTTTTTTTCTTTTTAAATAAATACACTAAAATTTATTATGGGGGTACAAGCTAGTTCCTATGTGCATTTCTCTGGTTGCTTAGGCCAGATCATCAGGAAACCTTTTTCCAAAGACATTGGCAAAACTAATTATATTTTACAAATAAAACTAAAGCGAATGAGACTTTACAAATGGAAAAGAGTTGTAAAAATACTGTATTTACTTTGATTCAAATATTTTTTTTATTGAATATGTAGAAATATTGAATTATTTCATTATTAAATATGTTTTATTGAATGCTATTTTGCAAAGTGTAAATTTGATAAATTTTTTCATTGAATCAAACAAAAAGTTTATTGACCTAAAATTTAATTTTCAACAAACTGTGTTGTTAAAAATTTTTTTGAGTAATTTTTTTCTGTGTAAAGGAAACCAGTTCATATGGTCCCCATACGAAAAATTTAATTTTCTCGAAAACCGACTCTAGAACAGACGGACGGACATAAAGTCTAAGATTAAAAAACGGAATTGGATTAAATTACATCCTAATTGGTTCCGTTTTTTAATCTTGGACTTCAAGTCCGTCTGGCTGTCCGTCCGTCTGTTATAGAGTCGGTTTTCGAGAAAATTTAATTTTTCGTATGGGGACCATATGAAGGGTTGGAGATAGAGGATAAGTTTTTTCTAGAGAAATATTGGGAATGCAAAAATAATGGGGGTTGCTCATACATTTTACATCTCTAGGGGTGACTCCTCAGTAGTTACGGCGTTTTCCTCTCCATTTAGCCCGAATTTCATTCTCACAGATTAAATGTGCGTGCGGCACGGCAATTTTTAACCGATCGAGCTCATATTTTTACCAAATTTTTTTTACCCTTACCTAACACAAAATTGGTCTACTTTTTTGGAAAATCGAAAAAAAATAATTTTTGACCACTCTAATAAAGACATGTTACAGCAGCTATACACACACAGTTTTTTGCCGCAAGATTTTACTTGCTATTATTAATTCGCGCAGAATTACAGCAATGAATACAAACAAAAATAATGGTATGTGGTATGGATTGCTAAGCTGTGCTTTTTTACTACTAACTTAAGTCCTTTGTGCCGAAATTTGTATATGTTCACATAGGGACTAAAATGTCACATAGTTTTATGATGTTGAAAAAAAAAACAAATAAAAATGCAGTTGCAATTGCGAGCATAGGATAAAATAATGAACGACCATTAGAGGAAAAGTCCGCTAGACTGATAACCTTTTTGGTTGAGAATCAAAAACAATTAAGAAAATTATCTAAAGTTACAATGAAATATCTTATAGTCCCTATTACTTTGGTTTCTTCAGAAAGGTGCTTACAGCATTACATTCTAATAGTGGTATATGGGATCGCGATAAATTATCAACCAATTGTCATTTAAATTTAAAGATATTTATACTTACTTTTAAAATTTTAAAGAAATGACAACCCCGGCTTTTTCAACTGCCTTGGTTTTTATAGGTTGCAGTAACCGATTGCGGACTCTATATGAGGGGCATAAAGCACAAGGGGTTCAAGTGCCTTATGTTGAATCAGTGGTTGTTTCACTTGTGTTCCAAGAGAAGCAGGTATTTTAATATCAAGTGCATGAATTATTCACCATATTTAGCGTCCGGATGAGAATCCTACATTCACCTCTTGTGCTCTGAACAACTTCTCCGAACTTCACCTATAATTCCATATGTAAACTCAATTTTAGAGAAAGGCATTTAAACCCCTTGTACTTTTAGCCCCTCATATATATTTTAGATAATTAGTCTGAGTTCATACGGCTCATGTCTTATTGACAAGATTCTTCCTTTTTCTTCTTTGAACATGAATTGGCGTTCAAATGATTCATGTCATGTTGACGACATGTTTTTTATTTTGTTTTATTTGATATTGAAAACAAAAACAAAATTAAACAACGGATGAAAAAGCAAAATGTAAAGACAGTACATGCATATGTGTACTCATTTCTTTTCCCCTCGTCCCTCTCGCCTATAAAGTAGCAATCATGTCAATAAAGCTGAAGGTCCACACCATGCGCTTATGCGTCTGCCCTTTTTATGCATTTTACAAAAAAGTTGAATCAGTGTAATTGTATATGACAAGTTACACACCAAAATGCAGAGAATGCATACACGCATCAGCGTATGAAAGTAGGTTTAAGCTGAAGGTCCACACCATGCGTTTATGCGTCTGTCCTTTTTATGCATTTGACAAAAAAGTTGAATCAGTGTAATTGTATATGACAAGTTACACAACAAAATGCAGAGAATGCATACACGCATCAGCGCATGAAAGTAGGTTTACTTTCTACTTTTGTATCCGTCGCATGTGTGGTGAAAAAAAGTCAGCTGTTATTGATGGCCATAGATGACAAATCATACTTTATTTTCATTGTTATCGATAATTATGTTTGTGTGGTGGATTACTTTTTACTATACTTTTGCATTAAAAAAGATTTTTAATAAGAGAAAAAGCTTTCGTAATAAAGATTGTATAAACTTTTAAGAATAAAAAACATTGAAGTTAATTTTTAGCACAATTTTACCACGAACAAAATTTGCCATTCTAGTTATCGATTACTTTTATCTTCTGAGTGTCATCTTTGTTGTATTTATTATTTTTTTAACAAATGCCATGAATTGGAAACTTATTGATGCCGTGAAAAATCAAAAATATTTTTATAATAAAACCTTACTCATCTATGAATTCTATTAAAATATCAATTACACTCTCCATTTTTTGCAAAATTGTTTTAATTTGTTAAACATATTAGTACAATAGTTGATGAAAAAAAACAAATTTGGCGCATAAAACGCATTGGATGTAACTTTAATTTAGTAAAGCATAAAATGCACAAGAAGTATCACACGCATCTACGCATGGTGTGGACCTTCAGCTTAAGACAAAAGCCGTATGAACACAGACTTAAAATAAAAAGAAGTACTACAGTATAGAAATGAACATGCTTTTTGGTGAGAGATAGAATTTTTCCAAATATTTTAATTAACTTTTTATTACTTATTTACCATTTAATTTTAATTTGAATAACATTTTTGATATGAGAAAATTTTTAACACTAAAAATCTTGTGTCAAATTTTGGAATACAAAATTTATTATCAATAAGATTTCTGTATGACGTGCTGAATTCCCAATTTTTCATATATGATAAATACACTGAAATTTATTGTTGAGGAAAAGCTAGCTTCTATGCGCATTTCACTGGTTGCTTAGGCCAGCTCATCAGGAAACCTTTTCCTAAGATTTTAAAAAAGCTTAAAATAATATACAAATAAAACCTTAAAGCAAATAAGCGAATCTTTTGATTTTTCTAATAACACAGGCGACTGTGTGTGGTTTTTTGTAATAGATAAAAATAAAACACAACCTGTGTTCTTTAATCTACTACAAAAACGACTTACTTACTTTAATTGAAAGTTAGTTTTAACCGAACTTGGTAAAAATGGCCGTTAGTCGTTTGCGCCAACGGCAACCGTAGTACGGCTGATTGTTTAGTGTTTTAGAAAGATAAAACGTAACAAAAGAGATGAAGTCAGTTAATAAATTTTTTCTATTTTTAACAATTTTACAATATTATAATTTTTTTCCATAACTTATATTTTATTGTTGAAGTATACAGTATGTATCTTTATCTTATAATGCTATTATCTACTTTACAATTGTTTACATGCATGAATTTATTAACTCTGGCAAAGTCTAACAGATTGTTAGGCAAAATACGGTCTTTTCTTATTTTGCATATAATATATCTCGGAATTGTTTGCCTGCACTATACGAGAATGATTGTATGTATTCACAGCTGTAAAACTGTTGCTCATTTGTAAGTTAGAATTTTTTATTTATATATGTTTTTATGATTTTTTTTTTGCTATTTTCTTTTACAATAAAAGATAAAAACTCAAGCTAAACAAGTACAGGTATCCCTTGATTTACATGGTACTTCATTTACGCGATTTAGATATAACACGGATCAATAATAGTAACCTTTTTTTGAAATACGCGCTTTTTTTACGCGTTTTAATAAAACACGCTCAAAAAATGATGGCAATTTTTTCAGCTACCAGTAAATTTTTACTGTTTACTGAAAATATTACAGTATTCAGCAAACTTTTACAAGTTACTGAAATAATGCAGTACTAAGCTAATTTCCCTTTTCTGAAACATATGCAAACAAATATATTTTACCTGAAAAAGTCTAAATTGACAATGCTTACAATATAACTTTTTTTTATTAAAAAGCTTTTAAAAATGTGAATACAGATTTTTTTTAGTAATCAGTAAAAAGTAATCAGAATATTGCCATTATTTCAGTAACCAGTAAAATTTTACTGGTTTTTAATTCAATTTGTCTTGGTTTAGTTTGTTTTTTAAGTATTTTACAATTTTCATCATTTTCTTATATTTTTGATTTTAAATATTCAATATGTATCAAGGCGAATTTACACTAGGTAAACTTATCTTGCTACGTAAGCAACAGCTGATTACTAATCTTGTGTCAAAATGGTATACCGTCCTGTTGGTTCTTGGGAATCTTGACGAAATTTCTATAATTTTCGATTAAAATTGTGAAATTTAAAACTTTTTTAAGTTATAATATTTCAAAAAAACACAATTTAATATAAAAACCAAGGCGAATTTACACAAGGTGAACTTATCTTGCTTCGTAAGCAGCAGCTGATTACTAACCTTGTGTCAAAATGGTATACCGTCCTGTTGGTTCTGGGGAATCTTAACTAAATTCTTTAATTTTCGATTAAAATTGTGAAATTTAAAACTTTTTTAAGTTATAAAATTTCAAACAAACACAATTTAATATAAAAACAAAATTAAATATTTTTTTGAATTTTTGACACAACGTTAAAATGTTTAACAGTGTTGTAAAACGTTTTCAAAATAAGACCACCTTGTATGAATTCGCCTTGATAAAAACAAAATCAAATATTTGTTTGAATTTTTGACAGAACCCAAGTGTGAACATAGTATAACGATGTTCACACTTGGGTTCTTAAACGCGTTTAAGCAGCTCGAACGTGATTTAGCTCTAATCACTTCAAAATCGAGATGATTACCCATACATTGAAGTGATTTGTTAATCACTTCAAATTGACATGATTACAACTAAATCACTTCATAAACAACATAGAATCCACTGAACATACCTCAAATGTAGAATCGCCAACAAACGTGTACAACCGGCCAAGATTTCTGCTTAATGTTTTTATTTTTTTTTCCTAAATAGTTCAAAAATTTTCACAATTACATCATTAAAATTATTAAAATAATCTTCTGATAACTTTATAAAAGTGTTTTTATCCATTTTTAATACTTTAAAGAAATTTAAATTTGTTTGTTGCTTTTTTGTGTGTTTGTGTGTGTGTTTTTTCTTAATCATCTGTCATCTTAATCATCTCAAATGTAATGTGAACGGCTTTGATTAGCTAAATCAACATTTTGCTTAAACGCGTTTAAAAACCCAAATGTGAACATAGCATTAAAATATTTTACAGTGTTGTAAAACGTTTTCAAAATAAGACCACCTTGTATGAATTCGCCTTGATATGTATGTTTCAATTATTTTTTTTTTATTCTTTTTTAATTCAATTGTTTTATAAAGATATAACAACAAAGCTTTATACATATCGTTATAAAGAAATATTCTTTAATTTTTTAAAAGTAAAATATATACAGTTCTATGTTCTTGATTTAACACGGATTTAGGGCCCCAAAATGAAGTTTTGTATGTATCTCATGTTTTGATTTACGCGATATGTTAAATTTCTGGTCCCATAAACGGAATTTGTACCAGTCCTACACGTTGTTTTACGCGAATTTGATTTACACGTGCTTTCTTCGGTCCCAACAGACCGCGTACATCGAGGGTTACCTGTATCATTTTTATCTTACTGTTTGATTTATTGTATCCACGCAATTGTATCAAATAAATACATGAAGGTATCGTTTGCACAGTGGTACGGGGAGATCAAAATATTTGCATAGAGCATAACGAATATATACAGCTGTAAAATTTGTCTTGTTATTTATATAGTTATGGATAATTAAATCCTTTCTGTATTATACGGATCCGTACTTTATCTTAGATTTTTGTTTTTGGTGAATTATTTTTTAGTTGGTTTTTTTTAACCAACAGCTAAAATAAATCGCGACCTTAGAACAACAAGGTTCTATCTGACATGAAAATTAGGTGCAAATAGAACCTTGTTGTCCTAAGGTCGCGAAAAACTTTTGTTTAAAATTATTTTTTACAGGAAACTTGTAAAATTGGTCTTTCTATCTCGAAAATTTTCCAAAATAATAACTTTAAAATGTATAAAAAATCTTATGCCTTTAAAGTTCTAAAAGGCTCTCTCTGTACACGATCTAGCATTTCTCATCAACCGTTATGGTAGTAATAGTGAAAATGTGTGTGTGTTTGTGTGACACCAACGATGCTAGACTGAAAATCATAAGAATTTAGAATGAATTCACCTTCATGACAACCATAAATTCTGGCGGACTACTTGCGGTGACAAGTGTTGCGGAGATTTTCTATTCGTTTTTGCTTGGAATTAACCTTATAAAAGTCGGTGTATAAGGATGGGTTAAGTTCTCATCCTATATAAAGATTCGCTAACTTCTAGGCGAAAGTTTCTCGATAACATAATAACCTTAAACTATTTGAATTCGCTTTTATCGTGTGATTTTTTAAGAGCTATAAGAAAGTTAAAAAAAAAACACATACAATTCAGAAAAATGCATAAAATCTTTATTTGAATCGATAGTACGTCCATTTAATTTAATGTTTGAAGATTTTTTTCATGCAAATGTTGGCCGTGACTGCGCCTCAAATGGTCCATCCGCCAGGGCTGTCAGATATGGCGATTTCTCGCCAAACGTGGCGATTTTGAAACGTGTTTGGCGATGGGATTTTCCATTTGGCGACTGGCGACATTTGTGGCGATTTTTGATATTACTGGCGATTTACTTGGCTATTTTTACCATTTATATTATTTCAGCGATTTTGAAATAAAAAAGTTGCATTTTTATTTACAAAAGCGGAGTTAGGCCTCTCCAGTTAAATATATATAAATATATACATTAGAGCGACTCACCAAAAAAAGTGCTCGATGTACCCTCCTAAAAATGAACTTTGGACTTTTTTAAGATGACATTTTAAATATTTCGGCTCCAGCTTTGTCCTCTCGTGAGCTGGACCAGTTTGAAAAAGGGTCTATTTTTGCATGTTTTGTTAATTTGAGAATCTGTTTCCTTACCAACATATACAAATTGGGCATCATAAGAAAGGTTTTTTTTAGGCGTGTCCAACTGTATATACAATTTGTCCGAGGACGATCATCCATGTCCTTTTTTTTAAGGATTTTCTGTAAAAAAAACCGGTTTTTGAATTTTTTGTTCGGGATTGTTTGTAATAAAAATGCAAAATTAAAATATTTTAATCTTCAGTCGATTTAATTAAATACGTGTCTCAGCTTTTTTTGAAATTCGTGCTAGTTCGCGTTTTGACAAAAATGCAATGGGATGGTAACCCTTCGTTTTAAATAGGGCAATATGGGTATCAAGCTTTTTCTTTTGCCAAGTACATCATCTTTGTATGTAAATAATATAGATTTTTGCGAATTAGATGCATTTTACACCGTGCTCTGGAATATATAAAAATGCAAATTTTTAGTAACTCCAATATGATAGCGGATTTAGTTTCTATATCATGTATGGATGAAAATATCACTAAAGAAAGAAAAATAGAAACGATGTTATCATTACTAATTAAAAAAAAAAAAAATCTGGCTAATTTTTTTCACATGATCTTTGTTTTATTATCATTTTAAGTGAATTTTATATTCAGTCACTCTTTAATTCTAGGTTTTAAAAAACTGCAGTCGAAACCAAAACCTGTCGAACAAAAAACGAAAATTTGTCTACAATTTTTCGCTTTTTGATTTTGTTTGGCGACTTTTTACATTTAATAAATTAGAAGTAAAATCAAAAGTTTTTTTAGCCAATGACAAATGAAGAAGTGGAAGAAATGGCAGTTTTTCAACTTCGACTGCAGTTTTTTAAACATTGTTTAATTCAGTTTTTTGGCGATTTTTTACTGTAATATTATATCAGCTTTTTTTTTTTTGCTAAATTTAATTTAAAAAAAAAAGTTTTCGAAAACTGAACAAAATTTACGTTTGGCGATTTTTGGCGATTTCTGACATCCGGTTTGGCGTTGTAGCTCAAAAAAATCTGACAACCCTGCCATCCGCTTAGTCCAATTTTGGCATACTCTTTCCAACATTTCGGTCGGTATCTCATGAATAAATGCTTCAATGTTGTCTTCCAATGCGTCAATTGAAGCGGGCATGTGTGTATAGACATGAGCTTTAACATATCCGCACAAAAAATAGTCTAAAGGCGTTAAATCGCACGATATAGGCGGCCAATTGACCGGTCCCGAACGTGAAATAAAATGTTCACCGAACTCGCCTCTCAATAAGTCCATTGTTAAGCGTGTTGTGTGGCATGTGGCACCGTCTTGTTGAAACCACATGTTATGCAAGTCAAGCTCTTGCATTTTGGGCAAAAAAAGTTGGATATCATCTCACGTTGTTGAGTAACAGAGGCCCAATTGCTGCTAACGGCGACGAATCGATAATTGATGGTCATCATTAACACTGGCCGATACAGCTGCGATATTTTCTTCACTTTGCAGTCTACGTAAGCGTGTTGGTGGTTTAATGTCCAACAATGTAAATTTGGTGCGAAATTTAGTCACAACAGCCCCAATAGCCGCTTCAGTGGGTCGATTAAACTGACCATGAAATGGAAGAAGCGCGCGATGAACTTTCTTAACAGAGCACGCATTTTGATAATAAAATTCAATAATTTGCAAGCGTTGTTCGTTTGTAAGACGATTCATGGTTAAATTATAGATGTTTGACAGTGAAACAAAACTCGAAACGTCCGTCAGCTGTTTAAACCAGTGTTGCCAAAAAGATAATAGCCATGAAATCACATTATATAAAGCAACCAAAAGTGAGACACTGAAAGGTCTAAATAGTAATATAAAATAGCACTCTAATAAATATGCTGGAAGCTATAAAAACTAGATTTATTTTTCGCTCAAGGTAGCCCACAAGGCACAAACAGTAAATTTCGTGTTTTACGCAAAAAAGTCAAAAATATTTAAAGTTCTAGAGTAATATTTGGACACTTACCTTACAAATTCTCACAAAAAAATTAAATATTTCACTTTTTAAAATTTTTGAAATTATAACTAATAGGATCGCAATATTTAAAACAATAAGAAACAGCCGTCTTATGCTTTTTTGCACTTGAGGTAAAGAACTGAGTGTATACTACAGGTTATGTTACTTGAAAAGTTACACTAACTATTGCTATGGAAATTATTGAGAGATGGCCAGTTTGTTCCCTGTAGTATACTACATGTTACAGAGGGATCTATTTTAGACTTATCATCAAAAATTATCATATATAAAAAGCTTTAAAGTTATATTTTAATTGTTTTTGCAAAATAAAGTTTCACCTCTTTTCTTACATGTGCTGAAAACATATTATACAAGAAACCCAATACTAAATACAGCAGGTAAATTTTATCAGTACCTGCACAGTGCTTCAAATTTGTATAATTTGTCAGAAAATATTTAACTAATTGGTAGAAAAAGTCATTTGTTGAAATAAGAAGTGCTTGTTGATTTTGCGCGCATTTAAGTTTATTTATTTGTTTACATTTGCTTGCATTTGCAATAATAAACATTTTATAAAGACTGACACTTAATAAAATCTATACAATGCGATGATGTTTTTCATTTCATTTTTAATTTGCAGGTTCTTGTTTTGTTTGCAGTATTCTGACGCATTAAGAAGTGAGCGAAAATATAGCAATTGTTATCACTTGACAGAGGTAAGTACTTTTTTATTTTCAAAAACGGTAACACTTTTTTTGAACAATTGCGATGCTGCCCGCCTAAATTTTATATAAATCAGATTTCATAGTTATGTCTGATTTAGTATTTTGTTATTTAGTTTTGTTGACAAACTAATAGTATTTAAAAATTTATAGAAATCCTCGCAAAATATCTATTTTTTTTAACAACCAATAAACATTTTTGGAATTTCTTCGTTACGGATATAGCGAGCAATATTTATTACGAACTAAAGTCTTCGGCCCTTCAAAGTTCATTATAACCATGTTCTATTGTACTAGTTTCTGCCAGAGTTTGAAACTAAATCCAATTTCAACAAATGTGACCTGCTTTCAGCACATTTCCCTCGTGGTTATGTGGGGGTTGGGAGTCATCGTAAGGTATTTCAGTGTCATTTAGTAACTTGAATTCGGCTAGTGTTTAATTCTGCTGCATTATTTTGCTTAACTAGCTAGCATTTTTCTTTAAAATGCTTTTTAGATTATTAATCTACAAAAAATCTCTTTCATTTAAGTAGGATCATATTGACGAACATATCAGGATATCTAACTTCTATTGCAAGGATGATCAAAACTTAAAACTTTGTAAAATCCAATATGTTTTTCGATATTTTTCAATGTATGCACAAACTAGACGTTTAAACGAACTATTCTTACTAAAAATATTTAAAATCCTTTAAAAGGGTCCTGAAATACATACATTTTCTACAATTTATATAGTACCACAAATAACAATCATTATTCATGGTGTTTACGGGGCCGCCGCCAGACCATTGGTATCGCAAATTTAAGAGTGGCCCTTTTCCCACTTGACTATTGCCTTAAAGCATTTAACACCCACTGTATGTCTTGATATATTAATTTGTAAACAATTTTTGCCAGTACTATGGAGTAGGAGTTGAGGTTTTCGTACCGAAGTACCCAAAAAAAATTAAGAGGGTTTGCTTTAAAAAAATTTAAGTCAGAAAATAAGGACCAGGACTTTACATATGTAAATAAATTAAAGCTCAAGGCGGCACGTGATAACATTTAAATATCGATTTGAAATTTTTTACAATCATTTTCTTGCTATATTTAACCATTAAAAAGGTACTGCATTAAAAAAAGAGTTTCAAGTAAAATAAGGACCAGTCTCATATTCATTTAGCATCAAGGTTAGAGTAGGAGTCAGAGTTGGAGTTAGATATATTTCTGACGACTCCACAGCCCTGGTTTTTACATATCGATATGGGCAGAAAATCATAAAAAATGAAACATACCGAACCAAAAGTAAGACAGAAATAAAAGCGCTAAATGGTATTACAAAAAGAGCAACATTTGTGCGTTTAAGGTTAAACGTTTTTTCGCATTTCACTTCATAACATTTGACTTAATCTAGTCCGAAAAGGGCTAATAGCCTATTTATACTTGAGCACATCTTAGAGGAACTCGTCGAAGATGTTGAAAATTAAAAAACTTGTTTATATTTGTAATATCTTTTATCATAAAACTAGTTATTACTGCTGTCCTGCTCTTGTATATAATTTTTTTTCTAGTGATGGTATATACATTTTAACATATTATTTGTTTTTTCTAGTGATGACACTAAAATAATCGAAATATTTTTTTTATTTTTTTTGTCATTATTTTTTATTGAATCTTCATATATTAAATATGAACTAACAATAATTAATCAAATCTTAACCTAATACGTTATTTTATATCCTGCCAGTGCCAGACAAAATTTTCTTCATCACGGGTTATGTTCACTTTTATAGGTGTTTATCGCTCATCTAATTGGGTAAGTGCTGCAGTGTCTCTTCTTCTTAAGTGAGTGTGGCCGCCATGATTTAAATATTTCGAGCTAGTGGATTTGGGTGTTGTTCAAGCCTTTTTAAATATTTTATTGCATATTTTGTAATCATAGATTTCACTAATGGCACATTGAGATCCTTATGAATGTTTGAGTTTTTAAGATACCAGGGAGCGGCTGTGATTATTCGAAGAAGTTTATTTTGGCGCCTTTGAATTTTGTCGATATTAGAGGCCGAGGCAGTGCCCCATAGTTGAATACCGTAGCACCAGATCTTTAAGATAGAGTTGTAAAGTAGAAGCTTGCAATCGAGACTAAGGACAGAATTTCTTCCAATAAGCCAATGAATTTGAATGGCTTTTAGTTTCATTTGAGTTAATTTTGCCTCTATATGGCATTTCCACGTTAATCGCCGATCCAGATGTATGCCGAGATATTTTACATGCGAATGTTGAGGAATTATTTGATTATTAATTGTAATAGGGGGGCAAGATTCCCGTCGCAAGGTGAATGTAATATGTACGCATTTTTGCTCATTGACTATTATCCTCCATTGTCTTAACCATATTTCTAGTTGTAATATATGATGCTGTAAGTAACGCGATGCTTCATAACGATTTTCGTGGACGCTTAGAAAAGCTGTATCGTCTGCAAATGTTGAAGTTTGTGTGTAGTTGCTTGTTGGCATGTCCGAAGTATAAATTAAGTATAATAGGGGGCCCAGGATGCTGCCTTGTGGGACTCCAGCGGCAATGGGCTGAGGTATGCGAGGTAGCTCCAAAAGCATTTTATTACTGATTTTATCAATACCAGGTGCCTTCTTAGTGTTTAAGTCACAAATAGCCTTTTCGATTTCTCTTATCTCAAATCTGAGGGGAATAGCTGCTCTAGCATCAACAGGTGGTAACTCGACCGCAATATTGTGAGATATATTTGGTGTAAATACGTTTTTCAAATGACAAACAAAAAGATTTCCTTTTTCAATATCGTTTCTTGCCCAACTACCATTCAAGTTTCTTAATGGTGGCTTAGATATAACTGGCCTTTTTAGATTTCTAGCTGCACGCCATAATGAGTAGTCAGATTGTGGAGTTGCATCAAGTTCCTTAAGATATTTTTCTAGAGAAGCCGTTTTCTGATTCTGTAGTAACTTTCTTAGCCTTTTTGTGCATTCTTTTAATAATATCTTAAGTTGCGGGGATCTGTAAAGTTGCCACTCCACAGTCAAGAGCCGCTCGACATCTGAAGAACATATTTGATTATTTTTAATTTTTTTGGGGGTAACGCTGGAGTGTTGAACAGCTAGTTTAAGATAACTGTCAAAGTTAACAAGAGATAGATCCACATTCTCCGGTGTACTAAGCGGAATATTTTCTGTGCAATGGGCACTGAGAAATTTTTTATATTTTAACCAATTTATTTGTGTGGCTGGCGTCGCTAAGTAACCTGACGGAAATACAATTCTATTTGGGTTCGATATAGTAACAATTGTAGGTGTGCGGTCGGATGATAATTCTAGGGAAGCTTCAACATGAATCGTTTCTGTAGGGATGTTTTTAACCACGCCAAAGTCGATAACATCTGGAATTTTTTGCTGATCAGTAGGCCAATATGTTGGTTGCCCGCTCGCGACCACATTTAAACCCATTTTAGAGATTGTGTTAAACAAAACACGACCTTTTGGTGTTAAAAGTCGTGACCCCCAGAAGGTATGTTCAGCGTTATAATCGCCAGCGGCCAGAAAACAGGGTCCTAATGATTTATAATATTTATAATATTGGCCTTCTGATATGGAAAATCTAGGTGGAGAGTATAAAGAAGAAATTACTATGTTTCGATTTAGCTCCTCAACACAAATAGTCGTTGCTTGCAGATAGTCTTCAGATGGCAGAACCTCCACAAGCTCTATCTCGCGGGTCCTTGGTATCATATAGTATATAACCATTGATTTTAAACGTATTTCTTGAGGTCAAATGAGTTTCAGAAATCATCATGACATCAATTTGTTTATTTTTAAGAAAGTATTCTAATTCATTTTTATGTTGGCGGATGCCGTTTGCGTTCCAAAAACAAATTTTTAAACAGTTCATGGTTTGTTAAGTACAGCTTGCAATAACATCGATTGCATTCTAAGCATTTCCTGCATCATATTACCCATTGTGTTCGTAAAATTATTTTCTGTTTGCACTAATGTTTCCATGGTTTTTTCTAAACGACTTAAATTAGAAACCGGAGTTTCATCATTACTTGGCGAGGCACCTTGCATTGGCTGATGGTTTGATTTTAGGACGTTAGCGTAAGAGGTTCTGTTATTACTAGGCTGGGGGGCTTGAATTGCATTTGTGTTTACCTGATTTGCAACCTGCATTTGAGGGGTATTTGTTTTCGGTCCAACCGTCTGCTTGACAATATTATATACTTTGCATCCTCTATAATTGGCAGTGTGATTACCGCCACAGTTGCTACATTTTTTTACGTTGGGGTCGGTTTTAGACTTATCACAAGAAACTGTACCGTGTAGTTCACCACATACTACGCAGACAGGGGGTAAGTAGCAGTATGCCTTGGTATGGCCAAATTCTTGGCAGTTTAAGCACTGAACAGGTCCGTTTTTTTTTGTGCGGCTCCTAAATTGTGATTTTTCTGTATAGAATATATTTCACACTATAAATGGGATGCGTTTCGTTTTTTTTTAACTTAATGTCGCCGGGCTCTAATTCTACTCGAAAATAATCGAAATATGTTGAAAGAAACAACAAGTGATAGGAAAATCTTTTAAAGTTGAAGAAAGATGATGATTTTTAGCAATTGTAATGGTGTTTTCTTTTCTACAAAAAAATGTGACATTTTATTAAAAAAAAATGCAATTTGGTGTCCGTTTCTTAACAATTTTGCTCCCGAAAAGGGTGGCTTATTTTATTCTAAAAAACTAACCCTTTTCGGGAGCAAAATTTTTAATAATGCAAATGCTTTAACAGCGCTTTTATAACAGCAAATCATGTCAGTTGTAGACGGGGTGTGATGGGAAGATCTTATCATCTTTGCGATAAGATGAAAGATGTGAGCAAGTGTAAAAAGCCTATAAGTTAGTAACACTTAACACGTGTTGCATTGTTTTTATTCCATTTTTAATATTTAACTTTTCGTTTGCTATTTTTCTCTTCATAGCTGTGTATTTTACTGGCAAATTATAATGATTTGTCTGTTTTTGTTTCATATTGTACATTTTCTCTATAATAACTCGAGCATCAACAAAAATGCGCAAAAAATGCATCAAAACAACTAAAATAACAACAATCTAATGACAGAACTAAATAATTACACCAGTAGGTCACTGATAAGAACATGACGAGGGTTTTCAAGTGTAAACTAATCCCCCAGAATAAAAACTGGCTCTTGTTTATTCGGTTATTATTTGTGAAATAAATTATAGTTCCATTTCAAATTCTTACACTTTTTATTACAACAGGCGCATTAACCGGTTAATTACCAAAAATTTAAACGTTGAAATTTTTTGTTGAAAATATCAGGAACGTCTTATAATACCATTTTTAACATTTTCTAAGAAAAAATTTTTTTTCGACGAGTAGTTTTTCCGAAAATTGCCGTGTGTTTGACCACACGCTGGTACTGTTAAGTGTTTTGCAATCTTTTGTTGTGTACAAATTTGTTTAGTTATTTATGTTTTTTATGGTACGTATTCCTTGAACGTGTGGAACGGTGTTGTAAATAAAATTGTTTGACTTTGTGGAACAATTGTTTAGGTGTATGTGGACGTTGCACTTCTTTCACTAAAATATGGTGACTTTGCTGTACACATAACGCAACGGCGACGACTGGTGCTTTTGAAAGGAACGTGCAAGCTGTCTACCATCGAAAAGTTTTGTTGCTTACAATTTTTTTTTTTTTTTTTTTTTTTATTCATATTTATTTATTGAATCTTCATAAAATTTATGAACTAACAATAATTAATCAAATCTTACAATTAGTGCATGAATCCTCTGTAGACGAAGGTTCGATTCCGTCTATTGCATCCTCCGACGAAAGCAGCAGAGACTTGGACACCGAGTTATTGAAGTCAAACTGTAAGATAGGATTCGCGTTTTGCGAAGCTGCTATGAAGAAATGCAGTTTCCACGAATTGACCACAGCGCTACCCATGCATAAGACTTAGAACGGCTACTATCACTTTTTGCTACGAATGACGATAGAGTAATTGGCAGCCGCATTGCCATGTAAATCCGCGCCACCCATATGCCCGTTGTAATTTTTGATCGATTTTGGATCGATTGCGTAATAATTATTTGCGAGTGTAGCTTTAGAATTGTCCGTCCAACGAATTACCAGAACGTTATTTCGTATATCGAATGCAAAGTTGGGAATTGTACTTTTCAAAGCTTTTTTTTACCAATTTTGAAGGGGCGCCGGTACCCTGGTGGGTCGAACAGTGCCGGTTGCGCGGAATCCTCTCCCTTTCAACAAGTACAGCAAGTAATGGGAGGTAAACAAAAAATGACAAACTAGAATTGCGTCGCATTTTATGTTCACAATGTTAAAATAGTTCTATTATGACGGATGCATCGAGTCTAAAACTTTTATTGAAAAAAAAAACCGATACACGAGTATGGAACAAAAGGAAACATGTAGCCAATGTTCAATCAAATCGCCCACAGTTTATATCCGAAGCGGATTGTTTTTCACGTATCCGAATCACCGACAGTATTATCGGGGGACAAATAAATAGCAGTTTCAAACGCGAACGCTCTTTCACCTTGATGTTCATGTTCATCATCGCTCCAGTAGGGTACTCTTCGCGTGACATTTTAGCCAATCTGACTCTTAATTACAAAAAAATTAAATAATTTCAATTGCTGTAGTTGTTTCTTTGGCCAGAGTGATGAATTTATGAATGTTATTTTTGTCAAGCTAATAAGGCCTAAATTTCTTCAATGTAAATAAAATTCAATTTTTAATTACAATATTTTGTTCCCTTTAATTTCAAATTAGAAGAATAAGTATTAAGGACAATTGGAAAAAAAAACAACATAAAATGCAGTCACACAAAGAAAATATAAGAAAATCTCTGTCGAATCAATCTCACTTTCAGTACCAACGTGTGGTGAAACACACGCTGGTATTTACTGCCGGCTAGCGGCACATATATTAACCAGTTTGATGGGCAAATGGCCTTAGGTTGCTTTTTGGAGATATCGTAACACACGGCAATACATATATTATAATTCAGATTATTTTATATATATATATATATATATATATATATATATATATAATTGATTTAAAAAGAGCCTATTTTTGGACACTTCTTAAACCCCCTCTTGTGAAAGGGGGGAAGCTTGCAAAAATTTTCAAAAATATTTTTTTTGTTGGTAAGACACCAAACTTTAATATACACGCCACACACATTAAGTTTTTTATACTTATCTGTGATTTATAATTCCTCAAAGTTAAGAAATTATAAACGTGTGTTCGAACACACGGCGGTAAGAAATGGGTTAAACTAGTCCAGACATTAAAAGTTTAGAATTTTTACCGTTTATACCCAGGGATTAAATGTTCAAAGTTGTAGTGAAAAAAATGTTGTTGTGATACAAAAAACAAATAAACAAAGATAACGATAACAATTTTGTTTAAGAAACATCGGTTTACTTGCACAATGGTACATGCTATAAAATAAATTTTAAATCAATTTACAATATACATACTGTAGTACATAATATGCAGTTAAGTAACAGCTTTAGCGGCATAGAGCCATTATTGGGTCACTTAAACGACAGAAAATTAGCAAAACAAATATAACCTTTTAGGGTAATTTTAATGTAGCATTAGCTAAGCAGCCACTTTTTAGAAAACTAATGAAACCGCCTAATGAAACAAATATTTCTACGGGTTTGATGAGCACTGCTTTTTATATTTCAATAGCTGTATAGAATGTCAAGCTCTATGCTTTTGTCGTTTAGAAGGCTGACAAACTCTAACTACAAATTTGATATATGTAGTAGGTTGATCAGTGTCCCTGCACCCAGAAAACCTCCAACAAAATTATTTTTAACGCAAATGTTTAAATATAGTTTAGTTAATTTTACCCATATTTCTGTCACCGACAACCACATTTTGGTTTAATTAGTTCTCCATTAGACAGACGGATATGGATAAATCGAATTACAATTACTCAAGAAGCCAGCATATACTATATACTTTATGGGGTCTGAGGTAAATAATAAAAAAGTTTTACACGGAATGACAAACTTAGTATACCCTCATTTACCACTAGTGGTGGAGGTATAAAAATTATCCACTTTGCGTCAATATTAACAGATACAAAGTTATCCAAGAGCCAAATTAAGAAATCATCTACTCTGCAACAGTGATGGGATTTATGATACAATTGGGCCATTTTTGGCATTATTAAATGTTGCAATTTCGCTCTTTTTTTTTGCACTTTTTAGATTCACATATAATTTTTGGTTGTTAGGACTTTTGCATTTCAGGTGACAATACAATCTTATTTGTATTGAATATACGAATAAGAAATTGAATTTAATAATAAAACAGTTCAATCTGAGTTTGGTTATTGTCAAGGAAAGCGGAAATATGCTCTCAAAAACAATGTTATATAATTTAAATATATTAAGCAAGTAAAAAAGAATGTATAGTCGTTAAAGCCTACGCCACAGTATGTACAGAAAAATTTTTGAGTGAACATGTTTGGGCATTCTGGGCAGTCATATACCAACCAAAATAAAACTATGTTAATTAGGTTATAACTCATTTAAGAGTTTTTTGTTTATTTAAGAAAAATTAACAAGTATCCTAATATGTTTCAACATACGGAATATACACTATTTACAAAAAAAGCTCTTTTGACTAATATTTGGAAAAAAATGCTGCAAAGGGTAAAAATATGCACTAACAAATCGAAGCTAATGAAACCCTTCTAATATTATACATAAATGTGAAAGTTTGTATGTTCGGATGTTTAGATATTTGTTAATTTGTGGCTTAAACAAACGAAAACTGCTTTATGAATTGGGGTAAAATTTGTTGGACGGACGGCATATGGCCCAGATTCAAATGAACGGTACTTTTTCAGAGGAAAATCGCAAACAAAATTGGTAGAAGCAGGACACAATTGGTACTTTTTTTCTTTTCGATAATGTGATATACAAACCGATTAAAATTAATATATATTAAGAATAATCTCAATAGCAAAGAGTGTACATTCTGGGGACTAAATTGAAGAAAAGCTGGGTTTCTTTTAAATATGGTACTTTTTCTCTTTTCCAAAATTTTTTTTATAGGGAAAGCATATGTCCCAGAATAAAATATACGGTACTTTGGGAAAAACTTGGTACTTTTTGTAGTATTACTCTTTTTGCTTAATTTGGTCTATAGATTACAAGATAGAGGCACCTTGCTCTTTTTATATGGACAGTTGCTCAATAGTATCAAGTACTCAAAACTTGTATGTATGTGTTGGCGAAAAAAATAATTCCCTGCTTACTGAAATATTTTAACATAAAATAAGTATAGTTGTAGAACACTCCCACAATCAAAACTTAAGCCTGATAATTTTCTAATATTTAATGTGAAACCAATTTTTCCAAGCCTAATTTCTATAATGAAAATTTTCCAATCCCTTCAGTGCTCCGCAATTTTGTTTTGTTATTCTCACACTTTTTACTTGAAGTTGGCTGTAGGTGTATTTGAGTTTATACATAAACTATAAAAAGAGGAAGTCGAAAGACGAGATAAAAACACAAAAATTGCAAAACTACAATTTCATAATCTGGACACTGATGCAATTTCAAAGCAGAATTTTTAAAAATTGCAGCAACAAAAATTGTAAAGTCTGAACGATGGCTTAGCTATAATTTGCCATCAAAATATTAAAATTAACAAAACAAAATCTCTTTTGGCCGGAATTGAACAGTGTGCTATGGTGGTGTAGGTCATAACTAAAACGATTGAAAGTAAATTTGTTGTTTTCATTGTGCGTGCACTGCTCAACTTTTAGGACCACTGATTTTCAATATTATCATTTCATTAAAATCTATAGATTTATCCGGAAATTTTTATTGTTGATAATATAACTGTGACTTAGTGCTAAAAGGGCCAATGTCAAAATATTAACTTTTCAGAAATTTTAAATTTAAGTTTTTTTATAGAAGAGTTCTTAGTGAAATGGACCCGTAAAACGCTTAAATTCTGTTCTGTGTTAAATTAGACAATTTCCGTTTCAGAAAAATAAAAGAGAGTAAGAAGAGACACCTAATGCAAGTATAAATTCAAAACATCAAAATATTGATATTGGCGCTTTTAGCACCAAGTCACAGTTAAAACATATTCCAAAAAATGTTTCTGAGCGACATGTATTCCATACTCTAGTATGTAAAGTTTTACTTTCCTGCTATTGTAGAAATTGTCATGATGAGGATGAGGTGGAGACAGTGTTTCACTTTCTCTGCCAATGCCCCGGTCTGGGGGATATTAGGTTTAGGCATTTTGGGAGACGAGAATTGCCATGTCTTGACGATATCTCCAACGTGGAACTAAAATCGATCTCTCTGTTTTGCATGGAGTCGGGGTGGTTCGAGGCTTCAGTGACCTCTGGGTAATTGTCTGATGAATACTTGCTGAATCCTGTCACTGAAGCTGGAGATCCATACCACGCGTTTTCGCCTCCAAGCAGCGCATGCTTTTATAACCTTACTTGCGTTCTACGTTTCAGGTTACATGCAACGCTTTTTATGCAGCAGCAGCACAAGTAAAAAAAAAATTTAGTTTGTCAAAATCAGCTGATTTGTTCGAACGCTGCTTGTGACGCTTACAAAAGTAGAAAGTAAACCTTTAGGCTTAGAGTATCACAAAGGGACCGCTATAAAGAACCAAGAGAGCCGTCTTCGTATCGGCTGCCCATTTAACCTAACTTTTCAATACCATTTGGCAGTTTATACAAATATTCGGCTTAGAAAATTTAATATCTACATAAAAATATTTTTTGTTGATCGCCCTTATTTTGTTAAACCAATAAATGCCCAGTTTTGGCTTTTGACATCATTTCTTATGTTCCTTTTTTTCCTTAGCACAAATGTAAGAAATTGCAACAATATTCATTTTGTGAAAACCAAATCTGCATAGTATTTATGTACAGGTAGATTTTGAACAAATTTATTTACATATTCTTTCCGCATGTGCGCTGTATGCATAATTTGCTTGAATTATCTAGTATTTGTCATCTACAGAAACTTGCCGAAAATATGAAAAAAACAAGATATTCATGTGAATTATTTGAAAGTTGGAGAAACTATTTAAGAACAATATAGGAAAGTTACGATTCCTCAAGTCACATTTAACACATAAAATAGTATACAATTGCACATCTGGTTACTTCTATTGTTGGTTTTTAATTTGGTACTTAATTAACTTGGTTTCACATACTCTGTATAAAGGTAAACGTATCACCCGAATAAACACCTTTTAAACTTATTCATGTTATAATATCAGTTACATAGCGTCTTCAACTGACAATTTTTTGTCATAACAAACGTCAAAGTCTATATAAAAAAACTCGAAAATTTTTGTCAGCGTTATTTTAATATGAAGTTTGACGTTTGGTATGACAAAAAATTGTCAGGTGAAGTCGCTATGTTAGGTGTTTTTTCTTAATACCTTGGAAAGCGTGCTTAGGTGACAAATTTCTAGTTTCGCGACGTGTACACACTCGTGAATCACGCGTTACCATGTTTACTTTAAATGTTGATAACGCGTGAGAGATTTTGTCTAATTTAAATTTCAAAACCACACACGATTTCTCACGTATGTCTAAATTCTTAATAAAATTATTGCAAAAAAAATTAAAACAAATTGTATTAAACTTGAACTTTGGGAAACCGCTAAATACGTGCCCTTGTTTAAATGCCTAGGAATAAAGATTTAAAATATACCAGCTAGTTCTTCGTCTAGATTTGTTTTAAAAGAATGATGCAGTTGCCTTCTGAGTAAAATATAGACAAAAATTAAAACTTAAGTCGGTACAAATGCATCCTGACGATCTGGCCTTAGCAACCAATGGAATGCGCATAGGAATAGCTTATCCAATCAACAATAAATTTCAGTGTTTTTATCAAGAATTAAAATTGGGAATTAAGCACAATTGACAAAATCTTTTAAAACTACAAACTTATTTTCAAAAAAGACAAAAGTTAAAATATTTAGCCAATTCACAAAGTGCTCTATTGTTGTATTTGCTATAATTTTATGAATGTATCATTCATTATTTTGGATTTTGTAAACGGTCATTACGGTTGAACAAAAATTTTAGATGACAATTAAGGACTTGTATTTGAGATTAAGTTTTGTACTTGGGGTTCTATTCACATATCAGGAGAGCCGTCTTAGGATTCCAAAGAAGGAAATACCGGGTATTCTTAATGTTAGCTCGATTAAGAAAAATTTGTTTCAATAAAATTTACTAGTCGAGTTCTAAAAAAAAACTTTTGCAACTTAAGAAATGTCCGACATAGCAAATTAAAATTATCTATTTTTGACCTACACTGTTTTGTTTGTTATAAACTGTATGAAAATAAGAAATTTTGATAAAAAAAAGAATAAGGCATGCCGCTCTTTTTATGTTGGTGTGTAGGTAAGAAAATAAGTACTTACCCTTTATGGGGGCAGTTTCCTTATTGCTCCTTCTGAGACAATTTTGTAAACAGTTATTGAAGATCAATACACTGTTTATGTCCAGAAAGATTTTAAGCTCTAGCTTTATTTAATAATATTTATTAACTGAGTAGGGGGAATAACTACTCCTCTTCTCTAATCAGCTACTCTCAAACCTTATAATGCAAATCGATTCCTTATGTAGCACCAAATAGTAAGAAAACTCCAACTTTTATATTTCCGGATTAAGCGGTGGGTAAATTCCAAAACGTCATTTTCAATGCAACCGAGCAAAGTCATGCATTCGTTAACGTAATCATTTAAGCATTAATATTTCATTCGTCCCTTAATGTTTGATAGTGCCCGTTCACACACGTCAACTCGTCAAGTCTTGAGTTTTTAGGAGAGAGGGAAAAGGACTTGACGAGCCAAACTTGACGTGTGTGCAACGGCACATAACAGTTATCAAAAGGCAAACTGTACATCAATAATTTTGTTGATTCTTTGTTGAATTATTTTTTTAAAGTGAACAAGAAAAACTTTTAAACTAGCAAATTATTTTGTATCGAAACAAAATCAAAACCGCATCACTGTAATGTGTTTTGATGTTTTGGAACTCACCCGGTACGAGGGATAACTTTCTTCATGCTCTCACTAAAACAATTTTAAAATAAGTAACCCAAATTGATAATGATTTGAAATCAAACGTTTTCTCAAACGACAAATGTTTTATAATCATTTAAAAATCATAGCGTTCTCAACAAAAAGGGCAAATAATTTTCAAATTGAAAAATGCCTTTATTTTCAACTTGCTTTCAAACGTAATTTTCAAATGCGGATTTTAATACCATGTGGAACATAAACAAAAAACATTTTATTTTTTAATTTAAATTCATTATTTATTTAAATACACTGTGAGATAAACATTTGGCACCATAGCTAAAAGATGAAACAATATTCTTTCCGTCCTCCAATTCTAGCAACGACGAAATAATTGGCTCCCTTTTATTTTGAGAATTGTAGCCCGCAATCATGCAACGAACTTTTAATTTCTTCACTTTCATTTTCCCGTGTTATTTTTCTTAACTCTTATTTTTAATCCTTGTAATTACATACTCACAAATAATTTTTATTTTTCACAAGAAATTAATCGTTCACTTGCAAAGCACATTTAACCACGAAGTAAAAAATGTTACTTTAATCGCCATTTTTAATGTTTACATTTATATTTCGCTTTAGTATTGCCAAGTTTAGTTTTGGATTGAATTAAACATTTGATATCAATTTGACATCAAATTGATAAAACATTTGATGTTTATTTTCAAATCATTAACAATTTGAATTTAAATGTTAAAATCAAACATTTTAAAAACATTTAAGAATTGTGTTTGAAGTCAAATGATAAAGTCATTTCATATCAAAGGCTTGACTTCGTGTTTGTTGGATAATGCACTTTGATAACGTATTGTGCATTATAGAGCTCCAACTTTTATATTTTCCTCAATAATCGATACCTATTGTGAGGTCACTTTCTCCTCCAGTGCCACGCCCACTAAGAATATATCATAAAAGAAAATTTCTGATAGTGAATAGAAAATATTCCTGGAAAAAATTGAAGGAATAAGACTATTAAAGTATAAGGAGCATTCAAAATTGTAATTTGACTTAGACTATACATTCGAATTAATATGAAAATTTATATAATAAATGTTACTGACCATGAGTAATAAATTCCAAGATTCATAGGTATTACTTTTATGTACTATATATATATTATAGGGTGCCCCGGTAGGCTAGTTGATAGTGAGCTAGTCTTTCAGTGCTGGGGTTGCGGGTTCGATTACCACCAGAGACTCTGGTCTGATTAACTGCAACGGGCTGAAGGTCTACGTTACTATTGCTTGGTTAATTAAGTTCGAATATAACTTGTAATTGTATTTGAAAAATCTTATTAACTAAATAAATAAATAAAATAAATAACAAAACGCAATAATTACACCATAACATTTTTTTGGATAAACGACAAAATGTAATTTAAGTAAGTAGCACATAATTTTTTTAAAAAGCAATCATTGAGGTATTATTGTCTACAAAAAAAAAATATTAATCACAAATAAATTATTTTATCTGACAGTTTGTTTTAAAGTTATTTAGATAACTAATTTGAAGTTATTGCGTTTTGGTCCGAATACATACTATTTATTTCATTTGCTTTGAACTGTATGAAAATATTATTCACAATCAACTTAACAAAGGCAAAAGGTATTAACTAACTTGAGGGTTACATGATCAAGTTTTGCCTATCAAGTTTTAATACACTCATACTTTTAAAAATTGATACGAACTTGCCTTTAAAGTTCTCTTGCCAGTGAGGGTTTCAATTTACGTTCAAGAAAACAGCTGATTTCAAGGTTAGTGAGCAAATTTTTCGTTTCTCTTTATAAATTTTTTTCTTGATGGCATCTTGAAAGTAAATTGCTCAAAAATTGAATGCAGCCTACGTCACAACTATCAATTTTTGGAAATTTGACAAACAGTATATGTAACTGCCCGTCTACACAGCAATTTCTTGTACATATTTATTGCGGACAATTTATGTTGCAATAGTTGTTAGTCCATTTTCGTTGACAATTATTGCTTACATAAAACGTCAAATTTGGTTATCAATTGAGAAAAAAGAAGCAAAAAAGAAAAATATAAAAGCAAATTGTGTGTGAAATGGTAGCAAATTATAATTGTAGTAAAAGAATTAAATTAATGAATTTAATAAACACTAAAATAAAATTACAAAAATTTTTTTTATTAATACATATAATTTTTTTCTTATTCGACCTTTATTATTTAAATTTATATTAGTTTGTTTAAGTTTGAGTTCTTTTTTATACCCTTCACCGAAGGTAAGAGGGTATATATAACTCTGTCATTCCGTTTGTATGTTTCACAATATTGATCCTACACCCTATAGAGTATATATATTCTGGGTCCTTATGAAAAGCGAAGTTCAAATCCGGTTGTCCGTCTGTCCGTCTGTCCGTGTGTATGTTGAAATGGGTTTTCCGAAAACCCCAGAAATGATGTGGACTAGGTTGATGTATATTTATGTCACATATACTCCGTTTAAGTTTGCTATTGAAATTCAGCCAGATCGGTCCAAAAATGACGGAGATATGAGCAAAAAACCACGACTACCTCTAAATTTTTCCAAAAATCCCTTGTTGTTGTTGTATTTTTTTTATTTCTGTATATCTTAGGAACGGCAAGAGCCAAAGTTTCCAAATAAGGTACACACATTTAGGTTGCTAATACACACCATCCTACAAAATATGAACGGGATTGGAGAAGTGGGCGTGGTACCTCCCGTACAAAAAAAATTAAAAATTTTATAAATTTAAGGGCTGCCATGTGTCCTATGGATATGACTTATATATCAAAATATCGGAAATTTTTAGTAGAACATATTTTATAAAAAACTCGGGAAAATCGGTTCAGATACAAAAAAGTTATGACCAAAATTAAATTTTTTTTTTTTTAAATACCCACTTTCGGGAACCATAGATCTCCCCAAGTCCAAGCTTTATAACTAAAGTAAATGGTAAATTTCTTCTTCATATATAAATATATATATATATATATATAAAAATCTGCCATATCGGTTAAAAAATGGCAGAGTTATAACCGAAATACTGAATTCACAAAAATTACTCTTTTTTATAATTAACTTTGTTAAAATATATATTTACAAGTTTATATAAATATAACTTAAGTAAATGGTAAAATTCTACCTTAACACGTCGGTATATAAAACTATCAAATCGGTTAGACAATGGGTAATTTATGAGCAAAATACTCAAAAAATGGCCTAAAAAACATCAAACGTTTTATAAAAACCTAAATTTTAGGGCTGCCATATGTCCTATGTATATGACTTATATACCAAAATGTCGGAAATTTGTATGAGTTATAACCGAAATACTGGGGTCTAATCACCGCATACGATATCGAGCAAAATTCATCCAAATTATTTATTTTGGTATCTTGAAACTCGATATCGAATGAAATGTATTGAATTTGAAATAATAGCATTCGACATCGAGTAACTCGACATTACATTTATCGAGTTTTCATTCGATACGCCAGTGTCTATCGTTTGCAAAAAAATTCAATAGTTTATTCGATACGATAGTATCGATTGCTGTGATTAGACCCCTGAATTCCCGAAAATTACTCTTTTTATACCCTTCACCGAAGGTAAAAAAGGTATATAAAACTGTAATTTCTACAATATTGATCCTACACCGTATAAAGTATATACACCGTATAAAGTATATATATTCGGGGCCCTTATGAAAAGCGACGTTCAAAACCGGTTGTCTCTTATTTAAAAAAAAAATATTTACCAGTTTTATTTAGTTTTTGTCTAGTTGCTCTGTATTCTGCTCGCAAAATGGTGAAGGGTATATAAGATTCGGCACAGCCGAATATAGCACTCTTACTTGTTATATAAAAATATGAATTTTATTAATTTTTTTTTTTTTTTTTTGTTAAAGTAAAATTAATATTTTTATATAAAAAAGACCTCAAGCTTAAACAAATTAATATACATTTTAATAATAAAGTCGAATAAGAAAGAATTTATATCAATAAAAATAATTTTTGCAAGAAAGCGCCAGTTTTTACACTTCACCTTTTTCCTTGATGTTTTTCAAATTATGAGTTAATATAAATACGTTTTCCCATGCCTTTAACCCCGGGTCTCCACGTCGCAATATTTATTGCGGCAAACGTCAAATTTGATTGCTCCATTAAATTTGCGACGTATAGACCGCAAATTGTCATGAGTGGCAATACATTGCGCAATGATTGCTCTTCTTATTGCTTAGCAATCGGCTGTCAAATCAGTTGTAATTTATCTGACATTTCATTTCTCTGTACGGTTGTTTATTTATTAGTGTGTTTATTTATTAAAAAAGCCATCAAGAAAAAGCCGCCAAGTGAAAAAATACTTCAACAAAATACAGAAAAAGTTTTAATATATTATATTTTTAAATAAACGTCAATATCAACAAAAGCAAACGCAAATAAACAAAAAAGTAATACAAAACACAGCTACGACAATAACAATTAAATTTTTTATTAATATAATTTATTAATTAAAAAAAAAAAAAAAATTAACAACCATTCAAAACACAACGCGGTGAAAATTGCAAATTTATGGCAAAGCAATTTCATGTGTTCTCTGCCGACGTTATTGCTAGTACTTAGCAATAAAAATTGCTACGTGGAGACCCAGCGTAACATAAGCTGAGCAATAAGCAATATTACTTTGTTATTCTGCTGACGTTATTGCCAACTGGCTGTGATATTTATCTTTAGTGTAGACCTAGGGTAAAAGACTATCAAGAAAAACTTGAGCGTGTAGCTGCAATGTAAACAAAAATTCCTTAAGGAGCATATAGACGACATGTTTTTGCCATCTGACATGTCAAATTTCCCACTGCAAAACACAAACATGTCGTGTGTTACCTTTTTAACTTTGCTTCTGTAAAAGTCAGAAAGTCATCTGAAAAAATTTCAATTAGAGCGTGCTCTATTTTCTTCTGACAAACCATCTGATGTGAGAAATCTATGCCGGGAAGAAACTGGCAGCGGCGTCAACTATTGACGGAATCATTAGCCGGCTGAAGTTAATATTTTACAATACCAAGATATGTATGCTCATCTCACCATTGAATATAATTTATGTAAATATATACATAAAAAAATTCTAAATTGGTATCTTTAAAATAAAAGAAAAAATGTTAAGATGGCTAAATTATTTTACGGCGCAAATAAATATTTTCGTGGCGGCAGCAAGCTATTTTGAAACCGAGAACTACTTTGGTTTCTGTAATAGCGAAAAAAAAACAGAGACAATGTCAGAAGCAAATTACATGTACGTTTGTGACCGAATATTATAAACCTTATGTAAAACATCAATTTTGACAGACATGAACAATTACATGTGACTTGAAAATTTGACATGTCAGATGACAAATACATGTCGTGTACGGGCGCCTTTACGTTTTACAGTTAAATAAGAGTTACCACACGAGCATAATTTATTTAGAAAGGTAACTTTTTTTAAATTTCTTGTAACGATTTATTGCAAAGATGTGTAATTATTGCATTTTGCTCTGAACCATTATATTTGATATTGAATTGCAGTGTAGTTATTGAGTTTTGGAATGCTTTGTAATAAAGGTAATATAGATTTAAATGTGTTGAATAGGATTCAATCAAAAAATCAAAAAACTTGAAAAATTTAATTATTGCGTTTTGTTATGGAGCTCCTTGTATATTCATCTGCCTATTTTTCAAAGTCTTAATTATTCATGGATTTAATCTACGAAAGTAGTATTTAAACTTAATTTTTGCACTTAAACAATTTAAAGGATTAGTTCATAAAACCTTAGTTAGCACTTTTCTAACGACACTTTGTACATTCACATTGTAATTATCGATTTCTTGGCCTTATTCAAGCATCCATAAATTCCTCTTAAGTGCCTCAACTTTTAATTTCCCTATTGGGATTACATTGCTATCCACACATTTACATCGCACAGAACAACAAACAAGTCACTTAATAAATATAAAACAACTTCTCTTGGATTCTAACTATTCACTTCATGTAAATGTGTTTTCTACTTTTTTCCCCTAATGTTTTCCTTTTGTCCCACATGCCAAATGTTTTAAATGGCAAACGAAGAAGTGGTTGCTCATGTTCACGCTTCTTGAACGAATGTAACATGGAACAGCTGGGCTTCTGCCAGTCTTATCGATGGTTTAAGTGATGCATCAAATGTTAACTATTTTTTTTTGCAATTTGCATCTCAAGTTTTTTTTTCCTGTATTTAAGATGCTGGCAGTTCTTGTTTTCTATAGTTGCTGCTTTGCATAGCCATGTAAAACATGAACAGCACTTCAGAAAAAAAACTGCTTCCTTGGAAGTAATTTTCAATTTATTTATTTCATTTTGTATACCCTCCACCAAGACGGTTAATGAATTAGAATGTATTTAGTCTGTCGTTTCGTGTATAGCAGTAAAAAATATTAGTTTAAGAAAACATACAAAATATATATTTTTGGTCCTTGAGTAACTATAAATCTGTCCGGCAACACGTATGTCAATCTATTCTGTCACAAAATTCAGTATATTATCTCCGCTGAACGAAATGAATCGATTTAAGCTTGGGCAACTTTAGGTCTTATAAGAAATTTATTTCCAAAACAGAGACAATTAGTCGGAAATTGCACGAAAAAATTATCTTTTTAGATGAAGCTCATTTTCATCTTTGTGGGTACGTCAATAAGCAAAATTTCCGTATTTGGGACTCCGAAAACCCACACATGGTCTTGCAGAAGCCAATACAACCATTACGAGTGACTGTTTGGTGCGGCTTGTAGAGCGGAGGCGTCATTGACCCGTATTTCTTTGAAAATAAGGACGGTGCAACCTTTACATACGTTCGATGGAGACACCTATCGCACCATGATAACCAATTTTTTGTACTCGCTCTTCATGGTATTGATGTGAACGATGTTTTCTGTAGGGCTCCGTTAAATAAAAGTTTCACGCCGACAAACCAGAGACCATTGAGCATTTGAAGGCCAACATTCGGGATGCCATTGTCGATATACGACCCCATTCACTCGAAAATGTGAACGAAAATTGGTTTGATCGAAAAGCTGCTGTGAAGCTAGTCGCGGCATCCATATGAAATAATATTCAATTTCTAATCGGAACACATGTACTACACAACAAAAAACAAATATTTGGCAAAATTTCAAAACGTTTTTGTTTTTTTGCATATTTAAATTTAATCTTGTAAATGGCCCACCCGTTATAAGTGCTTAAGAATATATTTTAAACGGTGTTCCAACATTATTTTATTAACTATTCCATTAGGAATTAAATTAGGAAAATACATTTTTCTCGTATAATATCAAATAAGAATCCATAAGTTTTTACATGATGTGTGCATGAACATTAAAGTGGGTCGAAAAGAAAGTTGTGCCAGTCACCCCCTACAATGAAAGATATGTCAAATACAGTACTTTTGGTTTTTTATATATAGCGTTGCCATTTAAAGTCCGATGTCATCATATCGCGTATCGTTGTTAATGGCTTTACAGTGGCTTCATTTGTGCCTTGAGTGACTTTTCAAGCCGCCTTAAAATTCTGGGCGCCACTTATGCCATCTCGGATACTTCCCCCAAATGTCAAATTTTTTTAACGTGCCAATTAAGTCCTTCTAAAACTTCGTATGCATAATATACTCACTTTTGTGCCACGTCCCCAAATAAAGAGTATTTTTCCGTTTCACATACATCTTACATTAAACCAGGTACAACCCAATACAAAACAACAAAAACTTCCTTCAATTTCGCCCTAGAATGAAAGATACAAAATACAGTGCTTTTTGTTTTATATACATTTATAGCATCGCAACTTAAAGTCAAATTTTGACGTTTCCTATATCTTTGTTAATGCACATTGTACATATTGCAATTGAAATAGTTCACATAAAAAGAAGGGTGTTTGTTCATTATATCACTTAAAAGTCTCGCAATCTGTGCAAACTGTGCGTTTTTACGCCCTCTCAAATGAACTGTTAAAAATTGTATGAACATTTATTTACACAAACTTCGTAGCTTTGCCAAACAATTTTGACTCGTTAACTTGCGCTATTCAATAGATCATTTATACAAAATCATTTTTTTAATGCCAACCGCCGCTTTTAATGATAAATGTAAGTGTTAATAAATCACAAACAATAATTTTGTGCAATAATTTGAGGAAATTAGTCTTTATTTTTGTATTGACGTTTCTTATAAATTGACTTTAATTGGTTAAAATTACACAAAAATTAAAAAGGGTCTTCATGAAACGAGTCTCGCAAGTTCCATTTGCACAAATGGCAATTTTAAGCGATACAATGAAAACCCTTAATATTTTTGTAATATTAGTCTGAGTTCATACGGCTCATGTCTTATTGACAAGATTACTACTTTATAGGCGAGAGAGACGAGGGGAAAAGAAACGAGTACACAGATGCATGTACTGTCTTTACGTTTTGCTTTTTCATTCGTTGTTTGACTTTGTTATTGTTTTCAATATCAAAAAAGCACAAGTCGTCAACATGACATGAATCATTTGAACGCCAATTCATGTTCAAAGAAGAAAAAGTAAGAATGTTGTCAATAAGACATGAGCCGTATGAACTCAGACTTAGGCATATGGGTAATTGTCAAATCGACCAAAAGTGGGACACGACCCCTTTCGATTTTAATGAAATTTGGTGAGAAGGTTCCTTTTGTCTTACAAGGAACATATATGAACGAAAAAAAATAAAAAATAGAAAGTTATGTCATATTCAAAATGTCATAATTTCGCCGAATAAGCCGAATGTGTTGAGCTTATTTTCAATATCTCGAAAATTACTTTACATACGAAGATGAATTTGATGTCATTTTAAAGAGAATACTTGGTTCTTTAAAACACATATTAAAAAAAATGTAATATCTGCAATATATTAAATTTTAAAAACGGACTAATTCAAAAACTTATTTTTTTATTTGGTGGATTTTTTTTTATATAATACCTCAAACCGTTCTTTAAAAATCCTGAAACTTTGAAGAAGTTGTTTTTTCTTTTTTAAGATATGATTTTTTTTTTCTTTCGCAACCTTTAAAAAAAATAATAATAAAGTGGGGTTGGTCACACATTTGACCCATCTAGGAGCATACTACGAGCTGCACGGGCCATATTAAAGAAGTTTATTAAACCGCAATATTTGTATGGTAGGATGCTCCTTGATGGGTCAAATTATTTTTTATTTCGTTCATATATGTTCCTTATAAGACAAAAGAACTTTCTCACCAAATTTCATTAAAATCGAAAGGGGTCGTGTCCCACTTTTGGTCGATTTGGCATGGAATTATCCATATAAGCAAATAATATTTGTACACTGAGATACAGTAGGCATCTTTACATTTTAATTTTATTTTTCTTGTTTATTTCATCAACTAATATTTTTATAGATAAATTGACAAAGTCACAAGCTCGTATGGCTTGTCGTTAAAAAATACGATTTTCACACGATATGTTTGAAGCCTCACCCCAAGTTTTCTGTCGACCAAAACCTTCGTATAGGAAGGCAAAGTGATTTCAATATGCGCTCCAGAGTATATTGGTCTCCGCCAGTAAAATTTCTTGAGTTTTTTCTTTGGTTCTCCACCAGACAACCACGTTAAAATTTGTTGGATATAAACGATTACATATGGATAATGCTGAAACCGCAAGAACTGTAACTGGGTGCAGTTATGCGACGCCACGGCACAAGCCAGTGCGGGTGAAACGTAAACATTTTCAGGACTGGAATAAATACAACATAAAAATCAATCGAACAATGAATCAATACTTTTGTATGAAAACTACCTGCAAAAAATATAGATTATTGTATAATAAGATGATTATACAACGAATACGAATATTCTACAGGCCTGTGAATTGGACAAATTTGGTTTTTTTACCCTAATATTTATTGAGGGACTCTTGTCTATTTTTGGCGAACTGGAAGATGATATTGCACTTTCACAACTGCAGCCTCTTCCAATCTAATAAAAGTTGCACCCTCTCTAAAATGGAGAAAGTAAATGAATACGGCAATAAAAACATTACATTAAATATTCTACTTCTTATGGCTTTAGTCAGGTTCCGTGCACTAATATTTTCTGCTCTCCTTTCCATCAGAGATTCCCTGGGCTTTTTGCTACCGTAAGCAGTTCTATTTTCCTTAAAAACAAAAACTCAAAGTTCAATTAGCAAGGTTGAGAATGGCTTATTTTAAAACCTTTTTGATGTTTGCTTATATAAGAATTTTCGTGTTTTTGACGTTTGTTACAATTTATTCTCTTAATACAGTTTCCAGATGATATGTCCATCATTAGATATTGGCTTTAAATATTCACGTACCTTTTAAACAGCGTTAAACCATTTACCATCATGGAACATAAAGGTTCTCGTTAGTTTGTAAAATGTTTAGATACTCACAAACCACACTGTAAAATATAAAGGCAGTAGATTCAAGCAACAACATCAAAACTAATTTACAGGCAATTTCTAATGAACTTGAGCCATGCACAATAGCAATGGAATGCTGGACTTTGCGTGCAAATGAAGGGTATCTTACTTTTGCGTATCACTTTATAACAAAAGAATTAGTTGTGCGATTAGCTATTCTGTCATCATGAAAACTACATAATCATTGCGATTCATATTAAATGAGTGGGGTACAATGACGGAAGTATCAGAGCATGAAACTTGCTACAGAATGTTTGAAGCTTCGCACACACAGTGAGTCCTGTTGTACAAGACTCCTAAGCGCATACTTTAAAAGTAATACGATTTTACACAAAAAAGTTAAAGCTTATAATGGTAGTGATAAACCGTATAGTCGACTTCAGGAAGTACTTACGTTGTGGAACAGTGCATTTAAGGTCACTGAGAGGCTTTTATTAACAAAACAGTTCTTTTTATAGTAGACCGTATACTCACACACAAAAATAACCTTCACCTCTTGCGGCAGATAATATCGAGTTTTTTAAAGAGGTCTCAAAGAATGAAAACATGATATTCGAGACACAACCACAACTTCTTAAATTTATTACAATTAAAATATCCAACAATATTTGAAAATTTTTGTTTTAGTGATTTATTTTTTATTTAGAAATTAAAATCTGTCTTAACTGGGTTGATGAAAAAGAGTTATCTACCAAAATGTTGACCAACGTCCCAAATTTTTTTTTTTTTATATTTAGTTTACAACGTATTAACTAAAGGAGCGGAGAGTGTTCGGTTTAGCATTCGGATCTGCGAAATATTCGCCTTTTTCGGTATTTCAGCGTTGCTTTCTTAATAACACTGTGCTAGAAGTTGACACTTTGTTTTTGAGACAAGCCGGGCACCAGGCGTTTGAACCTAATTAGGGTACGCTGAATCCAATGGTGCCAACCGAATTTTTTTTAGGTTAGATCTTGTTTTCCAATTATACCAATGCTCAGAAATGATATAGTTTATTGAAATATTTAAAAAAAAATAAGAATTTCAACCATACAAATGTGGCGGTTTAATAATTTTCTTAAATTCGGCCCCTGTAGCGCCTAGGATGTCCCTAGATGGCTAAAATGTATGACCAATCCCACTTTACTTTTGAGCTCAATCATTTATTTCTAATATATACACCCCCTTTCTCCATTCCTTAAGGGGACTCCCATACAAAATGTTCAATACAGACTAGAAATAAATCGTCGGTTTTATATGCAAACATGCTAAATCCACTTTTTAAGTAAATTGAGATTTTGATGACGTGTGGTATAGAAAGATACGCCTCGTCGACCAGCATATAGTTTTTCTTCAATTTGTGTATTAAAGTGTGTAGAACAAACTATAGTTTTGGTTTTCCTTTCAAGCTGCAAATTTGAAATATAAAAAGTTTTTTGTCTCTCCTGCAAAATGTGCTGAAATGGAGTTAGCAGGTTTGCATATTAAGCCGACGAAAAAGAAAAAGTGCAATAATTGCCCTCAATTAGTTTTATGTCCGTTACATTTTCTGGAGACATACTTTCTATTTGTCTCCACTTTTTAGGGGGCTCCCATACAAATATTGTGCTTATGAAATTCCGAAATTAATTAAAATGTTTCGTCTTATGTGAATAAAATCAAAAGTTGTTAACAGATTTTAATCACTTATGGATTGTTTTATTTGCAACTTTTATATACCTGGAAAAAATTAGAAGCATAGCAATATTTTATTTTTATTAAATGACTGAGCATATTAAATTTTCGGTTTTTTAGTTTTTAAGCAACTAAATCCTTTTTGAGTTACGCGAATATATGTTATTCGACCCCCTTCATTTTCAAAATAACGGTATGTCTCGAAAACAAGAGCTTACCCCAAAAAAAAAAAAAAAAAATGGTAAGCACCATTTAATTCAACGTATCCGAATTAGGTTAACACGCCAGCTGCACGACTTATCTGTTTTTTCAACTAGCACAGTGTAATTATTTACGTTTTAGAATAATGTTCCATACACGTAAAAATGTTAAGAATGTTAAGGGATTTTTTTGCTCTTCTTTGGTCTAGTGCATGGATAGCAATATATATATATAAAAGCCCTATTTAAAAAAACATTTGTATGGGGATAAGGTAAAATAGAGAACCGATTGACACCATCTTAAAATGTTGTCGTAATATCGTCAGCTCAGAATTGGTTGGACCAACCGACCAGTTTAAAAAAAATTGAATTAGGTATGGGGTATATATATTTTTGAATCCAAAATCTGTTTCGCGAAATTTTTTTTGTGGTTTCTGAGATATAAAGCATTCATTCAGGACATTGTATGTTGAATTTTATGTTTTGAGGTCAAATATTAGTGATAATTAAAAAATACCAGTTGTAGAACCAAAAAGCTGAAGAAAGATATTAAATTTCCCGTATTTCCCATTTTGGTACTATTTTTTCTCCCCATTATAGTATCAAAAACTACGAAAAATAGTTACGATTTTCACCCCTTAATCGTTCGAATTTCGAAAAAGTACCAAGCTAGCATTCGTCTTTTTTTGATAAGTTTCAAATGTGGTATAAACTTTATTTCCAGGTTTATTGTATCAAAAGATAGATTGGCTGACAAAAACGTACAAAAATTCAGGTTTTACCCGTTTTCACCTTAAAAGAGCCGAATTTCAAAAAAGTACCACACACCTGTCCACTTATTTTTCAAAAGAACTACGATATGTATTACAGTTTTTTGTATCTCTTTCAGTTTTGGAGATTAAAGGTTTACGAATTTACCCTTTTTTACCTCCGAAACATTCGAATTTTAAAAAATCCCGTCTTAGTGGAAATTTCAAGTCTTTAGCTTCAGGCGTTTAGGCTGTACGATGATGAATGAATCAGTCACTCCCGCAATAAATATACGAATGCAGCACAAAAATCCACTTTTTTAATTTTTTTTTTAGAAAAGTGGCGTATGCGGTACAAAACAATATTTTTCATTTTCAAAAAAATACTATTAAATTCTAACTGTATTCATGAAAGTGCACAAAAATTAAAATTTTTCTTCAAAACATATACCGGAAGCAGTGGTAAAAATATAAAAAAATTCTATCGGGTACATTTTGAGAAATCTTCATGTAAATCTTCTTTGTCATTTTTCTCCACTCCGACTTTTTGGCATATGCGCCAAACCAATTCTGAGCTGAAGATATCTTTAAATTGACGTCCTATACTTTGATCCCGTTATTCTTGTTAAACACGCTTTTAAAAATACTATTTAGATATTATTCAGATATTATAACCCAAAATATTTCGCCAAACTTTAGCTATGTTTGAAAATGTTTCATCGTCAACTCTTAAAGCCAAATCAAGGTTTATTTTCTCATATTTGGTTAAAAATGTCTGTTTTATTTTTGTTTATATTTTCGAAAATTTTCATATATCCTAGAATATTTTTACAAATGCTGAAAACTTAATATTCCAAAACGAATTTATTATTTTAAATTACATCCATAAACTACTTTGAATTGAATTTCATTTGGTTCTATTTAATAACACAACATTTTTAGTTATTGTAAAAAAACCAGCAGAAAAATTCTCAAAAGTTTTCTTAAAAAACTCCCAGGGATTTTTATAATATTTTTTTCGGTAGCCGTCGATTCAGCAGAGCAAAAGCGCAGAGTATTAACGCAGAGTACAAATAATTTCCGAACATTTTTGCTGTGTAATTTTATATATTTTTGAATAATTTGGAACGAAAGCCGTCTAAGCTTTTTGTTCATCGGTGGTAACTCTATAACATTTGCACTTAGAACCACTTTCTGAGTCTTGTGCGCAAAGTACAAGTCGCATTTTTGGAGATAATTTGATGAAATTGGGTACATACGTTTCAATTGTAATAAGGCCGCATATAGCAAACGATGATAATCGGTACATAATTATTCATAGCCCCCATTCTAACTGCTTTCCGAAATGTTCTTTGTACCCATAAACATTCTTTTTTGTTGGTATTTTAAATAAACTTGGCTGAAAAATATTTTATTGAAAGCTTGTATATTTGACTATAGCTCCCATACGAATTCCACTCTCGAAAATAGAATTAAGTGCCATAACTTTCTTATAAATATTGATAAAAGCCCCCAGTCCCAAATCGCTTAAGTACGAAAAAATATCCAATTGATGTTGATATCTAGTTAAATTTTGGCACAAATAACACCTATAAGAATTTTAACCTCATAACATAATCTTGTTTAGCCGGATCCTTGATTCCATGGAACACTGATATGGAACACTGATATGGAAAAATACGTGGTAGAGGTTAGCAAATTGTCAGCGTTGACCGACTATACTTTCTTACTTGTTTGTTATTAAAAGTTACTGCCTGTTTTTCACATTTTGATATTTAGTTTTGGTTTTAAATTTCAGTTAAACAAACGAGTTTTTCGCTCGTGTTTTAAAAAACAGGCATTTAAACTTCTAATTTGTATAATGTTGTCTCCATAATATACAATAGGCCTCAAAAAAGCCTAAATGCCAAAAACGAGAAAGAATAATCAATCACATTATGACTAAAAAGTCTGATATTCTTATTTTATAAAAGTTGATTTTTAATTTTTTAACAGATTCCAGATTAAAATTACGCTAGAAAAATTCAAAGTCGTTGTAGAGGGTATCAGGCATTCGTCACAGCCGAATTGAACATTTTTACTTCTTTTCGATTGCCAATGGAGCTTTCAGATACGCATGTATGTGCTTAACAGTTTGCACATTTGCATCCAGTGTGTGTTACATCTTGATACTGATGCTAGTTTTTGCCTGTTTTACGTACTCAATTTATGAATAATGACTTACAAGAGATTTACTTGAGTTTCTATTAATTAAGTTTTAATGACATCAATCTTTGTATTAAGAACAAGATGTTTAACTGATTATAAAACTTGTTAATTCAATTATTCATGATAATGAAGAATCACTAAGATAATAGATATTTAATGATTTACGAGAATCACGTTACAAAGTAAGAAAATATAAATAATTGGTTAAAGTTAAATAATTACTCTACGAAATAACGTAAGCACAGTGACAATATACTTTCCGTATGCTTGTAGAGTGAATTTTTTTTTTTTTTTAATACATTCCTAAAATCAGCTGAATTAATTGCGTATTCTGTTAGAGATTTTTGTATGTTTTACCATAACAGTCTCTGCTTTGACCCAGCTTCCAATGAAAAAGAAAAGACTTGTCTAGAGTTGTTTGTTTGATATTTAAAATTAAACCACGACTTTGGCTAGTCTTCTTACGACCACAAATGTTTATATGTATATAAATATGGTGTAGTCATCGACACATTAATTAACAACAAATATAAAATGTGACCTGGGGTCGCAACTACAGTTTGTAATTAAATACACCTGTAATTGATATTTTTAACAAAAATAATAACAATATCCATATTTACATCGTTTAATTAAAATTGTAGTTAAAAACTAAAGTCGGTTTTTTTGTAAAAATCAACTTTGAATTAAAAACTAGTTTTTTATTTGCAAAATCGAGCCATTACCGCAAAAAAGCGACATCATTTTCCATTTTCGTTTTTTTTTTTTATCAAATAAATTAATTGGCAACACTTACATCATCTTCTAAAATGTTATGGTAAGAAATAAATTTCTTATAAGAGTAAAACCTTTTATAGGAAATATATTTCTTATAAAAAATTAATGCTGAAATGCTTTCTTATTATTAAAATAATAATTATATGTAGTGTAGGTATAGGTATAGTGTACTGTTTACTTTAGCTAGAGCTACAAAAAAAGTTCTAAGCAGTTCCACGACTTTTCGTTATAAGTTTAAAAAAACAACTACTAGTAAGTGTAAAAAAGTCATGTGGAGGTCCGCCCTTTCCCCTTTCAAGAAATAGAGCCTATTTAAAACCACACCACAATAGTGGAGATGGTATTATGCATTTGTGCTGATGTGTGTAACACCTTAAAATATGATAAAATTTTGCTTAAAGGCTCTTATAAGCACAAAGACCAAGCCTATTGAAAATGGGCAAAATCGTAGGACCACGAGGGGAAATAGGGGCAATTTTTGCCTCTCAGAAACTATCAAAACGATTTTAATGAAATTTAAAACATATATAGATCCAAATTTATATGGCTCCATGAGCTATGCAGCTTTTTTAAAATAGGACTATAAGGGGAGTTAGGGGGCAATTTCTGCTTCTCACAAACTATCAAAACGATTTTAATGAAATCTAAACATAGATAGTTCCATATTTATATGCCTACATAAGCTATGAAGCTGGCTATTTCTGCCTCTCACAAACTTTCAAACCAATTTTAATGAAATCTGAACATGGAAAGATCCACATTTATATGGATACATAAGCATGATTCTCCCGTGATCCAGTGTAGTAAGTTCTAAGCGAATTTGATAGATTTTTTAAAAATTGTTCGCCATATTGGATCCGAATTGGATTGAATTTTTAAAAACTAACACCAGATTCATAATCAGCGACCCTAAAAACCTCGAGGTACCTAGTTTTATTAAAATTTATTGAATCCATATGAAGTTAATAATTTTGTCGCACTAAATTATCAATCTGCCCCTGTGTGCGACGACTTAAAAATTTTATTTGCCTATTAGCCTATTGGCAATTGATTGATTGACATCTTCAAGAAGTCTTGGAAAGAGTCTCTCGATAGTCTTCATTTAAACAATTTTAATTGGCATTTACATATACAGATTCAAAACTAATAACCCATGAATAATTCTTTAATAAATGCCAGAAATGGAAAATAAATTTTCAAAAAATATTAATGTTTAAAGAAACCTCGGAAAAGTACTTATTTTAAATAAAATTTAATAGAAGAACCTTTTTACAGTTTTTTAAGTATATTTAACGATGTGTTTTTGTTTTTTTTGATTTGTTGTTTAGCTTTAATTTAATTTCCTTTGAAATTTCACAATTCCTTTTTCCCGGAACTAATATTCTTGTATTATTTTTTATGTTTTAATAATATAAGAGAAACTAAAACCTAAAAAAAACCATCGATATATCGTTGTTAACACAACAATATCGTGCAAGCTAAATTAAATATTTTAAGACGATTTGCTTTTTAAAGAACAATTGTTTCTAAAATTCCAAGAAAAGCCAATATCATCATGGATTTAAATCCAATGTATTGCCACGAATGTCACATGTTTAGTTAATACCGTTATTGTTGTTTGTTTGAATTGACAAAAGATTGATTTTCAAAAGCCTAAGCTTATTTAATGTCATCCACCTAACAAATGTCTAATAACGGTATAAAAAAACAAAACCCATTTACATACAACATATCGCACTCGATCGTAAAGAGGGTCTTAACTCAAAATTTTAAAATATTCAGTAAAAGCTAACTAATTTTTCATTTAATATTAAAGGCATATGAAAAAAACCAACCGCTTCACTACCAAAAAGTAGACAAAATAGAACGATATTTTTACAGCGTGTAGACATGATGTCACTTTCTTTCAAAAAACTGAAAAAATAAAAAATTTCAAGTTAATACCCTCTTTATGATCAAGTGCGATATATTTAATGTGTAATAGATGTAACCAAAATATACAATTTCTTATACATTCCATTTAACGCCTCCCCTTCTTAACTTATAAATTTACAATTACTTTAATATCTTTCACATTACATTTCCCTTTTTAACGTCAATTCTATGTTTTTCACCCACATTTTGTTTGATTACATTTTTTCAAGTTTTTGTTTATTTGATTTACATTCTATAACACGATATTTTATTTAATACCATTTGTCATCTGGCAGTTTTAGGGTTCCCATTTGGAAACGATTTTTTTGGAATTCCCGTGAAAATTCATCTTAGCAAATTTAAATAAAAGGAGTCTATTAAAATTAGAAAAATCGAATCTCTTCTTCATGAATTAATTTGTTTTAATACTAATTCATAAACATGAAATTATAAATATATGAAATCCCGGAAAATTCCGATCCGTCCCGGGATCCCGTTTTTTTAAATTAAAAATCGCGAATCCCGAGTTTCAAAAAACCTGGTCCCATTTGGCATCCCTACTCAGGACCCTGGCTAATAATATTATGTTTATAAGTTCATTATTATAGTTAATTTAAAAATGATCACTTGCAGCACAGAAAAGTAAAAGAAAGAAATTGAATTTCCCGTATTTATATAGTCGTAATATTCGAAAACCGGTTTTTGAAAAATGTCGAATAATCGACCACCCTATTTTCTTTTGTTATTTGATAAATGAAAAAGCCAATTTTGTATTTACCCAGCCAGCAAAATTCTCCGGCACTGTCTGAATCAGACATTTCGTGCAAATGTCTGACTTCATTCTTAGAGACTTCGTTCAGATTTCTGTCAGACATTGAATATACTTACTGTCTGGCCGATTTCTGATCGATTTCGCATGGATATATCGGGGGGAATTTATGTACAAATATGTATATCCAATATAATTCGGACGGAATTCATTCAGATTTGTCTAACGAGACTTCTTATTGTCAATTGTCATTCATTTTATTTTATTTGTTCAAGATAAAAAGCATGTCTGTTCTTTTACATATTTTGCAATAAAATTATTTCTTTCAGCTAACAGTTAGAAAGCAAAAATAATCTCGGCTAACACACCAGAACTTCCCATGCCTTTTTCATTAGATTTCTGTTAGATATCTATCAGAAATGCCGATGAAAACCCAGAATTTCCCACGACATGCCTGTCGGAATTCGTGTCAACCACTTCATACATTTTTGGGTCAGAATTCTGACAGAATTCGTGTACGATTCCGACTTTTTTGCCGACGTGTATCCCAGATATCTGAACGACGTCGGATTATTTTTCTGGCTGGGTATGTGTTCTGCATATGAGTTAGTAGCAAATTTGAACGCTTATAACTCTGAAAATACTGAACAGATTGTAACAAAATGTATATTGTGTGCTTCTGTGAATAAATACCTTTCAGATGGTGTATATTTTGTTCAAATCGGTTGACATACAGAGGAGGAAAGTGTTCTTAACTGTTTTGCCTTTGCCGATTTATATATAGATAAGTCAAAAATAAACTACAATCTACAAATTTTTATGAAATATAAAGTGGTTTTTTTGATTCAGTGGATCCGGAATCCTGGGATTTTGATTTTTCAGTTCCGGGATTTTCGGGATTCTTTCACACCCAAAATTGTTTACGTATGTCAGTCTAGACACGTCTTTCCGACTGAAGTTGTGACATATGCCATATATTTGGTAGCCCTGCAGCCATCAAGTTACTGCCATTTAACGTCAGCCATATCCAGATAGTGTCTAAAGATTTCGCTTTTGATGGTTTCCAGGGGTGTTGCGACTGGCACACCCTGTGAAAAATTAAGAGCGGCTCCAGTCTTGGCCAGCCCATTCGTCTGTTCATTACCGTAATGATTCCTATGCGCAGGGGCCCAAATTAAGGTAATGTCAGATAGGCTGCCCAGTCTGGATAGTTCCTTCTTACACTGGTTGACGAGAATGGACGTTGTTTTATGTGACTTCAGCTGTCGACGAAACTACCAATTTTACCACATTATACATGCCTCTCTTATCGCCAGTATTTCAGCCTGAAATATGCTGTCCTAATCTGACAGGCGAAAAGAGAGATTCACATGCATTTCCCCCAAGAAACCCCCAGAGCCAACACCACAGGTCATCTTTGATCCATCTGTGTAAATCTTCGTGCGGTATTCATCGGCCAGGATTCCCCTGCTTTCCCGCCTTGACGGAAATATTTCAGTAATTTGAATATTAGAAAAATAAAACAAGTTTGTGCAAATTTTGATAACAAATCGTGCATTTTGTCACCTTTTTACGTTATTTTTGTCCCAGAAATATTAATTTTTTTTTCAAACTCAAACTGATAAGTGAAAACGTGTTTTTTTTTGTCACAACTTTGAGTTGGCATCACTGCTTTATTTGAGCACCCATTTAACAGCTGATAGTTACTTTTTGTTTAGTTTGCTTTGATATTTCATAACTCTAGATGTTAAAAAAAACCATCTACATTAAAGATAACATCATTTTGACATTTACTGAAATATATGTCGCAATAATTATCTCTGTTATAGACGGGCAGTTATGAAGCGACTTACACCAGAGCAACGATTGCAAACTGTTAAAATTTTTAATTAAAATAATTTGGCGAATGGTCTGAAGCACAAATTGATATTGATTTTGAATTTCCATTCGAAATTTTATTTTCCGATGAAGCCCATTTCTGGTTGAATGGGCACGTAAATAAGCATAATTATCGCATTTGGAGTGAGGACAATCCACAAGCTTTTGTCGAAACACCATTACATCAACAGAAAATTACTGCTTGGTGCGCTTTATGGACTGGCGGAGTTATTGGCCAATAGACAGACAATTGGACCTGGGTAAATCGACTTAGAATTACTCAAGGACCCATAATATATATTAATATATACATACGTATATACTTTAAGGTAAACTTAAGGCTCAACTATAATATGCTTAAGTCGGCTTAAGCAAATGGGCGAATACATGTAAATTATATGTGTCAAACCATGTTGTACTTAAGGAAACCTTGTGTTAAGTTTTATGAATCTGTCATTTTCTTAAGCAAAGTGCGAATGTGATCGCAAATTTTTTTAAATGCTTTTGAGAGGCATTTTGTTAATTTTTGACAGAAGCTTAAGCATGCTTATGTACTTATGTATTTTTTTTAGTAAGGCCTTTAGAATACCCTCATTCACTACTAGAAGACTAAATCTGTGGCATTTTGACAAAAAATCTTTAGTCGACATAAGATTGCAAAAAAGTTTAAAAAAAACTCGGTGAAAAAATAACTTTTAATAAATAAGAAAACAAACCAAAATTAAAGAAAAATTTTGTTTATAATACAAACTTTTAAAAACGGAAACAAAAATGTTTTAGAATGAAAATGCGTATGATAAACAACAATTTTTTCAACTTTTTAAATTTGACTTAAGATATTTTGTCAAAAAGCCAGAGAAATATATGTATTGTTCTTTTTATTCCATGTCTTCTATTAATTTCAATTTATTGTTATTGTTTTTGTGGTTGTTAATGGAAACTGGGAATGTGGAAGGAAATCTAAAAAATAGATAACTATTGTGACGGTCTCTGTGTTCCTAAAGTATGTGTATTTGCATGTGTATGTCAACAATTCTAATAAAACTAAACGATACCAACAATTACATAGACATTTAGCAAACAATCAAGACATAAGATAAACTGAGCCTTCGAAAGAGCACAGGCAGTTAGGAAAATAAGGCCAAAGCTATTAAATTGTATGGCCAGAACATCACATTAATTTACACAATTTCCATTAAAGAGCATACACTTAAATTCATTATAGCATACGCCGCTGACAGTTTGGGAAAAATATGCATAATTCGGCTGAAATAAAATTTGTATAAAAGACTATTAATAACACTGTGGAACAAAATTCGGGGCATCGCCGCCAGCCTCAACACTTGCAACGCGAAATGAAAGTAGACTACTAGAAGAGCAAATCTGCCAAAGGATTTTGTAATGTTAGCTCGGGCTCCCGAAATATGGGCCCCTAAACTTTTTGAATTTTTTGAAAATGCGTTTGGTAAAAGTCAAAAAAATATACTAAATGTGCTTCTGAGCTAAAAAAATAATTTCAGGTGTCTTTCTTCACTAGAATCGTATAGCGATTATTTTCTTAGAATTTATTAACCCTCTTACTCTCATTTTAAGAGGTAATTTTTGTCCTTTTTCCCAACTCTTACACAAATGTATACTAAAACAGCACTTTTAAGGGTAAAAATGTTCTACGAATATTTTCTGAATCAAATTTAACTAGGGGTCTTCAAAGACCAAAAGTTCGTGCAATGTATCTAAAACGAATTCTCGAAATTTTGGGCATTGAAATTTTTGAATTTCTTTCCAGTAAAAACTTCGCCTACAAAGTAATGTGTTAAGTATTCAGGAAAACTTAAAAGCACTACTTACAATCCCAATAAAAATGTTTACCATTTTGCGAAGCACTAAAGGTACATTTAAAAAAATAAGCGCACAATTATGCGCTACGCAATAAGACATACAGAAATGCAGTAAAGTAAGTGAAAGAACTCTCAACAACTTTTATAAAAAAAAAAATAACATTTCAAGTGCTACGGCATTCCCTTACTACGAAGCAGGTTTGTAAGGGAGAATACTAAAAAATAACTGTATCAAAACATTCAGTGTGTAAAGATGATCGTTACATCCAACAATATTTATGTGCGCTGAATAATGCGCTTTATGTGTCAAAAATGTATTGCTTCAAAGTGGGAACTCGCCATATAAAATTCATGTCTTCCGTAAGCGCAATGGTAAGCGAAACTTTTATGTTTCTCCCTTACAAACCTGCTTCGTTGGAAGCTCCATTTTTTATTGGGATTCTACTGAAAGAACCAATGAATTTTACAGGGGATGTCCCAAAATGAACGCATTCAAAAGTAAGTCATTATTTATTTACCTACATACATTCAGAAATAAGTAGTTTTAGAAGTTATAGAAGAAATCTACTAAATAATGAGTGAGAGAAGCTATTAATTTTGAAAAAGTAAGAGAAGTTTTTACTGGATTGAAAAGGCGTTTGGTACAAAATCAAAAAAATATACTAAATATACTTCTGACCTAAAAGACTATTATAGATGTTTTCAGTAGAATTGTATGGCGATTCTTTTCATAAAATATATTAACCCTCTAACACCAATTTTAAGGGGTAATTTTTGTCATCTTTTATTTTCTACACTAAAATGGCACGTTAGAGGATTAAAATGTTCTTCGGATATTTTCTGCACCAAATGTCACTAGGGGTCTTCTAAGACCAAAAAATCGTGCAATGTATGTAAAACGGGGTTTCGAAAAATTAAAAAAATTCAAGGCCCGGAATTTCGGAAACCTGTTTTACATACATTGCACGATTTTCTGGATTCTTGCTTTGCATTCAAGCGAAGAATGGGCTACATTCTAATCGATTATTTATGAAAAACCTTTTGTCACAAAAAGTAAACTTTTGTATGAACTTCCTCGTAGTTCCAACTTTTGGAACCTACGGCTAATTTTGGACCCAGCAGCACAACATTTTGTCACGACATAGAATCTATCGCGAAAGTCATTGTCGCCAATTCTTAAGTCAATACAATCAACATTTATACTGAATATGACATAAAAGGCTATTTTCGGGACTAGAATTTGTATGTAAGCCCTGGTTCCAATAAAATTTGATAAGAGTTTGGCCCAAATTAAGTCAAAATTCCAATTTAATTAAATGGTTTATCAGCACAAAGACTCTATTACAGAAAGAAGCTGGTATGGGGGCTATGGGAAATTATTGACTGGGAAAAAGTCTTGATCCTTTTGGCAATTTGAACCAGTTTACAAAATTTCATGAAATTATATCCAAACATGCCACCTGTAAGTACAGTAAGTACTTAGCCAGCCAGCCTGTCAGCCGGGTGGACGTCGTTAGATCGACTCAGAAATTCTTAGGCGATCGGTGAACTTTAAGGTGGATTAAGGACCAATATTTTTCGGCTTTACACACTTCACCACAAACGCATAATACTCTCTCCCCTATTGTGGTGTGACTATAATAAAAAAAAGGCCTTTAATAAACAAACGATTTTTATATGGTTTAAATTGCTTATAACTTTTTTATTTATACGACTATTTATTATTAATTTTTTTAAATACTTTTTTGATAAGTTTTAAAAAATTGTGTCCTGTAAATGGTGGCCAGTTTCTGCTCTGCAGATTCGAGCTCAATTTAACAAATTTTTCTTTCGAATATTGGTTTGTAGTTGGTGTACAGTGGTCGGCATATTTATTTTGACAAAGTATAGTGAAGAATTGTTTTATTGTTTTTTAATATTGGAATTCCTATAACGGCACAGTTATCATGATATTTTCTTTACACTAATTCTTAAGTATACGTATGCAAAATATTTTGTTAAAATCTTTGCCCATTCTCATTCTGAAGGGAGAAATGCAATTTGGTACAAGAATTTGTAACGCCTTAATTATTTTGAAATTCTAAAATTTCATCTCATTTTGTTTGTTGTGTTAAGCTTTAATACAAAGCGGTCGATGTTGAGTATTAAGTATTAACATTCGAGGATAGATTAATAAAAAAATTCTATTACTATTGTGTAAATATGGGAAAAATATCGGAATTAACCAACACCGTCAGGAGTGAAATTATAACAAAGTATAATCTTGGAATATCTGTAACAAATATTGCCAAGGAGTACAATATACCTAGACAAACCGTTTATTATCAAATAAATAAATGTAAAGAAACAGAATCTGTCATTAATTTGCGACGAACTGGAAGAAAACGTAAAACAACGGCAGTGGAAGATCGGCAAATTATCAGAAAATTTAAATCTAATCCAGGTTTGACACCCAAAGCTGCTACGTTGGAATGGAATTCGCACTCTGATAGTCATTTAAGCGAAGAAGAAGAACAGTTCGACGACGTCTAAAAGATGCCAACATTAATACATATGTAGCAAGATCAATTCCATGTATAGCCCCAAGAAACCAAATTAAAAGGTTAGAATTCGCAAACAGATACGTGGACAAGCCCCTATCATTCTGGCAAAGCGTCTAATGGACCGACGAAAGTACTTTCGAGTATCACTCGTCAAAGAAAATAGTTTTGTTAAAAAAAATCGCAGCTGTTATCGAAAAAGTTTGTCATAGAGGTGGCACAGTCATGTTCTGGGGCTGTATAGCATATAAAGGCTTGGGAGACTTGGTTCCCATCGACGGTTCCATGAACCAAAACCAATATTTGAAAATTTTAAATGAACACGCATTGCCTTCTGGCGATAGGTTGATTAGACCGTCATTTATTTTCCAACAGGACAATGCGCCTTGCCATAAGAGTAAAATGATTAAAACATTTTTGACAGAAAATTGCATTGAAACTTTGGATTGGCCACCCTAAAGTCCGGTTTTGAATGGTCATATATAAAGCGCCAAAGAACCGCAGATCTGACAAGAACCAGGGAAGGAACAATTTCAGAGGTTAAATCTTTGTGGGAGGACATACCAACAAAATACATTCAAAACTTGATCGATTCAGTTCCTAAAAGACTCCGGAAAGTCATTGCCGCTAAAGGAGGGTACACGTTTTATTGATATTAAAAATATCTAAAAGTATTATAAAAGTGGGAATAACATATTTTCGTTTAAAGAGTAAAAAAATTTATATGTATGTCAAAATACTTATGCCACCCCCTAAATTTTTAAATTAGTTGCATAGAATGCAAATTTAATTTAAGAAGTTATGAATTTATGTTTTTTAGTTATTTAATAAATCCTACTTTCATTTAAAAAAAAAATTTGGAATTTTTAATTTTTTGGAAATCTGAAAAATTTAAAATGGTAAAATTTCTCAGGTGTCAAAATAAATATGCCGACCACTGTATATCCAAAGAAAACTGGTAGGAGCTATTAAATCCGGTGTAAGAGCAGGCCAGCTAAAATCACTTGTGTGTAAAATAATGTGTTCGACGAATGTGTCCCCTACAGACATTGAGGTATGTGCTGTGGTTTCATCTTGTTGAAACCAAAATGGCTTACCACAGCTGGCCCAGCTAAATTTTTTAACATCGTCCGATATGCACTATCGCTGACAGAGCTTGACACACAAATATTTATTTCTAAAAAAATATGAGCCAATTATTCTTTCGCACTATACACCGCATAAAACAGTACATTTAATAGAAAATGGCCAAATTTCCCATTTTCAATTCGGGAATACAATAAATTGTTTGTTTTAATAATAAAACTCAACTTCAACTTTTTAACATCGTCCGATATGCACTATCGCTGACAGAGCTTGACACACAAATATTTATTTCTAAAAAAATATGAGCCAATTATTCTTTCGCACTATACACCGCATAAAACAGTACATTTAATAGAAAATGGCCAAATTTCCCATTTTCAATTCGGGAATACAATAAATTGTTTGTTTTAATAATAAAACTCAACTTCATATTTTGGTATGATGTTGGGGTTGTGTGGTTATTTATATTAAATTACTCAAGTCTGCTTCACAAAATGCTGAAAGAAAACAAAGGAAAAATTATAATTAAAAAAGTTTCCTGCAGACAAAGTAACTAGTATTTAGCTGGAACTATACTGGTTGGTATTTACTTTAAACTAGTTGCACTTTAGATATATTTCTAAGGAGCCTTGCTAGTTCATTTAATTCGTTGCAATTGCAAAGGCTTACGTTTACCTGTTTTCTTATTTTATAAGAAACTTTTGTTTGTAATACAAAAGGAGTTTTTTTCTTTATTTTTATAAAAGTCGCAGCTTTTTTATAAAAGTTTCTTTATATGTTTTTACGATAAGCTATACAACGTATGAATAAGTAAGTTTTGTGAAATTTCCAAACGCTAAAGTAAGTATTTTTCGTAATACATCCTACAACAGATTCCCAAAAAATGATTCACACCTGTACAAATTTTGTATATGCGAAAATTGTTGTTGGTGGGCGTGATATGCAAAGCCTTTGTAAATAAAATGTCGCACATGTTGGGTTCAAAGTGTGTGTGTTTTAAAAGGAAAAATTTAAAATAAAAAAAATTTTACATCTTAGTGAAAAAAGAAAGTAATTGTCTGTCATATGTAAATATAAAGTCTTGAAAATAAAAAAAGTAGTACTCTTTATTCAAATTGTTTTTATTCATGCAATAAACAATTTATTTGGAAATTGTGCTCTGCGAAACACGTACAAAAAAGTCTAGTTCGTTGACAATGTCAGCCTTGCCATAGTTGATATTTTCTGACCAAATTTGTGAGGATAATTTTCGCTTGGTAGGACGCACAGAGGATTGAACAGTACCAATAACGAGAATTAATTCAAAAATGAAGTCAGTTTTTCATATAAGTATTTGCTACCATATAAAAGAAGATAAAATTCAACACGAACAACTGTAAAAATTGTGGATCTTTGTTGCTTACTTTTTTTGTTATACGCTGTCAAAGTTGAATAATATTTTATAATTTGGAAATATTTGTTAAAAAGTTAAAATCAATGGGGGTATTCACGTCACAAGTTGCACCCTTGCAAAAAAGGAAAAGTGCAAAAATATAACAACAAGACAATTATTTACGCACAACTAAGTGTCTGTGTGGTTGTTGTTTTATTTTTGCACTTTTGCTTTTTTGGAAGGGTGCAACTTGTGACGTGAATACACCCTTAATATATTTTAATTACGATTTGTGAGTATCGTTTCTTAGAAACCCCTATTTTTTTAAATGGATGCATTAACTTCAGCTATTTGACTAATTTGATAGTAAATTTTTGTAAAGAAAACTGGTAAGGAAATATTTTAAAATTTTTTATGTGAATTGGTCAAAAAATATGATTTTTTTTAAAGAAATATTGATTTTCAAAATGTTTGTGAGAATACTTGGGCAAAACTTGTTATATATTCTTAAAAGATATGGTATTTCAGCTTGCATAATCAAAAAAAAACCTTGCCTGTTTTTGCCCCATTTGAAAATATTTGAGATTCTGTGAAACACAAAAACTTGTTTTTTCTGTTTTGTTTCGTTTAAATGATTATAATCATCAACGTCCATTAGCTTTTTTCGTTTAAGAAATGCGGACAAAAATCCTGAATTGCGCTTTGACAAACCTAACTTGGCGACAACACAGTTCATTTCGCATTGTGTTACGAGCTCAGGATTACTGATTGTTTCTTCGGGCCAGAACGGTGGATCAGCCAGCACATTATCATACAGTTGCTCTATCTGGACTCGATAGTCTTCGTGGTGGGTTGGCTTCAGAATGTTCTTTAGGGAGAGTTGCATGAGGACCAGGAATGTACATTACATTTGATATTTTTTTCGATTCATTCCATTTTTAAAATTTATCCATCCGCAGCATGTGATTTCATCGAGTCCCTTTGGGTCCGTTCATATTACTGATGTTCCATAAGGCAGTGAGCTTGGTTTTCTGTTTATCCAGTTGAATATGTAGCAAAAGCAGAGTCTGCATACTACATCTGGTGTACACGAACAATTGAATAAGTCCAACCGGTCAGAATAATATAATTGGTACGCATTTCTAAATTCAGCAGTAAAATAAGTTTTTTGAGTTTTCATTGAACGTTTGGGAACATAAATACCACAAACGTAGCAAAACAAGTTCAGCTTCCAACACTTTTCCATATCAACTTTTTTTCTAAAATGTATGTGGAATATTTAAATTGCCCAAATTTATTTAATTCGAACGTGCAATCAAAACAATGCAAATTTTTCGACATTTGATATAGTTTGATAAGACTCAATGATCCAAAAATGAAAGCCGGTAATGTACTTGTTAACTAATCTCTTAAAATTTTTATTTATTTTTTGTGTATTTTTTTGTTTGCTTAAAGCAGGTGTGCAAGCGAAACGGTCGGGAACATGTTTTCAGATAATGAGACTAGCTCCGAAAGCGACGACTAAAGTTATATATCGCACTTGTTCAACAATAGTGCATTAACTCAACATTTTAAAATTTTCAGTAGAAGCAAAACAATTTTTAATTTAATATGAAAGGCATATGAAAAAGTATTTTTAAGCCAACCATTTCTTTACCAAAAGGCAGACAAAATAGTTAGATATTTTTACAGTGGGTAGATATGAATAATACCTCTCGATAATTTCCAAAAAGTGAAAAACTAAAAATTTCGAGTTAATACAGTATTGTTGAATAGGTGCGATATATATTTAAAAAGATTTGAAGTTTCCTTATATTTCATTCTTTACGTTCAAAATCATCAATTTTTCTAAGTTTTTTGACAGTTTTGCTGTTTGAGTAAGATGTTGTTGTTTTTTTGATTTAATGTTACGGTAAAATTTTTAGATCTGATGAAGGGCTTAAAATTTGCCGAAAAATGACAAGCGATATCTCGAATAGTTCACAAGATATAGACTTAAGAATCAGTACATGTTTTTGAAAATTGTACTAAAATCCACCCCCAGTCGAAAACTTCAAACACGAATTAAATAAAACCTTAGCTAATAATTCAAAACCCAGCTAGTGTTTTTCTTCTACCATCATAAGCTTTCAGATTTTGGGGATCTAAATGGGTTCAAGATTATGAAGCTGAAAAATGTGCTAATGTGTTACTTTAGTTTTTGTTATTTTTCTGAAATGCTTAAATTTCTGCTTAAATTACAAAAATGTATGTAGAATTGATAGAAAGGTTGTGTATAACACTGATTGTTGTTTCCTGTGGTCACGAGATTCACTTAAAAAATTTCGCGACTTAAACCGCAAATCTTTTATACCATGGTTTTATAAGCCTCCACAAATTCTTACACAATTCTTAATACATGAACCCGAAATAGTTTCCCATGCTCTGTTGCCAATAGGCCAACTTTATGAGGAGGCACAAGAAGTTTGTTATAAAGATTTTAAAAATTTTGTAGAACAATTTGCTCGTGAATGCAGTCGCAAAAAATAGAATGAAGACATTTTTAATCGGTTTCTTATAACTTCAAATCTTTAAATTTAAAGCAAAAACAAACATTATGATAAAAAACTACATGATATAAATTTACCACAAACCGCACTTGATTTGCTTATTTTGCTAAATATTTCCGATGTTGATGATGATAACATGAAGATGATGAAGGTAATGATAATTATGAAGATGAAAAAAAAAAAAAAAAAAAAAGAAGTAAGGAAAAAACATGTAAAATCAATTAAAATGGATAATCATTCAGGAAAGCAAATTTCGATCTATCAAATGTTAGAATACAATTTGGTTTAAGGATTGATGTTTGACTATTGACGTCAGCAGTCGTCGATGGCTGCGTGTGTAAGACGGCAAATCCATCTGAGGAGATTGAGTGGTTGCAATCGAAACATGTCATGGTAACCTGCCGGCCGGGGTTCGAGCCCCAGTCACGTCAAGAATGAAAGATTATCAATAACAATTTTAATTAATTTTCATGTTGTAAAATTCCTTTCTTCATAAAAATAATTTAATGAAAAATTAAATTTCATGAACTTAAGCCTAATTAAAAATATTAAAAAAATGATTTTTAATTTCATATTTTAGCAATGAATAAAAAGATATATTTTTTGTTCGAAAAAATCAAACAGTCTTTATTAGTTTTTTAGTTTATTAAGTAAAATAAAATAAAAATTCCACTAAAATTTCACAAAAATAGTTTTTTTTAGTAATCAATATACACAGAATCAAAAAAATATTATGTCATAAAAGCAGGTTTCTCTGAATTAATCCTCGTTTTGCATTTGTTTCACCCCACTGTGGGACGGTAAGCTAAATCTTATTTTGGTTCGTTTGAAAAAATGTACTCTATATATATTTCAAGAAATGTATTGTTTTACTTTTTCGTCTCTTTTACGGTGCCAATCCTTTAATGGATAGATTTGTTAGCTTATTTGAGCTGATGCAATTATGCTGGGTACACACTATGCAACGCGTTTGCGCAATCTAGTGAATTAAATTCATTTTCATTCATTCCAGATTGCATCACCATCAAAACGCTTTGATATTTTGAGGTTGCATTGAAACAGATTGCATGTAGGTTGCATTGTGTGTACCCAGCATTACAATTTTTCTTCTCATAAAAAAAATTTGTATCAACAAACAATGTTCTTTTAAAAAATTGGATAGGATTTGCAATAGACGGCGCTAAAGTCAAGGCTAGTAATGTTTGTGGCTTACATCTTACTAAGAAATAAAATTGATTTCTTTACATTAGTTCTCGTCCATATTATGAAACATTTGCTGCAAAAACGTTCTTAAATGCATTTTTAAAACTTCTTTCGTGTTGCGGCATTTAAGTATTTTATATGCCTTCTATCTTTCTTCTTCTTCCTCTCAATAACAAACTCACAAAGTATAATTCTTCATACTTTAATCTCTTTTCACTATCAAACTTAAATATTTCGCAGCAATTGTTAAATAATATAGACGGGAACTAAAGTGCACAAACAAAATAAAAATTGATTTAAATTAAAAAATGTATGATATTTATTAAAAAAAAAAAAAAATAATTAAATTTGCACGAGAAAACAAATTATTAACATCAACAAAATATTTTTTGATATTAACAACATTTTCTGCAGTAAGTTGTTGATAAAATTAAACATTTATTTCTTTTAATTAAATTTTTAGTTAAAACTGATTTTTTTTGATAAATGATTTAATTTAATTTTCGAGAATATTTTCTGTGTGCTCGTGTCACGCTTTCCACCTTTGTTCAAGTTAAGCATGTTACTGCTGCCAAAAAATATGGAGTATTTTTGTAGTAAAACTTACAGTTTTTTTTCGCATATTCCTAAAAGAATAACTGAACTTAAAGAATTTCAAGAATACTGTACTTTACCACCCCATATTTTTTTTTTTTTTTTTAGTAAGCACAGTAATGGGAAGTGCTGCTCTGGAGAAGGAACTTCTAGCAATAAATTTTCACAAACTTACTTTGAATAACGGTGCATGTAGAGAAGAATTCGATTAATAAGTATATTTTAAGGGAACATGGCCACAAATGTTCTTAATTTAATCCTGCCTGGCGCCAGGTGTCGTTTTTTGGGCCATGTGAGCCTTCGTTGTCGGTGCTCGAATCCCACCGATCTTCTCTATATCAGAAAGGTTTATAAATACCGTTCTTTAGATATAAATAAATACATTTTGTGCTCCACCCGTTTCTTTAGTACAACCCATTTTTTAGAGAAGATATGTGTACCAGTTTTGGAGAATTTTTCTCTTACCGATATTTAGATATAAATAAATTTTGTTGACTATTGTCTTTTGATATGTCTATTAATATGTCTTAAATATTTTTATTGGCGCAAAACCCAATAAAGGGAAAAATCTTAATTCGAACGACGTTTTAGCAGTTAAACTAGAAATATTGAAATTTGTCATTAAGATTTTGATTCAAATGCAGTCTACATTTTCTCTTTGAGCGTAAAGACATTAGAATGTAACAAATGATTGATTGATCCTTCTAAGTTGCTGTTTGTTATCGTTCTTGTTATTTATTGCAAAATTTCCAGAAAATAAAATCAAACACAAGTAAGAGTGCTATATTCGGCTGTGCCGAATCTTATATACCCTTCACCATTGTGCGAGCAGAATACAGAGCAACTATACAAAAAATCAATAACACTGGTAAATGTTTTTTTAAAATAAGAGACAACCGGTTTTGAATTTCGCTTTTCATAAGGGCCCAGAATATATATACTTTATAGGGTGTAGGATCAATATTGTACCTTCGGTGAAGGGTATACAAAGAGTAATTTTTGGGAATTCAGGGGTCTAATCACCGCATTCGATACTACCGTATCGAATAAACTATTGATTTTTTTTTTGCATACGATAGACACTGGCATATCGAATGAAAACTCGATAAATGTAATGTCGAGTTACTAGATGTCGAATGCTATTATTTCAAATTCAATACATTTCATTCGATATCGAGTTTCAAGATACCAAAATAAATAATTTCGTTCAATTTTGCTCGATATCGTATGCGGTGATTAGACCCCAGTATTTCGGTTATAACTCATAAAAATTTCCGATATTTTGGTATATAAGTCATATCCATAGGACATATGGCAGCCCTAAAATTTAGGTTTTTATAAAAATTTTGATGTTTTTTAGACCATTTTTGGAGTATTTTGCTCATAAATTACCCATTGTCTAACCGATTTGATGGTTGCATATACCGACGTGTTAAGGAAGAATTTTACCATTTACTTAAGTTATATTTATATATAAACATTAATATATACTTTTATACATATATTTTAACAAAGTTAATTATAAAAAAGAGTAATTTTTGGGCATTCAGTATTTCGGTTATAACTCAGCCATTTTTTAACCGATTTGACAGATTTATATGCCAATGTGTTGAAGAAGAAATTTACCATTTACTTGAGTTATAAAGCTTGGACTCGGGGAGATCTATGGTTCCCGAAAGTGGCTATTAAAAAAAAGATATTTAATTTTGGTCATAACTTTTTTGTATGTTCCACATTTCATTCGGTATCGAGTTTCAAGATACCAAAATAAATAATTTCGATCAATTTTGCTCGATATCGTATGCGGTGATTAGACCCCAGTATTTCGGTTATAACTCATAAAAATTTCCGATATTTTGGTATATAAGTCATATCCATAGGACATATGGCAGCCCTAAAATTTAGGTTTTTGTACAATTTTTAATTTTTTTTGTACGGGAGGTACCACGCTCACTTCTCCAATCCCGCCCACATTTTGTTGGATGGTGTATATTGCCAACCTAAATGTGTGTACCTAATTTGGAAATTTTGGCTTTTGCCGTTCCCCAGATATGCAGCAAAAAGTAATAAAAATACAACAACTACAAGGGATTTTTTGAAAAAAAAAAAATTTGAGGTATTCGTGGTTTTTTGCTCATATCTCAGCCATTTGTGGACCGATCTTTCAATAGCAAACAATTCCGGACCATATGTGACATATATGGGGTCTTCGGAATATCCATTTCAACGGTCAGACGGACAGACGGACATGGTTAAATCAACTACGCTCCTCATAAGGACCCAGAATATATATACTTTATAGGGTCTTGGATCAATATTGAAGAAATTACAAACGGAATGACAAACTTATATATACGCTTTTTACCTTCGGTGAAGGGTATAAAAATCATATGTGACAGTTTCAGTTAAAAGGGACCTATGGATGAAAAAATCAATTTTTACTTTTTTGGTGAATCTTAAAATAGACAACACGCTCTTTCTAATGCAGCAAACCGCAGTTTTCTAACTGCATTACTTTTGTCATATGGAAACTTTAAAATACACCTTTGATAAGAAAAAAATTAACTTGTTAACTTCAAAATCGTTTTGCTCCAAAACTAATTTTTTGCCCATAGGTCCCTTTTAACTGAAACTGTCACATATTTTAAATCCGAAATGCAGATGCTTATATCTGTTATAAATTTTTTAAAAAATTGGGCAGTTTCAGAGGATTTGGTAGGTTTTAAAGACTTTTTTTCGGTTAGAAAAGTTTTCAGTGGCAACGCTGGTTGACATTATTTTTATTAAAGAGTATTTTCGTGGTAGTTGAACAAACTTTCAATAGCCATTTCTTTAATCTTGATCTCATTTATATCTTTAAGTTTGTTTGCAATAATAGCTTTTGTCAGTGCTTACGTTACACATAATACAAATTAAACATGCACTAATACTCTTGAACAGTCATAGACAAATGTTTTTACACACGAAAAAAAGTTTTAAAAATTTCACAAAGAAGAGCAATATTTTTCTTTAAGCCATTAAATTGAATAAATTTAATAAATTGTTTAATAAATTGAAATTTAATAAAGTTCTATCCATTCTCTACAATCCTGGCAACACAATTACCAATTATTTTTTTTAATCCCAAATATATTGGGCTTGTTTATGAAATCTTAAAAATGTGTTCTTTCATGTCCAAATATTAATGTGTATGACTGTATTTACATATGCATAATAATAGCATGTTGGAAAATATTTGTTCATCTAATGTCAACAAAAGAATCAAAAGCATAAGTATAAAAAAGAAATAAATATACTTATACAATGAATGACAGTCTAATAAAATCCTAAAAGGCAATATTTACTTTTAGTTTCATGTGTTTTTTGTTGGGCATTTTTGTTGTTGTGTCTTAACATATTTTTTTTTTTTTGTTATTTTGTTAATATACATACATATTTCTTTTGAGATTTTAATAGAACAATCAAATAAACTTTTATTATTATCTACAAAACTATATTATTTAATAATGATAATAGTGAGGATATACGATATCACACGATATACCCTCATATAACATGTTCTTTTAACAGCATATTTTCGTAGATAGATCAAATAAAGAAAGGTCTTAGGCAAACACGCATTTTGTTTCTGTTTCTGTTGGCAAATAAACAACACAAACACATTTCGTACAAACATACATTTTTTCTGCTTTGATTTCAAAGAATGCAGACGACGCACAGTGGCGCCATTTGAGTTTTTTCGTTGCAAAAATCATATCTTTTGAACCGAATAAGGTAATTGAACAGTTTAAACAGCATATGATAGATAACTGTTCAGCCTATGAAATGTGCATTTGAAAAGGGTGCTACGCTGTGTAGGGGCCTACTTATGGGTTATCAAAGTTAAAATTAGTAGAAAAATCAATAACCATAAAGGTACCTAAAAAAAAATTATTTTTACATTTTTAGATTGTTTTTATTTTTTTTTTCTTTAGGGTTCTAAATTATTACCCAACAAATTAAAAAAAAAAATTTTTTTTTTTTAAATTTATTTTTTCAATTTTCTGTATTTTCGGTATATGGGTAATTCCATGTCACACATATATTCGCGTAACTCAAAAATGGTTTAGTTTATTGAAATAACTAAAAAAACCGAAATTCGGCAATAAATAATAAAGTGGGGTTGGTCATACATTTGACCCATCTAGGAGCATCCTACGCGCTGTAGGGGCCAAATTAAAGAATTTTATTAAACCGCAATATTAGTATGGCAACCATGTCTTTTTAACCTTTTTTACCTCTAGAAGCCAAACGGGCACGTACGGGCAGATAAAATTTTTGAATTATGTAAAGAAATAATCAAAGAACAGATTTTGCAAATATGGCAAATATAGAAAAATATAGATTTTTGTTATTTTCCGTCAAAGTTGAAAAATAGTGAAAAAACGGATAGTTTTTAAATAGTGATTTACCAGGAGAAACACAAAGCAAACAGTTCATTTTTTTTTTATCATTACACATTTAATAAATGCATCAATCAATACAAACAAAAAATAAGGCGATTCGTTACCTATTTTTCGTGATATTACACCTGAAATCGCAACAAATTTACTAAAAATTGTGTGTTTTTTTGAAAACCGAAAGTCGGTCAACTTTGAACGGCTATATCTTCTAAACTAAAAATGTGATATTATTAAGAGTGGCAGATTTGAAATCGTTGAAAAGTTTCCTATAACATGAGTTTATTCAAAACTTCGTCGGTGCTCATGAAAATTTTGATTTTTGCAACCTCGTTTGCTCTACGGGCGCTACTGTGCGACGATAGTGCTGCGGGAATTTCGCTCCCTATTTGTATGAAATATTAAAGAAAGTAAAAGAATATGAAGTAAAGAGTGGTTTGCACAGCGAGTTCTATTGGGGACATACAACGCTGTTTAAAAAACTACAATTTACGTCTGACAATGATTTAAATGCTTCTACTTCTTCACTCTTCATTGAAATAATTACATTTAGCACTATACACTACAAAAATTTGACAAATATCCACTATGTCTGCCATATATGAAATATATTTAATATTTCTACAGAAATTCCTCAAATGTTTGTCCAAAAACCACAAAATATTTGCATGCTTGTCAAGCCATTTGTGTGGTTAAATTTGCCCTTAAAGCTTGTAATTAAAACACAGCTAAACGCAGCATAATTGTTGTTGAATGGCTACAAATTTGCTTTTAAGTTAAAATTTCGATAAGCTAAAAATTGTATAATTAAGATTCGTGCATAGTATTGATAAAAATTTAAGGAACGAATTTTGCCCGTAATTTCTGCAAATAGGTATATAGCTGGGTATAGATTTTGCAGGTGTAGGGTACTTTTCATAATTTTAAAACATATTTCTTAACTACGGGTTAAATTGTAGTGTATTTGACACCATCGCGTTTCGATCTTTAATTGACGTAGGCAAAATTAACATTGCAATTACCAAAATATTGTTACCGGATACGTAAAGTTAACTGGTTGGTACGAATACGTCGGGATATCTGTTTTTTACGGGCATTAGTGTGGCCAATATCGCACTAAGCCCCTTTCGGTGCGTTCATTAATCTGCCTTGTTTAGGAAAAAGGAAAAATAAATACTTTTGATAATTATTATTTTATTAATAGTTAAAAATTTTCGTTTCATTATGCTAAGAACATAATTGTGGTGTACGTCGTAGGAATGTAGGACGTAACGCCGTAAATTTCTATAAACTCGCTTCAATTGCCCACAATTCCGTCGTAAAAATATTTTGTTTTACAAAATTAAATTTATTCCAAATGTTGTTTATAATTTAATTTTACGTTTTAAAGTTTACGTAAGCTTTTGTTTGCCTTTGTATAACATATTATACGTTTTAATATGATAACGTTTCTGCGTCTTTTGCTACTTAGTTTATACGGTGCAATTGTGTTTCTACCGTTAATTATAAAATGTTATTTCAAAGTAAAAGCAATTATTAATGTTTGTCAAATATTTTAAATTAATAACAAAATCTAAATTTCAGTTTTCTCTGATTTTTATTTTTACAATTAACTAGCATTTGTATTTACGCCAGTTTTTATATTTTCGTATATTGCAAGCTCATTCTTAACAATAAACAAGTTAGAGTGCTATATTCGGCAACGCCGAATCTTTGATATCCTCCACCGACAGTTCGAACGTTGTATTTATTATTAATTTATCTTTATAAAAACAGACATCTGCATTAAAATTGGTTGCGGTTTAGACATATATTAAATTATTGACGGACAACCAGAAAGTTTTATGCTTTTTTTAAGCAATTTAAACTAGCTTGAGTAAAATATCATGATTCGTAACAGTTTAAGCCGAACCTAAATGATTTTCAGGAGGGCAATTTATATTGAAGCCATTTACATATATATTTATATTGATTATTTATATTGAAGGCTGCTAAATGGGAGCTAAGGTAAATTATGTTATGTATATAACAAAATGGCATAACATTTTTTCTGGCCATATGAAGCTAAGCTGGAAGAAAGTTAACCGCAATATCTATATCTGCTACGGTTTTAGGCGTATTTAATTATTTTACCAGAGTGGGCTTTATATGGGGCCTAGGGTAAATTATGGAACGATCTTCACGAAATTTCATAGTGTCATTTCTAGTCCTACAAAACTGTGACGTACCAATTTCTATTATAATATCATGGTTAATTTCGGTTTAAGGCGTACTAAACTTTTTTCCAGGAGTAGGGTTTATATGAGAACTAGGGTAAATTATGGACCGATCTTCACGAAATTTCACAGTGCCATTTCTAGTCCTACAAAACAGTGACGTACCAATTTCTATTATAATATCATGGTTAATTACGGTTTAAGGTGTATAAACTGTTTTCCAGGAGTAGGGTTTATATGAGGCCTAGGGTAAATTATGGACCAATGATAGCGTTATTTTTTTAGGCGTACTAAACAGTTTTCTGGGAGTAGGGTTAATTATGGACCGATCTTCACGAAATTTTACAGCGGTATTTCCAGTCGAATAAAATGAATTTTTGAAAAATCTTATATCATTCATTGCATGGTTCTCTACCATTTATGTTAGTTTTTTTAACATAATTATCAATTTTTGATATTCTTTAATTCAAAGATCGTTCCTATAATTATCAATTTGTTTAGGTGGTAGTTCCACATTTTGTTTCATAGCTCTGAACCGATTTTGCTCAGTTTCAATACCAAACTGCTTAGGATAACTGCAAGCAATTTGACGCCAAGTTTGTTTATATCTTTTGAGTTTTTCGAAAGTGAGTGTGTTTTCAACAGACGGACAGACAGACGGACATGGCTAAATCGACTTAAAATTACTCAAGGACCCAGAATATATACCTAAAACCTATCTGCAGTTTTCAAAAGTTTACAGGAGAGGCAAAAAACATTATAAAATTGAAACTATTTACAATATTAAAACGAAAATTACACATTTTGATTAAAATTAAACCAGAAATATATATTGGTTGAGAAAATTCTGTTTTTCTAAACTAGCTTATGTTATGACACTTAGGTTTTTTGGAATTGAAAAAAACCAAAAAACCAAATAACCTATTTGCAGTACTAATTAGTATGAATATTAAAAATTTCTTTATACACATGAATATTATATACATTAAATAATTACAGTAGTAGTTTCTTTTGCTGGTTTTAGCCAAAAAAAAAAGTACTTAAGGTTTGTTTAATTTACACTATGCAACAAAATTAAACTTTTATCGTGATTTTTGATGATTTACCTTTCTCTTTTTTGTGCGTAACGGTCCTCTAGGTACAATCATTTTAAATTTTCGGTTTTTTTTAATAAATTAATTTATTGACAACACTTGCATAATCTTCTAAATTGTAATGGACACATAAGGTACCGTTACAATTTTATAGCAAGAACAATTTTAAACGAAAAATTTCATACAAAATTTATATAAAATAAAATAAAAATACTCTCTCCTGTAAAATTTGAGTTTTGGCGCTTACGTAATTTTCGCGGTTAGGGATCGATATGATCGGTCGGTATATAAATAACTGAGATATGAGCAAAAAGCCAAGACTTTCTCAAATTTGATCCAGAAATCGCTTGTTGTTGTTGTTTTTTTATTTCGTTTTTTTCTATATGTCTGGGGAAAGGAATAAGTCATATAAGGTACAAACCACCAATACACAAAATCCCACAAAATTTGGGCGGGATTGGAGAATTGGGCATGACACAAAATTGTTTTTTTTACATCTAAAGAGCGGTAAGAGAAAATTTGGTGCACATAGTTGTGTTATTAATACACAACCTCTTTACAAATAAGAGCGGGATTAGACTATGGGCGTGGAGCCTCCCCAGTAAAGTTTTCTGGTTATCTAGAGAACGAAAAAGCCAAGTTTTTAAATTAGTTTTTAAATTAGGTACAATCTTCTCGGATATAAGCGCACAACATCCAACAAAATCTGGGCGGGATTGCAGAAGTGGGCGTGGCATAAAATTGACTGTAACACTAAAAAGATAAAGTACACAAAAGCATTCAAATCGGGTCATATATAAAAGGAGAACTTTAAACCGATTTGACCCATTTGCCAAATAAACCAAGTTAAATCCCATACTTCTGCGAATCTAGTCTTGTTTTTACAGAAAGGCGTAAAGATATCGTTAATAGTTTATAAGTTTCAAAATGATTTACGTTGATTATTTCGATTTGTCAGCAAAAAATCTAAAAGCCCTTATATTTTTTGATAATACAGGATGTTATAATAAAACCCAATTTCTGATTACACTACGTGACAATTTTTTGACCAAATGAATTTGACACCTAGTCTTTGTGTAACATTTTCCGCTGAATCCGAATATGAAGTCAGAAATTGTCAAAAGTAGAACAGTTTTTGAGATATTCCAAAATAACCGTTATTTGTGTTTTTAAAAAAGATGCTGTGACTGAAATGCAAATATCCAAAAAATAAAATTTTAGCCTATTTCAATACGAACATTTTGTGCCCAATAGGATCCAGATCGGTGCAAAGTTACAGAAGATTAATTAAATTAACCCACAACAAATAAATATACAAAGCTAAATTTTTATTAACAAAAATTACTTGAAATTATTGAATTTCTATGTGTGTTAATTTACTAACTCTTTTGTAGCTTTGTTATTTTTTTACCAATCTATGTCTTGTTGGGCTCAAAATGTTTATATTAAAATTATCTAATGTCGCATGAAATAAAACATTAGGATTTTTAAATCATTGGTTAAAAAAAATAACTTGAAGAGAGCAAAATTGAACAAAATCATAAAATTTTCAATGAAGCTTAAACTTTTGTCCCCTGTAACTCTGTCATTTCTTGACTTATCTTCACAAGCAATCCAGGGTTATTTTAGAAAATTTTATTACCTTTCACTTAAAATAAAGAAATACATAATCCGTTCAAAATTTTTGAAGATATTTGCATATCAGTCACATCATCTTTTTTAAAAACACAAATAACGGTTATTTTAGAATATCTCAAAAACTGTTCTACTTTTGACAGTTCCGACTTCATATTCGGATTCAGCGGACAATTTTACAAAAAGATTAGCTGTCAGACTCATTTGGCCACGACTTTGTTGAAATTTTGTCACGTAGTCACTTTAAATATACTGTAGAGTATAACAACTCCTTGAAATTTGTTTTTGCCCAATACAAAATTTATCATTTTGCGAAGCACTAATGGTACATTTAAAAAATAAGCGCACAATTATGCCTTACGCAATCAGATATATAGAAATGCTGTAAAGTAAGTGAAAGAACTCTCAACAACTTTTATAAAAAAAACAACATTTCAAGTGCTACGGCATTCTCTTACTACGAAGCAGGTTTGTAAGGGAAAATACTAAAAAATAACTGTATCAAAACTTTCAGTGTGTTAAGATGATCGTTACATCCAACAATATTTATGTGCGCTGAATAATGCGCTTTATGTGTCAAAAATGTATTGCTTCAAAGTGGGAACTCGCCAAATAAAATTCATGTCTTCCGTAAGCGAAACGTTTATGTTTCTCCCTTACAAACCTGCTCCGTTGGAAGCTCCATTTTTTATTGGGTAGCTGCTCTCCGTAGTATTCACAAATAAATTAAAAATTGAGTTTTAAATGACTTCATGATTTACCGGAGCAAGTTGTTTTTTTTTTTTTTTTTTTTTTTTTTTTTTGTATTCAAACATTGTAAATGTCATATTGAAGACAATAGTGAGTGCTTTCATCTGAAATGTGTCCAAACACAACCATAAGTATGTCTTATTGTCTATTCGTCTGTATATCTTTAGCCTGCGGCTGACCCTAGTGAATATAATTAAATTTTATCTCGATGGCAATTCTACATACAAAGTATCTACAGCAAAGAAAACTTATTATGCTCGTACGTATTATTAAGATTAAAACAAACAAAAATGTAACGCAGCCTTTGGATTTGGTAAATTCCAATTTTAAATTCTTTTGTTAGAAACTGAAACAGACGGATGAACATTTGCATGTATGTGGAATATTAAATAAGCTTCGTTGTAAAGTTTCTTAAGCTTTAAAGCCTTAAAAGATCTCGTATGAAAAGTTTAAAAGTTTATTCTTCTATATTAAACTTTATAAAAAAGAGAAAGATTTTTAAAATGGATTTTCTAACCATCACCATTAAATGAGTGAGTGACACATCCAATGTGCTTCTGTGGATGACATAAAAAATTTATTTCTTTTCATGTTGCAGTATTTAATGCTTTTACCCACTAGCCAACCAACAAACCAATGACAACAATTTAGCAATCAAGTTCCATTAGTTACGTGTCTGTCGCTTCATTTGTTATTGTTCATGCCACATGCCAACATCATCATGTTCCTCGTGTGCATCGTAGTGGCTTTGAAAGTAGGAGGAAGAGAATATGTAGTTTCCTTGCCAAACTAATGAGCAGAAGAAGACAATTTTATATGCAAAAGTAATGAAACAATGAACTGAAAATGGAATTTACAATAAATTGTACCAACGATATTAAATTGCACCAACAAAAAAAAGGAAGAAAAAAAACTCCCACTAGAAATTATATATTTCTAATCGAATTAAACAATGAAATTACTTTTTTAAATGAATCAGTATGTTTATTTATCAGTATGTATAGCAATTATAGAACTATTGTACTTTTTTTTTTGGTATTTTAACACTTTATTGGTATCGTGGTACAACAGCGACTAATTTTTTACAGTTTTTGTAATTAAATCTTTAAGGGATTTGTGGTAAATACTTTTTTAGAAATATTTAAATATTAAAGGGCTTATTTTTACAAAATATTGAGGATTTTTAATACAACTAGGATCGCCGCCCGGTGGCCCAAATTCGACCAATAACTTGAAAAGAGCAAAATTGAACAAAATCAAAAAATTTATAAAGAAGTTTGAAGTTTTGTCCATTACAACTCTGCCATTTAATGACTCATCTTCCCAAACGACCCATGGTTATTTAAGAAATTTTAAAACCTCTCAATAAAAAGAAAGAAATACAAAGTCCGTTTAAAATTATTGAAGATATTGGCATTTCAGTCACATCATCTTTTTTAAAAACACAAATAACGGTTATTTTGACAAAAAAGTTTTACATAAAGATTAGCTGTCAGATTCATTTGTTCACGACTTTGTCACGTAGTGTAATCACCAGGCAAAGAATGCGAAGATATGAGAAAATTTCGGTGTTGTTTTTTAATTTGGTTTTTTCTGGATTAAATATTCATGTTACAGAAAACTAATACATAGCAACATTGTTCATAACATATAGCCCTAGAATATTTGTAAGTTATTTCTCTAAAATAAATATTACGGAAGTTATCTACAATTAAAGCGACCTATAGTGAGAAAAATAGCATTTTAGCAAACTTCCCAGCAAAAACTTTACTTACAATCCTACTTTTAATGACTTCAAGAATTCATTACTTTGCAGCTTTATTCGCCACTTTTTGGATTATTAGTTATATATTAAATAATAACTTTATTATTATATCTTAAATATACAGAAAAATTTATATTTTCATTATGACAATAAAAATGTCAGTATAGTCAAAAAACATAGTTTTTTAATACAAAAACTACACTGCCCCGGTAGACTAGCTGGTAGCGATCTAGTCTATCAGCACCGAGGTTGCGCGATCGAATCCCGCCAGAGACAGAAAAAAAATAAAATAAAGTAAAATAAAATAAGAAAAAATAAAAAAAAAAAAATAATTAAAAAAAAAAAAATTTAAAAAAAAAAAAATTTTACTTTATTGACTTTGTGTAACTATATATTTTTATAAAAATTTTAAGTATAAAAAAACATATTCTTTTTTAGATTATAATAAGCTAAATTATAAAGGATTACTTTTGGGACATCTCAAACAAAAATAAGTACTTTTTCTAGTAGAAAAGTAAGTAGTCGGCTCGTCAAATTCTCATTATTTTTCTGCTTATTTTGTAAGCAAAATTTTTGCTGAGTTTGTGGGCTCAAGGCACGCCCAATAACTATGCAAACGATCTAAAATTTTTTTTATATATTTAATTTGGAATCAATCTAAGGGGTTTGCCTAGTGAAAATACGAAAAAAAAAAATTGTCCATAGAACTTGGGGCACCACTAATGTACACATTTTAAGAAAACGGCAAAATGCACTATTCACCTATCTTTGTACGTATGTATGTCTGCAAGATAAATTAAAACGCTTTTCAAACACTTTATTTCAAAATATTTAGAAAAACAATATATTGGGCATATCTACACACAAATACTTTTCAAACTATATATGTTTTATAAAAATCGAGTGACGATAAGATGCTTCAAAATCAACTGCAAAAAAATTGTTCCCGTATTTATATATGAGAAATATATACATTAGAGCGACTCAAAACAAAAAAAAAATGATTTTGTTATCCCTCTGAAAATAAAGGCTGTAGGAAATATCGCCCAAAGAAAAATGGCAAAAAAAAAAAAAAACATGAAAAATCGCCCAAATGAAGAATCGCCCAAAAGAAGATGAAAAATGACCCAAACAGTTAGATATGAAATTTTGCCCAAACGAAACGAAAAAGGGCCCAAAAAAAAATGAAAAATTACCCAAAAAGCAAAAACGAATTTTTTCCAAAAAAAAAAAAAAAAAAAAAAAAAATTACCCAATTGCAAAAAACCAACAAAACTATTTTTAAAGAAACTTATTTTACCAAAACAAAACCGGCTTCGCTAACTTAAGCTTCTCTGCATAGCCGGCCTTTGGCCGGGCCAAAGGATTTTCTCCTCTATGGTATAACAAAGACCGGCTTCGCTAACTTAAGCTTCTAAAATCTGTTTTGTTTCCGAACGAAGGCCGACTTCGCAGAGTAGCTTTTGTTCTACGTATGTTAAAATAATATTCTGCTTTCCAAATTTAAGTAATCGACCAGAATCGCGAAAAGATTTTTTATAAATTTTATGTTTTTATTGTATGTAATTGTATTTTTTACATTTTGATAAATTGAAAAATGAAAAAATTTGATACCCATATACATATATGAAAAAAGATAAAATATGTCGCGATTTTCGCGTCTTATGTGGAAAGATGCAAAGAAAAACATAAATTAACATTATTTTAAAACAGATTCAATTTGAAAAGTAGAATATTATTTGCACATACGTAAAATTTGTATGAAAACCCGAAATGAAAATATAAAATTAGTTAAATATCTCAATTAGAAGGTCGCAAGTAGTCAAGTTTTATATACCATTAGAAGCTGTTTCGATGATACCAAATTTTATTTATGACGTCAAAGTACAAAAAAATTCGAAAAACTGACAAAAAATACCTTTTTTTTAAATGGTCCAGCTCACGGATGGTCAACGCTAGAACCAAAATATTTTGGGAATCATCATAAAACATATCAAGCTTTATTTTCAGAGGGGAAACAAAATCATTGTTTTCAGCTTCATTACGGATGCAACATCGCTTTCAAAAACATCGATGTTTCCACGATAAGCATCGATACCAAAAAACATCGGTAAAAAAACGATACATCGATGTTATAAACTACTTTGTAGTAATACTTACGGACTGTTCAAATTCTTCTTTGCTACTAAAAATCTTAAGGCCCAACTATAATATGCATAAGCTTGCTTAAGCTTATGTTTAAAATTAACAAAAAATCTGTCAAATGCACTTAAAAGCACAAAAACAAAATAAAACAGATTTGATTCCGTACAGAAATTGCAATGAGTTTAACACTTTGCTTAAGCAAATGACAGATTCATAAAACTTTACAAAAAGTTTTCTTAAGTACAATATGATTTGGCACATATGATTTACATGTATATTATACAGTGGCTTAAGCCAACTTAAGCATATTATAGTTGGTCCACAGTCTCCAAAATTGTTTAAACATTTCTTTAATTTATAAAAGAGGTTACCCCTTATTCCATATAGTTACGCAATGCATAGTATGCATGTATGTACGTTCTTTGTACAGCTATGCTTTGAAATACACTTTTTATATATTTTTAAATAAAATGTTTAATTGGTAAAATAAAAATTAAAATGGTAAAGGTGAAACAAAACTAAAATTAAATCGGCATTCGGCCTTCCAACGTATGTAATATAAGGTGGAGTTAAGGATCCCCCTTTTTGGCACCTTCTAAAGATAAATCGGTATACAAAAACAATGTGAACTTTACATTTAAAAGGATTTAGTAAAAAACAAGAAAGAGTGCTATATTCGGCTATGCCGAATCTTATATACCCTTCACCATGGTTTGGAAAGAACATAAGTTTATATATATGGATATCTAAATATATGTATATAAACATGTATATTATATAATATATATCGTTTATATGTTTGCGTGGTATTAAATATATTAAAAGTTCGATTAATATATAGCAAGTTTAGTTTTGATCGAATTTTAGTATTTGGTCATAACTCGGCCATTTTGTAACTGATTTTCCAGATTTTTATACCGACATCTTAAAGTATAAAATTACAATTTACGTTAGTGATAAAACTTGGCGTCGGGAAGTTCTATGGTTCCCGAAAATAGGTATTTAAAAAAAACTATGAATTTGACATAACTTTTTTTTTACCGATTTTCCGAGTTTTTCAGCAAATATGTTCTAATGATTTCCGAAATGTTGATATTTAAAAAGTATGAATAGGTCATATTACAGCTCTAAAATTTTAGTTTTTATAATAAAAATTGTAATGTTTTTAGTGCTTTTTTGAGTATTTTGCTCATAACTTAACCATTTTTATCCGATTTGGCAGATTTATATACCAACGTGCTTAAGAAAAATATTACCATTAAATTGGGTTATAGGTATATATGTATATATACTTATATGTATGTACATATATTTAAACAAAATAAATTATAAAAAAACAAACTTAATTATAATAAAAAAAAGAGTAATTTTTGGGATTGCAGTATTTTGGTCATAAATCAGCTATTTCTAAACCGATTTGACAGATTTATATACCGACGTGTTAAAGAATAAATTTTCCAGTTATTTTGGTGATAAAACTTGGACTCGGGAAGAGCTATGGTTCCCAAAAATTGGTATTTTTCAAAAAAAAATAATATTTTGGTCATAACTTTTTCGTATCTGAACCGATTTTCCCGAGTTTTTTAGAAGATATTTTCTACTTAAAATTTCTGATCATTTGATATAAAAGGCGTAATCATGGGTCACGTGACAGTCCAAAAATTCAGGTTTTTTTAAATTTTTAGTATTTTTTGTACGGTACCTCCCACGGTACGGTACGCCCACTTCTCCAATCCCGCCCACATTTTGTGGGATGCTGTATATGGATAATCTTAATGCTTGTACCTAATTTTTTGGCTCTTGCCGTTCTCCAGATATACAGAAATAAAAAAATACAACAACAACAAGGGATTTTTGGGCAAAATCAGAGGCAGTTGTAGTTTTTTGCTCATATCTCCGTCATTTTTGGACCGATTTGGCTGAATTTCAATAGCAAACTTAAACGGAGTTCATGTGACATAAATATACATCAACCTAGTCCACATCATTTCTGGGGTTTTCGGAAAACCCATTTCAACATACACACGGACAGACGGACAACCGGATTTGAACTTCGCTTTCATAAGGACCCAGAATATATGTACTTTATAGGGTGTTGGATCAATATTGTGGAACATACAAACGGAATGACAAAGTTATATATACCCTCTGACCTTCGGTGCACAGAAAAAAATAATTTTCATATTTGAATACCAAAATCGCATATTTGATAAAAAAAATTTTAAATTTTCTGCGATGATGATTTTTGCGGTATTGATAAAAAAGTTTGTTGGTATAGTTATTGAATTTTTAGTCAACAACCAAGTTTATTGAGTCAATAAAAAAAGTTGTTGCCAAAAATAATTTTTTTCAACAAAATGTTTACGTGATTTGTTAAAATAAATTGTTGAAAATGTTGAATAAATCAAACAAAATGTTTATCGAATTTATTTATTAATGATGATGTGCTTATTCCCAATTTTTTTCTTTTTAAATAAATACACTAAAATTTATTATAGGGGGATAAGCTAGTTCCTATGTGCATTTCTCTGGTTGCTTAGGCCAGATCATCAGGAAACCTTTTTCCAAAGGCATTGGCAAAACAAAATATATTATACTAATAAAAAACGAATGAGAATTACAAATAGAAAAAATAGTTGTTATTTGTTGTTATTTCATTATTAAATAAGTTTTATTAAGTGCTATTTTGCAAAGTGTAAATTTGATACATTTTTTCAATGAATCAAACAAAAAGTTTATTGACCTAAAATTTTATTTTCAACAAACTGTGTTGTTAAAAATTTTCTTGAGATATTTTTTTCTGTGTGAAGGGTATAAAAATAAAACAGGTTTATTAAAGGTTTATTTTTCTATAAACATTTGTTAAATAAACCTTTTCTAGAACTGTTTTATTTTTATAACCTTCACGGAAGGTAGAAAGGGTATATATAAGTTTGTCATTCCGTTTGTAATTTCTACAATATTGATCTAAGACCCTATAAAATATATATATTCTGGGTCCTTATGAGGAGCGAAGTTGATTTAACCATATCCGTCTGTGCGTTGAAATGGATTTTCCGAAGACCCCATATATGATGGGGGCCAAGTTATTATACATTTATGTCACATATAGTCCGGAATTGTTTGCTATTGAAATTCAGCAAGATCGGTCCACAAATGGCTGAGATATGAGCAAAAAACCACGACTACCTCTAATTTTTCCCAAAAATCCCTTGTGGTTGTTGTATTTCTATTACTTTTTGCTGTATATCTGGGGAACGGCAAAAGCCAAAGTTTCCAAATTAGGTACACAGATTTAGGTTGCCAATGCACACCATCCTACAAAATGTGGGCGGGAGAAGTGCGCGTGGTACCTCCCGTACAAAAAAAATTTAAAAAATATCGGAAATTTTTAGTAGAACATATTTTATAAAAAACTCGGGAAAATCGGTTCAGATACAAAAAAGTTATGACAAAAATTAACTTTTTTTTTTTTAAATACCCACTTTCGGAACCATTGATCTCCCCGAGTCCAAGCTTTATAACTCAAGTAAATGGTAAATTTCTTCTTAAACACGTCGGTATATAAATCTGTCAAATCGGTTAAGATATGGCTGAGTTATACCCGAAATACTGAATCCCCAAAAATTACTCTTTTTATACCCTCCACTACAATTAGTTGTGAAGAGGGTATATTAAGTTGGTCATTCCGTGTGACGCTTTTTTATTATTCATCTCAGACCCCATAAAGTATATAGATTCTGGGTCCTTGAGCAATTCTAAGTCGATTTAGCCATGTCCGTCTGTCTGTCCGTCTGTCCGTCTGTTGAAAACACGCTCACTTTCGAACAACTTAAAAGAAATGAACAAACTTGGTGCCAAATTGCTTGTAGTTATCCTAAGCAGTTTGGGATTGAAATCTAGTAAAATCGGTTAAGTAGGACCAGAGCTATGAATCAAAATGTGGAACCACCACCTAAAAAAATTGATAATTTTGTTACAAAAAATAACATAAATGTTGGAACAAGGCACGCAATGAGATAAGATTTTGCAAAAATTTTGTTTAATTTGACTGGCAATCGCGCTGTTAAATTTCGTGAAGATCCGTTCATAATTTACCCTAAGCCCCATGTAAACACTACTCCCGGAAAACAGTTTAGTACGCCTTAAACCATAATTAATAATGCTATCATGACAGAAATTGGTACGTCACAGTTTTAAAGGACTAGAAATGAAGCTGTGAAATTTCGAAATGATTGGTCCATAATTTACCCTAGACCCTATATAAACCCTACTACCGGAAAACAGTTTAGTCGCCTAAAACCATAATTAATAACAAATCGTCACAGTATAAGATAATAATAACATCATACAGATACAACTCCTTAAACATTCGAACTGTCGGTGGAGTATTTTAAAGATTCGAAGAATATAGCACTATAACTTGCTTAAAATTAACTTTGTTAAAATATATGTATACAAGTATACATAAATGTTTATATATAAATATAAATTAAGTAAATGGTAAAATTCTTCCTAAACACGTCGGTATATAAAAATATAAAATCGGTTAGACAATGGGTAATTTATGAGCAAAATACTCCAAAAATGGGCTAAAAAACATCAAAGCTTTTATAAAAACCTAAATTTTAGGCTGCCACAAAAAAGGTTTGACCAAAATTAAAAAAATGCCTGAGTTATAACCGAAATACTGAATTCTCAAAAATTACTCTTCTTATACCCTTCACCGAAGGTAAAAAGGGTATATATAACTTTGTCATTCTGTTCGTAATTTCTGCAATATTGATCCTTCACCCTATAAAGTATATATATTCTGGGTCCTTATGAAAAGCGAAGTTCAAATCCGGTTGTCTCTTATTCGGGCCATATTTCATTTTAATGATATTCAAACAACGTTCGTTTATGGTTCAGTCGTCTAGGGGGTTGAGTTTAGAAACTGTTAGTCCTCTGGTTCAAATCTTGGTTTTTCAAATAGTATTTTTTTTTAGTTTGTATGTTCTAAAAACAATTTTAGAAAAATATTTACCAGTTTTATTTAGTTTTTGTTCTAGTTGCTCTGTATTCTGCTCGCACAATGGTGAAGGGTATATAAGATTCGGCACAGCCGAATATAGCACTCTTACTTGTTTTAACTAAAGTGGTTAGCGTATCAGTGATGCCTGAACTGCAGATTTATTTGCATTTTGCAGATTTTATAACCTGAGATTGCCGAAATGCAGATTTGAAGATTATTGGCTTAAAAATGTAGATTTTTTAAATCGGTGGAAACTTTTAATTTGTTTTTTAAAATATCAAAGATGTGATTAATCCTTACTCAGATTGAGTAATTAGATTGGAATAAATGTTTTTAAAGTAAAAATATCCAAAAAAAATATCAGTCACACTGATAAAAAAATTTGATAAAAAAATATGACAATTTTTGCGGTATTGATAAAAAAATTTGTTGGTATTGTTATTGACTTTTAGTTAACAACCAAGTTTATTGAGTTATTAAAAAAAGTTGTTGACCAAAAAAATTTTTTCAATCAAATGTTTACGTTATTTGTTCAAATAAATAATTTGAAAATATTGAATAAATCAAAAAAAATGTTTTCGAATTTTTATTTATTTATTTATTAATGATGATGTGCTAAAATCCCAATTTTTATTTTTAAATAAATACACTAAAACTTTTTATGGGGTGATAAGCTAGTTTCTTTTGCTGTTTGCTTAGGCCAGATCAGCAGGGAACCTTTTTCCAAAGACTTTGGCAAAACTAAATATATTATACAAATAAAACTGTAAAGCGAATGAGAATTACAAATGGAAAAGAGTTGTCAAAAAACTGTATTTACTTTGATTCAAATATTTTTTATTGAATATGAAGAAATATTTAATTATTTCATTATTAAATATGTTTTATTAAGTGCTATTTTACAAAGTGTAAATTTGATAAATTTTTTCATTGAATCAAACCAAAAGTTTTTTGACCTAAAATTTTATTTTTAACAAACTGTGTTGTTAAAAATTTTCATGGGATATTTTTTTCTGTGCATGTTCTGAAAATCGCATTCGAGTGAAATTAAAATCGAACAAGTTTTCAAAACTTTTCTGTATTGAAAGGTCAAAAAAAAATTGTTTCCATTGTTATACCTCATACTTCGAGGACCACTTATATTTACCAGAACAAATTTTAAAACTACCGCTGCTTTCAAATTCCAGGACATAGTCGTACAGAACATAGACGTGAAAATGTAATAAATGTGTATTAGAGATTTATTGAAGATTTTTAAAATCTTGACGCGGGTTTTGTAGATTTTTTGATGAAAATTTTGGTTTTATGCTGATTTTACCTTTTAAAAGTTCTGGAAACACTGTAGCGTATATCTTTTGAAGATTTCTGTAAAATCCCACGAGGCTCATTTCTATTGAATTTTTAAATCTCCTTCTTTACGACATGTGGAATTTTTGTCCCATTTTTAAAAAAGGGCCATACAATACCCTCAAATACTGATATAATATGTTAAAATGTTTCATTAGAATATTTTCTATTGTGTCCTATTGGATGTATATGCTATAATTTTATGAATGTACCAATTTTATGAATGACATATTAATTAAGGCTGTAGTTTCCTACAGCCCAAGAAAAAAGTAAAAAATCGCCCAAATGAAGAATCGCCCAAAACAACATGAAAAATGACCCAAAAAGTTAAATATGAAATTTTGCACAAAAAAAAAAAACGAAAAAGGGCCCTAAAAAAAAATTAAAAATTACCCAAAAAGCAAAATCGAATTTTTCCCAAAAAAAAAAATTAATATTTAACCAATTTGCAAAAAAGTGTTTATTATTCATATAAATTTAGTAACATACAAATGTAAGTTTTATGTAAAAAATTGCATTGTATATTCAACAGCTGCTCGGCAGCATGGACAGTAATACTTATTTGACCCCTCCGCCAAACTTTGTGCACTCTTCAATAGTTAAATATTAATTAATCACTGCATAGTTATAATCAATTACTCAAAACAGAATACAGCTTTTTGCAAGGTGGCATGTCATAAAGTCCAGTGTCGTAGTGTCCTTGGACACTGTGACACTTTTGAAAATGTCATAAAGTCCGTGGGCATTAAGACACTTTGCAAATGGAGATTATGTCATTTTTAAAAATATCAAAAGGTCCATAATTACTAAAGATGTTAAATAAAAAAAAAACATACACGCAGAGAAAAACATATTGTAATATGGTCACAACCAACAAAACTATTTTTAAAGAAACTTATTTTACCATAATATGGTTGTCGGTGACAATGATTTGGTTAAATTAAACATAATATGGTTAAAAATTTTTTAAAATCGGTTTTGCTGTTTTTTCTCTGGGTGCATATATTAAACATATAACGAAAACACTTTTGGGCGCAAGGATTTTCTCCCCTATGGTGTAACAAATACCGGAAGCGCTTACTAAAGCGTCTCGGCATAGCCGGCCTTCGGCCGGGCGGAAGGATTTTCTACTCTATGGTATAACAAAAACCGGCTTCGCTAACTAAAGCTTCTCTGTGCAGACGGCCTTTGGGCGGGAGCAAGGATTTTTTTCTTTATGGTATAACAAGTACCGGTTTCGCTAACTAAAGCTTCTCTGCGCCGACGGCCTTTGGGCTGGCGCAAGGATTTTTTCCTTCTAAAATCTGCCTTGTTTCCGAACGAAGGCCTACTGCGCAGAGAAGCTTTAGTTAGCGTAGCCAGTATTTGTTATACCATAGAGGAAAAAATCTTGCAGAGTTTGTAAGCATGTTGTGGACATTATGACACTCTTCAAACTTTTAAAAATGTCATAAAGTCCATGGACACTGTGGCACTTTTTGGAGTGTCATTTAAAATTCAGTATAATAGAAAAAAAATTGTTTTAATTGCTTAAAATTAGTCATTGGTATACGATTGTAGTTTCAAATACTTTCTAGCACACACAGAAATGCAGCCTACGTAATGCAAAGCGAATTGCCTCGATGAAATATATTATTGAAGCAAAATCGATTTCGTATTGCGGGAGATACTTTCTTCAGGAAGAAACGTGTCTCAATGGCAATACTGCTGCGATTCTGCTAAATGATAAGCTAGCAATATCGCCAGATAACCACTTATAAGAAAATAGGAAGATATCGCCAAAAATCATTGGGATGATTAAAAGAAAATTTTGCATTTTAAAAATATTTCACCTCTTTTAAAATTGCGTTACTTATTAGTGGTTGTGTAATATCTTGATTAAATTGAAAAGAAAACAGATTAATATTTAACAGATTTGTTTTATTTAAATATTTAACTTTTGCATAATGCTAGAAACACAATTGAGTCGTACGTTGTATGAACGTAGGACGTAACATAGATTTTAAACTTGTTTTTGTTTTAAATGTTATTGTTCGAAAGAAAGAATTCTTTCGCATATCTAAGAAAGGCTATAATTTCATTTTATATTATTATTTTTTTTCTATGATAATGCGGTCGTAACCGGCGTATGAAGTAGAATTAGATATATGTCGACGTACGACAAAGATACGCTTTTACCAATACGCTATCTATTGTTTGCCTCTCTATTAAATGTTATATGTACGCTTTAATTTGACAACGTATCTACGTTGTACGCCACTACGTTCATACGGTGCAATTGTGCTCGTACTGTAATGTTTTGACAGTTAATTTTTTAGATTTTATAATGCTAGAAACACAATTGGGTCGCACGTCGTAAGAACGTAGGACGTAAGGCCGTACATTTTTAAAAATACGCTCTATATAACCACAATTCCGTCGTTAACGTATTTTGTTTTCTTTTAAAATTATTGTTTAAAAAAAATACAAATTTATTAAAATTTTTGTTTATTTTTTCCTTCTTTTATTTTTCTTTCAAATATTAAATTTTAAAACACAATTATAATCTCATTTTATTCTATTAAATTTTCTTTTTTTATGACAATACGGTAGCCATGTTGGTTCTATTGTTTCAAGGGGTAACCTGATTTTTAAAAAATAACAGTAAAAAGGGTGTATTGCTAATAAAAAAAAAGAATTTTGAGCGACTTTTAGGGCCAAATACCTGTCGGTGCGGCGTACGACATAAATATAATTAGATGGAAGCCGACGTAGACACGCTTTTACGTTTGCGCCAGCTATTGTGTTCTATTATATTGAATGTTATACGTTTTAATTTGACAACGTATCTATGTTATAAGCTACTACGTTGATACGGTTCAATTGTGTTCATACGGTAATTTGATTAGTTTTTATTTTTTCTTTTTTTTTACGTACTTTTTATACACACACCACAATAGTGGAGAGGGTATTATGCATTTGTGCTGATGTGTGTAACACCTTAAAATATTTGTCCTAGACCGACCTTAAAATATACCGATCGAACTAACGATGTCCGTCCGGCTAGCTGGCTGGCTGTCCATGTAACCTTGTGCGCAAAGTACAGGCCGTAATTTTGGAGATAATTTGATAAAATTTGGCACATAGGTTTTTATTGGCACAAGGACTATTGAAAATGGGCCGAATCGTAGGACCACGACGGAAGATAGGGGGAAATTTCTTCCTCTCAAAAACTATTAAACCGATTTTAATTAAATTTAAAACATAGATAGAAGTATATCTTTATGGACACAAAAGATATGTATTTTTTAAAAAAGAGGACCACGAGGGGAGATAGAGGCAATTTCTGCCCCTTAACCCGATTTTAATGAAATTTAAAAACATATATATTTCTATACAGTTTTTCAAAAATAGGACCACAAGGGGATGTAGGGGGTAATTTCTGCCCCTCACAAACTTTGAAACTAATTTTAATGAAGTTTATAAACATAGATAAATCCATATTTATATGTACACATAAGCATGATGTATTTTTATATACTGTGGTGTAGGGTATCAATGGTCGGGGTTGACCGACTATACTTTCTTACTGGTTATTATAGTGAATTTTTTCAGTCTATATTGTGTAATTTTCTGAAAAATTGTAAAAGGAAAACAATAAAAAAATTACCTTTATTATTCTCTTTTAGATGACAATTTTTTGATATTGCTTAACTATTGCCTTAGGGGAATCTTCCGTTTGTTGGCAGGTTAAATCATTCCAAATAACTACAAATGTATCAACATTATCAGTCTTAGTTTATTATTGATAATATCTTTGTACGGGCAACGGTGAGGGCCAATTCTAGAATAATTTGTCAGATATCATAATAAAGTTAAAAATTTTAATCTAAATAATAAAATTATGTATGCATGTGTATAAGTTTTAACACACCATATTGTGACACTTGCTACTTAAAGCTTTATCAGTAAAACATTTGAACTAGAGCTGTGCACGTGAGTGGTTTTAAGCTAACGACCACGTACTAAGCTCACAAGGAAAGGATATATAATGGTGCATGCTCAAGCACACGAAATTTCGAAATTCTTTACATTGCACTCGCTTAATTACAAATTAATTCTTAAATCTAACACGAAGCTCGTGAGTATGAAATCTTGCGTAATTTAACAATTTTAATGGAGGGTAAGTTTATGCTGCAATTCCAATTGCTAAGCAACGATTAGCGCGTGACCTGATATATAGCGTCACGTGCCCACCTCTTATTTAAACAACAATTTTGTCTTTATTATACCCACACTACCACATTAAGAGAGGGTATTATGTCTTTGTGCGGGTGTGTGTTACACTGATCAACGAAAAATCTCTGTTTGAATCAGTTTTCGAAAATAAACGGAATATTTGCTAGCGTTCGGCTCACCTACCCAGGACCGATATCTATTTTTTTAGTGTTTGTGTAGACGAACACAACCTTTCAAACTGTTCGTAACTATTTCCAAGACATAGCCGAACATTATATAGTGTTCTGTTCTTCGTTTAAAAAAACAGAACAATTGTAGTTGTACTGTAGACAGACATTATATTTTAATGTTCTAATGCCTGGTTAAATTTTAAGGGCCGATGTTGATTTTGAATAAAACCCAAATTATTTAGGAAATTACTGTCGTTTCTTTTTATTGTGATAATATTTGTATGGTTTAATTATGTATGGAACAAAATATTGGCCGAACGACGGCACACGTCCATCCAATGGCCCAAATTGTCGATGACGCTGAGGCATAATTTAGGTTATGTGCCGTTTATGTGCCGAATTATCTAATCCTTTAGCTCTTGAATTGATGCTGGCTTATCGAGGTACACCTTTTTTTCAAATAACCCCAAAGATAGAAGTCCAACGGTGTAAAATCACATGATCTTAGCGGCTAATTGACATCGCCACCACGTGAGATTAGACGGCCATTGAATTTGTCGCGCAAAAGAGCCATTGTTTCGTTAGCTGTATGGCAAGTGGCACCGTCCTGTTGAAAGCACATATCGTCCACATCTACATATATCTTCCAATTCAGGCCATAAAAAGTTCGTTATCATCTCACGATAGCGAACACCATTCACAGTAACCGCCTGACCGGCCTCATTTTGGAAAAAAATACGGACCGATGATGCCCCCAGCCCATAAACCGCACCAAACAGTCACTCTTTGTGGGTGCATTGGTTTTTCGATAATCACTTTTGGATAAGCATTGACGACGTTTGGAATGGTCAAGAGGCTTTAGTTCTTGAGTCAATTGCACCTTGAAAGCGTGTAAATGCAAGTCTTTATGCATAATGTTCATCAACGACGAGCGTGAGAGGGGCAATTGTTGGGCACGACGACGAGTTGAGGTGGACGGCTCTTCAGCCACACCATCGCGAACAGCAGCAATATTTTCTGCAGTACGAGCCGTACGAGCATGCACTGGTGTTTCCACATCTCCTACAGACCAGGTTTGCTCAAATTTTTGCACGATTTTTCCGATTGTACGCACATTTTGACGACTAAATTGACCGAAAAAATCACAAAGTGCACGATATGCATTTCGATTTCAACACCCATTTTCATAATAAGCCTGAACAACTTAAACGAGTTGCTCGATTGTGTATCTTTCCATGGTTCAAATTGAATTAGTCTGAAATTGAGAAATGTCAAATGATATGCACAAAAAAAACTTGACGTTTAGGTGCGGTTTACATACAACATCGGCCCTTCAAATTTAACCAACGTTTACGTTGATGAAGAAACGAACAAACAAAAAATTTAAGCAACGACCATAGTAGGAACATCTTTTGTGTATGTGTTTTGTTTGTGTAACATTTTCTTGCTCGCTTTTTATTTTTTTTCGTATACGATTTTGTTTTTGCGAAAAATTTTTGGTTTATTTTTTACCAGCCAAAAGGGCACTAAGCACAACAGAGACGAACGAACATTAATGTTCTGAACCGAACACAATGAATTTGTGGTTTAAAGAAAAAACCGAACGGAATTAAATGTTCTCATCTTTTTGTTAAATTGGATAAGAACAGTAGTATTTTTGTGCTCGAAGATGACAAACAGTGAAACGTTTTTTTTGTTAATGATTTACTACATAAACACTATAAGCGTTTGCGTTTTCCACTAATCTACCGAACCGATCACTAAGGAGCAATATAAAATGTTTATTTTTGAACACCGGTTAGAATCGATAAGCCGATGACCGTCCGTCCGCCTGGCATAAGCCATATAATTTGGATCGTATTAAGACTAAATTCAGCCCACAAATAATCTGCTCAAGCCTCAATCACCTTGCAAAATTATATAATGCGCATAAAATATTTTTTTAAGAGCACATTTGACCATTTCGAGCATACAAAATTATGCTGATAAAATATATTTGTAAATATTTGTTTTTTCTAATATCATTATCATCTTGAAATAAATTAAGACAATTTGTGCGTGAGTTACGTGAACTAAAAAGTTTTTTGTGGAAGCTTGGGCTGGTTTTATCAGCAACACGCGTACATTCTGACGCTTTTTTTTTGAAAACGCTTTTTCAAATTTTGCGGATTTGGAAAATCATTTATGAAGTGTCCAACAAATCTATATTTTAAATACTTTTAGAGTGGAATAATCTTTGATGTTTTTTTTTTATTCTAAATTCTATAAATAGACGTGAAATAATAGTTTTTTAAGTTTAAGCTTGTTTATATTCTTCCTTAGTCTGGAGAGCGCTAATCACCCCGTGGTTAATTTGTTTTAGTTGTGCTTTCATATCTCTTTTGTTAAAAATTATTCGAAACGCTAATTAGGGAACTTAAATACGAGGGCAGTGGGATAAGTGTAATTTATACTAATACGAGTGTTAAAGATTTTATTAGTCTACACCAACTTAAACTCTGTAACATTGTATGTGTATGTTAAGATGCATATATATGTAACCTATATTTGAAATAATTTTTCCTGATAATTAAAAAACCCGCCCATTTTTTTGCGATTATAATTTCATTTTTAAAATATATTTTACGATTAAAGTGCATTTCCATGAGTTGTAGTTTTAATTTTATAATATTGACATTAATCTACTTAGTCGAACATTGAGACATCAATTACATGTCAGTGAATTGAAACAATTGATTTCTTATCAAATTTGAATTTCATTAAGAGTGAATTAAGCAACTGCACCGACAACTTTTGATCTGATCATCTTCATACATTAACAAATTATAGTTTTTATTAGCCGCAGCAACAGCAGCAACAATAACAAGAAAAAAATTATATTTTCTTAAAGGTTTTATAAATTAAATATTAAAATTATTATCAACAAACAATCAGTTGCAATTAAGAGTTCTAATGACTAAGAGGATTTTTAAATAAATTTTAAGTTTTTATATAAAGAAAATAACATTTTGACAAAATAGACATAGAAAGCCGCTAACTAAAAAATGAAATTTTTCTTTGTCACTCTACTGATAACACTCACCTTGGCCTGGGTCGTGGCCCACAAATCTCCGAAAATGGGCAAAGAAGCGGTCGATAAAATGCTGGAGGAATTGTGTACAGAAATTTTGACGAAAAAGAAAGCGCGCTACTACTACGGACTACAGTTTACGAAATTCTGTGAAAGTGCCTACGAACATAAAATACAACAAAAACAACGTTCAAAAAGAAATGCCGACTCGCAGATGGCATACAATGAATTTTTAATAAAAAATCTTATGAAAAACTATAAATCAAAAAATTTATACCATAAACTAAAAAGTATTAATACAAGTAATAAAGTTTTATTATGAAAACAATAAATGATTTAATAAACATTTTATTTTAGGACTATAAAAAAAAGGAATTCAACTAACGTTATTTATATTTGCACTTTTGCACGTAAAAGTCGCACTATCTTTTACGAGCAAAAGAACATATTCTATGAATTTATATTCATATAAAAGTAAAGTCAGTAAAATCAAACCACATTTATATCTACTTATATACAAATATTCCAGAAATAAAAAGTGGATTAAAAAAAAACAAGTAAGAGTGCTATATTCGGCTATGCCGAATCTTCTATACCCCTCACCTTGGTGTGAAAAGAACAGAAAGTTATATAAATACCGCTCTTTACATACCGTCTTGACTAGCTATCGCTACAACAAACAATTTTTCGTGAACATAAGAATTTGGATATGTAGTGAAGACTGCTTTTGTCGATGTTTTGTTCTTGTTAAATCAATTATTTACACAACGATGTGTAACATCACTGCAGTATTGCCATATAAAAAAATGCCATCTTGATTGTTATTATTGCTTTTTATTTGGGTTTTCTTCCAATAAGTTTTCGCTATATCTAAGAACATAAACAATTGTGTGTCGCTAATTCTCTCCTAATTTTTTTCCTGAGCAAAAATAACAATGGAAGGTCTGGACGGCGTGTTAGAAATAAATAAATCTATTTTGTGTCAAGCCCACTTCATAACGAAGATACTTGCACCTAAATTAGCTCCTGCTAATTCGTACAAAGAAAATCGTACAAATATTTTTATAGAAAGAACATGATTCTGCACCATATTTAGAAGATAAAGAAAAGTATAAAAATGTTGTTGATAAAGAAATTTAAATTTATTTGACCGAGCCTCTAAGTTCTAAAGACTCAAACTTATTTATGTAGTATATGAACACTGGAATTGTATTTATAAGCCGTAAAGCAGTAAACGAAAAGCATCACCGACGATCGTTTCTAGAAGAGAGCTATTTAGTGCTGCTTGACAATTTTATAACGAACAAAGAAACATTGCGAGGCATAAATGCAAAATGAGGGCATACTGATTTTGTCATTCCGTGTGTAACTTTTATTTATAGTCTTTCTCTAAGACACTTGATGCTTTGGGATTTAAATCCAGCACAATCGGTTCAGTAGGAAAATAATTATAAACCCAAATGTAACCCAACAACCCTAAAAAATTGATATTTCTGTAACAAAAAGCCATAGACGAGAGTTTTGCGCTGAATCTCAGGGTTTTCTATTTTTCAAAATTTTGCAGTCCTGTGTTATTATTCAATTGTACACTAATTTCGTGTTAAGTGACTAGAAACCATTTCACTTAATTTCGTGAAGATCGGATTATCACTTACTATAGGCTCCATATAAAGGACCTCTCGGGAAACACTTTGGTACTCATAAAAGTTGTATACGACTAGAAATCACGAGAATTATCTTAATATTTCTATGACAATTATGTGTGAAACATAATATTGGCTAAATGCTCCGATGGTCCGTATTTTCAATGACTCTAAGACATAATTGAGGTTCACTGCTGTTAATGTGCCGAATTATCTCATCCTTCAGCTCTTGAATTGTTCTTGGCTTATTGACGTACGCTTTTTCTCTTAAATAGCCCAGGGATGATAATTGAGAAAACCAATATGGTACCAACGATCTTTTAAAAACGTACTGTTTCGACCCCAATAGTACTAAATTATTTTTTTTATAAAATTTTTTTATTTTATTTTTAAGAACAACGATTTAATACAATAAAATCAAAAGGTACTTAAAATTCATTTGTACATGTAAAGGTATAGATAGCAAAAAATACATGATCATTAATTATACATAATAATAGGGTGGGTAAACTTTTTTCGCGTCAAAAGCACATCGCGATTCTTGTTCTTTAAGTCATTCCAAGAAACTTTGTCAAAGAAACCCTAGGTCAAAAACGAATTTCGAGACCCAGATTTTTCAACATAGTTAGTTTTCCAAAATATTCAAGAGTAGAGGCAAACAAAATTTAACCGTCTCTAGCCACCAGACCTTTATCATGCGATTTTTAAGGTCGAGAAATCAATTTATTTTTAATTTTTGATTGCCGCCAGAGAACGTTTTCATAAACTTTTTAGAAGTTATCGTCTTTTTAGTGGAAAATTGGCGAATACTTCTCAAAATGCAATCTCGAATTTTAAACGAATATAAAATTTTTAAGCGTTCTAAAAATATGTGCATACGAGCATCTTCGGATTACATTGCAATTTATTGTGTATACAATTTTCAATATGTACTGCAGAAACAGGAAAGGAGTAGAAAGTCCGAATATGATAAAATTTAATTAAGCGCTTGTAAAATCTCCTTTAAAATAATTCGGAGTAAAATAATAATGTGGGCTCCTACTGTTCGAAAATTCTGTTAATTACTTCTTGATGTGACAAACATCTTGTTGACGAGTATTTGAAAATATTATGAACTCGTTCCAAAATAATCATGAATTGAGAAGAAGTCGTCTTTTCTACTATATATAACTTTTGCAGATGTGGTTTCCTATATCTTTTAAAAATGTATCAATATCATCAGTAAATGCACGCTTATATCCTGCCGCTGATACTAAATTTCGAATGTGGCATAAGCAATCGTTCAATGAACAAGTTCAAAAATCTATTCACAATTGCGGAGTTCAGTGTTTGGTGCAAATGGTCTTGCAAAACAGCAAATGCAAAATATCATAGCTGTTTTGTTAAATCCAACAACAAAAAATAAAGTTTCCCTCAGATTTCAAAAAGCTACGACTTTTTGCATTTTCGCAAGACTCCGCTTATATTATTTGGACAGTAAATACGAGTTGCCATTTGATATCAATTATAAATATGTAGGTTTGAAAAATTTGGAAATAGTACCAAATTGAATTGTACCGAAAAAAGTACAATTGTACCAACTTTATCAACCCTGAAATAGCCCCCCAAAAAAGTGCAATGGTGTAAAATCACATGATCGTGTCGGCCAAATAATTTAAATCAGGTATCCCTTGATTTACACGGTACTTCATTTACGCGATTTAGATATAACACGGATCAATAATAGTAACCTTTTTTTGAATTACGCGCTTTTTTTTTGCGCGGTTTTAATAAAACACGCTCAAAAAATTATAATAATCTTTATTTTACGGGAATTGCAGCACTGTGATTCAAGAAATTTCATCAACTGTGTGCTAAAATAGATCTGCACAATACTGATATATTTTACAAAAATTAAAAGATTTCTTTTACAATGTACCTAAAATTTTTTGCATTAAAAATTTTAAATTTACTGCTTAATGAAAATTTTTATAGGTTACTGCCTTTTTTTTAGTAACCTGAACATTTTTTAAATCTTTTAGCCAATTCGCCCTGGCTTAGTTTGTTTTTGACTATTTTACAATTGACATAACTTTCTTATAATTTTGATTTTAAATATTCAAATGTGTTTCAATAATTTTTTTTGTTCAAATGTTTTATAAAAATATAATAACAAAGCTTTATTTATACATATCATTATAAAGAAATATCATTAAATTTAAAATAAAATTTTAATTCTATATGTTTTTGATTAGCGCGGTTTTTGGGAACAAAAATTAAATTTTGTATGCATCGCATGTCTTGATTTACACGATATATTAAATTTCTGGTCCCATAAACGGAATTCGTACCAGTCCTGAACCTTGTTTTACACGAATTTGATTTACACGTGCTTTCTTCGGTCCCAACAGACCGCGTAACTCGAGGGTTACCTGTATATTTTTTTTGTATAACTCTTGATATTTTTAGTTGAGTTCATCAAATTGAATATTCATTTAATTATTTTTACTAAAGGAAGGAATTTTTACAACATGAAATTTTATTAAAATTTATTGATAATTTTCTTGGCTGAGCTGGGGCTCGAAACCGGCAGGCACCGCAGCTGTGCAGAGGTTAGAACTCAAAGAATTCTGATGAAAGAATGTGGTGATTCTTGAAACATATAAATTCAACCCGGGTTCGAGCCCCAGCTCAGCCAAGAAAATTATCAATAAATTTTACCTTCAGTAAAAATAATTTAATGAAAATTAAATTTGATGAACTCAAGCCTAAATAAAAATATCCAAAATTAAAAATTAACAGTTCAACTAAAAATCACAATTGTTCTTTTTTGTAAAACTTTCAAAGTGGATTCCTTAGAAAGAACTTTAAACAAGTGGAAAAGAATAAAAGTGGATAAATAAGGGGAGTTTTTAAATATATCCCTTGCGTAAAGATAATATGAAATTGAGACTACGTTTTTAGCATAAAATATAAAAAAAACAATAATCGTCAAAATTTATAACCTAATTTTAAATTCTGTTAACACGTCTTTATTTACGGATGGTTGAAGATGGTAACCTAAGCAAAATTCCAGTAAAAAGAAATATGCACATAAATAAATTTATTTAATCCGCAAAAAGTCCTTAAAGCAACAAAAAAATCTTGAGAAATTTAAAAAAAGAAAAAATTTCATTATTTTTTGGTAACAACAACTTACCCAATTTGAATGTATTTGTAAGCTCGAAAAATCTTCAGGGGCATAAAAAATATTGATTTGAAGTGGCAAAAAATGATATAAAGGAGTAGTTTTTTTGTTAACACGCTTGTTTTTCAGTTTTTCAGTTTAAGAAAATCTAAATAATGATGATCTAAGCACGAAAACAATGAAAAGTCAAACAAAAAGGCAAAGACTGAACAAAAAAATCCAAAAAGGTCAAAACGATAAATTTTACCAGTCATTGTAACCAATACTTTAAAAGAAGATGCAGTAATAAAAATCACGTTATTCCTAAAATGTTATTTTCATTCCAACTTGAAGGGATACGTTTTTGGAAACTTTTTTTGTACTTTCTTAAGCAAACCAAAAAAATTATTCAAAGTAGGATTTGAAAATAAAAATTTTTATGTAAAGTAAACATTAAAAACAGAAAAACGATAAAAATTTACACGTTTAAAAAGGGGAGTTTTCTTTACAAATTTTACTCAACCTAAATTAACCAAATTTGGAGACATAATATTGCTCCGACTCCAACTCCGACTACTACACAAACCATGATGATGAATGTATATGCGGCCGGGTCTTTATTTGACTTTAAACTCTTAAATGGTAAATATAGCAAAAAAAATATTCTGTAAAAATTTCAAATAGATACCTATTTGATCAAAGTAATTTTTGGGAATACAAAATTTATTACACTACGTGACAATTTTTTGACCAAATGAATTTGACACCTAATCTTTATGTAAAATTGTAGTGTGTCAGTGTATTTATCAAATATGAAAAAATGGGAACTTAGCACGTCATACAGAAATCTTATTAATAACACTACGTGACCTAATATTTATGTAAAATTGTCCGCTGAATCCGAATATGAAGTCAGAATTGTAAAAAGTAGAACAGTTTTTGAGATATTCCAAAATAACCGTTATTTGTGTTTTTAAAAAAGATGCTGTGACTGAAATGCAAATATCCAAAAATAAAATTATAGCCTATTTCAATACGAACATTTTGTGCCCAATAGGAACCAGATCGGTGCCAAAATGACAAAGTTACAGAAGATTTGTCATTTTTGTACCAATCTTTGTCTTGTTGGGCTCAAAATGTTCATATGAAAATAATCTAATCTTGCATGCAATAAAACATTAAGATTTTTTAATCATTGGTTTAAAAAAAATAACTTGAAAAGAACAAAATTGAACAAAATCATAAAATTTTCAATGAAGCTTAAACTTTTGTCCCCTGTAACTCTGTCATTTCTTGACCAATCTTCACAAGTAATCCATGGCTTTTTTAGAAATTTTATTACCTTTCACTAAAAAGAATAACATAATCCGTTTACAATTTTTAAAGATATTTGCATTTCAGTCACATCATCTTTTTTAAAAACACAAATAACGGTTATTTTGGAATATCTCAAAAACTGTTCTACTTTTTACAATTCTGACTTCATATTCGGATTCAGCGGACAATTTTACATAAATATTAGGTCACGTAGTGTTATTAATAAGATTTCTGTATGACGTGCTAAGTTCCCATTTTTTCATATTTGATAAATACACTGAGATTTATTGTTGAGGGAAAGCTAGCTTCTATGCGATACCTATTTTAGTTTGGCTTTTTTTTTGATAAATATTGGAAAAATGTTTATAATATTTTATGCCGAAAAATTTTAGAGTCGTAGTCGCGAGTTTTTGTAGGTACTTCGACTCCGACTCCGCAGACCTGGTTCCAAATAGAAGCCATTCAGTGGTATAGGGTATCATATGGTTGGACTTACCCAACTAATGTTTTATTAAACTTGCTTTTAATTAAATGATACTCTTATCGCTTTAATAAATAGAACTAGAGATTTTATTTCGAATGTTTTCTCTTTATGCACAATCTGTTGTTAATTTTTTCACGACCAGTGGGGTTTTTGCGGTGTTGCCACCTCATGTGTTATCTCTTTTTTATGTGTAGCCCATATGTAATTGACTCCATGTGCAATTCATGTGTAATTTAAAATTTTAACGTTTTGGAGCACTGATTTTTGTTATTATTCTGTCACAGGAAGTAAAACGGTTTAATATTCTGGACAAAACTTAAAAATTTAATTAAAAGAATGCAAGCGTTAAGAGAGCTGAACTAAAAATGGTTGGATCATTAACTACTAACCATTTGGCATTTACATAGCTTTTGTCACAATTTATTACCTATAACGACGAAACATCCCGGGTTAAGTTGTTAAAAGACGAAAATCCAGATATTGCTTTGATAAAATGTTCGTACCACCTAATAGATTTGGTACACCCAGAGAAAAAAACATGTTTTAATATGATCATGTCAAACAATACTATTTAAAAAAAAAAACTTAAAGCATATTATGTTTGATTTAACCATATTATTGTCACCAACAACCATATTATGGTTGAATTAGTCCTCCATCAAAAAGCCACAACCATATTATGGCTGCCTCTAAACTTGTTATAGTTCATAATAACTAAAATATGTTTAACACTTACAACAGCATGGTTGGTTTAAAACCATAACATGTTCCTCTTGAAAAAGAGGAAAATATTATTGTTATTTTGAAACAAATTATTGTCATATTAAACCATGGCATGCTTAAAGGCAACCATAATATGGTTGTGGCTTCTTGCTGAAGGACGAATTAAACCGTGATATGGTTGTCGCTGACAACAGTATGGTTAAATCAAACATAATATGCTTAAAATTTTCTTTAAAAATAGTTTTGTTGGAGGTGACCATATTTAAACATGTTTTTTCTCTACGTGTAGCGTCGAAAGCCTGTCTGAACCTTCCAACATATTTTGAAAATCTTCTTCGCAATATAAGATCTTGTTTTATTACAAGTAATGCTCGGCACACTTAAGGAGTTTCAAGAATATTTTTGCGACAACATTTTAGGTTTACAGTACAGCAATACCTAAACAAGAGCGGAAAGCGTTTTCTAGCTGTCAAAAATTCTCGTGTCCATACAATTTGTATGAAGCATCCCTAAAAAGCGCGTCGTCAACGCTTTAAAATTGGAAAACCCGATTTTGACAGCGCGTTTAATAGTGAAGTTGGCAGCTATTGTTCATATATTATGGCAATTTAGCTATTTTTTGTCGATCTAGCGGTTTTTCTTCTTCATTTTATTTCTATTATGTGGGTTTTATTAAACTAGAAAGTTAGCACTACTGTTTGTGGTACAACGTTGACGGTCTTATGTATCATAGATGGGCATTTTGCAGTACCAGTACTTTTTCAGTATTTTCTTTTTTTACTGATTATTGGAAAAAAAAATCAGTATTCAGTAAAAAGTACTGATTACTGAAAACAAAAATCAGTATTCAGTAAAAAGTACTGATTACTGAAAAAAAAAATCAGTATTCAGTAAAAAGTACTGATTACTGAAAAAAAAAATCAGTATTCAGTAAAAAGTACTGATTACTGAAAAAAAAATCAGTATTCAGTAAAAAGTACTGATTACTGAAAACAAAAATCAGTATTCAGTAAAAAGTACTGATTACTGAAAAAAAAAATCAGTATTCAGTAAATTTTACTGATTTGTGTAAAAAAATGCAGTAATCAGTAAATGATTGATAGTAGATACTGTCTGCCTTAAAAATAATACATACACATTGTATGAACAGTGGCGTGTTTTCACTTTTTTTAATTATTAAAAAGGGAAATGTGTTATTGTGGAAAAAAATATTATCATAGTTAAAACAACAAGTTATTTTAATTTACAATGAAAAAAATTTTCAAGCCGACCGAGCTGAGAGTCGAACCCACGACCTAGTAGATGAGAGCCGTAAACGCCTAGTACTAGACCAATATCTTTTATATTTAAATTCATATTTATATTTTGAAAAAAAAAGTTTATTTTTTTTTTATTTTTTAAAATGTTTAAAAAAATTTATTTTTACATTTAAAATATAAAAGAGAAAATATCTTGTCTGCCAAAGCCGGATTCGAACCACCGAACCTAAGGATTAGCGGCTTAAACACTAACCAGTATGCCACGCCAATCACGTCGTAGCTTTGCATTAATGTTAATTTAAATTTTATACGTTTTTAATTGTTTTGTATAATAGTATGTTCACATTTGGGGTTTTAAACGCGTTTAAGCAAAATGTTGATTTAGCTAATCAAAGCCGTTCACATTACATTTGAGATGATTAAGATGACAGATGATTAAGAAAAAACACACACACAAGCACACAAAAAAACAACAAACAAATTTAAATTTCTTTAAAGTATTAAAATTGGATAAAAACACTTTTATAAAGTTATCAGAAGATTATTTTAATCAATTTAATGATGAAATTGTGAAAATTAATGAATTATTTAAGGAAAAAAAATAAAAACATTAAGCAGACATCTTGGCCGGTTGTACACAATCTAGCGATTGTACATTATTAGGGTATGTTCAGTGGATTCTATGTGGTTTATGAAGTGATTTAGTTGTAATCATGTCGATTTGAAGTGATTAACAAATCACTTCAATGTATGGGTAATCATCTCGATTTTGAAGTGATTAGAGCTTAATCACGTTCGAACTGCTTAAACGCGTTTAAGAAGCCAAATGTGAACATACTATAAAATTTGTAAATTAATATTGATCAGGGATGATAAATAAGAAAACCAATATCGTACCAAGGAACTTTTAAAATAGTACTTAATCTTTTTTTTTTTATTTTTAAAACCAACAATTGTATACAACAAAAACAAAAGGTGCATATAATTCATTTGTACATTAAACTCCGCTTATATTTTTATTTTATATCAATTATAAGTATGTTTACCTATAGGTTTGAAAAATTTGGAAATTGTACCAAATGACCAGTGTACTTTTAAGTTTTGAATTGTACCAAAAAAAGTACAATTGTACCAACTTTATCAACACTGAAATTGATACATAATAACATAATCAATTGTAAAAGTTGCAACTAATAAAAATATAAAAAAAAGTTTCATTCATAACGGTACAGAAATTCTTTCGTAGCAGATATTTGGAATTTTTATTTATCAGTTGTGAAAAAATATTAAAAAAATGAGCGATATTTCCGATTTTGACAGTGATGACTCGGTCAGAGATCCGGATTTTTTGTGTGAAGAAGATCTTCCAAGATTTTCAAATTTTTTTAGTGAAACCTCAAAAGATTTGTTGAAATCAGATGAACTCAATGGTGTTAATACAATTATTTTTAGTGACGACTTTTTTAAAATTGTTGAAATGGTAATATAAAATATAAGCATATTTTATAACCTTCACCATAAAATGATTTAATAATCCAGCTAAATATTTATAATATTTAAATGAAAACCGGTGTTGTGAAAAATTAGTTTTTATTTTTCTTTAATTTAATTACATATTTTTATAACTACTTACGTATTTATTTGGTTTTTTTTACATCGTTTATGTTTAAAAATGTTTATCTAACAAATTAAACCTTATATAGCTGAACGGTCTAAGGGGTTGTTCAGTAAACAAGAGGTTCCAAGTTCAACCCCTGTTTCAGCTTTTATTTATAACAAAATTGGTGAAGGATATAAATATTATGATTCGGCGGTATAGCCGAAAATATAGCACTTACTCTCAATTGTAATTTATTGATTTCCAATTTAAATAAGATGGACAAAACTCCTCACCAACGGAAAATGGGCGGCTTAATTGCTGTTTGCCAAGTCTGCAACAAAAAAATTAAAGGGTCTTTGCGTGTGAGCTCCAATTTTATTAAACATTTAAAAAAAGAACATCCCCAAAAACTTGGAGATTTAAAAGCAAGAAAGGAGGAGAACAGGAGAACAAGAGGTCGCAAAAGCTCCTTTGTTGAGGACATTTTGAATTTTATATGCTCTACTGCCTCTCCATTGTCCATAATTGATGACAAGAGTTTCAAAAACTTATTTCCCGGCAAACAAATTCCAAGCCGACGTACAATAACAAGGTTGCTTTTAGAAACGCAAAACAAATTTATAAAAGACATTGTAACTAAGTTAGAAAAAGTCGAATACGTCTGTGTCACTGCTGATGTGTGGTCCAGTGGGAAAAAATCATTTTTTGGCTACACCTGCCATTGGCTTGATGAAAATAGTTTAGAGAGGAAATCAGTAGCACTGGCCTGTCGACGATTCAAAGGAACCCATTCTTTTGATCGCATCACGAAGTTGATAGGCACAATCAATAAAGAATTTAAAATACCCATTGACAAAATTGTTTATACAATAACCGACAATGGATCAAATTTTTTAAAAGCTTTTAAGGAATTCGGTGTTGATTTAAGTAAGCGATAAATATTTATTTCATAAAAGATCTTTCAGCAGGTAAAATTGAAAAAATTCATACTACAAACCGCTTCGATTTATTTTTTACTTTTATGCTTATAGATGTACACAGATTTGGAACAAATGCAATAGACCGAAGTCTGCAGAAGTCATCAGCGGAGTTTTAAGCGTCAATTTGTTGACTCCATGTATAACAAGGTGGAACTCTCTTTATGATTCCGTAAAAAGGTTGTTGCAGCATAAAGGTAATTTGCCGGAACTTTGCTACCGGCTTTCTATCCCCACCATTCTTGCAGACGAACTGGAGTACTTGGAGGAATTTCTATTAGTAATGAAACCTATAGCAGAGGCAATTGACTACCTTCAGGGAGAAAATACTATGTACTTCGGATATTTCGTCCCCACCATAGTCTCGTTAAGGGTAAAATTTTGGCGTTTAGAGCAATCAAATTTAAAATACCTATCTCCATCGATAAAAAAAATGAAAGAGGCTTTATTTCTAAGATTTGAAAAATATTTCAAAGTACAGCCAGACGCTTGGGATGCTATCATTGCGGCGGTAACTATACCTGAAATAAAGCTCCGATTTTTAAAACCTCTATTGGAAACGGCTACATCAAAAACAGAGGAAGATGTAAAACAAATGTTAAATACATACCTAATAAAATACGGAAAGATACCGGATACTGAAACCCGTATTGTGCCTCAAACGCCGGAAAATTCATTTTTAGATTTTGGGGAAGAAGGTGATGTTAACTTTTGCACATTATTTTCCTTTGATATTTATATTAGTATGTATATTTGAATATCCAATTTTCTTAACCAGATGATGATGTACAGTCCAATTTAAGCGATGTGGGAAATTATCTCGAGGAAACAATTTTATACTTGGCCGACCGGGATACAACAACAAATTGCCTGCATAAGCACAATGCAATAAAAAACGTTTTTATAAAATATAATACCCCACTACCCTCATCTGCACCTGTAGAACGACTGTTTTCTTTTGCTGGGATTGTGAATCGCTCTAGAAGACAAAAACTTAGCGACAAAAATTTTGAAATGCTTGTGCTTAGAAAAGCTAACAGCATATAGCACAGCATGTATTCACAAATACATCTAATTTTTTTTTCATTGTTTATTTAAAATAACTCGTTGTTTTAACCATGTAAATACATTTTTTTTACCCAATAACACATCTCCTTTTTAAATAATTTAAAAAAGTGAAAACACGCCACAGTATCTACTATCAATCATTTACTTATTACTGCATTTTTTTACACAAACCAGTAAAATTAACTGAATACTGATTTTTGTTTTCAGTAATCAGTACTTTTTACTGAATACTGATTTTTTTTTCAGTAATCAGTACTTTTTACTGAATACTGATTTTTTTTCCAGTAATCAGTACTTTTTACTGAATACTGATTTTTTTTCAGTAATCAGTACTTTTTACTGAATACTGATTTTTTTTTTCAGTAATCAGTACTTTTTACTGAATACTGATTTTTGTTTTCAGTAATCAGTACTTTTTACTGAATACTGATTTTTTGTTTCAATAACCAGTAAAATTTACTGAATACTGATTTTTTTTTTCAGTAATCAGTACTTTTTACTGATTACTGAAACGTGTAATGCAGTAAAAAAGTAATGCAGTATGCCCATGTATGTTATGTATGTATGGCCTATCAGCTAAGCGGAAGAAAAAGTTCCGCTGTCCGCGTTGTATGCTATCGAAAATATCGATAGGAAAAATATCAATATCGATATTATTATTATTTTAAATAAAGCTATGATATATTACAGCAGCTATACACACTAGTCCTGGGAAACTATCGATAGACTATCGATATTATGTCAAATGTCAAATATTTTTGTAATGTTGTAAAAAAAATGCAAATCTCAAATGCAATTGCAAGCATAGGACAAAACAATGAACGACCATTAGAGGATAAGTCCGCTATATTAATTACCTTTTTGGGTTTAGAATTTAGAAAATGTTTTAAAGTTGCAATGGAATATCTTATAGTCCCTGTAAAATAACGTGCGTATATACATACGCCTCATACATTCACTAAAGTGATAAAAACAACGAACTGTAGCCTTATAAAAAAATAATTAAAGTTTCCTGTACAAAAATTCAGTCGATAGTAATATCGATATATCGATAGTGAAATCTGAGCTATCGATAGTAGAAAATATCGGTAGTATCCCAACACTAATACACACACAGTTTTTTGCTCTTGATATTATTAATTCGCGCAGAATTACAGCAATGAATAAAAACAACAAGAATGACAGGTGGTATGGATTGCTTAGCTGTGTTTTTTTACTACTAACTTAAGGCCTTTATGCCGAAATTGGTATATGTTTACATGGGGACTGAAATGTCGGATAGTTTTATGATATTGTAAAAAATCAAATAAAAAAGCAATTGCAATTGCGAGCTTAGGATAAAAAAATGAATGACCGTTGGAGGAAAAGTTCGCTAGATTAATTACTTTTGGGTTGAGAATCAAATCCAATTTAGAATAGTTTGGTTCCTTCACAATTTTTAAAAACTGTCATCTAAAATAACGTGCGTACATACATACGTCTCTTACGTCAATAAAGTGATAAAAACAACGAACTGTAGCCTGATAAAATACTAGTTAAAGTTTTCCTACTTAAGTACAAACATTCATCGATAATGAAATCTGAACTATCGATAAATATCGATAGTAGAATATATCGATACTATCCCAGCACTACACGGGAGACAGATTATTTCAAATAGTAAGTTTTGTTTCAGTCTTTTTAAATGCTACTGGGGAAAGAGTAATGAGGAAATTAAACAATTGTACAACAGTTTTTAAAAGGAATACATAGAAATGGTGCCCCAAACTTTGAACATATTCAAATCATTATAAACAAAAACTGGAAGCTGTAAATATCTGGCAAAATCAAAAAAAATTATCTCAATGTAAATGTGATGTAGTTTACTTTGTTTGCAAACGTTATTTTTTTTAACTAAATGAAAAGTTTTTATATTATGAAAGTCAAAACAAAACTCGTGAGCTTGAAAATAAGAGATAGCATGTGTAATTTTGGCATGACCCATGTGTAATTTACCATTTCGTTGGTGGCAACACTGGGTTTTTGGTTCTATTTAAATTTTTTTTTTAATTTGTTGGCAAAGTTCAAAAGCCAAACAAGATTAAGAAAAATTCGGTCGATCAATTTGTTGATGGTGACTTTTGGCACTTATCACACATGCTAAAATAATATTAAATACCCAGCGGTGACTAGAATGAGTAAAGATGCCTAATAGAAGGCCTTATTTAGCAGTCACAAGCAGTCAGAAGCCCTTCACGCCGCATTCCATACTTATTTATTTTTTACACAGGTTGTCATTGGGCGCAAGGCCTTCCACACTTCCTTTAAAAACACCTTCGATCCCTTCCCAAAGAAGGGAGTAAGGAAGGTCACTAAAAATAAAAAGTAAATAAAAGTGATCACCTTCCTTTCTCCCTTCTCAAAGAAGGGAGTAGCGAATGTGTACTGAATATTTCAGAAGGTCTTTTAAAAAGAAGTTTATTCCTTCTAGAAGGCATACTTCTGAAGGCAGGATATCATGCGAAGCAAATCTTTTAGAAAGGAGTATAGAGGCCTTCAAAAAGGCCTGCCAGTTGCAGTCCTTTCAATATTTACCGCTGGGTAATATGAAATGTATAAAGGTAGTGTAAAGCTGCTTTCGTGAGCCCGTAAGCTTGGTAATCACTGCATCAACGTAGGTGGCAATAGAGGTTTGGTAGTTTTTTCATGTAAAACTTGTGCGCAAACTACAGGTCGCAATTTTGGAGATAATTTCATACAAATTTTGTTTATACATACATACATATAACTATAGATACTTGTTTTCGGAAAACAGTTATTGTGACCTTTAACTATTTTATTATGTTACTTTTTCGATAAAATTAATATTAGAAAATCTTAATAAATTAAGCTTAAAAATATCTTTTTCAATCCTGTCAGCTAACAAAATATTATTGGAAGTCGGTCCATATTTGACCATAGTTTCCACTAAAATAACACTACCGAAATAGTTTTAAATACGATAACTTCTTTATAAATATAATTATTAATATCTAATTTGTCGGCGATCATTTCTGTTACATCTACTATGTCATATAAACTCTCCCAAAGTCACTTATAAGCCGAAAAAAATTCAAATATGTATGTAAATATTCGGCTCAAAAACTTAACCTTATAACATAGTTTTGGGTGTTATTATTATTAACTCACAACAACAGTGGAGAGGGTATTTTGCGTTTGTGCTGATGTGGGTAGCACTAAAAAATATGTATTGGGTTTAGACCAACCTTTCAGTATAACGATCGAGTCGTACTGATCGATATTGTCGTTCCACAAAATCCTTAATAAAAACTTTATTTTTCATCAGATTTTTTTCAAATTTTACTATTTAACTATTTGGTTAAAAAATAAAAAATTTCAGATCTTAACTATAACGTAGAAAAAAAAAACGAAATAAAAATGAAAAAATTTGAAAAAAAAACTTACAAAATAGGCAAATTTTGAGGTGCCATAACTCAGCCATTTCTTATCAGATAGAAATTTTCAGCATATCGACGGAAAAGACATTCAATTAGCTTTCCAGCGATGTTAGCGATTCGTTAGCAATTTAAGTTCAGAAACGTAGGTTGCTAGCCTTCGTTCCCTAGTTTGGTGATAGGGCTGCTATCTAAGCACCCAAACGTGCTGTGTTTTGGAGCCAGTATTTCAGAGGATCCAGCATTCGCGATCTCATACTTCCTGAGACGCACTTTGGCCATTCAGGGTTCGCTGACACTCCAGGTTGGCGCCCTATGCTCCAGTGGGAGTTAAAGGAACATATATATTCCAGCGATGTGCCACTTGTTTCGATTCGGTTGGGCTGCACAAGGGTTCGAGTGGGACCGTGCATCGAAAAACACAAAATTACCGTTATGTTTAATACGGTGCTTAGGAAAAAAAATTACATCGTTTTTCGTGTTCAGTAGGTCCCAATTAACTTATCTAGGCATGTGCCGTTCTTGGTACTTTTTGGCTGTAAACCAGTGTTCTTTATTATTTTGAGTTTTTTAGTAAAAAAATTCAACATAACAAACTAAACAATTTTCGAACTAAAACGAGCAAACAAAAAAATAATTCATAAATATGTAATACATATTTTATAATTTACACTGCGAAACAGTCATTTTGCGGTTTAAGGTCGCTGATTTCAAGTCTAATACCCATTTTTCTCTATCAGCTTATGTCCAAAATTAAAGGCACCTTCACTACATATATTAGAATAACTTGAAAACGGTTGACGAAATTCAGTTAAAAAAAATCCGAAACTCGGCAACAAAATTATATTTAAGCTGTGCTTACATTGTTTTTAAATTAACGTAGTCGTTTCAGAAATATCGTTGAATTTTTGAGAGGAAAATTTAACAAATTCAAGCAAATTTCTTTTTCTTTAAAAATTCATTAAAAAAATAAAAATGCGACAAAAATCACTGTTTTGTTCTAAAAACCTTTAGCTTAACATAATTTCGAATAAAAAAGGGGTTTTTTCTTTGTAATCGGTGCATAACTTTTGATTTTATTTACAATTTACTGAGAAAATTAAGTACCGATTTCAATACAAAAAAAAAATTTTAAATTTGTGTGTGTTATAAACATTTTAACCTTTTTGTATGGAAATCGATATTCAGTTTTCTCAGTAAAAATTAGTAAAATATTTGCAATTAAATTTCAGACCGCACAAAAAAGTTTAAAAGTTAAAAGATAAACTGTGAGATCATTTTATTAATTACTAGCTTAACCCAGTGCGCTTCGCTACACTGCTTTAACCACTTCTTCAGTTGAGAGATATTTAATAGATGCATCCTATGGAAGGGTTTTCTCCCCTGCGCCTACCCCCTTTATTTTTATTTTCAAAAGTGTAGTATACCATAAGTGTGACTTCTACAAAGTTTGAACATTCTCACTAAACCAGTTTTTAAGATATCCGATATTAAACATTGGCGTCCTATGGGGGGTAACACTTCCCCCACTGCTATTTTGTTTCAATCTTGGGGCTCAGAAGATCCTACTACCAAAAGTTCAACAAATTGCTTGCAGCGGCTCTTATTGATATTTCTTTCTATGAGGGGTACTGCTCCTCCTCTGGCCACCCCGCCCATTTCTATATTGAAGTTTATAGTTAACCATAATAGTAGCTTTAACCACGTTTGAAGACTATCCCTTAAATAGTTCTCCAGTTGAGCGATATTTATTATATGGATCCTATGTGAGGTATTTCCCCTCTTGAGCCTACCCGCTTTATTTCTATTTTCAAAAGTGTAGTATACCATAAGAGTGACTTCTACAAAGTTTGAACATTCTCACTATAACAGTTCTTAAGAAATGCGATATTTAACATTGGCGTCCTATGGTGGGTAACACTTCCCCCGCTGCTATTTTATTTCAATTTTGGGGCTCAGAAGATCCTACTACCAAAAGTTTAACAAAATGCGTGCAGCGGCTCTTATTAATATTTCTATCTATGAGGGGAACTGCTCCTCCTCTGTCCACCCCGCCCATAACTATATTGAAATTTAAAGTTTGCTATAATAGTAGCTTTAACCACTTTTGAAGACTCTCCCTTTAATAGTTCTTCAGTTGAGCGATATTTAATATATGCATCCAATGAGAGCTATTTCCCCCCCTGCGCCTACCCGCTTTATTTAAATTTTCAATAGTGTAGTATACCATACGAGTGACTTCTACAAAGTTTGAACATTCTCACTATAACAGTTCTTAAGATATGCGATATTAACCATTGGAGTCCTATGGGGGAAACCACTTCCCCCGCTGCTACTTTATTTCAATTTTGGGGCTCAGAAGATTTTACTACCAAAAGTTCAACAAAATGCGTGAAGCGGCTCTTAAGATATGCGATATGTAATATTGGCATCCAATGGGGGGTACCAATTCCCCTGCCTCTAATAATAAGTAGCCTATTTTATTTTTAGGGCTCACGTGATGCTTCTGTAAAAATTTCAGGAAAATCGGTTCAGTAGTTTAGGTGTCTATAAGCCAACATACAAACAAACAAACCAACAAACTAACAAACAGTTTTCATTTTTATATATATAGATTAAATAGTAAAAATCAGTGATGCCAACTTTTTGAAAGCAAAAAGCACTTTAAAATTTAAAAAAAGCACTATTTCAAACAAAAAAAGCGTTAAAAAGCACTAAGCCATTTTTACAATTGAATTAAACACAAAACAAGTTGCATTCGGCTGCGTGAGGGATTTTCATTTAAAATTTAATAAAAAAAAATATATTTACATTCGTATATAAACATTTTTAAATGTATTATTATTATTATCTTCAATAAAACTATCATCCAAATCACTTGTATCACCATCAGCTGAGTTTGAATTGGCCATAAAACAGTTTTAAAGTAATACAGTGCGAGCTCAATTTTCGTAACTCGAAAAAATCGTACATGTTGCAATTACCGAAAATTTGCAATGACCGACCATTCCTTATTTTAATAAAAAACCTTACATTTTATCGTTTAAATAATTCTATACTAAAATCGTGCAAAGTTCAATAAAACAATCGGCATATGATATTGACCAATTATTTTAACCTATGTACGCTTCTGAATGAAGAACAGACATAAGGTGCAAAATAGAAAAACATGTATGTTTGTATTCTGATACTTAGTCAACCTTTTTGCAATAGCACTAGAGGTAGAAGTGTACAACATGCGGTTAATCGGAGACGAGTGTCGTGTGTTTGAAAACTAAAGCGCATGAAAAAATGGCTTAATATGTTATCAACGCTAAAAAGTGTGACGTTTTGTAAAATTTCCAAATTGCTAGGAAGCCTATCATTTGAAATCTTAAAATCTTTGCAGTCCTTCTTAAAATTGTACCCCAAATAGCAAATCTCATCTAAGTAATTCTCTTTATAATGAAAGTTTTAAAAAATTATAGAAAAAAATAAAAATTGTAAAAAGCACTAAAGGCACTAACGAAAAATTGAAAAAGCACCAAGTTAGTGCTTTTTCTTAGTTTGGCACTAAGAATAAAATGTTGGCGTTTTGAGGCATCAAAAAGCCCCATAAATAGTGCCAAAAGCACTAAATTGGCATCGCTGGTAAAAATGGTTTAGAAAAATAATTCGTTTCAAATGCTTACGATTTAAGCGACTCCCACCGTTTTTCCAAGTTTCTGACTACAAAACCAAAATAATGTAAATATTACTATTTCAATGATTCTAATCTTGCATATCCTTTTTTCCAATCAAATATTCAATACACAAAGCAAAAATAGCTTGAATCAGTAACACACGATCTCCCTGAAACGCTACTATTATAAAGATTTAAAATGAAAGTGGGCTTCTATCAAATAAATTTGTGAAATTGTAGTTTTTGGGAGAGTAAGACCAATATTACTCTATCGGCTGAAAAAATCTCAAAAAGTACGCAGACAGTATCCAGTGAAATCTTGCAAGAAAACAGCTGAATTTTAGTATATGTGTACGCAAAATTGAATTCTCGAGGTAAATTACAAAATTATCAATTAAAGTGAAGCTTAAAAAGTGTTGTAAATTAAAAAACTTGTTTATTACACTGTAATTAATTTGGTAAGTTCAATTTCTTCTAAGTTTTTAGTTTTATTTGTCGGGTTTTTTATAAAACTTCTTTTGCTTACTATTATAATTTATTATAAACGTTAAAAATCAACACAATTCTAACTACTTACCTCTGCCATTGTTAAATTTCAATTTTTATTTTCATTTCACAAAAACTATTTCATTCAAACAGCTGTTCAAACTATTTGCAAAATCTTGCAAGCGGAAATTTCTCCAGTAACATTTTGCAAGTTCTCTAACTTCCAACTGTCAAAAAATTCTCTTTGTGGCTCTCTCTCTCTGCAAGAGATTTGGAGTACGCAGACAACATTTTGCAAGATTTTGCGCAAAATATGTGTACGCAGACAGATCTATTGACTGTTTAACAGTATTGCCAGCATGCGATAAAAAATGAGCAAGCCGTGATAACCCAAGATGCCAGATTCGGATTCAGCGCACCCAGATCAGCTAAAAACATATTTCGTTTCTGCAGTCAATTTTTTTCCAAATTTATAACACAAAAATATGTTATAATAACACAAAAAATTAAAAATTTTGTTACATCGGTTAATCGACTGAAATTAACTGGTTGTTTAGCCAATTATTAATTAACCGATCAGTAAATCTGCTAGTTGTTAATCGGCAACCGAATGAATACCCTTCTACTATCTGTGCGACCAATTTTATGGTGCAGTAATGCTCCAGCAAACATTGATAAATAGTTAATCTATTAGCCTAAATCGCCATGATGTCCTTCTTTTCCGCCTTCTCACTCTAGTTAGTTTTCAGCTGGAAATCCATTGGCCGGAAACAACTCGGTCTATGACCGTAAGTAGTGAACTGCTTGGTCAGTCAGGCAGAGGAATCATTTCTGGTATCTTCCAAATTAATGTTTTTTTTTTTTTTACTGAATCTTTCTTGACGAAAATTACAATATGTTTTCAAAGCTTAATCCTAATTCTTATTTGTATTTGTTAAGCTGGGATCACACGATTGCCACAATACACCAATTTCCACACCTTTTAATACCCCAATCGTGTGACTGCACAACCAAATGGCTCATGTACCAATCGAGGACAATATTGTGCTTATTTTTACCAATCATATGCAACCTTGGTGCGTCAATCGTGTGACTGTTTGCTATGCAACCGTGCGTCAAAAAAAAATAACAAATATTTGTGGCAATATTTGCCTTTATTAATAAATTTACCTTTTTGTGTTTCTTTTAGTAGGTAATGAAGATAAATATGTATTTATTTATTATTCATTTAATTTTTTTTTTTAATTATTGCTATTAACAAAATATGTTCACAAGATACTATTTAGCTGTCCAGTGCGAATATTTTTATAAATAACAATAACATTCGAAGTTGTTGAACAGAGTGTTCATTTTGGAATTTCTTAAAAAATTTACGTTAAACTATTCAACAAAAATTTGTTTAAGTATATGTTACAAATAATATTTTTTTAATGAACAAACCAACAAGAACTTTCAACAAATAAAACAGCTACCACAACAAGTAAGAACAATCGTGTGACTGTGCTACGGCAATTGTTGTAACCATTTCGCAATGTACCAACGAGCGGTAATCGTGTGATTTCAGAAAATTTGATTGGTACAATTTCATTATTGTGCGTCAATAAAGCACAATAAAAATTGTGTCATATTGGTGCATTTGCGGCAATCGTGTGATCCCAGCTTTAGCCATTACCAATGTAACCGCTAATTAATTGCATTCAAGTGTCAATAAAGCCTGCTAGACTCAAAGTGTCGGATCTTTTCAGCCTCCGGTGACCTTCGAACTTTATTAGATCCCGAGCGAGGTTGTTGGGATGGACCATTAGTTTATCTATGTATTTGACTGAATACTTTTTAATTTCTTCCTGGATGGTAGCGATGTTAAGATCTCTGTGGGCTGTGGGCGCAGACAATTTGCCGTTATAACCTAGACTGTCTTCTTTGTAGCTTCTGGATGTTAGATGCGCATGCTGTACCCCATAATCGGATGCCATATGCCCATATTTGTTTTATGATAGACTTGTCTAAGAGAACTTTGTTGTCTAAGAATAAGTTTGAAATTCGCACGATTAGCTAATGTAGTTCAGCTGCTTTAAGTTTCATTGTCGTTATTTTCGCTTCAATATGACGAGACCAGGTCAAGCGACTGTCTATATGAATTCCCAAGTACTTAACATGGTTTTCTACCGGAACTGTGATGTTATTTATTTTGTCTTTTGTCTTCTGAGCAGGAAAGTTAAGTGAGCACATTTAGCCGGGTTAACCTTTATTTTCCATTTTTCTAGCCAGGCCTCTAGTTCATTGATGTGGGACCGTAAATGCTGCGATGCAACTTTTGGGTCCTGATCAATGCTGTGTCGTCTGCAAACGTGGAAGTATGTGTGCTCGGGCTTATTGGCATATCAGCTGTATATATTATATACAGTAACGACCCTAATATGCTGCCTTGAGGGACACCAGTAGATATTTTCTTGGTGGGGGAGTATTTGTTTTTTTTATATGCCTGTTAAATAGCACTCAAGGAGTTTGTGAGTGTTTTGTGTAAGCATTCGTGTTATTTTAATGAGCAGCCCATCATGCCAAACTTTGTCGAATGCTTGGGAAATGTCTTTAAACAGTGCTGAGCAATATTCCTTTCTCTCAAACGATGATCTAGTTTGGGTAACAATTCTATGCACTTGTTCGATTGTACCATGCCTTGCTTGGAATCCGAACTGATGATCCGGAATGAATGCGTGTTCATTAAGATAGGAAGTTATACCTTAAAGGAATATTTTTTCGAATAGCTTTGATAATATTGATAGTACGCTGATTGGTCTGTACGATGTAATTTGACTATGTATCGTCTTTTCCTGGCTTAGGAACCATAACAATTGTAGAGGTCTTCCAAGAGGATGGAAAGTAGCCAGCTCGTAATATCGCATTAAAGATGAGCAGCAAGATTCTTAAAGCAGACGTAGGTGAGTTTCTTATCACTGAGCCTGTGATGCGGTCAGGACCGGGAGATTTTTTAATGTTGACATTTTCTATCGCTGATTTTACTTGAGTTAATTTAAATTTTATTGGATCGTTAACTGTATCAGGAATAATTGGAGGACAGGAACAAGTATGAGCATCATGGGGCGTTAACACTTTCTCCAAGTGGCTTGCAAATGCGTTTATTTTTTCATTTGTGTTTTTGGCCAAGGTACGGTTTTCCATTCTTAGTCGAGATTCGTGGGTTATAGAGCATTGCATATGTCTTACAGCCTTCCATAAGCTGTAATTGGAGTTTTTTGTGGCATCTAGGCTGTTTAGATAGCCTTCTATTGCAGAGTCGTGTTTCTGTCTCAGTTTGTTGCGTAGAGTTGCCTGGCATGACCGCAGTTGGGCCTTGATGGTTGGGGAAGTATTATTTTGCCATTGTCTTTTCAACTTCCTTTTTTCACTGACAAGGGTCCCTATATCCACAGATGTGAATTGCGGACCACGCTTTATTGTACGCTTGGTTGGGGTTGCATTTCTTGCAGCAGAATCCAAGACATCCGTTAGCCGGTCGACAGCTGTTTGGATGTCAGATGAATTTTTTTTTTAGAGAAATGCTCTAAGGTAGATGAGAGCTCACATACATGTTATACTTCAACCAATTTGTGTTTTTGTTTGGATAGGAAATAAAGTTTTCAACTGCGTTATCAAAGTTGCCTTTTAGAATAAGGATTGAAGGTGGATGATCAGACGATAAATCGTGTGAGGAACTAATTAGTAATTGATCACGCTTGATGTTTTTAATTACGGGAAAGTCGATAAGGTCTGGTAGCTTGTTGTCAGTGGGCTAATAGGTAGGTTCTCCACTCGATACAACATCAAGATTTTTTGCAGTGACGGTGTTATATAACTGGTTATCTCTAGGACTTAGAAGTCTGGAGCCCCAATACGTATGCTTAGCATTGTAGTTGTCTGCTGCAATGAATTTTTGTCCCAATGTGGAGAAAAACTTTAGAAATGTATCCTGTGCAATTGTTATGTATTGGAGGACAATATACGTATGATAACGTGATTTTAAAATCTGTAAGATTTATAGATGGATGTTTCTCAGAAACCTGCCGCACTGCGTGCAGCTGTGTAGAAAGTCCCAGCCATTAAATGATTTCCCAATAGTCTCAGATATAAACTGTGGTGTAGGGTATCAAATGGTCAGGCTTGAAGGCAAATACTTTCTTGCTTGTTTATTATTGTATTTGCACTTCTTACAAAATATATTAATAAACATATATTATTTCTCTAGTCCCATGATTACCCATGGGTCACAAATAGGATACACTAACAAAATTATCTGTTAATGCTGTAGTATTTGGTGGTAAATGATCAGGCTTGAGCGAGTTCTTGCATCCTTTAAATCATTTCTTCTACAACATATTCTTCAACATTTCAATACTTTTATATCACAAACACTTTGGTTGTTGATCACTAAAGGCCTATGCCATATTGACATATTCGTACACTCACAATATTATTACAGTAACGGACTGTAGGTTATTTAAGAAATATTCCGTTCAGTCATTTTTAAATAAATAAACATTTAAAATTCCAAGCAAATTTATTTTTAACTGATTCTAAGAGTTATTCAAAAAACTAAGTGCATATTAATACGGATTTTTAGTTGCAGTTAATATTGTCCGTTGATGGAGTAAAATTCTTCTTTATATATGTAAAATAAAATGAAAATGTAATTTAAATAACGAAAAGTTCATTTAATTTTTACTGTCAAAAATTCATCCGCGAATTCCGTAAAAACAAATGAACATTCAGTTATTTTATATAATTTAACTAACAAAAATAAATTTTTATGAATTTTTTAAATTATGAATTGTTTGTTTTGTGTAAGCAATTCCCATTTTCTATTTGTTAAAATAATTTAGTTAAATACATCAAATCTTAAAAGTAAAATAATTGCGAAGCCATATCGGTCATGCAGCTGGTGCCTTATAATTGAGAGTTCTTCTGTAAACAACGTGGTCAGTACAACAAAGTTAAACAAACGTGTGTAACAGGGTAAGTTAATAATAATATTCTCCCTCTCTCGCGCATTAGAAAAACAAGCGGACAGGTGTCTGTCTGGTATTTTTTAGAAATTCGTTACTTTTGTGAAGTAAACGAAAATTAATTAATTGAATAAAATATTCCGTAAAAACAAAGAAATATTCAGTTAATTTTTTGATAGTTTATTTATATAAAATAACGTTAAATTCATTTGTTTTTACGAAACATGGAGTTGAATTATTGACAGTAAAAATTAAATGAACTTTTCGTTTTCGTATTTTATATTTCAATTTCAGTTAATTTTATGTACAGAATATTGTGAGTGTAGAATTCCACTTCTGGTTTATGTCAAGAAAATCAAATAAAACGATTTGCAATGACAAATTATCTCATAAAACAGATTTAAACAGTGTTTATTTATGTAAAATATAAAATCGTAGAAAAATTTCTACAAAAACTCAAAGCCAGTATTAAATGAAAAATGTATTTACTTGTACAACACAGTCGTTAACGACGACAGCATTAAATTAAACTTTTTTCTAAATGTCATTGTGACAGTATTTATGTGTTAACTTAACGTTTAAATGCAGAACAATTTTTCCACTTCACTAGAGTTATAAATGCTTAAGTGAATGTTCCGAAAGAAATCGAAAAAAACCACATGCGTAAATAGAAGCAGATTTTTTTTTTCATTATACTGGAAGTAAAATGTTTTTCTTTTTTTATGTGCACGAGTGAGTGATTGGCAAAAAATAAATTTGCAAAAATTTTGATTAATGCGTTTAAGGAATATTTTGGCGACGCGAAATAAGTCCCAATTAAGAAAATAAAAAGTGCCTAATAAAAATGCTTAACTTTAAAATAAGACGAAAGTAAACTGTTTTTTGATTCTGCTTGATTTTAAAATTGGGTCTCATTTCATAATGAAAAAATACCCAAAATATTTCTTTAGCAACGGAATACATTGGAGCTTATTTCATTGTAAATTTTTGTAGTCGCTATTTAATTTTATATGAGCCTTATTTCACTTTCGTTAAATTAATTTTTTTTTGCAAAATTTTGGCGGTATGAAATGTGGCCCCAGGTAATATGAATTATTTCACGAAGCCTTATTTCCTTTTTATAATTTAAAGTATTTCTTTTTTTAAATTAAGACCCAGTAATTAATTTTCTTAATTGGGGCTATTTCAAAAAATTTAGTTCTAATTGGGAAAACGTGGTAGATTGCCTCACAAGGTGACACAAGTGGTAAAATTAACAAAAATATAATTTTTTTTAGTATATACAAATGCACATATAACTTTATTATTACAATTAAATTCAACTAACGGTAATTGACACGATTTGTAACAAAAATGTTAAATTGTTTTCTAAATATTTCAGGACCCTTTAAATTTAAATATTTCTACTTAAATAAGTTCGTGGAAATGTCTAGTTGGAAAAATTTGCAACATGAAATCCCCCAAATATAAAATGTCACTATGTATATGTATCCTTAAAAATAAAGCAGCTAGAAAAAACCAAATGATGCCAACACACTCTCAATTTAACCAAAAACAACACAGATAGAATATTTTAATACCTTAAAAGAAATTATGTAGACCCATCATTTAATACATCAATTGAATTTTTATTATTCTTATCCATTTTTTGTGTACATATAGATTTAATAACATATACATTGGGTATCGCATATCTTAAGAGCCGCTCATCAATATTCTTGAACTTTGTGCAGTAGAATCTTCTGAGCCCTGATACTGAAACCAGATAGCAGCAGGGAAAGTGATGGCTCCAAAGGACGTTAATGTTAAGTATCACATATCTTAAGAACTGTTATAGTGATAATGTTCAAACTTGGTTGGAGTCACTCTTATAGTAAACTTTACCTAAGATAATAGGGGGAGGCGCAGAGGGAGCAATAAGTGTATTGCTCCATTACATATCAAGATGCTTCGTTATAAATACACGAGATTATTTTAAAGCAATGTTTACTAATTTTATTTCGATGAGGGTAGCAAAGAGCACTTTAAAAAGGACGCATGGAGTGTATATACGTGCTACTTTCATATGGGAACTTAGAAAATTGTCCATGAAACAGTTGTTTACAACTTTCGTAATGGAATATTATAAGTTTGTCATTTCGTGTAAAACACCAAGATATATTCATCGAAGATATAAAAAAATAAATATATATTTATAAATTTAATTATAAGTCGATTTATTTCGAGCAGTTTGTTACATAAGGGGGAAAAAGGTAAGAAAAATCGAATTTTTTAAAGTTTTTGCGATTTTGATTTTGAAGATGAAGTTTTTTGATTATATATATATACAGCTTTTGTTCTTTATGACAACAGCTACAACTGTGCTTCATAGAGTAAATCAAAGTTCCGAACGGCTTGCAAGATATGAGCCTGAGAAAATTATCACTTTTTTGCAAGAATGACACCGAGGACCCAAATCTTTGGCGCCCATAAAAAAACTGGGAGACACGGGTCTTTTATCACGTAGTGGTGTCCGTATATGGTCATAATTCCATGACTTAAGAAATCACACACGGTGTAACTAACCACCCCAATAAAAAAATTATCATTTTGCGAAGCACTAATGGTATATTTAAAAAAATAAGCGCACAATAATAAAATAAACTGTATAAAATAACGGTATCAAAACATTCAGTATGTAAGGCTGATCGTTACATGGAACAATTTTTATATGCGCTGAATAATGTGCTTTATGTGTCAAAAATGTATTGCTTCAAAGTAAGAACTCGCTATATTAAATGCATGCCTTCCGTGAGCGCAATGGTAAGCGAAAGGTTTATGTGTCTCCCTTACAAACCTGCTTCGTTGGAAGCTCCATTTTTTGTTGGGATGTGTCAAAATGGTAAACCGTTCTGCTGGTTCTGGGAAATCTGTCATAAATTCTATAATTTTTACTTAGAATTATGAAATTTAAAAAGTTTCTGAATTATTACATTTCAAAACACACAACTTAAGAATAAAACCAAAATGAAATGTTTGCTTGGATTGTTCCCTGCAGTGTTGTATTATTTTGACAAAGCGTAAAAGTAGTTTACAGTGTTGTATCCATTTTCAAAATAAGACCTTGTACAAATTCTCCTTCGGTGTTGTTGTCAAACGAAGAAATTTCACACATCTGCCAATAAAAAAAGCTTAGGACGGAAAGTGTTCACACGATTGTCAGATATCTGACAATATTGTTGGCTTCCAATTAATTGGCAGTGGTTTTTCTAACAACGTTGTACGACAAAAATTTGCAGTTCACACATTTGCAGGACGTTTTTTTTGGCAATTTAACGGACAATATTGTTAGATCTTACAACCGTTTGTACATAGTATAAGACTAGAAACCAAATTTTGTGATGATCTGTACATAATTTGCCATAGGTCTCATAAAACCGCCTTTAGCCGAAATGAAAAATTATATTGTGGTGACATTTAATCGTCATAGCCGAATATAATATTCATAGTTGTTTTTATACCCACCACCGCAATTAGTTGTGAAGAGGGTATACTAAGTTTGTAATTCATCATCAGACCCCATAAAGTATATATATATATATATATATATATATATATATATTCTGGCTCCTTGAGTAATTCTAAGTCGATTAAGATATGTCCTTCTGTCTGTCTGTAAAAAACAAGCACATTTTCGAAAAACAAAAGAAATGAACAAACTTGGTGTCAAATTGTTTGTAGTTATCGTAATCAAATTGGGATTGAAATCCAGCAAAATCGGTTCAGTAGGATCAGAGCTATGAATCAAAACCACCACCCTAAAAAATTCATAATTTTGATACAAAAACTAACATAAATGGTGGAACAATGAACGGTATGATATAAGATTTTCCAAAAGTTCGGTTTATTCGACTGGAAATCACACTGTAAAATTTCGTGAAGAAACCAGTTTAATACTTACTTAACCGTAATTTATAATGCTATCAAAACAAAATTTGGCATGTCACAGTTTTTTAGGACTAGAAATGACACTTTAAAAGTTCATGAAGATCGCTCCATAATTTCTATCATATTAAAATTTGGCACGTCAGAGTTTTATCAGACTAGAAATGATACTGTGAAATTTCGTGAAGATCGGTCTATAATTTACCCTAGGCCCCATAAAAACCCTACTCCCGGAAAACAGTTTGTGCCGGTTCACACACGTCAAGTTTGACTCGTCAAGTCTTGAGTTTTTAGGAAAGAGGGAGAAAGAACTGGCATTCTCTTTTCCCTTCTCTCCTTAAAACTCAAGACCAGCACTTTAGTACGCCTTAAACCATAATTATTAATGCCATCATAACAAAATTTGGCATGTCACAGTTGAATAGGACTACAAATTAGACTGCGAAGTTTCATGAAGATCGGTCCATAATTTACCCTAGGCCGCATATAAGCCCTACTCCCGGAAAACAGTTTAGTACGCCTAAAACCGTTATAAATTATGCTATCAGAAAAAAATTAAATTCTTGACAGTTAATAGGCTTTTTACACTGATCCACATCTAACATCTAACATCAAAGATGTAGAAAATGTGAAACACTCGTTTACATTGCTCACAAATAACATCTACCATCAAACAAAAATGTAACCATTTTTGAAAAAAAAAAATGTTTTTAAAATAAAAAAATGTTTTTCTACAAAAGTGCCAAAATTTAAAAAGAAAACACAAAAATGTATTTAGAGTTCCATTTTTTTAAAAATATTACAAATACTTAACAAAAAAACATTGCAATAAAAGAGAAAACTTGACAAGTGGTAACGCTACTATCAAAAAAAAATTTGTTTGTCAGTGATGCCAAAATAATAATTTTTGAACAAATGAAAGTTCAAATACATTTTTGTGTTTTCTTTTTAAATTTTGGCACTTTTGTAGAAAAAAACATTTTTTATTTTAAAAACATTTTTTTTCAAAAATGGTGACATTTTTGTTTGATGGTAGATGTCAGATATGAGCAATGTAAACGAGTGTTTCACATTTTCTACATCTTTGATGGTAGATGTTAGATGTTGATCAGTGTAAAAAGCGTATAATGGCCAAAAATTAGTCTATTAAATTTTGTTTGCAATGTTTACAGAATGTTTGCTTCGATTAACCGTGATTACATCTAATATCCGTGATGGCAGTCGAAAAATATTAGATAAACAACATTACACGACTCTTGTTAAGAAATTGTATTCTTTTCTTCTTAATGACCTTTTTTTGCCTCATGTTTTCAGTAGAAAATTTAAAAATGTACATAAACTTCTTGAATTAAATATGTAGATATCATCAGTCCTGAAATAGTTGAACTGGCGGTGGAGGGTATCAAAGATTCGGCACAGCCGAGTATAGCACTCTTACTTGTTTTTATTGCATTACGTTTCTTTTATCGTTCTTTTGTCATTGTGTTCTGCAAATATGTTTGGGTAAAACGTGAAGAGGAAAAATAAATATTTTCAAGCTGTATAATAATTTTCACGTGTCAAAAGGACAAATAACACTTTTATGGATTTCTGTACATGCATGTTTCCACTTAAAGATAAACATCTATATGTATGTACGTCTGCATATGTTTATTGCTTTAGTTAAGAGATGTTAAATAAAACATGCCGAAAAATACTTTCCAGGACATGTTTTGGATTTCAAAACACTAAAGAATTAAAATACTGTTTCAATATTAAAACAAGTAAGAAAGTATAGTCGGTCAAGCCCGACCATATGATACCCTACACCACAATATTTAAAAACACATCATGCTAATGTGTCCATATAAATATAGATTTATCTATGCTTATAAACTTCATGAAAATCGGTTTGAAAGTTTGTGAGAGGCAGAAATTGTCCCCTACCTCCCCTTGTGGTCCAATTTTTGAAAAACTGTATAGCTTATGTGTCCATATATATATGGATCTATCTATGTTTTAAATTTCATTAAAATCGGTTTGAGAGGCAGAAATTGCCCCTATCTCCCCTCCTGGTCCTATTTTTTAAAAAATGCATACATTTTGTGTCCATATAGATATGGTTCTATCTATGTTTTAAATTTCATTGAAATCGGTTTGATAGTTTCTGAGAGGAAGAAATTTCCCCCTATCTTCCCTCGTGGTCCTACGATTCGGCCCATTTTCAATAGGCTTGGTCCTTGTACCAATAAAAACCTATGACCCAAATTTCATCACATTTTCCAAAATTGCGACCTGTACTTTGCGCACAAGGTTACATGGACAGCCAGCCAGCCAGCCGGACGGACATCGTTAGTTCGACTCAGAAAGTGATTCTAAGACGATCGGTATACTTTAAGGTGGGTTTAGGACCAATATTTTAAGGCGTTACATACATCAGCACAAATGCATAATACAATCTCCACTATTGTGGTGTAGTTATAAAAAAAAAACTTTTGTAGCAAATTATATTTATGTATTAAACCAAGTATTTCAATATAAAATGGTGCAGGTTTGTAAGAAACACACGTTTCATCTAGAATTTTATATGGCGAAATACATTTTTGAAACTTATGCCAATGTATAAATTCGTTTGGCGATTTTCCAAGCGCTGATTGTGTGGTTTATATTCGAATTAGGGTTCGCAAATAATCGTAATTTTTTATAATAAAGGGTGTTTTTTATAGAATGACACAAGTTTAAATCATAATAAAACAAGGAAATATATTTTTAATATCAATTTTATGAAATCAATGTTTAAATAAAAATGTCAACAATTTGCACGCGTTGCTCTGACAAATTTTCCGATAAATCGTTCTGAAATTTGGCGATATCGAGTTCTCTGGGACTGTCGAACAATTTGAACTCTTGGAAAACGCAAAAATTCTTACCCAAACCCAGTATTTAAGTATATGTATAATGCATTGTATATGTATGTATCCAAATGTTCTTCATATACATACATAATAACATATGTATAGTAAAGGATTTAGTTAAACGTAAATGTTGTTTGTTTATTTAAATTTGACACAAACATGTATGAAACGTATCAACAATTCACTTTTGCTTACAATGTAGTTGTAACTTTTTATGCAATATATGCTTTTATCTTTTATATTACAATACCATTTTGTGCACACAAAATAAGTACGTATGATTGCTATAAAAATGCAATATAATTTAAACACAATTGTACATATTCACTGTGTATTTATGATGAACATACATATGTATATGTATACAGTAGTTTTGATTTAACTGCCTTTTGTTTAAGTGCACTTTTGGCTTAACCGCACAAAATTAATATTTTTTGTAATTATTTTTAAAAATCCCATACAAATGCCTTTGTTAAGTGCACTTTCTATACCTGCACAAATATACATATATAATATACTAGAATTTAACCCGCTACTTCGTTAGCGTCTCCTTTTTCTTCGTGGACATATTTTTATGCCAAAGTTTATTTTCAAAAAAGTACCAGGCACCTGCACCTTATTTTTTTTAACGAACAACAATAAGTGTTAAATTTTTTGGATCTCTTTAATTTTGGTTTTGTAAGGTTAGCGGAATCGATTTGGCGAGAGGCCAACCTTCGGTCCAAAAGTCAGCTTTTTAGCTTCAAGAGTTTTGGATGTGCGATGATGAATCCGTCAGTTACTTTACAAATTTATATTATATAGAGATGGAGAAAAATGTTGAGAAAACAGTAACAAAATTAGGTACGGTTTTCACACCTTAAACGTTTGAATTTCAAAAAAAGTCCAAACCTGTTTTGTATTTTTTAGATAAGCTAAAAATGTGATACAATATTTATTTACCCTTTTACACCCCAAAAAGGCTATCCTTCAAAAAAGTACCAGACACCTCTCCGTTTATTTTTTTTAATGAACAATAATTAGTATTCAATTTTTTGTATCTCTTTTTGTTTAGGAAATATACGGTTAGCGAATTTTTCTAATAAACAAGAATAAGTGCTGATGTTTTTTATCTCTTTTAGTTTAGGAGGTATGAGGTTCGCGGGATCGATATACATAGGTACAATTTTCACCCCTGAAACGTTCGAATTTCGAAAAAGTACCAAATTCGCATTTGTATTTTTTAGATAAGTAACAAATGTTATTTAATTTTTATTTCTATACGTATTGGCTTAAAAGCTAGATTTAATACCTAAAACGACCGAATTTCGTTAAAGTACCAGACACCAATTTGCTTTTTTATTTAATGCACAAAAATAAATATTAAATTAAAAAAATTACCAGTTTATTTAAAAAAAAATACCAGTTAGGCAACGAAAAAGTAGCAAAAAATCCCTCTTACAGATTCTCATTCACTCAGGAGCTTGCATGTTTAATTTTATGTTTCTAGATCCAATAAATACGGTTATATAAAAGGTACCAGTTAAAGAACAAAATAGTACCAAAAGCTCACTTACAGATTTTCATTCACTCAGGACCTTGCATGTTTAATTTTATGTTTCTAGGTCCAATACTAACGGAAATTCAAAAAGTACCAGTTAGAGAACAAAGAAGTACCAAAAACTTCCCCTTATGGATTCTTAACCACTCAGGACATTGCATCTTGAATTTTATGTTTCTAAGTCCAATATTAACGTAAATTCAAAAAGTACCAGTTAATGAACAAAAAAGTACCAAAAAGTTCCCTCTTATAGACTCTCATCCATTCGGGACATTGCATGTTTAATTTTATTTTTATAGGTCCAATACTAACGGAAATTCAAAAAGTACCAGTTAATTAACAAAAACGTACCAAAAACTTCCCCTTATGGATTCTTAACCACTCAGGACATTGCATCTTGAATTTTATGTTTCTAAGTCCAATATTAACGTAAATTCAAAAAGAACCAGTTAATGAACAAAAAAGTACCAAAAAGTTCCCTCTTATAGACTCTCATCCATTCGGGACATTGCATGTTTAATTTTATTTTTGTAGGTCCAATACTAACGGAAATTCAAAAAGTACCAGTTAATTAACAGAAAAGTACCAAAAACTTCCCCTTATGGATTCTTAACCACTCAGGACATTTCATTTTGAATTTTATGTTTCTAAGTCCAATATTAACGTAAATTCAAAAAGTACCAGTTAATGAACAAAAAAGTACCAAAAAGTTCCCTCTTATAGATTCTCATCCATTCGGGACATTGCATGTTTAATTTTATTTTTATAGGTCCAATACTAACGGAAATTCAAAAAGTACCAGTTAATTAACAGAAAAGTACCAAAAACTTCCCCTTATGGATTCTTAACCACTCAGGACATTTCATTTTGAATTTTATGTTTCTAAGTCCAATATTAACGTAAATTCAAAAAGTACCAGTTAATGAATAAAAAAGTACCAAAAAGTTCCCTCTTATAGATTCTCATCCATTCGGGACATTGCATGTTTAATTTTATTTTTATAGGTCCAATACTAACGGAAATTCAAAAAGTAACAGTTAATTAACAGAAAAGCACCAAAAACTGCCCCTTATGGATTCTTATCCATTCCGGACATTGCATGATGAATCTTATGTTTTTAGGACCAAATTTCAGTATAATAGTGGCAGCCCATAATTTAGTACGAATATTTCAATAAATGGAGAAAAATGTTTTTTAAAAAAAGTACCAAAAATAGTTACGATTTTTACCCCTTAAATGTTCGAATTTCGAAAAAGTACCAAATTTAAATTCGTATATTTTTGTTAGGTTTCGAATGTGGTATTAACTTTGTTTCTATGTTTATTGGTTCAAAAGATAGATGGGGTGTCAAAAAAGTACTAAAATTCAGATATTACCCGTTTACTCCCAAATAGGGCCGAATTTCAAAAAAGTACCAGACACCTGTCCGCTTATTTTTCTAAAGAACAACGATAGGTATTAAATTTTTTTTGTATCTCTTTTAGTTTTGGAGATATAAGGTTACCGAATTTTCCCGTTTTTACCCTTTTTTACCCCCTAAACATTCGAATTTCCAAAAATCCCGTCTTAGTGGATCGATTTGGGGAGTGACCAATCTCTGGTCCAAATTTCAAGTATCTAGCTTCAGGCGTTTAGGCTGTGCGATGATGAATCAGTGAGTCAGTTAGTCAGTGAGTCAGTAACGTTACAATTTTATATATATATAGAAGATAATATATATAAAAGAGACGTGTTTCTTTGTTATCGCTAAACTCAAAAACTACTGCACCGACTTTGACCAACATTTGTGTGTTTGATGTATGAGGAGTGTTTCTGTGTAGTTTCGCGTTTGTTAAATAAATTTTGCGATTTTTAATAAAAATTATTATTGGTTTATTAGGAGTTTTTGCATATATTTGTTTTGAAAATCAATTAAACACGTTCATATAATATAAAATTTTAAATCTTTACTAAGGGCCAGCAAAGCGGACCGGGTCCAGCTGGTATAATATAAATGCACAAAATTTTAGGCATTTTAAAATTATTTTCATAAAAGAAATTCAAGTTAGCTGCACTTTGACTTAACTGCCCAAAATACATTTTTTCTGTAATTATTCTTTTAAATCCTTGCTAACGTGCATTTTGTATAACTGCATATTTATCACTTTTGCCACTTTTTCACATAAAATTTGATATTTATTAAAACGAAAATCGCAAACAATTCAAGTTGGCATCATTATAATTCATTTATTTTGTTTGCATGTACCCACATGCATGCATATGGGTTGTGTTTACAACAACTTTACCACGATTATATCAAAAAATAGCAAATCTTAGGCCTGGAACAGAATTAAGTAGTTGTAGTAGTTTTTGAAGCTGACGAATGCTCAAAAGCGCAACAAAGCTCAAAATTTCGAATTTTGCGCTTTAACTGCAACGACTACTACATTCTATTGACACTACTTTCAAACTGCCGTTTTTAACTTTTGACAGCTTGCAGCGCTATTCTTAACGTTGTACTACAGCGACTATTCTGTTCCCCACATTATTGTTAACCATCTGGCTACCTCGTTTATTATAAAAATGCATAAGAAATGACTACAGGTTGTTTGAACGTCATTGTTATTATCAATTTATTAATAAAAACGTTTTTATTCTTCTTTCAAACTCTTTTATTTAGCTGCACTTTTATGCAGGTAACCACAATTGCGTACCTGCACATTAAGGCAGCTAAATAAATTTAAGATTTATTTTTGATTTATCTGCACAAAAAATCTTGCAAAGGAGATTGTTCAGCTAAGTCAAAATTACTGTAGTATATTGGTTAAGTCATTTCGCTGCAACTTATTATCACATCTAATAGAACTACATATTCACTAATGCAAATACGTGAGTATATGTATATGTTTATATGTATATGCTTTATTTATGTATACAAATATACACATTATGCATAAATATTTCTTTTTTTTAATATGATCAAATATGACATTTTTTTCTCCCTTCCTAAAAAAAAAAAAAAATTTTGAATACAAATGTGAATTTGACACAAAAAATTTTGACGCGTTTTTGTATGCTTTGTTTTAGAAATACTGACACAAATTTGTTTGACATCACAGTCTGCAAAATGTCATTCAGATTTATTTGACAGTTTTGCGATGGATTTTTTGTTTTTCGCTGTACATTTTTTATGCTGATGTTCACACTTCATTTTACTAAAAAGCAGTATCAATTTGTCATTGAAGGTTTCTATTTATATCGTTCACTTGAGTTTGATACGTATATGTAAATGCATAAAATTGTTTTCTAAATAGAAATATTGTATAACACTGGTCAAGATAACTATTGTTTACTTAATTTTTTGTAACTGTTATTGGATCTGTCTGTGGCCCTGACTATGAAAAAATTGTTTTTAAATTATACAGTTCTTTTATCTATACTAATTTTATAAGGCTGAAAAGTTTGTATGGTTGTAACAGGTAACCTTCGGAATTGAAGGTCCGATTTTAACATTTTTTTTCAAGAAAATGAAGAATGGAAACTCTGAAGTGCTATGTATAGGGTCCAGGGACGCTTAACCTTCTATGCTCAGAAAATATGACTTTTAGTTTTATAAGAGTTCTACTTAAGCAATAGTTTTCGTACTCAAAGCCATTTGAACGTATCTACGATGTTCAACCTCCATTTTGCCACCTGCCTACCTGTCCGCTCGACCGCCCCCTGATCGAATGAGAAAGTGACTTTTGCATTTGTTAAGCTTCATCGGTTAAATAGCTGAATTAATTTTTATGAGATGAGAAATATAGGCTTTTTAAGCACTAGGACCAAGAGGTGGACATAGGGAGAATAACTTCCTCCACGAAAATATGTGTGTAACCCATTTTGATGAAATTTGTATTATATAGATGAATAAGCGTAAATAAAATACCCGCGGTTTATATTTTTTTCAAAGCTTGGAATGTAATTAAATTTCTGCCTATCCGAAACTTTCTTACCGATTTTGATAAAATTAATTCAAAATTAATTTTTAATTTCTAGTTTTGTTACATAATATTCATTTAAATAATTTTTTTATTTAATCTTGATCAATTATCCTGTTTTACATCCTTCACAGGGAAGTAGGTCCGACCAAAATAATTTGCAAGAAACAAAACTTGCTTCTTATAGAAAAGTTAATTCCAGAACTCTTTTCTAGCGGTGCATAGTTTCAAAACTTTAAAGGAAAATTGCTGTCCTTTTGCAAAACAGCAAAAAGGCCTTCGCTGAAAAAGTCATATTTAACTTATTAGAATTTTTTGAAATTTGTTAAAAATTACTTCGGGTGCATGTTAAGAGTTTTGGAACTCAGCTCCTCATATGTATTCTTATATCAGAAAGGGGGATATAACTGTTTTTTTTTTTTTGTTGTTTGCAAAATACTTGAGAAATTGCTCTTAGATTTTTATCGTTTTTTCTTATTTCCTATGAAAAGCTCGTAGGAGTCTAAGTAGAAAAAGTTTTACATAAAGCTTTTCAAAATCATTTTCGTTGGTACTTAAATTTAAATGATTTCTCTTTTTTAGACAACAATGAAAACGAAATATAAAATTCATTACTTATTTACAAAAAAAAGTACATAAAGTTTGCAATACTTGAACTTCACTTTTTTTTAAATGAGATACAGAAATTTAAAAGTAATTTTACAAATCCAAAGATGACTTAAACATTAAAAGCTAATGCGAATTTTTTTTATATTATATGAAATATTAATGTTAGCGCAACTCTATCGTTTTTCTTAAAAATATTGCGTTCGTATTTTTTAACTATTTTTTTCCGGATTCAGAAGCCTCAAATCCATATAGACTTGACCATCAAATAATTTTGTCCAGGTAGATCCGGGATTCGTCCCACTGTGCAATGTAGCCTTGGAAACAGGACTGCTAGATCAATTTTTGCGAAAATCGGTAATTTCCTGTGAAAAAAATAAAAAAATTCGTCTTCCACGTTTCGAAAAATCGTCAAAAAATTGGCCAACTTAAAATTTAGTCTTTTTTTCAACAATTTTTGTTTGATTTTGATAAAACAAAAAACATTTAAACAAAAACATAATTACTTCATACCCAGCTAGCATTTTCAATCGTGTGGGAGATAGTGGCAGTCTCATGAAGAGCATATTTGATCGACGCGTCGTCGCGACGATGACCGCATTTTTTAATGGTAGGGGAAAACTGTAACACGACTGAGATTCTTCCATAGCACAGGGATAGACGCTTCTTCAATCGTTGTGGGAATCGTTTAAGAAGTGGGTTAAGATTATACAAAGGAACAAATTTGAACTTTTTTTTGTGCGCTCTGAAATTTTTAATAATTTTAGGTCACTGATTTCAAATCTAATCTCCATTTTTCTCTTCCTTCGGTAAAGGGTATAAAAAACAAACTTAATTATAAAAAAAAAAGAGTAATTTTTGGGAATTCAGTATTTTGGTCATAACTCTGCTATTTCTTCACCGATTTGACAGATTTATATACCGACGTGTTAAAGAAGAAATTTGCCAGTTATTTTGGTTATAAAACTTGGACTCGGGAAAATCTATGGTTCCCGCAAATGGGTATTTTTCAAAAAAAAATTAATATTTTGGTCATAACATTTTAGTATCTGAACCGATTTTCCAGAGTTTTTCAGAAAATATTTTCTATTAAAAATTTCCGATATTTTGATATATCAGGCGTAACAATAGGTCATATTACAGTCAAAAAATTCAGGTTTTTATACAATTTTTAATACTTTTTGCATGGGCGGTACAACGCCAACTTCTCCAATCCCGCCCACATTTTGTGGGATGGTGTGTATTTATAACCTAAATGTTTGTACCTAATTTGAAACTTTGGCTCTTGCCGTTCTCCAGATATACAGAAAAAAGTAATAAAAATAAAACAACCACAAGGGATTTTCGGAAAAATTAGAGGCAGTCTGAATTTCAATAGCAAGAAATGGTGGACTATATGTAACATAAATGTAAAACAACCTAGCCGCTATCATGGCAGGAGTCTCGGAAAACACATATCAAACATAAGACGGACAGACGGACGGATATCGTTAAATCAACTTCACTCCTCATAAGGACCCAGAATATATATACTTTATAGGGTCTAAGATCAATATTGTAGAAATTCCAAACGGAATGACAAACTTATATATACCCTTTTCCACCTGTGGTGAAGGGTAACAAAACAAAAAAACTTTAAAAACATTTTATTGCAAAATTTGCTAAAATGGCACGTTTTTGTGAACAACATTTTATTTGTGGAAAAAAACCAGTAATTCGTGGTTGCTAAGAATAAGCGTTAGCCCTCTTGGCAATCAATAGAAATTTATAATAAACCGTTTCGAGTTTGTTATTTGCAGTTCAAAAAAAAAAAAACAAACACAACACTTAAATTTATAACACTTATTTATTAAGAACTTAGTCACTTGAACAACCGTAATTTACAGCTTTTATTCACAACTCACTATTGTGATCATCACACTTCAATGTTTCTAATTTACTCCTCGTGACAACTTGACAAAGTCTGAAATTAGAATAATCTTATTCCATCCTTCACGATTCTATTTATACTCTAGCCCAGACGGGCAAATGACCATAGAACGTTCGAGCTCTGACGTCTAGATGGGTATAGAACAGTGATAACCAAGAAACACACAAAGTTGTTGTATACATATGAATTGCCGACCGTGTCTGTGTCAGAAAACACGATTATTGACTGCCTCGCGAGACTATGGAGTGAAAAATACAATTATTGAATGCTCGCGAGTCTATGGAGTGGTTATGACTGGTCTAGAACGTACGACCCTAAATTCAATTTTGTTAATTAAACGTATGCATTATCTATATGGCTGAATTAATTGAGTTATTATGCAGCATAAACTTAGGCATTCTTTTATGTGTTACAATAAATTAAGATAACTTAATAACGAACATTCTAGTATTTACAGTGGGGTTGAAGTACAATTATGCACAGCAACTTTAAAATTACATCTGTACATTGATTTTTACACTAGAAGTGTGTATAACTAATACAATAACAATTTAAACTAATAAAATAACTAACAAGATAACTAATAAATTAATCTAATTCTTAACTAAAGTTACTTTCGTAACAATATTTCTCTGAATATATTGGAATGAAAGCGATTTCGGAACCAAATATTGGTAATTTCTGCAAGTTTCGGGGTTTTACTCGAAGCTGTAACAAAATGGGAAACAAAAAATCTTCATTGGTTTTCCATGTCAATATAGTTATGGACACCGTTAGCAAAATTTCCGGTGTTCCAGGGGATATAGGAGACAAATTAAATAAAAAATTTAAATCATTTTTATTAAAAGATTAGCAATTTTCGCTACTAAAAGATGTAGGGGATATTTTGGGAGGCAATCGGAATTGTGAGTCCAATCGTATAAAATATAGTTCAGAGCAAATACACACTTTTAAACAGGGACCCGAAATAGCTGTTATTATTTTTTAAATAGCAAATAGGTTAAGGAAAAAATAACTGAAAAAAATTGGTCCTTTAATAATAATTATAAATTACCCAGCAAATTATAGTTCTGCCATAAACATTATGAAAGATTATTATTTTTTTCGTCTTTGATAACCATTACGAAAGATTTTTATTCTTATTGGTCTTCTATAACCATTATTAAAGATTTTTATTTTTTTTTCTATTTTTATAATTTCGCACACTAACTTATATTTGCGCAAGGACTAACTTTTTTTTAATGATTTTGGTAAGGATCCGCAAATTTTTTGATATCTTTCTCATATTTGGTAAATAGAAACCAATTATGCCACACAATCATGGTGCTGAGTTTAAATAAAATCGCTCCAGTTTTAGACATATTTTCCCGATTTTTTTTTTAAATACAAGAAATTTCGCACTATAATTGTACTTATATACCACTGAGTAGTCAGTGCTGTTGGTGTAGTAGCTAAGATGTGGACTCTGAAACCGATATGACCCGGATTCCATTCCTGGCTCGAGCGACCAAAAAAAAAAACATTTTTCAAAAAGAAATAATTATTTCTTAATATCCTCAACTATCGGTTGGCTTGAGCGAACTAATGAAAGTAATTTCTGTTCTAAAGCACTTCAAATCTCGCCGTTTGGATTCACTATTGAACTGTAAATCTTGTCATGTATTCTAAGAATATGCAACACACCTAATTACGCATAAGTGGAAGCGCAGTGGTATGGCAATGGACATTCAGTGTCTTTGTGATCTGGCGAATAAAGTCGGCTGCCATCTCTACCTAACTGAAAATACCACTAATTCCTAAATTACACTATCTCAAAAGTCTTACGTATTCCATTATTCTTTGTGAGATAGAAATCTAAAGAGTTTTGTTGCGACTGTCATAAAATCTAATGTAACATGACAGTTTGTGTTCACACCATCACACAATGTATAAACACTTACACATGAAATAAAATGCAACCCTGATCCAATGAATATTTTTATTGTTTAGAAATATTTCAAAAAACGATGAAGTCGTATGGGATGTCAAACTTTTTTCATAATACTTGTCATTTTCGTGACACATTGCATTCACACAATCACACTTTGTCATATTAATTGAGTTTTTGACATGTATTAATACAAAGTATAATAGTGTAATCTAGCCTTAAGTAGGCTTGTTCGACTATTCTGAACCCAAGTCGACTTCGGAACCATACAAATTTCGGACCCAAATAGGAATGACTTTTATGAAACTGTTTCATAGATTCTATAAAATGCTTCATTACCTGACGATTTATTGTTTCTGTAAAGAGTTTCATTAATTCTATGAAGCTTTTCATAAACATTGACTGTAACGAAACCTGTTTCATAGATTTTATTAGGAGTGTCATTGGCTGAACTCCAAATAATATTTTCATAAAACTTGTGTGAAATTCGATATGGAAGACCGAAAAAAATAAAAATCTTTTGTAATGGTTACGGACGACCAAAAAAAATTAAAATCTTTTGCAATAGTTATGGAAGCCCAAAAAAAAAAACTATAACGGTTATCAAAGACCAAAAAAATATTGGTTTTTTATAATAATTATTCAGAGAGGATTTTTTCAAATATTGGTTATAACTGTTATGTCCCTGCTTTTAAATATGCCCCTTTAACATCTCTAGACGTATAAAAAAACTTTTTCTAAAACTTTTGCTGACTCCAAATAGACAGAGTTTTCTTTTCGAAATTAACTGTAACAACGTATTAGAGGAATAAAGTGGAAAATAAACCATACATTTATATTGCCTCTTTTACTTTTAACAGCTTATTTTTATGTTTTTAAACGCTATTTTTAAGAGCTTAAAGCTGTTTTTAGTGCTTTTTTTGGTTGTCCTAGTCTTAAAGATTTTGTACAGCTGAATATAATACTTTTATTATTATTATTATTTTTTTATACCCTCTACCACAATTAGTTGTGAAGAGGGTATATTAAGTTTGTCATTCTGTGTGAAACTTTTTTATTATTCATCTCAAACCCTATAAAGTATATATATTCTGGGTCCTTGAGTAATTTTAAGTCGATTAAGCCATGTCCGTCTGTCTGTCCGTCTGTCTGTCCGTCTGTTTGTCTGTTGAAAACACGCTCACTTTTGAAAAACTCAAAAGATATAAACAAACTTGGTGTCAAATTGCTTGTAGTTATCCTAAGCAGTTTGGGATTGAAATCCAGCAAAATCGGTTCAATAGGATCTGAGCTATGAATCAAAATGTGGAACCACCACCTAAAAAAAATTGATAATTTTGTTACAAAAACTAACATAAATGGTGGAAAAATGCACAGAATGATATAAGATTTTGCAGAAATTTGTTTTATTTGACTGGAAATCACGCTGTAAAATTTCTTGAAGATCCGTCCATGATTTACCCTAGGCCCCATATAAGCCCTACTCCCGGAAAACAGTATAGTAAGCCTAAAACCCTAACTAACAACGCTATCATAACAAATTTTGGCACGTCACAGTTAAATAGGACTAGATATGAAACTGTTAAGTTTCGTGAAGATCGGTCCGTAATTAACCATAGGCCCCATATAAACCTTACTCCCGGAAAACAGATTAGTACGCCTAAATCCGTAAAAAATAATGCTATCATAACAAAATTTGGTACATCAAAATTTTTTAGAACTAAAAATAAGACTGTGAAATTTCGTGAAGATCGGTCCATAATTTACCATAGGCCCCATATAAACCTTACTCCCTGAAGACAGCTTAGTACGCCTAAAAACGTAAAAAAGAATGCTATCATAACAAAATTTGGAACATATAAGTTTTACAGGACTAGAAATAAGACTGTGAAATTTCGTGAAGATCAGTTCATAATTTACCCTAGGCCCCATATAAACCTTACTCCCGGAAAACAGCTTAGTACGCCTAAAAACGTAAAAAATAACGCTATCATAACAAAATTTGATACATCACAGTTTTATAGAACTAGAAATGACACTGTGAAATTTGGTGAAGATCGGTGCATAACTTACCATAGGCCTCATATAAAGCCCACTCTGGTAAAATAATTAAATACGCGGTAAACTTTCTTCCAGTTTAGCTTCATATGGCCAGAAAAAATGTTATACAATTTTGTGATATACGGTCCATAATTTTCCTTAGATTCCATTTTAGCAGCCTTCGGAAATTTACTGCAAACGCTTAAACTAATTGCACCGCTGTATTGAAATTTATGTTTTTTAATACCAGAAATCGTTCTGCAGAATTTGGGATGATTGGTTCATAGCTAACTATGGCTTTTATATAATTTGTTCTCCTGAAAGTCATTTAAGTTTAGCTTAAACTGATATTTTACTCAAGCTTTTTAAAATTGATTCTGATTGTCGGTCAATAATTTTATATATGTAGGTCTAAACCGCAACAAAGATTATAATAATAAATAGACATCATACAGATATTACTCCTAAAACATTCGAGGTGTCGGTGGAGGGTATCAAAGATTCGGCACAGCCGAATATAGCACTCTAACTTGTTTTTTTTTTTTTTTTGAGTTTCAGACAATTAATTTCTTTAATGTCGAATATCCTTGGATCGACTCTGAAACCTATCAGACTTCAACACCAAGCAGTTTTAGCCACATACATTTCTACTTTTTAATAAGCTAAATATATGATGAAATTTGTATCAAAGTATATTTTTTATTATCCTCTTAATCCAAAATGTATCTCATAATTATTTAGCATCTCCTTTTTTTCATTACAGAATTCAATTTGGTTTAAAAACAATTCCATTGTCATATTACACAACTTTACGAAAAACATAAAAACATTTTGCTAAAAGCTTAAAGGAATCCAAAACCATAATAAAATAAAACAAGGACGACGAGCAACAATAAGCAAATTAAATCCTTTCATTAGCAAAGAAGCAGTAACTTTGCAAAGTGAACTTTCATAATACCAATATTTTCATTTTCGCAGAGGAGAAGAAGAACATGAAAATTCATAAACTCAAGTCCGACTAAAGTTATGGGTGTTTACAAAACTGTGTTAAATGGTGCATGGTAAAACTACAACTGTTTTGCGAATTCCTTTTGTTACTTTACGACAGACTGCAATTTGCTCCAAGGATATTTAAAACAAGTTGCGAATTTTTTAATTTAGTTAAATTAAGTAAAAGCAAAAACTCTGCTTTTGTCATGTTAAATAGTGGCAGCAATATGGATACAAACGCCGCAAAAACCTCTACGACAAGTTCCTTAATAATGGCCAAAGCCACTAGCGCTGTGACAGCTTTAGCAGACGCAAAAGTAGAAGCTCTAACAGAAATTAACGAAACCCCACCAGATCCTTTTGAAATTTTACGCAATGAGTGCTATGAACGCCTTAACCAATCTGTAGCTTCGACCACAACAGCAGCTGATAAGGTGGCAGGTAAGTAAATTGTTTCTTAAATGTACATCTTTGGCCAACTCTGCTGTCAGATAAGTGGTTAAATGCTTAAATTGTGGATTTTTCTTTTGGAAAATAAGAATTTAAACAAGAAGGAAAGTATAGTCGGTCAAGTCCGACTATCTGATACGCCACAGTACTTACACACAAATTTTTGAGAGTGTACCCTTTTTGGGACCCATAGGCCATCATGGATCCGCTAAAAAAAAAGTATGTTATGATGTTACAACTGTTAAAAGAGTATTATATGAGATTTCTTTGACTTAAAGTGGCTTGATGGATGGAGGCTATAAAAGACCTATGGAAATATCTGCAGCTACCTGCAGAACATTTTCCTAGAGTAGCTGCTATAGAAGTTATTGCAGTTTAATTTTATATCAATACCAACATTTATAAAAAACCGAACGAAGGATAGATATCGCAAGACAGACTCAGATAGTGATTTAATGTAGAACGGTATACTTAGGTGGGTCAAAGAAAAAGTTGTGCCAGTCACCCCCTAGAATGAAAGATATGTCAATGAAGTTTTTAAAACAGGAAACAATTTTTTATGCCACGCCCCCAAATTCAGCCCTGTTTGCCATTTAAAGTCCGATCTAATCATATCGCATATCGTTGTTGGTGGCTTGTTGAATCGATCTAACGTTGTCCATCCCTTCGTCCGGCTGGCTGACAGGTTATCCTTGCAAACCTTGTGCGCAAAATTAAAATCGCAATTCTCTAGATAATTTGATATAATTTGGTATATACTGTGATCGTCAAAATAAAGTGTACAGCTTGTTTTCCAATATAAAAAGAGTCATGTTAGTTATAAAATGTTAAATTTTTAATTTGCCAAATTTTATCAGACTTCAAGCTTGCTGTCACCTGTTAAAAATACGTTTTGTAAAACGTCTTAAAACAGATGGATAAGCCCAATAGTAACTCGACATCAACTCAAGTAAATATCTGGAAACATTTGGACAGACAAATTAAAAAAAAAAAACATTAGCAGCAAGCACTCTCTGAATAAAATTCTGCAGGAAGAGTAGCCAAAATTGTCCACTGAGCTAACTTTAAAATGGGTGGAATTGATGCCAAAGAGATCAGAAGCCGTCCTAAAAGCAAAAAGAAATCAATCAAAGTATTAGCCACTTCACTTTTCTTAGTATTTTAAAACTGTACACCTTTTTTTGACGCGTTTAAAACGGAGTATATTAAATTTTTTATTGTACTGTTTTTGTTGTTTTTGAAGTATTTCAAATTTTTAATTTTAAATTGTAATAACATTGTCCAAAGTTTTGTAAGTGATAATAAACTTCTAAAAATTTGAATTCTTTTTTGCTAAAATAACACTTTTTATATTGGAAAACCAGCTGTACACTTTATTTTGACGCTGACCGTAGGTTCTTAAGGGTGTTTTTTTAGAATGTCATAACTTTGAGTTGGCATCAATGCTTTATTTGAGCACCCATTAAACAACTGATAGTTGCTTTTTGTTTAGTTTGCTTTGAAATTTCATTATGAATCGACTTACACCAGAGCAACGCGTGCAAATTGTTGAAATTTTAAATCAAAATAATTGGCAAATGGGCTGAAGTACAAATTGATATATATTTTTGAAATTTCCATTCAAATTTTATTTTACGATAAAGTCCATTTCTGATTGAATGGGTAGGTAAATAAGCACAATTGTCGCATTTAGAGCGAGGAGAATCCACAATTTTTAGTCGAAACACCATAACATCCACAGAAAATTACTGTTTGGTGCGCTTTATGGGCTGGCGAAGCCATTGATGGTCAGAATGCGAAAAGTTGTTGAAAACTGGTGTTGCAGATTGCGCCTTCTAAACGCCAGCCGTGGTGGCCACATGGCAGAAATCATATTTAACCCTTCTGCACTCCTTGGGTAAATTTGACCCAATTTTGGATTTTAAACGCAAAATTGGTCCCTTTAAATATAAGACATCCATTACAGGGACGAAAATTATAAATTTAAAAGAAAATTAATTTAAATCTTTCTTCCCCCCTCCACATTTAAAACGCGATTTACACACATTTAATATACTTTGGGTCAATATGACCCAACAAGCGATATTGCAAGTTTAATTCCACTTTAAAATTTTTTTTCCTATTGAATTGAGTTCATCTTCATTCAGAATCATCGATCAATAATTTTTTCAGTCAAATAATCAATAGAATCGCTTTTATTTTTTATTATACTTAAATATGAAATGTTGTTTACATTTTATTGTTGGGTCATGCTGACCCAAGGGATCATAGAAAGGGCACATATCTAAGGGATGCAGAAGGATTAAACATTAATTTGATAAAATTTTCTTTCCAATAAAGCCCGTTTTATTGATGTAAAAAATACATTTCCTTGTTAAATTATGATTTAAACTTGTGTCACTCTATAAAAAACACCCTTTAATTGACAGGTGAGAATCGATTCAACATTCCCCATAGCCCTAAACAAGCATATTTTCGGATAGAGTCTCTGTGCCAATAAACCATCTTATTATAAGCTCCACGAAAAGCCCCCCTATGAAATAACGCCCAAACGAGAAATGAAATATTCCCCAATTTTTTTTTATACATTTTTGGGTGTTATTTCATATGAAATAACTCCCAATTTTTTTTGGGCCGTTTTTCATTTTTTTTTTTGGGAATTATTTTATTCCTCATTTGGGGGTTTCAAATTATGAAATAATCTCCAATGAAATAACACCCAACAAATTTTTAAAATTCAGGTCTTGTTTCATAGCGTGTTTAATTTGGGTGTTATTTTATTTTTTATTCGGGGGTTATTTCATTTTTAAAGATGTTTGTTTTTGGGGGTTATTTCATTTTATTTGGGGTTTATTTCATTAGCTTAGTTTGATCTTTTTCCTTTTTTTTTTTTTGAGAATTCAAGTAACTGTTTTTTGGAACAGTGTCAACATATGAGTATAATCTGCCTTGCATGTTGAGTTGAGTTGTTGTAATATTCGGACGCTTTACTTTATCTCGTGTTAATATTTAAAAAAATGGAATTCGAAATTGTCGGTGGAAAACAAAGAAATAGCAATTTGCTATATTTTTTAAGTGAAAAACAATTAAATTTAAACAGTGGAGGTAGTTGTGTAAAGGGGGGGGGAGGTAAGACCATGATGGCTTTATCTCCAATTCAAAAGAGAGATAAAGCCTTTTTTTTCATTCGAATGGGAGGCAAAGCCATCATGGCCTTAGTACACATTAGTAATATTAGGAAATGGCTTTATCTCTCATTTCCGTTTTGAAGAACTTTTCCATTTTACATTGATTAATAGTTTTCTTATTTTTATAATTAAGAGGTAATGATTTTCCCTTTTACTAAAATTAAGTATTGAAGTCTGGCTTCGCATACTAAAGTTTTTCTGCGTGGCGGCCTGCGGCCGTGCTTAGGAGTTTTTCCTCCAGTAGGACGCGGCAGGTGGCTTCGCTGAATAAAGTTTTCCTGCGTGCGTCACAAGAATAAAAAAATGTTTTTCAATGATAACTAAGGATTTTCCCTTTTACAGAATGTTTACACCATGCGTAACAATATTCTGGAAAAATATGGCTTTGTCTCTCATTTGGGGGACAAATATGGCTATATCTCTCACTTCGCAAAATTTTACATATGACCTTTCCTATCAATGATTGGGCAATAAGACCATTACGGCTTTATTTCCCATTCAATTGAGCAATAAAGCCAATATGGCCTTACCTCCCATGGTTAAAAAGCACCCCCCTGTGTAAAGGCCAAACGTAAAAGGCAAATTGTCTTCCGAACTGCAAAAATAGAGCAGGGCTACAAGGATCTACGGGCGGATAAAATAACTGCAGCAATATTTTTAAAACTAGTATATCCTTATTATGAAGAAGACGTATGCGGGCCTCCACACGATTAATTTCAATAATTTTGCGACTTCGCTGTTGGTCCATATTGACTTCATGAAATCCTTGGTGAAACTGACTCTTTTATGAATTTTGGGCATAATTTCATTTTTGTTGCTGATGGGGTTTATTTCATTGGGGGTTATTTCATTTTCATCATTGGGTGTTATTTCTTATGAAATAACTTCAAAATATTGGGGGTTGTTTCGTCTTCGTTTTGGGGTTTATTTAATTTATTTTTCGATGTTATTTCATTCACTGCTTTTGGGTGTTATTTCCTATTTTTTAGGGTTTATTTCATTGGGGGCTATTTCCATGGCGTTATTTCATTGGGGGCTTTTCGTGGAGCCTTATTATATTGGTATTTAGATAAAGTTAAAAGAATTCTGACGATGAGAATGAAGTTGTCTGCGAAAAATGTAAATTTGACCTGAGTGCGAGCCCTGGTTCAGTCAAGAATGACAATTTCGAATAAAATTTTAATTCTTTTCATGTTTTCAAGTTGTCTTCCTTCATTAAAATAATTTAATGAAAATTAAATTTCATGGACTTAAGTCTGGTTGGAAAAATGTCAAAAATTTTGATTAAAAACCATGAGTACTACTCATTGAGTAGTTTAATAAAACAAATACACAAACTTATAATTGTAAAAAAGCTATGGCACGAGTTCTATGTTAATATTTGTCCTACAAGTTGTGCAGAGAAAAACCAACGAAAAAAGAAAGACAAAAAGGAAAAATATAAAAACATAAAAATAACAAATTTGCTTTGTTATCCAAGAATTTTTGAAAAAAGTACGCAAGTGAGCAAGAAATATGTAAATAAATTGAAAATAGAACTTCAATAACATCAAATTTCGATCCACCAATGCCAAAGGGTTGTTCTCGAAACATGTAAATTCGACCTGAGTTCGAGCACTGGCTCAGTCAAGAATCAAAATTTTAAAAAAAATTTTAATTCATTTCATGTTGTAAAATTTCTAACTTCATTAAATTATTTTTAAGACAAGTAAGAAAGTATAGTCGGTCAAGCCCGACCATATGATACCCTACACCACAGTATTAAAAAACACATCATGCTTATATGTCCATATAAATATGGATTTCTCTATGCTTATAAACTTCATTAAAATCGGTTTGAAAGTTTGTGAGAGGCAGAAATTGCACCCTACATCCCCCTGTGGTCCTATTTTTGAAAAACTGTATAGCTTATGTGTCCACATAGATGTGCATCTATCTATGTTTTAAATTTCATTAAAATCGGTTTGAGAAGCAAAAATTGCCCCTATCTTCCCTCGTGGTCCTATTTTTTAAAAAATGCATCCCTTTTTGTTTCATAAAGATATGGTTCTATCTATGTTTTAAATTTCATTAAAATCGGTTTGATAGTTTCTGAGAGGAATAAATTTCCCCCTATCTTCCCTCGTGGTCCTACGATTTTGCCCATTTTTAATAGGCTTGGTGCTTGTGCCAATAAGAACCTATGCCTAAATTTGATCAAATTATCTCCAAAATTGCGACCTGTACTTTGCGCACAAGGTTACATGGACAGCCAGCCAGCCGGACGAACATCGTTAGTTCGACTCAGAAAGTGATTATGAGTCGATCGGTATGCTTTAAGGTGTGTCTAGGACCAATAGGCGTTACACACATCAGCACAAATGCATAATACCCTCTCCACTATTGGTGTGTGTGTAATTAAATTTGATGAACTTAAGCTTGATTTAAAAAAAATCTAAAGTTTGAATTAAAACCATGAACAGTTCAGTAAAAAACCTACAAAATTATTGTTATATATTGCATAGGAACATGCAGACTAAATCACCCTACAATTTTCTTATAAATTGGTCCATATTTTATCTTAGCTCCGTTACAAATACTACTCCCGAAAGTTGCTGTTAATGCCATAACTCCCTTATAATGTGCTGGTTGGTCCAAAAATAACCATAGGTCCCATACAAATTCCCTGCCTAAAATCACTTTTTAAAGGCATACAAATCTCATATGAAGTTTCAGTAATAATGCACTTTCTCATTTTAAAATAAAAACATGTATTTTTTGAGGTAATTGTGATGTTTTTATTGGATTGTAAAGAAGATATGTTCCGGCAAACTATGGTACAAAATATCCGCCAAATGGCCCCACAGAGATGTGGCTGTATTTCATCGACGATGGAATTGATATTGGTGGCCAGTTGACATCCGAATTTCTTGATATCGTTGCTGCAAAAAATCGATTGTTCCGTGCGTGGTGTGGCAGGTGGTGTCATCTTGCTGAAACCATATGGCGTTCAAATCCATGCACTTCTGTTGATTTAACAAGAACTTCGTTATCATGTTCCTGTAACGAATGCCGTTCACAAAACAATGCCGAATACATGTTTTCTGATTTTCGGTGCTAACGAGAGTATTAAGAGACCGAGCGGTAACTTGACGCACAGGAGTCTTACTGTCCATAACCGACTCTTCGAATGGTTAACACATTAGGTGCACTTTCTCGATAAAAAATTCTTCGAAGTTAGCGAGTGGTCTCAACACAACTGTCCAAAATTTTAGTAATAAGTTTTTATAACGCGTTATTCTTTAGTTCACAAACTGCTCCGTTTTTAATAATCGGAATAAACATATGTGACAGCTGCCAAGTTTTAGAGCTTCCACTTGCAAAAAAAGATGACACATTTCAAAAAAAAGTGCACTCTTACTGAGATAGCCTTTAGATGAAGATATCAAGATAACATTCGGCACAAAGAACTTTTACATGAATCTTAACCTCATACCGTAATTAAGTTCTGGCAGGGCTATCTGACTGCCCACACACGGAAACAAGTTTATTTTGTAAAGTAATCAATTTCGATTCTTAAAACAAGAAAATCCAAAATCCAAAAATAATTTCTTGATTTTAACTTATTTCGTTTGAATTTAGAAAAATTTTCTTAAATAAAGAAACATTTTGCTTAAGCCAAGCCACCTAGGGATGCCAGACGGGCTTGATTGTCAAGCTTTTTTATTATGTGTCAAGAATCAAGAAGACATATAATTTGACAAGCTAATTCGGAATTTTAAAAAAGTTTCCATTAAAATGTCAAGAAAAAGTAACCATTATAGATCGTGCTATTTATATTTGGCCTGCAGTTAACATGACTTGTTGGAAAGAACTCTGGGAATTTGTATCCCAAAGAAAAGTAGAAAAATGTATAGCAGAAAGATTGTGAAAGTCTTATCTGTTTTTCATTTCTTACATAATCCGTTTATTTCATGTTTCAATTTTAGCTTTAGAAATCAATTTCGGATTTAGAATATTATACGAAATATCTGAACAAAATTAAGTTCTTCTATCTCATATGAAATGGGCGTTAATGTACCAAAACCATGCTTCTGGTAAAATACGGTAGTTATTTGTCTATAACCAGTTCATTTATAGACCGATTTCGTTATTTTCACTACCAGTATTCTATCAAGTTTATTTTATGTGAAAGTTAAAAAATAAAATTCTTAAATTATAACCACACTGTAAAAAGTTTAGATTTATGTGTAGAAAAAAGCGGCATTCATAATTTATTGCAGATATCTCAGCTAATTGTGCACCAATCTGGTCGAATTTTAACTCCGGGTTATGCGCAAAACGTACACACGGACGAATAGACGGAAATTGTTAAACCAGCTCCGCAAAGTATAATAACATCAGTATCTTAAAAATAGCAAACTGAACAACAATATAAATTTGTTTGTTCATTTAACCCAATTTTTTATTTTTATTTTATTTTGAATATCAAGCTTTTTGCCAATTTCGATCTGGCAAGCCTAAGGCCACCATATATTTCGAATAAGAATTTTTGGCTTGTAGGTCCCAAATGTGGGTACGCTCTCAAAAATTTGTTTTTAAATATACATAGTAGTATAGTCGGGCTTAACTGACTATACATTCTTACATTTTCATTATAGCTTACACAACTATAAGTGAGAGAGTGCATACATATATTGGTGTCAGATGCATCCTTCAGTATATTGATCGAATAGGAATCACTTTCTGAGCCGATATAACGATGTCCGTCCGTCCAGCTAGAAATATGCTTGTCAGTTTATAAAACTTGTACGCGGAAAAGTACTTTAAAAATTGACTTATTGCTGCCACGATTAGGTAATGCAAGTTGTTACTTAATGTACAAATTTGCTGAGTTAGATAAATACTGTAGATTACTTTGTTCCAAGTTAAACAACTAAGATCTATTACCACAGTAACAAAACTATGCTGGCTTGCTATCAAAATTTTTGCTCCCTAAAGGCTAGATTACACTATCCCACAAGTCTTACGTATTCCATAATGCTTTGTGAGATAGAAATCGAATAAGTTTTGTTTCGACTGTCAAAAAATCTAATTTAACATGACAGTTTGTGTTTACATCATCACACAAAGTATAAACACTCACACATGAAAGAAAATGCAACCCTGATGCAATGAAAAGTATTATTGTTTAAAAATTTAAAAAAAAAACGATGAAGTCGTATGGGATGTCAAACTTTTTTTCACAATACTTGTCATTTTCATAACACAAGAGTGACATATATTAATACAAAGTATAATAGTGTAAACTAGCCTTAAATAAGACGTTCAAAACATTTTTGAATAAAATTTTACAATCCTAGTGTGCTGAACGTAATATTCGTCGTTTTATCTAAATTTTTTTCATTTTCCATCCAGCATCGTCGGTGTCATACATACAAACATATTTTCACTTATGCTTGACCCCTTAAGATTCGGCAATGCCGATTAACTTTAACTTGTTTTTACCCTTAGATTTTAATTAGCTTTCATTTTTGCTAGCAACTGTTTATTTCCTTTTGTTTGTGTCTTTTAATTGTTAAAAGTTGTGTTAATTTTCGGGATTATTAAGAACATCCTTTTCAAGTATTAAAAGCTGTCTTCCTTTTTTTTTCATTTAGATAAATTTTGTGCTGGCACTTTTGATGGCTGGCTCTGTTGGCCGGATACTCCTGCTGGTACTTCTGCTTATGAACGTTGTCCTGAATTTATAACTGGCTTTGATCCTTTAAGTAAGTATGCCAAAAAAAAAATTAAACAATTACTAAATACAAACTTAGGGTTATAAGGAGCATGACTATATATAACAACAGATATGAAGGCAAATTGTCTTCTTTAATGTTAATTTTTTGATTATTTTTGTTTTATGTATTTGCTTTTATAATTTATAAATTTTATGGAGAATTTAATTGTTCTTAATTCCCACTTTACCGGGATTTCCGTTATTAATTTAAAAAATATACCCTACAACACAATTAATAAACAAATTTTATAATTTTAGGAAAAGGGTTTTTGAGCTTATGGTCTATTCTGGATTTACAAGTATGAATTACAGTATTAGATGAAGTATAAATCAGTGTCCCATGTATTATATGTGGTTAAAAAAATTACATGTGGCAGCTCTACGATAAATCTTATCAAATTCATATGTATAGTCTGTGTTGGTAGTTTCAACGCCCAATTATATTTAGTGATTTATAGATTTGTTGTTTGAAACACATTTTAAACCAAAAAGAGAGTTTAACTTGCTCTGATTTTTTAGCCCTTAATATCTCTTATGGAAGAATAAATTTAAACAACCTACCACGTGTTATTGGAATAGGTTCATATGTATATGTCTGTAGCTCATGTAAAGGATGGTTTAATTTTAATGTTGTTATTGACATTAATTTTTTTTAATGTTTGGTTAAAAAAAATAACTTGCAAATAGCAAAATTGCAAAAAATCACAAAATGTTTCATGAAGTTTGAGTTTTGGCGACTTTTATTCTGTCATTTCTTGACCAATTGTTATAAGCCACCCATTCTTATTTACTAATTTCATTATTTTTCATTAACCCATACCGTCCCAATGTTTGATTTTTCGAACAGTAAATTTTACGCTTTTTTGTAATTTTTTTACTCTTTTTAGGTAAGACAATGAACTAATTTTTAATATAAGTCCGAGTTCATACAGCTCATGTCTTATTGACAAGATTCTTCCTATTTCTTCTTTGAACATGAATTGGCGTTCAAATGCTTCATGTCATGTTGACGACATGTGCTATTTAGATATTGAAAACAATAACAAAATGAAACAACGAATGAAAAAGCAAAACGTTTCTTTTCCCCTCGTCCCTCTCGCCAGTAAAGTAGCAATCTTGTCAATAAGACATGAGCCGTATGAACTCAGACTAACAAGGGGGAAGAAAAAACATTAATTGAAGCACAGCCGCGAATAACGTTTTAAGTTACAAAATAATAATTTTTCAGGAGAGCAAAAAAACGTTTTTTGACAGGCAGAAATTTTTATTTTAAAAACTTTTTTTTTCTATTATTATAAATAATGATAATAAAAACTTTTATGCAAAAGGCTTTTAAAACATTATTCCGCACTGCAAAACCATTTCGGTTTCATCATTTTGTTAGTAACTAGCAATGTTCTCTCACTGGCTGACACTTTGTATGCCATTTTGGAGGCGTTAAGGTGCATAGGTTTGGTTGATTTGATGTTTAAACTGTGTAAGAGAGTAGGTCAACGGTTATCTGCAAAAAAACAGTTTTTGCCAAATGTGGCGTTTACAACGTTATTCGCGGCTGTGCTTCAATTGTAGCATAATTTTAAAAACTAAAAACTTTGTATAAAATGAAAAAAGTGAAAATATAATTCCATTAAAAAACGATTAAACTTTAACCAACAGCAAAAACATTTCCGTGTTTTTCAATTGTGTTTTTATTATTTGACTTTAAAAAGCAGTGTTCGATTTTTCGAACACTGGGCACTATTAAGCACTTTTGTTTTTTCTCTCAAAGGCTAACTGAATCATCGCATATTACCATTTTTCACGCATTTGAATAAACGGAAATAAATTTATTCTGTTTTTTTCTAACCAATAAAAATCTTATGAACAATCAGCGTTCTGTGAGAAATGTTTTTCGTGCGACTCGAGGAACTTACGGTGCGGATAATCGGACTACTACAGCTGTAGCTGACAGTGTAATCATTGGTCCAAATTTTTTCAAAATTGAGGAAAATCAGAATGTTACCGTCAATGGTAGCCTCGCACCATAATTTTTTTTTTGTAAGGACCAGCACTCAAGGGATGACCCCTACTAATGTATTGCATTGGGTTAGAACTAGGAAAATAAGTTATGGAAAGGAGAGAAGAGGTAGTAGTGTCTGTGAACATTCGGCTTGAATTTATTTATGTTGACAGTGCGAGGGAAGACTTCAGCAGGAAGGTTATTCCACATACGAACAGTCCGGCCAAAAAACCAATTTTCTCTGTAATGCATTTTACGATTTACCGGCCAATCGACCACAAAAAGATGTGCTCTTGAGGAAAAACAAACGTATGGGTTTCGGTCTCGGACAAGCGTATCATTCATGTTCTGAAGCATAGCATCTGTTACTCTTGGTCTGTAATCAAATGATTACGAATGGCAAAGGTTGCCGTCATTTGCAAAAGAGTAGATAGGGTTGGAAGTTTGACATAGGAGGTCATTTAGAAAAATAAGAAATAGGAATAGAAGAAGAAAGAACGGAGCCTTGCGGCACCCCTGAATAAATTTTGAACTCGTTTTAACGAAACCCTATCTAAAACAACTCGTATAGTGCGACCTCTGATAAAACTCAATATAAATCGAGCGAAATTATCCCCCACACCAAATGCAATAAGTTTTGACAAGAATGCTTCATACCAGACTCTGTCAAACGCCTTGAAAATATCTTAAGCAATTACCTTACTTTCGCCAAAATGGTAAATGGAACAGCACCAGTATAGCAACTTGAAATCAAGCGCATGGTCTCGGTGAGATCTGGTTTTAACAAGACGGCGCTACGAGCCATACAGTTTGGTGAGCACTTAATTTCATGTTTTGCTGTAGTAAATTTTCCACCTAGAACTTGCGATATCCCACCTTAGAACATTTTCTCTGGGGATATGTAATGACTGGGGTCTTCAGGAATAACTCAGCTACGATTGACGCTTTGGAAGCTATCATTACTCGTGTTATTCGCGAGATACCAGTCGCTATGTTCGAATGTGTCGCCTGAAATTGGACCTTCCGAAGGGACCACCTCAGACGAAGTCATGGCCAACATTTCCATGATATCATTTTCATACAGTTAATGCCATAAATTATTATTTTAACCGATAATAAAAATTTGAAGTTCACTTTCAAATTTATGTGTTTTATTTTTCATTTTATAATTGAAGCTTCTAGATTTTTTTATTATCATGCTCATCACGGTCCTGTGTTCAACTGTATATTTTTAATTTTAATAAATGCCTTGTTCTATTTTTCTTTAATAAAATAAAATTAATTAGTTTCAGTTTATAAAAAATTTAGGTTTTCTATATTTACCTACAATCTAAAGGAGCAATAAAATAAAAATGCTAAATAGTGCCCAATGTTCAATTAATCGAACACCATTTTTCTCAAAAACAAAAAATCTAAAAAAAAATTGGACTCCAGATTCGTGTTTTCTAGTCCCAAATTATTTTGTAAAAAGATATCTCGGCTACTATAACGAATTTTTTATTATTTTTTAAGTTAACAAATATTTTCTTAAATAAATAATAACGACAAATATCTTTAAAAGAAATAAATAAAAAAAAAATAAATTTTTAAGAAACGCTTTTCTTTACCTTAATATGTATGTTGATCAGTTGTGAACACAAAATGAATATGAATACTAAAAAATCGACTTAAAGTCAAACAACATAAACTTTTAAATTAAAATGGAAAAAATCTCACACATCCCTTAACCCTTTCAGACATTAAATAGAACCAGTTGAGATAAAACTCTGAAATTTTCAGTGTAAGCTAATTTGGGAGTGCTGATAAGGAATCTGGATTCAAATTACAGGCAAAGTGTTGTCCAATATATTGGACAAAGTTACTCGGTGAACATGTTTCTTCTAAGTAAACTTAAAGTCAAAAGGTGTTATTTAATGAGACAAAGGTATTAAAAAAAATCTATTTTGTGTGATAGGTAGTTAGCAAAGCAGGTTTTGAAAATAAAAAATAATTTTTTTGAATAACCGACTATTTTGTAGCGACCAGTGTTTGTATTTTCCTTAAATATTGGTTAGTGGTTGTGAACATCGCTTGTTTTTTTGTGCTTGATTGAATTTTGCAATGGCTCAGTAGAAAGAAATACATTTTGCTTTGAATGGATTAATTTGCTCGTCCAAGTAAATATTATCCTACACGGACAACTGGTAATTACGGACCATTTTTCATCATAATAATATAAAGTCCAAAAATACACGTATTTCATCAGTGCTGGATGGTTTAAAAGATGACTTGCCCTGCAGAATGGCATATAAAATTGTGTTACATGTGGCATTTTCAAAAAATTATTGTCGATATACATATTTTTGGAAATATTTTAAATGGAGTTTCTATAATAATATTATCATTTGGCGGAACAAATTCGACTAGTTTTTGATTTCGCATGAGCCTATTCTTCCATACAATAGATTTTCAGTAAATTTCATTTTGGTGCTTTCATAATTTTTGGTTGTGGTACTTAATCCACAATGTGGGTCAGCTCAATTCTCTTTAGACTTCTTCATCTTCAATTTCTTTTGGAAATGCTTCATGGTCTTGAACCCCCGTTTCAAGAAATTAAGGTAAGGGTAGGTCAAAAGGAGGATGACGCATCAAGGATACAACCTCATTTCAGTACGATATACACCTAGGCCACTACTGGGCCTGTTGTGCACTCCTTAGGAAACATGGAGATTTAAGGCACCCGTACACGACATGTATTTGTCATCTGACATGTCAAATTTTCAAGTCACATGTAATTGTTCATGTTTATCAAAATTGCTGTTTTACATAAGGTTTATAATATTCGGTCACAAACGTACATGTAATTTGCTTCTGACATTGTCTCAGTTTTTTTTCGCATTGTTATTGCAGAAACCAAAGTAGTTCTCGGTTTCAAAATAGCTTGCTGCCGCCACGAAAATATTTATTTGCGCCGTAAAATAATTTAGCCATCTTAACATTTTTTTCTTTTATGTTAAAGATACCAATATAGAATTTTAAAATGAAAAGGTTTTTATGTATATATTAACATAAATTATATTCAATGGTGAGATGAGCATACATATCTTGGTATTGTAAAATATTAACTTCAGCCGGCTAATGATTCCGTCAATAGTTGACGCCGCTGCCAGTTTCTTCCCGGCATAGATTTCTGATGTCAGATGGTTTGTCAGAAGAAAATAGAGCACGCTCTAATTGAAATTTTGTCAGATGACTATGCGTCTGACTTTTACAGAAGCAAAGTTAAAAAGGTAACACACGACATGTATGTGTTTTGCAGTGGGAAATTTGACATGTCAGATGACAAAAACATGTCGTCTATACGCTCCTTTAGGTGGGTAGTGCTACCACCACCTATAGGGAGGGTATTAACGTCTGGCGTTAAGAAACTCAGTTTCCCGGACGTAATTCCTAAGGTTTTCCAGTCAGCGTTCCTCACGGATCCTAAGTCCAACATGACATCGCACCCGAGGTGATTCGATCTTAATTCGATGAAGTCCTGACAGTGGCTGTAAAAGTGTTCAGCGTCTCGCTCTCCTCACCAATCGCTCCAAACTCGTCAGATTCCTGGACTTAAGCCTATTAACTGCTATCGCCCTAATTTCCCTTTGGCTGTCGGTAAATATATTGGCATCTAATCGCCCCATATTCGATTCCATTCATCTCATACATTCCGTAATAGCATGGACTTTACCTGGAAGTTTTTGCCTTTATCCGGCAGACGGTACAATATCTCGGTTTCTGTGTTTTGAACATAGACCCTCGTTCTATCCCCTAGCTTAGGGCCCTCCAGACGCGTCTGTCCATCAACAAAACCCCACAGGAGTTTGTACTAAATTCAAGAAACTTACTAAGAGAAAAGCTCATCATCTGCTCTAGCATCGCTTACATCAGAAGATTCTTCTAAAAGTTTCAAGATTTCTTCTTCACTAAGTAGTAGTTTTAAAGCCATATCGTAAAATTAACACCAGTTCTGGCAAAATAAATGTTCTCGCCAATTCCAAAAACTGCAACCACAAAGTCAATTTGTCCAATATAATGGACGTGCATTTAAAAGCGTCTAAAGGCTATATTATTTAACATTCTAATAGCTTAAGAATTTCTCAAGTAATACTAACAAATTTTTTCTAAGTGTAAAATAACGTTATTATCACTTAAAACAAGCACTGAAGAGTACTATATTTCACAATAGCAAAGGAACTTTTGAAAATCACTCAATTTTACACAAATTAATGAAAAATATCACTTCTAAAACACATGTGTTTAAAGTATAACAAACACTCTTTTTATAACGGTAAATACTAAAAAATCGGTTGATTTGCGCCAACTCTACATGACTTCAAAGAGAAAAATTTAAATGTCCAATATATTGGACAAAATGTCTGAAAGGGTTGAAAGAAAAGCGTATAGAAATATATATAAAGAATTTTAAAAACCAATTTTTTTGGTACCAAAATATAGACAAAGTAGCACGATATTTCTACAGCGGGATGATATAAATATTGAGTGTGGATTTTTTCCAAAAAGTGAAAAAATGAAAAAGGTTAGTTAATACCAGTGCCACATGTAAAATGGAAAAGTAAAAGAAAGAAATTTAATTTGACGTATTTCCCCTCTTGATCTTTTTTACTTCCCATTGAAGAATCAAAAATTTCAATATTGTAGTTGGGGCCCTTAATTGAATACGTATCAAGGATCGGAAAAAGTTTTTTTATTTTGTTTCTAAAAAAATATTTATTGTGCATGTTTAAAAAATTCTACATTTTACAGAAAATAAAAAATTTCTAAAATAGTTTTGAAAAAAATGCCTTCGAAAAAAATAAATAAAAAAAATTTTTTAAAATAAAACGTTTTCTTAAAAACATAAAAACCCAAAAACAAAATAATTATATTTAAGCATTGTCATAAAAATTTCATTCTTCAAAACAAATTTAAATCAAATTTATGAAGAGGTATCTGAGAATACATACAGTGAGTCTCATAAATATTTTGCATATTTTTTTACTCCATAAAGATTTAATACATTCCTCAAAATGAAGTACAAGTTGTTTAGTTTTTGAGAAAATAGTCCATTTATTGCGTAGATGATATGTGTTACAACGTAAATATGATAATAAAATTACAAAAACTTAGAATTTCATGGTATTTTTCTGACATTAAAACTAGTTTGACCCAAAATTAATACTCACAAAAGTATTTTGCTTTTAAAAAAAAATCATCTTATCTTGCTTCGTTTATACGTTTCAATCATATTTTCGTACGAATAAGATAATATTTTCAAGGTATTTTGCTATTATTTATCTAATTAAAATGCCGAAAGGAAAGAAACTAAGTTTTGCCGAGAGGAAAATCATCTTTCACCTTCATGACCAAGGTGTAACAGTTTTTTTTACATTGCAAATGGTTAGGAGGTGCAGTCAAACAATAGAAAATATAGTTTAGCGTGCAAAAGAACGTGGAAATATTGAAAATTTGGCACGACATTACCGTCTAAATTTGTTATCAGCCAGAAATGAAAGGAATATACTTAAAGAAATTCGTGAAAACCCGCATGTATCTGCTCCAAAACTGAATGATAAGCTGAGAGGAACTCTATACAACAATGTTAGCAACGAAACACTTCGTAGAGTACTATGATCAAACAACTTTAATGCTCGAGTAGCAAGAAAAAAACCGCTAATTTCTGAAACAAATAGAAAGAAGCGATTATCCTTCGCTAATCAACATTTAACCAGAGGTGTTGACTTTTGGTAATCCGTAATATTTAGCGATGAAAGCAAATATATAATTTTTGGGTCTGATGGACGATGCATGGTTTGGAGAAAGCCAAATGAGTCCCTTCATATAAAAACTATAAGGCCGACAGTAAAACATGGAGGAGGTTCTGTTAGGGTTTGGGGCTGTATGTCAGCCTCTGGAGTTGGAAATCGAATCTTTAAAGATGGAATTATGGACAGACATGTGTATCTGTCAATTCTTAAGGAAAACCTTAACGCTAGTGTGGATAAAATGGGACTTCCAGCAAGAGGTTTTTATTTGCAACAGGACAACAATCCCAAACAAGCTGCCTTAGATGTTGAACTGTGGATTCTTTATACCAACAAACATTTGCCAACGCCTCCTCAAAGCCCGGGCTTGAACCCAATACAAAATTTATGGGCGTATTTGGAGGAAAAGGTTCGATAACGCCACATATCTTCGAAAACTACGTTGAAACAAGTATTGCTTCAAGAATGTCGAAAAATATCTCAAGAAAAGTGCCAAAATTTTATGGAATCTTTACTACGACGATCAGCTGCATTGTCTCAAAACAACGGATATGCCACAAAGTATTTACTGTGAAATATCCATTGTTATACGGTAAAAATACGTGATATTTTGTAAAAGCAAAATACTTTTGTGACCTTTAAAATTCACTTTATTCTTCTAAAATCTTGTATAAAGGGTATAATAATTAAGATGTTCAAAATTTTTTTTTATAATTTAATTCTTTGTCTTTCTCCTCACACGTTAATAAAAAAGAAATTCCCGTTAAATATAATAAATAAATAAATTTCAATCAAGTTTCTTCTAAAAAGTTTGTTTTTCTTATATGCAAAATAATTATGAGACTCACTGTACATACATATTTCATTTTTTATAAATACCCAGCCAGCAAAATAATCCGACGTCGTTCAGATATCTGAGGGAAACGTCGGCAAAAAAGTCAGAATCGTATACGGATTCTGTCAGATTTCTGACCCAAAAACGTATGGAGTGGTTGACACGAATTCTGACAGACATGTCGTGGGAAATTTTGGTTTTTTGTTGGCATTTCTGATAGATATCTAACATAAATCTAATTAAAAAGGTATGGGAAGTTCTGATGTGTTAGCCGAGATTTTTTTGCTTTCGAACTGATAGCTGAAAGAAATAATTTTATTGCAAAATATGTACATAATTATAAGTGCCACATGTAAACCTTGTTTATGCTTTTTATCTTGAACAAATAAAATAAAATTAAAATTATTTCCAACTGAATGACAATTGTCATTATTTAAAGAAAAATAATAAGTCTCTTTAGACAAATCTGAATGAATTCCTTTGGAATTCTATTGGCCATATCTGGGGGGCTACTCTCTATTGCGATGCGAAAGCTTAATGCCAACTTGGTACTCTCTATCACTTTCGCAACACAATCGGCCAGACAGTAAGAATATTCAATGTCTGACAGAAATCTGAACGAAATCGCTAAGAATGAAGTCAGACAATTGCACGAAATATCTGATTCCGACAATGTCGGAGTATTTTGCTGGCTGGGTACATACATAGAAAAAAAAAATTCTAAAAAAACGTTTTAAGAAATATTTTTCAACAAAAAGAAAAGTTTTTTGAAAATTTTATTTGTTTTTTTGAAACTATAAATTTTGTTTTCAAACAAATTTTTTTTTCTTTTTCGTTTAAATTTTAAACACAGAAAAACAATCACCCCTATTGTGAATAATTTTTCCCTCGTAATTTTTCCCCTTTTCACATATTTGCGATCATGAACAACTCCCATGAAAAATTGTAATTCAAAGGAGAATAATAGCGTGAAAAATTGTTCACGGGAAAAAATTCCCCTTATTGTGAAAAATTTTTTCCCCCGTAATTTGTTCACATTTCCCTTAGATTTTCTCACTTTATTTTTGCTAGGGAACAGAACATGTATGTAAGTAGTTCCTCCTATAAATCGAATATTAAGGGTTAATAAGTTAATAAGACATAAACCGATATATTGCCTGCGGATTTGTGAAGCTTTCAATTGACTTGGTGGCAGAATTTTGGAAAATATTTTACTACATCAAATTTAAAATGTGCAAAAAACTAACGTTGTAATCAAACTATCCCTCCAATACTAAATATTGTGCTTTATTATTTTAACTTTTCTTTAAAATAATACTTGTATATTTTTGAACAAAAATTTTATGGATTTTTAATATTTTTAAATCTGTCTTCGTTTTTTTTACATTCACTGGAACTGACAGCGTGAAAAATTTTTCACACGAGATTCACGATTGCTTTTTTCCCTTCGAGGGGAATGAAAATTTCATGGGAACAAAAATTCCACTTGTTATTCACGATAGGGGTGAATATTCTTTTCTTCACTCATAAAAATTTTTTATTTAAAAAATAAAATTTAATTTTGTGTTTTCCGTTCGTAATTTCCGGTCCTTGATACGTATCCACTTATATGCCGATGAATAGAGAAAACTATTTTGTAAAGAAAGTACCAGAAATAGGCACGTTTTTACCATTGAACCAGTTCAATTGCGAAAAAATACCAAATTTGTATTTGAAGTTTTTTAGATAAGCTAACAATGTGATAAAGCTTTTCTTTCTATGTTTGGTTTTAAAGATAGACGACAAAAATGTTCCCCAAAAGTGGCGAATTTTAAATAAGTACTACACGTCTATTCGCTTATTTATTTTTTAATGATCAGCGTTGGGTATTTAATTTTTTTTTTTTTTAGTTCATTTATTAATTTTTCTTTATTTTATTTTACAAATTTGTACATTTGCCTCAGCGTAATTTTTTGATCTCTTTTAGTTAAGGAGAGATGAGGTTTTTACCCTGTACCGTATCTATACTGTATCCATCAGCTGTTCGCTTTTTGTTATATGTAACCAATACAAAAGCTTACCAAAATGCAATGTACCGTAGTTGCAACGTACCAATCTGTTTAAAATAGAATTTCATGCCGGCCGTTGTTACGTGACATTTGTAAGACAGTGATGGGCGGCTTGTATGTTACATTAAATGCGGGTAATTTTGCTCTTTTTTTTTTTGTACTTTTTGCAGTTTATCTATGGAATTGCGACAAAACAACTTACAATACAACATTTTTCCAAATATACAAATATACATATGTTTAGATGTTTAAAATAAACAAATGCATATACACATCTATATATAAATCGGCTAAGGCAAAACAGTTAAGAACACTTTCCTCCTCTGTATGTCAACCGATTTAAACAAAATATACACCATTTAAGAGGTATTTACTAAAGAGATGCACAAGCACAAGAAATATTGCTTACAAGCAATTTCATTGAATTTAGATAGTGTGTGTTTATTACTCTCTCATTACAAAACACATACTTCCAAAAACAATTGTTTTGTTTTACGATCAAAATATAGAAGTATAGAACAAAGCTGCACTAGAACAATGCTGAACTAAAATAAAGCTGAATTAGAACAAAGATGAAGTAGAACATTAAAACAGAAATAGAACATTCCAAGCATGTTTGAATGTTTTGATTGTAAACATATACCAAAGAGAATTGCAAAGTGAGAAACATTTTCGTTTTGTAATGAATATGAAAAAGCTTAAAAAAGTTTATATGTAATATTAATTTTTATTTGCAAAAATTTATTGTTTATTATTTACATACATATAAAGGTACTTAGGTCTAATATTTAAATAAAATTAAGAAGAATTCATTATTTTCATAGATATAAAAAATAAAATCTAATGGTGTGTTTCACAATTTTTTGGGAAAATTGATAGCAACAAAATATTAATAATTATTTAACTAGAATTAGAAATATTGGTTAAATAAACGTTTAAAGTTTTATATAAAAATAAAACAAGACCTCAAGCTTGATAATTTAGTTATACATACATAATATAATAATAAAGGTCGACTAAAATAAAATATATGTACATTTAGGAAATAATTCAAAAATATCAATTTTTTTATTTTTTTTAATGTTCTAGTGCACTCGATGCTTTTACTATAATTTACCGTTTCTTTATTTCATTGTCTGTTTTTGTGTTGATATTCTGTTTGTTTTGATAATACAAGCACTAACAAAGCAGAAGAGAAAAACTTTTCAAGTTATGCTTGTTTTGTTTTGGTGGAAGTAATGTGTTGTTATGTTTGTTTTGCTATGTATGTTTACAGTGAAATAATATAATTGATAGTTGTGTGAAGTAGAACATAGAACATTAAGAATATTTTGCGCAGACCTTTAGTATTTACTTAAAGAAGTGCACAATGTATATTTTATTAAAATCTGTTCAATAATTTCAGAGTTATAAGCGTTCAAAATTGTTACTAACACAAATGCAAAATAAATAAATAAAAATTTATTTTCAATTATCAAATAATAAAAAGTTAGGGTGATCGATTATTCGACATTTTTCAGAAACCGGTTTTCGAAGATTTCGACTATATAAATCAGACCAGGCAAAACTGTTAAGAACGCTTTCTTTCTTTGTTTGTCAACCGAAGCTCTGAGGGGAGAAAATGAGGAGAAATATGGGAAACTAAATTCCTTTTTTTTTACTTTTCTGTGCTTCATGTGATAATTTTTAAATTTTCTATAATATAGAACTTAGAAACATAATATTATAGCTGTAGGATCCTGAGTGAGTGATAACCTATAAGATAAAAAATGCTGGTATTTTTTGTTTTTCATCTGGAATTTTTTGAATTTTCGTTAATATTCGACCTATAAAGATAAACTTGTACATTAAACTGCGTGAATAAGAACATGTAAGGGGAGCTTTTTGTACTTTTTCGTTCTACATCTGGTACTTTGATTAATTTTCGTTAATGTTAGACATAGACACATAAAATTAAACGTGCAACGTCCTGAGTGGATGACAATATATAAAGGAGACTTTTTGATACTTTTTTGTTTTTCAATTGGTATTTTTTATACTGAACTTACAAAATTCAATTACTCACGTAGAAGATTAAATATGAGCCGGAGATTGGTCCCCCGCCAAATCGATCCACTTTGAAGGAAAAAATAAATGCTCGAAACAAATAAATTCATATATACTTAGATTAATTATGTTTTCTTCATATTTACAAAAAAAAAAAATCATGGTCGAATTTTGACCATAAGGCGAACACTAGTACAATGAAAAAGGGAAACATATAAAAGACTTTAAATGGTATCAAAACCTAGTTTGGTGTATGCACATTTACAATATATGTATGCTAAAAATTTATATATGCTAAATTACAAATTTATTTATTGTAAATCTATAATATAAATATTAAATTATTAAAATTTTTTACATACACAAAATACTGTTTTAATACCATTTAAATCACGTGGTACCTTTTCTGCACAACGGTCACCATTTGAACATTTTTGATTCCCATCACTGTGTATTTTGTTTTAAGTATACTATTGCTTTTTGTTTATGTATGGGAAAACATATATGTAACACGTTTTTAAACGTTCTATAAATGCACCAACTTGCTTACAGTACGGTGCGGTACATTACGGGTACAGCAACGTTCGGCTAACTGAGCCTTAAGTCAGTCAGTTACGTTACAATTGTATGTTTATAGATAAAAAAAAAATTACCTAACAGATTCAACGTGCTTAAATTATTGTACCACATTTCTTACATTTGTATTCTTAACTTAAATTGAGATATTTTTTAAAAATTATTTTACTTTAAGTTCAACCATGGTTTGTAATAATATTTGAAAAGAATTTATAAAACATTCCCATTTTTCTCTTTTCATATAAATAGATCCAATTTGTTGTTTCCATTTGTTATGGTTTATTAACAAAATGTTGCTTTGTTCATTTTTATTTTGCTCATTATGGGTTTTGTTTCTAAATTGCTGTTGTCCTGTGGTTTTTTACTTTTCTTTATTTGTACGACCCATGTGGTGACAGAGGTAGGGACTTGCAGATTTATAAAGGACTTTAAATAAAATGCTGAAAATCTTTATTCCAGGACTAGCAAATAATAACAAAATTCGTAGGAAACCGCAAAGTAGAAGAGGCAAAGCCACATCAAAGGTGCTTATTTTTGAAATAATAACGTAGGATGCTGTTTGAATCGTGAGTACACTTCACGAAAAATTAGAATGAGAGTGAACTTTATAAATGAATTTAGTTAAAATTAAATTAAAATTTCGCGTGGTATTGCTTTTTAATTATGCAATTCTTATAAAAACAACAATAAACCAAAAACAAGTAATGAAGTAAGGACGGCCAAGTGAGAGAATATGAAACCCTACATACACCACAGTATTTAGCAAATGTTTCAAGCAGTGTTCGAAAATAAACACTAAATATCGCTCCGTAGTGTTTGGTGCGGTAGATTTGTGGAAAACACAAACGCTAATAGTGTTTGTGCAGCAAATCATTAAAAAAAACGTTTCCCTGTTTGTCATCTTTCGAACACTAGAATAATACTGGTGAGAACATTTAATTCTGCTCGGTTTATTTTTTTTTTATAAAACCACAAACTTCATTGTTTTCGGTTTAGCTCATTAAAAAAAACCAAACATTTTTTACGAATAACTAGTATTGTGGTTATTTTGTTGAATAGTTTACGGTTTTTAATCCAAATTTTGATATTTTTACTAGGCTAAATTCATCAAATTTAATTTTTATTAAAAGAATTTTACAACATGAAATTAATTAAAATTTATTGATAATTTTTCATTCTTGACTGAGCTGGGAACCGAACCCAGGTTTTCACGGACAGGTTACCCTTACATATTTCGATTGCGACCACTCAATCTCTTCAGAGGGGTTTGCCGTTTAACTCTCACCGCCATTGACGACGGCTGGCAGTCAAAAGTCAAACATCAATCTTTAAACCAAATTGTATTTAACCTTTGGTGGATCGAAATTTGCTTAAAATCAATATCTTCTTTAATTGATTTACATCCCAGTAAAAAATGTGCTCCAAAAGGAGCAGGTTTTTTGTACACATTCATACCTCAAATCGCTTCAAACCTGCTGATGGGATGCCTGATTTTTGTATGGGGTGTTCCCGGTTTGGAGGACTATTTTCTGCTGACAATAAGCGCTTCTTTTAACATGCATACAAAGCACTCCTAAAGTGCTTTTTAAAGGGCTAACGTAATTAAGATATTCATTAATATTTTACTTTTACTTGTTTTAATGCCTTTTTTCAATCATTTTCATTTTATTTTTTTACTGTGATATTCTTCTTTTGTTTTTTAATCCAAATTTTGATAAATTAACAAGGCTAAAAATTATTTAATAAAAATTTAATTTGATTAACTTTATCCTAGTTAAGCCCTTATGACACTTCATTTTTAATGCATTGTTCAAGTTTTGGTGAACAGTGCAAATATAATGTAATACAAAAATTTACTAAGTGCAAGGGGTTCGGCTATATTAAGACAAATAGCAAACTGTCAACAGGTTTTAAAAAGTTATCGATAAAAAATTAAGTTATGTCAAAATAAAAATGTAAAATTGTTCAACTTAAAATTGATATTTCAAGCTTGAAATTTTAAGCTTAGGGACAAACTCAGCTATTTACCGCTTATTGTTTTGTTTCCATTTTTTACAGTTTGCTCTTTTCAAGGGCCATTGAAAAGGTCTGCGCAAGAAGCCTGATGATCAACATCGAAAGCTCTTTGCTCTTTGTTTTTTGTGTATGTATACACATCGTTCGCTCTTTTTGCATTTTCATTTTGCATTTGTCCATAGCTGCTGATGATCATTGTTTATATTCTTTTTAGCTGTCAAAAAATGTTTTCATTTTGCTTGCATGTGCATAATATGTTTGTTTACGTTTATTGTTTTTTCCCACAAATACCCAGCGGTAAAACTCAGAAGACCTTCTTACTTGAGGCCCTTTAAAAGGCCGGCTTAAAAATTGTTTTGATTAAATTACTATTTTTATCGAACTGCTAAAGAATGCCTAATAGAACCCCTTGGCTCTTTGGTGTAAAAGATAAGATACACCTTCCACATCCCTTCTATGAGTAGGGAATAGAGAAGCAGTAACATTTTTTGTATTGTTTTTTCGCACAAGCAAAATAATTATTTTTTTTGATCCCGTTACCATTCTTACGTACCTTCTAAAGAAGCGAAAGTGGAAGGCCTACTCCGCCATGACAACGTGTATAAAAAAGATTTGAGTATGGAATGGAGCGAGCAGGCCTTGTTTATCCAAAAGAAGGAGTGTAGAGGCCTTCTAGAAGGCATCCTTACTCCTTCTTTTTCCCGCTGGGTACGTTTATGGTATGCCACACCTACACGTTTTTTCCTTTTGCTTTGTATATTTGGTAGTTAGTTTTTGACAGCTTAAAAGAAATTTTACACAAACAAAATACATGTCGTTTTTTGTTTTTGTACAAGTAAGCAGACCTGATAAATGGGCCTTGGCTCTTTCCAACATTCACTGCTTATTTCTATCAAATCTATATGAATTCAATGAATAAGAAATGTAGTGTCATAAAGGACTTACAAATATCAAAATTTTTTAGAAAACCAAAATACACATACGAAAAAAACAAAAAGCCAGCAAAATATTTAAACAAATAAAACATATACAGGTACACAATACAAACACAAGCTGTTCTTGCTGCGGTCGTTGTTAAAATTTTATGTTTGTTCATTTATTCATCATTTTAAAAAGAGAAACATTATAAAACATTAAAATATAATGTTTGTCTACACTGTAGACACTACAGTATCACTACAATTGTTCTGCTTTTTAATGAACAACAGAACACTATATAATGTTCAGCTCTTTCTTGACGGTATTAAGGGTTGTGTTCATCTACACAAATACTAAAACAAATATATATCGTTCCTGGGTGTGTAAGCCGGATGCTAAATAATGTTCTGTTTATTTTCGAACAATGGATTCAAGAGTTTACCCTTTTTGCGACCCATGAGTTATAGAGCGTACGTCAAAAAAATCGCCGTCCACCCTCTATTGTAAAGTATTTTTGCGTGGCAGTTTCGAAAAAAAAAAATTAGAATTTTTCGTTTTATCTTTGGCATTTACAAGACAAATGTTTTTCCCTAAGGATCATTGACCTCATGTATCCAGTTCTTGTATTCATCAAACAGTTTTCCTTTTTTCTATCACCCTAAAGGCGGCAAAAAAGAAAAGATCGCAAGAAATCATAAAGCATTTGCTTAAGAGAGTAATTCAGTAATTCCAGCAGAAACATGGCAAATTTTTTTATGTATACAAAGGAATTAAATTAAATGAATTAAAACAAGTTAGTGCGCTATATTCGAATGTTATAAATCTTTGATAAATTAAGGCCGTTAGTGTTCTATGTGTACAAAAGTAATATCCGAGTGGCGGTTAATTTAGGACCGATTATGATGAAATTTATGCGATTCTAAACAAAATATTTTTCTGGCGAAAATAAATTTAGTTAAGGTTTATATGATATAGCGCCCTTTTAGGGCGGAAAAAATTATTTATTAATATGATATTTACAAGCAAAAAATACTGAAAAAATAGAAATTTTTTGGGGAGGTTGGTCCACATTTGGGTCCATGTTCTTCCTATTAAAAGGATAGTGCTTCATTTAAATAACAAACTGGTTTGGAGAATTTGTTTTCAACAAAAGAATAAACAGGCGGAGATGGTTTGATAAACTCTTAATTACCCAAAAACCCAGCTTATACATATTGTTCCTTGTAGCGCTCGGCTAACGGGGCCTTTTTATGTGAGACCAACTTTATGGGTTCTAAAATGAATATTTACCACCGTATACGATTAGGTTTAACAAACGTTTGTTAAGAAATATTTTAATAGACATTTTTTTTTGTAAACCTGTTTTTAATGAAAAAAATTTTTTAATAATAAAGTAGAACAAACTTAGTACACTCTCATTGACCACTCGTGGTGAAGGGTGTAACCAAAATTTAATGCTTGGCTTCTTCAAATTATTTGTATTCACAGCTTTAGAAATGCCCTTCCTCTTGATTAACATTATTGTTCATTAGCAAAGTTTATGCAGAAAAAACTTTTTTAATTTTCATCGTCATTAATAGGTTTTTGTTAAAACTAATAAAAGTGATTTAAGCCCATAAAAATCTTAATTTTGGCAATTCATTCATTTAACATTTTTATACCCTCCACCACAATTAGTTGTGAAGAGGGTATACTAAGTTTGTCATTCCGTGTGAAACTTTTTTATTATTCATCTCAGACCCCATAAAGTATATATATTCTTGGTCCTTAAGTAATTCTAAGTCGATTTAGCCATGTCCGTCTGTCTGTCCGTCTGTTGAAAACACGCTCACTTTCAAACAACTCAAAAGAAATGAACAAACTTGGTGTCAAATTGCTTGTAGCTATCCTAAGCAGTTTGGGATTGAAATCCAGCAAAATCGGTTCAGTAGGACCAGAGCTATGAATCAAAATGTGGAACCACCACCTAAAAAAATTTATAATTTTGTTACAAAAAATAACATAAATGCTGGCACAAGGCACGGAATGAGATAAGATTTTGTAAAAATTTGTTTTATTTGACTGGAAATCACGCTGTTAAATTTCGTGGAAATCCGTCCATAATTTACCCTAAGCACCATATAAACACTACTCCCGCTAGCGTTATTTTTAACGGTTTTAAGCTTACTAAACTGTTTTCCGAGAGTAGTGTTTATATATGGCTTAGGGTAAATTTTGGACGGATCTTCACGAAATTTAACAGAGTCAAATAAAACAAATTTTTGCAAAATATTATCTCATTCTGTGCCTTGTTCCAGCAATTATGTTATTTTTTGTAACAAAATTATCAATTTTTTTAGGTGGTGGTTCCACATTTTGATTCATAATAAAATAATTTAAAATTGTGAAATTGTTGTTGGAATTCGACAAAATCAATCAACACATTGTTTGAAATGGCAAATATGAAGCTTAAGGCCCAACCAGAATGTGCATAAACAAAGCTACTGTTTAAAATAAACGAAAAAGCCTCTCAAATACATTTAAAAAAACAAAAACAAAATAAAAAACATTTGATTCCGTACTGAATGTGCGATAAGCAAATTACAGTTTCATAAAATTTAACAAAAAGTTCCCTTAAGTTAAACATGGTTTGACACATATGATTTACATGTATTCGCTAAGTTGCTTAAGCCACGTTATTCACATTCTTTTTAGGCCTTTAGTTGGAAGAAAGTTTATCGCAATATCCATATCGGCTACGGTTTTATTCGTATTTGGTTATTTTACCAGAGTGGGCTTTATATGAGGTTAGGGTTGCCATACGTACTGTTTTAAGCAGTACATGTACTGATTTTTTGCAGTTGTACTGTTTTATGCACAACTCCTAAAACAGTACGCAAATGTACTGTTTTTTGTACTGTTTTTTTTTTTTGCTCAGTCTATATTTAACAGAACTGGCTTACAAAAAATTATGTTGTGTTAAAAAAAAAAGTTCTAAAATAATAAGAGTTTTTACGCTGTGGTCATTGTTTTCTCATAAATACACAGTAGAAATCTCAATTATAATGGGTGGCTCGTAGCAGTGGTATATTTTCGTGTTGTTATGATTTTATGGCTACCTCTTCCAATAGTCTTTCCCTTTCCACACTGAGAAAGACAAAAAAAATCTAAATTTTTTTAAGTACTAAAAAATACTTATTCCAAAACAGTTATCGTTAATTTTTAGAACTTTTTTAATTTTCGGGCATGTTCTGGAAATCGAAATCACGTAAAATTGAAATTTATAAAAATACCTAATACCTTTGAGGACCACTTTTCTTTACCTAAACTACACAGTAAAAACTTCGCCTACAAAATAATGTGTTGAGTAATCAGAAAAACATAATAGAACTACTTACAATTCTAGTGAAAGAACCAATGAATTTTACTAGCGATGTCCTCAAATGAAAGCATTAAAAAGTAAGTCATTATTTTTTTTTACCTGCATACATCCAGAAAAAAGTAGTTATAGAAGTTGTTATAGATGTCGTTCTAGAAGAAAGCTACAAAATAATGAGTTAAAGAAGCTATTCTTTTTGAAAAAGTAGGCGAAGTTTTTACTGGGTACTGAAAGATAAGTAAATTTTAACAAAAATTGTTTTGAAAATATTCATCGTTTTCAATTGCACTTGATTTGAAATATTTTCAGATTTTGTGAAATACAAATAAACCAAACTCTTTTTTTTGGATTTTATAGATTAATGGCCAATTTCACCAAGTTCAGGTTTAATTAACTTTCATTATTTAAGTCAAAAAACCTATGGTTTTAGTAATAGTTAATTATAGCTGAACTTGGTAAAGTTAGCCGTAAATAATTTAAAAATTATTTAAAATTCTATATGATTTGTGCAACTATGTGTGTAGTGAAAATTGCTTTAAATACGAATATGTTTAAAGAAAATCGTACTTACAAAATCAATGAGTTGATTGTTTTGAGCTAAGTAAGGCTTTTCTCCTTTCTTATATGGCTTACAGCAATGTTATGGTTTTCCTGGCCAAATGCTTCGTTTGTGGTGTTTGCTTTTTAAACGCAAATGGAGTAATTTCATATGTATATTTATGAAATGCCATAAACTGGAAATAATTCCTTTGACGTTACACATTTTAAGTGTATTTCTTTCTTTATATAATTGTTGTTGCATATTCAATCAAAAGTTTAAAATATTTACCCCAATTTCACCAAGTTCAGTTAAAACTAACTATTACTTTAACTTCCAGCTTACAATATGTTTTGACAGCTTGAACTGATAGTTTATTATAGCTGAACTTGGTGAAATTGGGGGTTACTTATTAAAACAAATGGTAATGTTGTCGTCAAAAAAAATGTACTGTTTTTTTCTTGATTGTACTGTTTTTATGTATTCAATGTACTGTTTTTCCGAACTTAAAATCTGGCTACCCTATATGAGGTCTATAGTATATTATAGGCCGATCATCACGAAATTTATTAGTGTGATTTTTAGTAATATAAAACTGTGAAATATTAAATTTTATTCTGATAGCATTATTTTGTACGGTTTTAGGCGTACTAAACTTTTTTCCGGCAGTAGGGTTTATATGGGGCCTATGGTAAATACTGGACCGATCTTCACAAAATTGTAAAGTCTTATTTCTAGTCCTATAAAACTGTGATGTACTAAATTTTGTTATGATAGCATTATCAATTATGATTTTAGGCGTACTAAACTGTTTTCCTTAGGTTAATTCTGTGGTTTTCATGGGCAACCGCGTATGTCTATTTTTTCGATTTTGAATTGTTGGGGCCATATTGTTTAATTTTAAGCGCTTTTTAAATTTTTTTTTTAAATTTTTAAAAACAGATACCCCCATTCCAATGTTTTAACTCAATTACAAAGTTCAAAAGGTGCAATATCTAACCCATAGTTTGCTCTAGAATGATTTTTTCGGCTCTCCTGAAAAATTTTATTTTAAGACATACGCGGTTGCCCATGAAAACCATAGAATTATGGTTCAATCTTCACGAAATTTTACAGTCCTGTTTCCAATTTTACAGAACTGTGATGTACCTAATTTTGTTATGATAGCATTATTAATTAGGGTTTTAGGCGTACTAAACTGTTTTCCGGGAGTAGGGCCTATATGGGGCCTAGGGTAAATTATAAAGGGAACATCGCGAAATTTTACAGCGTGATTTCCAGTCGAATGAAACGAATTATTGCAAATTCTTATATCATTCCGTTCATTTTTCCACCATTAATGTTACTTTTTGTAACAAAATTATCAATTTTTTTTAGGTGGTGGTTCCACATTTTGATTCATAGCTCTGATCCTACCGAACCGATTTTGCTGGATTTCAGTCCCAAACTGCTTTGGATAACTACAAGCAATTTCTTTTGAGTTTTTCGAAAGAGAGCGTGTTTTCAACACACGGACAGACAGACAGACAAACGGACATGGCTTAATCGACTTACAATTATTTAAGGACCCAGAATATATATACTTTATGGGCTCTGAGATGAATAACAAAAAAGTTTCACACGGAATGACAAACTTAGTATAGCCTCTTCACAACTAATTGTGGTGGAGGGTATACAAATTTAAAATATGAAAATAATGATCACAAACAACCAAAACCTTTTGGATTATTTGTACAATATATTCTATACAATATATACTTAAAATAAAAAAAAAAACAAAAAAATATAATTTAGTGTCAAACAAAAAACGGAAATTTAAAAAAAACGTAGTAGATGAGGGTATTAAGCTATTACTCAAAAACAAAAGCTGTAGAGAAAAAATTGCTGCCATATTAAAAAAATACGTGTCAAACTTAAATAGAAACAAGTTAAGGTGCGTGTAGACGACATGTTTTTTACATCTGACTTGTCAACTTTTCAAGTCACATGTAATTGTGCAGGTCTGTCAAAATTGCTGTTTTACAGAAGGTTTATAATATTCGGTTACAAACGTACACGTAATTTGCTTCTGACATTGGGTCGAGTGAATAAAAATGTAGCTTATACTAGCTAGTACTAAGTACTAGTACTAGCTTTTACTTTTCAGTACTAGCTATGCTGAAAAGTTTAAACTACAAAAAGTGTGAATAACTCTTTGCTAGTGCTAGATAGCTAGTGCTTAAAAGGGGAAGCAAACGCTGGAAAATGTGACTATTAAATTAAATTAATTACAAAGTGCAAAAATGTCAAAAATGTCAAAAATTAAAATTTTTTTTAACTTATTTTCAAAAATATTAATGTATAAAACAGAATATAAATACAAAAAATTTTTATTTCCTTTTTTATGTCTTGAAGCGTTAACAAGTACTGTGTTTTGATATTTTTATTTCATTTTTTCCTTTTCAAAAATTGTTTTTATTTTATTTAAAAAATGAAACACAGACTTTCTATGGCAAAAGTCTGTACCGAACTTTATCAATGATTGTTATTTATTATTGTGTAACTTGTTTTAAAAAAATTTATAAAAATTAAGGCCTTAATTATAAAATTGCTTTCTTCAAAAAAATTGAATCTGCAAAAAAATTGAATCTACAAAAAAGTGAATTTCTGTAGAAAGCAACAACAAAAATAAAATATATTTATGACTTTATTTTTGCTTTCAAGTAATTCTTTTGATGTGGTAAACTGCAACATCCCTGAAGGAAACCTGAGTGCAAGTGTCTCCAAGTCACCAGTTTTGTCGACTATATTGGTGACATTGTCAACGAAGTGTCTACACTACATTACATTTGCCACTATATTTGGATTTAATACGAAAAAGATTTTATCAATAACAACTGAGAAGTACAATTCCAATAAAAGCTGAAGAAATGATAAAAAAAGATTGTTATGACTTCGTATTCTTACAAAAAGTGTAAACTACTTTTACTAAAATGTACTAGCGATTCTCTGGTTTCAATGTCTACATATGTTCCCAATGGAACTACCTAGTCAGTAGTACCAACGCCAGTAGTAGATTTCCTATGCCACGCACATGTTAAATGTCTATTGTAAATAACATTGCCTGAGGTATAATATGTCACTAGTACTGGTGACTGTGTCAACAGTGAATCAGTAGAAATTCACTAGTGACATTTCCTGCAGGGATATGTACATATTTAAATGTATATGTGACATTTACAGAGATTTTACCATTTTAGATATTTTGACGAAAAATAAATAATTTTAAATAAACTTCTGGATGAAAATCTGCTCTTAGGAGATATTCTTTTCTTTGGCCAACGTTCATAAAATTAAACAAAAAAAATAAATTTTTTTTAAATATTGTTGTAAAATACATACTTCAAGCACCCCAATCATAAGCTTAAAAAAATTAAGTAAAAACTAGTCTTTTTAAGCATTCACTCACATGTCGTGTACGGTCGCCTTTAGAGTACTATATTCGGCTGTGCCGAATCTTTGATACCCTCCAACGACAGTTCAATTATTTCAGAAGTGATATCTACATGATATCTATTTATTATTAATTTATCTTTATAAAAACAGACATCAGCATTAAAATTGGTTGCGGCTTAGACATATATTAATTTATTGACCATCAATCAGAAAGTTTTCTGCTTTGTTAGCAATTTTAAATAGCTTGAGTAAAATATCATGATTTGTAACAGTTTAAGCCGAACTTAAATGATTTTCAGGAAGGGAATTTATATTGGAGCCATGGTCAGTTATAAACCAATCATCCTAAAATTCTGTGGAGTGATTTCTGGTATTAAAAACATAATTTCCAATATATTTCCAAAAACAGCGGTGAAATTAGTTTTAGCGTTTACAGTGAATTACAGAAGGCTGCTAAATATGGGATCTAAGGTAAATTATGAACCGTATATCACAAAATTCATAACATTTTTTATTGCCATATGAAACTAAGTTGGAAGAAATTTTCCACAATAAATATATCTGCTACGATTTTAGGCGTATTTAATCAATTTACCAGAGTGGGCTTTATATGGGGCCTATAGAAAATTTTGGACCGATCATCACGAAATTTATTAGTGCTCTTTCTAATCCTATGAAACTGTGAAGTTTTTAATTTTATTCTGATAAAATTATAAATTACGGTTTTAGGCGTACTAAACTGTTTTCCGAGAGTTTGGTTTATATTGGGCCTAGGGTAAATTATAAACCGATCTTCACGAAATTTTACAGTGTGATTTCCAGTGAAATTAAACTAACTTTTTCAAAATCTTATATCATTCCGTGTATTGTTCCACCATTTATGTTAGTCTTTGTAACAAAACTATAAATTTTTTAAGGTGGTGGTTCTACATTTTGATTCATAGCCCTGATCGTACTGGATCGATTTTGCTGGATTTCAATCCCAAACTGCTTAGGATAACTATAAGCAATTTGACACTATTGGCCTGTTCGTCGATAGCGAATGAAGACTTCGTTCGCTTAACTTACATGCAAAACAAAAACAATATTTTAAAATTTGTTTTTGCTTTAAATGTAATTTAAGCGAACGAAGTCTTCATTCGCTATCGACGAACAGGCCTTAAGTTTGTTCATTTCTTTTGAGTTTTTCGAAAGTGAGCTCAAGGTGCCAGAATATATATATATATATATATATATATATATATATATATATATATATATATATATATGCACAGCGTGCTTTTTCGGCACTTTTTTTCGAGCTACCGTATTTTTTGGGAACATTTGCATTCTTTGAGGACGGTGCCCAAAAAAATCGTATACCACCAGTAGATTTTGGGCACATAACACTTTGAGTACTATTTTTTTTTAAATTTTTTTTTTTTGATTGTTAATTTACTTTTAATTCTTTTTATAAATAACGTATCCATTAATTTATAGACTCTAAATAAATGCCTACATTTTTAATTTTTATTTAAAATTTTCCATTCGTGTGCTGCCATATTTTCAATTTTAAATTAATACATTTGACGCCATTAATTCTGTGCTTTTGCGTTTTTTCTTTGTTTTTAGAGATTAAGCATTATATCCAAGGTGGGTAGTAAGAAACAGCTGTTTACTTTTTAATCCCATTTGTCTATGCTTGTTGTTGTATTGGTTGTAATACTTAGACCACCTTTTAAGTACACATGTGCATTGCTTACAAAAAGCATAAACAAAACCTGTTACCACTGAAAATCATTATCGTTTTTTTTAGATATACATGTGTACATATAAATATATTGGAATGTTATTTTTTTTTTGTATGTATGTATGTCTGTCTGTCTGTTCGTATGTTTGTTGGTTGTAATGATATTGTAATGTTTATTTTTTTGAATGTCTGTAAGTCTGTCCGTATGCTTGTTTGTAGTTTGTTTGTTTGTTTGTTCGGATGTTTGTTTGTTTGTTTGTTTGTTTGTTTGCTTGTTTATTTGATTTTTTCATTCAGTTAAGAAAATCTTATAGCAAGTTAAACAGTTGCTTTTGTGAAGTTTTGTTATTATTTTTTAATTGTTTACATACCCCTAAAGATGGTTAGCGACGCTAACCGAAATATTGGGAATTAAAAATAAAAACTTAAAAACAAAAATCACAAGTTTTTAATTTTTATTTCTTTACTTGGACCTACAGCCAAACAAAAACAACCAATAATTAATCTGTTTGTTTGTTTTTAATAAATTTGTTTGTTTGTCATACATTTGTTTGCCATATATTTTATCACCCAAGGGCGCGTCCAGGGCAGCTATGGGACTTTTCTGCAACATTTTTCTAGTCTGTATGGTAGCCCCCTTAAGGAATGGAGAAAGCGGGTAGATATCTTAGAAACATATTGTGGGGATAAAAAATAAAGTGGGGTTGGTCATACATTTGACCCGTCTAGGAGCATCCTACGCGCTGAAGGGGCCAACTTTAAGAATTTCATTAAACCGCCATATTTGTATAGGAGCCTCCATAAGGGGTGGAGATGAGGTGCAAGTATATTTAAAGAAAATGTTGGGGCCAAAAAACTAATAGAGGCCGGTCATACATTATATCTCTCTAGGGGCGATTCATGGGCAGTTATGGGTCTATTTCTTCAATATATTTCTAGACTGTATTGAAAATTTTATATGGGAGCCCCATTAAGGAATGGAGATAACGGTAAGGCATGTTAGAAATAAATGATGGAGATGAAAAATAAAGTGAGGTTGGTCATAGATTTGACTCATCTAGGAGCACCCTACGATCTGCAGGGGCCAACTTTAAGAATTTCATTAAACCGCCATATTTGTATGGGAGTCTCACTACGGGGTACAGAAAAGTTGCAAGTATGTTTAAAGAAAATGTAGAGGATAAAAAACTAATAGCGGTCGGTCATACATTTTATCCCCCTAGGGGCGATTCCTGGGCAGTTATGGGACGTTTACTTCAATAGATTTCTAGGCTGTATTGAACATTTTGTATGGGAGCCCCCTTAAGGAATGGAGATAAGGGTTATGTATGTTAGAAATAAATGATGGAGATGAAAAATAAAGTAAGGCTCGTCATAGATTTGACCCGTCTAGGAGCACCCTACGCTCTGCAGGGGCCAACTTTAATAATTTTATTAAACCGCCATATTTGTATGAGAACCTCCCTAAGGGGTTGAGATAAGGTGCAAGTATATTTAAAGAAAATGTTGGAGCCAAAAAACTAATAGGGGTCGGTCATACATGTTATCCCCCTGGGGGCCATTCCTGGGCAGTTATGGATATTTTTCTTCAATAAATTTCTAGACTGTATTGAAAATTTTATAGGGAAGCCCCCTTAAGGAATGGAGATAGCGGTTAGGTATGTAAGAAATAAATGATGGAGATGAAAAATAAAGTGAGGTTCGTCATAGATTTGAACCGTCTAGGAGCACCCTACGCTCTGCAGATGCCACTTTAAGAATTTCAAAAAACCACCATGTTTGTATGGGAGCCTACCTACGGGGTGCAGATAAGGTGCAAGTATATTTAAAAAAATGTTAGGGCCGAAAAACTAATAGAAGTCGGTCATACATTTTTACCCCCTAGGGACGATTCCTGGTCAGTTATGGGTCTTTTTCTTCAATATATTTCTAGAATGTATTGAAAATTTTATATAAGAGCCCCCTTAAGGAATGGAGATAGCGGTTAGGTATGTTAGAAATAAATAATGGAGATGAAAAATAAAGTGAGGTTGGTCATAGATTTGACTCATCTAGGAGCACCCTACGCTCTGCAGGGGCCAACTTTAAGAATTTCATTAAACCGCCATATTTGTATGGGAGCCTCCCTACGGGGTACAGAAAAGTTGCAAGTATGTTTAAAGAAAATGTTGAGGATAAAAAACTAATAGCGGTCGGTCATACATTTTATCCCCCTAGTGGCGATTCCTGGGCAGTTATGGGACGTTTACTTCAATAAATTTCTAGGCTGTATTGCACATTTTGTATGGGAGCCCCCTTAAGGAATGGAGATAGGGGTTACGTATGTTAGAAATAAGTGATGGAGATGAAAAATAAAGTAAGGTCCGTCATAGATTTGACCCGTTTAGGAGCACCCCACGCTCTGCAGGGGCCAACTTTAAGAATTTTATTAAACCGCCATATTTGTATGAGAGCCTCCCTAAGGGGTTGAGATAGGTGCAAGTATATTTAAAGAAAAGGTTGGAACCGAAAAACTAATATAGGTCGGTCGTATATTTTATCCCCCTAAGGGCGATTCCTGGGCAGTTATGGATATTTTTCTTCAATATATTTCTAGACTGTAATGCAAATTTTATATGGGAGCCCCCTTAAGGAATGGAGATAGCGGTTAGGTATGTAAGAAATAAATGATAGAGATGAAAAATAAGGTAAGGTTGGTCATAGATTTTACCCGTCTAGGAGCACCCTACACTCTGCAGAGGCCACTTTTAGAATTTCACTTAACCACCATATTTGTATGGGAGCCTACCTACGGGGTGCAGATAAGGTGCAAGTATATTTAAAGAAAATGTTAAGGCCAAAAAACTAATAGAAGTCGGTCATACATGTTATCCACCTAGGGACGATTCCTGGCCAGTTATGGGTCTTTTTCTTCAATATATTTCTTGACTGTATTGAAAATTTTATATGGGAGCCCCCTTAAGGAAAGGAGATAGCGGTTAGGTATGTTAGAAATAAATAATGGAGATTAAAAATAAAGTAAGGTTGGTCATACATTTTACCCGTCTAGGAGCACCCTACGTTTCTGGCAAAGTTTTTCAAAGATATTTTGTTATGAATACTAAAAAACAGTGACAACTAAATTGTTTTATTTTGCTGTTAAGTTTTCTAAGTTCTTCTGTCGTCTGCTTATTCTTGTTTATATGTTAATTTTTATAAATTAATAACATCCAATTTGTTTTAATAACATCCAAAGATAGTTACATTTAAATTATTTTAATGTTTGCTTAAAAATTACATAGGTACCCTATATTTATGACTTAAATAGATATAAAAATGAATTTATATGATATCATTATCTTAAAAATAGTCATTAAATATAAAATAAAAATGTTATGTTAATAAAAGTTAAACGTTAGAAATGGATATTCAAATTTTTTTCAAAATGTATCTATTTGGGAAAAAGGGTATCATTTTGGAAACTAAAATGTATCTTTCTCGAAATTTCACTGGTAACACTGTAATACATATTAATGTAGAATGTGTTAGTGTACAAAATTGCACACAGAGTTGCATTACATCAGCGTTGCCATTGTGAAAAATTGTCCCTCTTTTTTTATTTACGAAGTTTTAAAGTTAAAGAAGGTTTTTAAAAATATCCTGCCGTATTCATAAAAAATTACTGTGAATTACAGCGCATGAACATTCTGCCTTAAAACCTATTTTAAACTTATTTTATTTTTTTAAACGGCTGATACAATTAAATTTGCTGTATATTGGATGACTATTATATGATGATTTTTTGCTTTTGACCGATCTTATATTTTATCTGTCCTTTATTAGTGCAACGTTTTAGAGTTTTGTGTACCCCTTAGTGCCAATTCACACGTTGCAAGTCTTATTGACCAGCTTGCTACCTTATAGGCGAGAGAGAGTGAGAGAGAAACGTTTATTTTCCTCTCTTCACTCTCGTTATAGAGTAGCAGGCTGATCAATAAGACTTGCAACGTGTGAATTGGGACTTAATGTGTACCCCTTAATGCCTTAATTAAGGGTTGCGCGATCAAGTTTTAATACACTCGCACTTTTTTTACCAATTAACTCACACTTAGTGAGTGGATTGACCTACTACGTTTAAACTTTAAGGAACATATTTAATGGAAAGAGCAAAATATTGGAAATTTTTGCGTCTCCAAAGTAAGATATTACGATGAGTCTGAATTTTTTCCATAATATATATTTTGTCGTTACCAAATCTATACCAAATATGAATTTAAACAGAAATGTTGGATTAATACACTATTGTTGAACAAAAGCGATATGTGTCATTTTAAAGATCTGCTTATATGAATTATGTTTTTATTTTTGAAATACAGTAGAATCCCGATAATTCGTAATCGCAAGGGACCAGCAATTTCCTACGAATTATAGGGGCTTTTGATTTAGCGGGCTTTCGATTTAACGGGGTTAAAATAAAAAAAATACGAATTAAAGGGGTTTTTCAATTTATTTACTAAAACGATAAAAAAAAAACATAAAAAACAATTGTTGAAAATAAAATATATAAAAATTATACATGTAACAAACTGATATTAAGAAAATAAACACACACACAAGCAAAAACCCACAAAAAACAAAGCGGTAAACAAAAAATTATTCTTTCCATGTTTCTGTTGTTTTTATTATGAATGATAAGTGGTAGTTAGCAAACAATTACGATTTATAAGAGATAAAGAAGATTTTATTTGAAAAAAAATTTATAATTAGCGAGGGGACCAAAATGTATGGAAATTTTACGAAATAACGAGATTTTTTCAAAGGACCGACAGTTATCGGGAATAACGATTTACCGGGGTACGACTTATCGGGATTTGACTGTAAATAGTTTCTTGTTATCAATTTTTTTAAAATAAAAATATATTTTTTTTTTTTTTATTTTCTTATATCTTTTTATGTGGTTTTTTTGACTTCCCTCTGTGTGTTTATTTGTAATTGCTACGCAAAGGTTTAGGAAAAAGACAAGAAGATAAAACAGGTGTAAAAAGTCCTACTTTTGGGTACTTTTTGTAAACACTTGTTTTTAACAATTTTGCTTAAAATTGAAACCTATGTTCTTTACGATACGTTGTAAAGCGGCCCATACACTTGCAATATTATTGTATATGATATTCGCCATATTATTTCCATTTTGTCGTAAATTATGCAATAAGTCGCACAATGGTTTAAATTTAAATATTGCTCAACTTTCATTAAAAAAAAAGGTGTACATACATAACCTTTATGAATAACATCAACAGCATTGTACAATGTTAGCAACAAATTTCAGTTTCTTTTCGTTGTGCAATACAAATCAAATGTCTTTTGATTGTTGCCAATATAATGTGTTACCTTCGAATATCACATACACATCGATATAATTGTACAATACTTAAAATTTAACAATTTTATTGCAAGTGTATGAGCCACTTAAGAACGTAAGTTAACGGTCGTACATTTTTTAAAACACGATCTATTTACTTACAATTCCGTCGTACACAAATCGAGTTTTCTTTTGAAAATAATCTTAAAAAAATCTAAATTTTTGTTAATTTTTTCCTTTGTTTATGTTGTTATCAAATATTCAATTTGAGAACACAAAAATAATTTAAATTAAATTTTCAATTTTTATTTCCCTTCTCCAGCAACTTTCAAAAATCCTTTGTGTTTATACGATGATTTAAAGTTACGTATTTTTTATTTGCAGAAGCGCCTCGATTATCTGTCATTCGATTAACCGGCAGATGCAACACTATTCGTTTGTAACTTAATTAGAAACACACAAAAAGCTACTCAAAATTGTTGCTATGGATGATCGAGGACTTACTGTATTTTCAATTTATAAAACGTAACGATAAGAAAATAAATAAGTTGAAAGATAAATCTGAGAAAAAGTCATGAAAAACACAAACCAAGTATTTTTGTTTACCCCTCTATCTTCACTTAACCGTTAGCCACCAAACCAAAAGAGAAGTTGTAAAAGCCCCCGTCTGAATTTTCTGTAAGTCGACGTACGACGTAGATACGCTTTTAGATTTGCGCCAGCTATTGTGTGCCTTTGTATACAATAGTATACATATTAATTTGACATCGTATCTACGTCGTAGACTACTACGTTCATACGGTGCAATTGTGTTCCTTATCATAGAGACAGCAAACAAATATAGTACATCTGAAGAGAAAGCTGTTACAAATTTGTACTTTTTGAAAATTTTGGCTAACCCTTAATTTTTTATTTTTTAAACAGGCATATTTTTCAGAAACCAATTATGATTTTGTTTTAATAATTGCAGCTTTACACTAGGAGACAAAAATTGTATAACGAACTAACGCAAAAAAGCTGCAGCTAGCGCCATAGAATTGCTAAAATGTCGACAAATTTTAATTTATTTTTTTAACATTCATGGCCCGCCGCGGCCAAACTGTGGATTCTTTAGTAAAGTTCTATTCAGAAAAAATAATTCTTATAATATAATTCAAAATTCTTTAGAACATCATAATTCTTTTTTTACATTTTTCAGCTGTATTTATATCGAAAATTCGAAATATGTGTAAAAAATTATTATTGGATAATTTACGTTTTTACCTTTTGCAATGTATTTCATAAATTTCACGAATTTCCGATAAAAAATACAACTGAAAAATGTGAAAAAATGCATTTTTCAGTAACTATATATGAGGAATTATGAATTAGAGTAAAAGGAGTATTTTTTCTGAAGATTACCGTTTGGCAGCTACGGGCCAAAAATGTTTTTGAGGCTTTAGATAAATTTTTTCGGATTATTTTGTTCTACTTATTTTCTAAGAGTCTATAGCTACAATTATGGCGAAAATAATTGCTTTCCGAGATTAAGACATGAGAAAAATAAAATAAAAACTAGCAAAACGCAAAAGTTTCGTTGGTTACGAAAAGTACTTCGAGAAATTCCACACGAGAAAGAGTTTGAAAAATTGGACTATGGGCCAAAAATAGTGCAAAATATTTAAAAATTTAATATTTTAGCAATTTTAATTCACTAAATACTGTTTTTACGCTTATTTTGTTTTAAGCTTTCCTTCTCCCAGTTTATAGCTAAGATTATGGTGAAGACAAGAAAACAAAATGCTAAATGGTTTCCGAGATAAAGAGCATGTAACAGGTGCATAAAAAAACCTTGGTACATTTTTATTAATAATGAAATACAATAAAATTTTTTTAGAGCCAATTCATTATGGAATAAAAAGTGCTTAAAGTAATAAAAAGTAAAACTACAACTTGTTACAGACGGTCGTTATTAAAATTTAACTTTTGAACAGAACATTGCATAATTCAATATAAGACTTTGAACAGTGAACACTAAAGTCGATTTCATCATTTTTAGATACTTCAGCACCTTAAAGAATACATTTGTGATCGTTAAGGTATGAAGTATTGAAGGAGTAAACAAAATTAAACAACGTTACAGTAATAAAGCAGATAGAATCTAAGATAGATTTGTTGCACTTAACTTCACTTAACGTTTTCGTCTAATATACTGCAAAGATTAGATTATATATTGACAAAAATCTTTATACAAATTTTAAACATGTGTACGTCTAACAATATTTAAAAAAAAGGGAAAATATGACAAATGGCAACGCTGTTCAAGTGCAACTCTGTGTGATTATTTCTACACTGCTGCTAATGTAGCAATTTTCTTGTCAAAACCAGCGAATTTAAATAAAATTTATTAGTAAAACTTTTTGGCGTTTTATCGCTAAATTATATAAAATTTCAATAATTTCTTTTCAAAAAGGGTGGTTTTTAGCGATTTATAACTAAATATAATTTCTATTTAAAATATTGAGCTATTTTTTATTGCGTTTCTGTTATATTATTTCAATCATTTTTTCAAAAAGGGTGGTATTTATTGGTTTATAACAAAATATACTTTCTATTTAAAATATTGAGCTATTTTTTATTGTGTTTCATTAATAATAATTCAATAATTTTATTTCAAAAAGGGTGCTTTTTAGCGATTTATGACTAAAAATACTTTCTATTTAAAATATTGAGCTATTTTTTTTGTGTTTGTGTTATAATATATCAATAATTACTTTTTAAAAAGGTCGATTTTAGCGATTTATGTCTAAATATACTTTCCATTTAAAATTTTGAGCTATTTTTTATTGTGTTTCATTAATAATAATTCAATAATTTTATTTCAAAAAGGGTGCTTTTTAGCGATTTATGACTAAAAATACTTTCTATTTAAAATATTGAGCTATTTTTTTTGTGTTTGTTTTACCATATTTCAATAATTTCTTTTCAAAAAGGGCGATTTTAGGGATTTATGTCTAAATATACTTTCTATTTAAAATATTGTGCTATTTTATATTGTGTTTGTGTTATAATATTTCAATAATTTATTTTTAAAAAGGTCGATTTTAGCGATTTATGTCTAAATATACTTTCCATTTAACATTTTGAGCTATTTTTTATTGTGTTTCATTAATAATAATTCAATAATTTATTTTCAAAAAGGGTGGTTTTTAGCGATTTATGACTAAATATACTTTCTATTTAAAATATTGTGCTATTTTATATTGTGTTTGTGTTATAATATATCAATAATTACTTTTTAAAAATGGCGATTTTAGCGATTTATGTCTAAATATACTTTCTATTTAAAATATTGTGCCATTTTATATTGTATTATAATATTTCAATAATTTCTTTCTAAAAAGAGCGATTTTAGCAATTTATGTCTAAATATACTTTCCATTTAAAATTTTGAGCTATTTTTTATTGTTTCATTAATAATAATTCAATAATTTCTTTTCAAATAGGGTGGTTTTTAGCGATTTATGACTAAATATACTTTCTATTTAAAATATTGTGCTATTTTATATTGTGTTTGTGTTATAATATTTCAATAATTTCTTTTTAAAAAGGTCGATTTTAGCGATTTATGTCTAAATATACTTTCCATTTAAAATTTTGAGCTATTTTTTATTGTGTTTCATTAATAATTATTCAATAATTTCTTTTCAAATAGGGTGGTTTTTAGCGATTTATGACTAAATATACTTTCTATTTAAAATATTGTGCTATTTTATATTGTGTTTGTGTTATAATATTTCAATAATTTCTTTTTAAAAAGGTCGATTTTAGCGATTTATGTCTAAATATACTTTCCATTTAAAATTTTGAGCTATTTTTTATTGTGTTTCATTAATAATAATTCAATAATTTCTTTTCAAAAAGGGTGGTTTTTAGCGATTTATGACTAAATATACTTTCTATTTAAAATATTGTGCTATTTTATATTGTGTTTGTGTTATAATATTTCAATAATTTCTTTTTAAAAAGGTCGATTTTAGCGATTTATGTCTAAATATACTTTCCATTTAAAATTTTGAGCTATTTTTTATTGTGTTTCATTAATAATAATTCAATAATTTCTTTTCAAATAGGGTGGTTTTTAGCGATTTATGACTAAATATACTTTCTATTTAAAATATTGTGCTATTTTATATTGTGTTTGTGTTATAATATTTCAATAATTTCTTTTTAAAAAGGTCGATTTTAGCGATTTATGTCTAAATATACTTTCCATTTAAAATTTTGAGCTATTTTTTATTGTGTTTCATTAATAATAATTCAATAATTTCTTTTCAAATAGGGTGGTTTTTAGCGATTTATGACTAAATATACTTTCTATTTAAAATATTGTGCCATTTTATATTGTGTTATAATATTTCAATAATTTCTTTCTAAAAAGAGCGATTTTAGCGATTTATGTCTAAATATACATTCCATTTAAAATTTTGAGCTATTTTTTATTGTGTTTCATTAATATTAATTCAATAATTTATTTTCAAAAAGGGTGGTTTTTAGCGATTTATGACTAAATATACTTTCTATTTAAAATATTGTGCTATTTTATATTGTGTTTGTGTTATAATATTTCAATAATTTCTTTTTAAAAAGGTCGATTTTAGCGATTTATGTCTAAATATACTTTCCATTTAAAATTTTGAGCTATTTTTTATTGTGTTTCATTAATAATAATTCAATAATTTATTTTCAAAAAGGGTGGTTTTTAGCGATTTATGACTAAATATACTTTCTATTTAAAATATTGTGCTATTTTATATTGTGTTTGTGTTATAATATATCAATAATTACTTTTTAAAAAGGGCGATTTTAGCGATTTATGTCTAAATATACTTTCTATTTAAAATATTGTGCCATTTTATAATGTGTTATAATGTTTCCATAATTTCTTTCTAAAAAGAGCGATTTTAGCGATTTATGTCTAAATATACTTTCCATTTAAAATTTTGAGCTATTTTTTATTGTGTTTCATTAATAATAATTCAATAATTTATTTTCAAAAAGGGTGGTTTTTAGCGATTTATGACTAAATATACTTTCTATTTAAAATATTGTGCTATTTTATATTGTGTTTGTGTTATAATATTTCAATAATTTATTTTTAAAAAGGTCGATTTGAGCGATTTATGTCTAAATATACTTTCTATTTAAAATATTGTGCCATTTTATATTGTGTTATAATATTTCAATAATTTCTTTCTAAAAAGAGCGATTTTAGCAATTTATGTCTAAATATACTTTCCATTTAAAATTTTGAGCTATTTTTTATTGTTTCATTAATAATAATTCAATAATTTCTTTTCAAATAGGGTGGTTTTTAGCGATTTATGACTAAATATACTTTCTATTTAAAATATTGTGCTATTTTATATTGTGTTTGTGTTATAATATTTCAATAATTTCTTTTTAAAAAGGTCGATTTTAGCGATTTATGTCTAAATATACTTTCCATTTAAAATTTTGAGCTATTTTTTATTGTGTTTCATTAATAATAATTCAATAATTTCTTTTCAAAAAAGGTGGTTTTTAGCGATTTATGACTAAATATACTTTCTATTTAAAATATTGTGCCATTTTATATTGTGTTATAATATTTCAATAATTTCTTTCTAAAAAGAGCGATTTTAGCGATTTATGTCTAAATATACATTCCATTTAAAATTTTGAGCTATTTTTTATTGTGTTTCATTAATAATAATTCAATAATTTATTTTCAAAAAGGGTGGTTTTTAGCGATTTATGACTAAATATACTTTCTATTTAAAATATTGTGCTATTTTATATTGTGTTTGTGTTATAATATTTCAATAATTTCTTTTTAAAAAGGTCGATTTTAGCGATTTATGTCTAAATATACTTTCCATTTAAAATTTTGAGCTATTTTTTATTGTGTTTCATTAATAATAATTCAATAATTTATTTTCAAAAAGGGTGGTTTTTAGCGATTTATGACTAAATATACTTTCTATTTAAAATATTGTGCTATTTTATATTGTGTTTGTGTTATAATATATCAATAATTACTTTTTAAAAAGGGCGATTTTAGCGATTTATGTCTAAATATACTTTCTATTTAAAATATTGTGCCATTTTATAATGTGTTATAATATTTCAATAATTTCTTTCTAAAAAGAGCGATTTTAGCGATATATGTCTAAATATACTTTCCATTTAAAATTTTGAGCTATTTTTTATTGTGTTTCATTAATAATAATTCAATAATTTCTTTTCAAATAGGGTGGTTTTTAGCGATTTATGACTAAATATACTTTCTATTTAAAATATTGTGCTATTTTATATTGTGTTTGTGTTATAATATATCAATAATTACTTTTTAAAAAGGGCGATTTTAGCGATTTATGTCTAAATATACTCTCTATTTAAAATATTGTGCCATTTTATATTGTGTTATAATATTTCAATAATTTCTTTCTAAAAAGAGCGATTTTAGCGATTTATGTCTAAATATACATTCCATTTAAAATTTTGAGCTATTTTTTATTGTGTTTCATTAATAATAATTCAATAATTTAATTTCAAAAAGGGTGGTTTTTAGCGATTTATGACTAAATATACTTTCTATTTAAAATATTGTGCTATTTTATATTGTGTTTGTGTTATAATATATCAATAATTACTTTTTAAAAAGGGCGATTTTAGCGATTTATGTCTAAATATACTCTCTATTTAAAATATTGTGCCATTTTATATTGTGTTATAATATTTCAATAATTTCTTTCTAAAAAGAGCGATTTTAGCGATTTATGTCTAAATATACATTCCATTTAAAATTTTGAGCTATTTTTTATTGTTTCATTAATAATAATTCAATAATTTAATTTCAAAAAGGGTGGTTTTTAGCGATTTATGACTAAATATACTTTCTATTTAAAATATTGTGCTATTTTATATTGTGTTTGTGTTATAATATTTCAATAATTTCTTTTTAAAAAGGTCGATTTTAGCGATTTATGTCTAAATATACTTTCCATTTAAAATTTTGAGCTATTTTTTATTGTGTTTCATTAATAATAATTCAATAATTTCTTTTCAAATAGGGTGGTTTTTAGCGATTTATGACTATATATACTTTCTATTTAAAATATTGTGCTATTTTATATTGTGTTTGTGTTATAATATTTCAATAATTTCTTTTTAAAAAGGTCGATTTTAGCGATTTATGTCTAAATATACTTTCCATTTAAAATTTTGAGCTATTTTTTATTGTGTTTCATTAATAATAATTCAATAATTTCTTTTCAAAAAGGGTGGTTTTTAGCGATTTATGACTAAATATACTTTCTATTTAAAATATTGTGCCATTTTATATTGTGTTATAATATTTCAATAATTTCTTTCTAAAAAGAGCGATTTTAGCGATTTATGTCTAAATATACATTCCATTTAAAATTTTGAGCTATTTTTTATTGTGTTTCATTAATAATAATTCAATAATTTATTTTCAAAAAGGGTGGTTTTTAGCGATTTATGACTAAATATACTTTCTATTTAAAATATTGTGCTATTTTATATTGTGTTTGTGTTATAATATATCAATAATTACTTTTTAAAAAGGGCGATTTTAGCGATTTATGTCTAAATATACTTTCTATTTAAAATATTGTGCCATTTTATATTGTGTTATAATATTTCAATAATTTCTTTCTAAAAAGAGCGATTTTAGCAATTTATGTCTAAATATACATTCCATTTAAAATTTTGAGCTATTTTTTATTGTGTTTCATTAATAATAATTCAATAATTTATTTTCAAAAAGGGTGGTTTTTAGCGATTTATGACTAAATATACTTTCTATTTAAAATATTGTGCTATTTTATATTGTGTTTGTGTTATAATATATCAATAATTACTTTTTAAAAAGGGCGATTTTAGCGATTTATGTCTAAATATACTTTCTATTTAAAATATTGTGCCATTTTATATTGTGTTATAATATTTCAATAATTTCTTTCTAAAAACAGCGATTTATGTCTAAATATACATTCCATTTAAAATTTTGAGCTATTTTTTATTGTGTTTCATTAATAATAATTCAATAATTTATTTTCAAAAAGGGTGGTTTTTAGCGATTTATGACTAAATATACTTTCTATTTAAAATATTGTGCTATTTTATATTGTGTTTGTGTTATAATATATCAATAATTACTTTTTAAAAAGGGCGATTTTAGCGATTTATGTCTAAATATACTTTCTATTTAAAATATTGTGCCATTTTATAATGTGTCATAATATTTCAATAATTTTTTTCTAAAAAGAGCGATTTTAGCGATTTATGTCTAAATATACTTTCCATTTAAAATTTTGAGCTATTTTTTATTGTGTTTCATTAATAATAATTCAATAATTTCTTTTCAAATAGGGTGGTTTTTAGCGATTTATGACTAAATATACTTTCTATTTAAAATATTGTGCTATTTTATATTGTGTTTGTGTTATAATATTTCAATAATTTCTTTTTAAAAAGAGCGATTTTAGCGATTTGTGTCTAAATATACTTTACATTTAAAAATTTTGAGCTATTTTTTATTGTGTTTCATTAATAATAATTCAATAATTTCTTTTCAAATAGGGTGGTTTTTAGCGATTTATGACTAAATATACTTTCTATTTAAAATATTGTGCTATTTTATATTGTGTTTGTGTTATAATATTTCAATAATTTCTTTTTAAAAAGAGCGATTTTAGCGATTTGTGTCTAAATATACTTTCCATTTAAAATTTTAAGCTATTTTTTATTGTGTTTCATTAATAATAATTCAATAATTTATTTTCAAAAAGGGTGGTTTTTAGCGATTTATGACTAAATATACTTTCTATTTAAAATATTGTGCTATTTTATATTGTGTTTGTGTTATAATATATCAATAATTACTTTTTAAAAAGGGCGATTTTAGCGATTTATGTCTAAATATACTTTCTATTTAAAATATTGTGCCATTTTATATTGTGTTATAATATTTCAATAATTTCTTTCTAAAAAGAGCGATTTTAGCAATTTATGTCTAAATATACTTTCCATTTAAAATTTTGAGCTATTTTTTATTGTTTCATTAATAATAATTCAATAATTTCTTTTCAAATAGGGTGGTTTTTAGCGATTTATGACTAAATATACTTTCTATTTAAAATATTGTGCTATTTTATATTATGTTTGTGTTATAATATTTCAATAATTTCTTTTTAAAAAGGTCGATTTTAGCGATTTATGTCTAAATATACTTTCCATTTAAAATTTTGAGCTATTTTTTATTGTGTTTCATTAATAATAATTCAATAATTTCTTTTCAAAAAGGGTGGTTTTTAGCGATTTATGACTAAATATACTTTCTATTTAAAATATTGTGCTATTTTATATTGTGTTTGTGTTATAATATTTCAATAATTTCTTTTTAAAAAGGTCGATTTTAGCGATTTATGTCTAAATATACTTTCCATTTAAAATTTTGAGCTATTTTTTATTGTGTTTCATTAATAATAATTCAATAATTTCTTTTCAAATAGGGTGGTTTTTAGCGATTTATGACTAAATATACTTTCTATTTAAAATATTGTGCTATTTTATATTGTGTTTGTGTTATAATATTTCAATAATTTCTTTTTAAAAAGGTCGATTTTAGCGATTTATGTCTAAATATACTTTCCATTTAAAATTTTGAGCTATTTTTTATTGTGTTTCATTAATAATAATTCAATAATTTCTTTTCAAATAGGGTGGTTTTTAGCGATTTATGACTAAATATACTTTCTATTTAAAATATTGTGCTATTTTATATTGTGTTTGTGTTATAATATTTCAATAATTTCTTTTTAAAAAGGTCGATTTTAGCGATTTATGTCTAAATATACTTTCCATTTAAAATTTTGAGCTATTTTTTATTGTGTTTCATTAATAATAATTCAATAATTTCTTTTCAAAAAGTGTGGTTTTTAGCGAATTATGACTAAATATACTTTCTATTTAAAATATTGTGCTATTTTATATTGTGTTTGTGTTATAATATTTCAATAATTTCTTTTTAAAAGGGTCGATTTTAGCGATTTATGTCTAAATATACTTTCCATTTAAAATTTTGAGCTATTTTTTATTGTGTTTCATTAATAATAATTCAATAATTTCTTTTCAAATAGGGTGGTTTTTAGCGATTTATGACTAAATATACTTTCTATTTAAAATATTGTGCTATTTTATATTGTGTTTGTGTTATAATATTTCAATAATTTCTTTTTAAAAAGGTCGATTTTAGCGATTTATGTCTAAATATACTTTCCATTTAAAATTTTGAGCTATTTTTTATTGTGTTTCATTAATAATAATTCAATAATTTCTTTTCAAAAAGGGTGGTTTTTAGCGATTTATGACTAAATATACTTTCTATTTAAAATATTGTGCCATTTTATATTGTGTTATAATATTTCAATAATTTCTTTCTAAAAAGAGCGATTTTAGCGATTTATGTCTAAATATACATTCCATTTAAAATTTTGAGCTATTTTTTATTGTGTTTCATTAATAATAATTCAATAATTTATTTTCAAAAAGGGTGGTTTTTAGCGATTTATGACTAAATATACTTTCTATTTAAAATATTGTGCTATTTTATATTGTGTTTGTGTTATAATATTTCAATAATTTCTTTTTAAAAAGGTCGATTTTAGCGATTTATGTCTAAATATACTTTCCATTTAAAATTTTGAGCTATTTTTTATTGTGTTTCATTAATAATAATTCAATAATTTCTTTTCAAATAGGGTGGTTTTTAGCGATTTATGACTAAATATACTTTCTATTTAAAATATTGTGCTATTTTATATTGTGTTTGTGTTATAATATTTCAATAATTACTTTTTAAAAAGGGCGATTTTAGCGATTTATGTCTAAATATACTTTCTATTTAAAATATTGTGCCATTTTATATTGTGTTATAATATTTCAATAATTTCTTTCTAAAAAGAGCGATTTTAGCGATTTATGTCTAAATATACATTCCATTTAAAATTTTGAGCTATTTTTTATTGTGTTTCATTAATAATAATTCAATAATTTCTTTTCAAAAAGGGTGGTTTTTAGCGATTTATGACTAAATATTCTTTCTATTTAAAATATTGTGCCATTTTATATTGTGTTATAATATTTCAATAATTTCTTTCTAAAAAGAGCGATTTTAGCGATTTATGTCTAAATATACATTCCATTTAAAATTTTGACCTATTTTTTATTGTGTTTCATTAATAATAATTCAATAATTTATTTTCAAAAAGGGTGGTTTTTAGCGATTTATGACTAAATATACTTTCTATTTAAAATATTGTGCTATTTTATATTGTGTTTGTGTTATAATATATCAATAATTACTTTTTAAAAATGGCGATTTTAGCGATTTATGTCTAAATATACTTTCTATTTAAAATATTGTGCCATTTTATATTGTGTTATAATATTTCAATAATTTCTTTTTAAAAAGGTCGATTTTAGCGATTTATGTCTAAATATACTTTCCATTTAAAATTTTGAGCTATTTTTTATTGTGTTTCATTAATAATAATTCAATAATTTATTTTCAAAAAGGGTGGTTTTTAGCGATTTATGACTAAATATACTTTCTATTTAAAATATTGTGCTATTTTATATTGTGTTTGTGTTATAATATTTCAATAATTTCTTTTTAAAAAGGTCGATTTTGGCGATTTATGTCTAAATATACTTTCCATTTAAAATTTTGAGCTATTTTTTATTGTGTTTCATTAATAATAATTCAATAATTTCTTTTCAAAAAGGGTGGTTTTTAGCGATTTATGACTAAATATACTTTCTATTTAAAATATTGTGCTATTTTATATTGTGTTTGTGTTATAATATTTCAATAATTTCTTTTTAAAAAGGTCGATTTTAGCGATTTATGTCTAAATATACTTTCCATTTAAAATTTTGAGCTATTTTTTATTGTGTTTCATTAATAATAATTCAATAATTTATTTTCAAAAAGGGTGGTTTTTAGCGATTTATGACTAAATATACTTTCTATTTAAAATATTGTGCTATTTTATATTGTGTTTGTGTTATAATATTTCAATAATTTCTTTTTAAAAAGGTCGATTTTGGCGATTTATGTCTAAATATACTTTCCATTTAAAATTTTGAGCTATTTTTTATTGTGTTTCATTAATAATAATTCAATAATTTCTTTTCAAAAAGGGTGGTTTTTAACGATTTATGACTAAATATACTATATATTTAAAATATTGTGCTATTTTATATTGTGTTTGTGTTATAATATTTCAATAATTTCTTTTTAAAAAGAGCGATTTTAGCGATTTATGTCTAAATATACTTTCCATTTAAAAATTTTGAGCTATTTTTTATTGTGTTTGTTTTATAATATTTCAATAATTTCTTTTTAAAAAGGGTGATCTTTAGCGATTTATGTCCTAATATACTTTCTATTTAAAATATTGAGCTATTTTATATTGTGTATAACACAAATTTTGTGTTTGTGTTATAATATTTCAATTATTTCTTTTCAAAAAGGTTGGTTTTAATTGGTTTATAACTAAATATAAAATAGCTCAATATTTTAAATAATAGTTAAATTTAGTTATCAATCGCTGAAAACCACCCTTTTTGAAATGAAATTATTGAAATATTATAAAGCAAACAAGCAAAAATAGCTAAATTTTTTTAACAATAGGTAAATTTAGCTATAAATCGCTGAAAACCACCCTTTTTGAAATAAAATTATTGAAATATTTAAAACCAAACAAGTAAAAATAGCTAAAATTTTTTAATAATAGGTAAATTTAGCTATAAATCGCTGAAAACCACCCTCTTTGAAATAAAATTATTGAAATATTATAAAACAAACAAGCAAAAATAGCTACATTTTTTTAATAATAGGTAAATTTAGCTAAAAATCGCTGAAAAACACCACCCTTTTTGAAATAAAATTATTAAAATATTATAAAGCAAACAAGCAAAAATAGCTAAAATTTTTTAACAATAGGTAAATTTAGCTATAAATCGCTGAAAACCACCCTTTTTGAAATAAAATTATTGAAATATTATAAAACAAACAAGCAAAAATGGCTACATTTTTTTAATAATAGGTAAATTTAGCTAAAAATCGCTGAAAAACAACCACCCTTTTTGAAATAAAAATATTGAAATATTATAAAACAAATAAGCTAAAATAGCTAAATTTTTTAAATAATAGTTAAATTTGGCTATAAATCGCTGAAAACCACCCTTTTTGAAATAAAATTATTGAAATATTATAAAACAAACAAGCAAACATAGCTACATTTTTTAATTATAGGTAAATTTAGCTAAAAATCGCTGAAAAACACCACCCTTTTTGAAATAAAATTATTAAAATATTATAAAGCAAACAAGCAAAAATAGCTAAATTTTTTTAACAATAGGTAAATTTAGCTATAAATCGCTGAAAACCACCCTTTTTGAAATAAAATTATTGAAATATTAAAAACCAAACAAGTAAAAATAGCTAAATTTTTTTAAAAATAGGTAAATTTGGCTATAAATCGCTGAAAACCACCCTTTTTGAAATAAAATTATTGAAATATTATAAAACAAACAAGCAAAAATAGCTAAATTTTTTAAATAATAGGTAAATTTAGCTATAAATCGGTAAAAACCACCCTTTTTGAAATAAAATTATTGAAATATTAAAAAACAAACAGCAAAATTTAGCTATAAATCGCTGAAAACCACCCTTTTTGAAATGAAATATTATAAAACAAACAAGTAAAGATAGCTAAATGTTTTTAATAATAGGTAAATTGAGCTATAAATCGCTGAAAACCACCCTTTTTAAAATAAAATTATTGAAATATTATAAAACAAACAAGCAAAAATAGCTAAATTTTTTAAATAATTGGTAAATTTAGCTATAAATCGTTAAAAACCACCCTTTTTGAAATAAAAATATTGAAATATTATAAAACAAACAAGCAAAAATAGCTAAATTTTTAAAATAATTGGTAAATTTAGCTATAAATCGCTGAAAACCACCCTTTTTGAAATAAAAATATTGAAATATTATAAAACAAATAAGCTAAAATAGCTAAATTTTTTAAATAATAGGTAAATTTAGCTATAAATCTTTAAAAACCACCCTTTTTGAAATAAAATTATTGGAATATTATAAAACAAACAAGCAAAAATAGCTAAATTTTTTAAATAAAAGTTAAATTTAGCTATAAATCGCTGAAAACCACCCTTTTTGAAATAAAATTATAGAAATATTTAAAACAAACAAGCAAAAATAGCTAAGTTTTTTAAATAATAGGTAAATTTAGCTATAAATCGCTGAAAACCACCCTTTTTGAAATAAAATTATTGAAATATTATAAAACAAAGACAATTAAAATAGCAAAATTTTTAAAATAATTGGTAAATTTAGCTATAAATCGCTGAAAACCACCCTTTTTGAAATAAAAATATTGAAATATTATAAAACAAATAAGCTAAAATAGCTAAATTTTTTAAATAATAGGTAAATTTAGCTATAAATCTTTAAAAACCACCCTTTTTGAAATAAAATTATTGGAATATTATAAAACAAACAAGCAAAAATAGCTAAATTTTTTAAATAAAAGTTAAATTTAGCTATAAATCTCTAAAAACCACCCTTTTTGAAATAAAATTATTGAAATATTATAAAACAAAGACAATTAAAATAGCAAAATTTTTTAAATAATAAGTTAATTAAGCTATAAATTGCTAAAAACCATATTTTTTAAATAAAATTATTTATTCCAGTAAAATTTTATTAAAAATCGCTGGATTTGACGAGAAAATAGCTAAATTAGCAGCAGTGTAGAAAGAACACACAGAGTTGCATATTACCAGCGTTACCATTTGTCATGTTATTTTTTTTATAAGTATTTTTAGACGTAAAAAATGTTTAAAATTTTTATATAGATTTTCATATATAATAATAAACTAAAATTTGCAGTATATTAGATGAAAGGATGCAATCTTAGATAGTATCTGTCCTTTATTACTGTTAAGTTGTTTAATTTTGTTTACTCCATATATACTTCATACCTTAAAGATCCCAATTACTTATATTCTTTTAGGTGCTAAAGTATCTAAAGATGATGAAATCGATTTTAGAGTTAACTCGTCAAAGTCTTATGTTGAATTATGTAATGTTCTGTTCAAATGTTCGATTTTGATAACGCCCTTATGAAACACGTTATAGTTTTACTTTTAACTACTTTAAGCACTTTTTATTCAATAATAAATTTTGGTTCTAACAATTTTTTTATTATATTTTATATAATATACCCTTCACCTCGAAAACCAATTAGAAACTTTGTTTTCTTGTCTTCGCCATAATCTTAGCTATAAACTAGGAGAAGGAAAGCTTTAAAAATAATGGCCATGAAAAACTGTAGTTAGTGCATTAAAATTGCTAAAATATAAAATTTTTATAAATATTTCACAATTTTTGGTCAATTGTCCAAATATTTAAGGATATCGACTTCAAACTCTTTCTCGTGTGGAATTTCTCGAAGCACTTATCGCAACCAACGAAACCCTTTTGCGTTTTGCTAGTTTTTGCGTTTTTTTTCTCATGTCAAAATCTCGGCTAGAAATTATTTTTGCTACAATTGTAGCCTACAGAATATAAGGAGAAAAAAGTAGAACAAAATAATCCGAAAAATTGCATCTAATGCCTCAAAAATGCTAAAATGTAGAAAAATTTTAATTTATATATTTTTTTGCACCATTTTTGGCCTGTAGCTGCCACACGGTAATCTTCAGAAAAAATAGTCTCTAATGCATAATTCCTCATATATCATTCCTAGAAAATGCATTTTTTCACAGTTTTCAGTTGTATTTTTTATCGGAAATTCGTGAAATTTATGAAAAACATATGTTGCAAACAAACAAATAAGCAAATAAACAAATAAGCAAATAAACAAATCAACAAATAAGCAAATAAACAAAAAAACAAACAAGCAAATAAACAAACTAACAAAAAAACAAATAAACAGATAAATAACTAAGCAAATAAACAAATAAACAAATAAACAAATAAGCAAATTAACAAATTAACAAATCAACAAATAAACCAATTAACAAATACACGAACAAACGAATAAACAAATTAAAAAATAAGCAAATAAACAAATTAACAATTTAAAAAATTAACAAATAAACAAAAAAGCAAATTAACAAATAAACGAACAAACGAATAAACAAATTAACAAACAAGCAAATTAACAAATTAACAAATAAACGAACAAACAAATTAACAAATAAAAAAATAAACAAATAAGCAAATTAACAAATTACTTAATAAACAAATACCCAAATAAACATATTAACAAATTTAAAAATAAACAAATTAACAAATAAACAAATTAACAAATAAACAAATACCCATATAAACAAATTAACAAATACACAAATAAACAAATACCCAAATAAACAAATTAACAAATAAACCAATAAACAAAAAAACATATAAACAAACAAATAAACAAATTAACAAATAAACAAATTAACCAATTAACATATAAACGAACAAACTAATAAACAAATTAATAAATAAACAAATTAACCAATTAACAAATAAACGAACAAATGAATAAACGAATAAACAAATTAACAAATAAACAAATAAGCAAATTAACAAATAAACAAATAAACGAATAAACAAATTTAAAAATAAACAAATAAACAAATTTACAAATAAACAAATTAACACACAAACAAACTAACAAATAAACAAAAAAGCAAATAAAAAAAATAACAAATTAACAAATTAACAAATAAACAAATTAACAAATAAAAAAATAACAAATTAACAAATTAACAAATTACTAAATAAACAAATAAACATATAAACAAATACCCAAATAAACAAATTAACAAATAAACAAATTAACAAACAAACAAATTAACAAATAAACAAATACCCAAATAAAGAAATTAACAAATAAACAAACAAACAAATAAACAAATTAACAAATAAACAAATACCCAAATAAAGAAATTAACAAATAAACAAACAAACAAATTAACAAATAAACAAAAAAACAAATAAACAAATTAACAAATTAACAAATAAACAAATTAACAAATAAACAAATTAACAAATAAACCAATAAACAAATAGGCAAAAAAACAAATAAATAAACAAATCAACAAATAAACAAAAAAAACCAATAAAGAAATTAACAAAAAAACAAAAATCGATACTTTAGTATCACAACGGTAACATTGTTTTCCAATAATCACAGCGGTAGCACTGTTTTTCAATAATGAAAAACATGATGGCGGAATAAAAAACGCAGTTTTTTATGAAATATGTGGCAACAAAAATTTTCATATGCATAGTGTACAGATTCGGCACTCGTCCTTTAAATGTACACAATGTAGAGCAATGTACCCTAAAAATACGCTTTATGATAAAAACGACTTTCCTCCGATTTTTCTAAGAATAAGGGCAAAATATTTGAATCTATATGCCCGATTTTCAAAAATTTTGTAGATTCCGTTAAAAAAAGTGAAAAAATTTCACGTTCCCGAAATACACTCTGTGAATATATATATATATATATATATATATATATATATATATATATATATATATATGTATGCACAGCAGGCTGTTTGGTTGCAGGAAAAATCTTAACTTTTGGTAATGCAAAATAGTAAATTACTAGTTAACAAACATATATGTACAGAAATTTTATCATAAAACCTTAAAATAACGGAGCTATATCGTTTATAGTACCAACCGAAACTTTTGATTGCACCATTTTACTAAGTGGCACTTTTGGATGCCTGCATTCAAATTTCACGCAAAGTAATTGTTGCCAGATATGTGATTTATTTTTGCGTTTTTTCTGTGACGCCGTCATTTTTCCTACTTGGCTTTGAGTTTTATCTTGATTGTTCAGGCAATGGCCGTGCACACACGAGACTTAATACATAAAATGGCAATTTTTAGGCAATCGAAACACTATTTTTATAGATGAAAAATTTTATTTAACAGAAAAATTGATTTTTTATCTAAATGAAAATTAAATATTCGATTGATTGGTTTTAAATTATTTTGTTGTTGTGCGTCCGGCAGTATTGCAGATTATTTAAGGAATGTAACTCTAAAAACAATTGAGGGCGGGATTTTTGGAAACTCTAATGTTTATGGGGTAAAAAAGGGTAAACATGGGTAAATTCGGAAAACTTATATATCCAAAACTAAAATGTTCTGAGTGATAAAACTCTATTAGAAAATGTTCTTGTTCTTCAACTGGTTCTTTTAGAAATTTCGTTAGCATTGGACCTGGAACATAAAATTAAACATGAAAGTGAAAGAGAATCTTGAGAGGGATCTTCTTAGTACCTTTCCGTTTTTAACTGGTACTTTTTTAATATTCGTCAATATTGGACCTAGAAGCATTTAATTAAACATGCAGTGTCGTGAATGAATGAGAATCTATATGAGAAGATTTTTCAAACTTTTTCGTTCTACAACTTTAACTTTTTTTAATTATCGTTAATATTGGACCTAGAAACAAAAAAATAAACATGGAAGGTCCTGAATTAATGAGAATCTGTCAGGCCCGATTTTTTTTTGTTTTGGCTTTGAGTTTTGTCTTGTTGCTTGGAAATGGCTGTGCACACACGAGACTTATTACATAAAATGTTAGTTTTTAGGAAAGCAGAAAAATTGTTTTCTTATCGAAATAAAAACTAAATATTCAACAGATTTAAAATTATTTTGTTGTTGTGCGTCGCGCAGTTTGGTAGAGTATGTAAATAATGTAACTCTCTCTATATAAAGAAACGTATAAAATAAAGAAAAAAATTTAATAATTGAAATTTCTGATAAGTCCACTAATCATGATTTTGAATAACTAAAAAAAAAAACAATTGAGGATGTCCAAACCAAAACGCAACAATTCCCCTTTCAAAGATTTTTTTATTTAGTTATTAAACTTACCAAATGTCAATAATTATGTTGCTATTCAATAACAAATAAAATGGTTCAGATCTAACACTGCAGTTACACGTTCAAGATTTCTTGATAGTCTTTTACATAAACTGTTTGTCAAAATTAACAAAAATTTAAGGCTGTGACGTAGGCTGCACGTAATTTACTTTTAAGATGATAATTTATAAAGACAAACGAAAAATTTGCTCAGTAGAGCAGTATGAGTGAATTGGTAAAAAAGTGTGAGTGTATTAAAACTTGAATGGCAAAACTTGATCGTGTAACCCTCAAGTAAATGAAACAACTCCATATTTATGTAATAAGTAATATCGTGATTTTAGTGAAACGTGAAGGGTAACAAAAAATAAATGTTGTTTATCTATATAAATGAAATTGTAACGTTACTAAAAAGGGTCAAAACGGGTAAATTCGGAAACCTAATATATGCAAAACTAAATTGTCCTGAGTGATAAATCTCTTTTAGGGAAATTTTTTAGTTCTTTAACTGGTACTTTTTGAGTTTCCATTAGTATTAGACCTAGAAACATAAACTTAAATATAAAAAATCCTGGGTGAATGAGAGTTTGTGAGAGGGATATTTTTGGTACTTTTCCGTTCGTTAACTGGTGCTTTTTTTTAATATTCGTTAATATTGGACCATGAAACATAAAATTAAACAGGCAGTTTCTTAACGGATGAGAATCCATAAAAGGGAACTTTTTCTTTTTCAACAGGTACTTTTGAATTTTCGTTAGTAATGGACCTAAAAACATAAAGATAAACATGCAAGGTCCTGAGTGAATGAGGATTTGTAAGAGGGGCTTTTTGGGACTTTTTGTTCTTTAACTCTTTATTTTTTGAATTTTTGTTAGTATGGACTAATAAACATAAAATTTAACATGCAAGGTCCTGAGTGAACAAATATCTGATAGAGGGATCTTCTTAATACCTCTTTATTCTTTACCTGGTACTTTTTTAATTTTCGTTAGTATTGGACCTTGAAACAGAAAATTTAACATGCAATGTGTTAAGTTAATGAAAATCAGTAACAAGTGGTTTTTGGTACTTTTTTGTTATTTAACTGTTCTTAAACCTACAATTTCCTGAGTGAATGGTACTTTTTTAATAATCGTTTATATTGGACCTAGAAACATAAAATTACACATACATTGTCCTGAGCGGATTAGAGTCTATAAGAGGGAACTTGTTGGTTCTTTTTTGCTCTTTCAACTGCAAAGCAAATGATGCGCAAAGAAATATTAAACTTGCATCACAAAATTGGCTGATTCACAAAGTGTCAAAATCGTAAACTGCGTAATAAAAAGCATTAGTATCAGCTAATTTACATGAGCATCACAAACTAATCACATATGCGGATCAGATGCAGCGCAGCGATGCATTTCCGAACAGGCCCTATATCTGTGGTCACAAGTCACAACAGCCCAAGTCAGTTTTTCAGTACAGTGTGACGGCCACTGTGGTTGATTTAAATTCAGCGGTTATTTTACGTTAAAAAAAAAAAAAAACTAAGAATATCCATCTTCGAGTGGCATCACTGTTCAAGTGCGGGAAAATACAACCCTAAAAACATACGAACGAAATACGACCCTAGCCAATTCGCCTTGATAATTGAATTTGTGTATTCAGCGTGGGTATAGAAAATTTTTAAAGTCATTCAACAAGTGTCAGTCAAAGAATTTAAATCAGTGGAAGTGGTTTTAAAATAGAATAGAACAAAAAAAAAAGAAAAAGGGGGAAAGATTTGGTGAATTGAGTGTTAAGTGACCGAGTAAATTGAAAAGTCGGGGTGTTTTAATAATGAAACTTGTTCGAGGAGAAAAAGGAAAATAGGAAGAACCGACCAAAGCTGAAAAAACGCGGTAAGATTATGACCCGAAAATTTCAATACGAGGCTACCTATGAGTAGAGTTAACCAAATTAATTTGTTTTAGGCTGTGCTTTCAATGCGGGGACATGGTACCTTAAAGTCCAGTTACACCCGACCGCCGCAAAATCCATAACCTCAAACGTTACTGCCATTGAGGCAACACGTGTGGCACAGTCGCGTGGGCTACAAAGCAACGTCCATAACCTCTAAGGAACCTCGGTCACAGACCTCTCCAAGACAACGTGCAAGCTTTTGGAACAGTTTTTTTTATACTTCGCCATAAACTCACAAACGTGTGTTTTACCTCGTCTACCCCCTTAACAAACAAAAAAAGAAAAGGAAAAAAAATCCCGCTTCACTTGGTTATAACGGACGAACGAAAAAAAACCACGTGGCCCTACTAACAGCAACAAACAATGTTGAATCGTCATACACAGTCAGAATTAGCCGCCCTCACAATACTGACAACCAACTCCTCAGCAAAGCTGACGGAGGCAAGAAGTTTTCATCCTTAAACTGACCAAGGACACGATAACAATTCCGCAGTGTAGCAATAGCAGACCGAGCTACCACAAATCCTTTAACGAACGGCACTAAATCCGAATCAACTTATGGAATATCTAACACCATTTTTACATGCTAAAGGACCGCCACAAAGGCAACGGTAACGAGTGAATTCCGAGGGAGATATATGTCGATCCTCTCTACAACAACAGCAGCAGAAAAATCTTATGGCAGCGGCAACCACAGATATCTAATGTTCCGTCTCAATGGTTATTAAAGAATTAATAACAACAACAACCAGCTCAAAGGCAGATTTTCCAATAACCTGCTCCACCAATGTAGTCCTCACCAAGTATATTCTACATATTGGCAAGTACATGTACCCAAATTAGTATTCTAAATTATTATTAGTAAACATTAATAATTATCCAATAGTTAATATAATGCTCAAAATTTGTTAAGTGCATTTCATGAGAATTTCATGGACGTTAATATAATCATTTCTACCCCCAAGGTTTTAAATTGATTTGTCGTTTTTTTTTTGGCGGATCATCCATCGTGTAAATTGATCATCAATCGTGTAAATTGATCATCAATCGTGCTAATTGACCATCAGTGTTGTGAATTGATTGTCAGTTTCATAAATGGATTATCAATTTGGTAAATTGATCACAAATTGGCTGAATTGATCATCGATTTTGTAAATTGATTGTCGGTTTCACTTTAACATTGAATTAATTGTTGATTGATTTTCTATTTTTTTTGTAAATTGATCATCGATTTTTGCAAGGTGATGATTAGTTTCACTTTTACATTAAATTTTTGTAAATTTATCATCGATTTTTGCAAGGTGATGATTAGTTTCACTTTTACATTAAATTTTTGTTAATTGATCATCGATTTTGTAAGTTGATTATCGGTTTGTAAATTGGTCATCGATTTTGGTTAATTGATCATCGATTTTTGTCCACGTAGCATCGATTTTTGAAATCGTGTATCGGGTTTTTGGTAGAGTGAACTGATTATCAATTTGATAAATGAACTATCAATTGGATAGGTAAAATCGTTTCTTTAATCAAAATTTAATTACAGTTAATGATTATATAGAATGAAATTCAAATGATAAAAATAAGTTAGTGAGTCGGAGATATCCGAAACCGTCGGCCATTATTAAAATATAACAAAAATCCCATCTAAATATATTCACGAATTTTAACTGATTAAACCAAGATTTAACGGAAAGAGAAGAGGAACGAAAATTGAAATATTTAAATTAATGATTATCCCCTGAAAAACTTATCATAATAAATAAACTTAACCCTAACTGGATAAACACATCAAGGATTAATTGAAAAGAAAATATATTGTTTTTTTTTTGGACGAACGGTCTAATAAAATTTTAAATTACTTTTTTTTAATGAATATTCAATAAATATTTTAGGAAACAACTAAAATAGATCAATAATTAAATAATTAAAATATTAGATAAGTAGTTATTAACTAAATAATTGATTTTTACCAACTAGATAAGTAGCTATTAACTAAATAATTGGTTATTACGAACTAGAAAAGTAGTTATTAACTAAATAATTGGTTATTACCAACTATATAAGTAGTTACTGCTAGTTAAATGAATAGTTTTTGCTAACCGAATTATTAGTTATTAATTACCTAATTATTAGTTATCACTAACCGAATAATTAGTTATCGCTTACCGAATTATTAGTTATTGCTTACCGAATAATTAGTTATTGCTAGCCGAATGTAACCAAAAATGACGTAGTATAGCTAAATTAGTTCTGTGGTACATAAATTAACAAATTCTTATAAGCATACACATATTGATCGTACTTTAACTTCCCAATTTGAATACTTAAAATTCAAAACAAAATTTTTATTTAAAAACTTAATCTAACTCGGATATCAAGATTTAAATTTTATACCCGATTAGAATTGCATCTAAATTACAAATTTGAATTGCAAATCGTAAATTGAACTCTGAATCCTTAAATTGAGTTCTGGTATTTAATTGAACAAAATTCGTAATTTTTGTTTCTTTTAAATAAATTCCGGTTAAATAACTAAACCAAAATTAAATACTTAACTTAAATTGTAACGCTTAAATTTAAATTGAATCTTAAGTTGAAGTTTTTTTTTTAAATTCTTAATCTGATTCGAATCCTAAATACAAATTTAAAGTAAATCTGAAAACAAAAATGGATTTAAGTTGGTTAACCCAAATTAGCTTTGAATTTGAGTTCGAAATTTAAATTTTGGAATCTTAATTGGAAGTCGAAATTAAAAATTTTAATTGAAATTCTTCCACTTATTGAATCGAATACTTGTGTTTTTAAACCTTTAAATATAATGGACCTCAACTTAAAGATTACATTTAATCGCAACACTTTGGCGGAATTTAGAAAAAAAAACCAAATTATAAATTTAAAATTTAAGTTTAAGTACCAATGACGGGTCAAATTCCAATATTCGTTTTTGATAATAATCTGATTAAATTAAATCTGGTTATGCTCATTAGTCCCAGTTGGATTTGACACTGATTCAACTTTGGAATACAAAATTTGACGAGAAAAATTTAAACCAATTTGTAGAGATTTTTGTCCATTCCTTTTTTTTATCGTTTTGCTAATGACATTCGAAAATTAATTTTACGGGGAAATGAACAGTTCCATAATAATATTGAAGTTTGAATTTTTTTGAAGAAAAACAATTATGAAAAATAATTATGAAAAAAAATGGAAAAATATAATAACAAATGATACACGTAAATAACAATTAGAAATCATCCCAACAAACAATTTGAGTTAAGTAAAAAAAAAAAAAAATTAAAACCCCAACAAACCATTTAAATAAAAGAAAAAAAAAATAAATAAGGGAAATACGATTGAACTAAATGTAAATAGATTTGCAATTTATTATCTAAAATTCGTTTTAAATTGATAATTACTTCAAAGATAAGGTTCTGAAATTAATAATTACTTTCTTAATTTATTTTGAAATCGTACTTCAAGTATATAGACTGGATTTCATTTAGAAGCCATAAAATAAAATTTTGATTAAAATGAAAGTCGAATTCCGAATATTTTAATAATTAAGCTAGAGGTAGGTATATAAACTAAATTTAAATATTTAAACCAAATTTAAAGATTTAAACTATCTCTAAATAGGTAAACTGAATTTAAGGAAATTCAAACTTAAACACTAATTGTTAATTTAAAATTCTGAAGTTAAACTCGAAGTACGTCAGAACTTTGTTTCATATACTGTGTCCTTTATTACCGGATCTATTATTGAATATTTGAATAAATAAAAAGGGAAAACTTTGAAAATACCGGATTTATCATTCAAACACCTAACGTAATGAATCAATATTGAAATAAATAATACGACAAATAACTGGTTACCTTAAGTAAGCTTCACTTAAATATAATTTCATTTTGTTTGTAATTCGTAAAATAAGTAAAGAAATAGTATTTCTGTTAAATATACTATTTTATTTATAAATTCTTATTATTGTAGACCTTGACATTATTTTTATTGTAACTTTTGTTAGAGTTTAGTAGAGTAATAAGAAATTAACATTTATTGTAATTTTTTTTTTTGGAAGTTATAGAAAACAAATTAAAATGTTTTAAATTAATTAAAGATGGTTGAAAGGTAACACGCGTATAGCGAAAAGGTGAGTAACGATTTGGGGCATTACTCCCAAACAACTCTTTTTCAGGCATTGAGTAGTACCACGGATGACAGCAAAATGTCATATGGGGTGGGCTGCCTGTCCAGGACAATACCATCTGGTCCTGAAGACTCGAGTTCAGTCATGTCGAGAACTGCGGGAAAAGTTTTCTTATCTTCAATCAACGGTCGTTTTTGTTTAATGTTGTCTGTTTTATTTCGCTTCGGTTTTTCATTTACATCCTTCGATTTTGGCACGAATAAAATTGTGTATGTGTGAGTAGATGGACACGAACCCCCCATTTCCGGCGAGCTTCAGCCCAAACACCAGCGTGCCACTGTCCATCGCGAAGCGAAAGTGAGTTTTTGATTAACGTCAAAAATTTCTCACAAACATTTTTTTTTTACTCACTTACATCACAACAGCGTCTTAAAGTTTGGAATCTTCACTGAATATAAGGAGACGGTTTTTTTTTGGAAAACTTTGCTACAGATTCCAAGGAAACGAATTTCTTTACTTAGTTGGTCAAAGAAAATAATTGTTTATTCTCATAGTCAAAAGATATTACCGAAAAAGGCACTTAGGCTCTTATAAATTGTTGAACGAAAGAAAGTCAAAAAGTTTAAGTTGAATTAGGCTATTATTTCAGATAAAATAAAAAACTTTAAGAGCCATTATTACAACTTGCTGATAGTTAAAAGTTGGATTTTGTCTGTCCGGTAAATAGCTTTGCATTACTACAACTTCCATTTTTTATTGTTATTATTATTAGTAATAATAATATTTAATGGATAAAATAATAATAAATAAAGGTTTTATAATGCAAAGCAATAATGGCAAGTTGCAATAATGGCCCTAAGTGTGCTTTCCTTGACATAAATTGGTATTCTATGTCAACATTTTTCAAATTCGATCCTCATGTTGAGTTAGGTTGTTATTCTTATGTAATAGTTCATAAGAATAACGACTTAAGTTGATTTAGGCAATAATGAAAAAATTATGTTCATATTTGTTGTAAACACAAATTGACTTAGGCGGTTATGCCAAGACAGTCATTTAGAAAAATAACTTTAGCTATTAGTTTTTTAAGGGTTAATTGCCTTCTTATAATAGACACAAAAATGAAAAATTTATATTAAATAGATTTAGACACGTTAAATACGGTGGTACTGATAACTCAAGTGTGTCCTAGCTCGAGTTAGGCTGTTATAGGTTGTGACCACAGATATATGTATAAAGAAATTTGAAAAAAACCAAAAAAATTATTTTTAATTATTAAATGATTTATTTATTCAAATTTCTGATTAATTAATCACTCATGATTTTAATGTAACTTAAATAACAAATAATGGCTTAATCATAATTTTGATTAATTAAATAATATATCAGCTGGCTTGGAATACCGATTTAAAATTTGTAGCAATTAGAGGCATTTTCTTAATTCAAAATACAGGAGGCTTATTCTGAATTGCGATGCGAAAATCAATGCGATGCGCAAATGAAATGCGATGCGAAAGAAAGTTTGTATTCTGTTGGACTTTCGCAATCGCATTCGCAATTTATTTCAAATTGTGGCAACGCTGCTCAAATATACGTAAGTGTCAATAAACGTCAAATTAAAAATAAATAAATTGTTTGTGTTTGGCTGTGAAAATTGTTTAAAAAATATATTTAGGACATTCTGTAATAAGAAAAAATAATAAAAATGGATTTTGTGGCACTGCGGTTCGACGACGAAGAAAATGTTTTGTGTGTACTTTAAAATAGGCCCAAACCTATTAAAATTAAAGTTGAAGGCAAATATTTTTTAACTGGTTTATATATTTCATGCTTTTTCCATCCTGCAGCTTCTCTAATAGGTGGTTCATTGATATTTAGTTCTTCAGTGAACGTTTGTCACAAAGTATTTGCCGACTGACTTGCATTTGGTGCTTATTCATAAATTCTATCATTATCATTATTTGAAATTTACGCAGTTTGGTGGTCTAAATTAATTAAGTGAATTAAATAATAAATATATGATGAATAAATAAATAAAATATTATCTTTCACTAACATGTTTGTACTTTGCGAATGCTATTTTGTTGTTGAATAAATTTTGCGCATTTGACATTTGTTTTCGCAATGTAGAATACCGACTTGTCACCTTTTCGCATTTGAAATGCGATTAAAAAAAAAAACTTTGCGAATATCGCAATACTGAATAGCAATTGTTCGCATTTATGCATTTTCGCATCGCATTGATTTTCGCATCGCAATTCAGAATAAGCCTCCAAGGGAGCAATCCCTATTGCGATGCGAACTCGATACAAAAGCTAGATAATAGGCCGATGTTGTATTTTCCAAAAATAAAACAACTTTGTTGAGAGCGGGGCCAGTAATATATTATTAACCCCAATCTTTTGAAAAATGAGTAATAAAAGCTAAAATAACATCACATTCATGTGCAATATTGATTGATGTTATCATTTTTATTTTGATTAATCAAAACCATTATTTATCAATGAATTAGAAATTCAAATAAGACGCAAATTAAAAACTACCCCAAATTTAGGATTTTTTTTTTTTTTTTTTTTTTTTTTGATTATGCAATATATCCCAACTTAATTTATTGAAATGTCAGCCCAAAACAATAACAAAATATTCCTCAAAATAAAATATAAGCCCAATTACGAATAAAAATTCCCTGATAGTTATTTTCCATCTCCCATTTTTCCTATTAAGATTCAATTGTTAAAATGGGAAAAGAAAAAATTTGTGTTGATTCTTCATAAAAAATTACCTTAAATTTCTTTATGAATATTTACCGCAAAAATTTAAAATTAAAAAGAGATTGTATCAAAATCCCAAATTCTAAATCTCAAAATCTTGAACTTTATAAAACCGAATTCTGAAATTCTAAACTCAGAGCTCCCGATACCAAATACCGAGTTTAGAAGCTTTATGGGCATATTACGGACAGCAATCAAGTTCTAGTAATTTCAAACATCTGAAGTTTGTTTGCTATCCATAATATCGTCATCTTAAATACCTAATAACCTATCTGCAAAAATTTCAAAATTGAGTTTTTTTATGGATTTTTATTCCCTATATCATAACGCATATGTGTGCAGAATTTTAAACACGTAATATTAAAAATGACAAAGTTTTTGTACCTAGAGGACCGTTACGCACAAAAAAAGAGAAAAATAAATCATCAAAAATCACGATAAAAGTACAATTTTGTTGCATAGTGTAATTTAATTGTTTTTGCTTAAACCAGGGGGGTTACCGCGTATTTCGATTCGAAAGAAATCATTTACGGATTCGAAGAATTTGTACTGTGTATTACGATAACGAAACTTTTTGAAAAGGCTTCCTTTCTATTGAAATTTGTTTAAAAAAACTTCTTTGTTTTATATAATTTTTATATTTTTGTGGTAATAATTTGTGTTTAAAACTTTAAAGAAAACTATTTGTTTTTATTTTAATTCAAAACTTTATTACAAATGTTGATGTTAAAATATTTTATTAAAATAAGTATGTACCTAACATATGAATGTACATATGTATAAATGTAAATTATATTCCGTCACTTAATATTTAATATTGAAAGGATAGCATGATCCATGGGTATCAAGCGATCACCGGTGTTATATGTTCCCAATATTTTATGGTTCTCGGGAGAAAGTTTAAAATCAAAAACTGTAAAATTTTCAATCAGACGATTTTTATTAACATATTTAGGAATACAAACAGCTCCGTTTTCAATCTAGTATTAAGAAATAATTCATATTAAAAAATCATTTTTCAAAAGATCTATAAAAACAAAACTTACCAAATATCTTAATACAACTTGTGCGGGCGTATTTTTATATTTATTGACAATTGCTTTAACTTTACCACCATACAGATAAGCAGGAGTTTTCTTAGCTGGTTCCGGCCAACCCAAAGGACAATAGGCGGTCTCTACAATGTCTACTTTTTGCAAAGGGCAATCAAGTGTTTTTGATTCAAGCCTGGATGGCATTCAATTTGATTGTGTATGGGCTTAATCTTACAATTGGCCAACAAACGAGTTAATTGTTCGGAAATAAAATTAGAAACACCAATACTTTTAATCAAACCTTCTCCACCAAAGCTTCCATGGCTTTCCAAGTGTCCAAATAATTAGGGTAGCCAGATTTTAAATTCGGAAAAACAGTACATTGAATACATAAAAACAGTACAATCAAAAAAAAAAAAGTACATTTTTTTGACGACAACATTACCATTTGTTTTAATAAGTAACCCCCAATTTCACCAAGTTCAGCTATAATAAACTATCAGTTCAAGCTGTCAAAACATATTGTAAGCTGGAAGTTAAAGTAATAGTTAGTTTTAACTGAACTTGGTGAAATTGGGGTAAATATTTTAAACTTTTGATTGAATATGCAACAACAATTATATAAAGAAAGAAATACACTTAAAATGTGTAACGTCAAAGGAATTATTTCCAGTTTATGGCATTTCATAAATATACATATTAAATTACTCCATTTGCGTTTAAAAAGCAAACACTTGAAACGAAGCATTTGGCCAGGAAAACCATAACATTGCTGTAAGCCATATAAGAAAGGAGAAAAGCCTTACTTAGCTCAAAACAATCAACTCATTGATTTTGTAAGTACGATTTTCTTTAAAAATATTCGTATTTAAAGCAATTTTCACTACACACATAGTTGCACAAATCATATAGAATTTGAGAAAATGTTTGTTTCCTAAATTAATTTTCCAATTTTAAATTATTTACGGCTAATTTTACCAAGTTCAGCTATAATTAACTATTACTAAAACCATAGGTTTTTTGACTTTTATAATGAAAGTTAATTAAACCTGAACTTGGTGAAATTGGCCATTAATCTATAAAATCCAAAAAAAATAGTTTGGTTAATTTTTATTTCACAAAATCTGAAAATATTTAAAATCAAGTGCAATTGAAAACGATGAATATTTTCAAAAAAATTTAGATTTTTTTTGTCTTTCTCAGGTGTGGAAAGGGAAAGACTATTGGAAGAGGTAGCCATAAAATCATAACAACACGAAAATATACCACTGCTACGAGCCACCCATTATAATTTAGATTTCTACTGTGTATTTATGAGAAAACAATGACCACAGCGTAAAAACTCTTATTATTTTAGAACTTTTTTTTTAACACAACATAATTTTTTGTAAGCCAGTTCGTTAAATATAGGCTGAGCAAAAAAAAAACATTACAAAAAACAGTACAAAGTGTAAAAAACAGTACATTTTCGTACTGTTTTAGGAGTTGTGCATAAAACAGTACAACTGCAAAAAATCAGTACATGTACTGCTTAAAACAGTACGTATGGCAACCCTAAAATAATCAACATCACTGATTACATTAAAACATTTAAAACTTTAATGGAGTTGATATAAACGAAGTTCATGAAAGTAACACCACAACCAAGGTATATTTATAAATGTGAATATACCTTGACAACTAAAAAATTAATTAAAGAAATATATTTTAACTTTTATAATTTTTATTCTGCAGTAACAAAAAAATGTACTTATGTGTCTAGTTATTTGTTACCCTGCGGCCACACGGTCAAGTTGTTCTTGATAGTCTTTAACATATACTGCTTGTCAAAATTTCCAAAAATTGATAGTTGTGACGTAGGCTGCATTCAATTTTTGAGCAATTTACTTTCAAGATGCCAACAAGAAAAAAATTTATAAAGAGAAACGAAAAATTTGCTCACTAACCTTCAAATCAGCTGTTTTCTTGAACGTAAATTGATATACTCACTGGCAAGAGAATTTTAAAGGCATGTTCGTATCAATTTTTAAAAGTATGAGTGTATTGGTAAAAAAGTGTGAGTGTATTAAAACTTGATAGGCAAAACTTGATCGTGTAACTTGATCGTGTAACTTAAAGTCGCCTTGGTTGAAGAGTTGCATTTACCCTTTTTAAATTCGCCTTGGTGAAGATCTTAATCAGCGTTGCCAGAACCATGATGTTATTATCTTTTTGATAATCTTTTGACCAATATGTATATGATTTCAAGAATTCTTTTCTTAAATTATGATTTTTATTTCTAGAAGCTATGTTTTTTTCACTTTGAGTATGAACCAAACACACAATTTTTATTAAACAGTACATTTTTAATATAATAAAGTTTTGGGCTAAAATCTAGTTTACCGACGCAGCTCCAAATAAAAAGGTACATAGGGTGATAGAAAATTTAAAAATCGGAAGAAAAAATTAATTAAAACAAGTTAGAGTGCTATATTCTGCTGTAAAATCTATTACCTATTAATTTATCTTTTATTGGTTGCGCCTTAGACCTATATTATATTATTGACCGACAATCAGAAAGTTTTATGCTTTTTTATTAGCATTTTTAACTAGCTTGAGTAAAATATCATGATTCGTAAAAGCTTAAGCCGAACTTAAATGATTTTCAGGAGGTGAATTCATATTCGAGCCTTGGTAAGTTATGAACCAATCATCCTAAAGTTCTGTAAAGTGATTTCTGTTATTGAAAACATAAATTTCCATGTATTTCAACCAGCGGTAAAATTATTTTTTATGTAAATGTGCAAAAAAAAAGCAATTCAATAAAAAAACTTGATTAATTTATAATTCAACATCACTTATTATTGCTGAAACGTTTTTAAAACAAGCTGAAAAAAACATACATACGCACAGCTTGATCACAACGCAATAAATATATTGTCAGTGTACCACTACGAAATCGAGAAATTTGCAAAAATAACAACATGCGCAAGTCTTGCTTTGTTGAAATTTATTAAGCAACTGAATACAATTTTATTTTTTTTCTTTCCGTTGTATTTGTTTTTCGGGTTGCCTTTGTTACTTTTTAAGCATGAAACAATGAATGCAAGATTTTCAGTTTGTGGGCAGTAGTAAATGAGTGAAAACAACATCACAAAAACACGCGTATGTGTTATACGGTAAATTTTTTCACATTCTGATTTCAATGTAAATATTGTTGTTTTTTCTTGTTTTGACTGCTAAAAAATAGTTTTTTATTTATTTTCTCTTTTTTAAAAATACTTTTTTTAAGTTAAAAAGTAGTTTAATAAAACAAGTGTATTGTACGTTTTGGGGATTTTAAGGAATACCTTAGTACGGCAATTTTTGCATTTTTAGCAGCTCTGGTAAAAAAACACGATGAGTAAATGTAAAAACCCGAAACACTTCGTAATCCAGGCAAACCAGCGCCCACCGCTGCTCTAGGAGTAATAACTAAACTTTATTTTACAATGTTATTTAAAATGAACGTCTAAATCATACATATATTAATTTTTTTTTAATTCCAGATATTCGCGCTTATATATCTGATAGCACTATTTACAAATTAAAATTTTATCGACTTGAACATTGAAATAAGCAGAAAGCACTATTTGAACAAAAATAAAATGAGCTGATGTGAATACTTTTTGAGACTTTAATTAAGTTACACGATTTTTTATTAAAACAATTAGTCAAATATAAAGAAACGCATAATCATGTTAACTGAACTCGAAATTAAGTTAAAATTTTACACTAATGTTTGTTGAAAAGCAATAAATAATTATCTTTATCCACATATTTTAAATTATCATAAAATAATGATATTCTTGCGAAATAGCAGACTTCAATGCTTTGGAAATGCATCCGTTTGCTTAGTTGAAAAGAACGTGGGCCAGATTATAAGGGTTTCGCTGCTATTTATATGATCGCTGCACAGTGTCGGAAATTTGGAAAAAAATGGAAATAATTCTATATTTTATAAACGGTTGGTCCGATTGGAATGCAGTTTGAGGTGAAAATTAAAAAGTTGTAGTCGAGTTTAGTTCTTGGATTTGAGGTCTATAGACTTAGCAGGAGAGGTGCTATAGGTTCCCAAATTAGGACATCTCAGGTATAACAAAAACTAAAAACGATCCTTAATTCTTAATTTTAGCTGGATGCTAAAAATATGTTTAAAATATGTTTTTGTGAACTATCAACAAGATTTTGTTTGTCGTGCTTAATTCCTAATTTTTATTTTTGATAAAAACACTGAAATTTATTGCTTATGGGTTAAGCTATTAACATACGCACTGGTTGCATAGGCCAGATCATCAGGAAACTTCATCCAAAGATTTTAGAAAATTTAAAGATATTATACAAATAAATTCGCTTAAAATTTTTATTTGTATAATATCATGTACAAGTAAATTTTGGCCATGACTTTGTCTGAGGTGGTCCATTCGGACGGTCCAATTTCGGGCGAATCGTTCGACTTTGTAAGACTCGATATGTGTATAATAATTGTGCAATATGAATACTACACTTGCAATACATGTACAATTATATTGCCAATGTGTATGCGATATTCGATGGTAGCACAATATATTGCCAACAATTAAAAGACTTTTGATTGTTATTGCACAACGAAAAGAAATTTAAATGTGTTGGCAACATTGTACAATGCTGTTTATGTTATTCCTATAGTTTATGTTTACCTTTTTATTGAATGAATGAAACCATTGTGCGACTTATTGGTTAATATAGGACAAAATTTAAATAATATGGCGAATATCATATACAATAATATTGCAAGTGTATGGGCCGCTTAAGACCCGTGCTTGGAAGCCATTATATATCTAAAAACTTTTAGGGAATTTTCGTCTGCTTTTTTTGGGAATTGTGGGATTCATTTTGTAGGTTTATTAAAATTTTGAGCTGGTTTGTATTAAGCATTAAAACATGTATTTACTTGTAAAATTTCATTAAATAATATTAGCTAACAAAGATTATTACTACGTTTATACGCACCACTTATTCGCAAATAAATATATTGCAAGTAGAGAATATTGCCGCATAAACAGTGAAGTAAATTTTTATTTGCGAATAGCTAACTCATGAAAACAATTCCTGATTAACGGCACTATTTGCAAATAAGATTTTAAGCATTGCCACACTTTTAACCGTTTTACGTTTTTATTTCGATGTGGTACATTCATATGACAACAAAAGTAAAAACAAATCAAAAATGTGCAAATAAATTTAAAAATACACAATAATTTTGTATCTTTTTCATTTAAAAAATAAAAAGTTTATAAACATACAGTGCTACTAAATGAATAAATTTCCCATCTGGCATCACTTAAAAACGAGAATTTTCATTAAGAAATAGACATATAAACAGTAAGTTAGTTAATCGCAAATAATTTTTATTCGCGAATAGGCTACGTATAAACGTAGTATATATTAGATAATTTAAAATTTATATTGTTTACAAAAACTCATAAAACAATTTTTTGCAGTTTTTTGCAACATTTCTACAACGAACTTAAAAATTATATTAGTTTATGAAATCTAGACACAATTCCCAACCCTTTGATGTATAACATGTCTACTTTCTAATTATATGAAGAAATATTTTTTATGTAGATAGCACTTTTTAACAAAGAAACAAGAACGTGTGTGTTAAGCTTCGTACAGACGATGGTCAGATCTTACAATATTGGTAAGCAGCGTTGCTGAAATTGCATTAAAATTGGCTAAAATGTCTTAAGCTTCGTACAGACGATGGTCAGATCTTACAATATTGGTAAGCAGCGTTGCTTAAATTGCATTAAAATTGGCTAAAATGTCTTACAACTGTGTGAACGTTGTTAGCTCATTTGTATATGCAGAAGCGCAAAATTAATGCATCTGACAATGGACTATTGTCAGAAAAATATTGCTGTTGGCAACGCCTGCTTACAATATTGTAAGATCTGACCATCGTCTGTACGAAGCTTTACAACTGTATGAACATTGTAAGCTCATTTGTATTTGCAGAAGCGCAAAATTAATGCATCTGACAATGGAAAATTGTCAGAAAAATATTGCTGTTGGCAACGCCTGCTTACAATATTGTAAGATCTGACCATCGTCTGTACGAAGCTTTAGATAGCACAAACAATATTTATGGAAAAAAAAACGTTTTGGGAAACATTTTTTTTTTCAAATTTAAATGGCAGAAAATTTTTTGAAGAATTACAGATAGCAATAACACCATTTTTTCTTCATCATTCGGAGCAAAATTACAAACAGGAACAAAAAATACTTTAGTTATTTAAAGTTTAAAGGAACATCTTTTAATAAAAACTGAAAAAATACATACCAAATTATTAGAGATGTGATTTAAAAACGATACATAACCAATCGACATCGTTACATTGTCCGAGTTTAGACGAGCGAACATTTGGAATGAAAACATCTGGAATACTCTTTTGATTTTTTCATTCGCGGTCACACAGACGAACATGTTGCCGGAAACATTCTGTTATTTTTGCTGTTTTTTTCTCAAAAAGCAAAATAAATATCAACATAGATATTTAGAAGAAAGCGTGTCGCCGAGTACTGAACCCAAAAACCATTCTCTCTTCCCCACCCGTAATTTGGTCCCAAGCAAATTGTTTCCCTTCCAAATGTTTACCTGTCTAAATGGGCACATTGCTGTTATTGAATAAAAGTTTTGTATCGAATGGATGACGACGTCGATGAAAATTGATTTTGATATTAAATTGATGACGACGACGGAATAAGGGTTATTATTTTATTAAATTTATTTGAACAAAAAATAAATCAAAATTCATGAAATCCATCGATAAAGTTTATAGTTGCATTTAAAGTGTATATTTAATGCAACGCCAACAGCAATGATATAAAACTAAATAGCTTATTTTTAATTATACTAATTTTGATACTGTTATATCGATGACAAATTTCAAACGGGTTAAATATTTAAATGATTTTTGTCCACCTTTTAAAAAAGATTCTTAAGCACCTTCAATTTATATTTACTATGCTTAATTAATATCATAAACATGGAAGACATATTTTTTAGAGTTTAAAAAACTCAATAGCTAGCAAATTAAAAAGCTCCATGGCTTTTATTAGTTTTGCAATTTGGTACTTTCTTGTTTTTTAATATATGGAACTTTTTAATATACTTTTATTTTTGCAAATAAATTTTATCATCAATATTCCAAAAATTAATAAACGTTATTAAAGGCCAGTTTACACGGTAATATAATGTATTACGACATGTCGAAAGATTATGTAGAATGAGAAAAATCTTATCATGTAAAAGCAAAATGTATTGAGTAAGAGAGAATACGGATACAAAATCTGACAAGCGGTCGGTAAATGGTTTTTTTCTAAACCATTTTAGAAACTTATGTATTCTCATCACACCAGAGGTGTATTTTAACGGAGTACATTAAAGGTGATAGCATTTTTATACAATTACAAAAAAAACTAAATTCAACTCAGGAAATTTTCATGTTGTTTTTGTAAATATTTAAAATTGCAACCATCTGCTTTTTTGTTATTATTTTTGATTTTACTTATACCATCCGTGTAAACATGAATTATACTTACAAAAGATTTTTATTTTTTTCTTTTAAACACGGAGAGAATTTCATAATATTTTGATTCTACAAAGTCGTAATACATTGTATTACCGTGTAAACTGGCCTTAAAGGATGTTTTTTTTTATTATTTTGTATGCCAAGAAACAATGCAAAATCAAAACAAGTTAATACAAAACTTTAATAACTGTTTAATAAAAATTGTGTTTTTGGTACAAGCATACTCAAAGTGAAAATACATAATTTCTAAAAATAAAAATCATAATTTAAGAATAAAATTCTTACAATCATATACATATTGGTCAAAAAATTATCAAGTAGATAATGAAATCAATGTTCTGGCAACGTTGAACAATGCGATTAATGAATTCGCCTTGATTAAGATCTTCGCCAGGGCGAATTAAAAAAGGGTAAATGCAACTCTTCAACCAGGCTTGCCAGTTTAGCACTTTTAGTGCTAGATTTAGCACTTTTTTTTTGATTTAGCACTAAGAATTTCAAAAAAAGTGCTAAGTGCTAGTTAAGCACTTTTTTATAATTATTTAGCATTTTTAGCACTTTTTACATATCCCACAACTACTTGAAAACTCACATAATTAATTCAAGTAAAGTATCAATTCTCTAAGTGCATCATGAAAAATCAATACATTTTTGCTACCTTTTGCAACTTTGTTATACGAAAAAGAAAACAAAGTGGAGCTATATACATAACTGAACAAGTATGGGATACAAACATTTTAAAAACTCCATTAATGAAAATCCTTTTATAAATTTGTCAAGCTTTGTACCACAAAGCATACAGAGATGAAAAAAGTGACGTATTAAAAATGTCCAAATCATTTACAAGGGCAGCTTTCGAAGAAAGAAAAAGAAAATGTTTTTTGTAGTGAAGTGGGAAGTGTAAAAACAGGCCGCTACTATCAACACGAACTGCGTAATTAAAACAAAAAATGCAAAAAGGGCAGCTTTCCTAGAAAAAGACAGAAAAAACACAATATTTTCTGTCTCGTGACGCCTTTTTGTGATCTGTGCTTTGTACTGCCCCTTTTAGTTTTGCCATTTTCAAACGCAGAAGTAGAGCGTTTATTTAGTTTATTGGGCTTAATAAAAAGTAAACTTAGAACTAGAATATAAACAGAACTGTTATGTTCAGTTATACGCATAAAAGAAGGCGTAAAATTAGATAACGTTTGTTGCCACACTTTAAACATACCAGACGGTATTGTGAAAAAATCGGTTTATCAGAAAAGTACCAAAATGAGTTGGTATATGTGGAAGACGAAAATGACATGATTGAAATGTTAAATAGTTGTAACAACTTAATTTAAAATATATTTATTATATAATAACATTAAAATAAGTGTTTATATTAATGTAAATTGTTTATTATATTAATGAAAATCAACGTAACAAAACTAGCACTTTTATTTCCTATTGTAGAACAATTTAGCACTTTTTTTTGTCGATTTAGCACTTTTAATTTGAACTCTTCTGGCAAGTCTGTCTTCAACTACAAAAATGCACATGAATTTATCTGTGTAAAAAAAACAAACTTTTTGATTAATTTTTGTTTAACTTTTTCACAGTTGGTAACAAAGTAGTATTTAGTAACACGTGCATTTTGTTTTTAATATGCATGCATATAGTTTAGCGCTTATAAAAAACGAATAAGCGTTCGTAAATGTAGGTAGTACTAATCGGTAGAGCATACAAATCTGAATCGATATCAATAAAGGTTATTAGATGACACTCCTGCGGTAAAGAGTTATAGCGCAGCAAACTTCAAATTTACAGAATATGTGCATTTACAAATTTAATTTTACGCAAATAACTCGAAAACGAAAACAGAGCGTAAAAATATGAACTAATATTGATATAGCTAATTTTCTAAGAGACTTGGGGGAGGGAGTTAAGGGCAGCAAACTTAAAATTTAAATTTAAAAATTTTTAAATTTTATATATATTTACATGTATAATTTTAGCTTTTCACTTATAACTCGAAAACGATTCCGCGTGCATATATCTTGCTAGTTTCAATCGATAGAGCGGAAAAATCTGAATCGATATTGATATAGTTTATTTCTAAGAGACTTAGGGAGGGAGTTATGGTGCAGCAAACTTAAAATTTTCTCTATATGCATATGTATGAATTTAGTTTTCACTTACAACTCGAAAACGATTCTGCGAGCATATATCTCACAAGTACCAATCGATAGAGCGTAAAAATTTGAATCGATATTGATATAGTTTATTTTCTTAATATCGATTTAGATTTTTACGCTCAATCGATTGGTACTAGCTACATACACTGTGTGTCATAACTATAGACGCATTACATTTTTTCTGTTTATTGAAACTCGGTCTATGTTATTATTCGACTGACTGTAGCATATTATAATAATGTAACGGTACTTTGGTTTTTAAAAATTTGAGAGACCTGCTCTTTATATTAAGAGAGCTAGCCTTTGTTACTTCTCTTTTAGTGTTTCACTACTATAGACGCATTGCAAGAAACTCAATTGAAATTATCCAAATTCCTAACGGTTTGATATAATTCAAATGATGCTTTGCTAAATTTATTTGTTTTTCAATTTTTGAACAAAATGCCACGTGGTAGGTACCTTACCGAAATTGAAAAAGGCAAAATTTTAGCGTTTTTAGAAAACGGTTTAAGCTACCGGGAAATTGGTCGAAAAACTCAAAGATCAGATAAAGTTGTCAGAAATTTTGCAAAAAATCAAAATGAATACGGGAAAAATAAAACAGGGGGTCCTAAAAAAAAGTTATCTGACAGGGACCGACGAAGAGTTGTCAACGCTGCTAGCAATTCTATGAAAAGTCTTTCGCAGATTGCTCAACAGTGCGGCTTAAAGGTATCGAAATCAACAATAAGTAGAGTTCTTAAACAGTCGAAAACTTTAACCAGACAAAAACTGATGACTATGCCGAAGCTACTTCCTCGTCACAAACTTGCTCGTCTGGAGTTTGCAAAAAAAAACTTGCAAACAAATTGGAAAATGGTAAGTTTCTTGACTTAAAATTTTAGTTAGTTCCAATTTGTTTTTCTTCTTATTTAGGTGATTTTTTCAGATGAGAAAAAATTTAATCTTGATGGTCCAGATGGTTTTAGTTGTTATTGGAGGGATTTACGAAAAGAACCACGACATTTTTGAAAAAGAAATTTCGGTGGAGGTTCCTTAATGGTATGGGGAGCATTTTGCAGTGACGGTATGCTTAGTTTGGCGTTTCCCAGTTGTCGGATGAATTCTAAAGAATATGTCGATATCTTAGAGGAGAAATTGGTGCCATTTTTGGAGAGTAGCGCCACCGAAGGTTTGATTTTTCAACAAGACAATGCGCCAGTTCATAAAAGCAGGCACACGCAAGAATGGTTGCAGTCTAAAAATATTAAGACGATGGACTGGCCCGCGTGTTCTCCTGACCAAAACCCAATCGAGAACATTTGGGGACTATTGGCTCGCCGTATTTACCGAGAAAATCGCCAATACCAGACAGTATTTGACCTCAAAGAAGCAGTTATCGATGAATGGCGGTCATTGAATGAACAACTGCGAACGAATGTGGTAAATAGTATGATGGACCGAATTTTTGAACTTATTCAAAAAAAAGGAGGCCAAACCCATTACTAGTTTTTTTTATTTAGGCTTAAAAATGTTATTTTAGCTAATTTTTAAAAGGTGCGTTTATAGTTATGAAACAGCAACATGTTAAAAAAATTACCAAATCCATCAACTGACAAAAAATAAATGAACTATTTTTATAAAGTCACACGTGTTTTTGATTATTAAATTAAATATGATAGCTTTATGGAACAATATTTTTTTTGTGGTAGCGTACCAGTAAAATAGTATAAGCGTCTATAGTTATGACACGCAGTGTATATGCACGCGAAATGGTTTCCGAGTTATTAGCGTAAAACTAAATTCGTACATGCACATATTTTGTAAATTTAAAGTTTGCTGCGCTATAACTTCCCCCCCCAAGTCTCTTAGAAAATAAACTATATCAATAAAGATTCAGATTTTTACGCTCTATCGATTGATATACATCGAGATACATGCACGGGAAATCGTTTTCGAGTTATAAGGAAAAAACTAAATTCATACATGTGCATATAGAGAAAATTTCAAAAGATTGCTACACCATTACTTTGCCCCCTTTAGTCTCTTAGAAAATAAACTATATCAATATTGATTCAGATTTTTACACTGGGTTTCCCCGTTGCAATTTTTATTGCTAAGTACAAGCAATAACGTCGGCAGAACAACGACAGAACAATGGAGCAATAATTGCTGATTATATTGCTGGAGAACACTTCAAATTGCTTTGCCTTAAATATGCAATTTTCACCACGAGTAGTTGTAATAAAGTTTTGTGGCTGTATGTATAACAAATGTTATCGGTCGAGTGGAGAGATAGACTGGACTGGGAATGTCAAGTCACAAGCGTACTCACGATTAAACGGCTTTGGTTATCTTTTTAGTACGGAAACTATTGCTTTAATAAATCTCTACTGAAACGATAATTAATATTTTCTAAATATAGGAGGTATAGCGGCCTTGAACCATATCCTAAGTTAGTACCAGTTAAAGAACGACAAAGTTCCAAAAATACCCTCTTACAGATTCTCATTCACTCAGGACCTTGCATGCTTAATTTGATGCTTCTAGGTCCAATGTTCACAGAAATTCAAAAGGTACCAGTTAAAAAAGTACCAAAAAGCCCCTCTTACAGATTCCTATTCACTCAGCACATTGCATGTTTACTTCTGTTTCTAGGTCAAATACCAACCAAAATTAAAAATGTACCATGCATGATGAATTTTATGTTTCAATATTAACATTTTAAAAACTCCATTAATGAAAATCCCTTTATAAATTTGTCAAGCTTTGTACCACAAAGCATACAGAGATGAAAAAAGTGACGTATGAAAAATGTCCAAATCATTTGCAATGGCAGCTTACGAAGAAAGAAAAAGAAAATGTTTTTTGTAGTGAAGTGGAAATGTGTAAAAACAGGCCGCTACTATCAACACGAACTGCGTAATCAAAACAAAAAATGCAAAAAGGGAAGCTTTCATAGATAAAGACAGAAAAAACACAATAGTTTCTGTCTCGTGACGCCACTGTGTGATCTGTTATTTGTACTGTCCCTTTTAGTTTTGCCATTTTCAAACGCAGAAGTAGAGCGTTTATTTAGTTTATTGGGCTTAATAAAAAGTAAACTTAGAACTAGAATATAAACAGAACTTTTATGTTCAGTTATACGCATAAAAGAAGGCGTAAAATTAGATAACGTTTGTTGCCACACTTTAAACATACCAGACGATATTGTGAAAAAATCGGTTTATCAGAAAAGTACCAAAATGAGTTGGTATATGTGGAAGACGAAAATGACATGATTGAAATGTTAAATAGTTGTAACAACTTAATTTAAAATATATTTATTATATAATAACATTAAAATAACTGTTTATATTAATGTAAATTGTTTATTATATTAATGAAAATCAACGTAACAAAACTAGCACTTTTATTTCCTATTGTATAACAATTTAGCACTTTTTTTTTGTCGATTTAGCACTTTTAATTTGAACTCTTCTGGCAAGCCTGGTTATTATGGCGGAAAAACAAAACTAAATTCCAAAGCCAACCAAAGAGCCAACGGCGTCAGATTATTCTACCGTTTAAAATCGCGAATTAAAAAAAAAGTATGGCAATGCCGAAAACCAAAAAAAAATATTAAAATGCCAAATTAAGGTTTTTAATTTGTATATATAAGGAAATCTATACATAATTTTTATAGAAAAAAAAGTATTAAATCTAAAAAACATAAAATTTAAAAATCCAAAAAAATGCATTCAAACTGCCTTGCAATCAAACTTCACGCAAGGCATACGAAATGTTTGGATGCAGCATTCAAAGAGCTCAAATGCATCCAAAAATTACTATATATCAAATAACTGCATTCAAACAGTCCGCTGTGCATATATATATATATATATATATATATATATATATATATATATATATATATATATATATATATATATATACATATAAAATGAGGACGAATGTCTGTTAAGGCACAAGAAACTCTTAAGTTGTTCTAGCATATATGCATGCTTAAAACCAGAAAATACCGGCGGAATCAACGATATGGGAAAATTCATCACTTTTATTTATTAACTTAAAACAAAATTGATGGAATCAAACAATATCATGGAAGGCTTTTAGTTGTGATCGACGAATTGAAAGATATTTCATACAAAAAGTATGTTCATATCGCTATTCGTTTCTACATATAATGCTGAAACAAAATAATTTGAAATATATAACCCTGGCTAAAAGGTTTTGATTGCAACTTTTCAAAATAAAAAATCAAATTAAAACTCATTTAAAATAAATTTGGGAGAATATCTCAAATAATGAATAATGAAAATATATAAAACAATAACTTCTATAATAGCTTCTATGACAGTTAGAGATGCAGAATTGTTCGCTTTGTTTATCTTTATATTGTGTATTAAACTCATCTTTATATCTTTTTTAATTTCCCAGTTTGAAGAGAATGTGTTTTCTTTTTTTTAAAGTAGTTAGATCCAATCAAAAACTTTAAATGCGTTTATCTCGAAATGAATTTTTTTTTTAATTGTGCCGGTCTTGCAGCAAATGAGCGATATTTCATACGTCCCTTCCTTAAACCAGTTAAAGACGAAAATATCTCACATATCTAGATACAATTCAGCAAAAAGAGCTCTTACACAGAAAAAATTCTAGCCAATTTTTTCAATTTGACCATTAATCAAAAATAAAATCAGTTTTATCAAAGTTTTTCTTGGGATTCAAAAATTAATTATCAAGGTTACGTTATATGTATTGTGCTAAATTCTGTAGAAAAGATACTGTAGGAAAAGATAAACTCACTGTTTATTGTTTTTGTTTAAGCTTTGATATTGTAACAAGTAAAACTAGGGCTTAAAATTCTTATTCGCTTAACAGTTTTATTTGTATAATATCTTTGGATGAATTTTCCTGACGATCTGGCCAAAGCAACCATTGAAATGCGCATAGGAATAGCTTATCCCATCAACAATAAACTTCAGTTTGTCAATATATGAAATGGGAATTTAGCACATTTTAACGAAACCTTGAAAATCAGTTTTAATTGATAATTTAATCAAGCGAATTAAACGTTTACCTTTATTAACAAAATTTCTGCAGAATATATTTCCCCTGTGGGAAATTTATGTCAATTGCTGCAACAGACTGGTCCTGGGATCTACATAACAAACATAACAAGTACAAAGAGAAAGAACTCATGATCAGTGAAAGCAGAACCAATCATTTAACTGGTTAATGAAGAACAAAAAGGAAGAAAAGGTAATGAATACAATACAGTCTTCACCCGTGGTGCAACACATTTTTTTGGGACTTTCTAAAATTTGGTTATTGAATTTAATTCTAGGACTTGTTTTATTGAAATTCTACTACATTGTCGTAACTGACACTAAACACGTTCATTGAGAATAGATGTGGGACTGTTCAAATAGTGCCAATTAACCCCCTCCAATGCCAACCACATGTTAAAGTGATAGATAGGTCTTATTCATATAAAGTGTAAGAACTACAACCGGTCATTACCACCAAAGACCTATCACGGGACTACTTTGGTGTCAATTCGCTTTCCTCTTCCCAATATCACAAATCTTAACCTCATAACATTAATTTGCTTTGTCGGATCCCCGATTCCCAGTGGGTCACAAACAGGGTACATTTTTAAAAATGTATCTGTAAATTCTCTAGTGTAGGTTATCATATGGTCGATCTTGACTGTCTATACTTTCTTCTCTGTTTTAAGCACAGAATACACAGAACTGTAAAAAGTGACGTTTGAAAAAGGCCCAAATCAGTTGCGGGGGTAGCTTTCGAAGACAGAGACAGAAAGGTTTTTTTTGGTAGTGAAGTGGCAAGGTGTAAAAACAGGCCGCAACAATCAACCCAAATGGCGTGATCAAAACAAAAATAACAAAACACAAACCACGTTAAACAAATGCATTAGTTCAACAAACGTTGTTTTTTGTGCAAAAAAAAGTGTATTAAGTAATATTGTTTTGTTTTATAATGTTATTTACTGACTTAAATATTATTTACTCGTGTTGTGGTGAACTTAAAAGTTAATTTTTACAACAGTTTTGTACATAAATCTTAACTAAATAAATTTGTGTTCATTGTATTGCGGCATAGAAGATGATGAAAAGAGAAATGCAAAAAGCTTTCTTTGAAAGAGACAAAAAAAAAACGCAAAATCTTCCGTCTCGTGACAGTTCTGTGGTTTTAAGTAAGGTTCACTTTAACATGACGGCTATTTCTGACCCATTTATAGCAACATGTCAGAAAAACAGTACCATTGACTTAAATAAATGTTTCATATGAAATAAGCAACATTCGATTTGCCATTTCCATTCCATGAAATACATTTTTTTAAAGTCTATCTTTATAAGTTTAAAGTATAAGTCAAATGGAAAATCAATAACCCTGCCAAATTCTACAAACATGCACCGACACAAAAGTTTATAATGGAACTTGAATGTCCATATCTGTACACAAATGCACCCCCATTATAACATAACATTACAACATGGTACCACGTCTACCATAAATAATGTATGTTTGTAGTTGTGTTAAAGTAGTTTCTGGGTGTTACTGTATTTGTTTGAAGGACATAAAATCAACTTATGTGGTCTTCATTACAGAATACAAATAAATATTAATGGAATAAAAAATAAAAAACCCCTACTGTTTAAAACCTTAAAATTAAACACCAATTTTCCTTTTATAGCATTTGCATTCGACTGACGGGCGGTGGCGTAATTTAGATGTGTCAGCAAATATTGTGAATGGATTTTTAAATTTAGAAATACATTTTTGTAAGAAGTAAAAGCAAATTACGTAAGAATTGAAAAATATGTATTGTGGTTCTGTTTCCACTATATTCTGTAAATTAATTTAATAAATGTATTTATTAAAAAACTCTCAAAGATGCCACATACTTTCCCTCTCGAAAATTTTTACCTAGAAAAATTGTATGACAAATTTTTACTATTTTGTTGCATTAATTTACTTAATTGTTTCGAAAAATTTAAAATCACAATGAATAATTTGAAACAGGTTCGATAAGCAAAATCCACGCAAAAGAAAACTAGTAAGAAAGAATACTCTGTCAAGCACGATTCATTTATTTATTTGGTACCCATGGCCAACCATGGACCCGGCAAAACAAAATTATTTTATGAGATTTTAAGATTATTATAAGAGTTATTTTTGCACATATTATCTAGATATAAACATCCTTATGATATCTGTTCTTCTCAAAGCGAGGTTACAAGGAAAGGCAACCAGCCAGACGGACGAGCATCGTTAGATCGACACAGAGAGTGATTCTGAGTCGATAGGTAAACTTAAAGATGAGTATTACATCAGCACAAATGTATTATGCCATCTCTATTTTATATTGTGGGTATAAATATTCCGCGAAAGAAGTAATCTTTTTTCGATTTATTCAGACACGAGGAGAGCATTAGCTGAAGATTTGAAAAAATGTTCAATTGTTCCATGCTGGAATTGCTTGAAATGGTCGTGAAAAAACAATATACGTTTGGAATTTTCCACTCAATGAACTTAATACTGTATTCAGTGCTCGAAAATAAACAGTACATTACTTAGCGTTCGGCTCATTCACCCAAGAAAAAAATTTAGCAACGACCGCAGTAAATTTTTTGTTTGTGTAAAATTATGTTGCTGGCTTTTTGTTTTTTTTTTTCGAAGTGTGTATTTTGTTTTTTTAAAAATGTTTGGTTTTATTTTACCAGCCAAAGCCGACGAACATTAATGAGCCGAACCGAACACAATGAAGTTTGTGTTGTGTGAGTTGGATAAAAATAGTATTATTTATGTGTTCGAAAGATGACAAACAGGGAAACGTTATTTTTTTTAATGAATTTCTACACAAACACTATTAGCGTTTGTGTATTCTACAAATCTACCGAACCGAACACTAACGAACGATATTTAGTGTTTATTTTCGAACACTGACTGTAATGCAGACCAGTGTTCGAAAATAAACAGTACATTTTTTAACGTTCGGCTCACACACCCAGGAACGATATCTTTTTTTTAGTGATTGTGTAGACATACACAACCCTTAATACCGTTCGGAACTATTTTCAAGAAAGAACCGAACATTATACAATGTTAAAAAACAGAATAATTGTAGTGATACTGTAGACAATAATTATATTTTAATGTTCTATAATGTTTTTTTCGTGTGTATATTTTGTTTTTGTAACGAACATTAACGAGCCGAACCGAACACATTGAAGTTTGTGTATTTAAAAAAAAACCTAACGGAATTAAATGCTCACGTCTTTTGTTGAGTTTGATAAAAACAGTAATATTCTTGTGTTCGAAAGATGACTTACAGGGAAACGTTATTTTTTTTTAATGATTTTCTACACAAATCTACCGAACCGAACATTAAGAAACGATATTAAGGGCTACAAAATCAGAGCAAGTTAAACTCTCTTTTTGGTTTAAAATGTGTTTAAACCAACAAATCTATAAATCACTAAACATATAAACCATCTTGTAACGCATAAAATTGGGCGTTTAAACTACCAATACAGACCATATGAATTTGATAAGATTTATCGTAGTGATGCCACATGTTATTTTTTTAACCACATATAATACATGGGACACTGAATTACAGCTATTGAGTTTAAACTATATATAAATTCAAGTTTAGTTCAACTAAACCAGCGTTTAAACCATCAGTGATTTTTTAACCATAAGTGTTTATTTTCGAAAACTGATGCAGACAGATTAAAAAAGACTATTTTCTTGTTTTGTGTAGCAAAAACAAAATCAACTAACAACAACTAAATACATATGTGCATAAAATTTTAAAAGTGGAAAACCTGTCAGACATGATGCTGCTGTTTTATAATTAAAATTCTGTAAAGTGTGAAACGGATAATGAAATTAATCATAATAATATTCTCCTTCTTTCTCTAGGATAAGTGTTTAAGGTTAGAATCTAGATTAAATCAACTTTATAATACTTTTATCAAGCGCATTTTGAGATTGATTCAATCTAATTTTTACTTAAAACATCTCATATTCGGATTATTTCAAGTACGAATTCGGGATTGTATTAGGATAAGTTAACATTTCGCACTTGAATAATCCGTACATGAAGCAATCTTTCTGTACTTGATTAAAGAAAATCTGTACTTAACGTACTACCAGTGATGTCAGATGTAGGGAAAATTCCCTACTTGTAGGAAATTTTTCTCCAAAAATCAGACTGTAGGGAAAAAAAGACAGATTTTTTATTTTCGTAAAAATGTAGGGAATTCTTCCTTTGCATGTAAATTAAAATATAATCTAACTGACTTATAAGAAAACCTCTTAAAATTCAAACCAGATTAAGTCTGATTGCATTACCTCACTAGAAGAAATACAGAATAGATTGCCTTTGAAAGAGGACTAAATTTTTAAAGAAATGGAATTCCTAAATCCAAAATTAGCCCTTGGTACTGGTAATAAAATAATTTACAAATTTAAAATATTATGTGAAAAGTTTAATATGGATGCTAATCTTCTTACTCAAGAATGGCTATCCCTAGAATATAGTTTTTAAGAAGAATAAATTAATTCTCTTTGAATGGTGGATTTGGAACCATTTTGATTATATTTACAAGAACTTCAATGATAATTTAGTATTTCTTGCCTCTCAAAATTGTCCAAAATACTATTGAGTTTACCGCATTCCAATGCAGATGCTGAGAGGATATTTTCAATTGTTACTGACGTCCGTACACAAAAAAAAAAGAAATAAACTGAGCCACGAGGTTTCAAATTTCAGATGTATTCTTAAATCATACTTACATTAAAAAATGTTAAACTGTACAAGCTTCCGTTGTACAGTAAGTCATTTTAAGAAAACGAATTCGCAAGTTCTTCACAACTGATTTTTTATACGAATACAAACATATGTAGATTTTTATTTTATATATTTTTGTTTTTTACTCAAACTACCTGAAATTTATTTAATGTATGTTATTGTTTTTTGTTTAAAGTAAATAAAATTTACTATATTGAATTATTAATAATATTTGAGTTTTACTAATACTTTATATAAGGTAGGGAAAATTGTAGGGGGAAAATATTGCTGTTGTAGGGAAACGTGGGGATTTTTTTATGCAAACGTAGGGAACTATTAAAATTTCATCTGACAGCACTGCGTACTACTATTTCCGCTTCGAATTGATTTAAGTATGGATGAATTGATTTTTCTTTTCAGTGTGTTAATATCAAAAAGGGAAAATACGGGAAACTAAATTTCTTTCTTTAATAATAGGTGCAGGGTCCTGAGTGAATGAAAGCTCATAAGATGAAAAATGTCGGTACTTTTTTGTTCTACTTTTTGAATTTTCTTAAGATTGAACCTGGAAACATACAATTAAACGTGCAAGGTCTTGAGTGAATGAGAATCGTTAAAAGGGATATTTTTAGTACTTTTTCGTTATTATGTTACTTTTCTAATTTTCATAAATATTGGACCTAGAAACATAAATTGTAAGAGGGATCTGAAAAAGATGGAAAAAACAAATGATCGCAACATGTATATCATGGATACTGATATGTGTGTTTTCTACAAAAAAAAAAAAATTATGGTAGATTTTCGACCACTAGACAATCACTAGTATAGTTAAAACGATCAAAATGACGTTAATAACTTTTCACTCCTCTCCTATATTTTCTATTTCTGTTCGAAACATTGAAAAAATGCATTAAATAGTAATATTTTATCCATGACACTATGTAATTTAATAAAGTTTTTTTTATGGTACAAAAACATTATTGAGTTAAAACACGTCAAACCATCACGAAAAAATGGCATTTTCGGCATCAGCACCTCCGATTTGAATGAAATTCAACACAAATGTTATATGTAATTGGACTTAAACAAAACATAAATTTCAGACCCCACATTCTTTCGGCATCCGAAATATGACGTCATAAAAATGTGAAAAATGTTTAAAAAAACACAAAAGTCTCCTTACAAAAGGGGATAGAACTCTTGAACTACGCAGGATAATTTAGTTTTTTTGGTATCGTTTTAAAGGTGAAAGTGCACCCTTTAAAATGATATGCATATTGTGTTTTTCTAAGAAAAGGTCAAAGCTCAATTATTGGGGTCTTGAGTTCAAAGCTCCATATCTAGAAAAGTATATTTTTTAAAATTCTTAAAAAAATATATGTTAAGTATTATACCCTCTTCAACATTTGCAGAAAATTTAAAGGTGGAGACTCGATTGGTGTTAGAGTTATATACCAGAACGTGATTCTAAGTATGTTTTGTGTTCAAAAATCCCTTGTTGTTGTTGTATTTTAATTATTTTTTTCAGTATATCTGGAGAACGGCAAGAGCCAAAGTTTCCAAATTTAGTACACAAATTTTAGTTATCAATACACACCATCCCACAAAATGTGGGCGGGACTGGAGAAGTGGGCGTGGTACCTCCCGTACAAAAAACCTTTACCTTTAAAACGATACCAATAAAACTAAATTATCTTGCGTAGTTTAAGAGTTCTATCCCCTTTTGTAAGGAGACTTTTGAGGTTTTTTCACATTTTTCTCATCTTTTATGACGTCATATTTCGGAAGCCGAAAGAATCTGGGGTCTGAAAATTTATGTTTTGTTAAAGTCCAATAACATTCAACATTTGTGTTGAATTTCATTCAAATCGGAGGTGATGATGCCGAACGACTTAACGGTTTGACATGGATTCACTCTATTGTATTAAAATTAAAAATAAAATTTTTTTGAATTTCTTGAAAAGGCGTTTGGTACAAGTCAAAAAAATATACTAAATGTACTTCTGACCTAAAATACTATTTAAGATGTCTTCAGTAGAATCGTATGGCGATTCTTTTCATACAGTATATTAACCCTCTTACTCTCAGTTTAAGGGGTAATTTTTCTCCTTTTTTTTACTTCTACACTAAAACGGCACGTTAGAGGGTTAAAATGTTCTACGAATATTTTTTTCATCAAATTTCACTTGGGGTCTTCAAAGACCAAAAGTTCGTGCAATGTATGTTAAACGGATTTTCAAAAACTTAAAAAAATTCAAGGCCCGGAATGTCGAAAACCCGGCTCACATACATTGCACGATTTTTTGGTCTTAGAAGACCCCTAATTAAATTTGATGCAGACAATATTCGTAGAACATATTAACCCTACAACCCTCTACATGGTATAATCCAGATTATAAGTATTGAAAGCGGTTGAAAAATATAACATGTCGCTTAACTACAAACTCTTTTTTAACAGTGGAATGATCCATGATTGCATTACATTGGAACAAGTTGTAAGTTGTCCATTTTATCTATATTGGACCAAGTAGGCCAATAATATTTGCAGGAAATGAATTTAAAGAAATATATGGATAATGCAGAACAAAATTCTTGTGGCGATTTCTTTTCTGAAAAAAATATGTTACAGTATATACATGTAACATTTTCTAATGTTATCTACAATCACTCGAAGTGTTACATGTTGTGCAATTTCAATAGAACACAATTAGTGTTTTTATTTACAACTATTACACTTTCGTCAATAATGTACTTAATGAGCGATTTTAAAGCTATTTTAGTGGTTGGAAACAAATATTAACATCACTAATGGCTTATAAAAATTAGAACGATTATAATCTAAATAGACTTTTTTTGATTTTAACGTGTAAATATTTTTATATTTTGTTTTAAAACAATTTTTTTACAAAATTATGAGCGGTATGAATTATGACAAACAAAATAGAACATTTGTTGTACAAACAAAGTAGTAAGTACCAAAGTTGTAGAACAGGGCAGTGTGAACACCTTAAGTAAAAGTAAGGGTAAAATATGCAACATGTTTTGCATGTTTTTCATCAACATATTCACAAAAGAACTTGAAAATTGTTCCCACAGTTGTGTTTTTTGTACAAACGAACACAAAAATGTAGAAATTGATGCCACAAAATTCATCCTATTGCCCCAATGTGCACACAGATTAACTAATTTTTAATGATATTGCTTACCAAAAATAGTTTTAATTTTTTTTTTGTAAATAAATTATTAAGCTTAGTAAGGCAAAACAGTTGTTTTGATAACAAGAGCTACAAAAAGTCGCTAGAGTATAGCTCAAAACCATGTGAGTTATTAATTTTAATATTTGCTTAGAGCCCAGGGGGTTTAAGTGCCCTTGTGCTCAGTGTTCCCAGTTTTGGGGATTTTTTTTGTAATTGGGGATAAAAATTTCGTGAAAATCCCAAGGGGATTTTTTGGGAAAAAGCACTTTTGGGGATAATATATTATTATAAATTTAATTATTGCAATGGCAAGACCGATTTGGTCAAGATGTGGGGACACATTTTATGGTGTTTTCTTTTCTACAAAAAAATGTGACACTTTATTTTAAAAAATGCAATTTGGTGTCTGTTTCTTAAAAATTTTGCTCCCGATGAGGGTGGCTTGTTTGATCATAAAAACACACCCTTTTCGGGAGCAAAACTTTTAAGAAACAGACACCAAATTGCATTTTTTTTTAATAAAATGTCACATTTTTTTGTAGAAAAGAAAACACCATTAGTCTTTTTTGCCATTTTAAACTATTTCAAGAACTTGTTAAAATAGGTTTAAATATGCTTTTTGTACCAACAAGCGTTTCTTCTGTTAAACTAGCCTTTTTCTGTAATGAATACAATCAAAATCAATATATGCAACAGAATACAATATGAGTTATTAGGAGATCTTCTTAGAAAATATACACACTTTAAAATAATGCAGCTTGCTGTGACAAATTTATAAGAAAATCTTAAATGCACTTTTTAAACAAACAACATGTAAAATAAAATTGCATTGGCTTATGAATTAGATGATTATGGATTCCCTAGTTTTGGTAATGATAAATATGTATTGACGCATAATTATTTTTCTTTTGCGTTTTTACGTTACCCTTGTTACATACTATACATGTGTACATAGATACGTAGAACTCAAAGAATAAATAACATTAGTTTAAATTATATTACACAAATGGATTTATTTAAATAAATCGATGTATGCATATTTTTCCATTGACATAATATTATGTACATATTTTATTTTTAAGAAAATGTGTGGATTTTTGGGGATAAGAAAATGGTTATTTTGGGGATTTTTGGGAATGAAAAATCACGAATTGGGAATAAGGCTTAAAATAAAACTGGGAACTCTGTTTGTGTTCTAATCAAAACATATATTTTAAATGGTCGCCATATCTCACTACTGGATGATAATCACACATTCACCCCTTGTGCTCTGAACTGCTCTAAACTTTTCCTTCTAATTCCATATGTAAATTCAATTATAGAAAAAAGGCACTTGAACCACTTGTGCTTTAAGCCCTTCATATACATATAAATTTTCGATGTTGATAATGTTGCGTTTAGATCCGACACATTATACTTATTCTATTTTAATATGAACATCTTTATAATGTTTCATTTTGATATATAATACGATTTAAATTAAAGTAGTTTTTAACATCAAATTGAACTCAATGGCCCATAATCATAGTCAAACGCTAAAGTCGGTTCTATTTAAAACAGTGATAGCCACTCCATAGGCTCGCGAGTCAGTCAATAATCGTATTTTTTGCACAGACACGGTCGGTAATTCACATGTATACAACAACTTTGTTCGTTTCAAAACATCAGCTATCATCAGTCTCTGCGACCGCACACAAGTACATAATATCTTTGTGTGCGTGCGTTCGGGGCTTGGTTAGTTCGGGGCTTGGTTATCACTGATTTAAAAACAACTTTAAAATAAAAACATTCTTTTAATTATTTTGCTACTATAGTCGAAACTAACGTATGTATTAAATTGAACAGACTTTAACTGGGTGCCACCTCAAATGTAGAAAATTTTTCATACACATACAACAAAATACATTTAAGCAAGTGGCAACCCAGCCAGCAAAATACTCCGACGATGTCTGAATCAGACATTTCGTGCAATTGTCTGACTTCATTCTTAGAGACTTCGTTCAGATTTCTGTCAGACATTGAATTTACCTACTGTCTGACCGATTTCTGATCGATTTCGCATGGATATATCAAGGGGAAATTATGTTCAGATATGTCCAATAGAATTCCGACAGAATTCCTTCAGATTTGTCTAACGAGACTTATTATTTTTTTAAAATAATGACAATTGTCATTCAATTGAAAACAATTTTAATTTTATTTTATTTGTTCAAGATTAAAAACCATATGTAAAAAGGTACGTACGTGTAACATTTTTAATTATGTATGCACTTTAACATATTTTGCAAAAAATTCTCGGCTAACACATCAGAACTTCCCATGACTTTTGCATTAGGTTTCTGTTGGATATCTATCAGAAATGCCGACAAAAAAACCAAAATTTCCCACGACATGTCTGTCAGAATTCGTGTCAACCACTACATACGTTTTTGGGTCAGAAATCTGACAGAATTCGTATACGATTCCGACTTTTTTGCCGACGTTTCCCTCAGATATCTGAACGACGTCGGATAATTTTGCTGGCTGGGAACTTTAAGCAGCAACTTTAAAATATAAATAAAACACTGCATATCTTGTGGGGTTGAAAAAATTTTAACACGCAATATGAATTTACGTAGAAAGCAACAACAAAATTACAAAACATTTTGGCTTTGTTTTTGCTTTCAATGTAATTTTGGCCTAGCGTTTTACACAATTAGGGCCTATACTTATGTATTTTGTGTTTCTTTCCATAAAAGTTTTCCTCCAAATCATTAATAATTGCAAAATATGTAATATCTACGTTCGCCAAGATAGCAACGAATAATAGCAACGCCGGAAATAAAACCAAGGGGAATTTAAGGACTTAAAAGTAAACAATTTTGGGAATCTAGTGGCAATGAATGTTAGCAACGAATTTAAAAAAGTTTAAAAAGAAAATTTATCATCGATTTTAATAAAATACTCCTAGCCATTCCAGAGAAAAGTGGGTTCATCCAAAATGGTCAGTAAAAATCGTTGCTGATTTATGCCAGCCAATCTAGGCATATTCCATTGAGCTTATGCCTTGGCACTGCCTAGTTTGGCTGGCATAAATCATCAACGATTTTTACTGACCATTTTGGTTGAACCCACTTTTCTCTGGAAAAGCTCGGACGATTTTTTTTACTTTATATATATATAAATATTTCTAAAATCGTATCCTTAAGATCCCTACATTTTAATTTCCGGCGTTGCCACTTAATCCCTTGATTTTTAATTTCCGCCGCGGCGTTGCAAACTTTCGTTGCAATCGGTTTTAACGTGCAAAGTATGCTTTTGCTTGTCTATAGTAGATCAAAAGCATATTTTAAATAAAAGTTTACTTTAGAACTCTTAAAGTATGCTTTGTTTATGACTATAGTTATGGGCCAATATGTTTTAAAGATAAATAACAAACTTTTTCATCTGACTGACGATCAGTGTTGCCAAAACTTATTTATGAAAAGATGCTAGAGTTTGTTCAAAAAAATGCTAAATTAATGCTAGAATAAATGGGGGAAAAATTATATAAAAAAAAAGAAATATCTTCATTAAAGTAAGGGCCCCGCACATTTTTTATAATATTCTGAATTTTGTCAGCTTTCGCAACGAGACCTCGCGTGGTGTCAAATTGCCATTTACAATGGTTTGTAAGATGATGGACAGGTGCAACTGAACTCTGCACCGCACATAAACTTAATACCTCCTCTGCTGAACGTTGTTACAAATTCTCCAGTGATTTCAAAAGGTTTTTTTCATCGCTTTCTTTCACCCATTCTTATAACTTTAAGTGCTTTAGCCAAACTTTGTGTGACTTTTTTGAATAGGTTTTACTAATTTTTGAAAATTGTGTCCTTTTTTGATTTTTATTTATGTTTCTTTATATCCACATTAATGAGCATTTATATTGTTGCATTTTTTAGATCTTATTCAATGTTAGAATCTTTTGTTTTTTACAATTATTTGTAGGACATTAATGGAAAATATTAAAAATACCACAAGAACTAAAAAATTATAGAAATTTTTAAATAATGCTAGAAAATATGCTAGATGCAAAATCTGTTTTTTCATGCCAAATGACTTTAAAAATGCTAGACCTAGCATGAAAAATGCTTAATTGGCAACACTGCTAACGGTATTGATACTCTATTTAAGATGACCTTCCGTCTGACAGAATAGCATGATAGAATATGGTTGCTGCAGCGTTACCGTTGTGAAACTAAAGTATCAATTTGACACTTTTTCGACGGTCTTGATACCTTTTATGACCCTTTTTTTAAATTATACTTTTGTATCATTTTCACCTATTTTGTGACACTTTTTGACCCTTTTTTGGACATAGCACTCACATTTTGTTTTTTGTCAACACTGCGGAACAGAAGTGCTAAGAAAATGTTTTCGAAATAAGCATTGCTTGATATGGAACAGACTCAAAGAAGAAACTTACAATTCCATGCTCTCTTCTCCTAATTTGTTCGAAGCGGAGATGGAGGAATGGACTTAAAGTGAAGATTTAATAGCAAAATATATAACGCACATTCCTTAAAAGCTGCATTCCTAAAAAGTTGTGTTAAAAGATTTTTTACGACTTCTAAATTAGATCTTCGATAGTAAAGTACAAAAGTACAATTTCCCTCAAAGCAAACATATACATATTTGTTATTATTTATGGTGGTTTCTTTTCAAAAAAAAATTACATTTTATTTAAAAAATGCAATTTAGTGTTCGTTTCTTAAAATTGTTTTGTTCTCTTAAAGAGTAGCATGTTTTATTCTAACAAATTCAACCTTAATAATGGCTTAAGGTCTTGAACTTTTCGCCCATTTTTTAAATCGACAGTGTTGAGAGTGCCCTGTAAAAAATGTGACTACGGTTTATGTATGCGGCTATTTTTAAAACGGCGACGATTGCCTCAAAGAGAAACAAAGCTACGCTAAAATTTTAAAACTCGCAAAATTTTGCAAAAATAGCGCCACAGAATTGATTAAAAGTCCCTAAAACTAACAAGAATGAAAACATTCGGTAAAAATTGCTAAATTGGCGGAAATTCCCAAATATTTGGTTACAGCGGTATGATAGCAAAGTCTGATATTTATTAAGCTAAGTCTACACGATATGTTGAATCAGCATATTTATGTTGAAAAATTTGCTTTCAGTGCCAACATATCGTATAGACACCAAATTTTTTCAACAAACGTATGCTTACCAACATATGACAGGCATTTGTTAACGATGTCAGCAAACTTTTGTTCATTATAGCATATCGTCTAGACACAATATTTTTTGCTTTTCAACAAATTTTTTACGTATGTTGACAAATATGTTATTTGTTGAAAGTCGTATGCAAGCTTTTCAGCATACAGCAAATTTGGTAGCATATGAATAATATAAAAATTGGTATTCTTTTAATAACTTGATTAATTTTTTACATAACCCCGGAACTTATCCAGATTTCTAGCTCATCGGCAAACAAGGAACAAAAAATTGCATTTATAAGTGCTTTGAAATTAGAAATGTTTGCCAAAGAACTTTGTTTAAGAGTTATAGCCCATAAATCAATTGATCAATTCTTAACCAATATTTCTTGAAGTATTAATTGGATCACAGCAATATGGGTATCGCTGAAGGGTGTTTCCAAATACCTTTCACATGGTATATAAAACATGCCGCATTATTAACCCATTAAGAACCAATTTAAAAAAATATTTTAATTTACTAATGCATTTTATCAAAATGGCTCTAATCTCAAAATGTTATCGATATAGAGTTATTTTTTACACATAATATTTTATAGGGAACGCTTCAAGCTTTCAGTTATTTAAGCCAAAAAAATTATATTATAATAACTCTTTTGTTTAATATAGAGTTAAGAGTATACATGTGGTAATAGTTTATATACTCTATTTATTATTTAATTATAGTATGCCAAATACCGGCTTTGATAAATAAAATTGTTCTTTTATGTTGGCTTTCGACTAGACATAAGGGTTCTTAATTTTATGGTATATCAAGCACCGGCTTCGCTCAGCTGAGTTAATTTTCTTCAATTAAATCAGAACCCCTCCACCCTGAAAAATTTCTATTTCTATTAAAGAAATTAACAAAAATTGGTGACAAACTGAACCGATTGTTATTTACAAGAGAACTCGTTTTCTATGACTAGATTTTACACTACGATGATCGATCTATAATTTACCATAGGTCGCATGTAAAACCCATTCTCGGATATACTTTAGCATGTCTAAAGCCTGGTACTCTGTTCAACATTTCACGTGAAATGCTGTCAAAATGCATATGAAAAAAACTTGTGCGGAATATTTATGAAATAATGTTGATGGAGTTGTACTCTGTTTATTTTGTGAAAAAGTACCGAAATGTTTCTGGCAACATTTTTTTTACAACTGCGAAATAATGTAAGCGGCCTTTATTTCACGTGGAATTTTAAGCAAAAGCAAAAAAGTATGAACTTAATATTAAAAAAGAAATAAAAAATTAAAATAACACAATCGGTAACAGTTTTTTATCCATATTTACTTTTTTTTATTAAATTTTTTATTAAAAAAAAATAATTTTAGTAAAATACATGTGGCGTTTGTTTACATACACGAAACAATGTAGCATACTTTGAAGGAATAAAAACGTCAAATTGTACAAACTCGCAAGATTGGTAACATTGATAAATGCCAAAATTTTCATGTGGAATAATCAATGTTGCTCAACATTTTTCACAAATTTGAACAGAGTACTAGGCTTAAGACGTACCGAATAACGCTATTATAGCGGAATTTGGTATGTCATAGTTTAATAAAGCTAGAAATCACACAACTAAATTTGGAGAAGATCGGCACACATATACTCCATTCGAGCATTTAAATTTTCAGTTTTTTTTTTAATGACTTTAGTGGCAAAACTTGCATCATCTTTATAAAAATTTGATAACTGTATTGAAATTTGGTACAGTTTATGTTTTTTAATACTAAAATACTCAACCGAATTTCGTAATTATCGACCCAAAAAGCCCGTTAATACGGCTAAACTGATAAAAACAATGATAGTTTATTCAAATTTGGTCAAATTAAGTTATATATGATTAATAAGTCGGTTAAGTCCGACCATATAATAACCTATACCACAGAATATACAGATAAATATTTGAGAGTGTACCTAATTTGGGACTCATGGGCAATCATGGACCCGATAAAACAAATAAGGTTATAGTCGCCAAATTTTGTATTAATACTAAAATTTTTAAGGATGTTATGGTATTGGTAATATTTTTGTGAGTGATAATTGTATAGGAACTATAGATTTAGAATATAAAGTTTAATCTTACTACCAAGATAAAAAAATGGTTTATTGGCACCGATTTCAATAACAATAAATATTTAGTACCAATGTACCAAATTTTATCAAATAATTGCGAACTGTACTTTGCACACTACAAAGTAATCAGCCAGCCAGACATCGTTATATCGACTCAAGATAGTGATTGAGTCTATCGGGATACTATAAAATGGTTATAGGACCAATATTTTTAAGTGTTACAGACACTATGGTGGTGTGGGTATCTAAATGAAAAACATACTGCTGGCCGGCCCATAACTTACCATAACATTAGAACTGTAACCAATTATAAAACTGTGAGGCTTTATAAATAATATTTAGATCAATCCAGTTCATATATTTTAACTACATATTTGCGGATTTGACCCAGCCCAATAAAACTATTAATTTTTGCACTAAAGGAAATAATTTATAACAAATTTTAAATAAAAAAAAATTAAAATAATAAAAAAAGAGAATTGTCAAATTTATTTGAAATTTTTAAACAAATGTTCTCTTTACTCAACATACATAACAACATACGAAATTCAACATATCGTGTAGACACAAAAATTGTATGTTAACTTATTTGTTGAAATATCATTTGCTAGCATATGATGAGTTTGAAAAATTTAGTATTTTCAGCATATCGTCTAGACACGTATCATATTGAATATGCTGATAGAGACATTTGTTATTATTTTAAAGCATATGTGTATAAGCATACATTTGCTGATTCAACATATCGTCTAGACTAAGCTTTAGAATCGTAAAAGCTTTAAAGAATCAGAAAACTTACAGGAAAAAATCGCTTCGATCGCGAACATGTCCACAATTCACGAACGATTGCAAAATTTAAAACAAACCTTAAAATTAATTTGAAATCGCTAAATCGGTTAAAGAAAGGAAAATATCGGAAATGTTATTTCGGAAAATAACATTAAAAGCGTTAAAAAATCCGCTATAATGATAAAGAACAAACTTTTTTGTCAGGTGTTTAAAACAGGACAGGACATTCCAAAAAAAATTAAGTTTTTTGAGCACTTCCTACCTGAAATAAATATTTTTTGTTTATTTATAAAAAACTTGGTCTTATTACCCAACAAACCAAATGACTTGAGAAAAATATTATAATAAGCTTACCAACACAAGCGTTAAGCTTGAAAAAAGTTTTAGAATATATTGAAAAAGGCTATCGTAACAATTGTAGAAAAATCAAAACGGAACCCTCGTTAAAATATTACATATGCATGATTAATATAAGCTTATCTTATATTAGAAACATTTGTTTTTAATAAGATTTTCTCAAGCATTATTAAAAACTGCTTGTGAATCTATATTTTATAAACATTTTCTTAAGTGAAATTAATAAAAGCTTAGAAAACACTGTTAATATAAGCTTATTCTCAAATTGTATTGTAGTTTGATTACTACGGGTATGTTCATTAAAATGAGAAATACTGCTTATAAAAAACTTGACATTTGAAGCACAGCCGCGAATAACGTTTTAAGTTACAAAATAATAATTTTTCAGGAGAGCAAAATTATTTGTTTTAAAAATTTTTTTTTTCTATTATTTAAAATAGTGATAATAAAAACTTTAATGCAAAAGGCTTTTAAAACATTATTCCGCACTGCAAAACCATTTCTGTTTCATCATTATGTTATTAACTTGCAATGTTCTTCCACTGGCTGACACTTTGTACGCCATTTTGAAGGCGTTAAGGTGCATAGTTTTGGTTGATTTGATGTTTAAACTGTGTAAGAGAAGTAAAGTCAACGTTTATCTGCAAAAAAACAGTTTTTGCAAAATGTGGCGTTTACAACGTTTTTCGCGGCTGTGCTTCATTCGTTTATTCAAATACCCTTTGCTCATCGCTTTTTCTCGAAAAATCCCCTTTTTGCGACCCTTTTTGAACATTTTCAACGGTAACCCTGGTTGGCTGGCTACCCATCTCCGTGTGTGTGTGTTTTTATAAAACCTTGTGTACAAAGTACACAAACGTTTAAAGTGCTTCAACCCATCCTAGGCGAATTCATAAAGGTGACATCTTCCAGTCATCTGTTTATTGTTTATTTTTTTGTGTGTATACTGAATGTCAAGCTTTGTTTACATTTTGTGAAAAATTAATTCAAATTTAAAATTCAATAAAAATTTGTTGCTATTCGTGCTTAATTCCCAGTTTTTATTCTTGGCAAAAACACTTGAAATTTATTGTTGATGGGATAAGCTATTCCTATGCATTTCACTGGTTGCTTAGGCCAGATCATCAGGAAACTTCATCCATAAAGATTTTAGACAAACTAAAGATATTAAACCAAATAAAATTGTTAAACGTATAAGAATTATAGCTACAGTTCTACTTGTAATAATATCAAAGCTTGAACAAAACAATAAACAACAGTGGGTTTATCTCATCTCACATTCCCCACTACAATTAGTTGAAATTCTCTCAACATTAATTGTAGTTGTAAGTAGGTTAAGAAAAACAAAATAAAAACAACAACAACTTACAAAAGATGATGTCAATTAAGTGTTTTTTAGGCCGTGCACTTGCACTAGCAAAATCTTTTGAAATTAAAATTTTGTATTCCCAAAAATTTAAATTACTTTTTGATTCAATAAAAATTTAATTAGTTGAAAAAAAATTTTATTTAAATTATATAAAACAAAACAAGTGAAAAAAATATAAATACAAGATATTAAAGATGCGTAAGGAATAAGTGGAGCCACAATTAATTTGCAATTGAGGGGTTTCTTAAGCAATTGTTTATATTTTATTAACAAAAAAATTTCCTTTTTTATATTTTCAACAAATATTTTTGACATTCACTCTAACTTTTTACAAAAACAAAATACATAGTATTTTTCAATAAAAAGGGATAGCTAGCATAACTCTATCTCATGATGCGGTCACCTTTATAAATTCGCCTTGAACCCATCTGAGAAAACTTAGTTTTAGTTTCGTATTAAAAAAAAATCAGATAGAAAAACCTTTTCTTTTTTTTAAATATCAGAAATTAAATTGAAATATAAAAAAACTTTAAGGGCTCAATGAACTAAATAAATTGGCTTAATTTAATCTTCCTACAAATGGTATATTTATGGTTTTCATGCTTCTTTAAACATTTCAATACATAAAATCGGTTTTAATTTTTGCACATTCTGTAGAACAAACAAATCTCCTTGGAAAAATTAAATAAATCATTTCGAAATTAAATAAAATAAAATCAATTGTCTGGAACAAAACAATTAAAAACTTAAACAACAAATTGCTTGTAACAACACTCAAACACACAGATTTAAACTTATTCGAGTTGCCATTTGCAAAAAAGGAAGCAGAAAACTTAAAAACTGTGGGAAAATAAGATGAAATTTTGTTGAAGCATGATGATGGCGTCGATGATGATGAAGTAATAGGCAGGAAGAACAAAATGCATAAATTCTTCAATTTGAACAAGTAAGAAAGAACATCCGATCAAGTCCGACTATAAAATACCTTTATTTTCAAAAGAAAACCCTATTTGGATCCAAAAGACAACATAAACCCGCCCAAAACAAAGGCTAAAATGCATGTTGAAGTTTTTGTTTTAGCTGCATAAAAACTCTAGTGTTTTTCATACAAAAACAGAAACCGGTTGCGCAACAGTTACTCCGTATGAATGTGCCCAAAGATAATAAAGACAGAAATATTGTTGAAATTATTTTTTTTTTTTTTATTATAATCTGATAATTTTATGGCATTTACTTTTTATATATAATTTTTGCCAAATCTTCGCAGCGGCTATGAGTTACTTGGTCCATTCGACCACTCCAATTTTTACTACTTTTTTCAATAAATCTGGCAGTATGGCGTAATGGTGGCTTGAATAATGGCTTCCAATGGTTCAAGAGTTGCTGGTAAATTAATAAAGCCTCATAACAAGTAATATAGAGGCATTGAATCGCACGAACGAGGGGGCCAATGAACAGGACCACTTCTACAAATAAAGTTAGCACCAAATTGATTTTGCAACGAACCGATTGATTGCTAAGCGCACTGTGTGCTAAAGCCTAGATTACACTATCTCACAAGTCTTACGTATTCCATAATACTTTGTGAGATAGAAATCTAATGAGTTTTGATGCGACTGTCAAAAAATCTAATGTAACATGACAGTTTGTGTTCACACCATCACACAAAGTATAAACACTCACGCATGAAAAAAATGCAACCCTGATCCAATGAAAAGTATTATTGTTTAGAAATTTTACAAAAAACGATGAAGTCGTATGGGATGTCAAACTTTTTTCATAATATTTGTCATTTTCGTGACACTTTGCATTCACACTATCACACTTTGTCATATTACTTGATTTTTTGACATGTATTAATACAAAGTATAATAGTGTAATCTAGCCTTAAGCAGAGAACTGCAATATCACAATTTTTCTTGATTTATTCATACGCTAAATTTTACATTCACTCTTTGCTTGCAAAACAAAGTTCAACGTTGGTAATTTTTACATCGTTTCGTACACATTTGATTTTTGCATTTATTCGTTTTTTGTTGAAAGTGCTTTATTTGCATTTTTGTTGCTCACGCAATATAACACAACTGTGTAAATTCAAAAGAAAACATACTTATACTTTTGCAGTCAAGTAGTCATTGTTCACTCGGTGAGACGCTTGATAACATTAACAACAATAAACCACTCTCATGCTTTGTTAAAATTAACAACAATAAAAACAACAATAACAAGAATACATTGTTCCTACATACAGAACTACTGTACTTTTTAAGATAAAAAAGTATGTTTCTATGGAAATTGTTTGTATGTATGTACCCAGTAAAAAATTTTACGGTTTTCGGAAGCAAGAAAACTACAAGAGCGCTGATATATGCGCTGGCTATTACATACTACTTAGAAGCAACAGGGAAGCGAAAACCATTGAAGTCAATTTTTAATATAAGTAAATGAAAATTATTTAATAGCTTCGCATAATCCCTTATAAGTAAGCAGGTTGTAAGGGAGTAGTTGAAATGATTATTTAAAAAAAAAATTTACGGCCAAAGTTCAAAGTGCTTCTGTTAATCCCTTACATGGAAGCACGTTGTATTGCAATGATTTCAAAATGTGTTTACGATTATTCCCGACATGTAATCGAAAACAAGAGATGCTTAAAATTACTTCTTTTTTATTACGCAATCAGTCAGCAAATTGTTTTTGAGCAAAGAGGACGCAAGCAAATTTTTGTGTGGTCAACTACTAGATTTGTTGTTGTTTTCTTTTTAATTTGCGTACAGTTTCGTTCTATTTTAAAAATTACATATTAACTGTGTTGTGTGTTTGTTTTGCTTTTTGTTCTTTTGCATAAGTTTTTGTGTTGCGGTTTTTGGAAGCTATTCCTTCACGGCATAATGTAAGCCATGAAAAACGCAGTGATTTTACAAAAAAGTAGTGCTTCCAAGTGGGAATTCGCCATATAAAAATCATGCCTCTTGTAAGCAGGTTTGTAAGGGGGAATTGTGCTTCTCTCCCTTACAAACCTGCTTACCAGTAAGCACCATTTTTTACTGAGTATGTACCTTAGGGTGGTCGTTAACTGTATGGATCAAATTTTTTTTCTATTTTTCCATGCTCTAACCCCCCAATTCGGTGGGTATTGATAAAAAAAAACCACTCAAAAAAATTTTAAGGACGATCGGCGAAGGCTAAGCCGTCCCTCAAGCCCGCCAAAGTTTGAGAAAAATCGTAAAGTCCGACTTGTATGACTTATATTTAGGAAAATATTATTTTTACATAAAAATCGTTTTCTAAGAAGTTGTTGTTAGTAAAGTTTCCAACAACTTTTGCCTTAACAAGTTTTCGCTTAAACTCATATTGAACAAAACCTAATTAAAATAAAAAGTAAACAGCAGCATTGATGCGAATTTTTTCTTTAGAACTGTTTTTTCTTACACACGTCAATTCAGCTTTAATATTTGTGTTTGTGTGCGTTTGCTTAAAAAAAATAGTCAAACGCATATCATTTGTTTCTAACGTTGATTGATGAAGTTGGTGCAAATGTACTTTTTTGATACAATTCCTAACCAAAAAGTACGGTGGTATTCTAGGATGACTGTTAAAATCAAAAGTTGGATTTATTTAGGTCTCAATCGCCAATTTGGTGGGTATTGATAAAAAAAAAAACAACTTAAAAAAATTTTTTAGGACGATCGGCGAAGGCTAAGCCGTCCCTCAAGCCCACCAAAGTTTGAGAAAAATTATAATTTTACATGAAATCTGACTTTTATGTTTAATAACTTAGAAAATATCAATTTTGTAGAAAATTTGTTAACAAGTTTTTCTTTATCTCTTATTAAAGAAAATAAACTGAAAATATCGAATAAGCCACTAAAAAATCTAATTTTTAATTCTATAAAGAAACACATTTTCAATGAATTAGTTTTGTTGAAAAACATTTTTATTACTTATTTAAAAAATAAACCGACAAGCCGGGCCCCTGGCGTTTTACCCTAATTTGGGTACGCTGAATTCAGTGGTGCTAACCGTTTTTTAGGTTAGCTCTTGTTTTCAAAATTTCGAAAACGGAGGAGGTTGCACAGCGTAACTCAAAAACGAAATTCCACAATAATATTACCTTTAACAATTGTTATAGGTTTTTCTAATATGCGCAGTCGTTTTAGAAACCAAATTTTTTTGGCAATGGGGATAACACAAATTATGTGAGGTTGGTCATACATTTGACCCAACTAAGGGCAATCTTGGCGCTGCAGTGGCAAAATTTAAGAATTATATTAAACCAACATATTTGTATAGGAGCCCCCCTAAAGGGTGGAGATGTAAGGCAAGTATGTTTTAAGAAAATGTTAAGCACAAACAACTAATGAAGGTCCGTCATATATTTAATCCCCCATGGGGCGATTCCTTGTCAGTTCTAGGGCTTTTTCTTCAATGCTGACAATTTTATATGAGATCCCCCTTAAAGAATAAAGAGAGTGTGCAGGTATGTTACAGGGATGATAAACGAGAAAACCAATATCGTACTTACCAACTTCTTAAATCGTACTTATTCGACCCCAATAGTAATAAATGATTTTTTTTTATAAAAGAAAAATACTTTTGTTTCGGTTACACTTGAAACCATTGGCAAATACATAGACCTTTCCTTTGTTTTTTTAATATTTTGGCATGAAGGCTTATATGCTGCCGCTGATACTTGATTTAGAATGTGGCATATGCAATCGTCCAATGATCAAGTGCAAAAATCTATTCACAATAGCGAAGTTTAGTGTTTGGTGCAAATGGTCTTGCAAAGAGCAAATGCAAAATATCATAGCAGTTTTGTTAAATCCAACAAAAAAATGCACAGAGTTTCCTTAAGATTTCATAAAAACGCTACGTAATTTTGCATTTGCACTTTGGCAAAACCATTTGCACCAAACACTGAAATCCGTATATATTCATTGGACAGTAAATACGAGTTGCCATTTTATATCAATTAAAAATATTTAGGTTTGAACAATTTGGAAATAGTACCAAATGAGTCACGGGGGTACCATCGTACTTTTTGGGTTTGAATTGTATCAAAAAAGTACAATTGCACCAACTTTATCAACCGTGGTACGTTAGAAAAAAATGATATCCGTTTAACTATTTTTTTTTTTAAGCAAACGCACTTAAACACAAATATTAAAGCTGAATTGACGTGTGTAAGAATAAACAGTTCTAAAGAAAAAATTCACATCAATGCTGCTGTTTACTTTTTATTTTAATTAGGTTTTTTTCAATATGAGTTTTAGAGAAAACTTGTTAAGGCAAAAGCTGTTGGAAACTTTACTAGCAACAACTTGTTAGAAAACGATTTTTATGTAAAAATAATATTTTCCTAAATATAAGTCATACAAGTCGGACTTTACGATTTTTCTCAAACTTTGGCGGGCTTTAGGGACGGCTTAGCCTTCGCCGATCGTCCTATAAAATTTTTGGGAGTTGTTTTTTTATCAATAACCACCAAATTGGCGAGTGAGACCTAAATGAATCCAACTTTTGATTTTAACGGTCACCCTAATGTACCTACATACCCAGCGGGAAAAAGAAGGAGTACGGAGGCCTTCCTTTTTTCGCAAAGAACACGCAAACATCTTTATTAAAAAACGAAGCTAACGATTGTATAAATAACAAAGCACGATGTGCATTATTTGAGTGACTGCAAACCAGCAGCGAATATTTGCGGTTGCGCAAGTTTAATTGTATGACCGCAAGCGAGTGTATTTGTTGTTGTTGATTAAATGCGATTTTTTTCAATCGCATAAAGCTGTTCTCTGGTGCTAAGTTGCGCCGTCTTGATGAAATTAAATGTCATTGATGCTTGATTAATTTTTGAAAACATAAATTCAGTCAGTATGACTTAATTGCGCTCACCATTCACCGTAATGGCAGCATCTTGCACATTATTTTAATGTTAGGTAAATATTTATTTTTATTTATTTAATAAGAGTTACAAATACAATTACAAATTATATTCTTACTAAATTAACCGAGCAATAGTAACGTAGACCTTCAGCCCGTTGTAGTGAAACAGACCAGAGTCTCTGGCGGGAATCGATAGACTCCCGATAGACTAACTCACTACCTACTAGCCTACCGGGGCACCCATAGGTAAATATGTATTTATTTTTAATATTTGTTTTAAATCAGCTGATTTAAATTGAAAATACCACACTGAATTATGAGGGGTTGTTCACAACAGTCATATTTTTTCATGTTAATATTTTAAGACTTATTACTTTATTACACCTTGTGAATCCCCCAAAAGTATGTGTATTAAAATTCACAGAAATATAAAACTTTAAATTTGGAAATTTAGTTTGTACACAGAAAAAATTAAAAATTGATTTTTATCATCGAATTCATAAAAAAGGATTGGAGAAATAAAGTCCCAAAATAAAGACAAACTGGGTGAGAACATTCAAAAGGCATGGTATGCTATTCCAAACTAAATTTTTCGTGACTTGGTGGTTTCCATGCCAAAACAATTAAAGGCTGTGCTTTCTAAACAAGGACATGCGACCCGATACTAGGATTAACGTATATTTTTAAGGGTTTAAGTAATTTTTCTGAATTTTTAAATTTTATTGCCCATTAAAAATCATTGATATAAATGGACTTGAGATTTAATTTTTGAATGAATATAATAACAAATTTTATATTGCTACAAAAGTAACTTTAGTAACGATCTAGTTTTACTTATTATTTATTTTGTGTTTATTAGTTGTTTTGTATTTGTTTGTTGTTTTATTACTTTAAATTGTTATTGTATAAGTTATGCATAGCTCTAACGTAAACATCTCTGTACAGAATATAGAAAATATTCGGCTGAAAACATTAATGCTGCTTAAGAAAGTGTTCAAAACAATTTATCAACCTCATTTCGACGCCATGCTCAGGAGCTTGGTCTTCAAAGAACAACTTTGGGCCCAATTTTGCACAAGGATTTGCATTTGTTTCCCTTTAAGATTCAGTTGACACAAGAGCTTCTTCCACAATACCATTGACGCCACCGTTAATATGCCAATAGGATAATAAAGCTCGCCCATAACAACCCCGATTTTCATGACAAAATCATAATGAGTGAAGAGGCACATTTTTATTTGAATGGATATGTTAATTAACAGAATAGTTGTTTCTGGGCAATTGAAAACCCTCAAAATATTCATCAGTCACCTTTGCATCCATTCAAAGTGACAAAAAAGTCAGGAAGAATCATTGGACCTTATTTCTTTGAAAATAAAAACGGCGTTACGGTAACTGTGAATGAGGAGCGATATCGTGATATGATTGAAAACTTTTTAACGCCACAACTGCATGCTTTGGGCTTGATTAACATGTGGTTAAACAAAACGGTGCCACATCGCATGCAGCCAGGATAACAATAGAAACACGCAAAGAAGTATACCTTCCCGGCGGATACCCTGTATAAACTTGGAAGAAGTGACCCTATTTTTCCCTAACTGTATATAAATATATTTGTTTCTTTAACTCCTCTGGGGAGCAGAGGGGCATACATTTTAATGACTATCTTCGTCTCTTCCGCTCTAAGTACCTGGCATAAAGCAACTTTCAGAACCTTCAAGTTCCAATCACTTTCACTGGAGATCAAAACCGCCTTAAGAATTTCCTTTTCAGGTATTGTTTTATTGTTTACGAAGCTGTTTGTAACAGATTTTGATAATTTTTATGTTACCGTCCTCCAGACATACAAAATTCCATCTTGTCTTTGTATTGAAGATGCCACTTAATTGGTTCAATTAACTATGTTGATTGAAAAAAATATTTTGATTTGTGTTTGCAGTTAATACCGCCTCCTTTGCTGGTGGTCACATTTTAATTTAAACTATTAATTGAAACTCAACAGCAAGAAAAGCTAAAACTTACAAATATATTAATTTTTCTTGCGAGCTTTATTTTTCTGACATTAGCGTGGTACGAACAGAGATCTGGTGGATAAACACGACGAGATACTTGAGGTCAATGGCCCCTAAGGGTAAAACATTGGTCTTCTAGAGACAAAAGCATTGATATATCATACTTTAAGATCGGACTGTAAATGTCTTAGATATAATGAGAAAATGTTAAAACGTTCGGCAAAAAATATTTTTATTTTTTTTGAAACATCCTTGCAAAAATACTTTATATTAGAGGGTAAACAGCGCACTTTTTCCCCTTGTAAGGTGGTACGCTCTGATGTTAATATGTCTTTAACGTAAACCTTTTCAAAAACACTCAATTTATAATTTCTTCTAGACATCTACCAGCCATGGTAAAGGTACCTGGTATTTGGAAATCACACTTGAAACCGACTCTGCAAGGAAAGCAAAGGCCAGCTGGTGTTCCTTACAGTTCAATTTCCTTACAGTCGTCCCCGACTGGCCTTCTTTTAGGCTACTGAAAGAAAATTCAACCATTAGTTTCGTGTCGTCAAGTATGCTTTTACGTGTGAATTATTTGCATTTTGTTGTAAATATTCTTTTCCAAGATATCACGACGCCAACGAAAATACAAAAAATAGTTTTCTAATTAGGCCCACCCTATTTTTTATAAAAGAACAGCCAGCAAAAGCAACCAACTAATCCACTCATACTAAACTTTTTAATTTTTATTATGAAGTGTTTTTATTGTTGAACGTGGTACCAGGATTTTTGCGATTATTTGAACTGTTTGTTTTGTGGTTTGTGCATTCTTTTTTATTTTTACCAAAACACCATTGTCAATATCAAACATCCGCATCCCGGATGTGTCGTAAAAATTACCGATGGTCAACCATATCAAACACAAAGTCTCCCAAAACAAAAAAAAAAAAAAAAAAAAAACACAAAAACAAAAACTTAGCTAAACAAACTCATAACTTTTTTATTAACATTCATACATGTATACATATGTAAAAACTTTTTTGCGGTTGAAGAGATTCAGACCAAAAAATAAAAAAAAAACTCACTCACATATAAAAACACTACGGCAAATATAAACTTTTCTTTAACAATTTACTCATTCCACAATCTGGAGCAAACAAACTTTAACTAAATCAAAAAAATGTTAGCAAAGGGAATAATAAAATTGTCCAATTATGACCAGATTTGTTTGTTATTTGTTTATATCACGCTTTATTAAGACAATAAAAATAATTAAGGTTTAAGCACCAATATTTATAAAAAAATCTTGGCTGCTAGAAATTATCTATATCGACTTTAATAACAAAAATAAAAAAGTATAGGCCAACTCGACCATATGATACCCTGCACCGCAGTATTGACAAACAACAAAAGTGTACCCTATAAGGGAGGAAGGGTCACTCATGGAAGCGGCAGAACAAAATTATGTTATGAGTTAAGATTCATCTTTAAGTTATTTGCGCCGAATATTATAAAGATAACTTCATCTATATGATATTTGTTTACCTTTAAGGGCCATTATTACAACTTGAAGTTAGCTAAAGTTAAGATTAAATTGACAGATAATAATGTGTTATCTGTCAAAAAGCGTCTGTTTACTGTCGAATAACAGCTAACGCCAAGTTATAATAATGGCCTTAGCTGTTATTCGACAGTTAACAGACGCTTTTTGACAGATAACACATTATTATCTGTCAATTTAATCTAAACTTTAGCTAACTTCAAGTTGTAATAATGGCCCTAAGTGATGTTAGGAAGGTGGTTTTTATGGGACCAACGCACAGTAGCGCCCGTAGAGCAAACGAGGTTGCAAAAATCAAAATTTTCATGAGCACCGACGAAGTTTTGAATAAACTCATGTTATAGGAAACTTTTCAACGATTTCAAATCTGCCACTCTTAATAATATCACATTTTTAGTTTAGAAGATATAGCCGTTCAAAGTTGACCGACTTTCGGTTTTCAAAAAAACACACAATTTTTAGTAAATTTGTTGCGATTTCAGGTGTAATATCACGAAAAATAGGTAACGAATCGCCTTATTTTTTGTTTGTATTGATTGATGCATTTATTAAATGTGTAATGATAAAAAAAAAATGAACTGTTTGCTTTGTGTTTCTCCTGGTAAATCACTATTTAAAAACTATCCGTTTTTTCACTATTTTTCAACTTTGACGGAAAATAACAAAAATCTATATTTTTCTATATTTGCCATATTTGCAAAATCTGTTCTTTGATTATTTCTTTACATAATTCAAAAATTTTATCTGCCCGTACGTGCCCGTTTGGCTTCTAGAGGTAAAAAAGGTTAAAAAGACATGGTTGCAGAAATTGTATGACAGTAGTTTGATCTAAAATCTAAAAAAACTACTCATTGAAATTAGCAGGTACGTACCTCACTTAAACAATACTTTGGCGTACAAATGGTCAAGAACAATATTGACTACAGGTAGGCACAAATCTTATTTGGACACGTGCATAATATCAAAATTGCATTATTCAGCCTAATTCCATTTGTATGCAGGGAACAGGTAAATTTTTCGGCATGGTAGCATAAGCCTATATATTGCAAATGGTCAAGAACAATATTGACTACAGGTAGGCACAAATCTTATTTGGACACGTGCATAATATAAAAATGCATTATTCAGCCTAAATCCATATGTATGTAGGGAACAGGTACATTTTTCGGCATGGTAGCATAAGCCTATATATTGCAAAATAAGCATAATGCCTGGATTAGTCTACGACTGAAAGTTGGCGCAACAATTACTGAAACCATTAAACAATTTAAGTACTGAAAACATGGCGTTGAACAATTTTAAATTATTTGAACTGTTTAGAAAGTCAACCACACCAAATTTTTTCACGGAAGCTGCTTTAGAAGAACTTGATAGCTTATACGGAAATATTGAGAGAAGCGAAATTATAAAAAATAATTTTTATCTGATATATGCAAATATTAAGGCAAAATGGGTGAAATCTAATCGAACCATTCAGAACTTCAACTCCAAATACGAGGACTGGCTTAATGAAGATACCATCCTGGATATATTGGCAGTAGATAAACCCACCACATCAACCAGAGGAGCAAAAGGAAGGCCAAAAAAAAGTATTGAGGAGTGTTCAATTTTCACAAGAAAGAGGAAACTTGCCGATGCCACCAATGACTTGACCACGAAGCAATTATCGGAAGCGCTGTCTATTAAATTTACAAAGGATAGTGAAAGAGTTAGGTCGCACATAACCAAATCTGTTGCTGATGCAAGCCCACTGCGACTAAAAAGGATTAAGGAAAGCATTCCCACGCCCACAAACGCACACATTAAAAAGTATGGTTCCGAAGAAGCCTTGGCCTTGTTTATGGACTTAGAACTTTCCAAAGAGAAATATGAGAAACTACGGGCATCTTTAACGCGACACGGCGCTGACGTTTTACCCGGATACAAGCATATTACGCAAGCCAAAATAAATTCACGACCACTGCATACGGAATTTACGGAAGTCTCTGCGAAAGCCAATCTGCAGGATCTCATGGGCCATACAGCAAAACGGTTGTTGGAGAGTCTTCCTGAAAATGAGGTGAAAATTCTTCCTGAGAAGTTGACATTGATCAGCAAATGGGGCTGCGATGGATCATCCGGACAAAGCGTTTATAAGCAAAGGATATCTTCCGATGACGCTACAATATCGGATGGAAATATGTTTATGGCATCTGTTGTTCCTTTGCGGCTTAAATCGGATGTTTCCCTTCACTGGAAAAATCCACGTCCGTCATCAGTGCATTATTGCCGACCAATAATGTTTCAGTTTGCAAGGGAATCGGCAGAACTCATAAGGACCACGGTGAAGGACATTGAAGAACAAATAAGCAAGATTAAGCCTACAAAGCTGCAAATTGGAGAAGGAAAATATATTGAATGCAATTACGAGTTCCATCTGACCATGGTTGACGGAAAAGTCGTAAACGAACTGACAGGAACAACCTCAACAATGTCATGCCCGATTTGCAAAAAGAGTCAGAAGAACTTTGGTAATTTAAACGATTCTACAAATGAGGAGAATTACGAATATGGAATGTCACCATTGCACGCAAGGATAAGGTGTATGGAATTCTTGCTAAAACTGGCGTATACCCTACCACAAGAGGAGGAAAACTTCGATGAAAATACATCAATAAAGGATAAGGAAAAGATCAGAAAGAAGCAAATACAGGATGCTTTTTTTAAACAAGTTGGACTAAAAGTAGACTGTCCCAAGCACGGATACGGTAACTCAAACGATGGAAACACTTCTAGGAGATTTTTTGAAAATGATGAGGCAGTAACTAGAATCACTGGAATTGACAATCAAATCGTGAAAAGATTGGGAACGATCTTGGATGTTTTAAACTGCAAAGAAAATGTCAATTCTACAAAATATGGAGAATATGCGTCGAAAACTGCATCTCTTTTAGCAGAAATGTATCCACAGAAGAAGTTGACCCCGACCGTCCATAAAATATTGGCGCATGGCAAAGATATAATTGAGTACCAGTCTTTGCCAATTGGAGAGCTTTCTGAAGAAGCACAGGAGTCTCTTAACAAATTTTATAAAAAATATAGATTGCAGAACACATTCAAAGCATCAAGGGTAAGGCAAAATGAGGACCTCTTCAACATGTTGGCAGCATCTTCCGATCCACTTATATCTTCCCTGCGGCATGTGAAGTCACGAATAGAGTTAGAAAATAATTATAGTTTAGAAATGGTTAGTCTTTTAGATATACCTTCTCTTACGAACTGTGATGAATATTTTACAGAAAATTGAAAAAATAAATTTAAAAAAAAATAATTTTTTTTTTAATTTGTTGGGTAATAATTTAAAACATAAAAACCTAAAGAAAAAAAATAAAAACAATCTAAAAATGTAAAAATAATTTTTTTTAGTTACCATAAAATTGATTTTTCTACTAATTTTAACTTTGATAACCCATAATTAGGCCCCTACAGAGCGTAGCACCCTTTCCAAACGCTCATTTCATAGGCTGAACAGTTATCTATCATATGCTGTTTAAACTGTTCAATTATCTTATTCGGTTCAAAAGATATGATTTTTGCAACGAAAAAACTCAAATGGCGCCACTGTGCAACGGTTAAATTTTGTACCTACCAATTTTTATGTCAATGCCAACATTAAAAAGGAGGTTATGGCGCTAAGAGTCATTATTTTCGGGAGTAGTACTATGCGCTTTGCTGTGTAAAGGCCCAACTATAATATGCTTAAGTTGACTTAAGTAACAGTGCGAATACATGTTAATCATATGTTCTAACCACATTGAACCTAAGAAAACTTTATGCTAGGTTTAATGAATCTGTTATTCGCTTATGCAAAGTGCGAAACAGATCGCACATTCCGTACGGAATCAAAAGTTTTTTGTGTTTGTTTTTTAAATGCAAAGAGCCTCTCTTTTTATTAATTTTTGACAGAAGCTTATGCATATTATTGTTTGGCCTTAACTTGTCATATCGAATTAAATGTATTCTCCTTTTTCGACAAATGGATAAAAAGGAACGACGCATGAATTCGGGATGCGCAAACTAAAAAAATATATCGATATATATCGAGTCGATATTTTTTAAGAGTATCGATATTTATTATTTCAAAAATATCGATATATCGAACGTATTTTGCTGAAACTATTACCAAATTAAAAATTTAATATACATATACATATATATTTTTAGCTATTATCTTTTTGGCAACACTGGTTTAAACATCTGACGCACGTTTCGTATTTTGTTTCACTGTCAAACATCTTCAGTTTGGTCTATAATTTAACCATGAATCGTCTTACAAACGAACAACGCTTGCAAATTATTGAATTTTATTATCAAAATGCGTGCTCTGTTAAGAAAGTTCATCGCGCGCTTCCTGTGTTCAGCGACGAAGCTCATTTTTGGCTCAATGGGTACGTTAATAAGCAGAAATGTCGATTTTGGAGTGAAGATCAGCCAGAAGCATTGCAAGAGCTACCAATGCATCTAGAAAAAGTCACAGTTTGGTGCGGTTTATGAGCTGGTGGCACCATTGGACCATACTTCTTCAAAAATGATGCGAATCGTAACGTAACTGTGAATGGTGAGCGCTACCGTGAGATGATACCCAACTTTTTTTTTGCCCAAAATACAAGAGCTTGACTTGCATGTGCCACATGCCACACAGCACGCTTAACAATGGACTTATTGAGGGCGAGTTCGGTGAACATTTTATTTCACGTTCGGGACCGGGCAATTGGCCGCCTAGATCGTGCGATTTACCGCCTTTAGACTATTTTTTGTGGGGCTATGTTAAAGCTCATGTCTACACCCGCTTCATTTGACGCATTGGAAGACAACATTGAAGCATTTATTTATGATATACCGGCCGAAATGTTGGAAAGAGTATGCCAAAATTGGACTTAGCGGATGGACCATTTGAGGCGCAGTCACGGTCAACATTTGCATGAAATAATCTTCAAACATTAAATTATATGGACCGTACTATCGATTCACATAAAGATTTCATGCATTTTTCTGAATTTTATGTGTTTTTTTTTAAACTTTCCTATAGCTCTTAAAACATCACCTGATATATATACATATATATGCACAAATCTTAATGCTATTCCAAAAATATATAGGCACATATATAGTTCCAAAACCGCATAAAATAAATCTTTTCAAGTTCGTTTGTCTTTACTGTTTTAATTAGAAATCTGCAATGTGAAACTCCCGCTTTGTTCTTATTTCTTCTTCTTATAAATGCTAATCATTTTAGGTCTTCATATTAGTTAAAAAAAAAAAAAAATGATGCATGCAGTGATGCCAGTTCTTAAAACATAAATTGTTTGATAAACGGCTAAAATTTTGAGTTTTTACTGAAGACTGACTTTAAAAAATATCGAAGTCGATAGTCGTATTTCAATATCGATATATCGGTATTTTAAATATCGGAGATATATATCGATTATTTTATTTTTCAATATCGTTATTTTGATATATCGATATTTTTTGCCCACATGGTGTATGCCTGTTAAGTTAAACCAAATTCGGGTAAATACGAACAAAGTGTCAACACTGCTTCTTAACTACTGAGCCGATTCGCCAAAAAATTTTACAGTGATTTCCGGATTACCGACGCTTAACATAGGCTATAAATATTTGTAAATTTTTTAGTGAGCGTAGCACCTCTGATATGTTTACAGAGAAACACCAAATACACCAACAATTGGTGCCAAAATCTATCAGAACTTGGCAGCACCAAAAACTTACTTACTTATTCCGGACCTCTTTCCACCTTGCAGTGTAGAGGTTTTTCAAAGACTTCTCCACTTCGATCTATTCTGTGCCAATTTTTTTGGCAATTTTGGGCTCGATTCTTTGTTCTGTCCGAATGCTGTTAAAAGTGTCCTGCCACATTATTCTTCTTCCTCTTCTTCATCTTCTTCCTCCACTCCGCCATGCTTCTAAAACTCGTTTTGGCAGACAATTCTCTGGAATTCTGGCTACGTATCCGAACCACTTTAGCTTATTTCGTTCGATTTTGTTGTTTCCGCGGATTTTGCAACTATGGTAACAAAACCAGCAAAATACAATACGCCACAACTTACATATGTATGTGTAAATGACAGCACGAAGACAGCACGTAAACGCAGCACTGTTTATACCATGATGTAGATGGCAGCACATTTTCACCTCAGTGGATTCGTCAAAAAGCAGAATTGCCGCATTTGAGCGAATGATAATCCAAGAGTGATTGTCGAAAAACCAATGCACCCACAAATAGTGACTGTTTGGTTCGGTTTATGGGCTGGCGGCATCATTGCGCAGTATTTTTTCCAAAATGAGGCCGGTCAGGTTCAGTTACTGTGAATGGTGTTCGCTATCGTGAGATGATAACGAACTTTTTATGGCTCGAATTCGAAGATATAGATGCGGACGATATGTGGTTTCAACAGGACGGTGCCACTTGCCAGCTAACGTAACAATTGCTCTTTTGCGCGACAAATTCAATGGCCACGTTATCTCAAGTGGTTGCGATGTCAATTGGCCGCCAAGATCATGTGATTTGACACCGTTGGACTTCTTCCTTTGGGGTTATTTGAAAGAAAAGGTGTACGTCGATAAATCAGCAACAATTCAAGAGCTAAAGGATGAGATAATTCGGCACATTAACGGCATAGAACCTCAATTATGCCTCAGCGTTATCGAAAATTTGAACCATCGGATGGAGGTATGGCCCCGAGGTCACGCCGGCCATTTGGGCGATATTTTGTTCCCACACCAATATTATCATAATAAAAGTAATGACAATAATTTCCTAAGTAATTTGTGTTTTATTCAAAATCAACATCGGCCCTTATTAAAAAATGTTTAAGTAGCTACATTTAACAACGACAAGCAATACTCAGGTTTGCCGATTCCTTACACCCTTCAACAAGATCAGATCTATAATGAATCAATTATTACTAAGTTACTAGTCCTTCGAAATCGATCATCATCAGTAATTCTTACGGTATTGGTTCAAGTTATATAAACACAAATTGGACCAAATTTTGCCAAAATATTTACATCATTATTCATTACGAATTTTGACAAATAAAAGAATTTAAGAAATCTGGTCTGCATATTGTACTTATGGTAAATTTTTGACATATGAACAGAAAATTTGGTAATGTGGTTCTTATCATGAAAATCTAAATTGGCTAATTATACTTAAATCATAAGTGATTATAATATAATTTTGCGATTATTATTTATATGTTTCCACACAACCAAACTAAAGTTAATTATATCATTATATTTTAATGTTCTATAATGTTTTTTTCGTGTGTGTATTTTGTTTTTGTAAAAAATGTTTGGTTTTTTTTTTACCAGCCAAAAGGGACGAACGTTTATGAGCCGAACCGAACACAATGAAATTTGTGGTTTAAGAAAAAAAACCGAACAGAAACAAATGTTCTTATCTTTTGTTGAGTTTGATAAAAACAGTATTATTAATGTTTTCGAAAGATGACTAACAGGGAAACGTTATTTTTTAATGATTTTCTACACGAACACTATTAGCGTTTGTATTTTCCAGAAATCAACCGAACCGATCACTAAGGAACGATATTTATTGTTTATTTTCGAACACTGCTTTAAAGTTTTAATCGGTGACCGAGTACCGAGTACCTTGGTTATTTTACAATGTTTATGTATTCTGAAGGGTCGTTTTCACCATTTAAAATACATAGCTTTCATATTCAAGCCAACAAAGGTTGCATGAAATAATTTATCTAATTTGACCATAAAGTCATCACGATTGACCAAGTCAATAAACCAATAATATTTTAATTTTTCCTTATTTTACACAATCATCAAATTTTTACAATAATTTGCCCCATACAACAAAACAATCAATTAAATGAAAACGAAATTAGATTTTTTCAAAATTTTAATTACAGACACATCATTCATTTAAATTTGATTCTTTATTAATTAAAAATCTTTTTGCATTGTACACGAAAACTTATTTGTTTGCATGAATGAATGAAAGAATTTATTAGCACAAGAAAACTAATTTCCAAAAATATGAGTGAATGACAGTTGCTTCCGGTTGTTGAATAAACGATTGTTCTTTCTTTTTTTAACTTCATATTGTATTTTTGTTGAATAAATTATTACAAATGTAGTTTGTATATTGTGTTGAAATTAGTAAGTAAAAAAACAAGAAATATGGTATAGATGGTCGTGCTCGACCAATTAATACCCTCCACCACAATCTTTACAGAAAATTTTGGAGAGAACTCTTTTTAGGACACATGGGCAATCATGGACCCGGCAAAACAAAATTACAATATTAGGCTTAGATGCAAACGAACGAGACTACATTTTTATATGTTTTTTACAGGAGAAGCAAGAAACTTTACAAAATCAATAACAACAAATTGTTCTGGGCGTTTGAATTTCTTTAGGGAAGTGAACCGAAGGCTGCGGATTTTCCATCCTTGGTTTCTATTTTGAATGATGATATATATGCCCTAAGACGAATTGACAACGTGAGGCGCCACTATCATCAAGTATTATATTTTAAAGTTTTCTTTGCTTTTAACTTGTAAATGTTCTAAGTCGAATCGTTGGTTTGAAAGCCATCTTGGACGGCTGTATTTTTAATCGTTTTAAAATAACTAAATTGTTTAGTGATTTAATTTTATAAATTTATTATTTAAATTGTTTTGAAATTTAACATTTTGTAATAAATTTTGTATTTTTGCAAAAAAAAAAAAATAAAAAAAAATGGAAATTTGTAATAGTTATCAAAGTTTTTCTTGGGATTAAAAATTAATTACCAAGGTTTCGTTATAATGTGCTAAATTCCAATTTCATACTAATGACAAACTGAAGTTTATTGTTGATGGGATAAGCTATTCCTATGCGCATTTCACTGGTTGCTTAGGCCAGATCGTCAGGAAACTTCATCCAAAGATTTTAGAAAAACTAAAGATATTATACAAATAAAACTCTTAAGCGAATAAGAATTATAAGCCCCAGTTTTACTTGTAACTATATCAAAGCTTAAACAAAAACAACAACAATAAACAGTGAGTTTATCTTTTCTTAGAGTTTGTCAATAGTATGAAATTGGAATTTAGCACATTACAACGAAACCTTGATAGTAAATTTATAATTTTTTTGGAAAAAACAGGAAAGTGTTTTTATATGGTTAGAAGTTCTTTCTTTCGTTTAAATATTTGTGCCTTTTTCTAGCTATCTTTCCAGCCTTCTTAATATCGCCAATTTGTTTGGATACTTGGTTGATTTTTTAGCGCTGAATCCCGAAACTACCCTATACACTCCATAGACCAAGAAGCGCAATCGGCGTTCTTTCGGGGAATATACCAAAGTGTTTGGATCCTTGTCTGGTATTCTGGAGCTGTAGCCCAAATCCGCCCCTATATACAGTCCACACTCCACGAGACGTATTGGCGTTTCCGGACCACTAAAAGACGTAATCGGCTTTTATAATCTAAATGAGAGTTTTTCGTCTTGAAGTCAACGATGTGTGTAAAGGTCTAGTTTTTAATACCAGTAAAAATATTGGGACTCAATTCGCGAATATTTGTTATTTTGATATGCTAGTTTATGGCCTTGGAAAAAATTCTAAATGTTAGTTACGTTGTTTTGCATTTCAAGTAACGATAAATACTTTAACGCGTCTTGGACAGACATTGTAAAAATTTCAAACGAAATGACAAACTTATTGTACCCTTGTACATAAAATGAGTTTTATTTTCTGTTTTCTGTTTTATTTTCTGACGGAAAAAAATAAAACTCCTCAAATGAGTTTTATTTTTAGACCTACGTTCCAATCTTTCCGCAGAAAATTTAGAAAAAATTATGTTCGTCAAACTAAACATACCTATAATAAACTAATTTCTAGGCGTTTGACATGAAAATAAACAAAATAACATAAAAAAATAAAAATTATGAGTTTTATTTTCTGAAGGAAAAAGTAAAACTCCTCAAGGGAGTTTTATTTTCTGACGGAAAAAAATAAAACTCCTCAAATGAGTTTTATTTTTAGACGGAAAAAATAAAACTCCTCAAATGAGTTCTATTTTCTGACGGCTAAATAAAACTCTTTTTTAAGAGTTTCATCCGACCTTTTATTTTTACGTCCAAAAATAACTGTTTAAGATAGATTTTTTCATTTAAGCCACAAAATAACCGTTATCAAAAAACTAATTCGATATCACTTATAACCGTTACGGTCCCTGCAAAATACACATGCGAAAAAAAAGCCAGCAAAATAATGTTACACAAACAAAACATACACACACAAGGTGTTTGTTGCTATAATTTTTTGTTTGTTCATTTCTTTATCAATGTAAAAAAGAAATATTATAGAACATTAAAATATAATGTTTGTCAGCAGTTCACTACAATTGTTCTGTTTTTAAAGAAGAACAAAACAATGTTTAATGTTCGGCTCTTTCTTGTAAATAGTTAAGAACGGTATTAAGGGTTGTGTTCGTCTACACAATCCAAGAAAACCATGTTAAGTACTTGGGAATTCATATAGATAGACGCTTGACCTGGTCGCGTCATATTGAAGCGAAAATAACGGCTATGAAACTTAAAGCAGCTCAACTACATTGGCTTCTCGGTCGAAACTCAAACTTGTCCTTAGACAACAAAATTCTCTTATACAAGTCCATCATAAAACCAATATGGACATATGGCATCCAAATATGGGGTACTGCATGCGCATCTAACATCCAAAAGCTTCAAAGAAGACAGTCTAGAATATTACGACAAATTGTCTGCGCCCCATGGTATATACGTAATGATATTATCCACAGAGATCTCAACGTCCCCACTATCCAGGAGGAAATTAAAAAATATTCACTAGGTAACATCGATAAACTAATGGCCCACCCTAACTACCTCGCTCGGGGTCTGCTTCAGTTCGAAGGTCACCAGAGGCTAAAAAGAACCGATACTTTGAGCCTAACTAGAATACATTTTTAAAATTTGAATACAGCAGTTAGTGGTTACACTGGTAACAACTAATAAACAACAAGTAGAATTAAGATTTGAATACATATTGTAAATTTCGATAAGAAAGATTCAATAATAAAAATAAATTAAAAAAAAAAAAAAAAAAAGGTTTTAATTAAAATTTTACTTCATGTAATGTATTATTTCAATTACATTTAATAATATTTAGATGATTGTAGAAATTTAATTTGTAATTTAAAACAAGCAAAAAGTATGGGTGGTTAAGCACGGCCAAATCGGGTCTCTTCTGCAATAGAATCATAACTCAAAAATGCTGATTTTAGAACTTATATTTAATTCTTTAATTTGGAACAAAAGGCTGTCTACTAGCTTATGGAGTTATTCACCTTATCGTTTCTTCATATTGTGTAACTCTAACTCTGTCAACTCTGGAGAGAGGAATTTAATTGTTAGGTGCTAGAAAATGTGATTTACGACTGTAGTGTACCTGCTAAGCGTCCACTGCTTACCCAATAGCCAACCTAAAATGTATATATGCCACCCGAATAATTGTAGGGTAAATGCCATTAATAAAAGATCAAATAACGGCATTTACCCAATGACTCAATGTGTTTGTTCGAACACATGAGTCAATACAATGGTAAAGCAGATCAATCAGAATGTGAGTGACATAATTTTGATTGTCTAATGTAAATGAGTACATTCCTCACTCATGCATTCTGATTGGTCACTGCATTATGCAAAAGGGTAAAACCATAATATTTACATGCTACTGAGTAAGAGACATAGATATTAAGAATTAATACAATAAGTTAGAATAAGTAAGCAATAGGATAGAATTAGTATAAAAAGGGCAGTAGCCCACAAATAAAACAGACTTTAGATTTGAAAACATAAAGTGGCACTTGTTGCCTAGTTTATTATTTTTAGTCTCCTAATTTGGCAGTTCGCAAGAACGCCTGACCATCGAGCTGGTACCCTACAGCTGCATAAAGATATATTGGGCTATAGGGAAATAAACATAACAGATAACATCTAACACTACATGGCGATCCTGCCATCTAACACTACATGGCGATCCTGCGGACCAATAAACTTTGTAGATTTGAATTAATTATCCTGCCCACTCGGACCTTAATAAATTAATAATCCTGCCAGGCTGGGAAAAATTAATTATCCTGCCAAACTAGGACCAATCCTCTAAAAAAAATATATTCATACGGAAACAAATTTAAAATTAAATAAAATATAAAAAAAAAAAAAAAAAAAAAAAATTTTTTTTTAATAATATTTGTAGAAACAAAATGGCTCATAAATTTAATAAAATTAAGAAAAAAAAAGAAAAAAGGAAACCTGATTAATAAACATAAATTATATAAAAAAAAAAAAAAAAAAAAAATGTTTCTCAAAATACTATTACAAAAATTGTTTGTTATAAAAAAAAATTTTTTAAATATATAGAAAAAGCAATTTTAAATAATTCTTTGTTACAATTATCTAAACATTTTTATCTAATCATTAATTAATATTTTTGTATAAAAAAAAAAAAAAAAAAAAAAAAAAGAAAAAACTCTACAAATATTAAAACAAAAATTTATAAAATAAAATTTAACATAATAAATAAAAATATTTACAAAAATAGAAATTAGAAAAATTAAATCTTTAAATAACACGTATATACAAATTTACTTGAGAAAAGATGGAAAGTTTTTGAATATGTCTCTAAAATACTTTATTCTTATCTAAAATACGTAGTTTGCAAAAACTAGAAAAATAATATTAACATACATTACACTTATACATGCATACATACCACAATGGCTCCATTATCTCATGGCACAAGCGCGATGGAAGAAGGAATACAACTAATGATGTCAAACGATCCATACAGTTCGACCATATCTAATAATGGGACAAAACCTACCAGGCGGAAGACGACAACAAGAGCGAAAGAAACAAAACAGAGAAGACACATCTTTACTCAAAAATAAAAACGTAAAAAGACAACGAACTAACTGACATAACTAATAGAACAACTCTTTCACTAACAACCATACAACTCATGCAAAGATACACATGAAAACATGAACAGAATAAATAAACTCAGAAAAACCAAAGCAGATGATACAGGTAGAAAATTATGAAAAAGAAAAAGAAGACACTAGTAACTACAAGGGCAAAGAACAATTAAAATAAAGAGGCACATAAAATGACAAGTAATGAGGCAAATAAGAATAACAATGAAAGAATAGGAATGTATAAAACGCACGCGAAAGGAAAAATATGGGAAAATGCATCTCTTAGGAGTCTCATCAACTTCGAATATGGGAATGTAGATTCATTAATGAGTTAAAAATATAAAGAAATTGCAATTGAATAAATTTGAGAAGACGTCGATATAAGAATTGAAGATAATACTGTGCACATAGGACGTGATGATAATTCATCGAAACAAGATTCGATAATGAAGAAATCACGTACCCAAATGATAATTATATGAATAAAGGATGTAACGATAATTCATCGAAACCAGATTCGATTATGAAGAAGTTACATGCCAAGAACAATAATAAAATGCATGCAAGATTCAGCGATAACTCAGCGAAACTAGATTCGATTCTGAGGAAACTGATATCTAAAAAGAGTGAAGGAATATTTAAGAGAACTAGCGATATCGAAGAATGAAGGAATATTTAAGATATAAACATGACAATAATTGAAAGAAGCATATGAAAAAATAATAACAAATTACAAAAGTCCTCAACTAAGAATATTAAGATACAATGCTCTAATGAAACATTGAAATTGATTGAACAAGTATTTTCTACAGCCTACCATCACCAAACAATCAGCTCACTTGAAAGAATCCAAAGATTACTAAATAAATGCCACCAACGATGAATGAGACACTTGGATGCCGTATTTTACATACTTATACAACACAACACCAAATTTTGACACACTTGAACTAATTTTCGTCAAATTACCATCCCAACCTACTGACACATTAAACAAAACGAACAAAGAAATACTTTTACAGGGCATTAAACCGCAGACTGACCCACTTAAAAACTACGACATATTAGGTTACACAAAAGTAAACAATGACGAACGTTTTTGAACAAATTCTAAATGACTTGCACTTAAACAATACTAATGAATATGCAAAATCAGAATTAATAACAAAATATGTATATCAAAATGTATTTCATTTAGAGAACGACAAATTAACAGTAACAATAACTCTTTAAAAACCAAACGTAAACAAACTAGTATTACTAAAAGTAATAACAAAATATAAAAAAAAAAAAACGAACATGATACCATACCACGGACATTACAAAAAGTAAAGAACAAAGGGGAGTAAAACACAGTAATTGAAAAAACAACAAGACACTAAAATAATTTCACAACAATTCATTAAAACCACAATACACAAACAAAAAAAAAAAAAAAAAAACACACTTCCATAGATACATATATTTTATACATATATTTTAAACTAAATATCAATTAAAATATTGTAATTAATAAATTAATTAATAACCAATTAAAACCATATATAGACTTAAGAAATAATTATTAAGTACACAATATACATTAAAAATTATAAGAATAATATGTTTAAAATTATAAAAATATTAAATACCTACTACAATAAGAATTAAATACTACAATAAGAATTACTATAACGTATTTAATAAAAATTGTAAAATCATAAAACTATATTAAGAACTACTTTGTAAAACTATAGCATATGTAAATAGAAATTAAGAACTATCAAGAAAAATCAATCCCCTAATTTTTCTCTTAACGGTGAGGGTGTAGTGTACCTGCTAAGCGTCCACTGCTTACCCAATAGCCAACCTAAAATGTATATATGCCACCCGAATAATTGTAGGGTAAATGCCATTAATAAAAGATCAAATAACGGCATTTACCCAATGACTCAATGTGTTTGTTCGAACACATGAGTCAATACAATGGTAAAGCAGATCAATCAGAATGTGAGTGACATAATTTTGATTGTCTAATGTAAATGAGTACATTCCTCACTCATGCATTCTGATTGGTCACTGCATTATGCAAAAGGGTAAAACCATAATATTTACATGCTACTGAGTAAGAGACATAGATATTAAGAATTAATACAATAAGTTAGAATAAGTAAGCAATAGGATAGAATTAGTATAAAAAGGGCAGTAGCCCACAAATAAAACAGACTTTAGATTTGAAAACATAAAGTGGCACTTGTTGCCTAGTTTATTATTTTTAGTCTCCTAATTTGGCAGTTCGCAAGAACGCCTGACCATCGAGCTGGTACCCTACAGCTGCATAAAGATATATTGGGCTATAGGGAAATAAACATAACAGATAACATCTAACACTACACGACTCTATTGCAGCAAAAGCTTGATATGGATACCCTTCGCTACAGTATAGACAAATTTTTTGGGACCCCTGAGCAGGCAAAAACAAAATTATGTTATGAGGTTAGAATTCATATAAGATTTCTTTGTGCCGAATTTTATCTAGATATCTAAAGTGAAATTAGGGAGGGAAATAGAGTCTTTGTGCCTAAAAATATTTATTTATTTTGTGTGTCTAGATTAAATTTTGACAAAAATATTTTATTGCATCCTTAATCATCTTATTAAGTTTTGCTAGAATTGTATCATATATGACAAGAGCTCTCTTTCTTTCTGACCTACCAAGAAAGTACGACTTGCGTTTTTATAGCAAGTACCATAAAGATTTATTTTATTATTCGGTTTGTAACACATCGAAATCATCATCTTAAGACATAATAAAGTATACAAGAAGGGCAAGCAGTAGAACAAATTGACGGCAATTTAGAAATCGAAATTTGTTTAGTGTATGCCGGCGAGCCAAACGGATGGACATAGTTATATCAATTCCAAAATGTCTCACATAAGTACAATCATATAATTCCTTCTCCAACTTTGATGGTGTCGGTAAAAAATATAAGAACGATTATAGTTTATATGTGTTGTTTTTTTTTTTTTTGAAGGAGTTGTTGTCACGATAACCATACATGCTAAGGTGGAAAGGGTATTATCCCAAGCGAATTCATTTTTCAGGTAGCGTTGAAAGCATAGCTGAGCTACTTTTTTTCTTACTTAGAAAAAGCAATGTCAAAAGTTGCTTGTGTTTTTGATATATCGACCAAGGAAAGCAAGAAATAAAATACACACAATGTAGTGTTTTTGGTGTTGTACTTGTTGTAGAATTGCCACCACCGTTTACATGAATTCGCCTTGGTATTATGTGTTTGGGGCAATTAAAAATACTGATAATCGGTTTCTAATTGCACATGGCCCCCATACAATGTTCTTTCTGGAACAAAGTTTTGCGCCTAAAAACCAACTTACTTCGTTGGCACAAACATGTTATTATAGTCGCTCTCAGTTAATCCATTGCTCCTATATAAATACCAATTCCGAAAGCGATGATATCTTTCGTAAGTGAAACTATGCGAAGCTTGTGCTGGTTCGTCTGGGTGCGAATCTTGGAACACTTCCACGCAGGAAATACGGTCCCTCCAAGTTTTCATTAAATGTCCTTTTTGCAAAATATTAAGATTTTTCTGGTCAAACATTATTCCCAATGAAGATTTGTGACACCGAACTGGTGAAACTTCAATCCGCCTAGAAATTGCCAGCCAAAAATGGAACTAAATTGGTCATGTTCTAAAAAGACCAAACAGAGATACATTTATCAATAACTACAATTAAATGGAACCCGCAAGGCAACAGGAGAGCTGGTAGGCCATCTAACGCCTGAATTTGATACAAGATGAAATTCGATTGATGGGAAAATCTTAATCGAAATTAAAACGATTGATTTGAACAGATCTGAATGGAAAATTTTTGTTCCGCAATAATTACCTTTAAAGAAGGGTATTTTTTTTCTAATATGCGCAGTAGTTTTAGAAGCATAAAAAATAATTTTTTAGCAAAATTTCGCAATTTTTGTTATATAAAAAATGATAAAAAAGTTTTTCTACACGTATAGAAAACAAAGTTCCAGGCAAAACAAACCATAAATGCTTAAAATCTTTTTGAAACTTTTGATTTTATTCACAAAAGTAGAAAACATTTTAATTAAATTAAAGAATTTCATAGAACACCATATTTGTATGCGAGCTCCCCTAAGGGGTGGAGATAAAGTGCAAGCACAGTGATAGAAAAGGCGTCATTACGCTGATGTATTTGACATCAGTACTATGACAAGTGTCTTCGTTTTTGACCCTATGACACTTTTCATCATGGCGATGTCAACCTTAACATCACTTGGCCAAAGTGTCATCAGGGTCAAAATGAAGTTATGTCATCACTGGGATGACACATCGGCATCATAAAAATTACGAACATATCCTCAGTGCGATGACGTAGTAACATCGGAGAAAGGACACATTAGCATCAATTTAATGACAGTTTGTCATTAAGTCAAAGTCATTGGCATTGACTTAAGTCAAAGTGAGAGAATATTATTATTTACTTACCCGTTACATATGTTTGTTTCACGTTTGTTGAATAACGACCTTTGTTTACAGCAGAACTCTCGATAATAAAACACCAGCACGATGCCCCAAATGGTTTTCCTAATCATTCTACTTTAAACATTTGATGTATTTATTTAAATATTTTAAAAAAATGGAATATAGGAATTTTTGCTTCTTATAATACATTGTAATCATGAAAATAATGTTAATAATATACAAAATGTGGCATCGAATTGATGTCACTATAGTCATAAAATAGATGACAAGTAAAAAATGACAAAATCGTACAAAGACGTTAGTCGTTGGATTGATGTTACTTTTTGCATCATTGATGCCATTTGTAGTAACATTGATATCACAATTCTGATGTTAGGGCATCATCAATATGAAGATGCATTTTTCTATCAGTGTATGTTTTGAAAAAATGTTAAGGACGAAAAACAAGTGGAAGCCGGTTATACTTTTTATCCCCAAGGGGCGACTCGATGGCAGTTATGCGACTTTTTCTTAAAAATATTTCTAGTCTGTATTGGACATTTTGTATGGGAGCCTCCTTAAGAAATGGAGAAAGCGGATAGTTATGTATGAAATAAATGATGGAGATGAAAATATAGTGGGGTTGTTCATATATTTGAACCGTCTACGAGTATCATACGCGCTGCAGGGTCTAAATTAAAGAATTTCTTAAAAACAATATAAAACAAGTTAGAGTGCTATATTCGGCTGTGCCAAATCTTTGATACCATCCACCGACACTTCGAATGTTTTAGGAGTAATATCTGTATGATGTCTATTCATAATTATAATCTTTGTGAAAACAGACATCTGCATTAAAATTTGTTGCGGTTTAGACCTATATAAAATTATTGATCGACAATCAGAATCAATTTTAAAAAGTTTGAGTAGAATATCAGTTTAAGATGAGCTTAAATGATTTTCAGGAGAACAAATTATATAAAAGCCATGGTAAGCTATGAACCAATCATCCTTAATTCTGCAGAACGATTTCTGGTATTAAAAAAACATAAATTTCAATACAGCGGTGCAATTAGTTTAAGCGTTTGCAGTAAATTTCAGAAGGCTGCTAAAATGGAATCTAAGGAAAACTATGGACCGTATATCACAAAATTGCATAACATTTTTTCTGGCCATATGAAGCTAAACTGGAAGAAAGTTTACCGCGTATTTAATTATTTTACCAGAGTGGGCTTTATATGAGGCCTATGGTAAGTTATGCACCGATCTTCACCAAATTTCACAGTGTCATTTCTAGTTCTATAAAACTGTGATGTATCAAATTTTGTTATGATAGCGTTATTTTTTACGTTTTTAGGCGTACTAAGCTGTTTTCCGGGAGTAAGGTTTATATGGGGCCTAGGGTAAATTATGAACTGATCTTCACGAAATTTCACAGTCTTATTTCTAGTCCTGTAAAACTTATATGTTCCAAATTTTGTTATGATAGCATTATTTTTTACGTTTTTAGGCTTACTAAGCTGTTTTCCGGGAGTAAGGTTTATATGGGGCCTATGGTAAATTATGAACCGATCTTCACGAAATTTCAAAGATTTATTTTTAGTTCTATAAAACTTTGATGTACCAAATTTTGTTATGATAGCATTATTTTTTACGGATTTAGGCGTACTAAACTCTTTTCCGGGAGTAGGGTTTATATGGGGCCCAGGGTAAATTATGGACCGGTCTTCACGAAATTACACAGTTTTATTTCTTGTCCTATAAAACTTTGATGTACCAAATTTTGTTATGATAGCATTATTTTTTACGTTTTTAGGCTTACTAAGTTGTTTTCCGGGAGTAAAGTTTATATGGGGCCTATGGTAAATTATGAACCGATCTTCACGAAATTTCAAAGATTTACTTTTAGTTCTATAAAATTTTGATGTACCAAATTTTGTTATGATAGCATTATTTTTTACGGATTTAGGCGTACTAAACTGTTTTCTGGAAGTAGGTTTTATATGGGGCCTATAGTAAATTATGGACCGATCTTCACGAAACTTAACAGTTTCATTACTAGTCGTATTTAACTGTGACTTGCCAAAATTTGTAATGATAGCATTGTTAGTTGGGGTTTTAGGCTTAATATACTGTTTTCCGGGAGTAGGGCTTATATGGGGCCTAGGGTAAATTATTGACGGATCTTCCCGAAATTTCACAGCGTGATTTCCAGTTGAATAAAACGAATTGTTGCGAAATCTTATATCATTCTATGCATTTTTCCACCATTTATGTTAGTTTTTGTAACAAAATTATCAATTTTTTTTAGGTGGTGGTTCCACATTTTGATTCATAGCTCAGATCCTATTGAACCGATTTTTCTGAATTTCAATCCCAAACTGCTTAGGATAACTACAAGCAATTTGACACCAAGCTTGTTGATTTCTTTTGAGTTTTTCGAAAGTGAGCGTGTTTCAACAGACGGACAGACAGACGGACATGGCTAAATCGACTTAAAATTACTCAAGGACCCAGCATATATATACTTTATAGGGTCTGAGATGAATAGTAAAAAAGTTTCACACGGAATGACAAACTGAATATACCCTCTTCACAACTAATTGTGGTGGTGACGAAAAAAAAACACAAACACACACTTTGGCTGGCAAACACAGCAAACATGTGTATGTATTAATGCATGTGGTTTCTTGCTCTCTTTAGTTCTCTGAATGTGATCACGAAGTTTTTGCTTTCTTGTTACTTCCCCCTAGGGTAGCCAGATTTTGAATTCGGAAAAACAGTACATTGGTTATGAAAAAACAGTACATTCAAGAAAAAAACAGTACATTTTTTTACGAAACCATAACTAAATATTTACAACTCTTGAACACCAATAATATAAAGAAATAGACTTTAAACATCAACACCAAAGGAAAGATTTACATTTAATGGTATTTCATATACAAAATCACACCATTTGCGTTTATAAAGCATACACCACAAACGAAGCATTTGGCCATTGTATCATTTTCCAATGTAAAGGGTGGTTAAATTTCAAGAGCCGATGTTGATTTTGAATAAAACACAAACTATTTAGGAAATTATTGTAATTTTATTTTATTATGATATATTGGTATTACTCAATTATGTATGGAACAAAATATCGGCCAAATGAGCGCCGCGACCACGGCGGCACACCTCCATCCGATGGTCCAAATTTTCGATGACCCTGAGGCATAATGGAGGTTCTATGCCGTTAATGTGCCGAATTATCTCATCCTTTAGCTCTTGAATTGTTGCTGGCTTATCGACGTACACCTTTTCTTTCAAATAACCCCAAAAAAAAAAGTCCAACGGTGTCAAATCACATGATCTTGGCGGCCAATTGACATCGCCATTACGTGAGATAACACGGCCATTGAATTTGTTGCGCAAAAGAGCCATTGTTTCGTTAGCTGTGTGGCAAGTGGCACCGTCCTGCTGAAACCACATATCGTCCACATCCATATCTTCCAATTCGGGCCATAAAAAGTTCGTTATCATCTCACGATAGCGAACACCATTCACAGTAACTGCCTGACCGGCCTCATTTTGGAAAAAATACGGCCCGATGATGCCGCCAGCCCATAAACCGCACCAAACAGTCACTCTTTGTGGGTGCATTGGTTTTTCGGCAATCACTCTTGGATTCTCATTCGCCCAAACGCGGCAATTCTGTTTATTGACGAATCCACTGAGGTGAAAATGTGCCTCATCACTGAAGATGATGTGCACGATATGCATTTTGATTTGAACGCCCATTTTCATAATAAGTCTGGATAGCTTTAACACGTTGTTGGATTGTGTATCTCTCCATGGTTCAAATTGAGTAAGTCTGAAATAGAGAAATGTCAAATAAAATTCGGAAAAAAACTTGGCGTTTAGGTGTGGTTCATTTTCAACATCGGCCCTTACAATTTAACCACCCTTTATAATGTTTAAATATCTTAGTTTATATTTAACTTAAAAAACTTATTCATTAATTGGGTTAGTAGAATTTTCTTAAAACATATTGGTATTTAAAGCAATTTTCACCACACACATATTGTCGAACTATCGCTTAAATTTCAGAAAATATTTGTTTCTTTCTTTAATTTAAACGGTAGTCATATGTCTTAAAATAAAAACACGAAAATATATGAAGGATGTGAGCAACTCCTTATTTAATCTGTGTATTTTTGACAAAACAATAGACGCAGCACAAAAATTCTAATTATTTTACAACTTTTTTATTTGCAAAACAACAATTTCTTTAAACTAAATATTGTAAAATAGAGTGTGCAACAAAATTAGGGTCATCGCCACCAGCCTCAACACTTGCACCGCGCAATGAAAGTAGACTACTAGTAGAGCAAATCTGCAAAAAGGTTTTGAAAAATTAGTTCGGGCTCCCGAAATATGGGCCTCTAAAGTTTTTAAATTTTTTGAAAAGGCGTTTGTTTGGTATAAGACAAAATAAATATACTGTTACGAAAGTTAAATTATCTAAGAATTATTTGTAGTTATAGTTATAAGTTATCTTGTAAGTTATAGTTTTATGTTACTTAAAATTGTCATGTATAATTTTCAACACAACTGTTATTTTAAAAATAATTCCTATATAAATTTCCCAGTAATTTCTAGAAATGGTTATAGAACATAATAAATAGTTTTTACGGGAAGGTTCAGGAAAAATCTAGAAATAATTATGAAATATAAAAAGGGGTGACTCATGTAAAATTAGTTTAGTCTGTTTTGGAAAACGGTTCTGTTCGTAACTAACAATTGTGAACAAAATAATTAATTTCAATAAAGTTTGTTAAGTTGAATAAGTGTGTGTATTTATTTTTATTTGCAATTAAAAGAACTCAACGGTTTATTATAAAGGGAGTAAACCGAACGCGTTTATTGAAGGCAAAACGTAACAATACTAAATGTACTTCTGAGCTAAAAAATAATTGTAGATGTCTTCAGTAGAATCGTATTGCGATTCTTTTCTTAGAATTTATTAACCCTCTAACTCTCTTTTTAAGGGGTAATTTTTGCCCTTTTTCCCAACTCTTAAAAAAAAGGATACTAAAACGGCACTTATAAGAGTTAAAATGCTCTACCAATATTTTCTGCATCAAATTTCACTAGGGGTCTTCTAAGACCAAAAATTATCCAATGCAAGTAAAACGGGTTTTCGAAATTCCGGGCCTTGATTTTTTTTAATTTTTCGAAAACCCGTTTTACATACATTGCACGCTTTTTTGGTCTTGGAAGACCGCTAGTGAAATTTGATGCAGAAAATATTCATAGAATATTTTAACCCTCTAACGTAACGTTTTAGTGTAGAAGTTAAAAAAATTACAAAAATTACCCCTTAAAATGAGTATGAAAAGAACTGCCATACAATTCTACTAAAGACATCTGAAATAGTCTTTTAGGTCAGAAGTACATTTAGTATATTTTTTTGACTTGTACCAAACACCCTTTCAAGAAATTCAAAAATTTCAATGCCCGAAATTTCGAGAATTCTTTTAACCCTAATAAGTGCCGTCTTGTATACTTTTGTTTAAGAGTTGGGAAAAAGGGCAAAAATTACCCCTCAAAATGAGAGTTAGAGAGTAAATAAATTCTAAGATAAGGATATTATGACAATATGGCTTGATAGCATACCGTTAAAAATTCCCAAATGTGTTTTATTTAAAAACGATTTTTCTTAATATCTTTGTTTTTTGGACACTAAACTTAAAAATCAGTACAGAAAACAGTACAAAGTGTAAAAAACAGTACATTTGCGTACTGTTTTGGGTGTTGTGCATAAAACAGTACAATTGACAAAAATCAGTACACGTACTGCTAAAAACAGTACGTCTGGCAACCATACTTCCACCCCTCATCCTTAAGAAGCACAACATTTTTGAAAATTTCAAATGTACTAAGTGCAACATCTTTATATATTTATAATCTTTGGTATAACTGTTTGGTCCCGGCGCTGCTCGGGATTTTCATAATAAAATTAAAGAATTAAGTACTGGAGAATTTTGTTATAACTTGATCCCAGCGCTATCTACAGGATCAAAATTTTATTGGGAAGCTTAAGGCCTAACCATAATATGCATAGCCTTGCTTAACCTACTGTCAAAAATTAACAAAAAGTCTCTCAAATGTATTTAAAAAAACAAAAACAAAATAAAAAAACATTTGATTCCGTACGGAATGTGCGATTAGATTCGCACCTTGCTTAAGCAAATGACAGTTTCATTAAACTTAGCAAAAAGTTTCCTTAAGTTCAATATGGTTTGCCTCATATAATAAACATGTATTCGCACATTTGATTAAGCCAACTTAAGCACATTGTGGTTGGGCCTTTAGTTTTGTTTAATAAATATATTTTGTGAATTTTAGACAAGTTGTACCATAAATAAAAAAAATTTTAATATCACGACAATAGCGCCACCTATCGGGATTAAACTTAAGAGAAGCCTGGCTCCCGCCATAAATAATTTATTGTCCAAGTTTAGTGTCAATCTGTCCAGCGGTTCATAAGTTTTAGGAGCACATACCCGGCACAAACATTTTTATTTTCAATCGCGTTTTGGTTAAAATATAAGATATTCTTCAGTTTAGACCGTGCAGTGCGTCATTTCCAAAAACGCGATTGAAAATTTAAAATCCAAAAATTATTATCAAAACACTTGGAATATTAAGAAAGTTATGAACAAAAAACTAAAAATAAATGATAATTTTAAATTATACACTCAGGTCTCATTTTATGTGCATTTTTTTATGCGGATTCAAATTTATGCGATTTTTAAATTTACGATTTTTTTTTTAATTTTTACGGTTTTTGAAATTTGAGTTGTTTTTTAAGCCTTATTACCGTTTTAAAATTAACCCAAGGTTGCATTATTGATATAATAGTTATAGCTTGTTTTATTTTGTGTTTTTATATGCATAGCCGATACGTATGTATGTATGCGTATTTTTAAACTAATGAAGAGCACATAATATTAGTTTTACAACGAAGGCTAACTTCGGTAAAAATAGAATAAAAAATTAGGTGGAAGTTAGAAAAATTTAAATTTAAACTCGTTCTTTCCTGCCTTTTACGGCACAACATTGTAAATAACCACATGTACGAGTATAATTTGAATAACTTTTAAACTAATAGAGGTGCCATAATACAACTTTTACAATATGATAAGGACGTTAATGTCAATTAAAATAAAAAAAAATTAGAACTAAGTTAGACAAATTTGGATTTAAATTGGTCAATTCCGGTTTTGCAGATGAAATTTTTTTTTTTTTCAAATTAATTTCTTTTATTTAAAGATCAATAGATTTTCTTTAAGAATCACCAAAAAATTTTTCCGTTTGATTATGTTTAATCTTAGTATTTTTTAAGATAATAAAAGTTTGATTTAAAATTTATTTGGGAACTTTAAAAACTTTGCTAAATAAACCACTAAATGAAACACAACTTGTTAACTTAAAATTCACTTTGCAAGTATTTATTTACTGTTTCTTATATATGAAAGATGCTAAATTTTGTGTATTTATTTGCAATTCAGCAATACAGTTATATTTAGCATATTAAGCAATCTTATGGTGTTTTCTTTTCTGACAATAATGTTCTATATCGATGGTTTTCTTCCGCAACCTCGTAACTCAAAAACAACTTCTTTTCAGGAGAGACAAAATACTTTATTTTAACCAAATATTTGAAACTTTATGCTTCATATTCTTTTATAATCCAAGAATTAGGAAAAATTCCGATATTCCGCCAAACAAAAAAATTGCAAAATTGTAAAGCGGTATTTACTGATTACTTTCCCAGTTAAAACAAAAAATCACAAAAAATCGAGTTACGTGGTTGCGGAAGAAAACCATCGATATATGCTTCCATTCGTGCGGGTTTTTGTTCTATTCTAAAAATATATGCAAAAATGTGAGAAGTTGTCGTTGTCCTTTCTAAACATGTTGCAACAATAAATGGCAAATTTGTTCCATTTCTTACCCGCAGTTATAACTGAGTGTGAGATAATATCCTTTTTTGCATCTGCGTGAAGTACAGTAGTTTTGACTTAACTGCCTTTTGTTTACGTGCACTTTTGACTTAACTGCACAAAATTGATATTTTTTGGAATTATTCTTTATAATTCCATACAAATTCCTTTTTTAAGTGCACTTGCTATACCTGTACATTTAAGATAAATGCACAAAATTTTTGTCATTTTAAAATTATTTTCATACAAAAAATCAAAGTTAGCTGCACTTTGACTTAACTGCCCAAAATACATATTTTCTGGAATTATTCTTCAAAATCCTTTTTTAAGTGCATTTTGTATACCTGCACATTTTTCATATTTTTGGGCAGCTTTAAAATACTTTCATACAAAACATCAAAGTTAGCTGCACAAATAAAAATATTTGGTGGCCACTTTTTCACATAAATATCCAATTTAAGCTGTTTATAAAAATATAAATCGCAATTATTTAGTTTTTTCCATACATCTTTATGTTCTTTGTGAATTCGCATTGTTTTTGTTAATGTTTCTTTTATATTAAATAAACATAATTACATGTATAAAATGTTTGTTAGACGATTATGTTTAATACACAGCTCCTAAAAGAATCTTCTGATGATTATCTGACGGCAAACAAAAAAACCTAAATCTGTTTTGAATTAATTTTTTGACACGCTCGTCTTTAAATCTTGGAATGAACCTTTTGGGACTCTCTGCAAGAGTCGTACAACAATTACTGAGCTACCTAAATAAGACCGTTTTTGAAGTATGAAAATACTATTGCCAATTCAATTTTAATAAAACAAAGCGGCCTAAGGATCTGTAAAAAAGGATTTTCCCACAGGATGGTGTTGATTTCGCGACCTTCAAGTTTGTTTTATAGAAATTGTATGAAAATTATAAGTTTTGGCATGAACAATACAGTTGATGCCCTGATTTATGTAGCTCAGTCATACGGCTGAGCATTTCGCGAGTTGTAAAATAACACCTACATGAGTCTCATACGACTGTTGGCATGCTTTTTGAAAGACTCGTTAGATAATCTCTATATACATCATAAACGATTCCCTTTACGATTAATATAAGCGTTTTTCGCTGCGTTATGGAAGAATCTCTCATAGGACTCAGCATGTGTTACAGTTTCTCCCGTGCGAAGAATTGTCTACAATTAAAAAATGAGCTCGTCGCCGATCAAAAACACTCTTTGTGAGATTCCCAGTAGACTCCAAGACAATTAAAAATGCTAGCTGGGTTGAAATTAAATTTAAATAAAATATAAATTTATGTATTATTAATATAATTTTTTTATTCTTCTTTTAGATAAAACACTTTACTTTAGCTGCACTTTTGTGCAGGTAACCACAATTGTGTACCTGCACATTAAGGCAGGTAAATGCATTTAAGATAACTGCATTTTTGATTTACCTGCAAAAAAAATCGTGCAAAGGAGATTGTGCAGCTAAGTCAAAATTACTGTACTTATTTATGCAAGCAAGTATTTTTTTATTGAGGCTTTTCTTGTGTTTGCGTACAATTTGCGTTATATTGTGATTTTTAGTTATATTGTGATGATTTGAATATTTGTTTTTCGTTTGTTTTACTTTTATTTAATAATTATATTTTTTTTTTGTCGCAAAATTTTTAACAACAGCTGACATTAATTACTGAAAATCAGTGCTGTTAACGCTTATTGGAATTGTAAGAAAATTTTATGTTGAAAATTGCTACAACCATGGTGAATATCGCTTTTTGTACAAACTTTGCATTCAATATTTAACACGCTAAATACACATTAGTGTTGAGTATAAAACGTAGCTATTATTTTGTTCCATTGTAATTAAGAAAAATGTATCATTTTGTAATGGTTCGTGTAACCTGATAAATATATGTATTACACAACTATAATGCATCATTATTTTTTAGAAAAGAAAACACCTTAGTGGAAAAACGCTTGCTTAGTGGAAAAACGTTTTAAATGGCATCGCGATTGTGGATATGACACGTTTTTCATAAAAGTTTATATTCCTGTTATTTTTGTTAATCTAAAAAAAATTAAAAGTAATTAATCCTGCCTTTTAAAGACGTTTTTTTTTTGGCTGTAGGAAAAATCGCCCCAAGAAAAATGGCCCAAAAAAATAAATGAAAAATCGCCCAAATGAAGAATCGCCCAAAAGAACATGAAAAATGGCCCAAAAAGTTAAATATGTAATTTTGCCAAAAAAAAAAAACGAAAAAGGGCCAAAAAAAATTCAAAATTACCCAAAAAGCAAAAACGAATTTTTTCCCAAAAAAAAAAAAAAAAAAAATGAAAAATTACCCAATTTGCAAAAAAAATTTATTATTCATATAAATTTAGTTACACACAAATGTAAGTTTTATCTAAAAAATTGCATTTTATCTTCAACAGCTGCTCGGCAGGGTGGCATGTCATAACGTCCAGTGTCATAGTGTCCATGGACATTACGACACTTTCAAAAGTGTCATAACATCCATCAATGAAATGTCATAGCGTCCGCGGACGTTATGACACTTTGCAAAGTGTCATAATGTCCACAACTTAACTTATAATGAAAAATATTAAAATGTGTAAAAATTTGTTTTGAAATATCAAAATAAGTAAGTACAATGCCAAAAATTCTTACAAGCAAGAATGTAAACAAATTTGGGATCATAGCCGGCCTTCGGCCGGGCGCAAGGATTTTCTTCTCTATGGTATAACAAATGCTGGCTTCGCTAACTAAAGCTTCTCTGCACAGCCGGCCTTCGGCCGGGCGCAAGGATTTTCTCCTCTATGGTATAACAAATACCGGCTTCGCTAAGTAAAGCTTCTAAAATCTGCCTTGTTTCCGGACGAAAGCCGACTATGCAGAGAAGCTTTAGTTAGCGAAGCCGGTGTTTGTTATACCATAGAGGAGAAAATCCTTGCGCCCGGCCGAAGGCCGGCTGTGCAGAGAAGCTTTAGTTAGCGAAGCCGGTGTTTATTATACCATAGAGGAGAAAATTCTTGCGCCCAGGCAAAGGCCGGCTGTGCATAGAAGCTTTAGTTAGCGAAGCCGGTATTTGTTATACCATAGAGAAGAAAATCCTTGCGCCCAAAAGTGTTTTCGTTATATATTTAATAGATACACCCAGAGAAAAAGCAGCAAAACCTTTTTTTAAAAATTTTTTTACTATATTATGTTTCATTTAACCAAATCATTGTCACCGACAACCATATTATGGTAAAATTAGTTTCTTTAAATATAGTTTTGTTGGTTGGGACCATAATGAAACATGTTTTTCTCTGCGTGTATGCAGATCATTTTTTTGTATTTAACTTCTTTATTAATTATGGACCTAATGACACTTTAGGAAGTGTCATAATGTCCATTTGCAAAGTGTCATAGTGTCCATGGACGTTATGACACTTTTGAAAGTGTCACAATGTCCATGGACACTATGACACTTTTTGGAGTGTCATAACGTCCATGGACACTATGACACTGGACGTTATGACATGCCACCCTCGGCAGTATGGACAGTAATACTTATTTGAGCCCTCCGCCAAACTTTGTGCACTCTTCAATAGTTAAATATTAATTAGTCACTGCATAGTTATAATCAATTACTCAAAACAGCATTAAGCTTTTTGCAAGGTGTCATGTCATAAAGTCCACTGTCGTAGTGTCCATGGACACTGTGGCACTTTTGAAAATGTCATAACGTCCGTGCGCATCAAGACACTTTGCAAATTGACATTATGTCATTTTTAAAAATGTCATAAGGTCCATAATTACTAAAGATGTTAAATACAAAAAAAGATACATACACGCAGAGAAGAAAATGTTTTATTATGGTCACAACCAACAAAACTATTTTTAAAGAAACTTATTTTACCATAATATGGTTGTCGGTGTCGATGATTTGGTTAAATTAATTAAACATAATATAGTCAACATTTTTTTAAAAATGGTTTTGTTGTTTTTTCTTTGACTGTATATATTAAACATATAACGAAAACATTTTTGGCGCAAGGATTTTCTACTCTATGGTATAACAAAAACCGGCTTCGCTAACTAAAGCTATTTTCTCCTCAATTTATTCGCCTTGATTTGAAGCATTATCACCACTTTTACGTTTGCGACATTGTTCAAAATTATGACCTCGATAATTGCAGTAAGTACATCTCTTGGTACCCTTGGAGCCTCTTACAGGACCCTGTTGAATAGCCTCATCTTCCATCATATTGTGTTCGATAATGCGACCCTGTTCCAATAATTCACGGAAAGTTTTGATGTCATGACGGGCAATATGTTTGCGGTATTTGATGTTAAGCAAACCGTAGATTAAATCCATTTCAGTTTCTTCGTCATGTCTACCGTCGGGTAACTGGGCCAGCAAAGCTCTCTTTTGGCACACAAATGTATCGATAAAGGTTTTATCATCTTGTCTCTTGTCGAAAATATCCCCATAGATTTTATAGGCCGGTTTGGTTGGTGAGAAATGGTCACGTATCAAGGCTAAAACATCATTCCAGGTTTTGGCTTCTTTGCGCACACCCTGCCACCAGGTCGATGCCAAACCATAAAACAGCAAAGAAATTCCTTTCAAAGCATCCTCATCGCTAACACTACGTGACAATTTTTTGACCAAATGAATTTGACACCTTATTTTAATGTAAAATTTTCCGCTGAATGTGAATATGAATTGTCAAAAGTAGAACATTTTTTGAGATATTCCAAAATAACCGTTATTTGTGTTTTTAAAAAAGATGCTGTGACTGAAATGCAAATATCCGAAAAATAAAATTTTAGCCTATTTTAATACGAACATTTCGTGCCCAATAGGATCCGGATCGGTGCAAAAATGATAAAGTTACAGAATATTAATTGAACCAAGCCACAACAAATTAATATACAAAGCTAAATATTTAGTAACAATAAATTTTAAAAATTGCTTAAAAGTATTGAATTTCTATGGGGGTTAATTTACTAAATCTTCTGTAGCTTTGTCATTTTTGTACCAATCTATGTCTTATTGGGCGCAAAATGTTCATATAAAAATAATCTAATGTCGCATGCAATAAAACATTAGGATTTTTAAATCATTGGTTTAAAAAAATAACTTGAATAGAGAAACATTTAACAAAATCATACAATTTTCAATGAAGCTTGAACTTTTGTCCCCTGTAACTCTGTCATTTCTTCACCAATCTTCACTAGCAATCCATTATTATTTTAGAAATTTTATAACCTTTCATCATCCGTTTAAAATTTTTGAAGATATTTGCATTTCAGTCACATCATTGTGTATAAGCTGTGAATGAAATAAAAAGTTACAAGTTAGAGTGCTGTATTCGACTTTGTCGAATCTTGTACGCCCTTCATCAAAGTATACATACTTCTAGAATTTTAAAATAGATTATTGTTTTTTCAATTATCATCATATCATATATATATTATACCTATATTTGTATATTATCCTCATCATCATATATCATATACATATATTAATAGGCAAGTTGATTTCTTTTGCTCCCTTTTACGACTATACTATTCATTGGATTTAAACAAATGATACATCATTCGAAAGATATTTTTTAGGGGAAAAGTAAATTTTATTAAAATCGGTTTAGTATTTAAGGAGTTATAGGCGTTAGAATGTGTTACTAATACATAGAAAATACTCACATACGTGTAAGCAAAAAAATGTAAACAAACACAACAGAAACACAGTTACATATATTCTTTTTTTGTGTAAACATAGTAAAAAGAACAACATTCGATTTCTCTCCTATGCTTTTAATTGGAGAACAGTAGAAAATAAGAAAAAAAAAAGAGACAGACAATTTTAACTGTTTTGTTTTCTTTTTGGAAGAGTTGTTGATTTTATATGTTGCCGTTGATTTTTGCGTAGGAATAATTTTAAATGTTACCGTTGATTTCTAAAATGTTGTGCATATGAATAATTTCAATGTTAAATTATTAGTATGGTAACAATGTAAAAATGGGTGCATTAAATTGTTTTAAAACAATTTGGTGGCGCTTTGCGATTTTTTTTTATAATACGTTTTGGTATTACTTTAAATTAATAAGTGCTTGCTTTTAATTATTTTAGACTTGATTTAAGTAAAGTATTTATTGACTAAATTTATAAGTGCATGAAATAATATAATTTTAAATTAAAAGTGACAAAGTTTTATACTGATTTACAAAAATCTAAAATTCTTAAAAAAAAATGCCTCGCGCGTTACAAGACGAATGGGGAAGATAGGCTTTCCACAATATTATCGAATATGTAATGCAGTCCTCAACAAATCGAATGATGATACTGATATAGGTATTAGATGTTTCTTTTAAGTGTGGCTAAAGGCTCAGTTAGGCGAACGTTGCTGTACCGTATCTGTATTGTATCAATCAGCTGTTCGCTTTTTGTTATATGAAAACCAATACAAAAGCTTACCGAAATGCAATATACCGTAGTTGCAACGTACCAATCTGTATAAATTAGAATTTCATGCTGTTGTTACGTGACATTTGTAAGACAGTGATGGGCGGCTTGTATGTTACATTGAATGCGGGTAATTTTGCTCTTTTTTTTGGTATTTTTTTTAGTATATCAATACAATTGCGACAATACAACATATTTCCAAATATACAAATATACATATGTTTAGATGTTTAAAATAAACAAATGCAGCAGCGTTCGCCTTTAAACTCAATCACACTAAATTTTCGAAATTTTTACTGCATTAAAATATATTTTCGGGAGTGGACCGATTTCAAGAAAATTTGGTAAGATGAATAGAGTTGCAATACAATAAATGTTGGTCGAATTCAATCTAAATACCAACATTATTAGATGGTACAAAACTTTAAACCGGAGAGAATATTGTATGAGGGTTATGTGGAGTTATGGTCCGATTCTCCCTATTTGCAATAGGAACAATTTTGTATTCAATACAAACGCATAACACCCTGTCCGACATTGGTGGTGTGGGTACAAAAACAACAACTCTGCCAAAAAGAAACCTAAATACATATGTAGTTACAATGATATGATTGTACTGATGTGTGTATAAAATAAAACTATTGATCATGGGAATCACGAATTAATGAGTTTAGGATTCATGTAAAACTTCTTTATGCCAAATATTTTCTAAGTATCTACATCTTTATGAGATTTTTTTGCCTTAAAGTGATTTTAGGGAGGGTGTTCATATGGGACCAATGGTGTAAATGGATGTACCAACATGAAGTGCACATAATAGCTGTTACAAAAGTTATCGCTGCCAAATTTGATATTAATACCAATATTTCTAAGGAAGTATATTCCAGTAAGACTTTTGTATGAGGGGTATGTGTAATTTTGGACCAATTCATACAATTTATAATAAGCACCATTTTTGTTCAGCATAAACACCCCAGCAAACCAAATGCAACGAAATCGTTCAGACTTCATAACGACTTTCTGCACAAGTTGCCGATTTCGGGACTGATTTCGTCTAGAAGTCGACACGAAAAATATATGAAGTGGTTGACACGAGTTCTGTAAGAATTGTCGGGGGAAATTCCCTTAACTTCACAGATAGATCTGTCTGATATCTTAACGATGTCTGATGTTATTTCCTAGGGAAATTCCTGATTTCCTTCCGATATTTCCAATCGATGTCTGACAGAAATCGTACTTGTAGTCGTTTAAAATTCGCATAGTTTTTGGGACAGTTTGTAAAGATATATGCCAGTAATCTGACAATAAATCTTTTTTATTTCTGAAATGATTGCCGACAAATCGTGCCACACTTATTACAAATCGTGCCACACTTATTACTAAACACATTATGTTTTTAGCACGTCTTCTCTTTCCAAATTCACTTAATACACTGCTGTGAACGACGATTATTAACATGTTTTCTTTTCTTCAAATTCGATAATCCCGTTAGACACATTAAACTTTTATTGTAAACATTGATCAAACAAAGAATTGAAAAAAAACTTCGAACTTTTGATCCGAATTCTGTACGAAATCTTACAGATTTTTCTGCACAAGCAAAACATAAAAACCATTGAAAAATCTATCAGCAGTCTGCAAGGTTTTGTGATCCGAGTTCCTTACGAAATCTTGCAGATATTTCTGCACAAGCAAAACATAAAAACCATTGTAAAATCTATCAGCAGTCTGCAAGCAACGTTCAGACTTCATAACGACTTTCTGCACAAGTTGCCGATTTCGGGACTGATTTCGTCTAGAAGTCGACACGAAAAATATATGAAGTGGTTGACACGAGTTCTGTAAGAATTGTCGGGGGAAATTCCCTTAACTTCACAGATAGATCTGTCTGATATCTTAACGATGTCTGATGTTATTTCCTAGGGAAATTCTGGATTTCCTTCCGATATTTCCAATCGATGTCTGACAGAAATCGTACTTGTAGTCGTTTAAAATTCGCATAGTTTTTGGGACAGTTTGTAAAGATATATGCCAGTAATCTGACAATAAATCTTTTTTATTTCTGAAATGATTGCCGACAAATCGTGCCACACTTATTACAAATCGTGCCACACTTATTACTAAACACATTATGTTTTTAGCACGTCTTCTCTTTCCAAATTCACTTGATACACTGCTGTGAACGACGATTATTAACATGTTTTCTTTTCTTCAAATTGGATAATCCCGTTAGACACATTAAACTTTTATTGTAAACATTGATCAAACAAAGAATTGAAAAAAAACTTCGAACTTTTGATCCGAATTCTGTACAAAATCTTACAGATTTTTCTGCACAAGCAAACATAAAAACCATTGAAAAATCTATCAGCAGTCTGCAAGATTTTGTGATCCGAGTTCCTTACGAAATCTTGCAGATATTTCTGCACAAGCAAAACATAAAAACCATTGTAAAATCTATCAGCAGTCTGCAAGCTTTAGTTACAGATATTTCTTAACAAATGAATATGAAATATTCCTCCGAGGTTTCTATCTGAAGGCTGAACGAAATCCTGCAGACATTTCTGCATAAGCAAAATATAAAATTCCTCGAAAGTTCGTTAACAGTTTTTAAAGAACTCTGTACGATATGTCGAAAGACTAACGAATTTGTACAGAATTGTCTTTTATAAGACAAAATCTGTCAGTTTGGTTGGCTGGGACATAATATACATTCTACCTTTAGTGGTGTGGGTAGAAAAACAAATTTTCCATATAAGAAATTAAAAATTATTTCAATCATTCTGTTTTAATAACCACATTACCATATATAGAGAGGATATTATGCGACTGTACGGAAGTATGTAACAGATAAAAATATTTGTTCTGGACCCCCTTCAGTGTACTAATCAATTAAGTCCGTTTGGCTGGCTGGTATACACTAAGCAAAGTCAGCAGTTCTAGATTGCAGTCGATTGTGTCGACTGCTGGCCCATACTAGTATTAATAATTACACTATCGGTTATTTGTTTTTCGAAATACTTTTCTAATTGTAAAAACGCTTTTGTATGCCCACACCACAATAGTGGAGAGGGAATAATGCTTTTGTGCTGATGTTTGTAAAACTCTAAAATATTGGTCCTAAACCTTTAAGTATTCCGATCGTATTAGAAAAAAGATTTGAAAAAGCGTTGCTACATATTGTAACGAAATACGCAAAAGGAGAAGCAAAAAACTATTTAAAGTGATAATTGTTAAAGAATTTTTTGTAGATAATTTTTTGTGATAAAGAAAATAGAGGAAACAAAATACATAAGCTCAATTCACAATCTTGTGCAAATGGTCTTGCATCGTAGCATTTGCAAAATGGTATAGTAAATACTGTAGCATACTTTTGGGAGCATTTGCAAAATAGTATAGTATATTTTTACTCTACACCAACAAAATATACAGCAATGCACTTGCTACTCTTTTGCAAATATGCAACGCCTAAAACCAATAGTTTATATTTACTCGACTTTTGCAACACTTGATTGTAAATCGACAGCTAACACTCTGTGAACCAAGCCAATCAAAAGTATACTACAGTATTTATTATACCATTTTGCAAATGCTACGATGCAAGACCATTTGCACAAGATTGTGAATTGGGCTATAGTTTAGTTGTGTTGTCCGCTTCACATATTCACAAATATTTGTAGATTTTTTTTATGCGATTTTGTTTTTATTTTTTTTATTTAAAATTTTAATTTATGCGGTTTTTCAGAATTTTGGAACGAATTATTAGTTTTCATATGAAGCTAGAGTATCGTTTTATACGAATTCAATTTATGCGGTTTTTTTTGGAACGCATCTATCGCATAAAACGAGACCTGAGTGTTTATCAAATATATCAAAATTTACCAGCACAGCACTCTTAACAGGTACTAAAAAATATCCAAAATTGGGGAAATCAAAAAAATTTTTGTAAACCATCCAATCCAAATCTGCGATAGCAATAAATTGTTTTTTGTCAAATGAAATTAAATTCTAAGCCACTGTGAAGTCCCATATAAACACTAACATGTTTTGCTGTGAAAGGTTTAGAATTTCCTACAGATCCTGAATCAGGTTCCCTCTTGTATTCGTAGCAGATGTAGGGTATCTTTAGATCGGGTTACCTTGGCAATTTTTTCCTACTTTTTATACTTGCTAAATGTAATTTTTCATCATTTGTTCCTATTTTCGTTTTTGTACGTTTTTGAAATGATGTCGTATTTCAATAAATAGGCAGATTTCTTTTTTGTTTTTAATAAAACTTGCATTAAATAAATAGCGAAGACTCAGAAGAAATTTATTAGTAAAAAGAAAATAAACAAACAATTTCTTTAACATTTATTGCTAATGGAAAAACTTTACTAACTAAATATTTTCTTATTTAGTAAACAAAAATGTTAATTACAGTTTTACGGATAAAGAAACTTTATTAGAAGCAAACGTTTCGTAACTCTTTTAAAAGGTCATATAGATAGATGAATAAATAAAGAATCTCAAGATTTACTACTCGAACTTAAACAAAATTTATCTATTTTCATGGTTACAAAGTTAAATTATATAAAAACTATTTAAATAAACTTTTTTATCTCTCCATCATGTTGACCTTTAAACTTAATTACTGTTTTATAAAAAAGTGAATAAAAAATTACTTTCTCTGTTCCATGAAATAATACTTTTTGCACTTTTAACTTGTTTTGTGACTTGAAATAAAAAGGATTGCAAGGAAGGGTTCATGACACAAATACTAATACACATAAACATCACCTTTTATGTTAAAATTTTGCATTTTATTTTTATATACCCTGAAGAAAACCTATGCCCATGTTCTGTAACTCTCACGTCCAGAAACTTTTCGATTGAAATGTGTGAAATGAAACAAAAATGCCATATATTGAAACAAAGTCTGTATTCCTCACTAAACTGTGTCTGTTACTTTTTTTTTTGTCTAGTACTAGCTGTCACGTAAGGAAATTACTCGCCACTTAACAGAAAAAGTGTGTCTGTAATATTTTTGTACGAAAACTTCCCGCTTTGAACTGTCAAATAAACTGACGAATAAAAATCGGGCGAGAAAAAATTTTAACACTAAAAAACAATTAAAAATGCAAAATACATAGAAAAATAATAAACATATTCTGTTCCAGACACATTTTTTATTGTTTAATTATAATGCTTTTAACATTTTTATAAAATATACGAATGTTTTCAAAGCTCGTTTGCAAACAACAAAAATTAAGGCGCACTTTGCATTATTTGGTATAGCCGACGGTTGTATTTTCGCCGCCGTCGTTGAAAAATTTTCAATTTTGGTCGCCGTCAACGATATGTGTTTCTGGCGTTCTAAACGTCTGCATTGTCGCATCGGCTTCGAGTGACAAATTATGACATTTATAACGTAACGACGTAATCTCTTTTGATAGTTTTCGACATATAGTTACAGAACATGGGTACTGGGTACAAGTGTCTCCAAGTCACCAGTTTTGTCGACTATATTGGTGACATTGTCAACGAAGTGTCTACACTACATTACATTTGCCACTATATTTGGCTTTAATACGAAAAAGATTTTATCAATAACAACTGAAAGGTACAATTCCCATAAAAGTTGAAGAAATAATAAAAAAAGGTTGTTATTATTTTGTATTCTTACAAAAAGTGTAGACTACTCTTACTACAATGTACTAGCGATTCTCTGGTTCCAATGTCTACATACATATGTTCCCAAAGGAACTACCTAGTCAGTAGTACCAACGTCAGATGTAGATTTCCAATGACACGCACATGTAAATGTCTATTGTAAATAAAATTGCCTGGGGTATAATAGGTCACTAGTACTGGTGACTGTGTCCAAAGTGAATCAGTACAGATTCACTAGTGACATTTCCTGCAGGGTATGTAAATATATTGGTTTGTGTATAGTTGTATTGAAAACAATAAGATAAAATAAAAAAAAAAAAACAATTAGACAGACCATGGTAGGTATATTGAAAACAATAAGAGTACCTACCATGGCCTGTCTAACATACTGCTTCTAGCTCCAGGTAAAAAATGGGTCCATTACGACCCCTTCTGAGACCAACCAGCCCACAGGTGGCAATTTTAGTACATAGCTGCCAAAACTATGCACATAACCACTTGCTTAGGTGCTGGAACTATGTAACATATGTTGTTTAGCAACGACACACATGGACAGGAGATCGAACTTTACGGTAGGTTACGGGCGGACTAATATCCCGCCACTTTAAGGTTCTGACAGATGGGTCTAACCAACAACCAGTGTAACCCATATAAAATCCCAGAGGATATTTGCTATATTTGTAAGATTATTCTCCCTTTTATTTGAGTTTAAACCACAGCTTCCACCCTTGGTGGAATAAGCAGGTGGCATCGCTACGGCAACAAATACAACATTACAACAAAAATGGAAATTTTATAACCGTTTACGTCAAAAAATACTTTAAGCAAAAATCAAAGCGTGCCGCTGAACGTGAGGAAATAAATCAATTTTTAGCCAACTTTTATTTAATTATGGTCAATATATTATTTATTTCAATTTAAAATATCAAAAACTTTAATGAAATGCAATAATCACAGCACAAAACGTGGACTTTTTGTTAACATAAACAAAACTTTGACATAAACCTAGACAAACAATCCAAGAGCAAAAAATCGTCATCTGGTGTAGTGCTGCTGCCACCTGTTTATTTCATCATGTAAAAACGTCAATTACGTTCCTCTCAAGATATGGACTGTATTAAGGATGGATCAGGTGTTGCAAGCACTTAGGGTTTGCTCCAAAAAATAACAACAAAATCTTGGAAGAAAGAAAGGTAAAAAAGGTGATTTTTCCACTAAAAAGCGCTTCTTTAAATAAAAACACTTTCCTGATTTAATTCCACACGTTATAAAATTTAGATGTTATTGAGATCTTGAAAGTTTATATCTTCCAAGGTATAAGAATGTCTACTTTACGTTATGGCGATTATACAACGAATAAAAAAACTTAATTTTCTCAAAATAAATATAAAAACAACTTAACAAAAATACATAAAAAATTGAAATATGAGCATAAAATAAACCATTTGATGACAGTGGCGCCTCGGGATGTCAAAGTTATGCTTTAAACCAGTGTTCGAAAATAAACAGTACATTATTTAGCGTTCGGCTCACACACCGAAGAACGATATCTATTTTTTTAGTGTTTGTGTAAACATACACAAACCTTAATACCGTTCGTAACTATTTTCAAGAAAACAGAACAATTGTAGTGATACTGTAGAAAAACATTATATTTTAATGTTCTATAATGTTTTTTTCGTGTGTGTATTTTGTTTTTGTAAAAAATGTTTGGTTTTTTTTATCAGCAAAAAGCGACGAACATTAACGAGCCGAACTGAACACATTGAAGTTCGTGGATTTAAAAAAAAAACCGAACGGAATTTAATGTTCTCATCATTTGTTGAGTATGATGAAAACAGCATTATTTTTGTGTTCGAAAGATGACAAACAGGGAAACGTTATTTTTTTTAATGAATTTCTACACAAACATTATTAGCGTTTGTGTTTTCCACAAATCTACCGAACCGAACATTAAAGAACGATATTTACTGCCTGTTTAACGATATCGAACGTCATCGTTCGCATAGAAAATTACATTTAAAACAAAAACAAACTTCGAACATTGTTCGAAGTTTGTTTTTGTTTTTAATGTTATTTTCTATGCGAACGATGACGTTCGAAATCCATGAACAGGCTGTTATACCATGTTCACACGGACAGCAATATTCGTGTTTCGCTCTCTTATTCCTGTTTCGCGCCCCAAACATGATTGAAACGACTTGTTTTCCCATACAAAATTTTGTGAGCGAAACAGGTCGTTTCATTTTGAAACAGGCTGCGAAACAGGAAAAATGTACTATCATCTCCAATTTTGATAACATTTATCGTTAGTTTATCTGAACTAGCTCTCAAAAAAAAGCAAAACAAAGAAAAAAACAAAATAAAAATTGATGCCTAATAAAATAAAGTGATAATTATAACATAATAATATCAATAAAAGTGTTAAATAATATATGTTTAAGTTTTATTTACTTTTTTTTATCTATTTAAAAAAAATCACACTAACAACACAAAAAAATGTTAAAATGAAACAGGAATGAATCGTATGAACAGCATGTTTGGCGAACTAGTTTCAACGAGCGAAACGAGTGGTTTATAACGTCGTATGAACATAGCATTAGTGTTTATTTTCGAACACTGCTTTAAACACATTCGAGACAGCAAGCTACCGACTTCAATATGTCAAAAATAGAATACATGTGTGTATATGGCAATGATTATTTTCGACGACACGACTACATACATAGCTGCAGGTTGTTGTCTGAGTTTATTTTATCGTTGTAGCCAAATTAAACTAATTTCTATTTTTTTTTCACTACAAAACAGAAAAAGTGTTGCTAATAAAAAAAAAAATATTTAAAGAATGAGTGTTTAAAAAATTTTATAATTTTTTTTTTTGTTTAACAGAAAAGAATCGGCTTGAAACAAGAATATTAACTCGGCTTAACATCAAATTGATATATATATAATTTTTAAGTATTCTTGAAAGAAGTTCTATAGGAACATGTTTTTCACGCCAACGCTCCTAGTTAAGCAGTTATAGGTCATAAAAGTTGCAAAATAATTTATCCATATCTATTTAGGTGAAAAATGAATCTATAAAATATGGCAATCAGTGGAAAATGCTTCAAAATGTGTTTTACAAGGCGTTTAAAGCATACCGATTTACCAATTAAGAGGTGGCTGACATTTTGTTTACAAAATTGGCCTTATCTTTAAATTATGTCGATATTCATTTATTTAACCGTTAGATATTTGCTTAATAAACTTTTTCTGTATTGCGGGCTTTCTGCCTTGCGAAACACTTAATTAATTATGTACATATTACAATAATTAAATATGTAACAAGTACATAAATTATTACAACATATATATTTTTACTCAAACTTATAAATATATTGAGAAATTTTCCATAATAAAACTTTTTAAAGCTTAATAAATATAAAATTCTATATGATGGAGTTACTAAAAATATGGTTTATAAAAGCTAAAAGTATTCTTCCCTATACATAGTCTTTTGAATAACATTTTAAGAAAAATTTTGCCTCAACCCAGTAAACCAAGCGATATTGTAACGATATCGAAATGATATCATTTAGGTGATAGAAAGTATCACAAGTGATAATCGTTCACGAATCGAAAACGATAGTTTTTACGGACTAAATTGTACCTTTCCTTATAATATCGTTTTTCCCATAAAATTATGATATCGTTTTCGATATCATAATTTCCAAAAATAACGATAGTGAAATCGCATTTTTAAATTTTTCGAAAAACTATCGTTTTATTATACTGATAATGAAATTATATGTATCTAATAACAAGGTAAAATTTTCATCTTAAAAATAAAAATATTTTTAATTTTTATATTTGAAATATATTTATTATCTATAAAACGTCAATAAAAACAGTAAAGCTAGATTAACAAAAATGTTATATATTTTTACAATATTAAGAAAACGTGAGGTAATTTATGTAATAGTGAAAGCAATGTGAAAAATCTTTTAAAATAATAAAAACTCAATAACTATGAATTACATGCTAGTCAACATAGTTTTGGTGATTTAACAGGGGATTTATTCAAAGATTCTATGTAAAATTTCAACAGTAGTTCTTTTCTGTCCTGCTCGCGGCATTACCTTAAATAAACATTTAAAAATCTATGTTTAAAATTCGTGGTAAGGACAATCATTAGAACCTTATTTATTTTTAGAGATAGAGTTACTTACAGTTCTTAGCGATTTATCATCTCGCAATAAATAAATTTTTGTTTAAAGTGTTATTAAAATTTTTCTGCAACAAAAATGTTAAAAATGAAAGAAAAATTCTTAAAATATAATAGCTAATACTTACAGTTTTTTGTAATATTTTTAGGATAATTCGATCACAATGTGCACACATATTTTAATAAAATCTTTTTTTTTAATTTTTATGTTATTCTTTGTTAAAATAATTTAATATGTTTAAAAATATTTGATGTTTTTTTCAAATGTTTGTTTTTAAATTGGAAAAAAATATTTTGATAAAATGGTGTCTTAACGATATCGTTTTAAATATTAGTATATACTATTATACACGCCGTAAAATATAATATCGTTTTCGCTATCACATCGTTCTATGGTTTATTGGGAAAACACATTTCAAATTTATTTTATTTTTATGAATACGGCAGATTATGTTTTAATAAATATACTAACAAAATTTTAAGTTTTGTAGAAAAATCTTTCAAGAAATATTTAATTTGGAAATTTGATCTTAACGGAATTTTTAACACATCATGTGAAAGATATTTCGAAGTAGTTTCTAATAATGCTAGTACTTCTTTGATCCCGTTTTAACCTAAAATGCAGTTGTTGGGTATCACTTCCGCAGAAGTAAAGTTTAATGATCGAAAAACATCACTTGAAAGAAACTTGGCATGACTTTTATGCGTCAAAAGTTTTTTTTTTATGCAGCAAATTTTGGCAATTATTGCTACAAATAATTTTCTGAAGAGACAGCTTTTGACATAAAACAAGTCGTTTTATTTTTTTTTTTTTGTAATGCTTTTTCTTGTCATTTAAAAGAAAACTGTCACTTGTTGGTTCAATATTTTTAATAAAGTTTGACATCATTATTGTTGATAACATTTTTATTATTATTTTATGTTTGCTTATAAAACTTTTGAAATTCAAACTTTGCACAGCTGTTGTGCAGTAAATAAGTATCAGCATCACAACGTCAACTGGTAATTACGAATCAGAAACATCATTTTGCATCACTGCAGCATTGATGAATAGTTTTCATGCATTAACGTATGTACCCAAAGTGTTCTGAAACTTTTACGACCTATGTATACCACGCTCGGTGACGGAAATTTTTTTTTTTTATTTTTAATGCATTTTATATGTATTTATTTATTTAATCTGCCGTTACGATTATTTTGTTTATTACTTTCAAAAACAACAAAATTATAATATTAAATATGTTTTATAATAAATTCAATTGTTTTTACGTTATAAAATGTATTATAAATACGTACTTATATATTTATAATCTTAAATTAAGTTTGTATAAAAGTCTGCAAATATGCATGTTTTTCATTTTATAAAAGTAAAAAAAGTGATAGTGGCACCACTGAAATATAAACACACAGTAAAAAAACAGCTGTTTATATTTTTTCAATTGTAGCTGCCGTCTTCAATATAATTCAGTAGCTGACTACACGACTATAATTGCACCCAGCAGCATTTGTAGTCTTGTGTTCGTGTATCCTGCTGTGGTGAATGTGTTTAATGCATTATACCTTATTACTTTCGATGATGAGTATAATAAACAACAACAATATGGGATTTGTTGAGTTTTTTTTCTCATATCTTAGCCATTTATTGCCTGATCTGTAGTCCGTTTCTGTATTTCTCACATCGTAAAACTTTTCGCAAGAAACGTGTGAATTGCAACAACTTACACAAGTGTTTATGTATCTTTTCTTTGCGAGAATTATCTGTCATTTAAATAATTTTCCAGCAATTGTTGGAAGGATGTGAGAAAAAGTGTATCTGTAACAATATTTTGCGAAATGTTTCTTACAAGAACTGTCAAAATAAATCACATTTGAAATTGGTGCGAGAAAAACAAAATGTAGATATTTTAAATTTCAAATATGTTTATATACTATTTTTTTTTTAAATAAATAAAAAATAGAAGGAATTTAAATGATGAATGCATAATTTATATGATGAAAATAAACAAAACACAATTGTTATATTTTGTTATTTTAAATTTTTTTAAGCCTTTCCTTGTTTTGGTTTTATTCAGTGCTGCCAGATAAATTTGTTTAAAGAACGTCAAATTCCTGAAAAAAAATAATAAGATCGTCTTTCTTGTTTAAAATAATTAAAATTTATTTTAAACAAATTTTGTTAGATTTTTTTTTAAACATAATCAAACAAAAGCAAAGTTAATGTTCATGCCAAGCCAGCATTTTGTATCATAATCGAATCATTGAGGAATCAGCTTCACGAGCAAAATACCCGTGTATAAGTAATTTTTCAATCATAAATGATACTCTCGTTGTGTGAAAATGGTACCGTACAGATGAATCACCTGAAAGAATCATATGTGATACAATTTTTTATCCTTTTAATGTTAGTTTTTATAATCATTATTGAATCATTTTCGTCTCATTTTTCAATCGTAAATTATATAGTTTTTGATTATATTTCATATCATTTTTTCATTGCCATGTTTTTTAATTTTTCTCCAATAAAATCTGCACTATGGCTTTTGATTATTCAAACCAGCTTTATTTTGAACCAAAAAAGAAGAAAAGAAACAATTTGCACTTACATTTATGCTCATAAATTCTCAATAATTTTTGGGCTTCTTTTTTATCCAAGCTTTTTTTTTTTTTTTTGATTTGGCAAAAACCAAAATTCAATATATTTAAAAATCATTATTTAAATACATATAACTGAATCATTTATAAATCCATTTTCTATCACTCAAGTGATAAATCCATTAAAATAATCACCGAAATGCTATCTGGTTGGGTATTTTATACATACATACATACATACATACATATAAATTGTCTATTGTTCGACCTTAATTTTTTTAAATTTTTATTTATTTTATTAAGCTTGAGGTCTTTTTTTATAAAATTATTTATTTTCTTTAATCCGATAACAATTTTAAATTGTTATTTTTCCCTGAAGAAGTCACACAAAGGGGTGACAAAATAGACAAAATAAAAAAGTAAAAATTTCCCTCGAAATTAAGGCTGCCTTGTTTCTAAAGATATCTTTTTTCGTAATGCCTAGTAACCAAACATATAAAAAGATTTAAAATTGTCTAAATTATATCGTCCCTTTTTTTAAAAAAATAAGCAAACCGCCACTTTGCTAATTTCGGAACAAGAAAACCGTCAAATCTGGCAGCCCTGTTTTTTTTGACACTTAATTACTGGAAATATTCCAGTTACTTGAGGGTTACACAATCAAATTTTATCTATCAAGTTTTAATACACTCACACTTTTTTACCAATACACTCATACTTTTAAAAATTTATACGATAACTCGTAAAATCTGGCAGCCCTGTTTTTATTGTATTTATTTCTTTTGTTGACGTTTCGCTTTTATTTGACTGGAAATATTCCAGTATAAACAGAATTTGTTGTGTCTGTTTTCGCATTCAAATTCAGAAACAGTTTTATCTCATAAATCGAGAAACGATGGAATTTTTTGTTCTTCATGTAAGAAATTTTACGATGCGAGAAATACAGAAACGAGCTACAGTATATGTAAAAGACTATCAAGAAAAACTTGAGCGTGTAACTGCAGTGTTAAAACAGAATCTGTGTTGTCTGTTTTCGCATTCAAATACAGAAACACTTTTTTCTCACAAATCGAGAAACGATTGAATTTTTTGTTTCACACTTCATATAAGAAATTTTACGATGCGGAACTACAGAAACGAGCTACTAGTTGAATTTAAATAGAAAAATTTAACGGAGCAGATGTGATAGGAATAACAGTTATTTTAAAATTTTAAAACAAAAAAAGCATAAAGAAGTAAATGTCGTATACCATATTGATCCTTATGAACTTCTCTATGATAAAATAATTTGATTTTTAAAATTTTGATTATTATTTTTACGAGGAAAAAATAAAAGTTATTCTCTAAAAAAAAATGTACTTGTTATAATTATTTTGTAAACATTAGGTTTTTATTTGAATGTACTAAAGAAATCCCCATGATTATAACACATTAAAAAAAAAAACATTTAAAGCCAACTAAATTTTACTACTAGCAAAAAATTAAAAAAAATTTCATGAAGTTTAAACTTTTGTCCACTGCAACTCTGTCATTTCTTGACTAATCTTAAGCTAAGTCTAGACGATATGTTGAATCAGCAAATGTATGCTTATACTCATATGCTTAAAAATAATAACAAATGTCTCTATCAGCATATGCAATATGCTAGGTGTCTAGACGATACGCTGAAAATACTAACTTTTTGAAATTCATCATATGCTAGCAAATGATATTTCAACAAATAAGTAAGCATACAATTTTTTGTGTCTACACGATATGTTGAATTTCGTATGTTGTTATGTATGTTGAGTAAAGAGAACATTTGTTTAAAAATTAAAAATTCATTTGACAATTCTCTTTTTTTATTATTTTATTTAAAAGTTGTTATCAATTATCGCCTTTATTGCAAAAATGAATATGTTTAGTGTAATTAACATTTAAAAATTAAGAGTGCTTTATTGGACTTGGTCAAATCCGCAAACAATTAAAATATTTAAAGACTGGATTGATCTTAAAATTATTAGTAAAGTCTCAAAGTTACTTAATTTATTACAGTTCTACCCCTATGGTAAATTATGTGCCGACCAGCAGAATGTTTTATGGATTTATTTGATACCCACACCACTATAGTGTCTGTAACACCTTAAAATATTGGTCCTATAACCATCGTTTAGTATACCGATCGACTCAATCGCTATCTAAGTCGATATAAGGATGTCCGTCCGGCCGGCTGGCTGACTGTCCACTTTGTAGTGCGCAAAGTACTTGTCGCAATAATTTGATTGGTTTAATTATTTATTGTAATTAAACGATGAGGAACGATCCATAATATCTCAAAGATCCTATAAAAACTTCCTTCCCAATAAGAGTTTTTGCGCTCATAAACCATGTTCTATGTTGGTATTAAGACTAAATCTTGGTCAAAAAGTTTTATTGTAAATCTATTGTTCCCATACAAATACCACTCCCAAAAATATTACCAATACCATAACGTCCTTAAAAATGTTGATCGATTGAGTAATTTTTAGTATTAAAAACATAAATAAGACCAAATTTCAATACAAAACACTTGTATGTTTCAACCGTTTTAAAGTACCGCTTTCTACGGGAGCTATAGTGAGTGTTATCTCTAGACACTTAAAGCTTAATTGGACTATATTTTTCCACATTTAAATGATTTCCCAGAGTGGGCTTTATACGGAGCCTATGGTAAATTGTGGGCCGATCTTCTCCAAATTTAGTTGTGTGATTTCTAGTTTTATGAAAATATGACCGACCAAATTTTACTATAACAGCGTTATTCAGTACATTTCAGGCATAATTAAGTATTTCCGAGATGGGTTTAACATGGGGCCTATGGTAAATTATGGAGCGATCATCTTAGTGTAATATCTAGTCATAGAAAGTTCTTGCAAAATTAAATAGCAATCGGTTCATACTGTCATGTTAACAGGAATATAAATTTTTAAGGGTGTTGGGGTTCTGGTTTAAAAGAAGAAAATTTACTCAGCTGAGCGAAGTCGTTGCTTGATATACCATTAAATTAAGAACCCTTATGTCCAGTAGAAGACCGGCAATAAGGAAAAAATTTATTAAGCGAAGCTGATGTTTATCATACCATATAGTTAATACCTATATTGAAGCAATTACATAAAGTATATTAAATATTACCACATATGTACTCAAACCTAATATATTAAACAAAAAGATTTATTAGAATATAAATGGTTAACTTTAATAGCTTCAGAATTTTATACGCTACTGTACCATGCATTATGTTTTATGAAACCTTGAAGATTTCTCTAGAAAATCTTATATGTAATAAAAATACCTTAATATCGACAAAATTTTGAAATAAGAGCCATTTTGACAAATTACATTACTAACTGAAATATTTTTGAAATTGGTTCTTAATGGGTTAATAATTCGGCATGTTTTATATACCACGTGAAAGGTATTTGGAAACACGCTTCAGCGCTACCCATATTGCTGAGATCAAATTTATACTTCAAGAGATATTGGTTAAGAATTTTTCAACTTTTATGATCTATATCTCTAAAACAAAGTTCGTTGACCAACATTTTTATTTTCAAAGCACTTCTAAATGAAATTTTTTGTTTGCCGATGAGCAAAAAATGTTGATAAATTCCGGGGTTATATACAAAATTAAACAAGTAATTGAACGAATAACAATTTTTATCTTTTTTATATGCTACCAAATTTGCCGTATGCTGAAAAGCTTGCATACGACTTTCAACAAATAACATATTTGTCAACATGCGTAGAAAATTTGTTTAAAAGTAAAAATATTGTGTCTAGACGATATGCTAAAATTGTGAACAAACGTTTGCTGACTTCGTTAACAAATGCCTGTCATATGTTGGTTAGCAAACGTTTGTTGAAAAAATTTGGTGTCTACACGATATGTTGGCGCTGAAAGCAAATTTTTCAACATAAATTTGCTGATTCAACATATCGTGTAGACTAAGCTTTACAAATGACTCATGCTTATTTTTGTAATTTTATTATCTTTCACTGAAAGAAAAGAAAAACATAGTCCGTTTAATATTTTTGAAGATATAAGCATTTAAGTCACACCATCTTTTTTAAAAACATAAATAACTGTTATTTTGGAATATCGTAAACTGTAGCTCGTTTCTGTATTTCTGGCATCGTAAAATTTCTTACATGAAGTGTGAAACAAAAAATTCCACCGTTTCTCGATTTATGAGATAAAAGTGTTTATGTATTTGAATGATGAAACAGAATTGAGTCTTCAACTTCAGGCAAAAATTTTTAAGCCCATAATTAAAACGTCGGCAGTAACTTCAAATTCGCTCTCACTTCTTTCGTTTTCTTTTGTACATATTTTTCTTTGTTTACAAAATGTATGAAATTGAATGAAAGTATGGTAGCATTGTTAAGAGAATAATTGTATTTATGTGAGAGCATTAGAAAAAACGTCCTCAAAATAAAATTGATTTTATTTCTCGACCGCATTCTCTGGCATAACTTTATGTCAAACTGTATGAAAAACATCGTTCAGCCCCAGTTCTGTTTCATCATTGAATGCGAAAACAGACACAACAAATTCTGTTTATACTGGAATATTTCCAGTAATTAACTGCCTGTTTAACGATATCGAACGTCATCGTTCGCATAGAAAATTACATTAGTGGTATTCACACCGAACTTGTTAATTTGTTACTCGCTAGTTTGTTAATTAGTTAAAGTTACCAACTGTGAACGACCCCCTTTTTAAAACTTTGTTAGTCTGGTAGCTTTCGTAGTGAAACAACTGAAATATTGCTCTGACACAATTTATTATTCTGGAAAAAATAAAACATGCCACGAGAAAGTGTAAAAAAAAACAATTGTCAACCATTTAATTACTCATGCTTTGACACAAATAACGTTCGCTGACGGTAAGTAGTGAGTTACCAACTAACAACTGTTTTATCAGGGGTGCCGTGTCGTTAATTTGTTAAATGTTAATACGGTAGCGCGTTAAATATACAAAAACAAAATGCGTGTAAAAAAGTAACGATTAACGACTAACAAACTAACAAGCTCGGTGTGAATTCCGCTATTAAAAATTAAAACAAAATTCGGACATTATTCGAAGTTTGTTTTTGTTTTTAATGTAATTTTCTATGCGAACGATGACGTTCGAAATCCATGAACTGGCTGTAAGTGCTGGTTCACACAGGTCAAGTTTACTTGAACAGTTTTATTTAAATTTTCTTTTGAACTTGCGTTCACGTTCATGCACAAAATTAATTTTTCTTTTCTTTTCCTTCAACTTTGTAGCTTTTTATAATATTACGGATGAAAAAAGAAAAGAAAAATACAAAACTGACTGGTACGGTCAAGTATGTACCCCTTTCCATTCTCTTTACCCCTCTCTCCTAAAAGCTCAAGACTTGAAGAGTCAAACTTGACCTGTGTGAACCAGCACTAAGTGTCAAATAATAGCGAAACGTCAACAAAAGAAAAAAATATAATAAAAACAGGGCTGCCAGATTTGACGAGTTATCGTCATCTTGACGATTTTTTGTTCCGATATTAACAAAGTGACGTTTTGATGATTTTTTCTAAATAAATCACGAAAGCAAAAACAAAATCAAAAATATTTTATAATTTTGTTGTTACTTTCTATAAAAATTCATCTTGAGTTTTTAAATTAAAACACTTCTATTTTGTGGCGTTGAAAATTGAAAAAAATAATATGAATGTCTGTAGAAAGCAACAACAAATTTATAAAATATTTTTGATTTTGTTTTTGCTTTTGCTTTTAATGAAATTGTTGGCGTTGCGTTTTACACTATAAGCCCCTTAGTCTTCGAAATAAGATAATTGTAAATATTTTTATATGTTTGTTTATTAGAAAAAAAGATATCTTTAGAAACAAGGGTTAAATTTTTATATATATCCCTATTGTGAAAATTGTCCTCGAAATTGTTTGTCTCTTCCCTAAAAAATGTATCGGCAGAAGCAAAATTTTCGAGGGAAAGTAATGGACCGACTTGGCTTATTTTGAACATTTAATACTTCTTATATACATATACAAAATATGATTGATATTTGATATTCTTATCTTATATGTACACTTTTGTGCCAAAACCATTATTCCGGCAAGAAAGAACTTTGTTTGTCTCCCAGTAAAAACTTTTTCAAAATGGATAGCTTCTTTTACTCGTTATTTAGTAGCTTTCTTCCATAAGAACTTCGATAACTACTTTTTTCTGGATGTATTTAGATAAAAAAAAATTACTTACTTTTGAATTTGTTCATTTTGGCACAACCCTTGTAAAATTCATTAGTTTTTCAGTAGAATTGTATGTAGTGCTTTTATGTATTTCTGATTACTTAACACGTTGGCTGCCAAAGCCTTTTTAGAATTTTGATCGTTCAGAAGCAATGTCATTTAACCATTTTGGTCACCTGAGGCCAACAACTTATTTTTGTTCTTTTTTGTTTCTTAGTGCCTAAAAATAAGTTTTGACTACTCGCGACTTTATTTTGGTCCCTAATTTTGCAGTTATAACGGTTTTTTAGTGTCGCACATTTTCGTGCGAAAGTAAAATTTGATGCTAAACATATTCGTGGAACATTTTAACCCTCTAAAGTTCAGTTTAAGTATACTTTTGTGGGGAAGTTAAAAATAAGGACGAAAATTACCCCTTAAAATGAGTGTTAGAGGGTTAATATATCTTAAGCAAAGAACCGCCATACAATTCTACTGAAGACATCTGAAATAGTATTTAAGCTAAGTACATTTAGTATTTTTCTTTTTACTTATACCAAACACCTTTTCAAAAAATTGAAAAACTTTAAAGGCCCATATTTCGGGAACCTGAGCTAACTTTTCAAAACCCTTTGGCATATTTGCTCTACCAATAGTCTACACACAGAAAAAAATCAATGTAAATTCGTTCAAAACAAGGTTGATTTTACATTTTTCAGTAGTGATTTTGCTTCATTGTTGTTTCATGTTAATTTAATATGATTTTACAATAACTTGCGAACAAAATTTTTTTCTTTTAAAATATGTAACTATAATTCATGTTATTTTAACATTGCAGTAACGTTAGAGCAAAATGTCATTTATATTGAAATAACAATCCGAATCACGTTAATTGAAAGTTATTTAATTTCATGAATTTCATGTAGAATGAAATTGGTTGGAGTGTGATATAACAGTGTGAAGACAACATATGCATTTATTTAAGAATAATTCAAAACACTTAACCCTGTAACATATGTTTCACTTATTTTGTATTCCCCTTTGTTAACAGAAGCATCAGCAGAATGGCCTGAAATCTTGGTGTACTATTTAAAGCTGTTATGATACTTGCTATTTTTTGTATTTTTTCTATATTGGAGAACAGTGCAAATATATTTGCATAGGAAAACTGACTAAGTGTAAAGAGTATGATTATATCATAAAAAATCTTGAAATGTCAAACAAATATACATGTGTTATCGATAAATAATCTAAGCCTGTCAAAAAAAATATAAAATTTTTTAACTTAAAATTGACATTTCCAGATTAATTGTTATCAATGTTGCCAATTTTTTTAGTTTTTGATCGAAAGAAACGGTTTTGAACTTTTATGACGGTTTTTTGTGGGGAAAAAACGTGGACAGTATTGTTTGTTTTGTTTACTTTTTATCAAATTGTATTTCTTGTTCTTTCTCGCATTTGTTGTTTCATTCAGTCAATCCTAAAAAAATCCAATACAAAAAATAACAAGTATCATAACACCTTAACTAAATAATTTTAATTAAAAGAAAACGGGAATTGTCTTCTTTTTATAACATATTTTAAACATGAAAATAAAAAAATGTACATACTTAAGTATGTATGCATGTTAATTTAAGAAGATAAACTTTTGATTTTAATTTAAAACAGGTTCTTTGGATTCAATATTAAACAATGTTATTTTAACAGTGGATAATATTAAATAAACGTGATTTAAGGTTATTTTTATTTTTCATTTAAAATTAATATGAAATAATGATAAATTTAAATAAAGGGCATACTTTTGCAGAAATTGACTATGATTCTCAATCAACATTTCGCAATGTTATTTTAGCACCGGTATTATTTTCTGTGTGTAGTTTCATTTCGCTGGTTGCCATGACCCGCATTTTGTTTCACTGTGTTAAAAATGAACTTGGTGAAATTAACCGTGAATAGGATTGGGCAAAAAATATCGATATATCAATATTTAAAAAAGAAATCGATATTTTACAAACCGATAAATCGATACTGAAATACGACTACCGAATTCGATATTTTTTAAAATCAGTCTTCGTTAAAGACTCAAAATTTTAGTCGTTTTTCAAGCAATATGTATTTTTATGAATTGGCATCACTGTGAAGATCTAAAATGATTGGCATTTATAAGAAAAAGAGCGGAAAAAGCGAGGTTTTCACATTGCAGATTTCTAACTAAAACAGTAAAGCCAAACGGTCTTGAAGAGATTTATTTTATGCGATTTTGGAACAGTATATGTGCCTATATATATTTTAATAATAAGATTTGCGCATATAAGTATATATATTAAATTTTTTAATTTGGTAATAGGTTCAGCAAGATACGTTCGATATATCGATATTTTTGAAGTAATAAATATTGATACTCTTAAAAAATATCGATTCGATATATATCGATATATTTTTTTCGATTTGCCCTTCCGTAGCCAGAAATCGTGAAAGAAATAAATAAATAATTGCAAAAAATTTCTCGATCGAATAAAATTAGTTTGGTGCTTCTAAAGTAGAATAACTTAAAAATTGACGTGGAATTATCGAGTCGATCGACGACCAATTGTAATATACATATATTTAAGTAAACATAAATATTTTCTGAAATTGTTGTTTATTTAACTTTTTATTTTATTCCCAGGATACGCTCACAAAGAATGCGACTCCAATGGAGAGTGGTTCAAACATCCGTTAACAAATAAAACCTGGTCAAACTATACAACGTGTATAAATTTAGATGATTTAGAGGTGAGAATATTGAAAATTTTTCCTTTCCCTAGGTAACTAATATCTTCTTCTCTCTATTCATTTTAGTGGCGACATAATATAAATCTTGTATATGAAACAGGATACGGCATCTCATTGGTAGCCATACTATTGTCATTGGGCATATTGGGTTATTTCAAGTGAGTATAAAACAGAGACCCGAAATTGTTTCATTTCTTTGAGTTTTGCACTCGTGGTGGAAGGTATAACAATAATAACGTTCTCAAAACACTTGTAGCTACAAAACAGAAGTTATTGGCTTAACTTCATCATGAAGAATTTATTTAATCAATCATTAGAACTCTATTCGGCTTTGCTGAATATTTGATACCATCTACCGATGGTTCGAATATTTCATTTATATGGGTTCCAGAGTTCTCCGTTTTGGGGATCTATCCCCAAATTGGGGATTTTTTTTGGGGGGAAAGCACTTTTTCGTTGGGGGTTTTTGGGGATAATTTATTATTTATATACGCCATTTGTGCAATGTCAAGACCGGTTTGGTCCAGACGTTAATACATATCAACGTTATTTTTGATCCGAAGTTTTTTGTCATACCAAGACGCTGGCGGTGCGATACCTTTTCAAGAACTTACTGAAATCATTTTAGATATGCTTTCTGTACCAACATGTAGCGCTTGTTTCTATAATAAATATAATTAACACCAAAATTTGCAACATAATGCATGAGTTATTAGTAGGGATGCGATTTCCATGCAATTGCATGTTTTTTGTCGATAGTCTAAAATGCTTTAAAATGGCATCGATTTGTTTTTGCATATTTTGGTGCTAGTGCATATTTATGTTTTGAGTGCATATTTTTGAATATTTTGACATTTATGAGTGATTCTTTTTTAATTTTCATATAAAAAAAGTTCTTAAAACTATTTTTAAATAACTATAGAAAAAAACTTTCCAAAAATGTTTTTTAATAATAAATAAATTCTTTTGGATCTTTGCTTTAAAAACAAGATTTTCAAGATTTCGACAAAAGATGCTCATATTTTAAACCGATGCAGCACTTTAAATGGTTAAGGCTTCCAACGGACCTTAAATATTTTATGCAAAACTGTTACAAGCTACTTGCTTGGCACATGGGTTATACGGCGCCGCAGAGAATTAAGAAGCTAATTCGATGCTATTGCAATCTTTAATAAAATGTATCCCTTGATTGCCCATCCACCGCAGCCAGTAGTAGCAAAATGGGGTCCTGGCTAGCTGCTTCAGAATTCTATTCAAAAAAACTTCGATTAATTTAAGAATGGTAGAAGAGCTTGTTGATGCTGATGACTGTGCAAATAAAAAGGGCGGTCAATATTGGTATACCGGTGACTAATTAGGAGGGATTTAGTTCAATTTATACTCAAGTCAAATTAATTGATGTTGCAGAGTGAATTTAACAATGTGGAAGGAAGAATTGCCCAAAAAATTAAAAAAAAAATCCAAAACGTTTTGCAAGAAAAATTAAAGTAAAAAAAAAAAAAATTTCATATATTTTGATCTGATCTCGAATCAAAGTGGGATCTGAAAATAAATGTTTCAAAATGCATTCGCATTCTTCAAGTACAAGACAAAGTTTTACTTTTAATAAAACAGTACATATTTATTTAAATAAACAAAAATTTTAATTAATTATATAAGTTTTTTAAAGATATTTGAATAACAACCCAGGCAGAAATTACGACTCTTCTAAATATTATTTACCGCCACAACCCTGTAAATGGGTCATTCTACGATAAGAGGTTACCTGATATTATGAATGGCGGCGTAATAAAAATATTTAAAATTATGATTTTTTTCAATATAATCGTAATTAATCAGGAAGTTTGAATGCATGTTTAATAATGGCCAGTCAAGTTATCTACTTTTTCCGGTATTTTAAATAACCAGGGGAGATACTCTACACAGGGTAAAGACATGACCACCAGGATAAGATACCTTACTTTAAGCTGAAGGATTAATTGAAAACAAACCTTATTTTCATAAGAATCAACTTGAATTATTCAATATTTGATGATAGTTTAAAACAAAGCAAAATTTGGATAACTCCATAGAGTATTTTTTTATGTTACTTAAAAACAAAAATTCTTAACATCTGCTTACATAAACGTAGTCGAAAAAAAGATAATCATTTCATTTCCTTCGTTTACAAGCTGGCATGTCTTCTCGGTAACTGCTTGAGAACAATACTAAGAAGATACTTTATTAGTGGTTCGTCTTAAGATTCTCTTTTAGGCCCATATACATAATCAACATTAAGGCGCGGTTTGGTTTTCATGAAAGCAAAATCCAAGTTGCAGACCACAAAATGATTGTATACTTCAAGATCACAGAAACAGCTTAAGCTCTTCATTGTCAATTTATTGGGGCATCCAGTAATTTGTTGGACCTTCATAGTGGCTGAGAAGCTTTTAGAACTTTTTTTATTAAGTCCCTCTTCTTTCTTTAAAATGTCTTCGTCATCAATTACATTTGGAAAGCGATGAATTGTCATTCCCAGCTCCAACAAGTCTATCAGTAGTCCTTTTGCACGTCGCACCTACTCCATCAGGCGCGCCCTTGCCGTGACCGGCTTCGTGGTTATTCCATGTGAATTTTACTTAATTTAGGTAAAAGTTCTTGCAATTTGGTTGCCAGTGCATAAAACATAAAAAACATAAAAAAAAGAAAGAACTTGACTACCTTCTATTATTGTATAATGCAACATATGTATGTTAGTAGTATAAAACTAACTTAAAACAAAATTCACATTTAATAAGGCGTACATACATTTTTGAAGCGTTAAAACACGTATAACCTATATAGTGGAAATGGGTTGGTTTAACGTAAAATACTAAGAAAGAATTAATTTCTCAATTCCTTATCTACCCTGGACGCAAAGTCTTTACCCTGGCATCTGATGAAGCAGGGGAAATACGGCAGGGGAGAGATGTTTTCCTTAAAAAACTAGCATAATCGGAAAAATATGTATTGTAACGAAAAATCAAACTAACACAGTAAATTATACTGAAATTAAAATAAATCAATATTATAAACAAACTTTAACCACAAATAACAAGTGAATAAAACTCTCCAGTGGAGATACATTAATCACTGACACGTGCGAGCAACCCGAGTGTTTTGGTCGAATTATTGGCCCAATAGGAACACACTAGTGGCTCGCGCGACTTTTATTGTTAAATTCACTTCAAAACAAATATTCTGCTATTTAAATTTGCAGCGTCAACGCATTTTAGCGGCATTTTTAAACGATCGAAAAATGTGCAGGGGAAGAGACTTAAAATACGAGGGACAAAAAATATGTAATTTTTTTCAATAAAATTTGAAAGTATTTTGAAAGTTTTTTTAAATGATTACCATTGTTATTTAAACTACTTTATGTAATAACTAACGATTAAATATTTTATGAATTAGTAATGTGGTAAATTTCAAATATTTTGTGACAGAATACCAAAGGGACAGGCCAGGGTAGATACTTTTTTCTAGGTAAACATGAAGTTATGACTAAACTAATGGCGATTTCTTTTCTGAGAAATATGTTGCATAAATGTTACATGCTTTATCTCTTTTGTGTAGAGCATGTAACATTTATGCAACATATTTCTCAGAAAAGAAATCGCCATAAGGTAATTTAGGTATTGCAATTTATTGGTAAAAAAGTATACTGTATTTATTATTAAACGCGTTTGATATTTCCGCAAATTTAAAAATTATATATGATTTTTTAATGTAGCCGTCGATAGTACCTATTAATGTAGAAACACCCAAATACAAAATTGTGACTCTACCAAAAATATGGTACCATCACAACACTGTAGATACAAAATTACAACCTTAGTTTTTTAATACAGTTTTTAAATAAGATTCAACGTACCGGCGTACACCCTAAATACAAATATACGACTTTAGTTGTTTAAAGTCGGATTTACCATAAAACTATACCGCTACAACACTGTATATACAAAAATTAAACCTTAACTTTCTAATACCGTGTTGATAATAGATCTATACCGCTACAACGCTGTATAAACAAAAATTTAGTCTTATTAATTTAATAGTGTCGTATTAAAATGAAAACACAAAAACTATTTTAGGTTAGAAAATAAACAAATTTTTGCTTGTTTATTGAGCGAATTTATATTTGTAACAATATTGAAAATAAGAGTCGGAAGATGGTTGTGACTACGTTGTAAATTCGTGAATCCAACATTGTAAATTTAAATTTACAGTACTGTGACAACACTAAAAAGAAGAGTCGGAAGACGCAAATTTGGCGTTATCATTTTAATATTGTGACAACATTGTAAATTTGGTAAACAATGCGTTGTATTGATGTTGATAGTACCCTCTGCAACGTCGGCACAGCGTCGTGGTGATTGTCTTTTTCTGCCTGGGAATATTCATAGTATGTATATTCCCAAAAATTCAGTATGTATTACATAGTGAGTTTTTTATATATTTGTTTTTAGTAAAATTTAAAAACGATTTTTTATGGAATATTATTTAGTTTTTAGTGCATATTTTTTTTAGCATATTTTCTTCTAAGAATAAATACACACTTTAAAAATAATTCAGGGGTCTAATCACCGCATTCGACACTATCGTATCGAATAAACTATGTATATATTTTTTTTGCATACGATAGACACTTGCATACGATAGACTATCGAATGAAAACTAGATAAATGTAATGTCGAGTTACTCGATATCGAATGCTAGTATTTTAAATTCAATACATTTCATTCGATATCGAGTTTCAAGATACCAAAATGAATAATTTCGATCAATTTTGCTCGATATCGTATGCGGTGATTAGACCCCAGTTTTCTGTGACAAATTTATTCCATTCTCCCAAATGCTAACACTTTTTAATACAAACAACAAGTAAAACAAAATTGCATTGGCTGATGAACCAGAAGTTTTTGAAATGATAAATGCGTCTTTTTAAAACACACAAAGTACAAATAAAATTAGTTTTAATGACACAACTAACATAATATTATTTTATTTTTTAGGACCTGTGGGGATTTTTGGGGATAAGAAAATAGCTATTTTGAGGATAAAAAGTCATAAATTGGGGATAAGGAATAAAATAAAACTGGGAACCCTGATGGGTTCTATGATAAATTATGAACGCCAGTATTTAAAATGGTTGCGGTTTTATTCTTATTAAGTAAAATCCAGGAGAATGATCTATATAGTACCTGTATAATCATCACAAAGTTTTTGATTTAATTTTAGTCATATAAAGCTTAAATTCTATAAAATCACATAATTCGTTTTAACTTTAGGTGAAATTAGTGAGTGGATTTTTTATTGGCCCTATTGTAAATTATAGATCGATCAACGCAATATTCAGTACAGTAGTTTTTGTATCAAAATTGCACCAAATTTCAATACGGTAACACAAATTTAACGTATAAATAACTACACACAGAAAAAAATACCAATGTTGAAATAACATGGCGAAATGTTGATTGAGAATCATGGTAAATTTCTGCAAAAGTATGTTCTTTATTTAAATTTATCATTATTTCATATTTATTTTAAATGAAAAATATTAAAATAACCTTAAATCACGTTAATTTAATATTATTCACTGTTAAAATAATATTTTTCAATATTAAATCCATAAAAACCTGTTTTATATTAAAATCAAAAGTTTATATTGTTAAATTAACATGCATACATACTTAAGTATGTACATTTTTTATTTTCAAGTTTAAAATGTGCTATAAAAAGAAGACAATTCCCGTATTCTTTGAATTAAAATTATTTAGTTAAATAGTACATCAAGTTTTCAAAGTAGAAGGATGACGAAACCATATCGGTCCATTCTGCTGATGCTGCTGTTAACAAAGGAGATACAAATAAGTGAAACATGTGTTATACACGGGTAAGTGTTTTGAATTATTCTTAAATGCATGTGTTGTCTTCACACTGTTATATCACACTCCAACCAATTTGATTCTTCATGAAATTCACGTTGTTTCAACTTGAAATAACTTTCATTTAACGTGATTCGGATTGTTATTTCAATATAAATGACATTTTGCTCTAACTTTACTGCAATGTTAAATTAACATGAATTATAGTTATTTTAAAAGAAAAAAAATGTTGTTCGCTAGTTATTGTAAAATCATGTTAAATTAACATGAAACAACAATGAAGCAAAATCACTGCTGAAAAATGTTAAATCAATCTTGTTTTGAACGAATTTACATTGATTTTTTTCTTTGTATCGTAATTTTTTACTGATTTTTATATCGAATTTGTTGGCGTATTGAATGAGTATGGCTGGACGACTTCGGACAAAGTAATTTTCTTTGATGAAGTCTTATATCAGCTTTTTCTTAGGGCTTTCCTTTATATATTAGCTATTTCAAATAAAGTTAAATACAATTTGGTTTAAAGATTGATGGTTGACTATTGACTGCCGGCAGTCGTCAATGACTGTGAGTGTTAAACGGCAAACCCCTAAAAAGATTGAGCGGTTGCAATCGAAACATGTAAAAATAACCTGTCCGCGGCAGCCAAGAATGAAAAATATTAATAAATTTTTAAAATTTAAAAATTCCGTTCTTCATAAAAAATAATTTAATGAAAATTAAATTCAATGAACTTTAGCCTGATTACAATATCAAAATTTGGATAAAAAAAAACCATAAACAGTTCAATAAAATACCCACAATACTAATTATTATTTCAAATAAGGTTTAGGAGCGTAAATACAGAAAAAAATCTTGTTTTGAAAATTTCTTTAAATCTTTCCAGAGATTAAAAAGTATACCTGAGTATTTTGTGGAACATTAATATAGATATTATCGTGTAACATTGTTGCAAAAATTTGCTGCATTGTATTAAAGGGCGGTTTTCCAACTTCAACGAGGATGGATAGTAACAATAATTGAAAATGTTCTAAATTTTGTTTCCATGCATAGATAACATATAAAAATTGCATATTTTCTGTATAAGAATAGCTGTAATATGAATCGGAATGTTTATTTTCATGCAAAATAAAGAATCAATAAAAAAGTCATCAATGTTTTTTCCAAAGAATTTTGTGGATATCTCGAGCAAATTTTTGAAATTCATGCCTTTACTTAATTGTGAATAAAATCGAAACGCGTTCATCGATTTTTATGATTTATATGTCATTTTGTTTATAGGTTATGCGACTATACGTGAATGTAATGGGACTTGACACTTTTTTTACCTTTTTGGATTTTTTATGAATTAAAATTAAAAAATTTTAATTTTTTGGGCAAAAAATATTTTTTTTTCTTAATACATTTATTTATAACTGCGAAACTGTTGCTTATGTAGCGAAACGTTGTATGAACAAATTAAAGGAATTGTAATTCTTAATTTTTTAAATTTATTCTAGCTTTTTCGGACCAGTTGTTCTCGAGTTATGACAAACAAAAGAGCTTAAAACGTGACAAATTCCCCTATACGATACTTACTAACTTAAAATTAATTTTTAAGCTATTTATTGAGCTTTCATGACCAAACTAATGATGCAGAAGTTCTTCTTTTTGGGTCTCCTTTCATAAGCAATTATCAGAATTGAGTCCCGAAAACATGTGTTGTACTGTGTTATCTTCAACGAGTTCATATTAAAACCTTCTGTTTTAAAAATATTTATCTACGTTTTAAGGATCTTATAACGTTAAGCAATCGCTATAATTCATGTACACATAACTATTGAAATGTGCTCACACCTATTAAATATTTGACGTTCTACACGTAACCACTAGTTTTATTAAAAAAATTTATGCTTTCGCAAAACGGTTTGCTAGATCAAACATCATTTAACAATTTCTGCATTCTTAAGTGTGTCCAACAATTATAAAGAAATTTTAACGGAATATAAGACTAGACAACAACGTTTTGGACTGGATCAACCAAATATCTTTCCTAGGGTAATTTGGTGGGCTGAATTCGAATTTTTAATTGGTTTTTCTCTATCACGTCAGGTTTTCGAGATATGAAAAATTGTTTTTATTGGTTTTTTACATTTAAAAATCAATGAATTTTCAAAAGTGAATTGCGTTTTTTGAACGTCGTTTGTATTTTGTTGGTTTGGTTTCACGTATTACAGTCCAGCAATAGTCTTCCAAAATGCTTATGTCCCAAAATCCTTGATAATTTCTTTCAATTTTCATTAAATCTTGGTGAGCACGCTCTCCTAGTTCGGCGCTCACTGCCACTAGGTTTTGTGGAAAAAAAATATAAATGCGAAGGAATAAATGGCGCCCGAGCAGGGACTCTTTTGAAAATAATAATAAAATTACAATTTCTGTAAAATTGCGGCAAGGAAAGGTTGTACATACATATACATTACAAGTCACAAAACGATGAGCCGTGCATTTATTAATCTTTTAAAAAAGGAAGTTTTATCCAACTGCCTTAAAGAGTTGGGTTTGAACGATGATGGAAATGTCGAACAAATGAGAAGTATTTTAAGAAGAACGATAAAGGTCAGCCTACGATGGCGGTAAGGACCTAAAAATTCCAACCAATCAAGTCTCCCGTAACACATCTCCTGTTCGAATAATCTGTGAAAATAATAATTTTAATAATTTATCTGAGGTCTGCGATAAAGTGCGGAAATGGGGCGTGAAGTATGATGTGTTTTCTAGAACGAATCGAAGAACTAGCCTCGTGTTACTCGATACCAACAAATACTCTTTTAAATTATATCCCTGAACTTTTAAAAGGTGATACTTTATCGTGGTACCGCAATAATAAAAAAGGCTGGAAGACGTATAAAGATTTCGTGGAAGATTTCAAACTCTTCTTCTTACCAAATCGGTTTTTTGAAAACCTGGACGACGCCATTAGGAAACGTGTGCAGCAATCTGAAGAATGTTTCGTCGACTACGTAACCGAAATACAATCGCTGATGAGGTGGACTTCGTTAACAACAAGTGAGCAACTTGAGCGTATATATAAAAATTGTAGAGCGGAGTATAAAATTTATATTAAGCGGGGAGAATTTAATAGGTTGTGCGAACTAATCATTCTGGCACAGGAATACGAAAACATACGATCCGAAGAAAATAGACAAAAAAAATCGGCGCGACGAGTTCAAACTGCAGTGGCGGAAAATAGCACTAATTACATATGTTATCGTTGTGGAGAAGCCGGACACAGTCGTGCTGTTTGTACTAAACCACAAGTGTTGTTTTGTTGGGACTGCGGGAAAAGAGGGGTGAGAACCATAAATTGTTGCCGCACTGGTGCGGAAAATTCAAGCAGAGATCCTTTAGTAAGTTAAAGGCAAGAAGATCTCTAAATTCCAAGCCCTTTCCTATTAAACTTATGCCTGACGACGACCTTTGGTTACGAACATTGATTATGATTAAAAACAAAAAGATAGATGCAGTTATGGATACCGGTGCTACGCACTCCTGTATACAGTTGTCAATTTTACAAGAACTTAATGTTCCTCTTATTGCTGCCGACTTTGACACACTTCACTTAGCAGATAAATCTAAAGCAGTGATGTCAAAAATGAAAATTGTGGTTGTAGTGCTTTATATTAGTATTAGTGAATAAAGAGACAAGTTTTCTTAATAAAAATAACAAAAATACGTAAGCATCCGCCACATGTGTACTCGTCGCTTGATAATCGACGACTGAATTGTGTACTCTCGTGGACTAAATGAAAGAGAGTAAGAATGTGTGTGAATTTTGAGCTAGCACAATTGTGCTATGAAATTGAATGAATTTGACATCAATGATCTAAAGTAACAGTTGAGGGAGCCGCAAAGCTATGGTTTGTTATGAATGGTATTGTTTACCGACATAGTTTTCTAGTGCTAAGAAAGACGTTAGATCCAATAATACTGGGGATGAAAATGAGTTACACATTTTACCTAGGACACGGGTATTAAATGCAAACACTTCATATATTTCCTATACAAGTCGAATAAGCTCATTACTATCATCAATTAATGAGCCCGACAAAGGAAACGTGATTGAACCACAAGTACAAGCATTTTTGAATAACGAGCTTCAACGATTCGAGACTATAAAGGGACCCTCAGATATAACACAACACGTCATTACAATGAAGCATACAAGACCTTTACGTCAGCGCTACTACCCGAGAAATCCCGCGATGCAGGAAATTATTAACCGTCAGATAGACGAACTGTTACAAGACGGAATGATCGAGCCATCCGAAAGTCCTTACAGTTCGCCATTCGTGTTAGTACGTAAAAAGAATAATGAGTGGCGACTATGCGTAGATTTTCGCCAGCTTAATGAACATTCTATTCGAGATGCTTATCCCATTCCACAGATAAACGCGATACTGGAAAAGCTAAAAAAACAGAAGATAATTTAGTACTATAGATCTACGTAACGGGTACTGGCAGATCCCTATGGCCGAAGAAAGCAAGATATACACCGCCTTTACGGTTCCAGGCAGAGGCTTATTCCAGTGGCAAGTTATGCCGTTAGGGTTGCATTCAGCCTCGGCTACGTTTCAGAGGGCGCTAGATTCAGTCATTGGCCCTGAACTGGATTCATTCGCTTTCGCATATCTTGATGATATTATCGTTCTTGGTAGCACAATAGAGGAACACCTGCAAAATCTGAAAACAGTTTTTGATCGTTTAATCGCAGCTAAACTGTGCATCAACCCAAGTAAATGTACTTTTGCACAGAAAACTATTCGGTATCTTGGCCACGTTATCAGTGAAAACGGTGTTCATACAGATCCAGAAAAGGTGAAAGCCGTGTCCCTTCTCCCCGAACCCACTACTCTTAAAGAACTAAGGTCATTTCTAAATACCGCAGCTTGGTATAGACGTTTTGTACCTAACTTCTCGTCTCTCACCAGCCCATTAAACCAGCTTTTAAAAAAGACTCATAAATGGAATTGGGATCCTCAGCAAAAGGAAGCTTTTGCAACAATAAAACAGAAGTTAATGGAAGCTCCGCCCTTACCTGCCCAGATTTCAACCGTGCTTTTATTCTGCAAACCGATGCCAGAGACGTTGGCCTTGGAGCTGTTTTAACACAAGAGTTTGATGATGGCGAAAAGATAATTTCTTATGCAAGTCGTACTTTGACGGCCTCTGAACGGAACTACACCGATTCCGAAAAGGAGTGTCTCGCGATTATTTGGGGCATTCGAAAAATTAAACACTACATCGAAGGATACCATTTTATAATCGTAACGGACCATCAGTCACTCAAATGGCTTAATTCTATTCAAACTTTATCTGGAAGAATTGCCCGCTGGGCGTTGGAATTAATGCTGTTCGATTATGAAATACGTTATCGCAAAGGAAAACTAAATGTCATCGCAGACACATTATCCCGCACTCCACTTACCTCCGAAGATTTATGTCCCATAGTACAAGCCATACGTAAAGCGCCCAACTCTAGTGACCCATGGTATCAAAATAAGCTCGAGTCTATCAAAAGCAACCCAGAAAGCCTTCCTGATTACCAAATTGATGAACATGGAAACGTACGAAGACACATTTTTGATTCATCGGCCCATAACGACGAGGATCCTGTGTCGTGGAAATTGGTTGTTCATAAATCCGACCTGAATCAGGTGCTAAAAGAGTGCCACGACGACGTAACTTCTGGTCACCTGGGTATAAATAAGACCATAGCACGTGTTATAAAGTTCTACTACTGGCCGGGTATTTTTCGTGATGTTGCTAAATATGTCAGAAAATGCGAAAGTTGTCAAGGTTTTAAACCTCTTCAATCCATTCCAGCTGGGAAAATGTGCTCATCTTCGGTCCCTTCTCCGGGACACACAATCAGCCCAATTATGAATAAAAATTCCCCGGGAGTTTTCTCCCTTTTCCCATTTTTACAATTGAGTTTACATAGGAAAAATGGGAGAAGGGAGAAAACTCCCGGGGAATTTTTATTCATAATTGGGCTGTATATGTGCCAATTTTGTCGGACCTTTACCCCGGTCGGTGCACGGAAACACTACCCTTATCGTCTTTCACGACAAATTTACCAAATGGTCAGAATTTGTGGCAGTCAGAAAAGCCACAACTCAAACTTTTATAAAAGCTTTCCGCGAACGGATTCTATCACGTTTTGGGGTACCATACGTACTTCACACGGATAATGGCACTCGATTAACAAGTCGAGATTGTCAGAAATACTTTAAGTCCTTGGGCGTTACCCAACGTTTTACCGCCCCATACTCGCCGCAAGAAAACGCCGTCGAAAGAACTAACAGAACATTAAAGACCATGATCGCCCAGTACACTGAAGATAACCAAAGAAAATGGGATGAATACTTGCCCGAATTATCGGTGGCAGTAAAGTCTAGCAAGCAATCATCAACTCAATACAGCCCGGCTTATTTAACACTTGGCAGAGAATTGCGACTTCCCAGCACGTTATTCGATGACAAAACAAATGCGGAGATTCCAGAAAATAATATGAATCCCTCAGACAAATGCAGCCACTTACGCGATGTTTTTTTAACAGTACAGTATAATATACAAAGCGCTACAGAACGACAGGCAGCTCATTACAACTTGAGACGGAGAGATTGGGCTCCGAAGAAAGGAGACCTAGTATGGGTAAGAAATCATGTATTATCCAAAGCCCTTGATTATTTTGCAGCTAAACTCGCACCACGATTTGAAGGCCCATATCTAGTTACCAAATTTAAATCACCAGTGATAGTTGAATTAGTAGATCCTTAAAGCAAAAGAGTAGAAGGAACAGCGCACCTAAAAGATCTCAAACAATACCATGCGGAGTATTAAAATGGATGAAGATAAATTCGAAAGAAGTTGTTTGGCCTTTAGACAGGCCATGTACAAAGAAACTACGAAAAGTCGTAAAACAATACTACTCAAAGGCTCAAGTGAAAGGGTAAAAGTAACCTCAGTCATAAAATTACCACAGTTACAATTACCGGAACTAAGGAGGCATACATCCCAAAAATCGGAAATTTTAGAACGACTGGTAAAAGAGCTAGGAATCGACCAAGAAAAAGAAGAGGAAAACGTAAATAATGCCCGAAGCCAACTTATACGTGATGCTTTAACAATAATAGAGCCTATCGCACCGGGTAAGCACACTCGATTTAGGAGAACTGTTAACTCGGTCACGAGAAATATATATTCCCAAAGCCCAGAAACGATCTAGCTGTGGACAAGATATAAGAAAGAGAACCGACCCCCCCCAAACCAAAGGGGTGATGTAACGAAGTTTTCGTTACATACACAGTTAAAAGAATAAAAAAAAAAAACATCATGAATTTAACTTATATACTCTGATTTTTTTTTTGTAAATGAATTATTGCTTTATATTTACCAATTATATCTTTGTATAGAAAAGAAGAATTTTATTTGAATTGTCATAAATTTAGAATTATACACATATTTTGTATTAAAAGAAATGAACGGTTGTTTTATATGTTTAAGTAAATTCTTTCATTTATTATTATATTCCTATAAATACATTTCTTATTTATATAAGTAATATACTTTTATGTTCATGTTAAATAACACTGTTCTCTAAATCAGTTAACAGTCATTGAGAATATACGTCATGTATAAGAGTATCATTATAAGAGTGTCTCTCACAATAACATAACACACACTGTATTAAATATGATTGTATTTGGCAATGTTTGTCACAACTACGCCGCTAATTATCACCTAATTGTAAGTGTTTTTAATAACTACTGCTTCAGTTGAGCTTGTGTTGTGCTGGTATACGGTCAACTGGTACAAGTTTGTAACAGCTTAATTAGTGGCCGTGATACCAACACCACTTGGGCCAGCTCAAGTAGTAGCACACAGGGACTCTACTGGTTTGTTATAGCCATAGATCACAGGTGCCTTTGTGGTAGTACACAGGAATCCTACTGGTTGTTACAGCCATAGATTCCAGGTAAATTAGTAGTAGTGCACAGGGACACTAATGGCCATAGTTCCCAGGCGTAGTAGTGACTAACATACTAATACTCTTAAAATTATCCCCAAAAAAGTATAAACACTCCCGATAAAGGGGGAGTCGTGGTTCTACGGGTAAACTGGCAAGACAAGTTCGCGGATAAAATCGAGTTTCCTTTAAATCTTTTTGGGCAGTGTTATATATAATAATAAATGTAATTTAACCAATCTTTAATTTAAAATAAATATATATATTATATAAAATATCAAGGCTCAATTCATTTTATTTATCCTGGAATCCTTCTGAGCTAAATCCTGGCAAAGCTCAATTCATTTTATTTATCCTGGAATCCTTCTGAGCTAAATCCTAGCAAAGTATGTTATAAATGGGGTGTAAATGGGGCTGGTTACCTGTGGCTTGGGTACGTTCTCCGGAATTACAAAGTGGCCAGAAACCTCACTCTAATGGTTGGTTGAGACAACGCACACACTTTGATGATTAACAAAAACCAACCCTTATTTATCGTGGCTCAATAACACTAAGTTTCCTCTTTTTTAAATAAAACACTTTCTTTTCACTTATACTTGTACTTCTACTTTATTTTGTTTTCTCTTTAGGTTTATTAATTTTAAACTCAATTTTAACTTTACTTTTAATTTTATTAAAAGGCAATGGCCGGCGCACAGTGGCGCCATTTGAGTTTTTTCGTTGCAAAAATCATATCTTTTGAACCGAATAAGGTAATTGAACAGTTTAAACAGCATATGATAGATAACTGTTCAGCCTATGAAATGTGCATTTGAAAAGGGTGCTACGCTGTGTAGGGGCCTACTTATGGGTTATCAAAGTTAAAATTAGTAGAAAAATCAATTTTATGGTACCTAAAAAAAAATTATTTTTACATTTTTAGATTGTTTTTATTTTTTTTTTCTTTAGGGTTCTAAATTATTACCCAACAAATTAAAAAAAAAAATTTTTTTTTTTTAAATTTATTTTTTCAATTTTCTGTATTTTCGGTATATGGGTAATTCCATGTCACACATATATTCGCGTAACTCAAAAATGGTTTAGTTTATTGAAATAACTAAAAAAACCGAAATTCGGCAATAAATAATAAAGTGGGGTTGGTCATACATTTGACCCATCTAGGAGCATCCTACGCGCTGTAGGGGCCAAATTAAAGAATTTTATTAAACCGCAATATTAGTATGGCAACCATGTCTTTTTAACCTTTTTTACCTCTAGAAGCCAAACGGGCACGTACGGGCAGATAAAATTTTTGAATTATGTAAAGAAATAATCAAAGAACAGATTTTGCAAATATGGCAAATATAGAAAAATATAGATTTTTGTTATTTTCCGTCAAAGTTGAAAAATAGTGAAAAAACGGATAGTTTTTAAATAGTGATTTACCAGGAGAAACACAAAGCAAACAGTTCATTTTTTTTTTATCATTACACATTTAATAAATGCATCAATCAATACAAACAAAAAATAAGGCGATTCGTTACCTATTTTTCGTGATATTACACCTGAAATCGCAACAAATTTACTAAAAATTGTGTGTTTTTTTGAAAACCGAAAGTCGGTCAACTTTGAACGGCTATATCTTCTAAACTAAAAATGTGATATTATTAAGAGTGGCAGATTTGAAATCGTTGAAAAGTTTCCTATAACATGAGTTTATTCAAAACTTCGTCGGTGCTCATGAAAATTTTGATTTTTGCAACCTCGTTTGCTCTACGGGCGCTACTGTGCGGCGTCTGGCTGGTTGAAGTTTTATTTAGTGAGTAAAAAAAAACGAATTCATTCTACAGGTGGCGTTAAAGCACAGCTGAGCCACATATGACATAAGGATTTGCCAGATGCCACCACATGTAGTCCGGTTGCACACGGTCAAAATAGTGGGAAACATAACGCCCGGTTTACACCAGCCAGACGCCAACATACACCCCGCCTTGCAACGGTAGTGCAACATAATATCTCATTAATAAAAGAAGAATGAAAATCAAACACATAAAAAAAAATAAAGAAAAGAGATTAAAAATTCAAAAGAAAATCAAAAAAAAAAAAAAATTAACAATAAATTAAATTTAGCAAATCAAAAAAAAAAAAGGAAAAATTAATTTAAATTTAATTTAAAAAAAAAACTTAACAAGAAAAATGATAACACAAAATTGCAAAATATTCGCCCGTTTTCAGCACCACTCCCTCTCCAAAGGACATCAAATAGGGGAAGCTACGTCGGGCCCAGAGATGATGTAGTAGGCTGTGCTGAAGTGCCGCGGGGTCCGACACAGAGGATACCTTTTTCTAGATAGGGCAAAAGTAAAAGCAATGGATTTTAAGCGTCGCATTTAGGCAGCGCTACTAATTTGTGAATCGGCCGAGTGATTACGCCGCTTAACGTTTTTAAATCCGCTACTCGCACCTTGGCGTCACTTCCGCGATAGACTCGAACAATACGGCATAGTCGCCACTCAGTTGAACAGCCTGGTTCGCTTTTTAGAGCCACAAGGTTGCCTTCTTTTAAGTCTAGTTGAGGGTGTTGCCATTTGCTGCGCTTATTTAGCTCTTTTAAATATTCTTGCTTCCATCGGCGACATAACTCTTGTTGTAGGGCCTTAACCTTACGCCACCGATTAACAATACTTAGGGGTGAAGACAGTTCTTCGGGTTCAGCAGGGGTAAGCATAGATATCCCTATCGAAAAGTGACCTGGGGTAAGGGCAGACAAATCTTCAGCATTTTCTGACATCGGGCCTAGCGGACGCGAATTGAGACACGCCTCTATTTTTGCCAAAACTGTTGAGAACTCCTCGAACGTAAATTTAAGTTGACCAGCTGACTTTTCTAAGTGCATTTTCATACTTTTTAAGCCTGCTTCCCATAATCATCCCATGGGAGGTGCTGCAGCAGGGATAAAGTGCCACGACAAGCGCTGGTGACCATAATTTTCTACAGCCTTGTCACGAAGCTCTTTCGCGTGCTTGGCGAAGTCTGCGTCGATTTCGCGAGCGGCGCCAACGAAGTTTCTGCCGTTGTCAGAATAGATGCAGCTTGAGCAACCACGACGGGCGACGAAGCGGGCCAAGGCTGCTAGAAAGGCAGGGGTAGACAAATCGCTAACAGTTTCAAGGTGAATCGCCTTTGTAGAGAAACAAACAAAAAGACACATGTAGCCTTTTGTGATTCTGCAGTATCTGCCAGTGAAACTTTTAATCTCGAACGGGCCAGCAAAATCAACGCCAGTATTCGTAAAACGGCGACAGAGGGTAGTTCTTTCTTCCGGCAAAGCAGCCATTATCTGATTTTGCAGCTTTTTTCGGTGAAGAATACAGACTTTGCAATTACGAACCACCGTCTTTATCAGATTTTTTGCCCGAATGATCCAGCACTCTTGCCGGACTGCGTTAAGGACTAGACGAGGGACTCCGTGCAGGACTAAGGTGTGAACAAACTCTACATACAGCCGAGCCAATCTACTGCCATACGCCAAGATAATAGAGTGCCTTTCGTTGTAGGACAGGCAAATACTAGAGCTAAGTCGACTATTAGATCGAATAATGTCGTCTTTATCAACAAAAGGGGTAAGTGTTAAGGGGCTACGTGAATCGATTTTCTTACTCGCTTTAAGACAGCTGAACTCCCCTGAGAAGTAAATTTGCTGAGACAGATAAAAAAGGCGATTTCTTACGAACTTCAACTCATTTGCCGATACTTTTAAAGAACCATAAGAGACCTTGTCGCGCCTTATTGTGCTTACCAGGGCAACAAATCGAAACATGTAGGCTATTACGTGATACGCCCTAGATACACTAGAAAACCTGTCTAGAATATCTTCTTTATCAGCAGATCTAGCTACAAAAACTTGAGCTCCTTTCGACTCTTCTGCCGTCTCGAACTCCATTGCTCCTACGGGCCACGAAGACTGCTCCAAGTTGAGCCACTCAGGTCCGTGCCACCAGAGCCTATTATCTTTCAAATCCGCAGGGATCAGCCCCCGGGTTGCTAGATCGGCAGGATTATCACCTGAAGCCACGTGACACCAGTTTTTATTCCTCACTTTTTCTAATATTGTAGCCACTCTATTTGCCACGAATGTTTTAGCTACAAGGTGGTTTTCTTAGCCAAGCTAGGACAATTGTGGAATCGGACCACAAATATAGGGGGGATTTGTTCACGTTAAAAGTAGGTACCACATTATCGAATAAATTTGCCAAAAGAACTGCTCCACATAACTCCAAACGAGGCAAAGACGGCTTCTTTATTGGGGCCACTTTCTTTTACATGTGAGCAAACTTGATAAAACTTTATCTCCGAGCTGTACCCTTATATATATTGTAGCTGCATACGCCAACTCAGACGAGTCACAGAACCCGTGAAATTGAATAGTACAGCCAGGCGAATATTGAACCTAACGTGGCAACTTAATTTTTTCAATATCCGCATAATTCGCAACAAAATTCTGCCATTTCTGCAGAGCCACTGGTTTGATAGCCTCGTCCCACTCGATCTTATCAAGCCACATTTGCTGCATTATAATTTTTGCTACAACTACCACCGGAGCCAACCAACCTGCAGGATCGTATAGCCGAGCAATGGTCGATAGAACCTCTCTTTTCGTGTATGAATTCTTAAGCGCTATCTTCTCGTACGCAAAGAAAAATACATCTTCTGCCGCATTCCAGCGAATCCCTAACGTTTTCGTTGTGCTTTTATCATCGAGCGACAAAAAAGACGATTTTAATAAATGGTCTGGGGTCAAATTTTTTAAAATTTGTTCTGAATTGGAGGTCCATTTCCTCAGCTCAAAACCCGCCATGTCCAGAATACCAATTAATTGTTCTCGTGCCACCAAAGCATCAGCAACTGAATTGGCACCAACTAGGGCATCGTCCACGTACATATTTTCTCGCAGGATTCTAGCGCCTAACGGAAAACGTCGTTCTTTATCACTCGCAAACTGTAGAATGGTTCTAAGGGCCAAATATGGAGCACAATTTACACCAAAAGTCACCGTTTTCAGTTGGTAATCAGTAAGTTCCGCCCTATCACTGCTACGAAACACAATTTTCTGGAATGGCCTATGTGTGGGAGTCACAAAAATTTACCGGTACATTTTTGAAATGTCCGCATTAAATACAAACTGAAAAATTCGCCATCTCAGAATTAGATTAACTATTTCAGCCTGCAAAATATGGCCAGTGTACAACAAATCATTTAAGCTTCTGCCGTTTGCGGAGGGACTCGAGGCATTGAATACTACTCGCAACTTAGTAGTTGTACTTTCCGCCTTAAAAACGCCATGATGGGGTAAATAGTAACCCGGGCCACTTTCAGCACTTTCTGCTTTTTCCATCTGCCCTAGGGTTAAATACTCTTTCAGGACCTCATCGTACTGGGCCTTACGCTCAGCATTGCGCATCAAAGATTTTTCATTTCTCAGAAATTGACAAACAGCTATTTGCCTATTGGGACCAAGTGACAGCAAACAATTTTTAAAGGGCAGACTCACAGTATATCTCCCTTCAGAGTTTCTAGTGGTAGTAGAATTGTAGATCTCCTCACATTTTATATCCTCTTCTGATAAAATACGTCTCTGAGATACCTCTTCTAACTCCCAACACTTCGATAATTGGTCATCAATTGCAACTTTTGTCATATGAGACACTCTTAGTATTCTAGGGGAAACTCTAGCAGGCGTTGGACCTGTAACTATCCAACCAAAAATGGTTTCTTGAGCCACTAAAGATTCAAAAACACCATGCCTTACTCCACCACGAAGAATAGAAGGATAAAGATCACCTCCTAACAATAAATCTATCTCACTGCTTTCATAAAACTTCGGATCAGCATAACACAATTTGGGCAGCACAATCTCTTTTTGAGGCAAAAATTAATGTGTTGGAATACTACCCGTTACTACCTCGTTATTTTTGTATCTTTTCTGAAACAAAACTTTCATCCGAACATGGATCTATCAGGGCACGAACTTTGTAACAGGAACCAAAACTTATAATGTTAACCCAGGCTGTGGCTAGCATAACCTTTTTTGCAACAGAGGTATGATGTGAGTGAACTACACTAGAAGGGCCGGCAACATTAGTGGACTGTATTTGACTTTGAGCATTTTGACTCTGAGCTTGAGAATTAGTGTTTGCTTGACTTTGATTACCATTGTTATTATTTCTTACTATATCTCTATGTATTAAAGTATGATGTTTTTTATTGCATCTAGAACAACCATTACAACTACTGCAATCTCCATACAAATGCCCCATAGTAAGACAATTAAAACAAAAACGAAATCTTTTTAACGTTGAAACACGATTCTTGTAATCCATGCTCAAAAATTTATTACAAACACTAATCTTATGATTTTCCTTACATAACTTACATGTGCTAGAGTCAACTTTTGTGTGATGAGCCTTAAACTGCTTAGCTTTTGTAGAAATATTGTTATTATTTTAAGGGCCTGCTTGGGAACCACTGGCAGCTATATTGTTCGCTACTATTATGTCAGAAACACTTTCCAGGGCATGAAATCTATCGGTCAGAAAATTATTTAATTCTTCCCATTTGGGAACCTATGTTTTGTTTTTTACCGATTGCTCCCACAGATGCAAAGTATTTTCTGAGAGCCGAGACGAACATTGAAAAACAAAAATCGGGTCCCATGAGGCAATATCCACATTATACAATTTGAACACCGAAATACAATTATTAATCTCCCTTTGGAGCCTTTTTATTTCCGAAGCCTTTTCTCGTTGACATGGAGCCAAATTAAACAAAGTCTTAAGCTGAGTATTTATTAAAACTCTTTTATTCTCATATTGAGATTTTAAATTTCCCCACGCAATTTCAAAATTTTCAGCTGTCAATGAAATATTTCTATTAATATCACGGGCCTCACTGTCTGTCTTTTGAAATAAGTCTAGAATTATTTATGTAGATTGCCGTAAACATGTCCCTGAAGGTGGGCAACGAAACGAAATCGCCATGAAAAACGCCAGTATCACAAGGGGGTACAGGTATTGAACAAAGGTTGGGAGCCACTGCTTCTTTGCCTTTTTGTTTTTCATCATCTACCTGTTTTGCATTCGCCAAAATATTTAAACATTTTACATATGTTTTTCGCACCAGAGGAAATTTTGTCTTGACCGCTATTAATTCTTTTTTTTCCTCCATAGTGTCCCCGGAACACTCGTCATAAATTTCCTTAAATTTCTCCCAACTTTTATCTAACTCGTTTTTCTCGAACTCGAACGCAACATTGGTATACGTTGAAAAATCTTCTTCTTTCAACATAACCTCCATGTTCGTTATCTCATCTGCAGCCTCAATAAATTTTTCAAATGTAGACAGTTTTTATTTTAAAAATCGAACAAAATAGTCGAGTTGTCTTAAGAGCAACAAAAAAATTAATTCCCAGCAAAAATTTAATCGAAAAAAAATTTACGCGCTGGCAACACTTTTACTTTTATTTATGAAAATAAAACAAATTAAGGCAAAAAAAAATTTTTGTTGTACTTTTTCCTTTTATTTTATAAATTAACACAAATTGCTGCAAATATTTATTGGGCTACAAAATAAATAACAACAATTCGACGAGTAACGGGTAGAACCGGTGAGTAAAAAAAGATGGCTCTTAATTTTTGAGGTTTTATTTTTTGCGCGACGTAACCTAACTTCTTTGAGACACAATATGGCGCGACACAATATATATGTAATTTTAAATTCCAAAGTACGTACCTTATTTACTTCACGGGAGAAGGACCAAAATGTTGGGGTGTAAATGGGGCTGGTTACCTGTGGCTTGGGTACGTTCTCCGGAATTACAAAGTGGCCAGAAACCTCACTCTAATGGTTGGTTGAGACAAGTCAGTTAACGGCTGACGCGCACACACTTTGATGATTAACCAAAACCAACCCTTATTTATCGTGGCTCAATAACACTTTGGGCTAAGTTTCCTCTTTTTTAAATAAAACACTTTTTTTTTCACTTGTACTTCTACTTGATTTTGTTTTCTCTTTAGGTTTATTAATTTTAAACTCAATTTTAACTTTAATTTTATTAAAAGGCAATGGCCGGCGTCTGGCTGGTTGAAGTTTTATTTAGTGAGTAAAAAAAAAACGAATTCATTCTACAGGTGGCGTTAAAGCACAGCTGAGCCACATATGACATAAGGTGTTGCCAGATGCCACCACATGTAGTCCCGTTGCACACGGTCAAAATAGTGGGAAACATAACGCCCGGTTTACACCAGCCAGACGCCAACAGTAGGTATCTACAATTTGTTCAAGTTTCTGACTGCAAAACTAAAATAATGTAAATATGCATATTTTAATGATTCTAATATTGCATATCCGTTTTTTTCAACAAAATATTCACCACACACAAAGTAAAAGCATGGTTAAACGATACTATTATGAAGATTTAGAATGAATGTGGGCTTCTGTCAAATTAATAATTGTGAAATTTTAGGGCAGTATTGACTGCTTACAGTATTGCCAGCGTGCGATTAAATATGAACAAGACGTGATAGCCCAATTTTTATCGAATTCAGTGCACCCAGATTAGTTAAAAAACATGCTTCGTTTCTGCAGTCAATTTTTGTTCCAAATTGTAGACCAGTGTAATTAAAGAAGAAAATTAATACAGGTACCCGGGTACCTGGCCATACCGTTAAGGGTGTAAGATGAATACTGCTTCACCAAGCCCTTGCATAATAATCTTTAAGCTAAAAAATAAATATAATATAAAATATTTTAATAGTTAAGAGTTCTCAAGAAGTTTTAGATATGTGGACCATCTATTTATTTAAAAAAAATTAAGTTGAAATGCCAAAGGTACCCGGATACCTTGCCATCACATAAGGGTTTACTAAATAAATTGATTTTGTTAATTTATTCTGAGTTAAAATTTTAATTATTAATTTTAAATCATTTAACAAAAATTTTAAAATTGCTCTATTCAATTATTTTTTTATTTAGTGAATAAAATATAGATTTATTTTTTTTATTGAATCTATAAACACATTGTTTGCAATCGAACGTTGTTATTTTCTCATAATTATTCCCTTCACCACAGGTGGAAAATGGTATATAAGTATAAGTTTGTCATTCCGTTTGTAATTTCTACAATATTGATCTTCGACCCTATAAAGCATATATATTCTGGGTCCTTATGAGGAGAGAAGTTAATTTAACGATGTCCGTCTGTCCGTCTTACGTTAGATATGTGTTTTCCGAAGACTCCAGACATGAGAGCGGCTAAGTTGTTTTACATTTAAGTCACATATAGTCCACCATTTCTTGTTATTGAAACTCAGCAAGATCGGTCCACAAATGGCTGAGATATCACCAAAAAACCACGACTGCCTCTAATTTTTCCAAAAAAATTGTGGTTGATATTTTTTGTTGCTTTTCTTATTTTAATGTGTTTAATTTATTTTACGCATACAAAACCCATGCACTTTTGTGTATGCACATTAGGGTGGCCCAAAATACAAAAGTATCGAATATACGCGCAACAACGCTGATCCTATTTGAATAGTGCGTAAAAAATGTTCAGTCCAAATTTGAGCACAATCGGTCAATATTTTGAGGTTGCGATAGTTAAATGATTTTTCGGGGTTAGATAGATTTACACGGTCAATAGATCCAATAAAGTCGTTTGTTAAAACAGATTTCATTTTTATTGGTTGACTTGACTTCTTCGTGCGATGAATGTGACTCACTGTCAGAAATTTCAACATTATTCTTCTAAGCTCATTTCTTGTCATTCTGCATTCAAAGTAAGTTAAATAGTTATGTAAAGGGATCAATATATTTGAAAGATCAAAGAAAAGTGTGAAAAAGTTTCTCCAATACATAAACAAGTACAATAATGATAAACCAAAATTAAATGCATGAAATAGGTATTAGATGTGAAACATAAAAGTTGCAATTCATCGCGGCCTCTAAATATTGTCCCATTGATCCAATTGTTGGTATATACATTTATTTTAATAAAAGAAGGAACATCAAGCTTGTGGAGAAAGCATTGGACTATACTTTTACTTTTCCATACAAGCGTGGGCCAGTCTAATGTACATGATATTTCGCCCAAATAAAGAAACAAACCCGTAGACTCCATATATTTTAATTTAACGCTTCTTTAGTAAAAGCGTTCGAAGCCGAGTTGTCTAAGTTGCCGCCGGAGACTCGTGAGTTTGCGAGTTCGTGGATTGTCCCAGTTTTTCAAAAGTAAATTTTTTTTTAATTTGATTTAAGTTTTTCATGTCCTAAAAACGATTTTAAAATTATAAAACGAATTTAAAACATCAACTTTGGCAAAAGAGGAACGGACTTATGTAAATTTTTTGATTTTGTCATATTCTTCGTAATGACAAATGAAAAGTTGGCGTGGCTCAATTAATATTTATTTATATCTAAAGAACTTTATTTGTATAACTTTTTGTTCTTATCCCACCATGGTGAAGGGCAGATAAGATTCGGCATAGCCGAATATACCAATCTTACTTGTTTTAATTAAACAAATCAATAGTTAAGAAAAAAATCACAATCTTTAAATTTTTACAAATTCTAGTAATCAATATATCATTATACCTATTTAACTTAAAAAAAATAAATTAATTACAAATCTTTTGTTTGTAAACCGTAAAATCCCGAGAATAAAAACTTAAAAAATACTACATCCTTAGAGCAGGGTTTAAAATGCTATCGCCATATTAGCAAAAGCAGCCAAATTTTGCCTTTTTCCTATTAAAAAAAATCAAAAATAAAAAGCCGACAAGTTCCACTGCTAAAAAAGCCCACACTTTTCAAAAGCAGTAGCAAAATAAATACACTGTTTTTGAAAAGTAACCTTTTAATGGACACTGCTTTTTCCAACTATTGCTTTTTTAACAATAGCAAAAATTTCTCATTTGATGGAACTCAAAAAGCAACGGCAATAACTTTTCTGTTGTAGGATAAAATATGTAGGAAAGAAAGAGAAAGATTCTGTCAAACAGCCGCCAAATCAAAAACCACTGCATGCTAATAGCCGCAAAATAGGAGATAAAAGCAGCGCAAAGGTTGCTGAAAGGCACATGATCAGGGATGATAAACGAGATAACCAATATCGTACCAACGTACTTTTAAAACCGTACTTTTTCGACCCCAATAGTACTACAGTATAACCCGGTTAATTACCCCACGCTTAAATGCCTTTCACGCTTATTTACCTCGAGTTTTAAATCCCCGATTTTTTTCTTCCATTTTTTAGACAAAAATCCACGTTTAATTGCCATACGCTTAATTACCCGATTCGGATAATTTCCTTAAAAATTTAACTCCCAAAACAAAATTATACCTAAATTTCATTCGTTTAATTGCCTCAGTACTATTTGACAAAAACACAGCAAGTAATGTAACCAAGTTTTACATGTTAATAATTTGAAAATATGCACTAAAATTTTTTTAAAAAAATATGCCTAAAAAACAAAATGTGGCTTGATTAAAAGCAAAATATTCAACAAATTAATATTTGCATTAAAAGTTATGTTATGCGATCAAGATTCATATAAGAGTTATTTATAATCTAGATACACCAAATTTATAAGATATTTTGTCTTAAAGAGATTAAACTTTGAAGTTTGCATGGGGACTATGTTTCGTTTTTATGACAATTAAACGTATTTACCCAATTTTATCAAATTATCTAAAAACTGCTACCTTAACTTTTTTCGAGTTGCGAACTAGCTCTTGACGAGTACGGACGTGTATCAGTGAGTAACAAAAATACAAAAAAAAAAAATAATATAATAAAAAAAAAAAAAAGTGAAAAAATATTTACCGTAGGTGAAAAAAAAATATTTGTAATAGGTGAAAAAAAAAGAACAATAACTAGTGTGCCCGAAGAGATTTGTGAATGAGCCTCACAAATACTCCCAATAAGGAGAGTAGGCCCAGCACAAATAGCAGAAATGCGTATATTGTGGTAAGCTCCCCGAGCGTGAGCAATGAAAACATTCGATACCCTGAATTAAACAAACATCTTTTAAGTGCAAAAATTGCCAGCGCAACTGGTTTTCCATACAGAAATTTAAGTTCAAGTGTGCCCAACCTGAGCAAGTGTGTTGATCCGACCGTAAATGTGGTTCAAAGTGTGAAGCCGTCTGACCAGAGGAATAATAACGAAAAACCTGGAACATCACGATTTGCATTAACAAATACAGGAGCTGTACCAAAAAGTACTAAAGTGCAAACAGGCATGGACAGATATATAACAATAACTAAGAGAAAGGCTAGCCCTAGGTCCACCCAACAGGAACGCGTGGCCAAACAATACAAAGGCTCTAACGTAGTCTCTTTGCCAACAAATGGTAACAGATTCTCTGTACTATCCATACCTGACGATGAAGAAGCAGAATCAGCTAATGGGATAGCCACTAAAGAAGTTAAACCGCCACCTATCTATCTGCGGGAGCAAACATCAAATAGCATAGTCAACATGTTGACTCAACTTGTAGGTAAGAACAATTTCTACGTCGTTTCTATACGACGCGGACAAATTCAAGAGACCAAAATTCAAGCCAGTACAGAAACGAACTTTCGTATTATATCAAGACACCTGGACGCAGAAAATAAAAGCTACTATACATACCAATTAAAAAGTGCTAAGGGATTGATTATTGTCATAAAAGGCATAGATAGTTCCGTTCCTACAGATGAAATAAAATCTGCCGTAGAGCAAGAGGGGTACGAGGTAAAATCGGTTCATAACATTTTGAACAGGAACAAAGTTCCCCAACCACTGCACCGCATTGAGATATCGTTTGATTCATCGGTTCTCAAAACCAAAAATTCAGTTCATCCCATATACAACTTGCGCTACCTACTCAACAGAAGAATAACTGTTGAGGAGCCAATAAAACGAAAGGGTCCCTCCCAATGCACAAACTGTCAGGAATATGGGCATACAAAATCATATTGTAAATTGCCTCACGTATGTGTGGTTTGTGGCGACGCTCATAAAACCGCCGAATGTAATCGTTCTAAAGTTGACCCAAATGTCAAGAAATGCAGCAACTGTGGCGAAAATCACACGGCAAACTATAGGGGTTGTAAAGTCTTCTTGCATTTAAAAAAACCAGCTTTAGTTCAAAAATATACTCACTCCCAATATGGTCCATCACATGCGCCCAGCCAAGCCGCTGGCTCTATTGCTAGTACTACACAAACAAACAAACAAAACCAATCATATGCCCAAGTCCTAAAAGGAAACCCTAATGCGAAAAATCCCCCGAGTACTTCCAACGCAAAGCAACCTCCATACGCTAATGTTCCTAGGGAAGGTCTACAAATGCCTACCTCAATTGAAAATTTAATTCAAACTATGAATAACTTCATGGCCACTATGCAGAGCATGTTTCAGGAAATGATGCGAAACCAGAACATGCTCCTGCAAGTTCTACTCAACAAAAAATGAACCAGTTAAAAATATGTTTCTGGAATGCAAACGGGTTATCCCAACATAAACACGAAGTTGCAAACTTTCTTCATAGGCATGAAATCGACGTACTTCTTGTCTCTGAAACACACTTTACTCATAAAAACTGCTTTAGGGTAAATGGTTACCTTACGTATGACACAAAACATCCCAGCGGACGAGCTTGTGGTGGCACAGCCATAATTGTGCACAAACACATCAGACACTTACCATTGCCAGAGTTCGAAGAAGATTGTATCCAGGCCACATCTATAAATCTGACTGATTTCAAACTAACGTTAACATCCGTTTATTGTCCCCCGAGGCACAAAATTCTACACGATAAATTTCTCAACTTCTTCTCCACATTGGGCCAGAAATTCATTGCTGCTGGCGACTACAACGCTAAACATACATATTGGGGCTCCAGACTTATTAGTCCTAGAGGTAATCAGCTATATAATACCGTAACTGCAAATAACTTTGATGTGGTATCGAGTGGTGAGCCTACCTATTGGCCAACCGACTTCAACAAGCTACCAGACCTTATTGACTTTGCTGTAATCAAAAACATCAAGCGCGATCAGGTACTAGTTAGTTCCTCCTATGATCTTTCGTCTGATCATTCACCTTCAATCCTCATTTTAAAATGTAACTGACGCCGCAGCTGCAAACTGGTTTTCCTATCCAAACAGAAACACAAATTGGTTAAAGTATAAAATGTATGTGAGCTCTCACCTATCACAGTGCATTCCCCTAAAAAATTCATCTGACATCCAAATAGCTGTCGACCGATTTACAGAAGTCTTGGATGCTGCAGCAAGAAATGCAACCCCAATCAAGCGGACAATTAAACGTGCTCCTTACAATACATCGACGGATATAGAGACCCTTATCAGAGAAAAAAGGAAGTTAAGAAGACAATGGCAAAACAGTCGTTCCCCAACCACTAAGGCCCAACTACAATTATGCCTGACAACTCTTCGCAACAAATTGAGACAGAACCACGAGTCTGCAATAGAAGGCTATCTAAACAGCCTAGATGCCACAAAAAACTCCAATTATAGCTTATGGAAGGCTGTACGGCATATGAAATGCCCTATAACCCAAGAATCTCCATTAAGACTGGAAAACCGCACTTGGGCGAAAAACACAGATGAAAAATTAAACGCTTTCGCGGGCCATCTTGAGAAAGTTTTCACGCCACATGATACACATACTTGTTCCTGTCGTCCAACCATTCCTGATAAGGTAAACCATCCATTAAAATTTAACATTACTCAAGTAAAATCTGCAATAGAAAAAGTGAATATTAGAAAATCTCCCGGACTTGACCGTATCACAGGGTCAATGATAAGAAACTTACCTTCGTCAGCTTCCAGAATCTTGCTGTTCATTTTTAACGCTATATTAAGAGTCGGATACTTCCCATCCTCATGGAAGAAGTCTATAATTGTTATGATTCCCAAGCCAGGAAAAGATGCTAGCCAGGTTGCGTCGTACAGACCGATAAGCTTATTATCAATCCTATCAAAGCTTTTCGAAAAAATATTCATTTTAAGTATAACTCCTCATCTAAATGAACACGACATCATCCCGGATCACCAGTTCGGATTCAGAGCGAAACATGGTACAATAGAGCAAGTGCATAGAATTGTCACCCTTATTAGATCGGCGTTTGAGAAAAAGCAATACTGCTCAGCCCTGTTTATAGACATTTCCCAAGCATTTGACAAAGTTTGGCATGATGGGCTACTCATCAAAATAACACGAATGCTTCCTCAAAACACTCACAAGCTTCTGGAGAGCTATCTAACAGGCAGAACATTCATAGTAAGGTCGCAAGATAAATACTCCCCCCTCAAGAAAATTACTGCTGGTGTTCCCCAAGGCAGCATATTAGGACCGCTTCTATATATAATATACACAGCGGATATGCCAACAAACCTGAGCACGCATACCTCTACGAAGCGAAAATAACGGCTATGAAACTTAAAGCAGCTCAACTACATTGGCTTCTCGGTAGAAACTCAAACTTGTCTTTAGACAACAAAGTTCTTCTATACAAGTCCATCATAAAACCAATATGGACATATGGCATCCAATTATGGGGTACTGCATGCGCATCTAACATCCAAAAGCTTCAAAGAAGACAGTCTAGAATATTACGACAAATTGTCTGCGCCCCATGGTATATACGTAATGATATTATCCACAGAGATCTCAACGTCCCCACTATCCAGGAGGAAATTAAAAAATATTCAATAAGCTACATCGATAAACTAATGGTTCACCCTAACTACCTCGCTCGGGGTTTGCTTCAGTTTGAAGGTCACCAGAGGCTAAAAAGAACCGATACTTTGAGCCTTACTAGAAGACAGTCTTAAAAATTTGAATACAGCAGTTAGTGGTTACACAGGTAACAACTAATAAACAACAAGTAGAATTAAGATTTGAAAACATATTGTAAATTTCGATAAGAAAGATTCAATAATAAAAATAAATTATTAAAAAAAAAAAAAAAAAAAAAAACCTTAACTTTTCGCACAAGGTTTACATGGATATACAACTAGCAAGATGGATGGACGGACGGACGGACACGAAAAGATTACCTAAACAAGTGTTTCTGATTCGATCGTTTACTAAACGATGCGTCTAGGTTTCTATGTTATAAGTTGCGAAAAACATTTATCTTCAACAAAAACTTGCTATGGCTTAAAATTCTACAGTGAAAATTTAATGTAGGTGGCGAAATTAAGGCAACAGAAAACTCATCTGTTAACCAGATTTTTAGGCAATTTTTTTATTTATTTTTTAAAAACTTAAAATATGTGTGCAATAAAAATGCAGCAATGGCTACAATATGGAAATTATTTACAAACAAATCGATACCAAAATTCATTAAAAGCTCTAAACGCATAAATATATTGTTTCTGCTTTCATTGGTCGCACAAGAAAAACCATGCAATTGCATATTTACGTCTTCCATGTGTAGTAGTAGGATATGACAGAATATCTCAGAAAGCACTACAGACAAAATTTAAGACAACAAATCCCATTGTTTTTTATTGCTATCTCTTAAGGTTAAGCTGATACATGTAAAAATTCCTTTCTTAAATTTTTTCATACATCAAAGTTAAGCTATCTTGTAAATAAATATGTACGTATAATTACCTCACTGAGGTATTTAAACGAATTCGCTTAATTACCTCAATGAGGTAGTTCACCGTATTCTTATTATTACCTCAACGAGGTAGTTAAGCGTATTCGTTTAAATGCTTACCCCGCATAATTACCCAAAAATATTGGCATTTTTGTCGAGGTAATTATCCGTGGAATACTGCAAATCGTTTTTTTTATAATTTTTTTTTTACAACAAAACAAAAGGTACTTAAAATTCATTTGTACATGTAAAGTATAGAAGGGTGGGTAAAATTATTTTGCGTCAAAAGCACATTGCGATTCTTGTTTTATAATTCATTCCAAGAAACTTTGCCAAACAAACCATAGGTAAAAAATTAATTTCGAGTCCCGGATTTTTCAAAATAGTTAGTTTCCCAAAATATTCAGGGGGGCTACTCTCTATTGCGATGCGAAAGAAAATTTTAGCAAATCTAGCGATTGGTACTCTTTAATACGTTTGCGCATGTGACTTTCGCATCTTTTAATTTTTTCTCTTTTCGTAAATCATCACTTTATTTTATTTAAATTTTCCAATTTCAAATATTTTTACACACTTTGGCAGTCCATTACTGTAAATCCGCGCCATCTTTAATTTTTATTGCCACTACCGCTTCTTTTTCAGAAAATTTTGCGAAAGTGATAGAGAGTACCAAGTTGGCTTTTAGCTTTCGCATCGAAATTGTTTTCGCATCGCAATAGAGAGTAGACTCCCAGGAATAGAGGCAAACAAATTGTATTTGCTCTAGCCACCCCTGTATCATGCGGTTTTTAGGGTCGAGAGCGTTTTCATACACTTTTTAGAATTCATCGTCTTTTTTGTGGAAAATTTACGAATATTTCTTAAAATGCAATCTCGAATTTTAAGCGAAAATAAAATTTTTAAGCGTTCTAAAAATATGTGCATGTTCTGATTGCATTTACAAATTTATTGTGTTTACAATTTTCAATATGTACTGTAGAAACAGGAAGGGATTAGAAAGTCCGAATATAATAAAATTTAATTCAGCGCTTGTAAAATCTCCTTCAAAATAGTTCGGAGTAAAATAATAATGGAGTGGGCTCACACTGTCCCAAAATTCTGTTGATTACTTCTTGACGTGAAAACCATCTTGCTGACGAATATTTGAAAATATGGTCTTGCAAAAGAGCAAATGCGAAATGTCAAAGCTGTGGAAATAGTACAAAATGGGTCACGGGGGTACCAGCGTACTTTTTAGTTTTGAATTGTACCAAAAAAAGTACAATTGTACCAACTTTATCAACCCTGCACATGATCGACGAAGACAAGTGATATTTTTCATGCAAAACAAATACAACAAGAATTTGTTTTTGTTTCTATACAATAAAAAATCCAACAGACACTTTGGCTGGTTGCCTTTACTAAAAATATTTGAAAAAACCAAAATACACACACACACATTTCGTGCTATAGTCATGCAAACTGTCGAGCAACAACAACATTACTGAAGAACAGGGATGTCAGCGCCTTGCACAATTGTGCAAATTAATTCACATGTACGCTTACGCTCTTTTATTTTGCGAGCGTAAAATATAATTGTTTACTGAGAAACACTCTCATTCAGCGGGAAATATCGCAAATATTGCAAGGCCTGTTTTGAGGCCTCTAAATATATTTGTGTATATAAATAAATATACAATAACTGCACTCATAAAATTATTACAGTAACTGATTGTAGGTTATTAAATTCGTTTTCGGTACTGTTAAAATTGAATAAAAATATAGTTATTTTACGAATAAATTTATTTTTCAACATTTATGTTTGTTATTAAAAAAACAAACTACCAAAAAATAATGTTTTCCGTATTTTTTTTTGTTAATTTGTTTGATTTTTATCGGTTAAAATATATTTTTTAAAAGTAAAAACTATTCAATTTTAACGAATATGATGTTCAATAAATAAAAAACTTAGAAATTACTGAAAAAATCATTTGTTTTAAATGAAATGTAAATGATCCGTTTTTTAAATGAATTTTAATTTGTTTCAAATGAATTTTCGTTTGAATTTAACTACATAATATTTTGAGTGTGTATGTAGGTACATCTTTTTTTTTGTTTTATTATCTTTTTTATTTTATTTATTATCTATGTTTTTGTTTTGTTTTATTTCTGTTTTTGACATTGTACAATGATTTTAAAACAGGGATTTCCATTTATTTGCACAATTGTGGTTATTTTTTAAGATAGAATTTTAAAATTTTATAAAAATATATATGTAAAGTGAATCCTAATCAACAAAAATTTCAAATTTTCAAAATAATTGTTTTGCATTTAAGCTAACGATATGTGTTTTGTTCGTGAAAAAAATTCGTTGATGCCTGTAACAGGGTCGGTGGGGTTTTTTTTTTTGAAAACTCTTTTCTTAAGTAGGTAAAAATATTTAAATAACAAGTTAAAAAAGTCTTGTTTTGCTACAATTTATGTGTAAACCTATACACATAAAAGCAAATGTGACAGCAGGTAAAATTTTTGGGTAAGAAGATGTGTTTTATTGATGTATTAATGAAACTTTATTGTTTCGCACTATTTTTATTGCTTACTTTTTTATGCTACAATTATATGACCGAGTCTAAAGAGTAAACCTTACTACTTTATGGTATTTATTTAACGTAACTTTGACCTGTTATAATGACTTTATACATTTTTGCAGGCAAACTCAGGTGCGCATTTGGTATTTTATAAAAAGTTATGATATACCATTAGCTAGAATTAAAATGTATGCACAGATGTTTGAAGTATGAGTAACCCAACACCGTGAATACCCTTTCTATTTTACTTACCACTATGAATACCCTAACTTTTTACTAAAATAACTTTTTCACGTTATAATTCTCATGTAATTCATTTTATTTTTGAATAAATAGACCAGGGAAATCCATTTCTATGTACAATTGTGTATACCTGTAAACTTCAAATTAGAATTTCATTTAATAGTCTTGTAGACAGCGATAACGGACGTGCAAGCGGATGAGTTTATTAAAAAAAAGATAAATGATGTCATTTAAAAAATATTTTATGATAAAAAATGCATTTAATTATTTTCAATGTCTCTTATGTTTTAAAACATTTGAACTTAAGAGATTGTATACTTTGAAAAGGCATTATGATCATTTCCATAATGATATTAAACAATATGAAGTAAAAGAAAGGGAAAACCAATTTAAGATTAAAAAAAAGGTTTGTTGAGCTTGAAAAGTTGGGTATCACAAGAAGAAGAGCATGAAGATAGGATAGAAGAGTTAAAAATAGAAATGTCAAATTTACTAACTAATAGTAAAACAGGGAAGACCATTTTCCGATGGGGCATTTATAAAAAAGCTTTTCAATGCAGTTTTGGAAAAACTGAAAATCGATTGCAGCGTAATAAAAACGCTTCCCATGAGCCGAAATAGTGTCGTCAAGCGCACATCAATTTTAGCTGCACATATACAATCTGTGATTAGGGAAAAGTTAAAAAATTGTAAATATTTTTCTTTTTGCCTCGACGAAAGCACCGACATTAGTGATCTTTGCCAATTGGTCATTTGTGTTCGATGCATAGATAGTGAGTACAATGTTTTTGAAACTATGTACTCACTTGAAACGTTTTACGGTAATGTAACAGGTAAGGTATTATACGACGTAGTCTTTGAAAACCTGATATCTGTTACACAAGCTTCAAAATTAGTTATGGCCGGGAAGTATGAAGGTTTCGTAGGACAGCTTAAGCAAAATGGAATTGATGTACATGCTTTCCATTGCATAATTCATCAGTCCATGCTTGCCTCAAAATTTATAAGTGATCATGCCGCTATTAACACTGCAGAGCGGATAATCAAAAGAATACGGGGGGTCATCATTCATTAACGCACAGAAAATTTGTAAGTTTTCTTAAAAACGTAAACGCCAATCACCACGACTTAAAAATTTTTACGGAAGTTCGTTGGCTTAGTCGGGGTGATTGTCTAAACAGGTTATTCGATCTTAGAAAAGAGGTGTTGCGTTTTTGGGAAACTGAAAATTTAGACGAATGTGAATTAATACAGTTGAATGATTATGAGTTCATTTTAGACCTTGCGTTTCTGGCGGATACAAGCAGTATTTTAAATGAGCTAAATTTGGAACTACAAGGAAAGGGAAACAATTTAAGTGACATATATACGATTGTTTTTAATTTTAAAACCAAATTATTTTTACTAACAAATGAAATAAATAATGAAGATTTTTTCAACTTTCCTAAAACTTTGCTTATTTATGACAAGGAGAAATATTTGAAAAAATCTGAGTATTTGGCAATTTTTGAAAACCTTTTTTACAACTTTCAAGATCGTTTTCAAGATTTTGAGGATATAAAACCACTACTTAACATATTCCAAAATCCCTTTAAGTGCGACAGGGAAAATATTATTGAATTCTGGAAAAATTTAGACGGGGCGCTATATCCTATATTAAAAAGAAATTCCTTCAAATGTTTGTCGCTTTTCTCTTCAACATATCTTTGCGAACAAATATTTTCCGATTTGAAATACATTTGCTCAAAACAACGCAATAAATTAACATCCGCAAACCTAAAAAATGTTTTGTTGTTACGAAACTGCAATATAAATTTAGAAGATATTATTGGTAAATAAAAGTATTTATTATAGGCTAGTAAAATCTTCTCTTTTTATAATGGTGGTAAATACTTACAGAATATTTTTAAACTTAATATTTGCATTAGTATGAGCAAATGAATTTTCATTGTTAGAATTCGCAAAGGTATGTTAAGCAAAAACGAAAAATATTGGAAAGAATTGTATTAGGTTGTAAAAAGACTTCAAATATTGTGAACTGCGTAATTTTTCCAAAAAATAAGCAAAGTTTCTGAGGTTCCAAATTAAATTTATTTAAATAATAACTGATTGTGTCTGTCCATAACTCAACATTTTTCGATAATTGTATTATTATTTATTGCTTTTAAGTCTTCATAGCAATAAATGTAAGTTAACTTTAAATGGTCTGATGAAAAATGAATGGAAAGCATGAACTATATTTCCTCGCATAATGCTGCCCCTGGTGTTTGCATCGCCCTTTCATGAAAATGTTTTGTAAGTTTTAATACCTTACCTGATTCCCAACAATTTAATCGAACATAGATGACCCTTAGAAAAGGTCTTTAATAAGGCCTCGCAATAGGCCTCGCAACCGCATATTTCGCCCGCTGGGCCTGTAAGAGATAAGAGTAATCTCACCAACACAATCATAATTGACATCACTGCTGAAGAAAGACAAAAATTTGTTTTTCCTAACCACCATGAAAAAAACCATGTTTCTTGTACACTGATCAGTATTTTTTCGTTGTAATCAGGGTTGTCAGATTTTTTTGAGCTCCATCGCCAAACCGGGTGTGAGAAATCGCCAAAAATCGCCAAACGTCGATTTTGTTCAGTTTTTGTAAAAATTTCTTTTTTTTAAATTAAATTTTGCATACAAAAAACGCTAGTATAATTTTTCAGTCAAAAATCGCCAAAAAATGAGAAAAAATACAAAAAAGTCGCCGAAGCAAATTTTGTTTTGTTTCTGTAATTTTTTTTTTATTAACATAAAATGGAGATCATATGTGTATTCATTTAAAAACTTAAATTAAGTACACGAATCTATAAAATCGTACACTTCAGCCTCACCGATTTCATTACTGGAGTTTTGACCTACATACTATTCGAATTACATACATACTATTAGAATTAAATAGTGACTGAATATAAAATTTACTTAATATCTTTTTTCATATTAGTAATGATAACAAACAATGACAAGTTGTTAAACAAAATCGCCGAAATAATATAAATGGCAAAAATAGCCAAGTTAATCGCCAGTTATATCAGAAATCGTCATAAAAGTCGCCAGTCGCCAAATGGGAAATCCCATCGCCAAACACGTTTCAAAATCGCCACGTTTGGCGAGAAATCGCCATATCTGACAGCCCTGGTTGTAATCTGCCTTTTGCAGAGCTAATAGCTCTGCTCAGACTGCTTTTAGCACACACTTCAGCGGCTTTTTGTTATTACCAGCCAGAGACGAATTTTTGTTCTTTGAACTTTAGATTTTTTTTTGGTTTGTCTTTTTTAACTAGCTCTTCTTTCAGGAAAAAGTAAAAAAGCAAAAGGCGAAATAATTTTTTTTAGCTTTTGCTTTTTATGTGGTTGACCATTTTTGTCGCTGGCTGGTAAAAAAGCAGTTGTCAGAAAAAAAAAAATATTCAAAATAGGAGATTTGCTTTTTTGCACAAACGAAAAACAAAACATTGGCTATTGGAAAAAAAATTAAAAATTTCAAAAGCAGTGGCAAAAGCAAAAATAAAAAGCAGCCAGCTGATGGGTGCTTTTAAGCCCTGCCTTAGAGTAGTGATGATTTTAGTGGAACAAATATATATTAAAAAAACCATTTAAACTTTAAAATTGCTCTCCTACAAAACTTAAAAATAGACAAGCACCTTTTCTTTATTGCTTCAGATATATAAATGGACTGAAAATAAAAATCAATCCATCCGTACTAAAATCAAGCCGAAAAGGTGTCAATCGTCCGGTAAGTACGAATTTACCTTAATCAAGTATGGATTATTCAAGTGTCCCGTACTTAAAAGAATACGAAAACAGGATTGACTTGAGTCAAAGTGATATAACAATTGATCCGAAAGTGGATTGATTTGATTCTAACCTTAACACTTACCATAGAGAACCAGAGAAACTGAATATTATTATATATCTATTTACCCATCCTCGTTACCGCTGTACTATTAAATTACCAATTTGCAACCTTTTTCGAAGCCCTTCAAATTTGTATGACCCCCTTTTAAATTGCCCTTTTGTTTAATATTTAACTATTTTGAGTCCTTCTTAGAAAAAACACTAACATTTTATGTTGGGAACTCTGCTGTACAGTTGGGCTTCTGCCCAACAAGTGTTTTCTAAATTTTCATTGCTTTAAAATATAAATTGGGAAAGATAAAAGTAGAAACTTGCAATTCCATGCTTTCGTCCCTTAATTTGTTCGAAACGACTGTGGAAGAAAGGACTTCAAGTGAAGATATAGTAACGAAATATAGAATGCACATTCCTAAAAAGTAGTTAGTGTCGGAAAAAAGCTTTTGTTAAAACAATTCTTCGCGACTTCTGAATTAATTTTTCGCTAATGACATAAAGGAGACTGGGGCAGCTTCGGCATTAGGATGTCTTCGACCCAAGATGCACCCATGTAGATGTGTCGAACTTCTAAATAACTTACTGTCGCAAAGCTTGTTATCTAAAGCTTACCAACCAAAGAAGCTACACGTGTTTTAGTATTTTTGCAAGTGTTTTTGTAATATTTTGGTTCTATTTTGTGTCTGAAATTATAAGTTTTTAAAATAGAATTTAAAAAACAACATCAAGAATTGTTCTATTTACCTAAAAAAAAAATAAGTGAAGTTTAACTCCTTGTAGAATGTTATTATAAAATTTGGTCAGTCATAGTCTAGAAATCACCCTGTCAACTTTACCATAAGCGCTAGACTGGTCGCAATTTTATTTTTTTTAAATTTAATTGTTTGCGCTGCTTAAAATATGATGATTCGTTCCAAAATTCTGAAAAACCGCATAAATTCAAATTTTAAATAAAAAAATCAAAACAAAATCGCATAAAAAAAATCAACAAATATTTGTGTATATGTGAAGCGGACAACACAATTAAACTATTTTGTTTCCTTTATTTTCTTTATCACAAAAAATTATCCACAAAAAATTCTTTAACAATTTATCACTTTAAATAGTCCTTTGCTTCTCCTATAAAATATTCAAAATGTCTGATAGGGCCTTTTGCGTATTTCGTTACAATATGTAGCAACACTTTTTCAAATCTTTCTTCTAATTCGATCGGAATACTTAATAAAGGTTTAGGACCAATATTTTAGAGTTTTAAAAACATCAGCACAAAAGCATTATACCCTCTCCACTATTGTGGTGTGGGCATACAAAAGCGTTTTAACACGTAGAAAAGTATTTCGAAAAACAAATAACCGATAGTGTAATTATTAATATAATTATAAAAACAATAATCCATTTTAAAATTCTAGAAGTATGTATACTTTGATGAAGGGTGTACAAGATTCGACAAAGTCGAATACAGCACTCTAACTTGTAACTTTTTATTTCATTCACAGCTTATACACAATACAAAAGGTGTGTAGGGGAGTAGTTCAAGAGTTTCCCTTATCATCTAAAAGCAATAAATTTTTGACATAAAAAGCGCTTTATTCAACGCATATAAAAACAGTTATTTTTTCGTATTCTCCCTTACATTCCTGCTTCGGAGTAAGGGAATATCGTGGCACTTGCAATATTATTTTTTTCGTTCGTTCACTTACTTTACTACACATCTGTATGACAAATTGCGTAGCTATGAATTATAGAATTTTTTTTTCATTTGTTTTAACAACTGCTTATTATTTGTTTAATTAAATTTTTATTGTGCCAAATTTTAAATAAAAACACTTTAGAAAACTCAAAAAATATTTGTTTTACTGATACACGTTTAATTAAATAAATAATAACAAGTTCTTAAATGATCGAAATAGAAGTTCTCTTTAAAAACTAAACCCAACTGCAAAGATATTTTTGTTCAATTAAAAAGTATAACAGAGAACATTTAGAAGCTAGAAAAACCTTAAAAAAGCAACAAGAAGATGAAAGTATATATACTTTTTTAGCTTATCTATATTTTGGCTGTGTGGGCTTCTACCCCTAATACAGTATTCAGGAAAAATGTATACAATTCGCTTAGAGTAGGCTGATAATTTTCGTGGTCAATTAATTTTTTTTTTTAATATCGCATGTAATCAAAATTTTGTAAAGAAAATAAGTTATGTACATACATAAATTTAATCATATTTTCATAAGCATTAGCTGCGTTCGAGAACACAAAAGTTTTTACTATTTTTTACTGAACTTTATTGCATTTTACGAAACTGCGTTCGAGTACTCAAAATACAGTAAATAAGAACTAAAAAAATTTTGGTATCAGCTTTATAAGGAAATTAAAGAACGACATGTTTTAAAAATCACCGTGTAAAAGTTGTGCCAGTCATCCCCTAGAATGAAACATATGTTAATGAAGTTTCTAAACAATATTTAATTTTAAAAAGTAACATTCGCCAAGAAACCAAGTGGCTTTGTTATTTTTGTTTTTGGAAAAACAACAAAACACCGTAAACCAGTTTTTCTTTAACAATTTTTTTTCAATTTTATTTTAACTCAAAAGTGCAGCAACAAATTCCTACAAAATGGCTCAGATGGTACAAATGACAACCGAACAATTACAACAGCTTATCGAGGCTGTACGTGTTTCAGCTGCCAGTGGAGCAGCCGCAAATGTGGCAGCAGTAACCAAAACCAAGGGAAGTTTTAGTAATTGTAATTCCCGATTCGGTGGCCAACGTAACCATGAAGCAGTTGAGGAGTTTATCACATCTATTGTGACGTACAAAGAAGTCGAACCGATTACACTACGTGACAAAATTTCAACAAAGTCGTGACCAAATGAATCTGACAGCTAATCTTAATGTTAAATTTGAATCCGAATATGAAGTCAGAATTGTCAAAAGTAGAACAGTTTTTGAGATATTCCAAAATAACCGTTATTTGTGTTTTTAAATAGATGATGTGACTGAAATGCAAATATCTTCAAAAATTTTAAACGGATGATGTAATTCTTTCTTTCTAGTGAAATGTTATAAAATTTCTAAAATAATAATGGATTGCTAGTGAAGATTGGTGAAGAAATTACAGAGTTACAGGGCACAAAATTTCAAGCTTCATTGAAAATTGTATGATTTTGTTAAATTTTTCTCTATTCAAGTAATTTTTTTTAAACCAATGATTTAAAAATCCTAATGTTTTATTGCATGCGACATTAGATTGTTTTAATATGAACATTTTGCGCCCAATAAGACATAGATTGGTACAAAAATGGCAAAGCTACAGAAGATTTAGTAAATAAACCCCCATAGAAATTCAAAATTTAGCTTTTGTATATTAATTTGTTGTTTGTATATTAATTTGTTGTGGCTTAGTTCAATTAATATTCTGTAACTTTATCATTTTTGCACCGATCCGGATCCTATTGGGCACGAAATGTTCGTAATGAAATAGGCTAAAATTTTATTTTTCGGATATTTGCATTTCAGTCACAGAATCTTTTTTTAAAAACGCAAATAACGGTTATTTTGGAATATCTCAAAAACTGTTCTACTTTTGACAATTCTGACTTCATATTCACATTCAGCGGAAAATTTTATATTATATTTATAAGATAAGGTGTCAAATTCATTTGGTCAAAAAATTGTCACGTAGTGTTAGCGATGAGGATGCTTTGAAAGGAATTTCTTTGCTGTTTTATGGTTTGGCATCGACCTGGTGGCAGGGTGTGCGCAAAGAAGCCAAAACCTGGAATGATGTTTTAGCCTTGATACGTGACCATTTCTCACCAACCAAACCGGCCTATCAAATCTATGGGGATATTTTCGACAAGAGACAAGATGATAAAACCTCTATCGATACATTTGTGTGCCAAAAGAGAGCTTTGCTAGACATGACGAAGAAACTGAAATGGATTTAATCTACGGTTTGCTTAACATCAAATACCGCAAACATATTGCCCGTCATGACATCAAAACTTTCCGTGAATTATTGGAACAGGGTCGCATTATCGAACACAATATGATGGAAGATGAGGCTATTCAACAGGGTCCTGTAAGAGGCGCCAAGGGTACCAAGAGATGTACTTACTGCAATTATCGAGGTCATAATTTTGAACAATGTCGCAAACGTAAAAGTGGTGATAATGCTTCAAATCAAGGCGAATAAATTGAGGAGAAAATACTTGCGCCCGGCCGAAGGCCCGCTATGCAGAGAAGCTTTAGCTAGCGAAGCCGGTTTTTGTTATACCATAGAGTAGAAAATCCTTGCGCCCAAAAGTGTTTTCGTTATATGTTTAATATATACAGTCAAAGGAAAAACAACAAAACCATTTTAACAAAAATGTTGACCATATTATGTTTAATTAATTTAACCAAATCATTGTCACCGACAACCATATTATGGTAAAATAAGTTTCTTTAAAAATAGTTTTGTTGGTTGTGACCATAATAAAACATTTTCTTCTCTGCGTGTATGTATCTTTTTTTTATTTAACATCTTTAGTAATTATGGACCTTATGACATTTTTAAAAATGACATAATGTCAATTTGCAAAGTGTCTTGATGGCCACGGACGTTATGACATTTTCAAAAGTGCCACAGTGTCCATGGACACTACGACAGTGGACTTTATGACATGACACCTTGCAAAAAGCTTAATGCTGTTTTGAGTAATTGATTATAACTATGCAGTGACTAATTAATATTTAACTATTGAAGAGTGCACAAAGTTTGGCGGAGGGCTCAAATAAGTATTACTGTCCATACTGCCGAGCAGCTGTTGAAGATACAATGCAATTTTTAACATAAAACTTATATTTGTATTTAATTAATTATATAAACACTTTTTTGCAAATTGGGTAATTATTAATTTTTTTTTGGGAAAAAATTCGTTTTTGCTTTTTGGCCCTTTTTCGTTTTTTTTTGGGCAAAATTTCATATATAACTTGTTGGGCCATTTTTCATGTTCTTTTGGGCGATTTTTCCTACAGCCGGTATATTATGAGTCGATCTTTAGGAAATTTAACAAAGTGATTTATAGTCTTATAACACTACACTCACAATATTCTGTACGTAAAATTAACTGAAATTGTAATATAAAATAAATGAAACTTCAATTAAAAACCGGTCTACTTATTTTTCATTTATTTTTAACAAAAAGTTCATTTAATTTTTACTGTCAAAAATTCAACACCATATTCCGTAAAATCAAATAAATATTCAGTTATTTTGTAAAATTTTATTGTTAAAAATTCAACACCAAATTCAGTAAAAACAATTAAATATTCAGTTATTTTTTAATATTTTACTGTCAAAAAATTGACCCCATATTCAGTAAAAACAATAAAATATTCAGTTATTTCATTAAATTTTCGTTTACTCCACAAAAGAGCCGAATTTCTAAAAAATACCAGACAGACACCTGTCCGCTTGTTTTCCTTATAAGCGAGAGAGGGAGAATATTATTATTTACTTACCCTGATACACACGTTTGTTTTACTTTTGTTGTACTGACCACGTTGTTTACAGAATAACTCTCAATTATAAGACACCAGCAGCATGACCGATATGGCTTCGCAATTATTTTACTTTTAAAATTTGATGTATTTAACTAAATTATATTAACAAATAGAAAATGGGGATTGCTTACACAAAACAAGCAATTCATTTTTTATAAATAAGTAGAAATTAATTTTTGGTAGTACAATTATATAAAATAACTGAATATTTAATTGTTTTTACTGAATATGGTGTTGCATTTTTGACAGTAAAATTTTATAAAATAACTGGATATTTATTTGTATTTACGGAATATGTAGTTAATTTTTTGACAATTAATTTATATAAGATAACTGAAAATTCATTTGGTTTTACGGAATTCGTGGTTGAATTTTTGACAGTAAAAATTAAATGAACTTTCCGTTGCTTTAAATTACATTTTTATTTAATTTAACATAAAGAAGAATTTAACTCAATCAACGGACAATATTAACTGCAACTGAAAATCAGTATTAATATGTACTTAGTTTTTTGAATAACTGTTAGAATCAGTTAAAAATAAATTTGCTTGGAATTTTAAATGTTTATTTATTTAAAAATGATTGAACGGAATATTTCTTAAATAAACTACAGTCCGTTACTGTAATAATATTGTGAGTGTATGAACGACAAAATTATGTTATAGTATTTTATTTGTTACGGTTTTACGCGTACTAAAGTGATTTTTGGCAGTAGGCTAAATATGGGGCTTATTAGACTGGTCGCATCTTGTATGGGATTTTGTTTTTTTTTTTAATTTTATTGTTTGCGCTGCTTAAAATATGAGGTTTCGTGTAAGAAATCATGATCTAATTTTTCAGGTCTATCCGACGGTGCCTAGCCGTGCCGGGTGGGGCCCAAAGTTCCCCATATTATAAAAAAAACATCTTTTCTATCAGATCTTTATAGTTATACTAGTTGAAAGCCGAAAATCAAAAATATGGCTTCGTTACGATCTTCCGCAGAGAAAGTACTTCAAGTGTGCCAAATTTCAGCTTCCTATGTCATCAGATGGCTTCAGAAAGTTGAGGAAAGAATAGGACATACTTGCAAACATCCTGCCATACTAAGAAATTATATATTGTATAGATAGATTAACATATGTTCGCGCAACTCAAAAACGCTTTAGCTTATTGAAAAACTAAAAAAAACCGAAATTCCGCAATAAAATTTACTTTAAGAAAGTTAAACTTTTTTCTTTATGTTGGCTTTGGTTTTCGAGATATACCGTTATTTCGAAAATTAAGGACGTTGCACAACATATGTTCGCGTAACTCCAAAACGCTTTAGTTTATTGAAAAACTAAAAAAAACCGAAAGTCCGCAATAAAATTAACTTTAAGAAAGTTGAAACTTTTTTCTTTATGTTGGGTTTGCTTTTCGAGATATACCGTTATTTCGAAAATTAAGGAGGTTGCACAACATATGTTCGCGTAACTCAATTCCGTCTTTTGTGAATACATAAAATCAAAAGTTGTTTACAGATTTTTATTATTTATAGCTTGTTTTGTTTGCAATGTTGTTTTTTATATGTCTGCATAAAATTAGAAGCATAGCTGCATTTTTCAATTTTTTATGAATTTTTAAAAACAAAAATTCCGAAATTTTAATAAAAAAAATTATTTTTTTTTCCAGAAAAAAAATTATGTTTCTAAAACGACTGCGCATATAAGAAAAACGTTTTACCTTTCTTAAAGTAAATTTTATTGGGTAATTTCGGTTTTTTTAGTTTTTCAATAAGCTAAAGCGTTTTTGAGTTGCGCGAACATATGTTAATCTATCTATACAATATATAATTTCTTAGTATGGCAGGATGTTTGCATGTATGTCCTATTCTTTCCGCATCTTTCTGAAGCCATCTGATGACATAGGAAGCTGAAATTTGGCACACTTGAAGTACTTTCTCTGCGGAAGATCGTAACGAAGCCATATTTTTGATATTCGGCTTTCAACTAGTATAACTATAAAGATCTGATAGAAAAGATGTTTTTTTTATAATATGGGGAACTTTGGGCCCCACCCGGCACGGCTAGGCAACGTCGGATTGACCTGAAAAATTAGATCATGATTTCTTACACCAAACCTCATATTTTAAGCAGCGCAAACAATAAAATTAAAAAAAAAGACAAAATCCCATACAAGATGCGACCAGTCTAATAAGCCCCATATTTAGCCTACTCCCAAAAATCACTTTAGTACGCGTAAAACCGTAATAAATAAAATACTATAACATAATTTTGTCGTTTATAGTGTTATAAGACTATAAATCACTTTGTTAAATTTCCTAAACATCGACTCATAATATACCGGCTGTAGGAAAAATCGCACAAAAGAACATGAAAAATGGCCCAACAAGTTATATATGAAATTTTGCCCAAAAAAACGAAAAAGGGCCAAAAAGCAAAAACGATTTTTTTTTCCCAAAAAAAAAAAAAAAAATTAATAATTACCCAATTTGCAAAAAAGTGTTTATATAATTAATTAAATACAAATAAAAGTTTTATGTTAAAAATTGCATTGTATTTTCAACAGCTGCTCGGCAGTATGGACAGTACAGTACTTTTCGCTTATAGTCACATCCTTTAGTTGCAACCATAACGTGGACTATATCGCTAATGTGACTATAAGGCTAATTCACATATATGCCACTATGACGCATATAAACGAATTCGAATATAATCAAGTTATGTGAATAAATGAAATAAGAAATTCATATAAATTACACCGACATTAGCTGTATGGTTTAACAACAGAGTTGCATACTGTATAAAAGATAGTTAATATACTAACAAGATATTTCATAACTGATACCAACGGCAAAAACTACTTTTTTACGAGACGAGAGTTGATGACAAAAATTAAATGATTTAATTAATTCATTCTTTGGATGGATTTTTGATTCGAAAACTAAAAAGAACTTAGTAAATTTTGCTAATGTGACTATAATGCCATTAATTTGCTTTGCTTTTCCCTTTGATGATTGTCGATAGATGGCATATATGGCAAATGTGCTTATATCGCTAATGGACTATAAAGTTAATATTTTATATTAAATTAACTTATAGCGGCAAAATAAACAGATAAAATGGACTATATCACTAATGTGACTATAAGCGTAGTGACTATAAACGAAAAGTACTGTAATACTTATTTGAGCCCTCCGCCAAACTTTGTGCACTCTTCAATAGTTAAATATTAATTAGTCACTGCATAGTTATAATCAATTACTCAAAACAGAATATAGGTTTTTGCAAGGTGGCATGTCATAAAGTCCAGTGTCGTAGTGTCCATGGACCCTGTGACACTTTTGAAAATGTCATAACGTCCGTGAGCATTAAGACACTTTGCAAATTGACATTATGTCATTTTTAAAAATGTCACAAGGTCCATAATTACTAAAGATGTTAAACACAAACAAAGATCTACAACACGCAGAGAAAAAACATGTTTTATTACGGTCACAACCAACAAAACTATTTTTAAAGAAACTTATTTTACCATAATATGGTTGTCGGTGACAATGATTTGGTTAAATTAAACATAATATGGTCAACATTTTTTTAAAAATGGTTTTGTTCTTTTTCTCTGGGTGCATATATTAAACATATAACGAAAACACTTTTGGGCGCAAGGATTTTCTCCCCTATGGTGTAACAAATACCGGAAGCGCTTACTAAAGCGTCTGGGCGGAAGGATTTTCTACTCTATGGTATAACAAAAACCGGCTTCGCTAACTAAAGCTTCTCTGTGCAGACGGCCTTTGGGCGGGCGCAAGAATTTTTTCCTTTATGGTATAACAAGTACCGGTTTCGCTAAGTAAATCTTCTAAAATCTGCCTTGTTTCCGAACGAAGGCCGACTTCGCAGATAAGCTTTAGTTAGCGAAGCCAGTATTTGTTATACCATAGAGGAAAAAATCCTTGCGCCCGGCCGAAGGCCGACTATGCAGAGTAGCTTTAGTTAGCGAAGCCGGTTTTTGTTATACCATAAAGGAGAAAATCCTTGCCCCCGGCCGAAGGCCGGCTGTGCAGATAAGGTTTAGTTAGCGAAGCCGGTACTTGTTTTATCAAAGAGGAGAAAATCCTTGCGCCCGGCCAAAGGCCGGCTTTGCTTTCTAGTTTGTAAGCTGTGCTTTTGAGTTTGTCCACTGGACGTTATGACATGCCATCTTTTTGCAATGTGTCCCGTTATATTTATAAATAACATTAAGGAATTCGACGTATAATGATAATGAATGATTTAGACAAATAGTATGTAAGATTTGGACGAAATTTTAAAAATTAATGAAGGCCCGAAAAAATGGGCTATTTTTCATATAATTTAAAAAACGAAAAATCACCCAATAATAACGAAAAATAGCCCAAAAATTTTGGGTCACTTTTCATATGAATTCAGGCTCAATTTTACATGGAATTTTTTGGGCGATTTTTCATTAATTTTTTTGGGCCATTTTTCTTTGGGCGATTTTTCCTACAGCCTAATATACCATAGTTCCCACGTTAGGCCCACTCCGGGAAACTTCTTAGTTAGGATTTCTAACTGTATGTGGAGGGTATCAAAGATTTGGCACTGCCTAATATATCACTCTAGCTTGTTTTCTATTTGCTTAGCCTGAAAATGAAAATATTTTGCTAGTCTAAGCGGCCAAATATAACTTAAGCTACCAAGTTCAAGAAATGTGTTTATTTTTCATTAACTTAAAAACCAGTGATAACCAAGCCCCGAACTAACCAAGCACTGAACGCACGCACACAAAGATATTATGTGCTTGTGTGCGGTCGCAGTGACTGATGATAGTCTGATGTTTTGAAACGAACAAAGTTGTTGTATACATGTGAATTGCCGACCGCGTCTGTGTGAAAAATACGATTATTGACTGCCTCGCGAGGCTATGGAGTGCCTGTCACTGACTTAAACCGTCGAATAAAAAATGCTTAAGTAATTCATAACTAGCATTTAATTTTATCTTAAAAGAAATTTCCAAATGCCACAGCTACTCCAATTATAAAAAAAGTAACCAATACTCAGTATACATAAAATGTTGTGTCAATATCTCATTATTGTATATCCAAGGAAAACAACAACAAATATTAATTTTTTTTTAATAAATATAAAATAAATATAAATTTTTTTTTAATCTGTCGCATGCCTGCGAAGATTCAGGGCTTTAGAAACACAAACCTAGATACATATATACTATAGAGTAGCTCGACCAACCAAAGGTTCAAGCTTGTATTTACTTGATTTAAGAATTTTATACTTTTTTTAAGAAAGTTACCCCAAAAATATACCAAAACACCAATTCCTCAAGAAATGCGGTAAAGTGTGTTTTGCGCTGCGGCTCCTTATAAAAATAATAGCCCCTGGATTCCAAATTAGGTACACTCTCTAAAATGTTTCTCTAATTCTGGGTTGAAGATAATAGTCGTGCTTGGCAACTTACTTATTTCTATAAGAATTGTTTTCCGATATGAAAACATGTTTATTACATCAGTCATATCCCTTAGACCTTAGAATAATAAAACAAAGACTTCGACTTATCTACTCGTACTTTTTTTTTGTTTTAGACCGCATTTAGATCTATGCAATTAACGCCGAGTTTTTTTTCTATTTTCTTTAAAGTAGTTTCTACGAAACTCTTTTCACATTTACATTTACATTTTTTTCAAGCATTTTTTCAACCCCGTTTTCTTCCCTACACCTCTTGCTAACAAACAAAAAGTTGTATGCGAAAGTTGCGGCGTTAATTGCATAATGTAAATATGGTCTTAATGTTTTAATTTCTAAAATATGTACATTAAGTTTTTCATGTTTTAACAATGTTTTCTGTTTTATAAAATTTTTTTGAAATTAACTGCAAGCAGGCTTATTTTTTTATTTATTATAAATTTTTTATTGCATGTGATATTTTATTAGTAATTTTTTTAACACATCGTTATTTTAATTAGGAAAATGATATACCATTTGCTGGTCCCCATTTTTTTTCCCCGAAATTACTATGGCATAAAGCCATTACGAAGATAAGCCCAAAAATTATTAAAATCTTCATTTTCTCTTTTTTTTAATTTTTCCCAGTCAGTGTTAAATGTTAGTCGATAAACTCTTGAATTAGACTATTAATCTTTGCAATAATAATTCTAATTATTCTATAACTTAACAAAAACACGCGTCATATTAATTTTATGTAAATAGAATGTTTGTTTTTATACGCTCCCAGTACTGGCGAATGATGGTATAACAGTGTTGCCAGAAGTAGGGGAAAATCCCTACATGTGATATTTTTGATACTTAAAGTTGCAAGAAAACAACTCAAGAGATTTATTATAAGGGATATAAATTAAAAACGTTATTGAAAAGGCAGTTACGTAACAATATATTGTAACGTTTTTCCTTTAACAAACGCGTTTGAGTTCTTTAAATTGAAAATCCGAATAATAACACACACTTATTCAACTTAACAAACTTTATTAAATATTTTGTTCACAATTGTTAGTTACGATTATACATGATTCCCGTTTTTATATTTCTAGATTTTTCCTGAACCTTTCCGTAATAACTAATAACTCTAAAACTATTTCTAGAAATGACTGGGAAATTTATATAGGAATTATTTTAAAATAACAGTTGGGTTGAAAATTATACATGACAATTATAAGTAACATAAAACTATAACTTACAAGATAACATATAACTATAAATAATTCTTAGATAATTTAACTTTCGTAACACTGCCCTCCCCTTAAGTCTGTTGGCCCGAATTGGCTCAGATTCTCCTTTTCCATAATGCCTAGTCGTTCTGGATGTACCACTTTCATTTTTGATCTTGGGTTCTTATATTTCTGGATTCGATACACCACGTCATTCAATTTCCTTATTACTTTATATGGGCCATCTCAATGAGTCTGAAGCTTTGGAGATAGTCCTTCCTTCCGTTGTGGATTAAAAAGTAAAACCAAATGGCCTTCTTTGAAGCCTTTCGAATTTGCCGCTCGATCGTATATGGCTTTCATCTTGTCACTGTACAGCTTTATCCGGCTTCGCACGAACTCATGAAGTTCATTAAGGTCATCTTGTTCCTGTGAGGTAGAGCCTTCATTGCTGCCATCTGTTGGTCCAGGCTTAACACCAAATTCTAGATCTCCAGATAGTCTGAGCTCCGTTCCAAAGACAATTTTGGCAGGTGTACGAGAGGTGGAATTATGAACAGCTGATCTATATGCCAACAGAAACTTTGGAATGTGTTCATCCCAGTCCTTCTGATGAGTGCATACTACTTTACGCAAGTGTTCCTCTAATGTGCGGTTAAATCTTTTAACCATGCCATCGGATTGTGGATGCAAAGGAGTTGTTCTAGTTTTCCTTATTCCGTACAATTCGCACATTTTTTTGAACACAGCAGATTCAAAATTTCTGCCTTGGTCAGAGTGTAATTCTATTGGAACTCCGGAGCGGCACACCCAGTTATTCAAAAATACGTCTTCAACGGTTTTGGCTTCTTGATTTGGGATGGCATACACCTCTGGACATTTGCCAAGATGGCCACCACTAGGTCCGTTATGGAATTCATTTAAAACTTCATGTTCTTTTGGCGACGTCACCACAATGAGGTTCCGAACTGACTTTTCATCGGTACTTTCCATGCACGGTGCAGACAGCCATCTATCAACTGTAGGCTGTTCCATAAGGCCCAGTATGCTTTTGTTAGTTGACTTTCAGACGATATTTCGTTTTGATTCGGACTACTGCCTTCTTCTTTGACCTTAAGAATTATACCCTTCACCTCAGGTGGAAAAGGGTATATATAAGTTTGCCATTCCGTTTGTAATTTCTACAATATTGATCTAAGACTCTATAAAGTATATATATTCTGGGTCCTTATGAGGACCCATTTAACCATGTCGGTCTGTCCGTTGAAATGGATTTTTCTAAGACCCCATATATGATGGGGGCCAGGTTATTTTACATTTATGTCACATATGGTCCGGAATTGTTTGCTATTGAAATTCTGCAAGATCGGTCCACAAATGGCTGCGATATGAGCAAAAATCCACGACTACCTCTAATTTTTTCCAAAAATCCCTTGTTGTTGTGGTATTTTTATTACTTTTTTCTGTATATCTTGAGAACGGCAGGAGCCAAAGTTTTCAAATTAGGTGCACACATTTGGGTTATCAATACACAGCACACCACAAAATGTGGACGGGATCGGAGAAGTGGGCGTGGTATCTCCCGTACAAAAAATATCAAAAATTGTATAAAAACCTGATTTTTGGGACTGTTATATGACCTTTGGTTATCCCTTGTAAAAAAAAGATCGGATATCTTAAGTAGAAAATATTTTCTGAAAATTCGGAAAAATCGGTTCAGATACGAAAAAGTTATGACCAAAATAATAATTTTTTTTTTAAATACCCACTTTCGGGAACCATAGATCTTCCGGAGTCCAAGATTTATAACTCAACTAACTGGCAAATTTCTTCTTAAACACGTCGGTATATAAATCCGTCAAATCGGTTAAAAAATGGCTGAGTTATAATCAAAATACTGAAATCCCAAAAATTACTCTTTTTATACCCTTCACCTCAGGTGGAAAAGGGTATACACTCAGGTCTCGTTTTATGCGATTGATGCGTTCCAAAAAAAAACGCATTAATTGAATTCGCATAAAACGATACTCTAGCTTCATAGAAAAACTAATGATTCGTTCCAAAATTTTGAAAAACCGCATAAATTCAAATTTTAAATAAAAAAATCAAAACAAAATCGCATAAAAAAAAATTAACAAATATTTGTGTACAATATGTGAAGCGGACAACACAATTAAACTATTTTGTTTCCTTTATTTTCTTTATCACAAAAAATTATACACAAAAAATTCTTTAACAATTTATCACTTTAAATAGTTTTTTGGTTCTCCTATAAAATATTCAAAATGTTTGATAGGGCCTTTTGCGTATTTCGTTACAATATGTAGCAACACTTTTTCAAATCTTTTCTCTAATTCGATCGGAATACTTAAAGGTTTAGGACCAATATTTTAGAGTTTTACAAACATCAGCACAAAAGCATTATACCCTCTCCACTATTGTGGTGTGGGCATACAAAAGCGTTTTTACAATTAGAAAAGTATTTCGAAAAAACAAATAACCGATAGTGTAATTATTAATATAATTATAAAAACAATAATCCATTTTAAAATTCTAGACGTATGTATACTTTGATGAAGGGCTTACAAGATTCGACAAAGTCGAATACAGCACTCTAACTTGTAACTTTTTATTTCATTCACAGCTTATACACAATACAAAAGGTGTGTAGGGGAGTAGTTCAAGAGTTTCCCTTATCATCTAAAAGCAATAAATTTTTGACATAAAAAGCGCTTTATTCAACGCATATAAAAACAGTTATTTTTTCGTATTCTCCCTTACATTCCTGCTTCGGAGTAAGGGAATATCGTGGCACTTGCAATATTATTTTTTTCGTTCGTTCACTTACTTTACTACACATCTGTATGACAAATTGCGTAGCTATGAATTATAGAATTTTTTTTTTTCATTTGTTTTAACAACTGCTTATTATTTGTTTAATCAAATTTTTATTGTGCCAAATTTTAAATAAAAACACTTTATAAAACTCAAAAAATATTTGTTTTACTGATACACGTTTAATTAAATAAATAATAACAAGTTCTTAAATGATCGAAATAGAAGTTTTCTTTAAAAACTTAACCCAATTGCAAAGATATTTTTGTTCAATTCAAAACTTTAACAGAGAGCATTTATAAGCTAACTAGAAAAACCTTAAAAAAGCAACAAGAAGATGAAAGATCTACACTTTTTTAGCTTATCTATATTTTGGCTGTGTGGGATTCTACCCCTAATGCAGTAATCAGGAAAAACGTTTCATATCCACAATCGCGATGCCATTTAAAACGTTTTTCCACTAAGCAAGCGGCTTAGCGGATATTGTAAGCAAAGTTGCCACAGTTGGTAAAATTCTACCAAAATTGGTAATTTTTTAGGGTTGGTAACATGGTAACTTTGTTTTTGTTTTGGTAACTTTTTTTAAGGCTTGACAAACTATCAAATTATTGCTTTTCTTTTATAATTTTTCCGCATTACTCAACACTGAGAAAAAAAATCATGATGCAACAACTGACGTATCAGATCGTAAATGCTTGGTATTGGTCGTGAGGTACTTCGACAGAATTTCTAAATCAATCAAGGACAGATTTTATCTTTACTGGAATTGGTTCAAGCTGACGCCAAATCCATATACGAAACAATCAAAGAATTTTTTGATAAGAATAATATTCCCATAGAAAACCTAATTGGTTTGGCAACGGACGGAGCGAGCACAATGGCTGGAGAATTAAACGACTTTAAAACAAAACTTAAACGCGACGCAGATTTCTTCTATATAAAATGTACATGCCATTCATTGCATTTGTGTTCAAGCTATGTTCAGGCAAATCACTGCCACTGGATGTTGAAAGTCTATGCAGAAAAGTTTACAATTTTTTCGCGCATAGTTCTAAAAGAATCAATGAACTTAAAGGAGAATGATCTATATAGTACCTGTATAATCATCACAAAGTTTTGTGATTTAATTTTAGTCATATAAAGCTTAAATTCTATAAAATCACATAATTCGTTTTAACTTTAGGTGAAATTAGTGAGTGGATTTTTTATTGGCCCTATTGTAAATTATAGATCGATCAACGCAATATTCAGTACAGTAGTTTTTGTATCAAAATTGCACCAAATTTCAATACGGTAACACAAATTTAACGTATAAATAACTACACACAGAAAAAAATACCAATGTTGAAATAACATGGCGAAATGTTGATTGAGAATCATGGTAAATTTCTGCAAAAGTATGCCCTTTATTTAAATTTATCATTATTTCATATTAATTTTAAATGAAAAATATTAAAATAACCTTAAATCACGTTTATTTAATATTATCCTCTGTTAAAATAACATTGTTTAATATTGAATCCAAAAAAACCTGTTTTATATTAAAATCAAAAGTTTATATTGTTAAATTAACATGCATACATACTTAAGTATGTACGTTTTTTATTTTCAAGTTTAAAATGTGCTATAAAAAGAAGACAATTCCCGTATTCTTTAAATTAAAATTATTTAGTTAAATAGTACATCAAGTTTTCAAAGTAGAGTGATGACGAAACCATATCGGTCCATTCTGCTGATGCTTCTGTTAACAAAGGAGATACAAATAAGTGAAACATGTGTTATACACGGGTAAGTGTTTTGAATTATTCATAAATAAATGCATATGTTGTCTTCACACAGTTATATCACACTCCAACCAATTTGATTCTTCATGAAATTCACGTTGTTTCAACTTGAAATAACTTTCATTTAACGTGATTCGGATTGTTATTTCAATATAAATGACATTTTGCTCTAACTTTACTGCAATGTTAAATTAACATGAATTATAGTTATTTTAAAAGAAAAAAAATGTTGTTCGCTAGTTATTGTAAAATCATGTTAAATTAACATGAAACAACAATGAAGCAAAATCACTGCTGAAAAATTTTAAATCAATCTTGTTTTGAACGAATTTACATTGATTTTTTTCTTTGTGTAATTACTGTAATTTTGGGCCTAAGTGGAAAAAATTGTATCGTAATTTTTTACTGATTTTTATATCGAATTTGTTGGCGTATTGAATGAGTATGGCTGGACGACTTCGGACAAAGTAATTTTCTTTGATGAAGTCTTATATCAGCTTTTTCTTAGGGCTTTCCTTTATATATTAGCTATTTCAAATAAAGTTAAATACAATTTGGTTTAAAGATTGATGGTTGACTATTGACTGCCGGCAGTCGTCAATGACTGTGAGTGTTAAACGGCAAACCCCTAAAAAGATTGAGCGGTTGCAATCGAAACATGTAAAAATAACCTGTCCGCGGCAGCCAAGAATGAAAAATATTAATAAATTTTTAAAATTTAAAAATTCCGTTCTTCATAAAAAATAATTTAATGAAAATTAAATTCAATGAACTTTAGCCTGATTACAATATCAAAATTTGGATAAAAAAAAACCATAAACAGTTCAATAAAATACCCACAATACTAATTATTATTTCAAATAAGGTTTAGGAGCGTAAATACAGAAAAAAATCTTGTTTTGAAGATTTCTTTAAATCTTTCCAGAGATTAAAAAGTATACCTGAGTATATTGTGGAACATTAATATAGATATTATCGTGTAACATTGTTGCAAAAATTTGCTACGAAGGCTTGCGGATGCGACATTTACATCAGTTGCATGCATTTTTTAAAGTTTCCTATTTCTTTCTACTTCTATATGATTTTTTGGGCATAAACATATAACTGATGAATTGCAGAGACTGACGCATAAACCTAAACCATGGTTTGGAACCGTTTATGATGGCAAAATGACCAGATAATTTTTTCGTTGCCTAAACTTGCTGCATTAATAACAGCAGTTGACGAAAATCTTCTGCAAAATTAAGAAACAATTCTAATAATATTGCTTGTGGTTATGTAGTTGATACTGAAGCATTCAGAAAACTGACTTACTGGAAACATCTCAGCAATATTAAAATTTATATCCTTGTTACAACATTCATTCCAGATTTATAAAATCTTAATTCATTGTGGTGAAATAATAGAATCTTATGTTTGCCCATTGGAATATTTCCAGTCTTACAAGATTTTTTGTTCAAATCTAGCAGCTAAGAAGTTTCAGTAAAGAAATTTCATTACTAAACTTTTTAAAATAAAACAAATTGCAAATTACAAATGCTTATTTGTTTTCATTTAAAAATTTAATTGGAATAACCCTTTATGTAGAAATATTTTCCAAGCTGGTCCATATTTTGCAATAGAAATAAAAAGATAATAAGGGTATTCACGTCACAAGTTGCACCCTTGCAAAAAAGCAAAAATGCAAAAATATAACAACAACCACACAGACAATTAGTTGTGCGTAAATAATTGTCTTTGTGGTTGTTGTTATATTTTTGCACTTTTCCTTTTTTGCAAGCGTGCAACTTGTGACGTGAATACCCCCAATAAAAGAAAAGAAAAACTAAAAACTAAAAACTGATACAGTTGTCGAACAAAGAATATTATACTATGTTCACACTTGGGTTTTTAAACGCGTTTAAGTAGCTCGAACGTGATTAAGCTCTAATCACTTCAAAATCGAGATGATTACCCATACATTGAAGTAATTTGTTAATCACTTCAAATTGACATGATTACAACTAAATCACTTCATAAACCACATAGAATCCACTGAACATACCTCAAATTTAAAATCGCCAACAACCGTGTACAACCGCCCAAGATTTCTGCTTAATGTTTTTATTTTTTTTTTTTCTTAAATAATTCATAAATTTTCACAATTACATCATTAAAATTATTAAAATAATCTTCTGATAACTTTATAAAAGTGTTTTTATCCATTTTTAATACTTTAAAGAAATTTAAATTTGTTTGTTGTTTTTTTGTGTGTTTGTGTGTGTGTTTTTTCTTAATCATCTGTCATCTTAATCATCTCAAATGTAATGTGAACGGCTTTGATTAGCTAAATCAACATTTTGCTTAAACGCGTTTAAAAACCCAAATGTGAACATAGCATTACACAGTACAATATTTTTCAGGTGATTGATTCGGGACTCAATTCTGATAATTGCTTATGAAAGTAGAGTAGGGCTGCCAGATGTTGGAACCTTTCAACCAGGACACATGGAAAAAATGGATAAAAAATTATACCAACAGAAAAGTTTTTTTTTAATACATATGTATGTAGTATATCGCATCCTAAATACTAAATGGACACAACTCAAAATTTTTCAAAAATTCCTTTTTTTCATAAAGTAATTCTCATATCACATCTCTAGCTACTTACAAAATTGAAAAAGGCATAGCAAAGCTATCTTCAAATTAGACTTTTTTAATAAGGGAACTATTTTTTTTTTGTTTAATATTATCACCATTTTTACATAAACTGTTTTTTGGCTCTCCTGAAAATTTAAGAATTTTGAGTTGTCGCCTTTTAGTATTTAGAGTGCGATATGTAAAAACCATCCAGTTTTTATTTTTAAATCCAACAATATATAGAAAAAAAAAAAAATTAACGTGTACTTCATGTACATAAAAATGATGAAAAATAATAAAAAGTTGAGCTTAAAATGTTCTAAACTAAAATAATTTTCAGAAGATTGCACTTTTTCTAGAACTGCATTTCGGTCTTTGATATAGTTATAAAACAGGCAGCATGTCATATTAAAATCAAACTAACATTGAATAATACTCTCCAGTGTTTCAGTCTTTAACGAGTTTCTTTCCTTTGTCCATTGAGCAAACTAAGTACTCAACTTGAAAAAAATCTAACTCTTTTGATTTTTCTTCAACCAAATCGACAACTGTCAAACTAATCAATTGAAAAAGCCATACACGCTTTGTTTTGGACAACGACCGACTCAGTTGGCAATTGAATTGAAACGTGTATGGGCTGCCTTAGAGAAAGCAATTTGTCGGTTTTCGATTACTTATAAAAGTTGTTTACACGATATTACTTTTTACAGCCACTAGTTGAAACAAAATTTGAAAGAGGATTGACTATCATCTAATATTATTGAAAGCTTTTACCAGCTTTACACCAGATAACAGTTGAATTTAATTAAAGTTCTTTTTACAATTACCTTATGTTAGCAGTGTTATAACTTTTACTAAATAAACTTCCGTTCTACTTCATTTCCCTTTTACCCTTATATTCGTATTTGCTCCAAAACAGTATTTATAAATATTTGTAGCGTTTTTTGAAAACAAGTACTAAAAAAAGCACTAAATTTCAAAATATATGTTAAGGAACAGAAAAAAGCAAATGGTTGTAAAAATGGATTAATTCTCTCTTCAACCATTTATCGATTGTGTACATACTTAAGTATATATAAAAATCCTAAATAAATATTTAAGACAATCCCTCATAATCAAAAAAAAAAATGTATCACACTTTCGTAAAATTTTAAACAACTTTTACTAAATAAACAATATTCGCATTTGATCTAAAACAGCATTTTTAAAGATTTGTAGCGTTTCTTTTATTTATCCATAATAACAGTACTAAAAAAGCGCTAAAAAGCCATAATAAAAACCAGTTTGCTCCTCACTTTTGTATGGAAAACGTTGCTAGAAAGCCGATGCAGTGTAATCAAAATAGATAATCTTCAACCATTTATCTATTTTATATACATATAACAACAAAAAAATCCTAAATAACTATTCAAGTCGTCGTTTAAATCCCCTCAAAATATCCATTTTTGGTTTCCTATTTGTTCGATAAGAGTAATTATAAATATTTTAAGCGTTTTTTTATTTCTCAAAAAAGATAAGGTTTAGTTAGCGAAGACGGTACTTGTTTTATCAAAGAGGAGAAAGTCCTTGCGCCCGGCCAAAGGCCGGCTATGCTTTCTAGTTTGTAAGCTGTGCTTTTGAGTTTGTCCACGGACACTATGACACTGGACGTTATGACATGCCACCTTTTTGCAATATGTCCCGTTATATTTATAAATAACATTAAGGAATTCGACGTATAATGATAATGAATGATTTAGACAAATAGTATGTAAGATTTGGACGAAATTTTAAAAATTAATGAAGGCCCGAAAAAATGTGCTATTTTTCATATAATTTAAAAAACGAAAAATCATCCAATAATAACGAAAAATAGCCCAAAAATTTTGGGTCACCTTTCATATGAATTCAGGCCCAATTTTACATGGAATTTTTTTGGGCCATTTTTCCTACAGCCTAATATACCATAGTTCCCATGTTAGGCCCACTCCGGGAATCTTCTCAGTTACGATTTCTAAGTGTATGTGGAGGGTATTAAAGATTTGGCACAGCCTAATATATCTATCTTGTTTTCTATTTGCTTAGCCTGAAAATGAAAATTTTTTGCAAGTCTAAGCGGCCAAATATAACTTAAGCTACCAAGTTCAAGAAATGTGTTTATTTTTCATTAACTTAAACCAGTGATAACCAAGCCCCGAACTAACCAAGCACCGAACGCACGCACACAAAGATATTATGTGCTTGTGTGCGGTCGCAGTGACTGATGATAGTCTGATGTTTTGAAACGAACAAAGTTGTTGTATACATGTGAATTGCCGACCGCGTCTGTGTGAAAAATACGATTATTGACTGCCTCGCGAGGCTATGGAGTGGCTATCACTGACTTAAACCATCGAATAAAAAATGCTTAAGTAATTCATAACTAGCATTTAATTTTATCTTAAAAGAAATTTCCACAGCTACTCCAATTCTAAAAAAGTAACCAATACTCAGTATACATAAAATGTTGTGCCAATATCTCATTATTGTAGTTATATCCAAGGAAAACAACAACAAATGATACATTTTTTTTTAATCTGTCGCATACCTGCGAAGATTCAGGGTTTTAAAAAAAGTGCTTAAGCTGCCCTAGTCTCCCCTACCATAACGTGGCCATACGTACTCTTTTTTAGAGGACAATCATCTATTATAAAATGTGTCTCCTCTTTCTGTAATTTTTGTTATAATCTGCCATCTTTGTCACCTTTATTTTTTAAAACGTTTTTAATTTACAAAGGCCTTCTAGAAAGCCTCCGTACTCCTTATTTTCCCCGCTGGTTGGTATTGATTTTATTTTTCTTCTTTTGTGGTGTTGTTGTTGTTTCTACAACAAACTTTTAGAAACACAAACCTACATATATACTATAGAGTAGCTCGACCAACCAAAAGTTCAAGCTTGTATTTACTTGATTTAAGAATTTTATACTTTTTTTAAGAAAGTTACCCCAAAAATATTCCAAAACACCAATTCCTCAAGAAATGCGGTAAAGTGTGTTTTGCGCTGCGGCTCCTTATAAAAATAATAGCCCCTGGATTCCAAATTAGGTACACTCTCTAAAATGTTTCTCTAATTCTGGGTTGAAGATAATAGTCGTGCTTGGCAACTTACTTATTTCTATAAGAATTGTTTTCCGATATGAAAACATGTTTATTACATCAGTCATATCCCTTAGACCTTAGAATAATAAAACAAAGACTTCGACTTATCTACTCGTACTTTTTTTTTGTTTTAGACCGCATTTAGATCTATGCAATTAACGCCGAGTTTTTTTCTATTTTCTTTAAAGTAGTTTCTACGAAACTCTTTTCACATTTACATTTACATTTTTTTCAAGCATTTTTTCAACTTTTTCAACCCCGTTTTCTTCCCTACACCTCTTGCTAACAAACAAAAAGTTGCATGCGAAAGTTGCGGCGTTAATTGCATAATGTAAATATGGTCTTAATGTTTTAATTTCTAAAATATGTACATTAAGTTTTTCATGTTTAAACAATGTTTTCTGTTTTATAAAATTTTTTTGAAATTAACTGCAAGCAGGCTTATTTTTTTATTTATTATAAATTTTTTATTGCATGTGATATTTTATTAGTAATTTTTTTAACACATCGTTATTTTAATTAGGAAAATGTAATACCATTTGCTGGTCCCCATTTTTTTTCCCCGAAATTACTATGGCATAAAGCCATTACGAAGATAATCCCAAAAATTATTAAAATCTTCATTTTCTCTTTTTTTTTTAATTTTTCCCAGTCAGTGTTAAATGTTAGTCGATAAACTCTTGAATTAGACTATTAATCTTTGCAATAATAATTCTAATTATTCTATAACTTAACAAAAACACGCGTCATATTAATTTTATGTAAATAGAATGTTTGTTTTTATACGCTCCCAGTACTGGCGAATGATGGTATAACAGTGTTGCCAGAAGTAGGGAAAATTCCTACATGTGATATTTTTGATACTTATGGCGATTTTTTTTCTGAGAAAAATATGTTACAGTATATACATGTTACATTTTCTAATGTTACCTATAATCACTCGAAGTGTTACATGTTGTGCAATTTCAATAAAACACAATTAGTGCTTTTATTTACAACTATTACACTTTCATCATTAATGTACTTAATGAGCGATTTTTAACGCTATTTAAGCGGTTTCTGCACGCTATTACGGGTTGGAAACAAATATTAACATCACTAATGGCTTATAAAAATTAAAACGTTTATAATATAAATAGACTTTTTTTGATTTTAATGTGTAAATATTTTTATATTTTGTTTTAAAACAAATTGTTTACAAAATTATAAGCGGTATGAATTATGACAAACAAAATAAAGCATTTGTTCTACAAAGAAAGTAGTAAGTACCAAAGTTGTAGAACAGGGCAGTATGAACACCTTAAGTAAAAGTAAGGGTAAAATATGCAACATGTTTTGCACGTTTTTCATCAACATATTCACAAAAGAACTTGAAAATTTTTCCCACAGTTGTATTTTTTGTACAAACGAACACAAAAATGTAGAACATGTAACATTAATGCAACATTTTTCTCAGAAAAGAAATCGCCATTAAAGTTGCAAGAAAACAACTCAAGAGGTTTATTATAAGGGATATAAATTAAAAACGTTATTGAAAAGGCAGTTACGTAACAATATATTGTAACGTTTTTCCTTTAATAAACGCGTTTGAGTTCTTTAAATTGAAAATCCGAATAAAAACACACACTTATTCAACTTAACAAACGTTATTAAATATTTTGTTCACAATTGTTAGTTACGATAATACATGATTCCCGTTTTTATATTTCTAGATTTTTCCTGAACCTTTCCGTAATAACTAATAACTCTAAAACTATTTCTAGAAATGACTGGGAAATTTATATATGAATTATTTTAAAATAACAGTTGTGTTGAAAATTATACATGACAATTATAAGTATCATAAAACTATAACTTACAAGATAACATATAACTATAAATAATTCTTAGATAATTTAACTTTCGTAACACTGCCCTCCACTTAAGTCTGTTGGCCCGAATTGGCTCAGATTCTCCTTTTCCATAATGCCTAGTCGTTCTGGATGTACCACTTTCATTTTTGATCTTGGGTTCTTATATTTCTGGATTCGATACACCACGTCATTCAATTTCCTTATTACTTTATATGGGCCATCTCAATGAGTCTGAAGCTTTGGAGATAGTCCTTCCTTCCGTTGTGGATTAAAAAGTAAAACCAAATGGCCTTCTTTGAAGCCTTTCGAATTTGCCGCTCGATCGTATATGGCTTTCATCTTGTCACTGTACAGCTTTATCCGGCTTCGCACGAACTCATGAAGTTCATTAAGGTCATCTTGTTCCTGTGAGGTAGAGCCTTCATTGCTGCCATCTGTTGGTCCAGGCTTAACACCAAATTCTAGATCTCCAGATAGTCTGAGCTCCGTTCCAAAGACAATTTTGGCAGGTGTACGAGAGGTGGAATTATGAACAGCTGATCTATATGCCAACAGAAACTTTGGAATGTGTTCATCCCAGTCCTTCTGATGAGTGCATACTACTTTACGCAAGTGTTCCTCTAATGTGCGGTTAAATCTTTTAACCATGCCATCGGATTGTGGATGCAAAGGAGTTGTTCTAGTTTTCCTTATTCCGTACAATTCGCACATTTTGTTGAACACAGCAGATTCAAAATTTCTGCCTTGGTCAGAGTGTAATTCTATTGGAACTCCGGAGCGGCACACCCAGTTATTCAAAAATACGTCTTCAACGGTTTTGGCTTCTTGATTTGGGATGGCATACACCTCTGGACATTTGCCAAGATGGCCACCACTAGGTCCGTTATGGAATTCATTTAAAACTTCATGTTCTTTTGGCGACGTCACCACAATGAGGTTCCGAACTGACTTTTCATCGGTACTTTCCATGCACGGTGCAGACAGCCATCTATCAACTGTAGGCTGTTCCATAAGGCCCAGTATGCTTTTGTTAGTTGACTTTCAGACGATATTTCGTTTTGATTCGGACTACTGCCTTCTTCTTTGACCTTAAGAATTATACCCTTCACCTCAGGTGGAAAAGGGTATATATAAGTTTGCCATTCCGTTTGTAATTTCTACAATATTGATCTAAGACTCTATAAAGTATATATATTCTGGGTCCTTATGAGGACCCATTTAACCATGTCGTTGAAATGGATTTTTCTAAGACCCCATATATGATGGGGGCCAGGTTATTTTACATTTATGTCACATATGGTCCGGAATTGTTTGCTATTGAAATTCTGCAAGATCGGTCCACAAATGGCTGCGATATGAGCAAAAATCCACGACTACCTCTAATTTTTTCCAAAAATCCCTTGTTGTTGTGGTATTTTTATTACTTTTTTCTGTATATCTTGAGAACGGCAGGAGCCAAAGTTTTCAAATTAGGTGCACACATTTGGGTTATCAATACACAGCACACCACAAAATGTGGACGGGATCGGAGAAGTGGGCGTGGTATCTCCCGTACAAAAAATATCAAAAATTGTATAAAAACCTGATTTTTGGGACTGTTATATGACCATTGGTTATCCCTTGTAAAAAAAAGATCGGATATCTTAAGTAGAAAATATTTTCTGAAAATTCGGCAAAATCGGTTCAGATACGAAAAAGTTATGACCAAAATAATAATTTTTTTTTTAAATACCCACTTTCGGGAACCATAGATCTTCCGGAGTCCAAGATTTATAACTCAACTAACTGGCAAATTTCTTCTTAAACACGTCGGTATATAAATCCGTCAAATCGGTTAAAAAATGGCTGAGTTATAATCAAAATACTGAAATCCCAAAAATTACTCTTTTTATACCCTTCACCTCAGGTGGAAAAGGGTATACACTCAGGTCTCGTTTTATGCGATTGATGCGTTCCAAAAAAAACGCATTAATTGAATTCGCATAAAACGATACTCTAGCTTCATAGAAAAACTAATGATTCGTTCCAAAATTCTGAAAAACCGCATAAATTCAAATTTTAAATAAAAAAATCAAAACAAAATCGCATAAAAAAAAATTAACAAATATTTGTGTACAATATGTGAAGCGGACAACACAATTAAACTATTTTGTTTCCTTTATTTTCTTTATCACAAAAAATTATACACAAAAAATTCTTTAACAATTTATCACTTTAAATAGTTTTTTGCTTCTCCTATAAAATATTCAAAATGTTTGATAGGGCCTTTTGCGTATTTCGTTACAATATGTAGCAACACTTTTTCAAATCTTTTTTCTAATTCGATCGGAATACTTAAAGGTTTAGGACCAATATTTTAGAGTTTTACAAACATCAGCACAAAAGCATTATACCCTCTCCACTATTGTGGTGTGGGCATACAAAAGCGTTTTAACACGTAGAAAAGTATTTCGAAAAACAAATAACCGATAGTGTAATTATTAATATAATTATAAAAACAATAATCCATTTTAAAATTCTAGAAGTATGTATACTTTGATGAAGGGTGTACAAGATTCGACAAAGTCGAATACAGCACTCTAACTTGTAACTTTTTATTTCATTCACAGCTTATACACAATACAAAAGGTGTGTAGGGGAGTAGTTCAAGAGTTTCCCTTATCATCTAAAAGCAATAAATTTTTGACATAAAAAGCGCTTTATTCAACGCATATAAAAACAGTTATTTTTTCGTATTCTCCCTTACATTCCTGCTTCGGAGTAAGGGAATATCGTGGCACTTGCAATATTATTTTTTTCGTTCGTTCACTTACTTTACTACACATCTGTATGACAAATTGCGTAGCTATGAATTATAGAATTTTTTTTTTTCATTTGTTTTAACAACTGCTTATTATTTGTTTAATCAAATTTTTATTGTGCCAAATTTTAAATAAAAACACTTTAGAAAACTCAAAAAATATTTGTTTTACTGATACACGTTTAATTAAATAAATAATAACAAGTTCTTAAATGATCGAAATAGAAGTTTTCTTTAAAAACTTAACCCAATTGCAAAGATATTTTTGTTCAATTCAAAACTTTAACAGAGAGCATTTATAAGCTAACTAGAAAAACCTTAAAAAAGCAACAAGAAGATGAAAGTATCTACACTTTTTTAGCTTATCTATATTTTGGCTGTGTGGGATTCTACCCCTAATGCAGTAATCAGGAAAAACGTTTCATATCCACAATCGCGATGCCATTTAAAACGTTTTTCCACTAAGCAAGCGGCTTAGCGGATATTGTAAGCAAAGTTGCCACAGTTGGTAAAATTCTACCAAAATTGGTAATTTTTTAGGGTTGGTAACATGGTAACTTTGTTTTTGTTTTGGTAACTTTTTTTAAGGCTTGACAAACTATCAAATTATTGCTTTTCTTTTATAATTTTTCCGCATTACTCAACACTGAGAAAAAAAATCATGATGCAACAACTGACGTATCAGATCGTAAATGCTTGGTATTGGTCGTGAGGTACTTCGACAGAATTTCTAAATCAATCAAGGACAGATTTTATCTTTACTGGAATTGGTTCAAGCTGACGCCAAATCCATATACGAAACAATCAAAGAATTTTTTGATAAGAATAATATTCCCATAGAAAACCTAATTGGTTTGGCAACGGACGGAGCGAGCACAATGGCTGGAGAATTAAACGACTTTAAAACAAAACTTAAACGCGACGCAGATTTCTTCTATATAAAATGTACATGCCATTCATTGCATTTGTGTTCAAGCTATGTTCAGGCAAATCACTGCCACTGGATGTTGAAAGTCTATGCAGAAAAGTTTACAATTTTTTCGCGCATAGTTCTAAAAGAATCAATGAACTTAAAGGAGAATGATCTATATAGTACCTGTATAATCATCACAAAGTTTTGTGATTTAATTTTAGTCATATAAAGCTTAAATTCTATAAAATCACATAATTCGTTTTAACTTTAGGTGAAATTAGTGAGTGGATTTTTTATTGGCCCTATTGTAAATTATAGATCGATCAACGCAATATTCAGTACAGTAGTTTTTGTATCAAAATTGCACCAAATTTCAATACGGTAACACAAATTTAACGTATAAATAACTACACACAGAAAAAAATACCAATGTTGAAATAACATGGCGAAATGTTGATTGAGAATCATGGTAAATTTCTGCAAAAGTATGCCCTTTATTTAAATTTATCATTATTTCATATTAATTTTAAATGAAAAATATTAAAATAACCTTAAATCACGTTTATTTAATATTATCCTCTGTTAAAATAACATTGTTTAATATTGAATCCAAAAAAACCTGTTTTATATTAAAATCAAAAGTTTATATTGTTAAATTAACATGCATACATACTTAAGTATGTACGTTTTTTATTTTCAAGTTTAAAATGTGCTATAAAAAGAAGACAATTCCCGTATTCTTTAAATTAAAATTATTTAGTTAAATAGTACATCAAGTTTTCAAAGTAGAGTGATGACGAAACCATATCGGTCCATTCTGCTGATGCTTCTGTTAACAAAGGAGATACAAATAAGTGAAACATGTGTTATACACGGGTAAGTGTTTTGAATTATTCATAAATAAATGCATATGTTGTCTTCACACAGTTATATCACACTCCAACCAATTTGATTCTTCATGAAATTCACGTTGTTTCAACTTGAAATAACTTTCATTTAACGTGATTCGGATTGTTATTTCAATATAAATGACATTTTGCTCTAACTTTACTGCAATGTTAAGTTAACATGAATTATAGTTATTTTAAAAGAAAAAAAATGTTGTTCGCTAGTTATTGTAAAATCATGTTAAATTAACATGAAACAACAATGAAGCAAAATCACTGCTGAAAAATTTTAAATCAATCTTGTTTTGAACGAATTTACATTGATTTTTTTCTTTGTGTAATTACTGTAATTTTGGGCCTAAGTGGAAAAAATTGTATCGTAATTTTTTACTGATTTTTATATCGAATTTGTTGGCGTATTGAATGAGTATGGCTGGACGACTTCGGACAAAGTAATTTTCTTTGATGAAGTCTTATATCAGCTTTTTCTTAGGGCTTTCCTTTATATATTAGCTATTTCAAATAAAGTTAAATACAATTTGGTTTAAAGATTGATGGTTGACTATTGACTGCCGGCAGTCGTCAATGACTGTGAGTGTTAAACGGCAAACCCCTAAAAAGATTGAGCGGTTGCAATCGAAACATGTAAAAATAACCTGTCCGCGGCAGCCAAGAATGAAAAATATTAATAAATTTTTAAAATTTAAAAATTCCGTTCTTCATAAAAAATAATTTAATGAAAATTAAATTCAATGAACTTTAGCCTGATTACAATATCAAAATTTGGATAAAAAAAACCATAAACAGTTCAATAAAATACCCACAATACTAATTATTATTTCAAATAAGGTTTAGGAGCGTAAATACAGAAAAAAATCTTGTTTTGAAGATTTCTTTAAATCTTTCCAGAGATTAAAAAGTATACCTGAGTATATTGTGGAACATTAATATAGATATTATCGTGTAACATTGTTGCAAAAATTTGCTACGAAGGCTTGCGGATGCGACATTTACATCAGTTGCATGCATTTTTTAAAGTTTCCTATTTCTTTCTACTTCTATATGATTTTTTGGGCATAAACATATAACTGATGAATTGCAGAGACTGACGCATAAACCTAAACCATGGTTTGGAACCGTTTATGATGGCAAAATGACCAGATAATTTTTTCGTTGCCTAAACTTGCTGCATTAATAACAGCAGTTGACGAAAATCTTCTGCAAAATTAAGAAACAATTCTAATAATATTGCTTGTGGTTATGTAGTTGATACTGAAGCATTCAGAAAACTGACTTACTGGAAACATCTCAGCAATATTAAAATTTATATCCTTGTTACAACATTCATTCCAGATTTATAAAATCTTAATTCATTGTGGTGAAATAATAGAATCTTATGTTTGCCCATTGGAATATTTCCAGTCTTACAAGATTTTTTGTTCAAATCTAGCAGCTAAGAAGTTTCAGTAAAGAAATTTCATTACTAAACTTTTTAAAATAAAACAAATTGCAAATTACAAATGCTTATTTGTTTTCATTTAAAAATTTAATTGGAATAACCCTTTATGTAGAAATATTTTCCAAGCTGGTCCATATTTTGCAATAGAAATAAAAAGATAATAAGGGTATTCACGTCACAAGTTGCACCCTTGCAAAAAAGCAAAAATGCAAAAATATAACAACAACCACACAGACAATTAGTTGTGCGTAAATAATTGTCTTTGTGGTTGTTGTTATATTTTTGCACTTTTCCTTTTTTGCAAGCGTGCAACTTGTGACGTGAATACCCCCAATAAAAGAAAAGAAAAACTAAAAACTAAAAACTGATACAGTTGTCGAACAAAGAATATTATACTATGTTCACACTTGGGTTTTTAAACGCGTTTAAGTAGCTCGAACGTGATTAAGCTCTAATCACTTCAAAATCGAGATGATTACCCATACATTGAAGTAATTTGTTAATCACTTCAAATTGACATGATTACAACTAAATCACTTCATAAACCACATAGAATCCACTGAACATACCTCAAATTTAAAATCGCCAACAACCGTGTACAACCGCCCAAGATTTCTGCTTAATGTTTTTATTTTTTTTTTTTCTTAAATAATTCATAAATTTTCACAATTACATCATTAAAATTATTAAAATAATCTTCTGATAACTTTATAAAAGTGTTTTTATCCATTTTTAATACTTTAAAGAAATTTAAATTTGTTTGTTGTTTTTTTGTGTGTTTGTGTGTGTGTTTTTTCTTAATCATCTGTCATCTTAATCATCTCAAATGTAATGTGAACGGCTTTGATTAGCTAAATCAACATTTTGCTTAAACGCGTTTAAAAACCCAAATGTGAACATAGCATTACACAGTACAATATTTTTCAGGTGATTGATTCGGGACTCAATTCTGATAATTGCTTATGAAAGTAGAGTAGGGCTGCCAGATGTTGGAACCTTTCAACCAGGACACATGGAAAAAATGGATAAAAAATTATACCAACAGAAAAGTTTTTTTTTAATACATATGTATGTAGTATATCGCATCCTAAATACTAAATGGACACAACTCAAAATTTTTCAAAAATTCCTTTTTTTCATAAAGTAATTCTCATATCACATCTCTAGCTACTTACAAAATTGAAAAAGGCATAGCAAAGCTATCTTCAAATTAGACTTTTTTAATAAGGGAACTATTTTTTTTTTGTTTAATATTATCACCATTTTTACATAAACTGTTTTTTGGCTCTCCTGAAAATTTAAGAATTTTGAGTTGTCGCCTTTTAGTATTTAGAGTGCGATATGTAAAAACCATCCAGTTTTTATTTTTAAATCCAACAATATATAGAAAAAAAAAAAAATTAACGTGTACTTCATGTACATAAAAATGATGAAAAATAATAAAAAGTTGAGCTTAAAATGTTCTAAACTAAAATAATTTTCAGAAGATTGCACTTTTTCTAGAACTGCATTTCGGTCTTTGATATAGTTATAAAACAGGCAGCATGTCATATTAAAATCAAACTAACATTGAATAATACTCTCCAGTGTTTCAGTCTTTAACGAGTTTCTTTCCTTTGTCCATTGAGCAAACTAAGTACTCAACTTGAAAAAAATCTAACTCTTTTGATTTTTCTTCAACCAAATCGACAACTGTCAAACTAATCAATTGAAAAAGCCATACACGCTTTGTTTTGGACAACGACCGACTCAGTTGGCAATTGAATTGAAACGTGTATGGGCTGCCTTAGAGAAAGCAATTTGTCGGTTTTCGATTACTTATAAAAGTTGTTTACACGATATTACTTTTTACAGCCACTAGTTGAAACAAAATTTGAAAGAGGATTGACTATCATCTAATATTATTGAAAGCTTTTACCAGCTTTACACCAGATAACAGTTGAATTTAATTAAAGTTCTTTTTACAATTACCTTATGTTAGCAGTGTTATAACTTTTACTAAATAAACTTCCGTTCTACTTCATTTCCCTTTTACCCTTATATTCGTATTTGCTCCAAAACAGTATTTATAAATATTTGTAGCGTTTTTTGAAAACAAGTACTAAAAAAAGCACTAAATTTCAAAATATATGTTAAGGAACAGAAAAAAGCAAATGGTTGTAAAAATGGATTAATTCTCTCTTCAACCATTTATCGATTGTGTACATACTTAAGTATATATAAAAATCCTAAATAAATATTTAAGACAATCCCTCATAATCAAAAAAAAAATGTATCACACTTTCGTAAAATTTTAAACAACTTTTACTAAATAAACAATATTCGCATTTGATCTAAAACAGCATTTTTAAAGATTTGTAGCGTTTCTTTTATTTATCCATAATAACAGTACTAAAAAAGCGCTAAAAAGCCATAATAAAAACCAGTTTGCTCCTTACTTTTGTATGGAAAACGTTGCTAGAAAGCCGATGCAGTGTAATCAAAATAGATAATCTTCAACCATTTATCTATTTTATATACATATAACAACAAAAAAATCCTAAATAACTATTCAAGTCGTCGTTTAAATCCCCTCAAAATATCCATTTTTGGTTTCCTATTTGTTCGATAAGAGTAATTATAAATATTTTAAGCGTTTTTTTATTTCTCAAAAAAGATAAGGTTTAGTTAGCGAAGACGGTACTTGTTTTATCAAAGAGGAGAAAGTCCTTGCGCCCGGCCAAAGGCCGGCTATGCTTTCTAGTTTGTAAGCTGTGCTTTTGAGTTTGTCCACGGACACTATGACACTGGACGTTATGACATGCCACCTTTTTGCAATATGTCCCGTTATATTTATAAATAACATTAAGGAATTCGACGTATAATGATAATGAATGATTTAGACAAATAGTATGTAAGATTTGGACGAAATTTTAAAAATTAATGAAGGCCCGAAAAAATGTGCTATTTTTCATATAATTTAAAAAACGAAAAATCATCCAATAATAACGAAAAATAGCCCAAAAATTTTGGGTCACCTTTCATATGAATTCAGGCCCAATTTTACATGGAATTTTTTTGGGCCATTTTTCCTACAGCCTAATATACCATAGTTCCCATGTTAGGCCCACTTCGGGAATCTTCTCAGTTACGATTTCTAAGTGTATGTGGAGGGTATTAAAGATTTGGCACAGCCTAATATATCACTCTATCTTGTTTTCTATTTGCTTAGCCTGAAAATGAAAATTTTTTGCAAGTCTAAGCGGCCAAATATAACTTAAGCTACCAAGTTCAAGAAATGTGTTTATTTTTCATTAACTTAAACCAGTGATAACCAAGCCCCGAACTAACCAAGCACCGAACGCACGCACACAAAGATATTATGTGCTTGTGTGCGGTCGCAGTGACTGATGATAGTCTGATGTTTTGAAACGAACAAAGTTGTTGTATACATGTGAATTGCCGACCGCGTCTGTGTGAAAAATACGATTATTGACTGCCTCGCGAGGCTATGGAGTGGCTATCACTGACTTAAACCATCGAATAAAAAATGCTTAAGTAATTCATAACTAGCATTTAATTTTATCTTAAAAGAAATTTCCACAGCTACTCCAATTCTAAAAAAGTAACCAATACTCAGTATACATAAAATGTTGTGCCAATATCTCATTATTGTAGTTATATCCAAGGAAAACAACAACAAATGATACATTTTTTTTTAATCTGTCGCATACCTGCGAAGATTCAGGGTTTTAAAAAAAGTGCTTAAGCTGCCCTAGTCTCCCCTACCATAACGTGGCCATACGTACTCTTTTTTAGAGGACAATCATCTATTATAAAATGTGTCTCCTCTTTCTGTAATTTTTGTTATAATCTGCCATCTTTGTCACCTTTATTTTTTAAAACGTTTTTAATTTACAAAGGCCTTCTAGAAAGCCTCCGTACTCCTTATTTTCCCCGCTGGTTGGTATTGATTTTATTTTTCTTCTTTTGTGGTGTTGTTGTTGTTTCTACAACAAACTTTTAGAAACACAAACCTACATATATACTATAGAGTAGCTCGACCAACCAAAAGTTCAAGCTTGTATTTACTTGATTTAAGAATTTTATACTTTTTTTAAGAAAGTTACCCCAAAAATATTCCAAAACACCAATTCCTCAAGAAATGCGGTAAAGTGTGTTTTGCGCTGCGGCTCCTTATAAAAATAATAGCCCCTGGATTCCAAATTAGGTACACTCTCTAAAATGTTTCTCTAATTCTGGGTTGAAGATAATAGTCGTGCTTGGCAACTTACTTATTTCTATAAGAATTGTTTTCCGATATGAAAACATGTTTATTACATCAGTCATATCCCTTAGACCTTAGAATAATAAAACAAAGACTTCGACTTATCTACTCGTACTTTTTTTTTGTTTTAGACCGCATTTAGATCTATGCAATTAACGCCGAGTTTTTTTCTATTTTCTTTAAAGTAGTTTCTACGAAACTCTTTTCACATTTACATTTACATTTTTTTCAAGCATTTTTTCAACTTTTTCAACCCCGTTTTCTTCCCTACACCTCTTGCTAACAAACAAAAAGTTGCATGCGAAAGTTGCGGCGTTAATTGCATAATGTAAATATGGTCTTAATGTTTTAATTTCTAAAATATGTACATTAAGTTTTTCATGTTTAAACAATGTTTTCTGTTTTATAAAATTTTTTTGAAATTAACTGCAAGCAGGCTTATTTTTTTATTTATTATAAATTTTTTATTGCATGTGATATTTTATTAGTAATTTTTTTAACACATCGTTATTTTAATTAGGAAAATGTAATACCATTTGCTGGTCCCCATTTTTTTTCCCCGAAATTACTATGGCATAAAGCCATTACGAAGATAATCCCAAAAATTATTAAAATCTTCATTTTCTCTTTTTTTTTTAATTTTTCCCAGTCAGTGTTAAATGTTAGTCGATAAACTCTTGAATTAGACTATTAATCTTTGCAATAATAATTCTAATTATTCTATAACTTAACAAAAACACGCGTCATATTAATTTTATGTAAATAGAATGTTTGTTTTTATACGCTCCCAGTACTGGCGAATGATGGTATAACAGTGTTGCCAGAAGTAGGGAAAATTCCTACATGTGATATTTTTGATACTTATGGCGATTTTTTTTCTGAGAAAAATATGTTACAGTATATACATGTTACATTTTCTAATGTTACCTATAATCACTCGAAGTGTTACATGTTGTGCAATTTCAATAAAACACAATTAGTGCTTTTATTTACAACTATTACACTTTCATCATTAATGTACTTAATGAGCGATTTTTAACGCTATTTAAGCGGTTTCTGCACGCTATTACGGGTTGGAAACAAATATTAACATCACTAATGGCTTATAAAAATTAAAACGTTTATAATATAAATAGACTTTTTTTGATTTTAATGTGTAAATATTTTTATATTTTGTTTTAAAACAAATTGTTTACAAAATTATAAGCGGTATGAATTATGACAAACAAAATAAAGCATTTGTTCTACAAAGAAAGTAGTAAGTACCAAAGTTGTAGAACAGGGCAGTATGAACACCTTAAGTAAAAGTAAGGGTAAAATATGCAACATGCTTTGCACGTTTTTCATCAACATATTCACAAAAGAACTTGAAAATTTTTCCCACAGTTGTATTTTTTGTACAAACGAACACAAAAATGTAGAACATGTAACATTAATGCAACATTTTTCTCAGAAAAGAAATCGCCATTAAAGTTGCAAGAAAACAACTCAAGAGGTTTATTATAAGGGATATAAATTAAAAACGTTATTGAAAAGGCAGTTACGTAACAATATATTGTAACGTTTTTCCTTTAATAAACGCGTTTGAGTTCTTTAAATTGAAAATCCGAATAAAAACACACACTTATTCAACTTAACAAACGTTATTAAATATTTTGTTCACAATTGTTAGTTACGATAATACATGATTCCCGTTTTTATATTTCTAGATTTTTCCTGAACCTTTCCGTAATAACTAATAACTCTAAAACTATTTCTAGAAATGACTGGGAAATTTATATATGAATTATTTTAAAATAACAGTTGTGTTGAAAATTATACATGACAATTATAAGTATCATAAAACTATAACTTACAAGATAACATATAACTATAAATAATTCTTAGATAATTTAACTTTCGTAACACTGCCCTCCACTTAAGTCTGTTGGCCCGAATTGGCTCAGATTCTCCTTTTCCATAATGCCTAGTCGTTCTGGATGTACCACTTTCATTTTTGATCTTGGGTTCTTATATTTCTGGATTCGATACACCACGTCATTCAATTTCCTTATTACTTTATATGGGCCATCTCAATGAGTCTGAAGCTTTGGAGATAGTCCTTCCTTCCGTTGTGGATTAAAAAGTAAAACCAAATGGCCTTCTTTGAAGCCTTTCGAATTTGCCGCTCGATCGTATATGGCTTTCATCTTGTCACTGTACAGCTTTATCCGGCTTCGCACGAACTCATGAAGTTCATTAAGGTCATCTTGTTCCTGTGAGGTAGAGCCTTCATTGCTGCCATCTGTTGGTCCAGGCTTAACACCAAATTCTAGATCTCCAGATAGTCTGAGCTCCGTTCCAAAGACAATTTTGGCAGGTGTACGAGAGGTGGAATTATGAACAGCTGATCTATATGCCAACAGAAACTTTGGAATGTGTTCATCCCAGTCCTTCTGATGAGTGCATACTACTTTACGCAAGTGTTCCTCTAATGTGCGGTTAAATCTTTTAACCATGCCATCGGATTGTGGATGCAAAGGAGTTGTTCTAGTTTTCCTTATTCCGTACAATTCGCACATTTTTTTGAACACAGCAGATTCAAAATTTCTGCCTTGGTCAGAGTGTAATTCTATTGGAACTCCGGAGCGGCACACCCAGTTATTCAAAAATACGTCTTCAACGGTTTTGGCTTCTTGATTTGGGATGGCATACACCTCTGGACATTTGCCAAGATGGCCACCACTAGGTCCGTTATGGAATTCATTTAAAACTTCATGTTCTTTTGGCGACGTCACCACAATGAGGTTCCGAACTGACTTTTCATCGGTACTTTCCATGCACGGTGCAGACAGCCATCTATCAACTGTAGGCTGTTCCATAAGGCCCAGTATGCTTTTGTTAGTTGACTTTCAGACGATATTTCGTTTTGATTCGGACTACTGCCTTCTTCTTTGACCTTAAGAATTATACCCTTCACCTCAGGTGGAAAAGGGTATATATAAGTTTGCCATTCCGTTTGTAATTTCTACAATATTGATCTAAGACTCTATAAAGTATATATATTCTGGGTCCTTATGAGGACCCATTTAACCATGTCGTTGAAATGGATTTTTCTAAGACCCCATATATGATGGGGGCCAGGTTATTTTACATTTATGTCACATATGGTCCGGAATTGTTTGCTATTGAAATTCTGCAAGATCGGTCCACAAATGGCTGCGATATGAGCAAAAATCCACGACTACCTCTAATTTTTTCCAAAAATCCCTTGTTGTTGTGGTATTTTTATTACTTTTTTCTGTATATCTTGAGAACGGCAGGAGCCAAAGTTTTCAAATTAGGTGCACACATTTGGGTTATCAATACACAGCACACCACAAAATGTGGACGGGATCGGAGAAGTGGGCGTGGTATCTCCCGTACAAAAAATATCAAAAATTGTATAAAAACCTGATTTTTGGGACTGTTATATGACCTTTGGTTATCCCTTGTAAAAAAAAGATCGGATATCTTAAGTAGAAAATATTTTCTGAAAATTCGGCAAAATCGGTTCAGATACGAAAAAGTTATGACCAAAATAATAATTTTTTTTTTAAATACCCACTTTCGGGAACCATAGATCTTCCGGAGTCCAAGATTTATAACTCAACTAACTGGCAAATTTCTTCTTAAACACGTCGGTATATAAATCCGTCAAATCGGTTAAAAAATGGCTGAGTTATAATCAAAATACTGAAATCCCAAAAATTACTCTTTTTATACCCTTCACCTCAGGTGGAAAAGGGTATACACTCAGGTCTCGTTTTATGCGATTGATGCGTTCCAAAAAAAACGCATTAATTGAATTCGCATAAAACGATACTCTAGCTTCATAGAAAAACTAATGATTCGTTCCAAAATTCTGAAAAACCGCATAAATTCAAATTTTAAATAAAAAAATCAAAACAAAATCGCATAAAAAAAAATTAACAAATATTTGTGTACAATATGTGAAGCGGACAACACAATTAAACTATTTTGTTTCCTTTATTTTCTTTATCACAAAAAATTATACACAAAAAATTCTTTAACAATTTATCACTTTAAATAGTTTTTTGCTTCTCCTATAAAATATTCAAAATGTTTGATAGGGCCTTTTGCGTATTTCGTTACAATATGTAGCAACACTTTTTCAAATCTTTTTTCTAATTCGATCGGAATACTTAAAGGTTTAGGACCAATATTTTAGAGTTTTACAAACATCAGCACAAAAGCATTATACCCTCTCCACTATTGTGGTGTGGGCATACAAAAGCGTTTTAACACGTAGAAAAGTATTTCGAAAAACAAATAACCGATAGTGTAATTATTAATATAATTATAAAAACAATAATCCATTTTAAAATTCTAGAAGTATGTATACTTTGATGAAGGGTGTACAAGATTCGACAAAGTCGAATACAGCACTCTAACTTGTAACTTTTTATTTCATTCACAGCTTATACACAATACAAAAGGTGTGTGGGGAGTAGTTCAAGAGTTTCCCTTATCATCTAAAAGCAATAAATTTTTGACATAAAAAGCGCTTTATTCAACGCATATAAAAACAGTTATTTTTTCGTATTCTCCCTTACATTCCTGCTTCGGAGTAAGGGAATATCGTGGCACTTGCAATATTATTTTTTTCGTTCGTTCACTTACTTTACTACACATCTGTATGACAAATTGCGTAGCTATGAATTATAGAATTTTTTTTTCATTTGTTTTAACAACTGCTTATTATTTGTTTAATCAAATTTTTATTGTGCCAAATTTTAAATAAAAACACTTTAGAAAACTCAAAAAATATTTGTTTTACTGATACACGTTTAATTAAATAAATAATAACAAGTTCTTAAATGATCGAAATAGAAGTTTTCTTTAAAAACTTAACCCAATTGCAAAGATATTTTTGTTCAATTCAAAAGTTTAACAGAGAGCATTTATAAGCTAACTAGAAAAACCTTAAAAAAGCAACAAGAAGATGAAAGTATCTACACTTTTTTAGCTTATCTATATTTTGGCTGTGTGGGATTCTACCCCTAATGCAGTAATCAGGAAAAACGTTTCATATCCACAATCGCGATGCCATTTAAAACGTTTTTCCACTAAGCAAGCGGCTTAGCGGATATTGTAAGCAAAGTTGCCACAGTTGGTAAAATTCTACCAAAATTGGTAATTTTTTAGGGTTGGTAACATGGTAACTTTGTTTTTGTTTTGGTAACTTTTTTTAAGGCTTGACAAACTATCAAATTATTGCTTTTCTTTTATAATTTTTCCGCATTACTCAACACTGAGAAAAAAAATCATGATGCAACAACTGACGTATCAGATCGTAAATGCTTGGTATTGGTCGTGAGGTACTTCGACAGAATTTCTAAATCAATCAAGGACAGATTTTATCTTTACTGGAATTGGTTCAAGCTGACGCCAAATCCATATACGAAACAATCAAAGAATTTTTTGATAAGAATAATATTCCCATAGAAAACCTAATTGGTTTGGCAACGGACGGAGCGAGCACAATGGCTGGAGAATTAAACGACTTTAAAACAAAACTTAAACGCGACGCAGATTTCTTCTATATAAAATGTACATGCCATTCATTGCATTTGTGTTCAAGCTATGTTCAGGCAAATCACTGCCACTGGATGTTGAAAGTCTATGCAGAAAAGTTTACAATTTTTTCGCGCATAGTTCTAAAAGAATCAATGAACTTAAAGGAGAATGATCTATATAGTACCTGTATAATCATCACAAAGTTTTGTGATTTAATTTTAGTCATATAAAGCTTAAATTCTATAAAATCACATAATTCGTTTTAACTTTAGGTGAAATTAGTGAGTGGATTTTTTATTGGCCCTATTGTAAATTATAGATCGATCAACGCAATATTCAGTACAGTAGTTTTTGTATCAAAATTGCACCAAATTTCAATACGGTAACACAAATTTAACGTATAAATAACTACACACAGAAAAAAATACCAATGTTGAAATAACATGGCGAAATGTTGATTGAGAATCATGGTAAATTTCTGCAAAAGTATGCCCTTTATTTAAATTTATCATTATTTCATATTAATTTTAAATAAAAAATATTAAAATAACCTTAAATCACGTTTATTTAATATTATCCTCTGTTAAAATAACATTGTTTAATATTGAATCCAAAAAAACCTGTTTTATATTAAAATCAAAAGTTTATATTGTTAAATTAACATGCATACATACTTAAGTATGTACGTTTTTTATTTTCAAGTTTAAAATGTGCTATAAAAAGAAGACAATTCCCGTATTCTTTAAATTAAAATTATTTAGTTAAATAGTACATCAAGTTTTCAAAGTAGAGTGATGACGAAACCATATCGGTCCATTCTGCTGATGCTTCTGTTAACAAAGGAGATACAAATAAGTGAAACATGTGTTATACACGGGTAAGTGTTTTGAATTATTCATAAATAAATGCATATGTTGTCTTCACACAGTTATATCACACTCCAACCAATTTGATTCTTCATGAAATTCACGTTGTTTCAACTTGAAATAACTTTCATTTAACGTGATTCGGATTGTTATTTCAATATAAATGACATTTTGCTCTAACTTTACTGCAATGTTAAATTAACATGAATTATAGTTATTTTAAAAGAAAAAAAATGTTGTTCGCTAGTTATTGTAAAATCATGTTAAATTAACATGAAACAACAATGAAGCAAAATCACTGCTGAAAAATTTTAAATCAATCTTGTTTTGAACGAATTTACATTGATTTTTTTCTTTGTGTAATTACTGTAATTTTGGGCCTAAGTGGAAAAAATTGTATCGTAATTTTTTACTGATTTTTATATCGAATTTGTTGGCGTATTGAATGAGTATGGCTGGACGACTTCGGACAAAGTAATTTTCTTTGATGAAGTCTTATATCAGCTTTTTCTTAGGGCTTTCCTTTATATATTAGCTATTTCAAATAAAGTTAAATACAATTTGGTTTAAAGATTGATGGTTGACTATTGACTGCCGGCAGTCGTCAATGACTGTGAGTGTTAAACGGCAAACCCCTAAAAAGATTGAGCGGTTGCAATCGAAACATGTAAAAATAACCTGTCCGCGGCAGCCAAGAATGAAAAATATTAATAAATTTTTAAAATTTAAAAATTCCGTTCTTCATAAAAAATAATTTAATGAAAATTAAATTCAATGAACTTTAGCCTGATTACAATATCAAAATTTGGATAAAAAAAACCATAAACAGTTCAATAAAATACCCACAATACTAATTATTATTTCAAATAAGGTTTAGGAGCGTAAATACAGAAAAAAATCTTGTTTTGAAGATTTCTTTAAATCTTTCCAGAGATTAAAAAGTATACCTGAGTATATTGTGGAACATTAATATAGATATTATCGTGTAACATTGTTGCAAAAATTTGCTACGAAGGCTTGCGGATGCGACATTTACATCAGTTGCATGCATTTTTTAAAGTTTCCTATTTCTTTCTACTTCTATATGATTTTTTGGGCATAAACATATAACTGATGAATTGCAGAGACTGACGCATAAACCTAAACCATGGTTTGGAACCGTTTATGATGGCAAAATGACCAGATAATTTTTTCGTTGCCTAAACTTGCTGCATTAATAACAGCAGTTGACGAAAATCTTCTGCAAAATTAAGAAACAATTCTAATAATATTGCTTGTGGTTATGTAGTTGATACTGAAGCATTCAGAAAACTGACTTACTGGAAACATCTCAGCAATATTAAAATTTATATCCTTGTTACAACATTCATTCCAGATTTATAAAATCTTAATTCATTGTGGTGAAATAATAGAATCTTATGTTTGCCCATTGGAATATTTCCAGTCTTACAAGATTTTTTGTTCAAATCTAGCAGCTAAGAAGTTTCAGTAAAGAAATTTCATTACTAAACTTTTTAAAATAAAACAAATTGCAAATTACAAATGCTTATTTGTTTTCATTTAAAAATTTAATTGGAATAACCCTTTATGTAGAAATATTTTCCAAGCTGGTCCATATTTTGCAATAGAAATAAAAAGATAATAAGGGTATTCACGTCACAAGTTGCACCCTTGCAAAAAAGCAAAAATGCAAAAATATAACAACAACCACACAGACAATTAGTTGTGCGTAAATAATTGTCTTTGTGGTTGTTGTTATATTTTTGCACTTTTCCTTTTTTGCAAGCGTGCAACTTGTGACGTGAATACCCCCAATAAAAGAAAAGAAAAACTAAAAACTGATACAGTTGTCGAACAAAGAATATTATACTATGTTCACACTTGGGTTTTTAAACGCGTTTAAGTAGCTCGAACGTGATTAAGCTCTAATCACTTCAAAATCGAGATGATTACCCATACATTGAAGTAATTTGTTAATCACTTCAAATTGACATGATTACAACTAAATCACTTCATAAACCGCCCAAGATTTCTGCTTAATGTTTTTATTTTTTTTTTTTAAAAAATTATTAAAATAATCTTCTGATAACTTTATAAAAGTGTTTTTATCCATTTTTAATACTTTAAAGAAATTTAAATTTGTTTGTTGTTTTTTTGTGTGTTTGTGTGTGTGTTTTTTCTTAATCATCTGTCATCTTAATCATCTCAAATGTAATGTGAACGGCTTTGATTAGCTAAATCAACATTTTGCTTAAACGCGTTTAAAAACCCAAATGTGAACATAGCATTACACAGTACAATATTTTTCAGGTGATTGATTCGGGACTCAATTCTGATAATTGCTTATGAAAGTAGAGTAGGGCTGCCAGATGTTGGAACCTTTCAACCAGGACACATGGAAAAAATGGATAAAAAATTATACCAACAGAAAAGTTTTTTTTTAATACATATGTATGTAGTATATCGCATCCTAAATACTAAATGGACACAACTCAAAATTTTTCAAAAATTCCTTTTTTTCATAAAGTAATTCTCATATCACATCTCTAGCTACTTACAAAATTGAAAAAGGCATAGCAAAGCTATCTTCAAATTAGACTTTTTTAATAAGGGAACTATTTTTTTTTGTTTAATATTATCACCATTTTTACATAAACTGTTTTTTGGCTCTCCTGAAAATTTAAGAATTTTGAGTTGTCGCCTTTTAGTATTTAGAGTGCGATATGTAAAAACCATCCAGTTTTTATTTTTAAATCCAACAATATATAGAAAAAAAAAAAAATTAACGTGTACTTCATGTACATAAAAATGATGAAAAATAATAAAAAGTTGAGCTTAAAATGTTCTAAACTAAAATAATTTTCAGAAGATTGCACTTTTTCTAGAACTGCATTTCGGTCTTTGATATAGTTATAAAACAGGCAGCATGTCATATTAAAATCAAACTAACATTGAATAATACTCTCCAGTGTTTCAGTCTTTAACGAGTTTCTTTCCTTTGTCCATTGAGCAAACTAAGTACTCAACTTGAAAAAAATCTAACTCTTTTGATTTTTCTTCAACCAAATCGACAACTGTCAAACTAATCAATTGAAAAAGCCATACACGCTTTGTTTTGGACAACGACCGACTCAGTTGGCAATTGAATTGAAACGTGTATGGGCTGCCTTAGAGAAAGCAATTTGTCGGTTTTCGATTACTTATAAAAGTTGTTTACACGATATTACTTTTTACAGCCACTAGTTGAAACAAAATTTGAAAGAGGATTGACTATCATCTAATATTATTGAAAGCTTTTACCAGCTTTACACCAGATAACAGTTGAATTTAATTAAAGTTCTTTTTACAATTACCTTATGTTAGCAGTGTTATAACTTTTACTAAATAAACTTCCGTTCTACTTCATTTCCCTTTTACCCTTATATTCGTATTTGCTCCAAAACAGTATTTATAAATATTTGTAGCGTTTTTTGAAAACAAGTACTAAAAAAAGCACTAAATTTCAAAATATATGTTAAGGAACAGAAAAAAGCAAATGGTTGTAAAAATGGATTAATTCTCTCTTCAACCATTTATCGATTGTGTACATACTTAAGTATATATAAAAATCCTAAATAAATATTTAAGACAATCCCTCATAATCAAAAAAAAAAATGTATCACACTTTCGTAAAATTTTAAACAACTTTTACTAAATAAACAATATTCGCATTTGATCTAAAACAGCATTTTTAAAGATTTGTAGCGTTTCTTTTATTTATCCATAATAACAGTACTAAAAAAGCGCTAAAAAGCCATAATAAAAACCAGTTTGCTCCTCACTTTTGTATGGAAAACGTTGCTAGAAAGCCGATGCAGTGTAATCAAAATAGATAATCTTCAACCATTTATCTATTTTATATACATATAACAACAAAAAAATCCTAAATAACTATTCAAGTCGTCGTTTAAATCCCCTCAAAATATCCATTTTGTTGGCATTTTGGTTTCCTATTTGTTCGATAAGAGTAATTATAAATATTTTAAGCGTTTTTTTATTTCTCAAAAAAGATAAGGTTTAGTTAGCGAAGACGGTACTTGTTTTATCAAAGAGGAGAAAGTCCTTGCGCCCGGCCAAAGGCCGGCTATGCTTTCTAGTTTGTAAGCTGTGCTTTTGAGTTTGTCCACGGACACTATGACACTGGACGTTATGACATGCCACCTTTTTGCAATATGTCCCGTTATATTTATAAATAACATTAAGGAATTCGACGTATAATGATAATGAATGATTTAGACAAATAGTATGTAAGATTTGGACGAAATTTTAAAAATTAATGAAGGCCCGAAAAAATGTGCTATTTTTCATATAATTTAAAAAACGAAAAATCATCCAATAATAACGAAAAATAGCCCAAAAATTTTGGGTCACCTTTCATATGAATTCAGGCCCAATTTTACATGGAATTTTTTTGGGCCATTTTTCCTACAGCCTAATATACCATAGTTCCCATGTTAGGCCCACTCCGGGAATCTTCTCAGTTACGATTTCTAAGTGTATGTGGAGGGTATTAAAGATTTGGCACAGCCTAATATATCACTCTATCTTGTTTTCTATTTGCTTAGCCTGAAAATGAAAATTTTTTGCAAGTCTAAGCGGCCAAATATAACTTAAGCTACCAAGTTCAAGAAATGTGTTTATTTTTCATTAACTTAAACCAGTGATAACCAAGCCCCGAACTAACCAAGCACCGAACGCACGCACACAAAGATATTATGTGCTTGTGTGCGGTCGCAGTGACTGATGATAGTCTGATGTTTTGAAACGAACAAAGTTGTTGTATACATGTGAATTGCCGACCGCGTCTGTGTGAAAAATACGATTATTGACTGCCTCGCGAGGCTATGGAGTGGCTATCACTGACTTAAACCATCGAATAAAAAATGCTTAAGTAATTCATAACTAGCATTTAATTTTATCTTAAAAGAAATTTCCACAGCTACTCCAATTCTAAAAAAGTAACCAATACTCAGTATACATAAAATGTTGTGCCAATATCTCATTATTGTAGTTATATCCAAGGAAAACAACAACAAATGATACATTTTTTTTTAATCTGTCGCATACCTGCGAAGATTCAGGGTTTTAAAAAAAGTGCTTAAGCTGCCCTAGTCTCCCCTACCATAACGTGGCCATACGTACTCTTTTTTAGAGGACAATCATCTATTATAAAATGTGTCTCCTCTTTCTGTAATTTTTGTTATAATCTGCCATCTTTGTCATCTTTATTTTTTAAAACGTTTTTAATTTACAAAGGCCTTCTAGAAAGCCTCCGTACTCCTTATTTTCCCCGCTGGTTGGTATTGATTTTATTTTTCTTCTTTTGTGGTGTTGTTGTTGTTTCTACAACAAACTTTTAGAAACACAAACCTACATATATACTATAGAGTAGCTCGACCAACCAAAAGTTCAAGCTTGTATTTACTTGATTTAAGAATTTTATACTTTTTTTAAGAAAGTTACCCCAAAAATATTCCAAAACACCAATTCCTCAAGAAATGCGGTAAAGTGTGTTTTGCGCTGCGGCTCCTTATAAAAATAATAGCCCCTGGATTCCAAATTAGGTACACTCTCTAAAATGTTTCTCTAATTCTGGGTTGAAGATAATAGTCGTGCTTGGCAACTTACTTATTTCTATAAGAATTGTTTTCCGATATGAAAACATGTTTATTACATCAGTCATATCCCTTAGACCTTAGAATAATAAAACAAAGACTTCGACTTATCTACTCGTACTTTTTTTTTGTTTTAGACCGCATTTAGATCTATGCAATTAACGCCGAGTTTTTTTCTATTTTCTTTAAAGTAGTTTCTACGAAACTCTTTTCACATTTACATTTACATTTTTTTCAAGCATTTTTTCAACTTTTTCAACCCCGTTTTCTTCCCTACACCTCTTGCTAACAAACAAAAAGTTGCATGCGAAAGTTGCGGCGTTAATTGCATAATGTAAATATGGTCTTAATGTTTTAATTTCTAAAATATGTACATTAAGTTTTTCATGTTTAAACAATGTTTTCTGTTTTATAAAATTTTTTTGAAATTAACTGCAAGCAGGCTTATTTTTTTATTTATTATAAATTTTTTATTGCATGTGATATTTTATTAGTAATTTTTTTAACACATCGTTATTTTAATTAGGAAAATGTAATACCATTTGCTGGTCCCCATTTTTTTTCCCCGAAATTACTATGGCATAAAGCCATTACGAAGATAATCCCAAAAATTATTAAAATCTTCATTTTCTCTTTTTTTTTTAATTTTTCCCAGTCAGTGTTAAATGTTAGTCGATAAACTCTTGAATTAGACTATTAATCTTTGCAATAATAATTCTAATTATTCTATAACTTAACAAAAACACGCGTCATATTAATTTTATGTAAATAGAATGTTTGTTTTTATACGCTCCCAGTACTGGCGAATGATGGTATAACAGTGTTGCCAGAAGTAGGGAAAATTCCTACATGTGATATTTTTGATACTTATGGCGATTTTTTTTCTGAGAAAAATATGTTACAGTATATACATGTTACATTTTCTAATGTTACCTATAATCACTCGAAGTGTTACATGTTGTGCAATTTCAATAAAACACAATTAGTGCTTTTATTTACAACTATTACACTTTCATCATTAATGTACTTAATGAGCGATTTTTAACGCTATTTAAGCGGTTTCTGCACGCTATTACGGGTTGGAAACAAATATTAACATCACTAATGGCTTATAAAAATTAAAACGTTTATAATATAAATAGACTTTTTTTGATTTTAATGTGTAAATATTTTTATATTTTGTTTTAAAACAAATTGTTTACAAAATTATAAGCGGTATGAATTATGACAAACAAAATAAAGCATTTGTTCTACAAAGAAAGTAGTAAGTACCAAAGTTGTAGAACAGGGCAGTATGAACACCTTAAGTAAAAGTAAGGGTAAAATATGCAACATGCTTTGCACGTTTTTCATCAACATATTCACAAAAGAACTTGAAAATTTTTCCCACAGTTGTATTTTTTGTACAAACGAACACAAAAATGTAGAACATGTAACATTAATGCAACATTTTTCTCAGAAAAGAAATCGCCATTAAAGTTGCAAGAAAACAACTCAAGAGGTTTATTATAAGGGATATAAATTAAAAACGTTATTGAAAAGGCAGTTACGTAACAATATATTGTAACGTTTTTCCTTTAATAAACGCGTTTGAGTTCTTTAAATTGAAAATCCGAATAAAAACACACACTTATTCAACTTAACAAACGTTATTAAATATTTTGTTCACAATTGTTAGTTACGATAATACATGATTCCCGTTTTTATATTTCTAGATTTTTCCTGAACCTTTCCGTAATAACTAATAACTCTAAAACTATTTCTAGAAATGACTGGGAAATTTATATATGAATTATTTTAAAATAACAGTTGTGTTGAAAATTATACATGACAATTATAAGTATCATAAAACTATAACTTACAAGATAACATATAACTATAAATAATTCTTAGATAATTTAACTTTCGTAACACTGCCCTCCACTTAAGTCTGTTGGCCCGAATTGGCTCAGATTCTCCTTTTCCATAATGCCTAGTCGTTCTGGATGTACCACTTTCATTTTTGATCTTGGGTTCTTATATTTCTGGATTCGATACACCACGTCATTCAATTTCCTTATTACTTTATATGGGCCATCTCAATGAGTCTGAAGCTTTGGAGATAGTCCTTCCTTCCGTTGTGGATTAAAAAGTAAAACCAAATTGCCTTCTTTGAAGCCTTTCGAATTTGCCGCTCGATCGTATATGGCTTTCATCTTGTCACTGTACAGCTTTATCCGGCTTCGCACGAACTCATGAAGTTCATTAAGGTCATCTTGTTCCTGTGAGGTAGAGCCTTCATTGCTGCCATCTGTTGGTCCAGGCTTAACACCAAATTCTAGATCTCCAGATAGTCTGAGCTCCGTTCCAAAGACAATTTTGGCAGGTGTACGAGAGGTGGAATTATGAACAGCTGATCTATATGCCAACAGAAACTTTGGAATGTGTTCATCCCAGTCCTTCTGATGAGTGCATACTACTTTACGCAAGTGTTCCTCTAATGTGCGGTTAAATCTTTTAACCATGCCATCGGATTGTGGATGCAAAGGAGTTGTTCTAGTTTTCCTTATTCCGTACAATTCGCACATTTTTTTGAACACAGCAGATTCAAAATTTCTGCCTTGGTCAGAGTGTAATTCTATTGGAACTCCGGAGCGGCACACCCAGTTATTCAAAAATACGTCTTCAACGGTTTTGGCTTCTTGATTTGGGATGGCATACACCTCTGGACATTTGCCAAGATGGCCACCACTAGGTCCGTTATGGAATTCATTTAAAACTTCATGTTCTTTTGGCGACGTCACCACAATGAGGTTCCGAACTGACTTTTCATCGGTACTTTCCATGCACGGTGCAGACAGCCATCTATCAACTGTAGGCTGTTCCATAAGGCCCAGTATGCTTTTGTTAGTTGACTTTCAGACGATATTTCGTTTTGATTCGGACTACTGCCTTCTTCTTTGACCTTAAGAATTATACCCTTCACCTCAGGTGGAAAAGGGTATATATAAGTTTGCCATTCCGTTTGTAATTTCTACAATATTGATCTAAGACTCTATAAAGTATATATATTCTGGGTCCTTATGAGGACCCATTTAACCATGTCGTTGAAATGGATTTTTCTAAGACCCCATATATGATGGGGGCCAGGTTATTTTACATTTATGTCACATATGGTCCGGAATTGTTTGCTATTGAAATTCTGCAAGATCGGTCCACAAATGGCTGCGATATGAGCAAAAATCCACGACTACCTCTAATTTTTTCCAAAAATCCCTTGTTGTTGTGGTATTTTTATTACTTTTTTCTGTATATCTTGAGAACGGCAGGAGCCAAAGTTTTCAAATTAGGTGCACACATTTGGGTTATCAATACACAGCACACCACAAAATGTGGACGGGATCGGAGAAGTGGGCGTGGTATCTCCCGTACAAAAAATATCAAAAATTGTATAAAAACCTGATTTTTGGGACTGTTATATGACCATTGGTTATCCCTTGTAAAAAAAAGATCGGATATCTTAAGTAGAAAATATTTTCTGAAAATTCGGCAAAATCGGTTCAGATACGAAAAAGTTATGACCAAAATAATAATTTTTTTTTTAAATACCCACTTTCGGGAACCATAGATCTTCCGGAGTCCAAGATTTATAACTCAACTAACTGGCAAATTTCTTCTTAAACACGTCGGTATATAAATCCGTCAAATCGGTTAAAAAATGGCTGAGTTATAATCAAAATACTGAAATCCCAAAAATTACTCTTTTTATACCCTTCACCTCAGGTGGAAAAGGGTATACACTCAGGTCTCGTTTTATGCGATTGATGCGTTCCAAAAAAAACGCATTAATTGAATTCGCATAAAACGATACTCTAGCTTCATAGAAAAACTAATGATTCGTTCCAAAATTCTGAAAAACCGCATAAATTCAAATTTTAAATAAAAAAATCAAAACAAAATCGCATAAAAAAAAATTAACAAATATTTGTGTACAATATGTGAAGCGGACAACACAATTAAACTATTTTGTTTCCTTTATTTTCTTTATCACAAAAAATTATACACAAAAAATTCTTTAACAATTTATCACTTTAAATAGTTTTTTGCTTCTCCTATAAAATATTCAAAATGTTTGATAGGGCCTTTTGCGTATTTCGTTACAATATGTAGCAACACTTTTTCAAATCTTTTTTCTAATTCGATCGGAATACTTAAAGGTTTAGGACCAATATTTTAGAGTTTTACAAACATCAGCACAAAAGCATTATACCCTCTCCACTATTGTGGTGTGGGCATACAAAAGCGTTTTAACACGTAGAAAAGTATTTCGAAAAACAAATAACCGATAGTGTAATTATTAATATAATTATAAAAACAATAATCCATTTTAAAATTCTAGAAGTATGTATACTTTGATGAAGGGTGTACAAGATTCGACAAAGTCGAATACAGCACTCTAACTTGTAACTTTTTATTTCATTCACAGCTTATACACAATACAAAAGGTGTGTGGGGAGTAGTTCAAGAGTTTCCCTTATCATCTAAAAGCAATAAATTTTTGACATAAAAAGCGCTTTATTCAACGCATATAAAAACAGTTATTTTTTCGTATTCTCCCTTACATTCCTGCTTCGGAGTAAGGGAATATCGTGGCACTTGCAATATTATTTTTTTCGTTCGTTCACTTACTTTACTACACATCTGTATGACAAATTGCGTAGCTATGAATTATAGAATTTTTTTTTCATTTGTTTTAACAACTGCTTATTATTTGTTTAATCAAATTTTTATTGTGCCAAATTTTAAATAAAAACACTTTAGAAAACTCAAAAAATATTTGTTTTACTGATACACGTTTAATTAAATAAATAATAACAAGTTCTTAAATGATCGAAATAGAAGTTTTCTTTAAAAACTTAACCCAATTGCAAAGATATTTTTGTTCAATTCAAAAGTTTAACAGAGAGCATTTATAAGCTAACTAGAAAAACCTTAAAAAAGCAACAAGAAGATGAAAGTATCTACACTTTTTTAGCTTATCTATATTTTGGCTGTGTGGGATTCTACCCCTAATGCAGTAATCAGGAAAAACGTTTCATATCCACAATCGCGATGCCATTTAAAACGTTTTTCCACTAAGCAAGCGGCTTAGCGGATATTGTAAGCAAAGTTGCCACAGTTGGTAAAATTCTACCAAAATTGGTAATTTTTTAGGGTTGGTAACATGGTAACTTTGTTTTTGTTTTGGTAACTTTTTTTAAGGCTTGACAAACTATCAAATTATTGCTTTTCTTTTATAATTTTTCCGCATTACTCAACACTGAGAAAAAAAATCATGATGCAACAACTGACGTATCAGATCGTAAATGCTTGGTATTGGTCGTGAGGTACTTCGACAGAATTTCTAAATCAATCAAGGACAGATTTTATCTTTACTGGAATTGGTTCAAGCTGACGCCAAATCCATATACGAAACAATCAAAGAATTTTTTGATAAGAATAATATTCCCATAGAAAACCTAATTGGTTTGGCAACGGACGGAGCGAGCACAATGGCTGGAGAATTAAACGACTTTAAAACAAAACTTAAACGCGACGCAGATTTCTTCTATATAAAATGTACATGCCATTCATTGCATTTGTGTTCAAGCTATGTTCAGGCAAAAAACTGCCACTGGATGTTGAAAGTCTATGCAGAAAAGTTTACAATTTTTTCGCGCATAGTTCTAAAAGAATCAATGAACTTAAAGGAGAATGATCTATATAGTACCTGTATAATCATCACAAAGTTTTGTGATTTAATTTTAGTCATATAAAGCTTAAATTCTATAAAATCACATAATTCGTTTTAACTTTAGGTGAAATTAGTGAGTGGATTTTTTATTGGCCCTATTGTAAATTATAGATCGATCAACGCAATATTCAGTACAGTAGTTTTTGTATCAAAATTGCACCAAATTTCAATACGGTTACACAAATTTAACGTATAAATAACTACACACAGAAAAAAATACCAATGTTGAAATAACATGGCGAAATGTTGATTGAGAATCATGGTAAATTTCTGCAAAAGTATGCCCTTTATTTAAATTTATCATTATTTCATATTAATTTTAAATGAAAAATATTAAAATAACCTTAAATCACGTTTATTTAATATTATCCTCTGTTAAAATAACATTGTTTAATATTGAATCCAAAAAAACCTGTTTTATATTAAAATCAAAAGTTTATATTGTTAAATTAACATGCATACATACTTAAGTATGTACGTTTTTTATTTTCAAGTTTAAAATGTGCTATAAAAAGAAGACAATTCCCGTATTCTTTAAATTAAAATTATTTAGTTAAATAGTACATCAAGTTTTCAAAGTAGAGTGATGACGAAACCATATCGGTCCATTCTGCTGATGCTTCTGTTAACAAAGGAGATACAAATAAGTGAAACATGTGTTATACACGGGTAAGTGTTTTGAATTATTCATAAATAAATGCATATGTTGTCTTCACACAGTTATATCACACTCCAACCAATTTGATTCTTCATGAAATTCACGTTGTTTCAACTTGAAATAACTTTCATTTAACGTGATTCGGATTGTTATTTCAATATAAATGACATTTTGCTCTAACTTTACTGCAATGTTAAGTTAACATGAATTATAGTTATTTTAAAAGAAAAAAAATGTTGTTCGCTAGTTATTGTAAAATCATGTTAAATTAACATGAAACAACAATGAAGCAAAATCACTGCTGAAAAATTTTAAATCAATCTTGTTTTGAACGAATTTACATTGATTTTTTTCTTTGTGTAATTACTGTAATTTTGGGCCTAAGTGGAAAAAATTGTATCGTAATTTTTTACTGATTTTTATATCGAATTTGTTGGCGTATTGAATGAGTATGGCTGGACGACTTCGGACAAAGTAATTTTCTTTGATGAAGTCTTATATCAGCTTTTTCTTAGGGCTTTCCTTTATATATTAGCTATTTCAAATAAAGTTAAATACAATTTGGTTTAAAGATTGATGGTTGACTATTGACTGCCGGCAGTCGTCAATGACTGTGAGTGTTAAACGGCAAACCCCTAAAAAGATTGAGCGGTTGCAATCGAAACATGTAAAAATAACCTGTCCGCGGCAGCCAAGAATGAAAAATATTAATAAATTTTTAAAATTTAAAAATTCCGTTCTTCATAAAAAATAATTTAATGAAAATTAAATTCAATGAACTTTAGCCTGATTACAATATCAAAATTTGGATAAAAAAAAACCATAAACAGTTCAATAAAATACCCACAATACTAATTATTATTTCAAATAAGGTTTAGGAGCGTAAATACAGAAAAAAATCTTGTTTTGAAGATTTCTTTAAATCTTTCCAGAGATTAAAAAGTATACCTGAGTATATTGTGGAACATTAATATAGATATTATCGTGTAACATTGTTGCAAAAATTTGCTACGAAGGCTTGCGGATGCGACATTTACATCAGTTGCATGCATTTTTTAAAGTTTCCTATTTCTTTCTACTTCTATATGATTTTTTGGGCATAAACATATAACTGATGAATTGCAGAGACTGACGCATAAACCTAAACCATGGTTTGGAACCGTTTATGATGGCAAAATGACCAGATAATTTTTTCGTTGCCTAAACTTGCTGCATTAATAACAGCAGTTGACGAAAATCTTCTGCAAAATTAAGAAACAATTCTAATTATATTGCTTGTGGTTATGTAGTTGATACTGAAGCATTCAGAAAACTGACTTACTGGAAACATCTCAGCAATATTAAAATTTAAATCCTTGTTACAACATTCATTCCAGATTTATAAAATCTTAATTCATTGTGGTGAAATAATAGAATCTTATGTTTGCCCATTGGAATATTTCCAGTCTTACAAGATTTTTTGTTAAAATCTAGCAGCTAAGAAGTTTCAGTAAAGAAATTTCATTACTAAACTTTTTAAAATAAAACAAATTGCAAATTACAAATGCTTATTTGTTTTCATTTAAAAATTTAATTGGAATAACCCTTTATGTAGAAATATTTTCCAAGCTGGTCCATATTTTGCAATAGAAATAAAAAGATAATAAGGGTATTCACGTCACAAGTTGCACCCTTCTAATGTTACCTATAATCACTCGAAGTGTTACATGTTGTGCAATTTCAATAAAACACAATTAGTGCTTTTATTTACAACTATTACACTTTCATCATTAATGTACTTAATGAGCGATTTTTAACGCTATTTAAGCGGTTTCTGCACGCTATTACGGGTTGGAAACAAATATTAACATCACTAATGGCTTATAAAAATTAAAACGTTTATAATATAAATAGACTTTTTTTGATTTTAATGGGTAAATATTTTTATATTTTGTTTTAAAACAAATTGTTTACAAAATTATAAGCGGTATGAATTATGACAAACAAAATAAAGCATTTGTTCTACAAAGAAAGTAGTAAGTACCAAAGTTGTAGAACAGGGCAGTATGAACACCTTAAGTAAAAGTAAGGGTAAAATATGCAACATGTTTTGCACGTTTTTCATCAACATATTCACAAAAGAACTTGAAAATTTTTCCCACAGTTGTATTTTTTGTACAAACGAACACAAAAATGTAGAACATGTAACATTAATGCAACATTTTTCTCAGAAAAGAAATCGCCATTAAAGTTGCAAGAAAACAACTCAAGAGGTTTATTATAAGGGATATAAATTAAAAACGTTATTGAAAAGGCAGTTACGTAACAATATATTGTAACGTTTTTCCTTTAATAAACGCGTTTGAGTTCTTTAAATTGAAAATCCGAATAAAAACACACACTTATTCAACTTAACAAACGTTATTAAATATTTTGTTCACAATTGTTAGTTACGATAATACATGATTCCCGTTTTTATATTTCTAGATTTTTCCTGAACCTTTCCGTAATAACTAATAACTCTAAAACTATTTCTAGAAATGACTGGGAAATTTATATATGAATTATTTTAAAATAACAGTTGTGTTGAAAATTATACATGACAATTATAAGTAACATAAAACTATAACTTACAAGATAACATATAACTATAAATAATTCTTAGATAATTTAACTTTCGTAACACTGCCCTCCACTTAAGTCTGTTGGCCCGAATTGGCTCAGATTCTCCTTTTCCATAATGCCTAGTCGTTCTGGATGTACCACTTTCATTTTTGATCTTGGGTTCTTATATTTCTGGATTCGATACACCACGTCATTCAATTTCCTTATTACTTTATATGGGCCATCTCAATGAGTCTGAAGCTTTGGAGATAGTCCTTCCTTCCGTTGTGGATTAAAAAGTAAAACCAAATGGCCTTCTTTGAAGCCTTTCGAATTTGCCGCTCGATCGTATATGGCTTTCATCTTGTCACTGTACAGCTTTATCCGGCTTCGCACGAACTCATGAAGTTCATTAAGGTCATCTTGTTCCTGTGAGGTAGAGCCTTCATTGCTGCCATCTGTTGGTCCAGGCTTAACACCAAATTCTAGATCTCCAGATAGTCTGAGCTCCGTTCCAAAGACAATTTTGGCAGGTGTACGAGAGGTGGAATTATGAACAGCTGATCTATATGCCAACAGAAACTTTGGAATGTGTTCATCCCAGTCCTTCTGATGAGTGCATACTACTTTACGCAAGTGTTCCTCTAATGTGCGGTTAAATCTTTTAACCATGCCATCGGATTGTGGATGCAAAGGAGTTGTTCTAGTTTTCCTTATTCCGTACAATTCGCACATTTTGTTGAACACAGCAGATTCAAAATTTCTGCCTTGGTCAGAGTGTAATTCTATTGGAACTCCGGAGCGGCACACCCAGTTATTCAAAAATACGTCTTCAACGGTTTTGGCTTCTTGATTTGGGATGGCATACACCTCTGGACATTTGCCAAGATGGCCACCACTAGGTCCGTTATGGAATTCATTTAAAACTTCATGTTCTTTTGGCGACGTCACCACAATGAGGTTCCGAACTGACTTTTCATCGGTACTTTCCATGCACGGTGCAGACAGCCATCTATCAACTGTAGGCTGTTCCATAAGGCCCAGTATGCTTTTGTTAGTTGACTTTCAGACGATATTTCGTTTTGATTCGGACTACTGCCTTCTTCTTTGACCTTAAGAATTATACCCTTCACCTCAGGTGGAAAAGGGTATATATAAGTTTGCCATTCCGTTTGTAATTTCTACAATATTGATCTAAGACTCTATAAAGTATATATATTCTGGGTCCTTATGAGGACCCATTTAACCATGTCGTTGAAATGGATTTTTCTAAGACCCCATATATGATGGGGGCCAGGTTATTTTACATTTATGTCACATATGGTCCGGAATTGTTTGCTATTGAAATTCTGCAAGATCGGTCCACAAATGGCTGCGATATGAGCAAAAATCCACGACTACCTCTAATTTTTTCCAAAAATCCCTTGTTGTTGTGGTATTTTTATTACTTTTTTCTGTATATCTTGAGAACGGCAGGAGCCAAAGTTTTCAAATTAGGTGCACACATTTGGGTTATCAATACACAGCACACCACAAAATGTGGACGGGATCGGAGAAGTGGGCGTGGTATCTCCCGTACAAAAAATATCAAAAATTGTATAAAAACCTGATTTTTGGGACTGTTATATGACCTTTGGTTATCCCTTGTAAAAAAAAGATCGGATATCTTAAGTAGAAAATATTTTCTGAAAATTCGGAAAAATCGGTTCAGATACGAAAAAGTTATGACCAAAATAATAATTTTTTTTTTAAATACCCACTTTCGGGAACCATAGATCTTCCGGAGTCCAAGATTTATAACTCAACTAACTGGCAAATTTCTTCTTAAACACGTCGGTATATAAATCCGTCAAATCGGTTAAAAAATGGCTGAGTTATAATCAAAATACTGAAATCCCAAAAATTACTCTTTTTATACCCTTCACCTCAGGTGGAAAAGGGTATACACTCAGGTCTCGTTTTATGCGATTGATGCGTTCCAAAAAAAACGCATTAATTGAATTCGCATAAAACGATACTCTAGCTTCATAGAAAAACTAATGATTCGTTTCAAAATTCTGAAAAACCGCATAAATTCAAATTTTAAATAAAAAAATCAAAACAAAATCGCATAAAAAAAAATTAACAAATATTTGTGTACAATATGTGAAGCGGACAACACAATTAAACTATTTTGTTTCCTTTATTTTCTTTATCACAAAAAATTATACACAAAAAATTCTTTAACAATTTATCACTTTAAATAGTTTTTTGCTTCTCCTATAAAATATTCAAAATGTTTGATAGGGCCTTTTGCGTATTTCGTTACAATATGTAGCAACACTTTTTCAAATTTTTTTTCTAATTCGATCGGAATACTTAAAGGTTTAGGACCAATATTTTAGAGTTTTACAAACATCAGCACAAAAGCATTATACCCTCTCCACTATTGTGGTGTGGGCATACAAAAGCGTTTTAACACGTAGAAAAGTATTTCGAAAAACAAATAACCGATAGTGTAATTATTAATATAATTATAAAAACAATAATCCATTTTAAAATTCTAGAAGTATGTATACTTTGATGAAGGGTGTACAAGATTCGACAAAGTCGAATACAGCACTCTAACTTGTAACTTTTTATTTCATTCACAGCTTATACACAATACAAAAGGTGTGTAGGGGAGTAGTTCAAGAGTTTCCCTTATCATCTAAAAGCAATAAATTTTTGACATAAAAAGCGCTTTATTCAACGCATATAAAAACAGTTATTTTTTCGTATTCTCCCTTACATTCCTGCTTCGGAGTAAGGGAATATCGTGGCACTTGCAATATTATTTTTTTCGTTCGTTCACTTACTTTACTACACATCTGTATGACAAATTGCGTAGCTATGAATTATAGAATTTTTTTTCATTTGTTTTAACAACTGCTTATTATTTGTTTAATCAAATTTTTATTGTGCCAAATTTTAAATAAAAACACTTTAGAAAACTCAAAAAATATTTGTTTTACTGATACACGTTTAATTAAATAAATAATAACAAGTTCTTAAATGATCGAAATAGAAGTTTTCTTTAAAAACTTAACCCAATTGCAAAGATATTTTTGTTCAATTCAAAAGTTTAACAGAGAGCATTTATAAGCTAACTAGAAAAACCTTAAAAAAGCAACAAGAAGATGAAAGTATCTACACTTTTTTAGCTTATCTATATTTTGGCTGTGTGGGATTCTACCCCTAATGCAGTAATCAGGAAAAACGTTTCATATCCACAATCGCGATGCCATTTAAAACGTTTTTCCACTAAGCAAGCGGCTTAGCGGATATTGTAAGCAAAGTTGCCACAGTTGGTAAAATTCTACCAAAATTGGTAATTTTTTAGGGTTGGTAACATGGTAACTTTGTTTTTGTTTTGGTAACTTTTTTTAAGGCTTGACAAACTATCAAATTATTGCTTTTCTTTTATAATTTTTCCGCATTACTCAACACTGAGAAAAAAAATCATGATGCAACAACTGACGTATCAGATCGTAAATGCTTGGTATTGGTCGTGAGGTACTTCGACAGAATTTCTAAATCAATCAAGGACAGATTTTATCTTTACTGGAATTGGTTCAAGCTGACGCCAAATCCATATACGAAACAATCAAAGAATTTTTTGATAAGAATAATATTCCCATAGAAAACCTAATTGGTTTGGCAACGGACGGAGCGAGCACAATGGCTGGAGAATTAAACGACTTTAAAACAAAACTTAAACGCGACGCAGATTTCTTCTATATAAAATGTACATGCCATTCATTGCATTTGTGTTCAAGCTATGTTCAGGCAAATCACTGCCACTGGATGTTGAAAGTCTATGCAGAAAAGTTTACAATTTTTTCGCGCATAGTTCTAAAAGAATCAATGAACTTAAAGGAGAATGATCTATATAGTACCTGTATAATCATCACAAAGTTTTGTGATTTAATTTTAGTCATATAAAGCTTAAATTCTATAAAATCACATAATTCGTTTTAACTTTAGGTGAAATTAGTGAGTGGATTTTTTATTGGCCCTATTGTAAATTATAGATCGATCAACGCAATATTCAGTACAGTAGTTTTTGTATCAAAATTGCACCAAATTTCAATACGGTTACACAAATTTAACGTATAAATAACTACACACAGAAAAAAATACCAATGTTGAAATAACATGGCGAAATGTTGATTGAGAATCATGGTAAATTTCTGCAAAAGTATGCCCTTTATTTAAATTTATCATTATTTCATATTAATTTTAAATGAAAAATATTAAAATAACCTTAAATCACGTTTATTTAATATTATCCTCTGTTAAAATAACATTGTTTAATATTGAATCCAAAAAAACCTGTTTTATATTAAAATCAAAAGTTTATATTGTTAAATTAACATGCATACATACTTAAGTATGTACGTTTTTTATTTTCAAGTTTAAAATGTGCTATAAAAAGAAGACAATTCCCGTATTCTTTAAATTAAAATTATTTAGTTAAATAGTACATCAAGTTTTCAAAGTAGAGTGATGACGAAACCATATCGGTCCATTCTGCTGATGCTTCTGTTAACAAAGGAGATACAAATAAGTGAAACATGTGTTATACACGGGTAAGTGTTTTGAATTATTCATAAATAAATGCATATGTTGTCTTCACACAGTTATATCACACTCCAACCAATTTGATTCTTCATGAAATTCACGTTGTTTCAACTTGAAATAACTTTCATTTAACGTGATTCGGATTGTTATTTCAATATAAATGACATTTTGCTCTAACTTTACTGCAATGTTAAGTTAACATGAATTATAGTTATTTTAAAAGAAAAAAAATGTTGTTCGCTAGTTATTGTAAAATCATGTTAAATTAACATGAAACAACAATGAAGCAAAATCACTGCTGAAAAATTTTAAATCAATCTTGTTTTGAACGAATTTACATTGATTTTTTTCTTTGTGTAATTACTGTAATTTTGGGCCTAAGTGGAAAAAATTGTATCGTAATTTTTTACTGATTTTTATATCGAATTTGTTGGCGTATTGAATGAGTATGGCTGGACGACTTCGGACAAAGTAATTTTCTTTGATGAAGTCTTATATCAGCTTTTTCTTAGGGCTTTCCTTTATATATTAGCTATTTCAAATAAAGTTAAATACAATTTGGTTTAAAGATTGATGGTTGACTATTGACTGCCGGCAGTCGTCAATGACTGTGAGTGTTAAACGGCAAACCCCTAAAAAGATTGAGCGGTTGCAATCGAAACATGTAAAAATAACCTGTCCGCGGCAGCCAAGAATGAAAAATATTAATAAATTTTTAAAATTTAAAAATTCCGTTCTTCATAAAAAATAATTTAATGAAAATTAAATTCAATGAACTTTAGCCTGATTACAATATCAAAATTTGGATAAAAAAAAACCATAAACAGTTCAATAAAATACCCACAATACTAATTATTATTTCAAATAAGGTTTAGGAGCGTAAATACAGAAAAAAATCTTGTTTTGAAGATTTCTTTAAATCTTTCCAGAGATTAAAAAGTATACCTGAGTATATTGTGGAACATTAATATAGATATTATCGTGTAACATTGTTGCAAAAATTTGCTACGAAGGCTTGCGGATGCGACATTTACATCAGTTGCATGCATTTTTTAAAGTTTCCTATTTCTTTCTACTTCTATATGATTTTTTGGGCATAAACATATAACTGATGAATTGCAGAGACTGACGCATAAACCTAAACCATGGTTTGGAACCGTTTATGATGGCAAAATGACCAGATAATTTTTTCGTTGCCTAAACTTGCTGCATTAATAACAGCAGTTGACGAAAATCTTCTGCAAAATTAAGAAACAATTCTAATAATATTGCTTGTGGTTATGTAGTTGATACTGAAGCATTCACAAAACTGACTTACTGGAAACATCTCAGCAATATTAAAATTTATATCCTTGTTACAACATTCATTCCAGATTTATAAAATCTTAATTCATTGTGGTGAAATAATAGAATCTTATGTTTGCCCATTGGAATATTTCCAGTCTTACAAGATTTTTTGTTAAAATCTAGCAGCTAAGAAGTTTCAGTAAAGAAATTTCATTACTAAACTTTTTAAAATAAAACAAATTGCAAATTACAAATGCTTATTTGTTTTCATTTAAAAATTTAATTGGAATAACCCTTTATGTAGAAATATTTTCCAAGCTGGTCCATATTTTGCAATAGAAATAAAAAGATAATAAGGGTATTCACGTCACAAGTTGCACCCTTGCAAAAAAGCAAAAATGCAAAAATATAACAACAACCACACAGACAATTAGTTGTGCGTAAATAATTGTCTTTGTGGTTGTTGTTATATTTTTGCACTTTTCCTTTTTTGCAAGGGTGCAACTTGTGACGTGAATACCCCCAATAAAAGAAAAGAAAAACTAAAAACTAAAAACTGATACAGTTGTCGAACAAAGAATATTATACTATGTTCACACTTGGGTTTTTAAACGCGTTTAAGTAGCTCGAACGTGATTAAGCTCTAATCACTTCAAAATCGAGATGATTACCCATACATTGAAGTAATTTGTTAATCACTTCAAATTGACATGATTACAACTAAATCACTTCATAAACCACATAGAATCCACTGAACATACCTCAAATTTAAAATCGCCAACAACCGTGTACAACCGCCCAAGATTTCTGCTTAATGTTTTTATTTTTTTTTTTTTCTTAAATAATTCATAAATTTTCACAATTACATCATTAAAATTATTAAAATAATCTTCTGATAACTTTATAAAAGTGTTTTTATCCATTTTTTATACTTTAAAGAAATTTAAATTTGTTTGTTGTTTTTTTGTGTGTTTGTGTGTGTGTTTTTTCTTAATCATCTGTCATCTTAATCATCTCAAATGTAATGTGAACGGCTTTGATTAGCTAAATCAACATTTTGCTTAAACGCGTTTAAAAACCCAAATGTGAACATAGCATTACACAGTACAATATTTTTCAGGTGATTGATTCGGGACTCAATTCTGATAATTGCTTATGAAAGTAGAGTAGGGCTGCCAGATGTTGGAACCTTTCAACCAGGACACATGGAAAAAATGGATAAAAAATTATACCAACAGAAAAGTTTTTTTTTAATACATATGTATGTAGTATATCGCATCCTAAATACTAAATGGACACAACTCAAAATTTTTCAAAAATTCCTTTTTTTCATAAAGTAATTCTCATATCACATCTCTAGCTACTTACAAAATTGAAAAAGGCATAGCAAAGCTATCTTCAAATTAGACTTTTTTAATAAGGGAACTATTTTTTTTTTGTTTAATATTATCACCATTTTTACATAAACTGTTTTTTGGCTCTCCTGAAAATTTAAGAATTTTGAGTTGTCGCCTTTTAGTATTTAGAGTGCGATATGTAAAAACCATCCAGTTTTTATTTTTAAATCCAACAATATATAGAAAAAAAAAAAAATTAACGTGTACTTCATGTACATAAAAATGATGAAAAATAATAAAAAGTTGAGCTTAAAATGTTCTAAACTAAAATAATTTTCAGAAGATTGCACTTTTTCTAGAACTGCATTTCGGTCTTTGATATAGTTATAAAACAGGCAGCATGTCATATTAAAATCAAACTAACATTGAATAATACTCTCCAGTGTTTCAGTCTTTAACGAGTTTCTTTCCTTTGTCCATTGAGCAAACTAAGTACTCAACTTGAAAAAAATCTAACTCTTTTGATTTTTCTTCAACCAAATCGACAACTGTCAAACTAATCAATTGAAAAAGCCATACACGCTTTGTTTTGGACAACGACCGACTCAGTTGGCAATTGAATTGAAACGTGTATGGGCTGCCTTAGAGAAAGCAATTTGTCGGTTTTCGATTACTTATAAAAGTTGTTTACACGATATTACTTTTTACAGCCACTAGTTGAAACAAAATTTGAAAGAGGATTGACTATCATCTAATATTATTGAAAGCTTTTACCAGCTTTACACCAGATAACAGTTGAATTTAATTAAAGTTCTTTTTACAATTACCTTATGTTAGCAGTGTTATAACTTTTACTAAATAAACTTCCGTTCTACTTCATTTCCCTTTTACCCTTATATTCGTATTTGCTCCAAAACAGTATTTATAAATATTTGTAGCGTTTTTTGAAAACAAGTACTAAAAAAAGCACTAAATTTCAAAATATATGTTAAGGAACAGAAAAAAGCAAATGGTTGTAAAAATGGATTAATTCTCTCTTCAACCATTTATCGATTGTGTACATACTTAAGTATATATAAAAATCCTAAATAAATATTTAAGACAATCCCTCATAATCAAAAAAAAATGTATCACACTTTCGTAAAATTTTAAACAACTTTTACTAAATAAACAATATTCGCATTTGATCTAAAACAGCATTTTTAAAGATTTGTAGCGTTTCTTTTATTTATCCATAATAACAGTACTAAAAAAGCGCTAAAAAGCCATAATAAAAACCAGTTTGCTCCTCACTTTTGTATGGAAAACGTTGCTAGAAAGCCGATGCAGTGTAATCAAAATAGATAATCTTCAACCATTTATCTATTTTATATACATATAACAACAAAAAAATACTAAATAACTATTCAAGTCGTCGTTTAAATCCCCTCAAAATATCCATTTTGTTGGTATTTTGGTTTCCTATTTGTTCGATAAGAGTAATTATAAATATTTTAAGCGTTTTTTTTTATTTCTCAAAAAAAGCGCAAAAAAGCACTAAAATGGTCAATATAATAAAAACTTGGCAACACTTACGAAGCGCTCTAAACATACTACTAGTACCGGTTTCGCTTAGTAAATCTTCTAAAATCTGCCTTGTTTCCGAACGAAGACCGACTTCGCAGATAAGCTTTAGTTAGCGACGCCAGTATTTGTTATACCATAGAGCAAAAAATCCTTGCGCCCGGCCGAAGGCCGGCTATGCAGAGTAGCTTTAGTTAGCGAAACCGGTTTTTGTTATACCATAGAGGAGAAAATCCTTACCCCCGGCCGAAGGCCGGCTGTGCAAATAAGGTTTAGTTAGCGAAGCCGGTAATTGTTTTATCAAAGAGGAGAAAATCCTTGCGCCCGGCCAAAGGCCGGCTATGCTTTCTAGTTTGTAAGCTGTGCTTTTGAGTTTGTCCACGGACACTATGACACTGGACGTTATGACATGCCACCTTTTTGCAATATGTCCCGTTATATATTTTTAAGTAACATTAAGGAATTCGACGTATAATGATAATGAATGATTTAGACAAATAGTATGTAAGATTTGGACGAAATTTTAAAAATTAATGAAGGCCCGAAAAAATGGGCTATTTTTCATATAATTTAAAAAACGAAAAATCACCCAATAATAACGAAAAATAGCCCAAAAATTTTGGGTCACTTTTCATATGAATTCAGGCCCAATTTTACATGGAATTTTTTGGGCGATTTTTCATTAATTTTTTTGTGCCATTTTTCTTTGGGCGATTTTTCCTACAGCCTAATATACCATAGTTCCCATGTTAGGCCCACTCCGGGAAACTTCTTAGTTAGGATTTCTAACTGTATGTGGAGGGTATCAAAGATTTGGCACTGCCTAATATATCACTCTAGCTTGTTTTCTATTTGCTTAGCCTGAAAATGAAAATATTTTGCTAGTCTAAGCGGCCAAATATAACTTAAGCTACCAAGTTCAAGAAATGTGTTTATTTTTCATTAACTTAAAAACCAGTGATAACCAAGCCCCGAACTAACCAAGCACTGAACGCACGCACACAAAGATATTATGTGCTTGTGTGCGGTCGCAGTGACTGATGATAGTCTGATGTTTTGAAACGAACAAAGTTGTTGTATACATGTGAATTGCCGACCGCGTCTGTGTGAAAAATACGATTATTGACTGCCTCGCGAGGCTATGGAGTGGCTATCACTGACTTAAACCATCGAATAAAAAATGCTTAAGAAATTCATAACTAGCATTTAATTTTATCTTAAAAGAAATTTCCAAATGCCACAGCTACTCCAATTATAAAAAAAGTAACCAATACTCAGTATACATAAAATGTTGTGTCAATATCTCATTATTGTATATCCAAGGAAAACAACAACAAATATTAATTTTTTTTTAATAAATATAAAATAAATATAAATTTTTTTTTAATCTGTCGCATGCCTGCGAAGATTCAGGGCTTTAAAAAAAGTGCTTAAGCTGCCCTAGTCTCCCCTACCATAGCTCATTTTCATATATATAACGTGGCCATACGTACTCTTTTTTAGAGGACAATCATCTAAATATAAATATATATATAAAATGTGTCTCCTCTTTCTGTAATTTTTTTTATAATCTGCCATCTTTGTCATCTTTATTTTTTAAAACGTTTTTAATTTACAGAGCCCTTCTAGAAAGCCTCCGTACTCCTTATTTTCCCCGCTGGTTGGTGTAGTGTTTTTTTTTCTTCTTTTGTAGTGTTGTTGTTGTTTCTACAACAAACTTTTAGAAACACAAACCTAGATACATATATACTATAGAGTAGCTCGACCAACCAAAGGTTCAAGCTTGTATTTACTTGATTTAAGAATTTTATACTTTTTTTAAGAAAGTTACCCCAAAAATATACCAAAACACCAATTCCTCAAGAAATGCGGTAAAGTGTGTTTTGCGCTGCGGCTCCTTATAAAAATAATAGCCCCTGGATTCCAAATTAGGTACACTCTCTAAAATGTTTCTCTAATTCTGGGTTGAAGATAATAGTCGTGCTTGGCAACTTACTTATTTCTATAAGAATTGTTTTCCGATATGAAAACATGTTTATTACATCAGTCATATCCCTTAGACCTTAGAATAATAAAAAAAGACTTCGACTTATCTACTCGTACTTTTTTTTTGTTTTAGACCGCATTTAGATCTATGCAATTAACGCCGAGTTTTTTTTTCTATTTTCTTTAAAGTAGTTTCTACGAAACTCTTTTCACATTTACATTTACATTTTTTTCAAGCATTTTTCAACTTTTTCAACCCCGTTTTCTTCCCTACACCTCTTGCTAACAAACAAAAAGTTGCATGCGAAAGTTGCGGCGTTAATTGCATAATGTAAATATGGTCTTAATGTTTTAATTTCTAAAATATGTACATTAAGTTTTTCATGTTTAAACAATGTTTTCTGTTTTATAAAATTTTTTTGAAATTTTTTATTTATTATAAATTTTTTATTGCATGTGATATTTTATTAGTAATTTTTTTAACACATCGTTATTTTAATTAGGAAAATGTAATACCATTTGCTGGTCCCCATTTTTTTTCCCCGAAATTACTATGGCATAAAGCCATTACGAAGATAATCCCAAAAATTATTAAAATCTTCATTTTCTCTTTTTTTTTTAATTTTTCCCAGTCAGTGTTAAATGTTAGTCGATAAACTCTTGAATTAGACTATTAATCTTTGCAATAATAATTCTAATTATTCTATAACTTAACAAAAACACGCGTCATATTAATTTTATGTAAATAGAATGTTTGTTTTTATACGCTCCCAGTACTGGCGAATGATGGTATAACAGTGTTGCCAGAAGTAGGGGAAAATCCCTACATGTGATATTTTTGATAGTTAAATAGAAGCGTAGGGAAAATCGGACAGATTTTTCATAATCTCCAAAATGTAGGGATTTTTCGTCATATCGTATTATTCGTAAAATAAATGCTGAAAAAACGTTTTTTTCATGATATGGGTAATTCCATGTCAAATCGACCAATAGTGGGACACGACCACTTTCGATTTTAATGAAATTTGGTGAGAAGGTTCCTTTTATTTTATAAGGAACATATATGAACGAAAACAAATTAAACAATTTTTTTTCGAAAGTTATGTCATATTCAAAATGTCATAATTTCGCCGAATTAGCCGAATGTGTTGAGTTTATTTCTTCAATATCTCGAAAACTACTTTACATACGAAGATGATTTTAATGTCATTTTAAAGAGAATACTTGAGGCTACAAACCATGTATTGAAAAAAACATGTTTGAACCATCTAGGAGCATCCTTCGCGCTGTACCATATGACATTTTGAATATGACATAACTTTCGAAAATAATTTTTAAATTTATTTTGTTCCCATATGTTCCTTATAAGATAAAAGGAACCTTTTCACCAAATTTCATTAAAATTGGAAGGGGTTGTGTCCCACTCTTGGTCGATTTGACATGGAATTTCCCATATTTTTTTGTCCAAAACGGTTGGAAAAAAATTTAGTCCCCTAAAATAGCTTTAACATATATTTCCAGAGTTGATTGTTGGCGACACTAATATGTACATTAGTACCACGGAGTGGCCAAGAATGTTTTAGTTATGAAAACACGCAGGGAAGCAAATTTCTAAAACCTTCCAAGAAACTTTGAACCGCGATGAATTGTTAACCGTAGGAAAATTTTTAAATCTAAAGCAGTGGATATGTTCCAAAACAGCATTTAAGGGACACGTATAGGAATATATACTAATATCAGGTGTATATTTTTAAAATTTCGGTGAGATAAAAATGGTTGTTTTCAAACTTCAACCCGATCCCTGCGTGAACTTTTTTAACAATCTGAAAAAATTATCATATTTTTTATTAATAACTATTAATGTTCTACACGACTATACTATGCCGTTTTTGATATTCGCATAAAGTGTGAAAAAGGTATAGCCCTACTGTACATATGTATGTGTGATCCCGTACTTGTTGGGTAAAGTTCGGTAAGATGAGAGTAAACAAAAATAGACAAAAGTACGGGAATAATGAAAACCAAATTTCTGATCCAAAAAAAAGGTTTATATGAAAAATGTTGAAATAAATAAAAGGCGCGTCCCTATGTTCCACAGGGAATTAAAGGATTACATATATATGTTGAAATAAATACATAAATGACCCATTAACGTGCATACAATTAAAATTCAAGCATTTATTTGCATGTTTCAACATTTTCTTTTGGGGCTACTTCGTGCCAGAATTAGAATATTTTTCTCTTAAAAGCTCCACCTTACCAAACTTTGAGTCCGGGAACAGTTTTCGGTAAGATTGGGATCCATCGGGCTCCCAACCTAATGCTGAAAGACTTAAATGAATTTAATTAAAAGTACATACACACGAACTATTTTTTTAGTTTTGTACTTATTTAATGTAAAAGATTTCATTTGCATACATTCATATTCGAATAAAAATTGTTTTTATTATTAATGTTTTTTCTTCTATTTTAATGAAAATAATGCGTAGGAATTTTTGTAGGGGAAATTATTTCAACGTGTAGGGAAAAATCGAATTTTTTATAAGCATGTGTAGGTATTTTTTCGAAAAATCCACTGGCAACACTGGGGTATACTTACCCAGCAAAAACTTACATTGCAAAGTAATGAGTTAAAAAGCAAATATAACGACTCTTCACTACCCAGCAAAAACTTGGTAATGACTTGCCATTACTGAACAACTTACTTTTCAATGACTACTTCATACCATCTGCATTACATAAAAGTAGTTTGGTAATGGCTGACATATAATCTGATACCTAAGTACTTGTGTATAAGTTGATTAACGAAATTTATAATTCATTCGTAATAAAATGCATCTACGGTTGAAGTTTTTTCAAATCTAATACAAATTAATTTAAAATATTTGTTCTTACAATTTGTTTTTTTTTTATTATAAATAAAAAACAATTTGTAATAAATTTGAATATGAAAAATTATGCTGTACTGAAATTTTATAGTCATGACATGTTAGTTGTAATTTTGGTGACATCGGAGTAATAAGTTATTTAAGTCCCTATTTGTAAGCGAATGTGGTAATGACTTATTTAACTCCCTATTTGTAAGCGAATGTGGTAATGACTTATTTAACTCCCTATTTGTAAGCGAGGGTGGTAAGTAGTTGCCTCCAATAATTTAATCTCATATTTACGCTCTTAATTGAGTAAAAAACATCGTTTTTTTATACAAAAACTACACTGCCCCGGTAGACTAGCTGGTAGAGAGCTAGTCTATCAGCACCGAGGTTGCGCGATCGAATCCCGCCAAAGACATAAAAAAAAATAAAAAATAAAACAAAGTAAAATAAAATAAGAAAAAATAGAAAAAAAAAACATAAAGTAAAGTAAAATAAAATAAGAAAAAATAGAAAAAAAATAATTAAAAAAAATAATAAAAAAAATTTTTTTTTAAAGTCATGACATGTTCCCAGCAAAAACTTAATGTAAGTTGTAATTTTGGTGACATCGGAGTAATTACTTATTTAAGTCCCTATTTGTTAGCGAATGTGGTAATGACTTATTTAACTCCCTTTTTGTAAGCGAGGGTGGTAAGTACTTGCCTCCAATGACATCACCGGGTTAAAATAATGAGTTAAAATGCCAATGTATAAGTAGTGAAGAGTCGTTATATTAGCTTTTTAACTCATTACTTTGCAATGTAAGTTTTTGCTGGGATGTCATGACTTTAAAAAAAAATTTTATTTATTATTTTTTTTTAAATTATTTTTTTTTCTATTTTTTCTTATTTTATTTTACTTTGTTTAATTTTTTATTTTTTTTTCTGTCTCTGGCGGGATTCGATCGCGCAACCTCGGTGCTGATAGACTAGCTCACTACCAGCTAGTCTACCGGGGCAGTGTAGTTTTTGCATAAAAAAACGATGTTTTTACTCAATTAAGAACGTAAATATGAGATTAAATTATTGGAGGCAACTACTTACCACCCTCGCTTACAAATAGGGAGTTAAATAAGTCATTACCACATTCGCTTACAAATAGGGAGTTAAATAAGTCATTACCACATTCGCTTACAAATAGGGAGTTAAATAAGTCATTTTTTTTTCATATTCAAATTTATTACAAATTGTTTTTTATTTATAATAAAAAAAAAAAACAAATTGTAAGAACAAATATTTTAAATTAATTTGTATTAGAATTGAAAAAACTTCAAACGTAGATGCATTTTATTACAAATGAATTATAAATTTCGTTAATCAACTTATACACAAGTACTTAGGTATCAGATTATATGTCAGCCATTACCAAACTACTTATATGTAATGCAGATGGTATGAAGAAGTCATTGAAAAGTAAGTTGTTCAGTAATGGCAAGTCATTACCAAGTTTTTGCTGGGTAGTTTGTCTCTGCGTGTGAAATTTCTTCTGATATAAATTAATTTTAATAGAGTTTAAAATTTAAAAAAAAAATATAATTTTTTTTATTCAAAATTTTATTATAATCTTTTTACATGTTTAATTGAGGAAAGAACTAAAACTAAGCTAAAACTAAGACTAAGAGACTTAACAATTTCTATTCTTAATTTATATTATGTGGGGTTCTGCTTCTCTCAGCCACCGTTACACGTGCGCTGCAGGTAAGTTGGTCAACAGCTACTGCTCGATGCAATTATTTGAAAATTACTTTATTTTGCCAGGTTTTAATGCAATTAATTTATTGGGAGCGGAAGTTCCCACAGTTTGGCAATACAATAGTGTCATTTATTGGATCACCATTTTCAACGTACAGGGTGTTAACTTATACAAACATCAACCAGACCTTAACAAGACTATTACAATTGTTTAAAAATTAAGAAGGGATTCAAGTGGTATAATGGAAGATTTTTGGAAAAGACTAGAAATAGAACAGAGAATATTTATATGCTTTTAACACTTTACTTTCAATCTCTCCAACGTCAACAAAAAGTGAAAGAATCTTTTCTAAACCAAGTTTCATCAAAACAAAGGAAAGAAATCGTTTACTCTTTTTGAAAGATTATTAAAGAAGAGTGCCCCGGTAGGCTATCTAATCTTTTAGCGCCGGGGTTGCGGGTTCGATTTCCACCAGACAAGAACTTCACGGGATTATCTTAGGGAATTAAAAACAAGTAAGAAAGTATAGTCGGTAAAGCCCGACCATATGATACCCTACACCACAGTATTTAAAAACACATCATGTCCATGTAAATATGGATTTATCTATGTTTATAAATTTCATGAAAATCGGTTTGAAAGTTTGTGATAGGCAAATATTGCCCCCTAGCTCCCCTTGTGGTCCAATTTTTGTAAAACTGTATAGCTTATGTGTTCATATAAATATGGATTTATCTATGTTTTAAATTTCATTAAAATCGGTTTGATAGTTTCTGAGAGGAAGAAATTTCCCCCTATCTTCCCTTGTGGTCCTACGATTTAGCCTATTTTTAATAGGCTTGGTCCCTGTGCCAATAAGAACCTATGTCCCAAATTTTATCAAATTATCTGCAAAATCGCGACGCGAAATTTTGGTAGCCGTCAACGATATCTGTGATCGGCGTTCTCAACGGCTGCAACTTAACATTGAGTAGAATCCCTGCAAATAATAGGACCAGTCCAAACACGCGTGTAAAGAGTAGTCCACAAGGGACCAGGACTAGTCCAAAATTAACCCAAACGTATGGAAAAAACCTGGTCTATTAAACATTACGATGTCCTAGAAGAGGACCATATAACCCACTTTTGGACCACTAAGGAGTAGTTTTAAAACTACTCCATGGTATACACAAGAGGATTAGTTTTGAAGTCGTTTAAAAACGAAAGCATGTCGTTAAAAAACGAAGACATGTCGTCTCACTACAAACACTTTTTAACAATGACATGGTCCATGCTTGCATTACATCGGACCAGTCCATGGAGTAGTCCATTTTATCAAAATGGATCAGGTGGTCCAATTTTATTTGCAGGGATATTATGAAATTTATAACGTAACAATGCACAGTGGCTAGTCCCATATAACGATGTGTCAAAAATAGGGTAGTTGTCGTAGACTTTTGAAATTTGGTATGCCAATATAAAATATCTTAGTTAAGAAAAATTTAATTTTTTGAAAAAATCGGACCAAGGACTCGCTTCCTCTCATATATGCCAAAAATATAATTTTTAATATTTGCTACATAATTGATCTAAAAATCATGAAAATCCGTCTTTGTTATACGTACTAAGCTCACAATCTTTCTGTTAATTTTAATAGTGATTGCAGCAGGGAATATTGGTCCTGCCATATATCCTTAATTTGGAAAAACTCTATAACTTTTGCAAAAATTATCTGATTGTAATGAAACTTGGTTTTGTATTTACTAAGTATTTTTTTTTTTTGAGATGAATAAGCTTTGTTCGTCCGTCAGTCTTTCCGTCTCAATCTATTTGTCCGTCTGTCTGTCCATGTACAGTTTTTAATCAAAGTGCAGGTCGCAATTTTAAACATGATATTTGGTGCACAGTACTCTTTGGGCCCAAGGACAAACCCTTCTAACTTTGGTTATAATCGGTTCATGATTTCACCTAGCCTCCGTACAAATGTCTACCGGGAGTTGGACTTTAACGAATATAACTGTATAATAATCAATCGCATTTTAATAAATTTAAACAGAAAGAAGTTTTATTAAAAGCAAATGTACTTCCCAATTTTAATGGTGGTCCATTAGTGGTCCTTGCTCCTTGTGAAATTTTTTTTCATTATTTATTTATTGAGTCTTCATATATTAAATATGAACTTACATTAATTAGTCAAATCTTATCCTAATACTTTATTTTATGTCCTGCCAGTGCCAGACAAACATTTTCTTCATCACGGGTTCTGTTCACATATTTAGGTGTTTATCGCTCATCTTAATGGGTGAGTGCTGCAGAGTCTTTTAAGCGAGTGTGGCCGCTATCATTTAAAATATTTTGAGATTTTGGATTTGGGTGCAACTGTAACCTTTTTAAATATTTTATCGTATACGTCGTTATAATAGCCCTTACCAGTGGCATATTGAGTTTCTTGTAGATATTTGAGTTTTTAACATACCAAGAGGCAGCTGTAATTATTCAAAGAATTTTATTTTGGCGCCTTTGATTTTTTTCGATATTTGAGGCCGAGGCAGTGCCCCATAGTTGAATACCGAAAAAAATTCTGAAAATTAAAATTGTATGCGTTTTCCCGTGAAGCACTTAATTGAAAAAATATGAAAACATAAATTAAAACCATTTTTGTCTTTATTTGACTCACTTCAGGGTGGAGTCTAGGAGAGTCACACGAAATCAATTTCAAAAAATTTAAAAGAGTTGTGTTGTTATCTATCGATCCATATATCTTTTATCAATTTTTTTTTTTTTTTTTTTGATTGTTATCTATGGGACAAAGCACCGTTCGCCGAAATCTCTTTTGATAGATTTCGACATGAATTACAGACATTTTTTCCCACTTTTTCGAGAGACGATGGAATATTTTGTTGCACATATTTAAGATGCAAGAAGTTCTCACCAAAGTTACATAGTATGGGTACTTGTATAACGATTTGCCATATAAATTTCGCCATAGTATAATGTTACGAAAGTTAAGATTTAGTTTTATTAATTAGTTATCTTATAGTTATTAGTTGCTTTGTATTTGTTAGTTGTTTTATTAGTTTAAACTGTTATTGTATTATTTATGCATATTCCTAGTGTATAAATCACTGTATAGAATTTTCTAGTACAAATCGTCGGTTGATTATTTAATTGTCGTTTGTCGTATGTAATTTGTATCCGCATACGACAATTAAATAATCAACCGACGGAATGTATTGTTAAAATTGCTATGCATAATTGTACTTCAACCGCACTGTAATTTATTGTTAAGCCTTGAGTATACCTTATGATGTATACAAACTCAATTTAAATTCATCCATAGAGTAAATTTACAATGTTAACGTAGGTAACTATAGATGCATAAGGTTAATTAATAGACGTTAGGCGTCGAACATTCTAGAGCCATCTAGAATTCAGGTTACGAAAGTTCTATAGTCATCTAAACGTTTGGGAGAAAATTATAAAGTCAATTTGAGTACAAGTACAAATATTAAAGTGTATAGATCACAAATAGAGGTCGTAGTTGTGAGTTAGTTTCTAAGACGGTTGTTAAAGTGATCAAGTTCTAAATAAAGTTTGTGAACTGAAAAAGTGTTTAAAAGTGTTGTGCTTATTTTATTTTTTAAAGTTGCGAGAAAACAACTCAAGAGGTTTATTATAAAGGAAATAAGTTAAAAACGTTATTGAAAAGGCAGTTACGTAACAATACATTATAAGGGCTCCTAGAGGTATAATAAGCATTTAGCAGAATAAACGAGTTCACCCAATGTGTATTTAAAATATATATAATTTGCTTTAAAAGCACTCAATTCTAAATTTCTTTCTCTATTTGTAGATCCTTAAAATGCGCTCGTATTACATTGCACATGAATCTTTTTACATCGTTCGCTGTCAATAACTCATTATGGTTGGTGTGGTATTTAGTTGTGATGCCAGACACAGTTTTGCTGCAGCAAAATCCGGTAAGTGGGGAGTTTTTCTTGCAAAAATTGCTTTTTAATAAGATTTATAATTTAAATCCCCAAGCACACATTTTAATGAAATAATCTTGTACTAAGCAAAGAACTTTGTAATAGATGTGACTGTTTTCTTTAAACATTCTTTTGTTTCTTCTTTTTAACCCTTACCAACTCCAATGATGATGACAATTTATATGCTGATGTACTCCAGCCTATTTGTGTAGCCCTCCATGTGATACTGCATTATTTTCTTTTGTCTAACTATTCTTGGATGCTGTGTGAGGGTTTCTATTTACATACGGTTCTAGTGTCAGCGTTTATATCCGAGAAAAAGTTGGTTAAATGGTTGATTGCATTTGGTTGGGGCTCACCAGCTGTTGTGATTTTTGTTTATGGCTTGGCACGTGGTTTGATTGGATCAAACAACGATAATCTTCAGTAAGTTAAACATTTTATTGTGTATTTTTAAGATATGAAAATTAAACGTTTATAGGTATTATTATACCCTACACCACAAGTTCTCCTCCGATTGTACTGTGCATTTGTGCTAATGTTTTTAACGCCAAACAGATCTATGTTTTTTTTTTCTACCAAAATTTTTTTTAAATAGTCTGCCATTTAATCCCTTTTATGTTCTTTAATAAAAGAAAAATAATAAAAGTTATGTCTTATATGTGTGGACGGGAGGATAAGACCGTGACTTTTTGAATTTCCGGCTTCTTAACTTAAATGGGCAACGCTGATGATCTGACAAATTTAATTTTCTTGAAGGAATAATAGAATTGGATACACGTTGGACGAAGTGTTTACAGCTTAAGAGAAACTACGTAACCTGTGTTCCATTTAAAAAGCATGGACCAGTTCACCCCCAACATTTTCTCACTCATACCCTCTAGATAGAATATAAATAGGTGCCATCGTGGCAAAATCCTTATACCCAGAGCATAATAATAGGTTAATTGCGCTTAGTGTTAATATCAAACAAATCTCATATATAAAAACTATTTGGTCTTTACAAAAATCTTTCCCCCGGGGATGTCTTGTGCTTCTCAGGGGCGTCGTAAAAGCATCTGAAGGACCGATGTATTCTACTTGCGATGTGCCATGAATCCAAATGTCTGGGATCATGAAGTTTTTGGATTTCTGGAGTTCGGAGTCTCACCAGAGATTTTAGCTCTGGTGCACTGGTTTGACTCTTGATAGAGCTAACCGTTTGTACGCTTCCTGCGAACAGTGATTTCTGTCTTTCAGGATGATTGTTTTTGCTTTGGCTTTCTTATGAAGAGATGATTTCGGGGATTACGTGGAGGCTGTGGCTTAAATCCTAAACAGCGCGAGGGAACTCTTCCACATAAAGTGCTGATCTTGCATCCTTGTAAGAAAGTTCGGACTGTGGAGGGATCCCTAGTTGCTGTTGCTATTCAACAGAAGCTGCTGAATTTTAATACAGCAGTGTAGGTTAAATAGCTCCGGCTTCTAAACGAGCGGCGAGTATATAATTTCCGGCGAATACACACAGAGGCACTTGGTAAATGCATAAATGCAGTGTTTAAAAAACTAAATTACCTAAACATTTTTTTACTATTACTAAACCAATGTCCATGCTCTGTAACTCTCGCGAGGAGAAACTTTTCAATTCAAAGCAGGAAATATTCTCACAAAAATGTTACAGACACACTTTTTCTGTAAATTGGCGAGTAATTTCCATCCGTGACAGCTTGTACTGAGAAAATCACTAAATATAATATAAGGCATTTCTGTTTCATTTCGCACATTTCAATCGAAAGGTTTCTCCACGCGAGAGTTACAGAACATGGGCACAGAGAACGATATAATTGCAATAGCGATATGATATTTTCATGGAAAAACGATATTATATGGGCACTGCTACACGTTCAATAAATATCGTGATATTTGGATCGCGATCCATTTAAAAATATTGATGGATCACGAGCGTATGCTACATGTTCAATATTTATCGCGTCAGTATTTATATATTTATACCCTTCACCACAGGTGGAAAAGGGTATATATAAGTTTGTCATTCCGTTTGTAATTTCTACAATATTGATCTAAGACCCTATAAAGTGTATATATTCTTATGAGGAGAGAAGTTGATTTAACGATGTCCGTCCGTCCGTCTGTCTGTCTTACGTTTGATATGTGTTTTCCGGAGACTCCAGACATGATAGCGGCTACGTTGTTTTACATTTATGTCACATATAGTCCACCATTTCTTGCTATTGAAATTCAGCCAGATCGGTCCAACAATGGCTGAGATATGACCAAAAAACCACGACTGCCTCTAATTTTTCTAAAAAATCTCTTGTGGTTGTTGTATTTTTATTACTTTTTTCTGTATATCTGGAGAACGGCAAGAGCCAAAGCTTTAAAATTAGGTACAAACATTTAGGTTATAAATATACACCATCCTACAAAATGTGGTCGGGATTGGAAAAGTAGGCGTGGTACATCTCATACAAAAAGTATTAAAAATTGTATAAAAACCTGAATTTTTTGACTGTAATATGACCTATGGTTAAGCCTTATATATCAGAAGATCGGAAATTTTTTTTTTTAAATTTCGAAAAATTTTCGTTTTTAAAAAATATTGATAAAATTTACTTTTTTTAAAAAATTTTGAAAAAATTTACTTTTTTTTAAAAAATTTTGATAAAATTTACTTTTTTTAAAAAATTTTGAAAAATTTAAATTTCATTTATAATGAAGTTTTAAGTATTGTAAATATGTATGTATATGTATATGGAAAAATTATTTAGTTGGTCTCTATTCAATGGTGAAGGGTATATAAGATTCGGCACAGCGGAATATAGCACTCTTGTTTTTTTATGCTGTCGTTCATCAATGTCGCGAGAAAATCAAAAGAAAGCCTATTTAGCTATTTTGCTTGCTTTTTTAAAAACTCTTTAATAATTTTTGCAGTGCAGTCGTTCTTTTTATTTTGTCGGAATAAGCTTTAGCCGACGAGTCCCACAATTCCGGCATTGCCTCCAAATTAAAAATGAAATCTTTTAAAATAATTTTTCACTGGTTAATTCCGATTCCACCGGCAGAACCCACTCGATTTCACTGTCTTCTGCCACTACCCTTTATTTTAATAAACTTTACACAAATTTTGTCAATTGTTTTACTTTTTATTTGCTTAATTTTTTCCACTGCGTATTTTATTTCTTTTATTTTGACACTTTTTACTGACGTATCATGATTATTTAATATCATGAAAATGCTACACGTTCAATATTTATCACGCGATCCACGATCCGCGATCTGGATTTCTGGATTTCATATTTTAGGCCATTCTGCGATATGGATCGCGATCCATCAATATTTCATGCTACACGTTCAATTAATATCGTGATACTAGAAATATCACGATATTTATTGAACGTGTAGCAGTGCCCTAAGGAAAGGTACAGTTAAAAACTTTCGTTTATGATACCAGATCGATATCATTAATTTTAATTTATACCTAGATGATATTATGGTTGATTGGGTAGTGTAGTTTAAGAATAAAAACATTCTAAAGTAGAAAGTAATCCCATTTTATGCATTCTACGCGTTTACTGTATATCAATACAATTTTACACTACTACTTTTTGGACAGATGCATAAGCGCATTGTGGAACGCTTTTGGGTAACTTTGTGCAAGTTCGGACTGTTTCGTTATGCATATGAAACATAGCTGTTATTGGATTCAATTAGCATTAAAAATATTTTTTTGAATGTCGGTGACATCGTTTCTTGCCAAATTTGATTTGCTGTGTCGACACAATCAACATATTGCACCAATATGTGGAGATAAAGAAATATATTCCTGCTCACTTGAACTAGGCGACGCACAGTGGCTGAAAATCTTTTTTTATCGGCCAAAAATCTGAAACTTTTGAACCAATAGAGATACATTTGCATTTTTTTATTTTTTTTTAAGAAGACTTGTTTAACTTTCCTGCAGTTTTAATTTTGTTGAAATCTGGGTCAGAAGCATAGCTTGGGAATAATGATTAGAAATCCTAATGATTAGTAATTGGGTTAGAAATTTTAACTGTGTTGAAAAATTGATTAATTATGATTAGCCATTTTAGACGATTACTACCCAGCAAAAAATTATGCTTCCCCGGAAGCAGTAATGTAAGGGAGAATACGCTATGTACCGCTTACACTTCTTATGAAATATTACATGATTTTTGTTTGAAATTCCTCGTGTAGAAGCTCTGCCATAGAGATCCAAAATATGCTTATTTCACGCTTTGAAAACTGACATGAAATATGTCAATAAAGTAAGTGAAAAAAATAAGCATCGAAAAATGGTTATTTCATGCCATTCTTGGATGCATATTTTAGTTGCATCTTTTACTGCAACTAATAATAGAGGAAATCATGCCTAACACAACGTAAACTTATCATCCATTCTTGTAATATATGAATTATAACATTCGTAAAATGCCTTATTGTAGCGCTATTTTATTACAAAAAATATACTAGGAATTTTAATGAAACCAAAATAGGTAAGTTTTTTTAATACATATTTACTTTTATTAAATGCATATTTTTAGGGATCGTCAGTCATTACAATATTATTACAAAAACAAGTAACAATCAAATCAAATAAAATTCGACATCAAAACTAAAAATATTATTATTCATGTATAAAAAGCTTGTTGTGAATGAATTCTTAAGAGAAACTATATTGTTTAAACCAAAAATAATTGATTATTTGTAGTTCATTATTTTTTTTATAAATATTATTAAAAATAAACAAATTAATTTTGCATTCTTTAAACATTAATTTACATTTTTAGAATTAACCATTATCTTTTAATGTATAAAAAGCAAAAAATAATGTCATTTAGAATATATGCAAATTGATAGTAACACGGTCCAAAAAATATATTTAAAATAATTAGAGATCAAAAAAAGGTAAAATTTTTTTTTACAGTTTTGGTTTCTATATTGTTCATTAGTTGATGATTTGCTATTCTCGTCATTACAAAATGAATTTGGATGATCTTTTTTTTTACAGGACACGTTTTTGTAATGTCTATTTTTGATTAGGCGTATTGCTTTTCTTATTTCATCCAAAAAGCTTTTCTTTGTTAACATATCCCGCTTAATACAGATCCTGCAAAAGAAATTATAAAAATAAATTCAAAAATAATGTAGAAAATAAACTTTCTACTTATAAATTAATGAAGAAAAAAATTTGAGAAATAAAATTGTTGTTTTTTTTGTTTTTGTTTTTCTTTTTTTATTAATTTGGGTCCTTTCTAATATTTTATTGTATCAAAGAAATTAACACTTACGTTTTACTTTTATTTCAACTTCCACTTTTTCACATGTATTTTTTGTACTTATGTATATTCGTGTTCTTTTCGTTGTTGTACTTTAAACAGTTATGCTTTTTTATTTTTAAACAATTGTGCGTTTTATGCGCCACTCACTTATTAGAAGGAATATCTTGTCACAACTGAGAATAATTTAAAAATTGGGCTTTTGATGAGCCACATACTTTCGTATTGTTTTTTCCAAAAATTTACTAATAGGTATTCGTAGTTGATCGTAGAATATATTTTAAATTGTTGCCTTACGTTAGTGCTTCCTCGAACCAATAAAATAAGTTGAACAACTTTAATTTTTGCTCTTCAAGGAGTTTATTCGTGCTTTCTTAAAGAAAAGGTTTTAAAAGTAAACATCGCCTTACAATAAAGCTTCCGTGAAGCACTAAAATAAGGCAAAATAATAAAAAAAAAAATACATCAGACAAGCACTGTACATAAAAACTTACTCTTTTACTCTCATTAAAAGTTATTTTCTATAAAAATTTATACCTGTATGTATTTACGTATGTATGTATGTATGTACATATATACATAGGTATTTTGCAATAATAAAAATAACCGTTGTAATCGCTGTTTCTATTGTTTTACAATTTTTTTTAAATAAAGCAAATATGCACATTTCAAATATGTATACACATAGTGTCAAATTCAATAAAATAAATAAGATTTCAATACAAATTTTTCTTAAAATAGATTTTACAAATAAAACAAAATACTTACTTTTTAAAGTTTTTAATAAACTTTTTATTCCGTATTTGCAATTTCAATCGAATTTGTGTTAGATATTTTAATAAATTTTTTTTTTAATATTTGTAAATTTAGTTCTATATTTTTCAACAAAAGAACTCATGATTTCACTACTGCAATCAAGCAGGAAAATATGTGCTCTCAAAATAACGAATAACCAGCGATTATCTTCTAGTATTGAGTAACGCATTACAAAATTACATGACTGTATGCCTTATATTACAGCAGTATAGTAAGGCAGTAAATTTTGGAAGCAAAAAAGGAAGCGGTTGGGATGCAGTAAACGTATTTATTGCTACCAAATCTTGAAAATTTTTTGCTGGGTAATTGATTAGATTAGAAATAATCAAAAATCTAATCACAATTAGTGACGATTAGCATTTCTAATCAAAACTAATCCAAAAAATAATTGATTAGATTTCTTGATTATTTTTGATTATATTTGATTAGATCAACTATTTTTAATTATTTTTGTGAAAAGAAAATATTTATTTATCACATTTGTTGCTATATTTACATAATGTAACAGTTTTTGAATATTGCATAAAATTGCATACGGTGCACCCAGTTCTTAAACTAAACACTTGACACAGCTGGTTCAAATATAATGTTTTGAAGGAAGCATTCCTAACGTGTAACACCCCACTGACGTCGTCAGCACCCGTTGAACGACTATTTTCATTTACAGGCATCATCAATAGTCCAAGACGAAATTCATTGTCAGACTTTTCTTTTGAAAAGTTGGTATTAATGAAGTCTAATGTCAATTTTTTGTGAATTATATACATATAAGCAGAATCAGCATACATTTAAAACGACGTAATTGTAATATATATACCTATTTTCTTTTTTTTACAGAACTTACTGAATATGCATTTTTGTTTTTTTTGTTTGTTTGACATTCTGTAAAATTCGTTCTTTATATTTATTTTATGTATAGTAAAGGGTGGTTAAATTGTAAGGGCCGATGTTGAATGTGAACCACACCTAAACGCCAAGTTTTTTTCCGAATTTTATTTGACATTTCTCTATTTCAGACTTACTCAATTTGAACTATGGAGAGATACACAATCCAACAACGTGTTAAAGTTATCCAGACTTATTATGAAAATGGGCGTTCAAATCAAAATGCATATCGTGCACTTCGTGAATTTGTTGGTCAATTTGATCATCCAAATGTGCGCACCATCGCAAAAATCGTGGAAAAATTCGAGCAAACCGGGTCTGTAGAAGATGTGAGAACACCAGTGCATGCTCGTACAGCTCGTACTGCAGGAAATATTGCTGCTGTTCGCGATAGTGTGGCTGAAGAGCCGTCCACCTCAACTCGTCGTCGTGCCCAACAATTGCACCTCTCACGCTCGTCGTTGACGAACATTATCAAGAACTAAAGCCTCTTGACCATTCCAAACGTCGTGAATGGGCAGAATGGTGGCAAGAAATGGCAACAGTGGATGATCAATTTTCGAAGAAAATCATCTTCAGTGATGAGGCACATTTTCACCTCAGTGGATTCGTCAATAAACAGAATTGCCGCATTTGGGCGAATGAGAATCCAAGAGTGATTGTCGAAAAACCAATGCACCCACAAAGAGTGACTGTTTGGTGCGGTTTATGGGCTGGCGGCATCATCGGGCCGTATTTTTTCCAAAATGAGGCCGGTCAGGCAGTTACTGTGAATGGTGTTCGCTATCGTGAGATGATAACGAACTTTTTATGGCCCGAATTGGAAGATATGGATGTGGACGATATGTGGTTTCAGCAGGACGGTGCCACTTGCCACACAGCTAACGAAACAATGGCTCTTTTGCGCAACAAATTCAATGGCCGTGTTATCTTACGTAATGGCGATGTCAATTGGCCGCCAAGATCATGTGATTTGACACCGTTGGACTTTTTTCTTTGGGGTTATTTGAAAGAAAAGGTGTACGTCGATAAGCCAGCAACAATTCAAGAGCTAAAGGATGAGATAATTCGGCACATTAACGGCATAGAACCTCCATTATGCCTCAGGGTCATCGAAAATTTGGACCATCGGATGGAGGTGTGCCGCCGTGGTCGCGGCGCCCATTTGGCCGATATTTTGTTCCATACATAATTGAGTAATACCAATATATCATAATAAAATAAAATTACAATAATTTCCTAAATGGTTTGTGTTTTATTCAAAATCAACATCGGCCCTTTATGTATAAATGTAAATAGTATGTAAATATATATGTATGTGGCAATATTCAAAAACTGTTACATTGTGTAAATATAGCAACAAAAGTGAAAATAAATATTTTCTTTTCACAAAAATAGTTAAAAATAATTGATCTAATCAAATCTAATCAAAAATAATCAAGAAATCTAATCAATTATTTTTTGGATTAGTTTTGATTAGATTTGATTAGAAATGCTAATCGTCACTAATTGTGATTAGATTGTTGATTATTTCTAATCAAATCAATTAGTAATCTGAAATTTTTATCAAAATTCAATTCTAATGATTAGATTATTTTATTTCTCTAATCGTAATGCTTTCTAATTCTAATCCAAATTCCCAAGCTATGGTCAGAAGCTACTGAGAGATTTAAGGTCAAAGTTGAACTTTTGATGTTTTTTAGCATTTAGTAAAAAATGCTTTTGATTGAGATTCTGAATTATGGTATTTTTTTATTCAAATGCCAAACTATGGTGATCATTATGATATCTTTATTCATATCAGATTTATGGTACATATGTCAAACCTTTAAATTACTATTTTTTTATTTATATTGAAGGCCCTTTCATTAACTTACACTATAAAAATAGTAATTTTAATGTTTGACATTCCATGAATCAGACGTCGACAGAGATATCACAATAAAATTTTGAAGTTATGTAGACCGAAGAGATCTTAAAACAGTAAACTTAAAATCATCCCCATTTTTGATTAAGAAATAATTCAAATTCCTAATTCTGGAAAAACGATCTTAAAAAAATAGGATAACAATTTTACCCCGAAGGAACCCGTGTTCCTTCAAATTAACTTAAACGCTGACCGGCTATGACAGTTTCAAGAATTGCATCAGTGGCAGAATTATTTTTCCAAACAAAACGTTCGCAAACCATTGTGTTATATTCTAGAAAAATAAAATGAGCAAAAAAAATGTTGCTAGTAATTTTAATAAAATTAAAAAAGTGTTCAACAGACCGTTCCAAACATTTGCAAAAGTATATATGGGGTTAAAGAGAATACTTTCAGCTTTCTAATGGTACCAAAATCTCTTTAACCCTTTTTGACCCTAACAAGTTCTATTCCCCTGAATTTCGGATTTAACTATTTTATACAACCTCGTGAAACTTTTAATAACACATCAGGTATAAATGATTCAAAGATGTTACGAGCCATTTCTTAAAGACTACTATCCCGCTAATATAAAAAAAAATTCGACCCATTATTGATACCAGTTTTCGAGAAATCATAATTTTGTTCTAATCAAATTTACAAAAATTTAAATTTTTTTTAAACAACATAAAATATTTGTTTCCAGCATTATCCACATATACAATTTCCAATATTTTGATGCGGTTTTTTGGATACCTTATGGTGTTTTCTTTTCTAAAAAATAATCACCCTTATTGTCTTTGGCGTTTTTGCGTCGTAAATTAGTCGTTTTTTTAAAACGGTACCGTGATTGGCGAAAAACGCCAATGAATACGACACTTTTCAAATCTATTACAAAAACGACGTCAAAACAGTACCGTGTTTGGCGTATTTGTCAGTCAAAAGTGTAAAAAATTGTCGTTAAACATTTTGGTCACGACGTTATTAAAATTATTTGAGAAATAATTTCAATGGAAGGAAATAAAATGTAAACATGCAAAAAATTTAATATCATTGAAATATAATTTAGTTTTTATGTGCTTGTGTACCTAACTCTGGTATATATTTTAGGATAAATCTCACAACTGCCGCACAATTTGCGAAGTAAGTAGCAATAATGGAGCAAAAACCTTTTTTGGCAAAGGCCTTCCAAAAAAAATTTAAGCAAAACCAATATTAAAGAGGAGTGGAACACCGTATCCGAAAATTTATATTGCCATTCCGGAAAGGGTTAGATGAAGCTATAAGCCGATTTAAATTGAAGAAAAAACTCACTCATAACAAAGCTGAAAGCTATGCAACAGGTGGTGGGCGGTTCAAACAAAATACATTTTCATCTGTCGAAGAAGCAGCAATTGATCTATTAGACATGCGTGCTATTGTCGAACATAAATATCCATTTGGAATTAAGAGAAAGCGAAGGATTTCACCAGACCCCGAGCCAAATTTAGACACAAAAACTGGCATTACCGAAGTTGAAAGCCCGAGTACTTCACCTGTGATACCTCCGCTTAGAAAAAATAAAAACAAGCGAAACTAGGGCTTTTAGAACAACAAGTAAAACTGCAAAAAGAGTTATGCTTAAATTTGAAAAATAAATTATCGGAATCGGAACGATACACACGCAGAATGCTAAAGAGGAGAAATCGGTTTATTTAAGGCGGAACTCTAAAGCAAAGAGAAAAACAGAAAAGCTCATTTAGAAATACGCAAAACCGAACTAGAAATTAAAAAAAAATTTGAACTTGAAGACTTAATAAAAAGGAAAATGTTTTAATTTTTATTTTGTTTTAATTAATATAATTATGTTCATGTAAATAAAACTTCTTACATATATCGATGGTTTTCTTCCGCAACCACGTAACTCGATTTTTTGTTTTAACCGGAAAAGTAATCAGTAAATACCGTCTTACAATTTTGCATTTTTTTTTTGTTTGGCGGAATATCGGAATTTTTCCTAATTCTTGGATTATAAAAGAATATATAGCAAAAAGTTTCGAATATTTGGTAAAAAGTATTTTGTCTCTCCTGAAAAGAAGAAAACCACAAGTAAAATAATACAAAAATTTTACCAACAATTTTACTATGCGTATTATTTTTAATTCAAACACTTGTTTGACAGATCTTTAACAGGGTGTTTCAAAATAATTTAATTAAGTGTATTCTTTTACATTGTGATTCTTTTACAAAATTTTGCTAGTCGAAAATTTTAGACGGTAACATAAAAATGTGAATACGACTGCAACTACGACACCTGTCGTTTTTCGACTACGCCAAACACAATAAGGGTGAATGATGCATTATAGTTGTGTAATATATTTATTAGGTTACACGAACCCTTACAAAGTGATACATTTTTCTAAATTACAATGGAACAAAATAATAGCAACGTTTTACACTCAACACTAATGAGTATTTAGCGTGTTAAATATTGAATGCAAAGTTTGTACTAAAAGCGATATTCATCACGCTTGTAGCAATTTTCAACATTAAATTTTCTTACAATTCCAATAAGCGTTAACAGCACTGATTTTCAATAATTAATGTCAGCTGTTGTTAAAAATTTTGTGACAAAAAGTATAATAAAAGTAAAACAAACGAAAAACAAAAAGTTTTTATATCCATCACAATATAACTAAAAATCACAATATAACGCAAATTGTCCGCAAACACAAGAAAAAAAAAAAATACTTGCTTGCATAAAAAAGTACTTTACGCAGATGCAAAAAAGGGTATTATCTCACACTCAGCTATAACTGCAGGTAAGAAATGGAACCAATTTGCCATTTATTGTTGCAACATGTTTAGAAAGGAAAACGACCACTTCTCACATTTTTGCATATATTTTTAGAATGGAACAAAACCCGCACGAATGGTAGCATATATGGAACATTATTGTCGGAAAAGAAAACACCATTAGTTCTCATATGTTTGCTATCGAATGGAATTAAAAATTTTAAAATCGGCGATAAAACGATTTCACAACTTTGTATTGTTGGTGCGATGAAATGCGCTTCCACACAGGAGGCAGTAGTTGATGACGTCGTTGTTGTTAATGGCGATGAAGTCGAATGGATCGATAAATGATTTTGAAAAGGCTTTATTCGTTGCAAAAATTTTTTTTTTGTTTTTTTTTTGTATATTTTACAAATTTTGTATTTTAACTTAATTTGTTTGAGCAATCAAAATACCAAAATTTTGTTAAATGCACAAAAAATTATTTTGTATTTTGGTGATGAACTTTGCTGCAACGTCGCGTCGTCATAACGTCATACAATGAAAGAAAAATGCTTCGTATATTTAATCAATCATTTTCATAAAAAAATTTTCATTGGTTAAATGAAAATTTTCATTGTCTTAATGGAAATTCATAGTTAAAATGAAGTATTTTCGTTAAAATCGCTTCATTGGATTTCGTAATTTCGTTAAATATTTTCATTAGATATATGAAAACTTACGTTTGCCCATGTTAAACAAAAAATTTTAATTGGGAACATAAAAAAACAATATACAAACATTACTATATACATAAATTAATACAAAATTATAGTTTCCTTAAAAAAATATTTAATTGTAACATATTTCAACAATTGAAAAAAAAATTATTTTTAACATTCAAATAACTCTAATGTCTCTATAATTAAAAGTATACAAATATTTCGGATAAGCATGCGTTCATAAATTTAAATATTCCTTATGACAATGAAAAATGTCATTATAGTAATGAAACAAAAACTTTCTCTTTATGTGGTCTTTTGTTATTATGCGCTAGCAAAAAAAATCAACGTTGTTAATGTTGTTATGGACAATTTAATCACATATTTACGCTCTTAATGGAGTAATGGCAAAAAACACAGCTTTTGTATTCAAAAACTACACTTACCCGGTAGGCTAGCTGGTAGTGAGCTTGTCCATCAGCGCCGGGGTTGCGGGATCGATGTCCGCCAGAGACTCCTGGTTAGGGATGGGCAAATTGAAAAAATATATAGAGATATATATCGAATCGATATTTTTTAAGAGTATCGATATTTATTATTTCAAAAATATCGATGTATCGAACGTATGTTGCTAAAACTATTACCAAATTAAAAAATTAATATATATACATATATATAGGCACATATATTGTTCCAAGTTCTTTTTAAGTTCGTTTGACTTTACTGTTTTAATTAGAAATCTTTCTTCATTCTTCTTCTTATACAGGGTGGTCCAAAATTACCGAAGGGGTTTGAATTGCTTATAACCTTTTTATTATAAAGAAAGAAGACTTGAGGAATTCAAAATGGAGCAGTACTCAATTGAACAACGTGACCAAATTGTTGAGCTTTATTTTTCAAATCAACGATCACAATTTTATTCATAATTTAATTATGAGCGACGAAGCCCATTTCCAATTAAGTGGGTTCGTTAATAAGCAAAACTGCAGGATATGGGCTGCGGAAAATCTGAGAGAAGGTCAAGAACGAGAATTACACCCACCTAAGTGTACGGTTTGGTTCGGTTTTTCATCGAAAAGGATAATTAATCCTTATTTTTTTTAAGTTTTGCGAAAGGTTATGGAAAATGTGTTGGAAAGAGCATGAATTTGCGAAGCAGAAAATGGGCACCACTTGCGAGATATTATTTTTCATTACTTATCTAAAAATATTCCCCATTTATATACTGTATTAAAAAGAAAAAAAGTTAATAATTATTTCTTAAATAAAAAGTTATAACGAATTCAAACCCCTTCGTTAATTTTGGGCCACCCTGTACATGCAGTCTACAGCTGAAATGAAATGTTAAGTATAGACTTAAGTATAGACTCATGATGTTAGAGGTTTTCTCATGTTATAACACGGTTGTTAATGCAAATGTTTAAACAACGCTTTTATAACATCATGTTATAACAGCAAATCATGTCAGTTGTAGACGGGGAATTATAGATCTTCATATTAGTTTAAAAAAATATGATGCACGCAGTGATGCCAATACTAAAAAACATATTGATTGAAAAACGGCTAAAATTTTAGGTTTTACTGAAGGCTGACTTTAAAAAATATCGAATTCGATTTCAATATCGATACATCGATATATCGGTATTTTAAATATCGGCTATATATATCGATTATTTTTTTAAATATCGATATTTTGATATATCGATATTTTTTGCCCATTCCTACTCATGGTTCCTGCAGACAAGCGTAAAGCTTCGCGAATTTTACTTTATTGAAAGTATTTATCCAAAGAATAGTAGTCATTGATCTAATGTAAAGTTTCATTAAATACATTTTAATGAAACACGTATCATTGATCCAACGAAACGCTGCTTAGGTTCCTTTTTAATGCAATTTTTCATGGGATTAATGTCAAAATTCATTGGTATTGCGAAGAAAATTCTTTCAGTGTGATGGGGAAATATTCGTCCGCGACTGGCAGGACATAAAAAAAAGTATTAGAATAGAAAGAGATTGAGTGGTTACAATCGAAACATGTGAGAGAAACCTGTCCGTACAAACCTGGGTTCGGTTCCCAGCTCAGTCAAGAATGAAAAATTATCAATAACAATTTTAATTCATTTTCATGTTGTAAAATTCCTTTCTTCATAAAAAATAATTTAATGAAAATTAAATTTAATGCACTTTAGCCTGATTAAAATATCAAAATTTGGATTAAGAACCATAAACAGTTTAACAAAATAACCACACAACTAATTATTGTATTATAATAAGATAACAAAACTTTACTAATCATCCCTATTTCCCATATAAGCTGTCCGAATTAGTTGCAGCCTCAAAAATTAATTCTACTAAGGGCCATTATTACAACTTGATGTTAGCTAAAGTTAAGATTAAATTATCTGTCAAAAAGCGTCTGTTAACTGTCGGATAACAGCTAACGCCAAGTTATAATAATGGCCCTAAGTGCAATTTTAAATTATATAAAGAAAATTCTTTAATTTAACTTCAAAATTTTGTTTCGGCTTATCACAGTAACATCTCAGGGGTTTCTAAATCTGTAAACATTTGAGTGGTGTAGGGCTTCACATGGTCGGGCCAGACCGACTATTTATTACTACTGTTTTTTACTGTTGCATAATTCGTATCTCCCCAAACACACAGCTGTTGGATGAATCCCACAAAATTCGACAATATTCTGGTTGTACCTGTATGCATTTCAATGTTCCTTAATTTGCTCTTCCTGTGTAATATTGTTCGAGTTGTCTTATTAAAGATGAAAGCACCCGCCAGCCTACAAAACAGTTGTGGCCCATCACGTACCGTGCTTCAGGCATTTCGGTAAGTAGCAAATATATACTTCTTCTTATTTCACTTAAATTCCTTTGTTATGGCCACGTATAAAAAAAATTCCATTTAAAAAATTATTTAAAAAAGATGTCTTAATTTGGCAATTTAAGTTGGAAAAGTTGTTTAGTAGAAATTTTATACATAACGTGGTTTAATGAAATTCTATTGAACTTTTTCTCTCAATCTACATTTAGTGCCACGTTATTACTGGTACCTTTACTGGGCTTGCAGTATATATTAACACCCTTTCGTCCTGACCCTCCTCATCCCTGGGAACATACCTATGAAGTTATATCAGCATTTACCGCTTCATTTCAGGTGAGTGAATTTAAATATTGTACACAGAAAAAATTATTGCCGAATTATTTTCAAGCAAACGCTTGTTTGAAAATTTTTTTAATTTCTACAAATTTTTTTACTGATTCAATTAAACTTTTTGTTTGATTTTTATTTAACCAACAAAAATGTTGACAACCATTCAAAAATATAATACACGCGTTATTGGTTTCAATTTTTCATAATTTTGTATGAAATACTTAACGCTTTTTAATGTTGTCGTCTTTTTGCATTTTTTTTATTTGATCGTAAGCAACACTTCCTAATGTGAAATATAAGAACTACAACAAAAAACACATACAGTCTATTTTTGGGCACTTTAAAAAGTACAACAGGAAGAAAGATGAGAGGTTTGAAGTAAAAAAAAAAAAATAGCAGGTAAAAAAACGTGAGTGCCTGCTTGTGTGCGCATCATTGCTTGTGCAAAAACTTTTTTTTTTGATTTTGAAATTTAGTATATGAATTTCAGTAAACTTTTTGTTTGATTCAGTTAAATTATTTGTTTGAAAAAATCAGTGTTTTTTTTTTCAATAAAAAAATGCAAATAAATTGTTTGAATATGCGAATTTGTTTATAGGACCGATTTCAGACAAAAAATTGTTTGATTCTACAAATTTTTTGTTTGAATTGGAAAAATAATTTTTTCTGTGTACGTAAGTAGTTGTATGAATATTAAATTTGTTTAAAATATATTGCCTATTTATCGATATCAAACGAATGTTGAAACAAATTTAAAAATGTTGTTATTGTTTTAAATGCAAGTTAAACGAACGAAACTTTAAGTCGATATTAATAAGCACAAAGATAATTTTTCTGTGCTTGTTAAAAGATTTGACAAGCTGGGTAAAGTAAATAGCGCTCGTATTCGAGATTAAAAATTACAGTACTAATGTAAAATCGGGGAAAAAAATTTGTCGCGAAAAAATAACGAATAACTGTATTTAACAGAGTTGGATTAAAAAATAACGTTTTATCATTTCTTATCGCGAATACAAGCGCTGTCAGTCTGTCAGTCTAAACAGTCATTAACAAAAAAAAAAAAACAAATACATTTTTTTATACCCACACCACAATAGTGGAGAGGGTATAATGCTTTTGTGCTGATGTGTGTAACGCCTTAAAATATTGGTCCTAGACCCACCTTAAGGTATACCGATCGACTCAGAATCATTTTCTGAGTCGAACTAACGATGTCCGTCCGGCTGGCTGGCTGGCTGTCCACGAAACCTTGTGCGCAAAGTACAGGTCGCAATTTTGGAGGTAATTTAATAAAATTTGGGACAAGGTTTTTCTTGGCACAAGGACCAAGCCTATTGAAAATGGGCCGAATCGTAGGACCACGAGGGAAGATAGGGGGAAATTTCTTCCTCTCAGAAACAATCAAACCGATTTTAATGATATTTAAAACATAGATACAACCATATATTCATGGACACAAAAGCGATGCATTTTTTAAAAAATAGGACCACGAGGGGACTTATGTTCAATTTCTGCCTCACAAACCGATTTCAATGAAATTTAAAACATAGATAGATCCATATCTATATGGACACATAAGCTATACAGTTTTTCAAAAATACGACGACAAGGGGAGGAAGGGGGCAATTTATTCCTCTCACAAACTTTCAAACCGATTTAAATGATGTTTACAAACATAGATAAATTCATATTTATATGGACACATAAGCATGATGTGTTTTTAATACTGTGGTGTTAAGCTGCTATTTCATCAGGTACGTCTAAACCATCTCAATATCCATCACCATTGATAACTCGGTCTAATGCTCAGCGTTCAGTTAACTTTGACCCTACCCTTGAATGCTCTGTTTTAACTTCGGACTCTGTCTTAGGGAATACCGAGCATAAAATATCACAGGATAGCTCACAGGGAATCGAGAGTTTAATTAGCAAAACTATAAAAAAAACTACAGGTGGAAATGTTGAGTGTCTTTATCCAACAATTAAATTCTATGATGGAAATACGAATTCAATCCATTATTGACCGATTCAATCCCTCTAACGTCGCCTCAAATCTTATCGGAAGAGCTTCTTCAGTGACTAAGTCTCAAAATAATGGAAATTAACCACCCCTAGATCATGTAGCCCCTCTAGAAAATCAAACGTTAGAACATCTTTTGGGTTTGAATAACTCCACCTCTAGTCAATTGCCTACAGGCCAGGCAAATCGTCCTTTAAATGGGTTCCAAAATGAAGTATCGAAATTTTATGATTTGAGACCAGAGAAAGTTGGATAAACAATCCACAATTGGCGGATCAAATTATCTGGCGATTCGAAACGTATGTTGGTGGAAAACTTTTTTACCAAGTAGAGGCTTTGACTAGGCAAACTTTGAATTGTAACTTTAGACTATTATGTGATCACATCTCCATGTTGTTTGAATCCAAAGTCAGCTGCTGGTTTTGTAGGTACCATAAAATGGCTCGTGTTATAGTTTGGCCGGATCTTTGTAGTGCTTTGCGTAGGTAATTTAAATATTCCCGGACCAACGTAGACTTACGTGAAATGATACGTGATAGAAAACAAAAGTTGAATGAGAACTTCGACGATTTTTATGATGCGATTGTTGCGGTTTCTGATCGATTGACCGACCCGCTAGATGATAAGGTTCTAATAGAGATATTGCGTCGTAACGTGCTGCCTGAAATTCAGTACGAAATTTTAAATATTCATATTGAGTCGGTGTCGAAATTGCGACCCAGTAAAAAAAATTTGGGTTTTTTGAAGCACTTAAGAGAAAAAGCGCATAATTGAGCGCTTCAATAAAAGAGCTTTTATAAAGCAGTAAATGATATAGAAAAAAATATACAAAAAAGCTGCTATTTTAGTGCTGACAATGAAGAAGGTTGCAAACCGAAAAAAATAAAAATATGCGAAAATGATTGGAAAAAGGCATTTAAACAAAATCAAAGGAAAACATTTTGAATATGTTAATATAGTAAGGCTCTAAAAAGCACTTTAGGAGTGCTTTGTTTGCATGTTAAAAGAAGCGCTTATTGTCAGCAGAAAATAGTCCTCCAAACCGGGAACACCCCATACAAAAATCAGGCATCCCATCAGCAGGTTTGAAGCGATTTGTAGTAACAATTCATACACAAAACCTGCTCCTTTTGGAGCACATTTTTTACTGGGGAGATATTTGCCGACGAAGGGAATTCTTCTTACAAAATATTGGAAGGAAACACCTTTATACAACGTCTATCGTACAGCGCAAACAGGTGCATGAGATTGTAGAAAATCCTCTTAATCAAGAGGAAATATCAGCTATCGTTCTGACGTGCTGGAACTGCGAGGGAACTGGACACCGATGGCATGACTGTTTAGAAGAAAGACGAGTATTATGTTGTGGTTGTGGGCAACCAAACGTATTTAAGCCCAAATGTGTTAAATCTAAGCAAAAAACTTCCAGCCCAGTGCACTGAACAGTGCACGCAAACCAATGAGTCCGATCTCTTCCAGTACAAGCCTAGACTGAATAATTCTCAACCCCTCGTTTCAGAACACTCACCAAATGTTTTACAATCTTATAACAACCCAGAAACTATTACTGTCCATGAACGGTTATTTCAACTAAATTTAGATACATCTACGGAACATTTCACGTTTTCTAAAAACAAATTAAATATCTTACCGTTTTCGTCCTCTTAGACTGAGTCCACCCCAACCGAGGGTAAACCTGATTTGTCCATTAAAATAATTTGTAACCCGCCTGCAATACGCAGGGATAATCGTTGTCCAAATGTTAGCTTGCCAACCCAAAATGGTACCATAAATAACCCGCCCACCTATTTCAAGCTTTTCCACATTCGTTTAGCCGAGTATAATGCTAGAAGGGCTCAAGTTTTCACGGAATCTATACTGTCACCAAAGAAAACTCGTTCTATTAAACGTTTGAGAAATTATTGGCGTAACGTAAGGAATAATCGACGAAATCTTTTAAGTTTTATTTATGATAGACCCCACGACAAACGGCCTATGCTGAGGTGTTGCTGTTAAGTAAACCGTTTAGCGGACTACTACTTGTAAATATATAAATTAGACTTATTTGATAAAAGATATTCCTTAAAAACCCTCAAACATACCATAAACTTTTTTTATTATAATACTTTTTAACTTAAAAAAAGTAGGTTTAAAATAGAGAAAATAAATAATATTCAATTTTTTAAAGAAATAATAATGTTCTACATTTAAATCCAAATATGGATAAAATTTGCGTATACCACATACACGAGTTTCTGGGATGATAATATGCTGTATCTGGAATGTCGCCCCATATTTTTGCAATTACAAGCAGCTATGTATTTCAGCAGAGCAATTATATTCTTCAGGCGGTCCCGACATTTTATTTAAAAAATTTAAAATGAAATGGTTGTTGTTTTTGTTGTAGCAGCGAGTCCTGAAGAACAGGTCTTGCTGAGTTGACAATCAGTGATCGGTGTTCGTTGAACTCAAATTCGAAACCAACCCTTAAATTTATTGGAAATCGCTAAATCGGTAAAAATTAGGAATATGTCGGAAAATAACATCAAAAGTATTAAAAAAATAAGTTATAAAAACAGGAAAGAGCATTCAATAAAAAAATTAAGTAGGAAGCGGCCTACCTGAAATAAATATTTCTGTGGCCGTATGGAAAAACTAGATAACTCAGTATTTTGAAAACACGAGAAAAACACACTTAAAGTTTTAAACATATTTCGCTTATTATTTAATATGAATTTATGTAACTTTGCATGCACATTAAACAAAACATAATTTTAAATAGTGTTAAAGATTTCTGGTTCCATTGAACCAATTTCTTGGCACTAAAACTAAGAATCAATGCCAGTTATCTTGTTTTTTTTTCGAAAAATGGAGTTATCTAGTTTTTCCGAAAAAAATTTTTTTCAAATTATTTTAAAATTTTATGGAATTAAGGCAACTAAAGAAATGATTTGTGAAAAAGCATTAACTATTTGACTCAGCACGTTAATTTACCCGTTTTTTTACTAAAAAATGGAGTTACCCAGTTTTCCCAAAAAATATTTTTTTTCCTTTTATGTATCAAAAACAAGCATTAATTCCGCCACTTCGTGAGCACCTTCCTTACTTTCGTGGACATACCCTGCAAATAATAGGACCAGTCCAAGCACGCGTGTAAAGAGTAGCCCACAAGGGACTAGGACTCGTCCAAAAGTAACCCAAACGTATGGAAAAAACATGTTTCTATTTAACATTACGATGTCCTAGGGGTGGACCATATAACCCACCTTTGGACTACTAAGGAGTAGTTTTAAAACTACTCCATGGTATACACAAGAGGATTAGTTTTTAAGTCGTTTAAAAACGAAAGCACGTCGTTAAAAAACGAAAACATGTCGTCTCACTACAAACACTTTTTAACAATGACATGGCCCATGCTTGAATTACATCGGACCAGTCCATGGAGTAGTCCATTTTATTAGTGATATTTTCTTGTCCAAAAAGGTTGAAAATTTTTATTTGCCCAAAAATCGCTTAAAAATTTATTTCCAGAGTTGTTTGTGGCTTAAAAAGTTGGCGACACTAATATGTATGCATGTATTTAGTTATAGTGAAACTTCGATATAACGAATCTAGCGGGGATCGAAAAATGCTTTGTTATAGCTATTGATTCGTTATACATATGCATTGTGAAACCTTGGTTTAACAAAATTTAAAGATATACGAAAAAAATTCGTTATAACTACAGTTTTTTTTTGTCCAAATTCTATTTTACACGAAAATACTATGTACATAATAAAATTTAAATTTCAAAGACATTTATGTACCTTTCGTTGTTTTTAAAACGGACTTCCCCGTTTTGTTTAAAATTTAATTTTGCTTTATTCTAACTTCGTTGTATGGAGGCTATAGTTCAAGACTTCGTTATGTAGAGGCTTTTGATAACGGGATTTTAATAACTTACACACTTAAAATGTTTTATGTATGTATCAGAGATCAGCAATGAATCGTTTTTTCGCTACTCATACTGACTCATGCAATTATAAGTATAAGTGCGTAGAAATCATTTAAACTAACCCAGTTGGCCAGATTGCCGTTGACGACATCGTCGTCAATGATGTATGCACGACTTGTCCCCCGTTGTTTAGGTTTTCTAGAAGACAATTTACAGGAAATCATCGTGCACGACAGTTTGAGCGACGTTGTCTTGTAAGTTGTCTTCTATTTAGCTTTATGTGGGACAGTATGAGCGACTTTGTCTAATAACACAGTACAACAGCCAATCTGGGGGATGAGAAATTCCAAGTCAGGGTGATGGTACTAGGTCAGTATAGTAAAACCCTCAAAGGGTTTGGCGTTCGTATGTGTCAGTTTTTTTTTTTATGACATTTTAAATTTTTTCCTTATCTTGATGTTTTTTTGTTTAACATAACTCGAGAACCACTTGTCCGATTTTGCTAAAACAAACTCAAAAAAATTTAGAATTACAATTTCTTTAATCCGTTCATATAACGTTTTTCTTTATAATCAACAGTTTTGCCGGTAAAAATAAATTTGTGGAGAATTATAATTGATAAGTGCAAAAAAATGTTCAAGCCTGGATGTAGGCAGCAGATTTTATCACAAACCTGCACTGCAATTTTTGTGACTTTTTTTTTAAGCGATCGGTGAAAATCGTCGGACTTTTGTTTGTTATTTGAAAGAATACACCCACATTCAGTGATGCCAACAGTAGGGGATTTCCCCTTTTCTAGGGATTTTTTTTCGGAAAATTTCAACCGTAGGGGACACAATTTTTTATTTTAGGGCATATTTATTTATTTAATCAATGGATATTATCCTTACTGACTAATAACAATATTGTCTTAAAATTAATGAATAACAATATGCATTTTAAAATATACTACAAATTTACAGAATATATGTAGTACATAAAAATTTACGAATAAAGAAAAACAATAAGAAAAATCAACAAATTGTGACATAGAATTAAATTGTCTACATAACCTCGAAAAAGGATCAGCAATAGCGTAATTTTCTCTAAAAAAATTTAACAAAAAGCAGATTATAATGACGCGTATTGCGACAAGGTATATTAAATTTAGCAGACTCTACAGAAAATCACAACAAACATTACCATTAATAAGATTAACCATAAAAGAAACAATTAACATTTTACGACGACTTTTGAGCGATGGTAATTTTATTAATGACAGTCTTCTAGCATAGGAAGGAAAGTTTGTCGAGTAACTCCAATGAAGATCACGTAAACAGAATAATAAAAATTGTTTTTGGACCGATTCAATACGAGAATTGTGAATATTGTAAAATGGATCCCAAATGATTAACCCATATTCTAAGAGTGATACGTAAAGTTGCTTCGTTATGTATGGATCGGTGAATTTTTAACCCAGCGCTTAATAAAGCCAAGATCGCCTCGAGCTTTATTAACAGTTAATGTAATATGAGAAACAAAGTTTAATTTAGGATCCAGTAAGACTCCAATATCAAGAAACGAATCAACCAACTCCAGTTGATGCCCACCAAAAGCATAATTAACAGCAATACAGTTATTTCTATAAAAACGCATGCTTTTGCATTTCACAAGATTCAGCTCCATCATATTATGATTACACAATAAAAAGAAGTTATTAAGATCCGATTGAAGAAAAAAATGATCCGAAAAAAAATCCCCAGAAAAGGGGAAATCCCCTACTGTTGGCATCACTGAGTGTGGGTGTATTCTTTCAAATAACAAGCAAAAGTCCGACGATTTGCACCGATCGCTTAAAAAAAGACACACAAATTGCAGTGCAGGTTTGTGATAAAATCTGCTGCATACATCCAGGCTTGAACATTTTTTTGCACTTATCAATTATAATTCTCCACAAATTTATTTTTACCGGCAAAACTGTTGATTATAAAGAAAAACGTTATATGAACGGATTAAAGAAATTGTAATTCTAAATTTTTTTGAGTTTGTTTTAGCAAAATCGGACAAGTGGTTCGAGTTATGTTAAACAAAAAAACATCAAGATAAGGAAAAAATTTAAAATGTCATAAAAAAAAAACTGACACATACGAACGCCAAACCCTTTGAGGGTTTTACTATACTGACCTAGTACCATCACCCTGACTTGGAATTTCTCACCCCCCAGATTGGCTGTTGTACTGTGTTATTTGCAGGTTAATTGCGTTATATAGAGGCTTCTGAACAAATACTTCGCTATATAGAGGCTTTATAGCTCAGAATTTCTTCGTTATAGCTATAGGGCAATTTTGTATGAAAAACTTTGCAATAAAAAGGTTTTTTCAAGGGACTCAGCTAAAAATTCGTTATATTGAGTCTTTCGTTATAACGATGTCCGTAATATCGAAGTTTCACTGTATATGTTTTTTCTAAGATATCATTCAATGTTGAAAGAATTTGAAGTAAGAAGAAGCATCGGTATTTATTGTTAACAAATTTAACCGCATTTATTGAAGTAAAAATCTTTTCTAATTAGTAAGAAATATAAAAATTCTTATTAGAATTTGTATTGGAAATTGTGAAAAAAGCATTTGTGTCGACAAAATAACGTTTTTCTAAGAAAAGGTAATAAAAATATGAATATTTTTATGGTGCACGGAAATGTAAGTAGTGCCTTGTTTTTAAGGATGTCATCAGATTCATCTGACAACGAAGGCAACCAAAGTAAATATATGAAGCAGAAGTTTCGGCCGGAGTGTTTGAAAATATCTGAATTTAAAGGATGATTAACGGAATTAAGAGATATTCAATTCAAATGTGAATCCGAACTGAGAAAGCACTCGTTAACAAAATTGCACAAAAAAATATTTCAGGTTTTAGTTATTTAAAGCCGTTGTCTTTTTTTGAAAAGCAAGTTATAGAAAAAGATCCTGGGTCAAATTTTGAAATGCGTATAGGCCTATTTTTTGCAGAGCACAAAGTTGCACTACATGTTGTAGATCAATTAGTTCCTCTTTTAAAGGAAAAGAGCAAATTGGGCAGAACAAAGTGTACCAAAATAATACAAAACGTGTTAGCAGAGGAAGAAAAATCTTAACTAGTACTAAAAAAAAGATGTATGAATTTTCTGTCCTCGTAGATGAGAGCACAGATATTTCGTCTTCGAAAACAATGTGTGTCCTTGTTAAATTTTTTGATGAAGAAAAGGAGCTAGCAGTAGTGCAACTCAGGGCTGCCAGGTACTTTTTTTCGTCCTCCCCAAACTTAGAACAAAATTTCCCCAAAAATCCCCCAATAAAAGAGAAAATCCCCAAAAATAAACCCCTGTAAAAAATACACAATTTTTAACGGATAATTTAAATATTTATTTGAGTTTTACTTGTACATACTATGTTCTACAAGAGATCATTTTTATTGTAGGGAAATATGTAGTTGTATTTAAAACATATGTGACGCGAAAAATAGAAAGGGACCTAAGGGTTTTGCCATTTTAAAGATTTAAATACGTGTATCTTTGGTGTACCATCTCAGTGTTGGTATTGGTCTCATTTGAAAGCGACACATCTCAACCTTGTTGGCCAACCTTGAAAACGCGCGTAGGTCGTCCCTACCTCTTGTTTTGTGTAGTTGGTTTTTACTGTTCCCTTTACCTTACTGGTCCCTTTCTCTATGCGCTGTCACATATATAGTTTATATATATGTATATACAGTCGAACTTCCCTATAACGAATCTGCATTGAAAACATAATTGTATCTACACTTTGGTTACTTTATCATCTAGAGGAAAAGTTTACGACATTTAAAAAATTTACAAAAACTTAAATAAGAGATTTTTCGCCTTGTATTCACTTTTCAACTTATCAATCGACTTTTCTTTACCCAATCGTCACCAAACTTCGTAATTTTAGTTTTTATATACAAGGAAACAAAATTAGCCCATTCATTGACTTAAGAGTTCATTTTAAGTTTTTTATCACCTCTAATAAGTATATGTACATTAGGGTGGCAGCTAAATGTATGGAGCAATTTTTTTGTATTAATATTGATGTCTCCCGGGCGGAATATTGTGCCACATGGTCTAAAACTGATGTGGAAAAAATTTCAGCCAAATCGGATAACTTTTACCCCTGCCCCTTTGAGGTCAAAGTTCAAATGATAAAAAAAAAAAATTCCATACAAGCAAAAATTTTTTTTTCGATTTTTTTTTAATATTAGTAAGCTTTATAAGCTTATTAACAACAAAAAATTTCATTTCGATCGGACAAGATTTTCAGTTTCAAAAGTGACTCTGAAAAAAAAATTTGAGGCTTGTTAGGGGCTTACTCTAGTTTTGATAAGCACACATTAAAGATTTTTTGTTGCTCTTAATACCAGGTTTTTTAAATTTTTTTTTAAAAATTTTTTTCGACATCGCATTTTTGTTCTAAATTGGGGTAAAAAACTGGAAAAATTCAGTTTTTGGCCCTATTAAGAGCATGATTACTAGGGTGCCAGGTAAATTTCAACTTTGGATTTTCAACATGCCCCGGGCGGAATATTGTGCCACATGGTCTAAAACTGATGTGGAAAAAATTTCAGCCAAATCGGATAACTTTTACTTCTGCCCCTTTGAGGTCAAAGTTCAAATGATAAAAAAAAAAATTCGAAAAAAAAATTTTTTGCTTGTATGGAATTTTTTTTTTTTATCATTTGAACTTTGACCTCAAAGGGGCAGGGGTAAAAGTTATCCGATTTGGCTGAAATTTTTTCCACACCAGTCTTAGACCATGTGGCACAATATTCCGCCCGGGAGATGTTAAAAATCCAAAGTTGAAATTTAGCTGCCACCCTAGTAATCATGCTCTTAAATAGGGCCAAAAACTGCATTTTTCCAGTTTTTTACCCCAATTTAGAACAAAAATGCGATGTTGAAAAAAATTTAAAAAACCTGGTATTAAGAGCAACAAAAAATCTTTAATGTTTGCTTATCAAAACTAAAAAAAAAATTTTTTTGAAAATTTTTTAGAGTAATAGTATGTTCACATTTGGCTTCTTAAACGCGTTTAAGCAGTTCGAACGTGATTAAGCTCTAATCACTTCAAAATCGAGATGATTACCCATACATTGAAGTGATTTGTTAATCACTTCAAATCGACATGATTACAGCTAAATCACTTCATAAACCACATAGAATCCACTGAACATACCCTAATAATGTAGAATCGCTCGATTGTGTACAACCGGCCAAGATGTCTGCTTAATGTTTTTATTTTTTTTTTTCCTTAAATAATTCATAAATTTTCACAATTTCATCATTAAATTGATTAAAATAATCTTCTGATAACTTTATAAAAGTGTTTTTATCCATTTTTAATACTTTAAAGAAATTTAAATTTGTTTGTTGTTTTTGTGTGTGCTTGTGTGTGTGTTTTTTCTTAATCATCTGTCATCTTAATCATCTCAAATGTAATGTGAACGGCTTTGATTAGCTAAATCAACATTTTGCTTAAACGCGTTTAAAAACCCAAATGTGAACATACTATAATAAGCCCCTAACAAGCCTCAAATTTTTTTTTCAGAGTCACTTTTGAAACTGAAAATCATGTCCGATCGAAATGAAATTTTTCGTTGTTAATAAGCTTATAAAGCTTACTAATATTTAAAAAAAAAAAAAAAAATCGAAAAAAAAATTTTTGCTTGTATGGAAATTTTTTTTTTTATCATTTACATGAACTTCACTAGGAAAATACAAATTTTGTACTTGTTATACATAATCTTCTTATTATTGACAAATTAGCTTCAAACTTTTCAGATATTTTTTTTTTTTTTTTTTTTTTTTTTTGATAAAAAAAAATAAACAACTTTTTTACCCGGTGTTTATTGATATTAAGTTATATTGCAAAAATAGCCTCCCTAATGTTTATGTGTGCATAAAACTTAGTTATCTCCTATAGAAAAATTAAACTCATATTTTTTACACGGAAATAAGTTTATTTTCTAAAGTAACCAATTTCCTTTCAGAAAATCCATAATAGTTTTATGATTTTAACATATTTTGTTCGTATTTAGTAAAATGTTCTTGAATAAACAAAAATTTTCTCATAATAAACAAATTCAAGTTTTTGGCTTAAATCAAGCTGCATTTATTTAATATTAGTCTGGTTATCTTGATTAATTTAAAGAATCGAATTTCTTGCATCAAGAAACAAATACTAGGGATTTTTTTTAATTTTTCAGAAAATGTTCAAGAAAACCTAGTTTAATTCAATTAATTTTTATTTAAATCGACATGTAAAGCAAATCAATAAAATGTTTCTTTTTTATATTAAGTTTTCCTTAAACTAATGCAATACGGCTTTTCTTCGTATTTTGTTAGTTAGTTTTTCATGTCAAATAATTATATGAACAACTATATTTAAATATAAATTGATATTAAAATTGAATTGTTGAAATTAGCCATAAGCAGCGAATACTTAATTTTTTTATAGCTGTATTTAACAGCCTGTTCATCGATTTCGAAAGTTAACGTTCGCGTAGAAAATTACATTTAAAACAAAAACAAATTTTCGAATTTAGTTTCTGTTTTAAATTTAATTTTCTATGCGAACGATGTAGTTCGATATCGTTAAACAGGCAGTAAATATAGTTCGCTTTGAGTCATAACTTTTTGCTTAAACCAAGCCACACATAATTTTAAAAAAGAAAATATTTTTAGTTCAAGCCATATTTTGTGGTGCTTTAGTAAATTATTCTTTCCGTTTATTTCCCCAAAAAAACCTAATTTTTTTTTTAAATCCCCAATGAAAACCCCAAATCAAAATTTTTGTCCCTTTTAGCAACAAGAAAACCCCTAATTTGGGGTCAAAACCCCAAAGCTGGCAGCCCTGGTGCAACTGTTAGATTTGCTTCCTGTCGGAACAGATTGTTCGGCTCGTTCTCTCTATAAAATGTTCAAAGAATGCATTTTAAAATATGCAATGCCATTTTCTAACAAACGTGCCCTTTGCTGCGATGAAGCCAACGTCATGACAGGAAAATTTAACTCCTTATCGCGACTGCTCAATGACAATAAAGAAGCTATAACTATAAAGTGTATATGCCATACGTCAGCGATTATTGCCAATAAAGCCTGCCTTAATTTACCAAAAGCGCCGCAAGAATTAATAAGACAAATTGCGACTTATATTCTGGGTAGCTCAAAGAGATGTGGCGAACCCGACGATTTTCAACAACTTTTTAGTGAAGAAAAACGTAAAATATTGAGGATTTCTGTTACCAGATGGCTTTCACGACAAAAATGCATTGAAAGGATATTATCTAATTGGAATATTTTGCAGGAATATTTTAAATACTTATTATTCTTAAAATATGTTTTAAACTATTTTAACAACATGAATGCTATTTTTCAGGCAAAAAAATTATTAATTCATGTGCTTCATTCTGAATCAATTAAAATTTTTTAAAGCTCGCTCAAAATTGTATAGAAAAGTCGGAATTGGAAGTAAATTGTTCTGTAAGATCACTACATAATTTGTTGCCAATTAATGAAATTTTTGTCGGTCACGAATGTGAGGAACTGTTAAAAAATCTTTCTGAAGAGAAATATAATGAAATTAAATAAAATTGTTTAGAGTTTTACTTAACGGCTCTACAGGAAATTTAAAAATAGATTTCAACTAAATAATGATTCGATATTTAGAGAAATGGGATTCTTAAGCCTAGAAAATTTTTTGGGGGGAAAAAAGATGAGTTTAAATTTAAACTATTGTCTAAAAAGTTTAACATAAGCCTAAATGATCTCATGCATGAGTGGCGAACAATCGAATACAATTTTTCTACAAGTGAAATTAATACTTTTTTAAAAATGGATTTGGAGCAGTTTTGGATAAAAATAATCAAAATGAAAAACTTTAATGACGAGACTGTATTTCCAAATTTATCGAAACTGGCAAGAATTTTGTTTGCTTTACCCCATGCCAATGCCGATCCAGAAAGGATTTTTTCAATAATAACAGATTTTCGTACCAAAAAGCGAAACAAATTGAGCAACAGTAGTTTAAGTCAATTTGTATATTAAGATAATTTTAAAGACTGCATTAATTTTGAATGTACTGATTGATAGCCACTTAATTTTCAATTAAATTCGAAAGAACTTTATTAATTTTAAAAGAACCTGTTATTTGTGTACCTGCATTAAATATATTATTTTTAGATTTAGTTCAAAAGAACTTTAAATAATAATTTTAAAATTACATTGTTTTTACACTTTAATTAAATTAAAATTCTCATATTTAAATTAGTTGAATGGAGTTATATAAATATATTAATTTTAAAATAACCTGTTGTTTTTGTACCTGAATTAAATAAACCTTTCGAATTTGAAAATAACTATTCATACACACAGAAAACAAATTGGTTGGGAAACGGTTGCAGTAATAAAATATTGATCAAGTAACATGATTTATTATTGCAACTATTAAAAATGTATAGTTCTAACTGATTTTTAATAATAACAAATGAGGGTGATCGATTATTCAGCATTTTTGAGAAACCGGTTTTCGAATATTTCGACTATATAAATCTTATGTATAAATCAGACCAGGCAAAACCGTTAAGATCGCTTTCTTCCTTTGTTTGTCAACCGAACCTATATGGGGAGAAAAAGTGGAAATACGCTAAACTAAATTTCGTTTTTTTTACTTTTCTGTGCTTCATGTGATAATTTTTAAATTTTCTATAATATTGAACTTAGAAACATAATATTATAGGTGTAGGGTCCTGAGTGAGTGATAACCTTTAAGATAAAAATGCTGGTATTTTTTGTTCTTCAACTGGATCTTTTCAAATTTTCGTTAATATTCGACCTATAAAGATAAAATTATTTATTAAACTGGGTGAATAAGAACATGTAAGGGGAGCTTTTTGGTTCTTTTTCGTTCAACAACTGGTACTTTGATTAATTTTCGTTAATATTAGATATAGAAACATAAAATTAAATGTTCTGAGTGGATGACAATATATAAGGTAGACTTTTGATACTTTTTTGTTTTTCAATTGGTATTTTTTATAATGAACTTACAAAATTAAATTAACTCACGTAGAAGATAAAATATGAACCGCAGGAAGAAATGCTCGAAACAAATAAATTCATATATATGTACTTAGATGAATTATGTTTTCTTCATATGTACAAAATAAATTATGGTCGAATTTTGACCATTAGGTGAACACTAGTTTAAATAAAAAGAGAATATTTTTATTCAAATTTTAAGAAGACAAATTAAAAATATTTGTATCGCATTCGTTGATTTAATTTAAAAATCAAAATAATATTATTTAAATATCAGTAACTAAATCCTGTAACTTTATTAATTTAACTGCCGATATCATTTCGGCTACGTTAACGAATTTTTTATTCTTGTTTTTAAGTTAACAAATACTTTCTTTAAGAAATAACAACGACAACTATCTTTAAAAGAAAAAATACTTAGTTTTATTAAATATCTTCAATAAAATATTCGCACTGAGCAGCTACACATGCTTGTGAACATACACATTTTGTTAATAGCAAGAGGTTAAAAAAAAATTTAAATTCATAAAAAATAAATACAAATTTATCTTTATAAACACAAGATCGTAAATTTATTTAAAACAAGTAAGAGTGCTATATTCGGCTGTGCCGAATCTTATATACCCTTCACCATTGTGCGAGCAGAATACAAAGCAACTAAATAATTTTTACATATAAATACATACATATTTACAATACTTAAAACTTCATTATAAATAAAATTTAAAAAGCGAAAACTGGTAAATATTTTTTTTAAATCGTTTTTAGAACATAAAACAATGAGAAAACCAAGATTCGAACCATGAAAAGAAAAACAATTATATTTTTAATTAGGTCAATTAACGAATTTTGTTAAAAAAATATTTTAAACTCAAATTTTTGATTAATTGGGTCAATTAATAGATTTGTTAAAAACTTTATAAAAAAAAAAACAATTATCGTTATAATTTATTTAATTAAAAACTTGTTTAATGTTTACGTTTAATTTCAATTAAACCTATTAATTGAAACTCAACAGCAAGAAAAGCTCAAACTTACAAATGTGTTAATTGATATGATCAATTTGTTTGCAGGCGGAAAATCAGTAAATAATTTAACTAATAGTACAAATTTCTAACAAATACGTTAATTGAAGTTGGTTTTTCATTTTTTCTGTGTAGTTACACAGTAATCTGTATGATATTTGTATTTAATGTGCCCCGCCTATGTCTACAATTAGGTCAACTTTTTTACAAATATTATTCATTTATATGGTTTTAGCTATTTGTTGTCATTTTGTAGATATACAGAAATCTAGTTTCTTACGGACGATGTCTGTATAATGAAACCCATTCTATTTGTACCAAATTTGAACATCGTTATTCAAATATACGGTATTATATTTTGTGCTTCGCCAATGTATCTAATCGCGCCCCCTTTTTGACTGTTGTTTCGCTATTTGTACCAAATTTGGGAACTTTAGCTATTATCGTACTCTAGATATGCGAATCTAACTCCGCCTAGGTGTATTCGGATGTAGTGCATTGCTAAAGGCTTTTTGACACTACATTTTTAATGCATTGTTCAAGTTTTGGCGAACAGTGCATAAATAATAAAATAAAAAAATGTATCAAGTGCAATGAGTTCAGCTGTATTAAGATAAATAGCAAACTGTCAAAAATTTTAAAAAATTTATCGATAAAAAATGTTATGTCAAAAAAAAAAAAATGTAAAATTGTTCAACTTAATATTGACATTACAAGATTGAAATACTAAAAGTGTTGCTGAATCAGCGGTTTAGGGGCAAATTCTCTCATTTTTTTTTATTGCAATTTCACTTCTGACACCAATTGTTACGTTTTTCCTTTAATAAACGCGTTTGAGTTCTTTTAATTGCAAATCCGAGTAAAAACACACACATATTCAACTTAACAAACTTTATTGAAATTAATTATTTTGTTCACAATTGTTAGTTACGAACAGAACCATTTCTCAAAACAAACTAAACTAATTATACATGAGTCACCCCTTTTTATACCCTCCACCACAATTAGTTTTGAAGAGGGTATATTAAGTTTGTCATTCCGTGTGAAACTTTTTTATTATTCATCTCAGACCCCATAAAGTATATATATTCTGGGTCCTTGAGTAATTTTAAGTCTATATAACCATGTCCGTCTGTCTGTCCGTCTGTTGAAAATGCGCCCACTTTCGAACAACTCAAAAGAAATGCACAAACTTGGTGCCAAATTGCTTGTAGTTATCCTAAGCAGTTTGGGATTGAAATGCAGCAAAATCGGTTCAGTAGGACCAGTGCTATGAATCAAAATGTGGAACCACCACCTAAACAAATTTATAATTTTGTTACAAAAAAATAACATAAATGCTGGAACAAGGCACGGAATGAGATAAGATATTTGACTGGAAATCGCGCTGTAAAATTTCGTGAAGATCCGTCCATAATTTACCCTTAGCCCCATATAATCACTACTCCCGGAAAACAGTTTAGTACACCTAAACCCGTAAAAAGTAATGCAATCATACAAAATTTTGGTTCGTCACAGTTTTATAGGACTATAAATGATACTGTGAAATTTCGTTGAGATCGGTACATAATTTACCCTAGGCCCCCTAGAAACCCTACTTCCGGAAAACAATTTAGTACACCTAAAACCGTAAAAAATAATGCAATCATAACAAATTTTGGCTCTTCACAGTTTTATAGGACTATAAATTATACTGTGAAATTTCGTGATGATCGGTCTATAATTTACCCTAGGCCCCATATAAACCCTACTACCGGAAAACAGTTTAGTCGCCTAAAACCATAATTAATAACAAATCGTCACAGTTTAAGATAATAATAACATCATACAGATATTACTCTTTAAACATTCGAACTGCCGGTGGAGGGTATCAAAGATTCGGCACAGCCGAATATAGCACTCTAACTTGTTATATATCATAATTATTTCTAGATTTTTCCTGAACCTTCCCGTAATAACTATTTATTATGTTCTATAACCATTTCTAGAAATGACTGGGGAATTTATATAGGAATTATTTTTAAAATAACAGTTGTGTTGAATATTATACATGAAAATTTTAAGTAACATAAAACTATAACTTACAAGATAACATAACTATAAAAAATTCTTAGATAATTTAACTTTCGTAACAATATGTATGTATTTCTTTTGAACTAAATTTTCTTAAGTGACCACTAGTATATTCGAAATTAATGCAGCCTCTTCCATTGTTTTACCAAAAATATCTTATATATGTATATCGCTTTCTGGTGTTGTCCCTACATAACCATTTGCATTGGGTAAAGCAAACTAAATCCGAACCAGTTTTGATAAATTTGGAAATCGGAAACCTTGTCATTATAGTTTTTCCTTTACCGTTTTTATCGAAAAGTTTCAAAGCAAATTAGTTTCACAATTTCAGAAAATTAATTTTATGCGATTGTTCTACACTCATACAAAAGATCATTGGGGCTTAAGTTAAATTGTTAAGACAATAGTTGCAATTTGTACTCATCTTTTTTCGTCCAAAAGTATAGTCTTGACTTTTTTTCCATTCCATTTTTTTAAATGTTAAATCATTATAAAAAATAAATTTTTTAGCCTTTATTTCGTATACAATGCAATATGAGAAAAAATACCTTCATTCTGGCGAATATAAAAAATCTGTCCGATTTTCCCTACGCTCCTATTTTAGTAACAAAAAGCCCTACATGTAGGGATTCTTCCCTACTTTTGACAGCACTGGCGGCAATTAACGTTACATGAAACAGGGCAATCGTATGTTTTCAGAATATTTGATTGGTGCAATTTCATTATTGTTCGTCAATAAAGTATGTGCAATAAAAATTGTGTCATATTGGTGCATTTGCGGCCATAGTGTGAGCCCAGCTTAAGAAGTATTAAAGAATTTTTTAGGTTAGAAGTACATTAAGCATATTTTTTCGACTTATTCCAATCGCCTTTTCAAAAAAAATTTAAAAACTTCAAAGGCCGAAATTTCGAAAACCTGATCTAACTTTTCAAAACCATTTGCAAACACCTAATCTGAATGTAAAATTGTCCGCTGAATCCGAATATAAAGTTAGAATGGTCAAAAGTAGAACAGTTTTCGATATTGCAAAATAACCGTTATTTGTATATTTATAAAAGTTGATGCCACTTAAATGCAAATATCTTCAAAATTATTAGACAGGTTATGTATTTTTTTTTTTTTTTTTTTAATGAAAGATAATAAAATTACTAAATAAGCATGGGTGGCTTATAACAATTATTCAAGCAATGACAGAGGTACAGTGGACAAAATTCAAACTTCATGAAACATTTTATGATTTCTTTTTAAATTTTGCTCTTTTCAAACATTAAAAAAATTAATGTTTTATTACATGGGACACTTGTTTATTTCAAAAACAACATTTTGCGCCCATCAAGAATCAGATTGGTGCAAAAATTACAAAGCTACAGAAGATTTACTGAATTAACCGATTTCTCAAACTTTCTTCAAATCTAAAAACCAAAGGAAGTAAATAAGCAGAATTTGAAAAACGATTGCCATAAATATTAGAAACACTGAATTCTGTAAAAAAAAAATCAAAAGTTGTTGCCATGGAGACTGGTTAGCAGGCTTGCCAGCTTAGCACTTTTTTCTGAATTAGCATTAAGAATTTCGAAAAAAGTTTGTGCTAGTTTAGCACATTTTTATAATTATTCAGCATTTTTAGCACTTTTTCTTAGATCCCAAAACCACTTGAAAACTCACATAATCAATTCAAGTAAAAAAATACAATCATATTAGGCATATAACTTTTAAACATTTTTGCAAATAGGACAAATGGCATAGCATAGTCGGATATATATATTTTTTTTTAATCAAATAAAAGTTTTCGTATCAAACGCAATTACTAATTAGCAATGACAGCGCTCAGTAACATTGGGTCTTCACCTGACAATTTTATGTTATACCAAACATCAAACTTCATATAAAAAAAAACACTGAAAAAAATTTTAAAGTTTTTTTTTATATAGACTTTGACATTTGGTAAGACAAAAAATTGTCAGGTGAAGACCCCATGTAAGTGCTGGTTCACACAGGTCAAGTTTACTTGAACAGTTTTATTTAAATTTTCTTTTGAACTTGCGTTCACGTTCATGCACAAAATTAATTTTTGTTTTCTTTTCCTTCAACTTTGTAGCTTTTTATTATATTACGGATGAAAAAAGAAAAGAAAAATACAAAACTGACTGGTACAGTCAAGTATGTACCCCTTTCCATTCTCTTTACCCCTCTCTCCTAAAAGCTCGAGACTTGAAGAGTCAAACTTGACCTGTGTGAACCAGCACTTATGTTCGTTGGCACTCTGACACTTTTGTCTTCTATACTTATTCCGAACTATCAATTGCAATTATTTGTAAATTTGAATGTAATGCTTAGAGCGAAATTTGGTTTTCTGATCATACAATAAACAAAAATAATTTCGCCACACTACAATAATCATTGTCGGGCTTTAGAGAAGCAAATTAATGTTTTCTCAGACATTAGGACAAAAAACCATCAGCTGTTCAGAAAGTTCAGCGAGGCAACCTCCTATTGGAACAAAGCCTATTGGATAGACCTTGCTAAAGCCCTCATGACACTACAGGGTGGCCCAGAAAGACCGAAGTAGTGTCGCGTAAAAGAGCCATTTTGGCCCTCGCAGTGCGCGCTGTGGCTCCATCCTGTTGGAACCATATTTGCGGATGGTTTTCCACGGCTGGCCTTACAAAATTTTCCAACATGTCCCGATATCGATCACCATTGATGGAAATGGCGACTCCTCGTTCATTTTCAAAAAAATATGGGCCAATGATCCTTTCTGAAGAAACACCGCACCAAACAGTACACTTAACTGGGTGTAATTGTCGTTGATGAAGTACTCTCGGGTTTTCCGTAGCCCATATCCTACAGTTTTGCTTGTTAACGAACCCATTTAATTGGAAATGGGCTTCGTCACTCATGCACGCTGAGTCAACACAATGGACCGTTGATTTGAAAAGTAAATTTCGTTGTTCAGTTGTGTATTGCTCCATTAAAAATTGTCCAAGTCTTCTTTACAAAATACTGAAAAGAAAAGAAAAAAAAATTATAATAAAAAAGTTATCAGGAATTCACACCACTTCGGTCTTTCTAAGCCAACCTGTACATTTTTTATTCATTAATTGATATAGAAATGATAGAAACAAACAGTAATTGCTAGAAAGAGCAAACTATAAAAAATGTAAACAAAGTTTTTTTAGTTTTTCATTCTCTTGTTATGGTTTTGTTTCAGGGATGGCGTTGAGAATTTTTAAAATTTTACCAACAACCTTTAAAAATTGTACTTTTTTACCCTAATTGTACTAAAAGATTTTTTTAGTTGAAATTAATTTTATTTATGTTCTTAAAAAAACACCACAAAAATGTATTATAAATCTTAGTTTTAAAAGTATCAACCAAAAAGTACAATTGAAACAACTTAGCCATCCCTGTTCTGTTAATTTTATTAAATGTTGCAAACTTTTTGTTTATGAGAAACCTAAAAACAAAAAGGGGTAAATCGTTGAATTTGCCCATAAACCGCTGATTCAGCAACACTTTTTACATTTCAAGCTTGAAATGTCAATTTTAAGTTGAACAATTTTACATTTTTTTTGACATTACTTCATTTTTTATCGATAACTTTAGTAAAATGTTTGACAGCTTGCCATTTATCTTAATACAGCTGAACCCTTCGCACTTGGTAAATTTTTCTATTACTTTATAATTGCACTGTTCACCAAAACTTGAACAATACATTAAAACTGTAGTGTCATAAGGGCTTAAGAACTAGAATGAAAACGGAACTATAATGTTCAGTAATACGCATAAGAGAAGGTGCAAAATTAGACAACGTTTGTTGCCACACTTTGAACATATCGGACGATGTTGTAAAAAAAAATCGGTTCATCTGAAAAGTACCAAAATGAGTTGGTATATGGGCAAATCCCAGAAACAGTCCACCAACCAAAAATTTTTCAAATGATTTTTTTTAATAGAATATAAGACTAGATGTATAATTTCATTTTTATATTAAGAAAATATGTATTTCAATGATAATTAATGCAATAATGCTTACCAAATCCTACCCCACTGCTGATCTCTTAATGTTATACGTGAATTTAGCATTATTTTAGGTGATTTATGTGCTTCAAATAGCATTTACAGCACACTTATCAAAATATAAATTTCATTAAAAACAAAGTTGAAATTCATTAGTTAAGAAATTAGTTTAAGAAATGCAATTCATAAAAATATAATTTGATTTGTTAAAATAAATAAAATATAATAATAAAAAATACTGGAAAAACTGTAGCGAGCGTTATGTAGCGTGCGTCACAAAGGGTTCATGGCTTTTGTCAAAACATCACAGCATTTTTTGGCTGCGAATAAGTGCGTTTACAATGCTCTTATAGTCATCTTTCTTTTAGGAATTATATTTTTTATACCTTATCTTGCCAAATTCGCTAAAAATCAGGAAAACGCCCTTCAACCTTTGAAGTTACTACCACTTTTTGTAGCGTGCGTCACAAAACTTTGTGATCAATTATTTCGCAACAAATACTAGCTAAGAAATTATGATATATGCCATTCGTAAGTACATATTAATGTCACTAAATCTATTTATATAAAAAGAAGCGTACACTTTGATGTCACCACTAAAGCCTGGTACTCTGTTCAACATTTCACGTGAAATGCTGTCAAAACGCATATGAAAAAAACTTGTGCGGAATATCTATGAAATAATGTTGATAGAGTTGTACTCTGTTCATTTTGTGAAAAAGTTCCGAAATGTTTCTGGCAACATTTTTTTACAACTGCGAAATAAAGTAAGCTGCACTTATTTCACGTGGAATTTTAATCAAAAGCAAAAATGGATGAACTGATTAATTAATAAGAAATAAAAAATTAATTTAACACAACCGGTAACAGTTTTTTATCCATATTTACTTTCTTTTTTATTAAAAAAAATTATTTTTAGTAAAATACATGTGGTGTTTGTTTACATACGCAAAACAATGTCGCATACTTTGCAGGAATAAAATGGACAAATTGTACAATCTCGCTTGATAGGTAACATCGATACATGTCAAAATTTTCGTGTGAAATAATAAATGTTGCTCAACATTTTTCAAAAATTTTAACAGAGTACTAGGCTTAACTGCGAAAACGGGTGGGCCGATTTCAACAAAAACGTTGGGGTACGTTGGGGATAGTCTGTAGATGGTTTATGTAAAGTTTGCATGAAATCAGCCCAGTGGTTCCGGAGATATGTCATTTGGATTTTCCTATATATTCCCATATAAATATCAACAAAATGCCCTCCATTTTGAACTCCTTCGAATCGGCTTGACTGATTTTTATGAAATTTTGTTTGTGTTTTTGTTAGGTATGAGAATAGGTCGTAGACAATATTTTTTATCGCTAGAGGGCGCAAAATATGGCATAAGCTCCCCCTTACTACATCTTATTAGGTAATCAACATGTTTTCTTAAAATTTGGCATCTGAAAGAAAATAGGGAATAGGGCGAGAAATAGGGCAAGAGGAGTAAATGCTCCCCCTCCCTATATCTTCTTGAAATTTCGCAGGCAAATAGTATTACAGCTGGGAAGTACTATAGCCTATAGTTTTTATTATTTAGGGCGTGAAGCAGGAGGGGTAAAAGCTCCCTCTCTTCTTGACTAATCAAACGGTTTTCTTAAAAATTAGCATGCAGACACTGTAACATCTGAAAGAGAAAGAGCATGAAATAGGGCAAGAGGAGTAAAAGCTCCCCCTACCTATATCTTATTAGCTAATCAACATGTTTTCTTAAAATTTGGCATCTGAAAGAAAATAGGGAATAGGGCGTGAAATAGGGCAAGAGGAGTAAAAACTCCCCCTCCCTATATCTGCTTAACAAATCGACCGATTTTCTTGAAATTTTGCAGGAAAATAGTGTAACATCTGGAAAGAACTATAGCCTAAAATTTTTATTATTTATGGCGTAAAATAGGGCAATAGAGGCAAAAGCTCCCCCTCTCCAATAATAAACTAATCAACCGGGTTTCCTTAAATTTGGCATGCAGACACTGTAACATCTGAGAGGAAATAGGGAATAGGGCGTGAGATAGGGCAATAGCGGTAAAAGCTCCCCTTCCCTATATCTTTTAAACTAATGAACGGGTTTTCTTAAAATTTGGCATGCGGACACTGTAACAACTGAAAGTAAATAGGGAATAAGATGTGAAATAGAGCAAGAAGGGTAAAAGTTCCCCTCCCAATATCTTCTTGAAATTTCGCAGGCAGATAGTATTACAGCTGGGAAGTACTATAGTCTCTTCTTGACTAATCAAACGGTTTTCTTAAAATTTAGCATGCAGACACTGTAACATCTGAAAGAGAATGAGCATGAAATAGGGCAAGAGGGGTAAAAGCTCCCGCTCCCTATATCTTCTTTACTAATCAACTGATTTTCTTGAAATTTGGCGGGCAAATAGTGTAACATGTGGAAAGAACTAAAGCCTATAATTTTTATTATCTTCTTAACTATTCAACCGGTTTTCTTAAAATTTGGCATGCAGACACTGTAACATCTGAAAGAAATAAGTTATATGGCAAAACAGCGTTTGCCGGGCCAGCTAGTACTATATACATATAAGTTGAAGCTATCTTTTTTGAAAGACCAAAAAATGTTTATATATCAATCAGAAAACGCGTGCGAATGTAGCGTGCGTCAAGCAGGATTTGCCCATATGAGGAAGATGAAAATGAAATAATTGAAACTTTACTTGATGGCGATTTATTTTCTGAGAAAAATATGTTACGGTATATACATGTAATACTTTCTAATGTTACCTATAATCACTCGAAGTGTTACATTTTGTGCAACTTCAATAGAACAAAATTAGCTGATTTTATTTACAACTATTATACTTTTATCATTAATGTACTTCATGAGCGATTTTTAGGGCTATTTGAGCGGTTTTACACGCTTTAAGCACTCTTTCTATGTAAATTTAGAACTTTTAATTTGAATTCTTCTGGCAAGCCTGCTGGTTGATGACCGAAAAGATTGGCAGGATAGAGTAAGTTTTACTCTTGGCCAGGACAATGTCATATACAAAGCCCTGGTAATGTAAAAATATAAAAATTTCGTCAAAGCTTTGCTAAATTTGCTAAACTTTGTCGCATTTGAATACCGGGAAACCGTTTTTCCAATCTTATCAGATGCCAAAACTATATAAGGGCTTTTTGTAGGACCACAAATTGCAAAGCTAAGGAAAGATTCCATATTTGATTTTCTCTGAAGATGAATCAAAGGCATGGAAATCTTTTGGTTTTGTTGTATGAAGCTTTGTGCAGACTTTTAGTTCAGTTAAGATAAATTTTGTCCTTAACACTTCCAAAACCACTGCAATATCTCTATAAAACCAAATCCAAAGTACAGTGTTTAAGTGTTTTAAGAGAAAATTGACTTTTTTTCTACAAAAAAATAATGTTATTTCTGAATTTAAGTCTTGAATAAAAATCATGAAGCAATAAATTTTATTGTAATTTCGTTTTATTTTTTTCTTAAGGATAAAAGGATTGAAAACTTTTAAAGTTAATAGTTGCACTTTTCCTGTGTTTTTTTTTTTTTTTTTTTTTTTTTTTTTTTTTTTTGTTTAACAAATTTCGATTGCACTATTTTCGTACTTATCAACACTTTGTGTGTCTTCATTTCCAGGGTCTGTGAGTTTTTCACTTGTATTTCAGCTCAATTTATGTCATCTATGCACGACGCACAGTGGCGCCATTTGAGTTTTTTCGTTGCAAAAATCATATCTTTTGAACCGAATAAGGTAATTGAACAGTTTAAACAGCATATGATAGATAACTGTTCAGCCTATGAAATGTGCATTTGAAAAGGGTGCTACGCTGTGTAGGGGCCTACTTATGGGTTATCAAAGTTAAAATTAGTAGAAAAATCAATTTTATGGTACCTAAAAAAAAATTATTTTTACATTTTTAGATTGTTTTTATTTTTTTTTTCTTTAGGGTTCTAAATTATTACCCAACAAATTAAAAAAAAAAATTTTTTTTTTTTAAATTTATTTTTTCAATTTTCTGTATTTTCGGTATATGGGTAATTCCATGTCACACATATATTCGCGTAACTCAAAAATGGTTTAGTTTATTGAAATAACTAAAAAAACCGAAATTCGGCAATAAATAATAAAGTGGGGTTGGTCATACATTTGACCCATCTAGGAGCATCCTACGCGCTGTAGGGGCCAAATTAAAGAATTTTATTAAACCGCAATATTAGTATGGCAACCATGTCTTTTTAACCTTTTTTACCTCTAGAAGCCAAACGGGCACGTACGGGCAGATAAAATTTTTGAATTATGTAAAGAAATAATCAAAGAACAGATTTTGCAAATATGGCAAATATAGAAAAATATAGATTTTTGTTATTTTCCGTCAAAGTTGAAAAATAGTGAAAAAACGGATAGTTTTTAAATAGTGATTTACCAGGAGAAACACAAAGCAAACAGTTCATTTTTTTTTTATCATTACACATTTAATAAATGCATCAATCAATACAAACAAAAAATAAGGCGATTCGTTACCTATTTTTCGTGATATTACACCTGAAATCGCAACAAATTTACTAAAAATTGTGTGTTTTTTTGAAAACCGAAAGTCGGTCAACTTTGAACGGCTATATCTTCTAAACTAAAAATGTGATATTATTAAGAGTGGCAGATTTGAAATCGTTGAAAAGTTTCCTATAACATGAGTTTATTCAAAACTTCGTCGGTGCTCATGAAAATTTTGATTTTTGCAACCTCGTTTGCTCTACGGGCGCTACTGTGCGACGGTTAAAAATTTATTTATCCCCTTTTTGCTTTCCTTGCAATTCAAAGATGTGCACAAGAATGCTTTTAGATGAGTTGTTTTTTTTTTTACTTGTATACCCACTATCGAGTAGATGGGGTGTATATTGGTTTTGTCATTCTGTTTGTAACACATCGATAAGCAGTATAACGTCTTTAAAGTATCCCTGTCAAATTTAAGACGATTAAGCCTTTTTCAGCCGATATCTATACTGTGTTTATCGGACAAAAATCAACTGAGTGGCATGCCTTAGGATTGGAAAAAAATTGATATTTTCTACGTTTTTTCAAAATTCAACATTTTAAGTCCTTCTGTTAAGGCAAAAAAAAAATTTTTTTTTTAATTAATTAAAGACAATTATGTTCCAAACATATTTGTAACAAAATGGTTATCATCGGATTAAAAAATAAGAGAGTTTCAATATAATGAGCAAAAACATCCAATTTTAATTTTCAATAAAAATTTTTTTATTTCTTGGTTGTGTTGATTGGATTAGGATTAAGTGTTAAGAGACAATTAAATTTTCTTACGTAGTTCTTTTTTGGTCAAAATTTGAATTTTTCCTCTTCAATTTATCTTTTTATGTTGCGATGACGTTTCACGAATTTGCATCCAGCAGTATTTACCCAACATGCTTTGATCCCAATGGCGGTGATAATGCTTTTCCATTACTTTCAAACCTCAGTGAAATCTTTGGCCTTGTTAGTCACAATGAAACAAGACTAAAAAGTTAAATTTTCATTTAGACTTCAAATAATATAAATTTTTTTATTTATTTGATATGCACCTATGGCATTAAAGTCTTCCATCATATTTGCAACAAGATGACTTCCGTTATGGCTTCTGTTGTTTCCTTAAAACTCACTTACTTCTTTCTGAAAAGAATTCTATTTATCTTGGAGCGATTGCGATCGTAAAAAAGCGTGACTCTGTTTCCTCTTTCAGACATTAAGCGAGTAATTTCGAGTTCTCTTCTGACAAGTTAAAGTCACGATGTAAATCATTAAGTGCGCCTTGACTCATAGTTTAATATTCGTATGGTGGCATGTCATAGTGTCCACGGACATAATGTCCATGGACATTATGTCGCACCAAAGAACGACATTAAGTCCATGGACGCTATGTCGCTCAGCGATGCGACAAAATGTCCATCAATATAGAGTAATAATGTCCATGGACATTATGTCCTTTTTTGGTGCGACATAATGCTTCTCTGCACAGACGGCCTTCGGCCGGGCGCAAGGATTTTCTCCGCTATGGTATAACAAACACCGGCTTCGCTAACTAAAGCTTCTCTCAGTAGCCGGCCTACGGCCGGGCGCATGGATTATCTCCTCTATGGTATAACAAAGACCGGCTTTCTAAGTAAAGCTTATAAAATCTGCCTTGTTTCCGTAGTCCGCCTATGCAGAGAAGCTTTAGTTTGCGAAGCCGGTTTTTGTTATACCATAGAGGAGAAAATCCATGCTCCCGGCCGTAGGCCAGCTATGCAGATAAGCTTTAGTTAGCGAAGCCGGGTTTTGTTATACCATAGAGGAGAAAATCCATGCGCCCGGCCAAAGGCCGTCTATGCCGAGAAGCTTTAGTTAGCGAAGCCGGGTTTTGTTATACCATAGAGGAGAAAATCCTTGCGCCCAGAAGTGTTTCCGTTATATATTTAATAAATACACCCAGAGAAAAAGCAGCAAAACCATTTTTAAAAAGACATAATGTCCGTATTAAAAACGACTTAATGTCCGCGGGCATTATGACGTTTTCCAAAACGACATAATGTCCATGGGCTTTATGTCGCATCCATGGACATTATGCCCGTGGACACTATGACATGCCACCATTCGTATCACCTGAAGAACTAAAACTCAGATTTGGAACATCTTCTTCATTATCCGATGTTATTTTTAATGCAGGAGGTTTTCGCTTTGGGAATGGAGATCAATTGAGTTATAGCCGGATTAATAACATAACCATTTTTGCCACTGTGCACTTTAGCCATGCAGATATTTTAGGCAATCAAGTATATGATCAATTGGATCTCTTTATTCAACTGGCTCACCTCCTCCTTATTAATTTAACAAAACACGTAGATTAAAATACATTTCGAGTCCATGGCTTATTTCCAAATCTGGCTTACTATCGAAAATAAAATTTATAAGATTCCAAAAGGGTTTTTGTCAACTTTCTTCAGACACTTGTTTTAATAATGTAGACAGACCGCAAACAAACTATGAGTTAACAATATATGTACATACAATGTAATTTAAAAACATCAAAAGTTATTAAAACAACAAAAGCGGGACAGTGGCTGACTTCATTAACTCGGTGTTGCAATGCAGAATTCATAGACAACTTTTCTAGAAGCAATGCCTTGAGTTCGTTACCGAATAGAAACCGTCTTCACTGCACAACGCTTGCAAAATTTGTCCCTTGTTTTGCAACATTACATTTATGAATTCATCCAGTATCTTAAAATAGACCAAAAAGTGAACGCATACTATCTAAAACCGCAATTAGGTAGGTACATAAATATAATAGTAGCATTGATAAAAAAAATTATTGTAGACATTTCAGTAATAAGGGTTTTTTTCGGGAGTGTAATATGTAGCCCAACCTGCTTGAAGGCGAGGGACCTGTGGTGCGATTCACTAACTTTTAACGAACCGACAATCGTTATATTTGTCGACAAATATTTTCGCTTGCAGTAACGATAGTGTGATTCTGTAACTTTTTTTTAACGATAGTAAACAGCTGTATTTTTGTAACATCTCTGTCTTAACAATGTAAAAAAAAAAACGAAAAGCACAAAAGAGAATAAAATAAAAACAAATGAAATTGTTCTTAACCCCCCGTGTTACACATGTTTTTTTTATTCAAAATGCATTGAAAAAGACGAAGGGTTAATTTGTGGTTTTTTTATTTTTTTTTTTTGTGAATTTTACAATTTTGTTTTTGTTCTTAATATGCTTTTTTTGTAAATTTTAAATTTAGGATTTTGTTTTTGTTCATATAATACTTATGAAAATATCTTTGTATGTATGTAAGCTATTTTTAACATAAAATACATTTTATCGATTAAACTCCCATATGAAGGGCACCTGCTTCATTTTACTTGTCGAAAACAAAATAGTTTCATCTGCCCAAGCTTTTACCATTTTTTTTTTTTTTTTAGTCAAAGAAAGAAATAAACATGAGAAATGTCAATCAGAAAAAAGGGTTTGTTTATCAAATTGTATTTCTTGTTCTTTCTCGCATTTGTTGTTTCATTCAGTCAATCCTAAAAAAATCCAATACAAAAAATAACAAGTATCATAACACCTTTAACTATATTATTTTATTTGGTTTCTAAGAAAGTGTAGGGCGGAATTTATACGATGTCTTATCAGACATGTCTGTTTTATTAATTCTCTTTTGAGCATGATACCAAAATTCTTTTGCGTTTTCACGATATCATTTTAAACATGTCTGTTTTAATGTCTTATTGTCTAATCTGTTCTCTATACATATTAAGAAACTTAAAAAATCATATTAATAAATATGAAAACTCGTTTCGTGATTGTTTGGCAATTTCTCTTTCTACTCTAACCTGTGCCCATGTTCTGTAACTCTCGCGTCGAGAGACTTTTCGATTGAAATGTGTGAAATGAAACAAAAATGCCATATATTGAAACAAACAGCTGTGTTTCTCACTAAACTGTCGTTTGCGTTTTCCCGATAACTTTTCAAACATGTCTGTTTTATTCGTTCTCTTTTGAACATGGTACCAAAATTCTTTTGCGTTTTCACGATATCATTTTAAACATATCTGTTTTAATGTCTTATTGTCTAATCTGTTGTCTATACATATTAAGAAACTTAAAAAATCTTATTAATAAATATGAAAACTCGTTTCGTGATTGTTTGGCAATTTCTCTTTCTACTCTAACCTGTGCCCATGTTCTGTAACTCTCGCGTCGAGAGACTTTTCGATTGAAATGTGTGAAATGAAACAAAAATGCCATATATTGAAACAAACAGCTGTGTTTCTCACTAAACTGTGTCTGTAACTTTTTTTGGCGAGTACAAGCTGTCATGTAAGGGAATTACTCGCCAATTTACAAAAAAGGTTTTTTGTAATATTCTTGTGAGAAAAGTTCCCGCTTTGAACTGTCAAATAAACTCAAGAATAAAAACGGGATGAGAAAAAATTTGAACACTAAAAAATAATTAAAAATGCAGTATGCAAAGAATAATAATAATAATATTTTGTTTTTGAGACATTTTTTCGTTATTTAATTATTTTGCTTTTAACATTTTTATAAAATATACGAATTTTTTCAAAGCTCGTTTGCAAACAACAAACAGCAAAGTCGCACTTTACATTATTTGGTATAGCCGACGGTGTACTTTCGCTGCCGTCTGTAAAAATTTTTATATTTTGGTCGCCGTCAAAGATATGTGTGTCTGGCGTTCACAACGACTGCAATGTCACATCGGCTTCGAGTACAATCCCTGCAAATAAAATTGGACCACCTGATCCATTTTGATAAAATAGACTACTCCATGGACTGGTCCGATGTAATGCAAGCATGGACCATGTCATTGTTAAAAAGTGTTTGTAGTGAGACGACATGTCTTCGTTTTTTAACGACATGCTTACGTTTTTAAACGACTTCAAAACTAATCCTCTTGAGTATACCATGGAGTAGTTTTAAAACTACTCCTTAGTAGTCCAAAGGTGGGTTATATGGTCCTCTCCTAGGACATCATAATGTTAAATAGACCAGGGTTTTTCCATACGTTTGGGTTACTTTTGGACTTGTCCTGGTCCCTTGTGGACTACTCTTTACACGCGTGTTTGGACTGGTCCTATTATTTGCAGGGAATGTTATCACATTTATAACGTAACGACGTTATCTCTTTTAATAGTTTTCGACATTAAATGTCGGTTGATTATTTAATTGTCGTATGTGGATACAAACTACATACGACAATTAAATAATCAACCGACGATTTGTTACAGACTCACTTTTTTCTCACTTTTCCAGAAACGATGGAATATTTTGTTTCACATCTTTTCGAAGCGAGAAGTTCTCACTTAAGTTACAGAACATGGGTACTGATTGCCAACATACAAATTAACCCAGTAAAAACTTCGCCTACTTTTTCAAAATGAATAGCTTATTTAACTCATTATTTTGTAGCTTAGTTCTATAACTACCTGCCTTATTTATAAAAAATAAACCATGTTAATAAAGGGTTTATTAAACGGATTTTGTATGAAAATCCGTTTCATAAAGCCTTTATTAACCGGTTTTATTTATTATAAATTGGGCGGTACATCTATAACTGCTTTTTTCTGGATGTATGCAGGTAAAATAAATCATGACTTACTTTTGAATGCGTTCATTTTGGGACATGCCTTGTAAAATTCATTGGTTCTTTCAGTATAATTGTAAAGGTGCTGTCAGACGGGATGTATTTTACATATGTACTGTCAAATTTTCCATCTGTAAAAGTTGTACACATCGTGTGATACATATGAAACTTTGCATGTGTAAAATACATGTGGAAATACATATGTAAATTTTTCGATTAGAACACGCTCTATTTGCCTGTGGCAAACATAAACAAAACAGGTGGTTTGTTTTGAAACGTAAACAAAAGTCAGCTTTTGTTTACATTTATAGGTTATGTCATAAGGAAAAACATAAGCAGGTGTGATAGCAAAAATTATGAATCGTATGTAAAATGGAAATTTTGACATACATACGGAATTACATATGGGGAAGAAAAGTGACAGTACATATGTAAAATACATCCCGTCTGATAGCACCTTAAGTAGTGCTCTTATGTTTTTCTGATTACTCAACACATTATTTTGTAGGCGAAGTTTTTACTGGGAAGTGTGTTTGTTAGACATGACTGAAAAGCCATCGTATAAGTTTGGTATAAATTGTATGAAATAAAATAAAACCTTTTAAAATTGGTTGAAAATTGCCAAAGTAAGAATTTTTAATGCAAAGAATACTCACCAAGCTTGTCTAGGAAAAAATCTAAATGTGCGTACAAAGAATACATTTTGAACGATATTCTGCAGCCTTCATCCGCATATGCATCCGAGAGTTTATGAACTATGCACATAGTATTTTTAAATATATTATGGTTAATTGAACCATATTATTTTCACTGACAACCGAAGAGTATATAAGATTCGGCATTGCCGAATATAACACTTTTACTTGTTTTAAATCAGAAGATCATGTCTTTTATAAGTTTATTGGACTTCTTGTTTTTGCTTTTCGTAATATTTTTTTTAAATTTGTTTGCCTTTACAGTGTTGGGGGAAGATGCTAAGATAAACTTGTTGTTTTAGTAGAAAGAAAAACCAATAAAAACTTATTTCTTTAATCTTAAAAAAATTTAGTTTTGTTAAATAGAAGAGTGGAAATACAAAATTTAAAGATGCAATGCTGCTGTGGTTCTAACGATGTCATTTTTCTCTTTTTTTTCTTTTCACATTGAGTGGTAAATAAGGGGATATTTCTACTAGCGTTGCCATTGTTCGACTTTTTCGACCAAATTTTATCGGATGTTTTTTGTTCGGTGCGATGGTACCCTTAGCCTTCTTATGGTTGGTTTAGGGAAATTTACTTTATTTATTTTACGAAATTTTAAACACTGGTCGCAAAGCAGCAAACCAGTGGAAATCTTATATCCATTTTACAAAACAAAATAAATTTTTTAATAGTTGATGACAGTAAGATAGTTTTGAAAGTTTCGCGGGATAAATAATGCAAACTATAATAATTCAACATCAAAGTATTTTTAATTAATAAAGGATAAACGCGGCGCCAGGTGGGTTTTGATTGTGGGACCTTGACTATTTTATTATACCCTTCACCACAGGTAGAAAGGGTAGAAAGTTTGTCATTGAATTAGTAATTTCTCTAATTAATACCAATTTTAGATACATTCTGGGTCCTTATGAGTAGTGAACGAGACTTAACGATGTCCGTTTGTCTGTTTAAATCCCTTGTTGTTGTTTGTATTTTTTTAAATTGGCGAACGGCAAGGGCCAACGTTTTCATATTCGGTGCAAGCAAATTGGTTATCAATACACAATATCTGAAAAATATATAGGCGGGATTGCTGAAGTGGGGATGGCACTTCCCATACAAAGATATTATAGATTTATGTATATGGGTAATTCCATAGTGTTGAACGTGACAGTCGTACGCATCAAAAATGCAATAACATTTTAAACAACAAGTAGTTTTACGTTCTTTTAACTTTTAAATTATAGCACTTAGAAAGCACTGCTATCTATGTTAAAGTTGATGGAGGGCACGATTCTAGGTCAAAGGTAATGGCAAAAAGTAGCAGTTCGAACGTGAAAAAAAAGTAGTTTTTGTGGCCATGTATAAAAAGGCGCCATTCAGCGAAACCTGGCACAATTTTATAGTCAAACTACTTTCAAAATTTAACGTACATAATAATGTAAAATTAAAATGTCTTTGGTTTGATTCCAAAATCTCTTGTATTTTTTTAAGCCAACATCTGTGTCGATACGTGACATTTCGAACTTTGCAGTCTGCTGGTTCGTCTAAGTAAACAAATTTTTGGGGGAATTTATAAAATTTGTAAAATCTAAATATTTCTCTATAACACAAACATAAAAAATATGCTTTTAATTACTTTTAAATTTTCGGTCACGGTGACCCTTTAGAAAGAAATGCCCATATCTGGATTATGGAAAGCAGCAAAATTAGGTACAAGTGTCTTTGTTATCAATAAGCAACATCCCTCGAAATCTGGGCGGGAGTGGAGAAGTGGACATAAAAGATTTACTTATGTATGTATATTTAAATAACGGTAAGAGAAAACTTGTCAAAGTTTTTTACACAATGCCAGGTTATCAATACACAACCTCTCTATGGATGATATTCGAGAGGAGGGCGGGACTTCTACCATATAAAGACGTTATTATTGACTTCTGTTTAGCTGGAGAGCGGTAAGGGCTACAGTTTCCAAATTAGGTACAATAATCTGGGTTGTTAACACGCAACATCCGGCAAAATGTGGACGGGATTGGAGATTTATTTATATCTTAAGAACGAAAAGGTATATAAGTTTCGGCGTAGCCAAATCTATGTTTGTAAGTATGCTACTACGCGAATGACGACGCCAAATTTGTTACAAGCTGGAGATGCTTAGTTGTTTTAATCATTATGGGCACTATATTATTTAACCGACGGCCGATGCACGTGTAATTGTTCAATCTAACAGTTCTTTGCGTTGAATGTTATATAATATAAGACTCTTGGCAATATTATTGCCATATATACATATGTACCTTAGTGGTAGCATCAAGTATGATTTAGCTTTTGGCCAACTACAAGTGACGCCTTATCTTTAGGGCCCAATGATTTTTAGTAGTTTTGGAGGCCAATAAAAAAATTGGTCAACGAAATTGCTAAACTAAGCAAACGGTTGTATTACCCGTTGCTAATACAATCGGATCTATACTGTTGCCCAGTCCGTGTGCTTTTTGCAGCGGCATGAAATAATCCCCCAAAATATAACCCCACAAAAAATAATGAAATAACCCCCCAAAGCTTGGGGCCTTATTTCATATGCAAGAAAACCCCAATTTTGAAAATGAAATTAGCCCCCAACGAAAAGAAATAATGCCCCAAACATAAATTAAATAATTCACTAATTTTTGGGGGCTTATTTCATATGAAATAAAACCCCAATTTCTGAAATGAAATAAGAGCCCAATATATGTAATACAATTAATTATACAGTTTTGCTTTAAAGAATCACGCGATAGATAGCATGGTATGATATGCCAAACACAAGCTTCGCCAACTAAGGCTTTTCTGCATGGCCGGCCTTTGGCCGGGCGCAATCACTTTTTCCTCTATGGTATAACAAACACCGGCTTCGCTAACTAAAGCTTCTCTGCATAGCGCCAGGATTTTCTCCTCTATAGTTTAAAAATACCGACTCGACCCGGCTACGCAGAGAAGCCTTAGTTAGCGAAGCCGATGTTTGGTATACCATATAGAAGAAAACCATTGCGCCCGGCCGAAGGCCGATTATGCAGGGATAAATCGTTGCGCCCAAAAACTTTTTCATTTTAAATTTGAAAATGAAATAATCCCCCAAAAACTATATTGGGGCTTTATTTCATAATGATTTTTTGGGGGATAATTTCATATGAAATAATACCCCAATTAAAAAATTGAAATAACACCCCAAACAAAATGAAATAACCCCCCAAAAATCGCTTTTGGTGTTCTCTGTACAAACCTTTGGGGGGTTATTTCATAATTTTTTTGGGGGGTTATATTTTGGGGGGGTTATTTCATGCCGCCGCTTTTTGCACTGTGTGATTTTTAGACCAGTTTTATCCGTTATTTTTCCAACTTTTCTCTGCAAAAAGCCTCACATCACATTTTTAAATTTTATTTTGTTTTTAATTTTAACCTTCAACTTCTTTTTATTTTCAGGGACTTTGTGTGGCCACTTTCTTTTGTTTCTTTAATGGTGAAGTAATTGCCCAGGTGAAACGTAAATGGCGCACGACATTTTTAAGTAACCGACCACGTGCCAATTCCTACACAGCTACTCAGGTCTCGGTAAGATTTTGTATATTATGTGTGTGTGTGCGTGTGTGTGTGTGTAAGTGTTGTAAATTTAGATGTTATCTGTTTCTTAATTTAATGCGTTTTCCTATCGCTTTGTTAATTTCATTTTAATGAATTTTTTTATGTAAAATTATATGTATTGGTTTTTTCTGTTGTTAATGCTTTTTCGTTTAATTTATGAATTGTGATGGAAGATGTTTGTTTTGTACCTTTTGTGTATTAATTTTCTCGCCAAGATTTAAATTAATTATTCTGTAAAACAATAAAAAGAAACATAAAATTGTTTAAATAATAATTTTATTAAGATAAAGAAGTGAAAACAGTCCAACTTTAACGATTAGCATGACCATTATTTATGATGATAGGGATTTTTTTAAAATAAATTTACGTGATTTTGTTAATGCTGAATTAAGTTCCATTGAATAAATCAGTAATATTTATGAAGTTTCTTTTGTCCAAAAATTATAATTGGAAAAAACCAAGTAATAATATATAGCCGGTCAAGACCGACCATTCGATTCCCTACACCACAATATTTAGAGATACATTTTTGTACACCCTATTTGGAACCATGGGCAATCATGGACCCGCCAGAAAAAATTATGTTATACGGGCTAAAATTTATTTAAAAGTTCTTTCTGCCGAATGTTATCTAGATATCAATACCAAAAAGTGGTTGGCTTACCATGACAACGTCAGTGTATATATCCTTGTTTATTACATATCCCTATCATATTTCGTGTCTTATACGGTCACCATGTCGCAATTTCTATTCCGAGTAGATTCAGTAAAGTTCACAAAATAAAAAATTAAGGATTATAAAGACGTTTAAAAATGTATTTGTATTCAATAAAATGGATTAATTCTAATATGTTGTATCGGGTGATTTTTTAAGAGCTATAGGAAAGTTTAAAAAAAACACATAAAATTCAGAAAAATTCATGAACTCTTTATTTTAATCGATGGTACGGTCCGTATAATTTAATGTTTGAAGATTATTTCATGCAAATGTTGACCGTGACTGCGCCTCAAATGGTCCACCCGCTTAATCCAATTTTGGCATACTCTTTCCAACATTTCGGCCGGTATCTCATGAATAAATGCTTCAATGTTGTCTTCCAATGCGTCAATTGAAGCGGGCATGTGTGTATAGACATGAGCTTTAGCATAGCCCTACAAAAAATAGTCTAAATTCGTTAAATCGCACGATCTAGGCGGCCACTTGACTGGTCCCGAACGTGAAATAAGATGTTCAACGAACTCGCCTCTCAATAAGTCCATTGTTAAGCGTGCTGTGTGGCATGTGGCACCGTCTTGTTGAAACCACATGTCATACAGGTCAAGCTCTTTCATTTTGGGTAAAAAAACTTAGATATCATCTCATGTTGTTGAGTAACAGAGGCCCAATTGCTGCGAACGACGACGAATCGATAATTGATGGTCATCATTAACACTGGCCGATACAGCTGCGATATATTCTTCACTTCGCACTCTACGTAGGCGTGTTGGTGGTTTAATGTCCAACAATGTAAATTTGGTGCGAAATTTAGTCACAATAGCCCGAATTGCTGCTTCAGTGGGTCGATTTAATTGACCATAAAATGGAAGAAGCGCACGATGAACTTTCTTAACAGAGCACGCATTTTGATAATAAAATTCAATAATATGCAAGCGTTGTTCGTTTGTAAGACGATTCATGGTTAAATTATAGACCAAACTGAAGATGTTTGACAGTGCGTCAGCTGTTTAAACCAGTGTTGCCAAAAAAATAATAGCTAAAAAATCACCCGATATAAGAGATTTATTTGGAATGTCATTTGTGTTGGGCCACTCAATGACCCAATTGCACAACTCCATATTTTTGTGTATCTCTTACTCATATTAAGGGCAAATCGAAGCTTACTAAAATTAAAAACGATCCAGAATTCATAATTTTTTTCCATCGGAATTTCCGCTTCTAAATCAAGACTATTTTAAATTTGTTCCCAAAATGTTCCATTGTGCGTCGTTTAGTTACGATTCGCCGAATATAAGCTCAATAATTTGGCTGAATAGTACAGATAAGGGTGTTCAAATAATCGGGTTCTATTTTTGTTCGAATCAACGATTAATCGATAGTTGGCATTTTTTACATATTCGATTAATAATAATAAAAATAAATAAATAAAAATAGAAATAATCGATTAATCGAATAATTCTAAATCCAGAAATTTTATATATTACGAGATTTTTTTTTCAATAATTTTAGATAAAATGAGTACTTGAGTTATTAAACATCAATTTTTTTTTAATAAAACTTGTCAATGTAGCTCCAAATTATTGCTTAACTTTCGGGCACTTACACCCTGAGAAAAAACTTGTTTAAATATGGCCACCTCCAACAATACTAATTTTAAATAATATGTTAAGCATATTATGTTTTATTAAACAATATTATTGTCAGCGACAACCATATTATGGTGGAATTCTCCCTTCATCAAGAAGCCACAACCATATTATGGTTGCCTTGAAACAAATTCTCTACGACTAGTTCATACATCATTTTACAATCCGACCACTGTGCGCTGCGCAAACAATAGTACCACCTCAACTAATATGTACCATTTTAGATGATCATCACTCAATTCTAGTTTAATGATTTAATATTTTCTCCTTTCGTTCTTGTATAATAAAAACTTAAACACAGAGAAAACAGATTCGTGATCACAACCGAATTTGGCGCCAATCGAATTTTGTCGGTTGCATGTACTATCACACAATTCGGTTCCAATTACTGAAAATTTCGTTGCTTAGCATAATAGGTTTGATAGCAACATTTGAATTTTAGTACACTATCAGTCATAACAACAGATATTGTTAGTTGCTAGTATGATTACACTACGTGACAAAATTTCAACAAAGTCGTGACCAAATGAATCTGACAGCTAATCTGTATGTAAAATTTTGTTTCTAATAACACTACGTGACAATTTTTTGACCAAATGAATTTGACACCTAGTCTTTGTGTAAAATTTTCCGCTGAATCCGAATATGGATTCAGAATTGTCAAAAGTAGAACTGTTTTTAAGATATTCCAAAATAACCGTTATTTGTGTTTTTAAAAAAGATGATGTGACTGAAATGCAAATATCTTAAAAAATTTTAAACGGATTATGTGTTAATTTAAGTGAAAGGTAATAAAATTTCTGAAATAACCATGGATTGCTTGTGAAGATTAGTCAAGGAATGACAGAGTTACAGTGGACAAAAGTTTAAGCTTCAATGAAAATTTTATGATTTTGTTAAATTTTGCTTTTTTCAAGTTATTTTTTTTAAACCAAACATTTAGAAATCCTAATGTTTTATTGCATCCGACATTAGATTATTTTAATATGAACATTTTGAGCCCAACTAGACATAGATTGGTAAAAAAATGACAAAGCTACAGAAGATTTAGTAAATTAACACTATAATTTTCAAGCAATTTTTGTTAATAAAAATTTAGCTTTGTATATTTATTTGTTGTGGGTTAGTTCAATTAATCTTCTGTAACTTTGTCATTTTTGCACCGATCTGGATCCTATTGGGCACAAAATGTTCGTATTGAAATAGGCTAAAATTTTATTTTTCGGATATTTGGATTTCAGTCACAGCATCTTTTTTAAAAACACAAATAACGGTTATTTTGGAATATCTTAAAAACAGTTCTACTTTTGACAATTCTGACTTCATATTCGGATTCAGCGGAAAATTTTACACAAAGACTAGGTGTCAAATTCATTAGGTCAAAAAATTGTCGCGTAGTGTTATTAGAAACAAAATTGTGCTTATACCCGAATAAATGATAGGTGCAACTGAATTAACACATAACTGGTGTTCATAACAAGAGTTTTGATTGTCGTTATCAATATAGTTTGTAGCCTATAAGGGGCAAGGACTTCTCCAAAGGTAATCTCAATGAATGGAAAAAATGGGATATTTTACAGTACGTTGTCCTAGGGCAGGACCATATAACCCAGCTTGCATTACAAAGGGGAAGTCTTAAAACTACTCCATGGTATACTCCAGAGGATTAGCTTTGAAATCGTTTCAAAACGAAAACATGTCGTTAAAAAACGAAGACATGTCGTTTCACTGCAAACTCTTTTTAATAATGACATTTCCCATACTTGCAATACATTGGACCAGTCCAGGATCAAAATGGATCAAGAAGTCCAAGATGTAATTTGCAGGGTATAAAAAATAATACATACATTCATACATACATTTGTATGTACGTGTTTATGTTCATACCTATAAGAATAAGTAAATTACTTACCCCTATTTATTAAGTTTTTCACATTTTCCATTTTTGACCGCAAATATATTTTTTAAATATAATATTAAAAATTAATTTAATCTATCAAATGTTTTGACAGAAAATTTAGTAAGCAATTGGGGCTTTTAACTATTTTTTGGTTGTGAATTCCAAATAATTATATTTTCATTTGTTGTACTCGAATTGAATCTATTCCAACAATCAATAATTAGCTGCAGTAAATGAATAATCATTTATATTACAAAATTTATTGACGAAAGCAAATTATTGATTGCAATGACCAATATTCAGTATTGCCCTATATTAAATTCGGTTGTGATTCTAGCCATTTGTACTAATTTTTAGAACTTAATTAAATTGGTCATCATAACTAATAAAATAATTGAAGAAATCATTTTTCAGTTGGAACATCATTTTTATAATCAAGAGAATTAAAAATCAGTTAGAACTATACATTTTTAATAGTTGCAATAATAAATCATGTTACTTGATCAATATTTTATTACTGCAACCGTTTCCCAACCAATTTGTTTTCTGTGTGAACAAAACTCCATGTGAAACAGCTGCCATAGGAAATGTTAAGGTTCTGTTTAGAGAAAAAAATTTATATTTCTAGTTTATGTTAGCAAAACGTGAAGTTTTGCTTTTTTTATTATGAAAATAGTGGTACGAACAAAGCACGTCTAAAGAACGAAAATGTGAAAATTACTAGGATTGCTGTCAACATACTATTTCCATTGCTGATATTTTTTTTCTTCATTATGTGTTTTTTTTTTTTTTTTTGTTCAAAGTTTGCGGTTGTTTTGCAACTGCAACAAGAGCTGGAAAGAATGAATAATGTTACGGTTAGAGGTCAGGTCAGACCAAGAAATATCAAAAAATTATTGTATTCTTCATTACTAGTATGAATATTAAAATTGCTTGAGCTATTATATATATATATATATATATATATATATATATATATATATTATATATATATATAAATATGCGACTATTACACACGACATATTTAAATATTTTAGAGTAAATAGTAAACATATTATTAGTCGAAAAATAAACTAATAATAGTCACAATATGAAGAAAAAATTTTTTTTGTGTGTAAATACAAAAAAAAAAAAAAAAAAGGGAAAATTTAAAATAAGAAAATCTTTGAATGGAAGTATGTGTAGGAAGAAGTAAATATAATTGTTTGATGGTTAATTTATTGAAAAAAGGCAAAATATGGTTGAAAGGTGAGTTTTATAGTTTGAGTGCAAAAATATAAAAAATATTGAAAAGTTAACTAATGTTTTAAGAAAATATATACATATGTACATAGTTTGTATTTATAATAATATTTAATTTATAAACAGCCATTAAAAGAATATAGGGAGAGTTATATCAAAGACAAAATTAAATGGGAGTTTGGACTAGTTGTTCAAAAATAGAGTTAATGTACAAAAGTGCGTTTGTGTTTTGAGAAATTTATTTACATCAGACAAAGTATCTTTTATAAGGACAAACATTTTTATGCGTGGGTGTGTAGATCATAGTTTTATTACGTATGCATTTTGTTTTTAGCTTGGCTCATTTAATTGTTGATGATAATGGATGAATTGAAAATAGAACAACCAATCGCACTCTTGTAATAGAAGCTCAAAAAAAAAGGATGTTGTGTAAATGTAGGTAGGAGGCTGCTTATATATGATCTTCTAGAGAAAAGAACATTTAAAGAAGTGATCAGTTGTAAAGACCATGCATATAAATATGTATGTATGTATGTATGAATGTCTGTATGTATGTATGTATGTATGTATATGTAATTGTTAGCGACAAAGTAAACTTAGAAACTTGATATTGTGTTTTGCGTTATACAAATTGATTTAAAAAAAAAAAAACATTGTTATGACTTTTCTTGTTTTTTATAAGTATGTAATTTGGAAAAGAAATGTTTTTTCAGACAATTGTTGTTTTTTATTTGCGCCTATCATAAATAGCTATATTTTTAGGTAAAACACTTTTGTTTGCTACCTATATGCACTTGCGTAGACATTTATAAATAAAGCAATAATTATGACGCCAACATTAACGAAACACAAATTTGCATGCAAGTAGCGATCCTTTTTTATGAACTTTTTTTTGCCAATTTTACACACTTGTGACCTTTTCATTTGTTGTCGCATATACATACATATGACAAACAAGTGCAACAATACCTTGTGGAATCACAACAACAAATGTATGCAAATTTATGATCTATTTTTTTTTTTGTGGAAAATAAAGGGTTATTTACTTTTTCACTTGTTTTTTTTACATAAGGAAAAGGAAACGAGTGTATAAATTAGGTCGAACAATCTGACAAAACGACAGTTGTTTAATTTGATTTTTAACGTTTGGTCTTACGAAAATATTTTTTACAAGTAATAAACAATAATGGAAAAAAATATATGATTATTTTGATGTGTTTGATATTGAGGACAAAGTTTTTTGCAAAATATGCAAAAAACATTATATACAGCCCAATTATGAATACAAATTCCCCGGGATTTTTTCCCTTTTCCCATTTTGACAATTGAATTTACATAGGAAAAATGGGAGAAGGGAGAAAACTCCCGGGGAATTTTTATTTATAATTGGGCTGATAATAACATAAGCTATAATTTAAAGTCACATTTACTTAAAATGCATAAGATTGAAATAGATCTTAAAAAATCCATAATAAAGTCAAAAAATGTAAAAGCATGTGTTTCAGTTAATCGACATGAAATAATAAAATCGTATATAGGATTGGTCACTGAAAATGGATTAGCGTTTGTTATTTTAAACAGCAATAACATGCAAAATATTTTGAAACCTATATGAAGTGCATTAAAAACAAACAGCGGGCAAATGTTTTCTTTAAACTCGGACAATGCCAAAAAAATGCTCCTTTCTAATTGAGTCGCACTATCAATTTTAATAGAAAATAATTTATTTGACAGTCCACTTTGAATTAAACCACGAAGTTTAGTCACAACATCACATAAAATTTTTTTGGCAATGTCCGAGTTTAAAGAAAACATTTGCCCGCTGTTTGTTTTTAATGCACTTCATATAGGTTTCAAAATATTTTGCATGTTATTGCTGTTTAAAATAACAAACGCTAATCCATTTTCAGTGACCAATCCTATATACGATTTTATTATTTCATGTCGATTAACTGAAACACATGCTTTTACATTTTTTGACTTTATTATGGATTTTTTAAGATCTATTTCAATCTTATGCATTTTAAGTAAATGTGACTTTAAATTATAGCTTATGTTATTATCAGCCCAATTATAAATAAAAATTCCCCGGGAGTTTTCTCCCTTCTCCCATTTTTCCTATGTAAATTCAATTGTAAAAATGGGAAAAGGGAAAAAATCCCGGGGAATTTGTATTCATAATTGGGCTGTATATAATGTTTTTTGCATATTTTGCAAAAAACTTTGTCCTCAATATCAAACACATCAAAATAATCATATATTTTTTTCCATTATTGTTTATTACTTGTAAAAAATATTTTCGTAAGACCAAACGTTAAAAATCAAATTAAACAACTGTCGTTTTGTCAGATTGTTCGACCTAATTTATACACTCGTTTCCTTTTCCTTATGTAAAAAAAACAAGTGAAAAAGTAAATAACCCTTTATTTTCCACAAAAAAAAAATAGATCATAAATTTGCATACATTTGTTGTTGTGATTCCACAAGGTATTGTTGCACTTGTTTGTCATATGTATGTATAAATATGCGACAACAAATGAAAAGGTCACAAGTGTGTAAAATTGGCAAAAAAAAAGTTCATAAAAAAGGATCGCTACTTGCATGCAAATTTGGGTTTCGTTAATATTGGCGTCATAATTATTGCCTTATTTATAAATGTCTACGCAAGTACATATAGCAAACAAAAGTGTTTTACCTTAAAAAAATTTAAGATAGGTCCAAATAAAAAAAAACAACACTACTCTGAAGAAGCGTTTCTTTTCCAAATAACATACTTATAAAAAAAAACAAGAAATGCAACATATGCGCATCACTTGTCTCAGATGGTGTGTACAATTCTTTTTCTGCGTAAATATTGGCGTCATAATTATTCATACTTTTTTTCTTATACCTGTTGTAAAAATAACAAGTGAAAAAATAAATAACCCTTTATTTTCCACTAAAAAAAATAGATCATAAATTTGCATACATTTGTTGTTTTGATTCCACAAGGTATTGTTTGTCATATGTATGTATATGCAACAACAAATGAAAAGGTCACAAGTGTGTAAAATTGGCAAAAAAAAGTTCATAAAAAAGGATCGCTACTTGCATGCAAATTTGAGTTTCGTTAATGTTGGCGTCATAATTATTGCTTTATTTATAAATGTCTACGCAAGTGCATATAGGTAGCAAACAAAAGTGTTTTACCTAAAAAATATAGGTATTTATGATAGGCGCAAATAAAAAACAACAATTGTCTGAAAAAACATTTCTTTTCCAAATTACATACTTATAAAAAACAAGAAAAGTCATAACAATGTTTTTTTTTTTTTAAATCAATTTGTATAACGCAAAACACAATATCAAGTTTCTAAGTTTACTTTGTCGCTAACAATTACATATACATACATACATACATACATACATACATACATACATACATACAGACATTCATACATACATACATACATATTTATATGCATGGTCTTTACAACTGATCACTTCTTTAAATGTTCTTTTCTCTAGAAGATCATATATAAGCAGCCTCCTACCTACATTTACACAACATCCTTTTTTTTTGAGCTTCTATTACAAGAGTGCGATTGGTTGTTCTATTTTCAATTCATCCATTATCATCAACAATTAAATGAGCCAAGCTAAAAACAAAATGCATACGTAATAAAACTATGATCTACACACCCACGCATAAAAATGTTTGTCCTTATAAAAGATACTTTGTCTGATGTAAATAAATTTCTCAAAACACAAACGCACTTTTGTACATTAACTCTATTTTTGAACAACTAGTCCAAACTCCCATTTAATTTTGTCTTTGATATAACTCTCCCTATATTCTTTTAATGGCTGTTTATAAATTAAATATTATTATAAATACAAACTATGTACATATGTATATATTTTCTTAAAACATTAGTTAACTTTTCAATATTTTTTATATTTTTGCACTCAAACTACAAAACTCACCTTTCAACCATATTTTGCCTTTTTTCAATAAATGAACCATCAAACAATTATATTTACTTCTTCCTACACCAGGCGCGGATCCAGCTCGAGCCTTACGGGGGGGAAATTTTGTATGATACAAAAAAGTAAAAAATTTGTTTTTAAAAGTTTATTAAAAACAATATATGTATTAGAGTTGTCAACCGATTAAGAATAATTCGATTAATCGATCAAACAAAAACAAACTCTTGTTCGAATAATTTTAAAATGGCGATTTTCGAATAACGAATAAATCGATTAAATTATGTCGATTAATCGAACAATTGTTTTTTATTAAAAAATAAATTAATAAATAATAAATTAATAAATTAATAAGAAATAAAAGCTTAGAATTTGATTTATTCTCATACGTTTTTAGCGATTTTATACAAAATGTAGAAAAAGTGAAAAATATTGTTGCTATAGCCCTCATTGTAATTAATCTTGATGTTTAGTAGACAAAACCCGTGTTAAGTATTCACTGTATTTCAAAAATGTATCTTATGTTCGTATTAAACAAATCTTTGATAAACAATTGTAACAGCTGTTTTCTTTTTAAATCAAACGTTAAACAATTTTCATGAAATGTTAATTAGATCCGTTCACATTACATTTGAAATAATTTAGATGACAGATGATAAAGAAAAAAAATGCAACAAACAAATTTAAATTTCTTTAAATTATTAAAAATGGGTAAAAATACTTTAATAAAGTGATCAGAACATCATTTTGAAGATATTAATTATGGAATTGTGAAAATTTACGAATTATTTAAAGTCAAATAAAAACATTAAGAAGAAATCATGGTCGGTTGTACACGCGAGGGGTACTAACATGGTGACCGATTCTATATTATACTCAGTTTGAGGTATGTTCAGAGGATTTGATGTGGTTAATGAAGTGATTAAGTTGTTATCATGTCAATTTGCTTAAACGCGCTTAAAGTGTGAACTTAGCATAAGTGTCACAATATTACAATAGAAAACGATGTAGTAGAAGATATTCCAACGACATCAAAATATGCCGAACTTCTTCCAATGGAAAAATACATACAGAGAGACAGCGGTTGTTTTATAGAAGAAGTTGTACGCAGAAGTTTGGCTGAAGATGGAAGGTCTGCAAACGCCTTTCGAAAATTATTAAAGAATTAAGGATTTTACGATTCCTTTAAGTAAAACAACGATATGGAGCTTAGATGAAAAGTTGTACGCATCAAAAAAAGAAGTCATAGTGGATTTGAGAAAAAATAAAGAAGAAAATGGACAACTCTAATATGTATGTATATTATAATAATATAATATAAAATATAAGATCCGTTCAATATAAATTAAAATAAATTAATCTTTTTAAATAAGTAAATTGTGATTTCCTTGTGAGGCAAATTGAGATAGTACAGTCTATCTTCGGTCATTGTTGATCTGAGCCATGTTTTTATTCGACGAAGGGTAGGAAATGATCTCTCACTTGTAGCATTACTGACGAGCATTGACACGAAAATTTTAAATATTTTTCTTAGATTTGGGAAGATGTCTTCATCACAGTTTATTAAAGCATCTACAATGTTATCTGATAGATTTTCAGATATTTTCCATGTTTGTTGCCAATGCAACAGTTCAGGCTCAAGTTAAAATGTGTTAATCTCGTTTATCAAATATAATCAGCTCATCAGCTAGTTGTGGTTTTAAAATAAATGGTATATGGGCAAATCTCAAAAACAGTCCACAAACCAAAAATTTTTCATATTAATTTTTTTTAGATGTATAATTTAATTTTTATATGTATATAATAATTTTTACCAAATATAACCCCTTCCCTGATCTCTTGATGTTACACATGAATTTAACATTATTTTAGGTGCTTTTTGAGCTTAAAATAGCACTTACAGCCAGCAGACTCATCGCAATATAAATTTCGTTAAAAAAAAGATTGTTATTCATTCATCCATTCATTAATGATCACAAAATTAGTTTAAATATATAATTTGTTTTGTTAAAATAAATAAAATTGTGTTTATTATATAGTACTAAAAAAACTGTAGCATGCGTTGTAAGGCGTGCGTCACAAAGGGTTCACGGATTTTATCAAAAAATTACAACATTTTTAAGCGAATAAGTGATTTTAGAGTTCTCTTATATTCATCTTTCTTTTAGGAATAAGACTTTGTATACCTTATGATGTAAAATTCGCTAAAAACTAGGAAAACACCCTTCAACTTTTAAAGCTGCTTCTAAGTTTTGTGGCGTGCGTATCAAAACTTTGTGATTAATTATTTCGCAACAAATGCTTGCTAAGAAATTATGATATATGCCATTCGTAAGTACATATTAATGTCACTAAATACTATATATAAGTTGAAGCTATCTCTTTTGAAAGGCCAAAAAATGGTTATATATCAATCAGAAAACACGAGCGAGTGTACACGCAGAGAAAAAATATGGTTGGGCATGGTTACGGCAACAACACTATGTTTAATGTAACAATATATTGTTGTCGTACACAAATAATTGTTATTTTTATTTAATATCAACAATATTATAGTTACTGTAAACATTTCAATGTATATCGCAATTATGAATTTGAGTATTGTTGACCGAAAAATAATAATTTTTCTAACAGCTTAATTATGATAACTTTCTAAACATAGTATATTTCTCACAACCATATCATGATATTTAATAGCCATAGCATGATAACTTTCTATACATTTATCATATTATGTTAAAGATGCAATCAAACTATTTTTACTCTAATCATATTATGTTAGCGCCATTTGTAAAATAATTTTGAAGAAGTTGTGTCGTTTTTTTTATTTGTGAGCGGATTAACAATTAAAAGATAAAATTCCATAAAAAATAAGTTTAAAGAAATAAAAAAATTAAAATATTAGCGGAGTTCATTCAAGTATTAGTGATGTAAATGTGCAAATGCAAAATATCATATTTTTTTTTTGTAAAATCCAACAACAAAACACACAGAGATTTCGTTATATTTTATAAAAGTTCTACGATATTTCTGTGGTTTTCATGGGCAACCGCGTGTGTCTCAAAACAAATTTTTCAGGGAAGCCGAAAACCCATTTTAGATCAAACTATGGGCTAGGTATTGCACTTTTCAAACTTTGTCATTACGTTAAAAAATCGGAATTGATCCATCTTTTTTCAAAAAAAATGTAAAGAGCGTTCAAAATTAGGCAATATGGCATCAACATCTTAAATCGAAAAAATGGACACACGCGGTTGCCCATGAAAACCACAGATTTTTCATTTGCTCTTTTGCAAGACTTATATTGAACTCCGCTATTTGATTAACATTAAGAAAAATTGTAAAAAGCCACAAAATAAAAAATCGATTTAAAAATATTTAAATTTATTTTGTATTTTTATGACAGCTATGAAAGGTGCTGTATCATAATATGATTGCTTCTAAATTTATTATGATTAACATGATGATAATATGATTACTTCTTAGCTTATTATGATTAACATGACAATAATATGATTAATTTCTTAGCTTATTATGATTTACATGACAATAATTTGATTACTTCTTAACTTAGTATGATTAACAGAATAATAATATGATTAAGGGAAAAATATTATGATTTAATAGTACGAGTATATTCAGTCATAATATGATTCAATAATAATCTTAATATGGTGACTACAATCATAATTCTTATCATAATATGTTGCTCTTTGAATATGATTACCACAACCATGTTTTTTCTTTGCGTGTAGCGTTCGTTACGCAGGATTTGTCCATATGACTTGATTACACTTTGAGGTTGAAGTTTAGGTATGTTCAATACATTTAGAATATCTATTGGGAAAGATGTTTTGAGATCTTCTAAAGTAAATTCAATAAGAGGAATGTAACCTACAACTCGGTAGTAATCTTCAACATTTTGGAAGTGATTATTTCGTTCAAATTTTGTCTCGATTTGAACGCAAATAACTTTAACTTTTTCAAAAATCGCTTTAAATTGTTCTTCGGCTTTATTTCTTTTTTCTTCAAGGCACATGATAAAAATTTTGATAAGGCTTGATCCTTTTTGAAGATCTATATCTTGCTTTTGTAAAATGATACTAAGTGGCTGTGTTACAAAAGGTATCACACTTAATATGTATATTCCGCAAATAAATTTAAAAGTACTAAGTGAGCTCCTTAATATAAAGATAGAGATACTACTTCCTTTCCACTCAGATATTTTTTCCAAAGGTTCTACTATATGATGTACACTTGTTGCAAAGACGCATAATGAAGAGAGTTTGGCTCGCAAATACTTTGCTAAAACTGTTTTCGCTTGGGATGATTATATTTAAAAAATTTTGTCGTTTCTTAACAAATGATACAACTTTTTGAATTAATGGCACTTTATTGCTTTTAGAAATTGAGTTGTTCGATTTATGGGAATAGCAAGGAGTTTTTTTCGCATTTGTCGCTTTTACAGAAATTTTGAAAAGCTCCATTTTCCGCTGACATCAGAGGACACCCATCTGTTCCATCTCCTACACAATTTTTTAGGTCAAGACCAAAATTTGTCAAAATTTTAAGAACTATTGATGATAGTGCCTTCGCTTCAATTGACACATCAATGTCATCCATATCTTTTGAAGCCTCTTCAAATGCGTTTACAACAAAGCAAATAAATTCTTCCCTAAAAACTTTTTGTTGTATGTTCAAATATTAAAAAGATAAGGAAATCTGGCTTTTCCCCGACAAATCAGTGCTTTCGTCAAAAATTATCGAATAGAATTTTGATTCATATAACACATTTATACATAAATATTGCAAATACTAAGGCTTTTTAATAATTAAGCCGCACGCATTATCAAGTCAAACGTTAAGTCTTTGAATATAGATGGCACCTGCTGGGATTGAATGTAGAATAATAAGTAATTGAATACGGTAAACTAAATGTTTCTTTGGAAATATCTAATAAATAACTATTAGGATTAAGATGTGGATACTTATTGAAAATCGTTAGAGTTTCAATAAAAGAAAATAAAAAAATACTTATTGAAAATTTCGTTAGAGATTCCATAAAAAAAAAACAAATAAAACATAAAAAACAATAAAAACAAAAATTTTGTACATTAAAAAAATATTATTATGGAAATTCTTGTATTATCGAAATTAACCAAACATATTTTTATAATTTACGGATTCAGGGGGGGGGGGGGGAAATAATGAAATTTCCCCCCCCCCTGAATCCGCGCCTGTCCTACACATACTTACATTCAAATATTTTCTTATTTTAAATTTTCTCTTTTTTTTTTTTTTTTGTATTTACACCAGAGAACAGCTTTATGCAATTGAAAAAAAATCGCATTTAATAAACAGCAACAAATACACTCGCTTGCGGTCATACAATGAAATTTCCTCAACCGCAAATATTCGCTGCTGGTTTGCAGTCATTCAAATAACGCACATCGTGCTTTGTTATTTATACAATCGTTAGCTTCGTTTTTTAATAAAGATGTTTTTGTGTTCGGTTCGAAAATGATTGTTTTGGTACAGAAAAAAAAATACAAACAAAAAAGCCAGAAATCAAGCATCTTACTCATGGATTTATTCAGCATTAACTATGTAGTACAAGAAAAAAAATTGAAATCAAACTAAACACACATACATATGTAGGTACACACAATTTCCATAGAAACAGACTTTTTTTCATTTTAAAAAGTACAGTAGTAGTAGTAGTAGGTATGTACCCTGCAGGCAATTCAGTTAACTTTCAATTAATTTAAAGCTAACTATTTCTCAAGTAGTGGTGGTTGACAATTGGATTACTTTTATATGTAATTAACTAACTTTTTTAACATTGCGATGTCCTAGGAAGTAGTCAATTGTCCGACTCTGCATTACTTTCAGTTAACTTAAAAGTTAACTTTTTGTAGCTACCCAGCAAAAACTTTATAAAAATATATAGTTACACAAAGTCAATAAAGTAAATTTTTTTTTATTTTTTTTAATTTTTTTTTTTTTTTTTATTTTTTCTTATTTTGTTTTAATTTAATTTATTTTTTATTTTTTTTTTTCTGTCTCTGGTGGGATTCGATCCCGCAACCTCGGTGCTGATAGACTAGCTCGCTACCAGCTAGTCTACCGGGGCAGTGTAGTTTTTGTATTAAAAAACTATGTTTTTTGACTATAATGACTATAATGACATTTTGTTTGCCAATCGACATGGCTCTCTCTACTTAAAATATACAGTGTTTGTATACACTTTGGTTAATGTAAATTTTCCATTGCTTAGTTGTTGGCTTTAAGTTAGTCTTTACAAGCTGTTGGCTTTTTTTGTAGTTAGCTACTCATTTGCCGGCAGGGTACAATGTATTCTTGTTATTGTTGTTTTTATTGTTGTTAATTTGGAAAAAGCGTCTCATCGAGTGGTTTATTGTTGTTGTTAATGTAAACAAAAGTATAAGAATGTGTTCTTTTGAATTTACTCAGTTGTGTTATATTGCGTAAGCAACAAAAATGCAAATAAAGCACTTTCAATAAAAAACGAATAAATCCAAAAATAAAATGTGTACGAAAGGATGTAAAAATTACCAACGTTGAACTTTGTTTTGCATGTATAGAGTTATTGTAAATTTTAGCGTATGAATAAATCAACAAAAATAGTGAATTTTGAGGTTCTCTGATTTACACACAAAAAAAAATTTTTTCTTCATATTGTGACTATTATTAGTTTATTTTTCGACTAATAATATGTTTACTATTTACTCTAAAATATTTAAATATGTCGTGTGTAATACTCGCATATTTTGTGTCGCATATTTTGGCAGTCGATGATCAACAAGACGGCATATTTTGTTATGTTATTTATATTCGTACATTTCGCATATACTGCGGCAGTTTGTAATGTGTGGTAGGAATATATTGATATTGTAGAAACAAAACATTTAAGGCCTGTTCGTCGATAGCGAATGAAGACTTCGTTCGCATAAATTACATTTAAAACAAAAACAAATTATAAAATATTGTTTTTGTTTTACATGTAAGTTATGCGAACGAAGTCTTCATTCGCTATCGACAAACAGGCCATTAATATTTATGGTGACAAAAAATATGTTAAAGTTACGATATAAAATATATTTATACGGCGAAATATTTAATATTTTGCGCATTGTAATATTAAAAAGTTACTACTGGTTAAATATTTTTGTGTAATACTAGAAATTATATTAATACAGCGATGCGTTTAAATATATTACGATAGTGGATTATTTAATATTTTTAGATTTTCTGTCAGTTTGTGTTTAAAATTATGCATATTTATGACTAATATATTAGTATTTTTAAACCCTGATTTTGACAAAACATCTTAAGTCAAATTTAAAAAGTTGAAAAAAATGTTGTTAATCATACGAATTTTCATTAAAACAACTTTTTTGTTTAAGTTTTTAAAATTTTGTATTATAAACGAAATTTTTCTTTAATTCTGATTTATTTTATTATTTGCTAAAAATAATTTTTTCACCAAGTTTTTTTTTAAAACTTTTTTGCTATCTTATCTCGACTTAAGATGTTTTGTTAAAATGCCACAGATATATATTCAATTATGAATTTGTTTATATTTTGCAGCATTCACTTTGATTCAGTGTTTGAAAAAAACAGAACATTATTAAGCGTTCGGCTCACACACCCAAGAACGATTTTTTTAGTGATTGTGTAGACGAACACAACCCTTAATACCGTTCGTAACTATTTTCAAGAAAGAGCCGAACACTATATATTATGTTCTGTTCTCAGAACAATTATAGTGATACTGTAAGCAAACATTATATTTTAAAGTTCTATAATGTTTCTTTTTTACATTAATAAAAAAATGAACAAATCAAAAATTTTAGCAACGACCGCAACACGAACAGCTTGTGTGTGTATTGTGTATATGTTTTGTTTGCGTGAAATTATTTTGCTGGCTTTTCTTTCGTATGTGTATTTTGGTTCTGTTAAAAATGTTTGGTTTTTTTACCAGCCAAAAGGGACGAATATAAATGAGCCGAACCGAACACAATAAAGTTTGTGGACGTAAAAAAAAACCGAATGGAATTAAATGTTCTCATCTTTTGTTGAGTTTAATAAAAATAGTATTATTTTTGTGTTCGAAAGATGACTAACAGGGAAACGTTATTTTTTTAATGATTTTCTACACAAACGATATAAGCGTTTGTGTTTTCCACTAAGGAGCGATATTTAGTGTTTATTTTCGAAAACTGCTTTGATTACACTACAAAATGTCCGTCTAATGTTGTCATGTTGCACAAAAAAAAAATTACGGTTGATGATTACATTAATGGTTGCTCTTTTTGGTACTTTTAAGATAAAAACGATATATTTTGTGAGATTGGCAACGCCTTTCAACTGGCATAGAACGTTTGTTTTGTGCAAAAATTTGCACTGATTTTTCGCACTGGCTCATGGGTAGTGCGTGGTGCAACAATCAGTGCGAAATTATTTTCTACATAGTTGTTGTTATGTTTCACAAAAACTTCGCATTTTCGCATTCCTGCAAGACTAAAAATGGTGACATGAATTACTCTAATAATAAGAACATTGTTATGGTATATTTTAGTCAGAACCTACGGTTAAAGTTTAATTTAGATTTAATAATCATAGAAACTTTACTTAAGACATTTGTAATTGTAGCTTACAAATAAATCACATTTGGTTTTGAATAAGGCATTGAGAATACTCCATGCATTTTAATCAACGATAGAATTCCCGACATGAAACGTCTTTGTTATAGTTTAATAATAACTCTGTGCGTGACAAGCGCCTATAAGTAACGCGAATATATGTTGTGCAACCTCCAACATTTTCAAAATAAAGGAATATCTCTAGAAAAAGAGCTAAACAAAAACAGTTAGCACCAATGAATTCAGCGTACCCGAATTTGGTTAAAACGCCAGGTGGCTCACTGTCAGAATTTAAACTAAAAAAAAAATAAATCTTTAAAAAACTAAAACTAAATATTTAAGTTTTCAAATTGGTAATTTCGTAAGCCTTGAAATATAGTTAGAATAAAATTTTAAGGCGCCCAGTTGGCCACGTCTTAAAGACATCCTCGGAGACGGATGCACGACAATGTTAATTTCTGCACGACATGTGAGGGACAGCGGGAACAAATCGTCAACGACATTTTCGAACAAGTGTCGCGAAAATCGTGCACGACACAAAAAAAGACAATGTCGCCTTCTTTATCATTAACGACTACCTGCATGACAACATCGTCTATTTCGACGTCCACGACAAATATAATTATATGGTTATCTAATTCAGACAGTTTTTTAGTATAGTTGGAATTTAAATTTCTGTTATATGTTTTATATTCGACTCCTATAAGCAATCCTAAAGTTGACAGTGAAGTACTAACTGCATGTAATCCATTTTCCAGCCCATCATCATCATTTTTGGATTTACTGTTTAGAACTAATTTGTAAATTTTTTTGTAGGTATTTAAATCAACAATTAAAAAAAAAGTATGTGAGACTTTTAAGAAAACCAAGCAAGTGATTGAATAGCATTCAAGAAAACTTTGTCGTCAGTAGCTTTTATACAAGACAACTTATAAGACAATATCGCTCATACTGTCCCACATAGAGTTTAATAGAGGACAAGTTATAAGACAAAGTCGCTCATACTGTCCCATATAAAGCTAAATAGAAGACAACTTACAAGACAACGTCGCTCAAACTTTCGTGCACGACGATTTCCTGTAAACTGTCTTCTAGAAACCCTAAACAACAGGGGACAAGTCGTGCACATATCATTGACGACGTTGTCGTCAACGGCAATCTGGACAACTGGGGAAAAGTGAGATCAAAGGTATGTTTACTTTATAGGCCTACAACGAGACCACTTTCAAATCATTTTAATTCATTGCAAAAAAATAACTTGGATGAGTTGAGTTCTTTTTTTAACATAACATGCCTAGAGGCTAGCATAATATGATTGTTGCGTCTTGATGCAGGACTAACTTACCATAATATGGTTATTGGTGACAAAAATAGTTAAATTAATCATTGTATGCTTAAAATTTTCTTTAAAAATAGTTTTGTTGGGGGTGATTATATTTAAATATGTGTTTTCTGTGCTTGTAGGCAACATGGCTTCCCATGCCTTCAAATAAATAAAATTCCCGTTGTATAATTATTCTAAATAATGTTAAAGGTTAATTATCTGTCTGACAAGGATTTTTTTAAGAATAAAATTCATTTAATATTTTGTCTTCTTTACGTACGGGTTTTGGACACCAGTATTAAAGTCACAATCTTTAAAATGTTTAAAAACAATTTTCGAAGGTGGTTTCAGAATGGGGCATACTTGGCATACAGCTCGAGATATTTCTGCACGCAGAAGATCACAGACAGTTCCGTGTTGTCAAGAAAAGTAAACGAATAAGTGAATTTTTGGAGCACTGAGTGCTTTTCGAAGATGAAAATAATTCGATATGAGTTTTGTTTTGTAAGGAGTTTTTTTATTAAAAAATATCTCAGTTAACAAAAAACATATTCTTTAAATAAATCATAACGTTATTTATGCACCACTCTGTATTATATGCATACTTTTTAATAAAATTAAATGCATAGAAATACATCCCTTAATTATGTCATCAAAAGAAATCATTTGTAACAAAAAAAAAAAAATAAGAATTAATTACATTTAAATTTTCATTTATTTAAATTAAAATCTGTGTATTTCAAATGTATTTTCTTTATTTAAATTTTATTATAAATGGCAAAATATTTTAGAAATATATTTTAAATTATTTGTTTTTGTTAATTACATTATTATTTTGCACATTTTCTATTGCTTCTAGTTTATTTTATTTCAGCCACATGTATTTATTAAAACACTTCTCCTGCTTTTATACCTTAAACAATAGAACTTTTATCTAAAATGAAATATGAAACCAATTGGCCTTAAAGACAACCACTTTTCCTTGTTAATAGAAAATCACAAAATCTCAGTTCTTTTGATTATAGTTCGTACGCTGTGGACCCGCAATGCCCGGTGAAGAGAAAGTATGACTGAAAGAGTTTTCGTCGGGGGTTACGCGAAGAGCGTCCAGTGCTGTCTCAACAACATCATCATCATCCGCACATCAACGCTTTCAGCAACAACGTCAACGTTCCCATAGCACAGCACCAGCTTCACAACATCATCATCATCATCACCATGAACTAACAACGACTCATCATAGTCGTGGGACAATGGGTTTTCTAAATGGCTTAAGAAAAGCTCATTTATTACGACGCAAAACATTAGATGCCAACAATTCACGCATTACCCAACCATTAATGGACGGACCGCAAAGGACATCCATTACAATGCAACCAACTGAGCAAAATGCAATCGACTGTTCTTTGATGGAAATAGCACCAGATGTTGTCGATGACAGAGATGAAATCGAACAAATTGTTGATATAAACACCAGCACTTCCACCACCCCTAATAAAACCCTGGCGGCAACAATAACAAAAATACCAGCTTATGAAAAACTTTTGCAACAACAAACAACGACAGCATTAGTTACACTTATACCAACATCCGCAATTAATTCAACTGCAATTTCAGCAGCTGACACATTAAGGACCACAAACACGACTACAACTAACCCTTTGGGTACATTGCCAATAATCATGGAACCTAGTATTAGTACGAGTTGTACGTGTAATAACACAAATCTTCATCATAAAATTTCCAAAACACCGGCAGCAACTGCATTAACAATAACAACAACGAAAATGTCATCGGCTACAGAACCCGGCTGCTTAGTCGCTATAGTCACCCCCAATTCCACCCGCACCACAAATAATTTTAATATCAGTCCGCACGACCACAAATTAGTCGATGAGGCTCTTTAATGCGAATACATTTTGTATTCGTTGGGCCAACATAAACATACACATGTTTCAGTTCCTTCATTTGTGTCTTTTTTTATTTTGTTTTGTAAAAATAAAAGTACAAAAAATTACAATCAAGTAAATTTTTTTTTACCGCAAAAAAAGCTTAAGTAACACCATTTTCCATTTTCGTTTTTTTTAATAAACGACTTTATTGGCAACACTTGCGTCATCTCCTAAAATGTCATGGTCACATTAGGAACCGTTACGATTTTAAAGCAAAAACAATTTTATCTCAAGCGACAATATTCATACAAAATTTTTATGAAATAAAATAAAAAAAACCTTCTCCTGTAAAATTTTTTTTTTGTCACTTAAGCTTTTTTTGCGGTTATGACTCGATATACAAGAGTGCGATTGTGAAATGAAAGTGTTTAGAATACGGATAGTGCGGATTCCTCTTAATTTTTTTTTTTTATTTAGATTCACTCTTTCTTTTCCTTTCTATAAAAAATAAAGCTGGATTGGATATTTCTTACTTCTTTTTAAAATTAAATAAATAAAAAAAAAATAATAAAAAATTTTAAGTACATTTTCATAATTGGGTAATGAAAAATAGGCGTATCTGTGGGCGGATTTCTCTAATATGTAAGAAATCCTATAACAAAAACTGCTTTTTAAGATTTTTAGTTTTGCAGTAATTAATTTTGGCCACCTAAATCAAAAAATCGAACACTGTGCGCCGTGTAGGAATGTAGGGACTAGTTTCTAATTTGCTTACGTTTTTTGACATTTCCAAAAGTTAAAATTTTTTTTTTATTTCCAGGACAGTTTTTTTTTTTTTTTGTAAAGAGAATAAAAATGCAAAAAAGTATAGTCCGTCAAGCCCGACCATTTGATAACCTACAACACACAGCATATGAAAACCATTTTTTGCTAGTGTACCCTATTTGGGACCAATAAACCTTAATAAAATCATGTTATGCGATTAAGATTCATATAATAGTGCTGGGATACTATCGATGTTTTCTACTATCGATATTTATCGATGGTTCAGATTTCACTATCGACTGAATGTTTGCCTTGTGCAGGTAAACTTTAACTGGTTTTTTATCAGGCTACAGTTCGTTCTTTTTATAACTTTATTAAACGTATGAGACTTGTGTATATACGCACGTTATTTTAGATGACAGTTTTTTAAAAATTGCTAAATACCTTTCTGTAGGAACCGAAGTAGCAGGGACTATAAGATATTCTATTGCAGCTTAAAATAATTTTGGAAATTGGTTTTGATTCTCAACCCAAAAAGGAAATCAATCTAGCGGACTTATCCTCTAATGGTCGTTCATTGTTTTGTCCTATGCTCGCAACTGCAATTGCAGTTGGATTTGCATTCGTTTTTTACAACATTACAAAAATATTTGACATTTCAGTCCCTATATAAACATGTATTTCGACTTAAAGGCCCTTAATTAGCAGTAAAAAGCACATCTAAAGGCCAGTTTACACGGTAATGCAATGTATTACGACATGTCGAAAGACTATGTAGAATGAGAAAAATCTTATCATGTAAAAGCAAAATGTATTGGGTAAGAGAGAATACGGATACAAAATCTGACAAGCGGTCGGTAAATGGTTTTTTTCTAAACCATTTTAGAAACCTATGTATCACACCAGAGGTGTATTTTAACAGAGTATATTGAAGGTGATAGCATTTTTATACGATTACAAAAACAACTAAAATCAACTAAGGAAATTTTCATGTTGTTTTTTTAAATATTTAAAACTGCAACCATCTGCTTTTTTGTTATTATTTTGGATTTTACTTATACCATCCGTGCAAACATGAACTATACTTACAAAAGATTTTTATTTTTTTTTTCTTTTAAACACGGAGTGAATTTCATAGTATTTTGATTCTAAATAGTCGTAATACATTGTATTACCGTGTAAACTGGCCTTAAGCAATTCATACCACTTGCCATTCTTGTTGTTTGTATTCATTGCTGTAATTTTGAGCGAATTAATAATAGCAAGTAAAAATTGCGACAAAAAACTGTGTGTGTATAGCTGCTGTTAAATGTCTTCATAGCTGTATTTTAAATAATTATAATATCGATATTGATATTTTTCCTATAGTACTATCGATAGTTTCCAAGCACTATCATATAATCGTTCTTTGTGCCAAATATTTTTTGGATATCTTTATTTATATGAGATTTTAGGGTTCGGGTTTATATGGGGTCTGCGGATAATTTTGAGCCTACCAGGCACCATTTGGCCATGAAATGGTAGGTATCGAAAAAGTTGTCATCGCCAATTTTTATATAAATACCAAAAGTTTTAAAGGAATTATGGCATTAAAAGCTATTTTCGGGAGTAGTATTTGTAGGTATTCATCTAAATACCAACATAATAAGATGGTTTATGGGCGCAAAGACCGTATTTCGGAAAGAATCTTCTATGTGAAATTATGGACCGATTTGCCACATTTTCAATAGGATTGTTCGTTGTGCCAATTAGAGCCTTTGTTCCACGTTATTATTATTTTTATTAAATTATCTCCCAAATTGCGACCTGAACTTTGCGTACAAGGTTTACATGGACAGCCAGCCGGGCAGCAGGACGGACATCGTTAATTCGATTTAGAAGGTGACTCTGAGCCGATTCTTATACTGAAAGGTTTGTCTAGAATCAATATTTCAAGGCGTCAAACATCAGCACAAATGCATAATACCCTCTCCACTGTTGTGGTGTGGGTATAAGAACAGCCGATGTCAGATGGTTTATCGAAAGAGAATAGAGCGCAGGCTCTAATTACAGTTTTGTCAAACTATTTGTGTCGGCCTTTCACAGAAGCAATGTTATAACCAGGGAAACCACAAATATGCAATTGCATGTTTTTCCTTGGGCGACCAATGAAAGCAAAAATAAAATATTTATCCGTTTTAGAGCTTTTTATGAATTTTGGCATCGATTTGTTAGTGCATATTTTGGCATATTTTACCGCTTGGAGCATATTTTTGCATAGTTTAGTTAAAATAGCCTTTTTGCAGCATTTTTAAAGTTTTTAGCACATATTTTGCCTTTTTGAGGCATATTTTGATACATATTCGATTTTTTTTAGATGCCTCTTGAAAGCTTTCGCAGCAAATAAATTTTTTTTTCGAAATTTTTGTTAACAGATGGCTTTTCTGTTTTAAATATCTATCTGTATACTCAACGTGTTGCTTTAATTTCGCCATCCACACTTAATTTTCACTCTAGAATGAAGACAAAGCAGGTTGTCATTAAAGATAATGTTATTTTAAATTTTACATAAAAGCAAAAATTAAGGAAAAAGCAATTATAAACATACGTTTTTGGCGATGTGTGCAATACATAGAAATCTGAACCAATCTTTTAGTACACCGATCGACTGAGTGCTCTTTTTTTAAAGTGATTTAACGATGCCCATCCGTCCGTCTGGGTAGTTGTCTGTCTGTCCATATTTACCTTGTGCGCAAAGTACAAGTTGCAATTTTGTACATAATTTGATCAAATTTGGTAAACACATTTTAATACTTTGGTGTTAGGGCTTGACCGATTATAATTTTAGTGTTGTTTTTTAAATGCAAATGTTGAATATTCTGTTTTTAAATGAGCAATATTTGATTTTTTTGGGGCATATTTTTGACAATTTTGAGGGCATATTTTCAAATTTTTGCTGCATATTTTATGCGCATAAAACGCATTTTTAAGATCGTATTTCTGGTTTCCCTGGTTATAACGGTAATACAAGACATGAAAGTATTTTGCAGTGGGAAATTTGTCAAGTAAGATGTAAAAAACCTTTAGCCCTTCCGGGAGCAACCAGGAGGTGTTAAGTGGTACTATTTTGAATACCAATTGACATGCCAATTTCTCGAAATAAGCAAATTGCCATCGTGTTGAAACCACGTCTCAACCGGATCAATGTCATCCATATTTTCAAACCAAAAGTCACTGATCATTGTGCAGAAGCGGTCACCATTGAGCGTAAATCGATCTCCGGCTTTAATTTTGATGTGAAAAAGTTAGATGATGAAACTAAACCAAGCAGTTTTCTGGATGCAAAAGAGTCTATAAGATTTTTAGTGGATTGGTATTACTCTATATTCGGTTTTGTGCGCCACTAAAATCACAAAATCGCCTAAAGTTGCGCGAATCGATAAGTGATTTTGAAAGTTAATTTGGATAATTTCATGATGATTTGCAGAGTATGCTAATTATAAATGTCAAAAACACACTACTTTGAAAAAGAATCGTGAGTAAACGTAAGATAAGAGCGTGCGTGATCGTGGAAATTTAAAAAATTCTCGCGTGTGATTATGTTTTGCTGCCTCTTAGGCGTGCGTTAACGTGAGTCAAAATATGCACTAAGCTCTAATGATAGTTATTTAAGAAAATACTAAAAATGACAATAGTATTAACCGACTACAACTATTTAACCTAACTAAATTGTTTTGATGTTATTATCACAACAACTATATTTTTGTGTCTATTTGGTCTGTTGCGAGGCATAAATAATGCAAAAAATAGAGGAGAAGGTATTATGAGTTTGTGCTGATGTTTGTACTACATACACCCACCTTTTGGTATACCGATCGACTTATAACCACTTTTTCAATTTATCTATAGATGTGTGTCCAAACGGCTGGTTGGCAAAGTACAGGCAATTTTGGAAATAATTTTTCTCAAAAAAAAAAAAAATTTTACTTGGCAAAATGCGATTAAAATTTTCAAAATGTACCTTTTATACAGAGATAATAAAATATATTTTACTATTACTTTTGTTCAGGTTGAGATATAATACCGATTTTTTTTTTTTTTAAATAAAAATCTTAATTATCTCACCAAATTTTATTGGAATTGGTCTATATTGACTACCTGTATAGCTCCCATACAAATGCTACTCCCATCACAAAATAATGAGGAAAATAATATAAGGTCGAATATAAACCGCATTTATCTCTGTCCTTTATTCACCCCCTTTTTAAAATCGCTTTAAGATGAACAAATTTCATATACATAAATGAAGAGAGAAAATTATGGCCTGTTCGTCGATTTCGAACGAAAACTTCGTTCGCTTAACTTACTTGTAAAACAAAAACAATATTTTATAATTTGTATTTGTTTTAAATGTAAATTAAGCGAACGAAGTCTTCGTTCGAAATCGACGAACAGGCCATTAATATTCGGCACAAAGAACTTTGACATGAATCTTTGCCTCAAAACATAATTTTGCTCTTGTGTCCCAAATAGGGTACAGTGCAAAATTTGTTATCAAATGCTGTGGTGTAGAGTATCATATGGTCGCGCATGACCGACTATTTTCTTACTTGCTTCCTAATTTCCTTTCTTAAAAAAAACAGTATTTTATAACATAAGAGCAAATCTACAAAAAGCCACTTAATAAAAAAAAAAAAAAAAAAAACGGGAACTAAACTAACTTTTAAGTTCAGTTTATTTTGTAAGTAAAACATAATTCCTTCCCGATTACTACATTTAGTTAAATTACTCAGTAAGTAGTATGTACTTTACATTTACTTAAAAGCATACTCTTGCTTGTATAAGTGTATGTATATGTGTATATAAATGTTAAAATATTTGAGAACTTTTCAGTTAAAAACAAAAAATAATCGAATATATCGAGGCATAACCGCAAAAAAGCTTAAGTAACACCATTTTCAATTTTCGTTTTTTTTTTAATTAACAGCTTTATTGGCAGCACTTGCATCATCTCCTAAAATGTCATGGTCACATAAGGAACCGTTACGATTTTATAGCAAGAACAATTTTATCTCAAGCGATAATATTCATACAAAATTTTTATAAAATAAAATAAAAAAAACCTTTTCTTGTAAAATTTTGTTTTTGTCACTTAAGCTTTTTTTGCGGTAATGACTCGATATGTCTGTATTTAAATCTAATAATAACTAGTGAAGTATAAAGAATTTTTTAGTTATAAATATTTTTTAGTTTTAAATATTAAATGCTGAATTTTAATACAACAAACGATTTTTAGCTTATGTTTAACTTATTTATATCACAATTTAAAAAAATAGAATTAAAACGAAAATAATACAAAAACTAATTGAAATACTATGTACTAAATTATTATAAACTGGGATAAAATAAAATGTTATTTAAAACTAAAAAAAAAAATGTTTAGTTAAATTTACTTTATCATTTCTGAAAACAAAAGGTAAGTCATTTAGTTCTTTTTTACTTAAATTGAAAATAATCACCTTCATCGTGTTTGGCGTATTTAAAATACGCCTACGACTGTTTGGTAATAGATTAAAATGAACGTGAACCTTTTTCCTTTAATCTATAACCAAACAGTCGTAGGCGTATTTTAAATACGCCAAACACGATAAGGGTGAATATGTTTTTTATTCGACCTTTATTATTTCAAATATCAATAAATTTTCGAGCTTAAGGTCTTTTTTAATAAAAAACTTTTAACGTTTATTTAAACCAATATTTCGGCCCCTCTTTGAGTGCCTTCTTCAGGGTGTATTTCTTACTTATTTTAAAATTCTGGTTAACAGATGAATTTGCTGTTGCTTTAATTTCGCCATCTACAGTTAATTTTCACTCTACAATTGTAGATTTCGTTTAAGATAAATGTTATTCCAAACTGTTAAGTTTTATATTCACGCAGAGAAAAAACATGTTTCAATATGGTCACCTCCAACAAAATTATTTAAAAAAAAAAAAAAAAAATTAACATATTATGCTTAATTTAACCATTCTATTGTCACGGACAACCATATTTTTATTAAATTAGTCCTCCACCAACAAGCCACAACCATATTATGGTTGCCTCTAAACACGTTGTGGTTAAATATGACAATTATTTGTTTTTAAATTAACAATAGTATTTTCCCTCTTTTCCAAGACCTACACGCTATGTTTGAAAAACAACTATAGAATTATAAGTGTTAAACATATTTAAGTTATTATTAAACATAACAGGTTTTTTTAAACAAATTATGGTTGTCGGTGACAATATGGTTAAATTAAACATAATATGTTTAAAATTTTCTATAAAAATAGTTTTGTTGGATGTGACGATATTTAAACATGTTTTTTCTCTGGGTTAAAACAAAAACATCAACAATAAACTGTGAGTTTAACTCTTCATACATTCCCCACTACACTGAAAGAATTTTCTTCGCAATACCAATGAATTTTGACATTAATCCCATGAAAAATTGCATTAAAAAGGAACCTATGCAGCGATTCGTTGGATCAATGAAACGTGTTTTATTAAAAGGATTTAATGAAACATTACATTAGATCTATGAATATTATTCATTGGATGAATACTTTCAATAAAGTAAAATTTTTTTTTTTTATTTTTATTTTTTTTATTATTTTTTTTTTTATTTTTTTAATTATTTTTTTTTACAATTTTTCTTATTTTATTTTACTGCATTTTATTTTTTTTCTGTCTCTGGCGGGATTCGATCGCGCAACCTCGGTGCTGATAGACTAGCTCACTACCAGCTAGTCTACCGGGGCAGTGTAGTTTTTGTATTAAAAAACTATGTTTTTTACTCAATTAAGATCGTAAATATGAGATTAAATTGTCCATAATAACATAACAACGTTGATTGAAAGTTTTTGTTTCATTACTATAATGACATTTTTATTGTCATAATGAAAATTTAAATTAATGAAGGCAATTATTGAAATATGTTGCTTTTATAAAAAAATTTTTTGATTTCATAAATTTAATGACATACATGAAACATTAGATGTATGAAATTATTAAATTTTACATTTTTTAATTAACAATTAAACATTTTTTTAAAGAAACTAAAATTTTGTATTAATTTATGAATATAGTTATGTTTGTATATTGTTTTTTTATGTTCCCAATTAAAATTTTTGGTTTAACTTGGACCAATGAAATCCAATGAAAATTTTTAACGTAATTACGAAATCCAATGAAGCGATTTTAACGAAAATACTTCATTTTAACTATGAAATTCCATTTAAACAATGAAAATTTTGATTTAAAAATTTCTTTCAGTGTACAATTGATTGGAATTCTTCCAACATTAATTGTAGTTGTAAGTAGGTTACACTGGGTCTCCACGTAGCAATATTTATTGCTAAGCACAATGGAGCAATAATTGCTGATTATATTGCTGGAGATCACGTGAAATTGCTTTACCATAAACAAACGCACAGAGAAATGATGTCAGATAAATGACAACTGATTTTACAGCAGATTGATAAGCAATCATTACGCAATGGATTGCCACTCATGGTAATATGCGGACAATACGTCGCAAATTTAATTGAGCAATCAAATTTGACGTTTACCGCAATAATTAATGCTACGTGGATTAAAAGTTTAATTCATTTGATTAAATGTTTAATTCACTTGAATAAATGTTTAATTAAAACCAATTTTATTTTTGATTAATGCTTTAATTGGTGAACAATTTTGGACAATTTTTTCTATTTGCTTTTGTTAAAAATTAAAATAAAAAGTTCCTTTTGTTTAACAAAAAAGCTAGAATTATTGATATCTACGCCTACGATAAAATATTATAAAGGCCTAGTTTACGAGTAAGGTAAGCTTTTTGGCAACGTTTGAACCTTTTGCATATCAAAAACTAATGTCAGTGTCTTTTCTGGTCTCTCTTTAATAACATAGTTAAATGCCTTAGTTTTAAGCTTATGAACTCGTAAACGTGTCATTATTTTTACTTTTCATAAGGATCAATCTCAGTTTTAGTTTGTTACTTCTGTTAGAAGCATATGGCCGTTGAAACTTTATGAGAAAATTAATAATGCAGACTTAATTATATAACCGCATTTAAACTGTTGCTGTTTTTGGTATTAAAAAATTGTATTAATTTTTATCATAAACCACCAAATTTTTTATGGTAAGAGAAACTCATTAACAAAAATAACAACGTTTGTTTTATAATTTCTATCATATTTACTTTATTGTTCGTCGCAATATTAATTATGCAAAAGTTTTTTCAACAAGATAAATTAAAAATTTATTTTCTAAATACATTTTTATTAAAAAGGGCAGCATTAAATGTTTATTAAATCTAAGTATTAATTGTACTATGCGTACTAACTAACTTTTCGTTTGCCAGCTTATTGAGGATTCCTTGTCTTGTTTATGTGCTCTAAAAGGTTACGCTTGGCCAACAATTGGATGCGTTGTTCAATTAAGCCCAACGGCTTATGCGGCACTAAATGGCAAGTAGATTGTCTGAAAAAGTAGACAGAGGAAAACAGATTAAAAAGATACACTTATTTAAATAAAACAAAAAAAAAGTATGCTATCTAAGGCTGTGCCAAAGCTTTGATAACCTCCACCAATAATTAGATTTTTCGAAGACGGTTAGTGAGTTCTGTCATGAATTATAATCCAATCTTTATAAAATCTAGTACCACAATTTCTAGTATTATGAAACTTATGTGTGGCCATTATCTTGACAGTATTATTACTTTTCGTTTCGAGATTAAGGGCCTTATTCTGTAAAATACAACGCAACGCCTAAAATTTAATTGAAAGCAAAAGAAAATTCAAAAATATTTTATATTCATATTGAATTTTTAAATTTCAAACACTTCATATATTGTGGCCAAGGCGAATTCATTTCAGGAGGTCTTGAAAGCCCTGCTGATAAATTTTTTTTTTGTTTTATCATTGTTGGATGTCAAAATTTTGTTTATCATCTTTCCCAGTAAATACTTCGCTTACTTTTTCATTATTTAGTAGCTTTTGCTAGAAACACAACTGGGACGAACAACGAACTTCGCATAGTACGACGAATTCGTCGGCAAGAATTCGTTGGGTAAATTCGACAAATGGGACAAAATTAGTGCGTGAACCTAAAATTTTTTTTTTTATTTATAAAAATCTATTAATCGGGTGTGTCCTAAAATCCGAATACACTCGAAATTGATTTCTTCAGCATTTTTGATGTTCTGCATTTCGATTTTGCGATCTCAAATTAGTTTTTGGGTTTGTTTCAAATTTTGCAATTGATCGCGAATTTCAGCCATGTTCGCTATTTGTTCCTGTAAGTTTTCTAATTCTTTACAGCTTTCACGATTTATAATAAATAGTAGACTTTGCTATCATGATGCTCTTAGCAAATTTTTGCGACTTTCCGCTAAATTAGCAATTTTTACCGAATTTTAGAAATTCCTTATAGTTTTAGGGACTGTTAATCATTTTTGAATTGTTTGAAATATTAAAAATTTTCGCGATTTTTTTTTCGCCATTTTTGCAAATTTTTTTTTTTTTTGCCATTTTCCGATGTTTTGCTTTTTCACCCATTAAGCGATTTCAAATAAATTTTAGTGTTTATTTTTCGCGAATTTTAGCCAAGTTCGCAATAGAAGCAATTTGCCCCTGTGATTCTTTACAGCTTTCACGATTTATAATAAATAGTAGACTTTGCTATCATGCTGCGCTGTCCCTTCCCCAATTTATTCGTCGTTCGTCTGCGGAAGAAATAGAAATAAACCTGTCGCAGAGTTGGTTACGCACAACAAATTTCGGTCTACGCAATGATTGTGTGTACTCTTATATACACCTATGTGTTCTATTTCTGGTGACGAATATTCGTTGCGAATAGTTCGTCGTTCGTCCCAGTTGTGTTTCTAGCATTTGTTCTATAATAATTGAATACGCTAACTTTCGGACATCGCTTGTAATATTCATTGGTTATTTCAGTAGAATTGTAAGTAGTGCTTCTGGTTACTCAATATTACATTTTGTAGGCAAAGTTTTTACTGGGTTATTTCTGTTTTTGACATTGTACAGTAATTAAAAAAAAAAAATGGCTTGTGGTCTTTTGTACGAGTTGTACTTTAAGACAAAATATTTATTTTTATAGAAAGCAACAACAAAATTATTAAATATTTTGAATATGTTTTTGCTTTTAATAAATTTTTGTGCGTTGCCTTAATGTAGTTATTAGTATGTATATATTCCAATTTTCTAATCTTAAACTACATTTACACCTACGCAAAATCTAGTACTTACGAGATTTCAAGCCAAATCTAGTTGTTTTTGACTAGATTTCCCATACAAAGCAAAATCTACTTCGTGACAAGATTTCGACGAAATCTACTCAAAATCTAGTAGTACGTTATGATGCAACTATGGTTTTTTCAATAAAACATTAAATAATACTTCCCTGCACAAGAAAAAATTACATTAAAGAAAACAAAAATTGTTAAAAAAATATTAAAAAGTTGTATAAAAATTGTAAAAAAAATAAAAAAGACGAATAATATTGATAAAATAAATGTCGTTGATTATTAATAGAAGGTAATGCAAATTTTTTAATGTATATTTCTTTTGTGTTTGTATGTGTAACGAAAAAACTTGTAGTCAGTTGTTTTGTTACAAAAACAAAATCTCGCTAATGTCAAAAAAGTATAATGTAAACGCACTAGATTTCGAAGAAGATTTTAAATCAAATCAACAAGATTTCGGCCTAATGTAAATAAAGTATTATAGAATTTTAAAATAATAACCGCCACTGATTTCGCAAGACACAATATCAAAGGTTTTTTTCATTTCCTGGATTGGTAAAATGAGTTTTCAATAACCAAACAGACGGACACGACTAAGTCGACTTAGGATCTCACAGGTCATCGATAATTTTTTTTTTGCAAAATTTCATATAAAACGTGTCGATAGATGTTGCTCTACACATTGCAAATAAGGAGCGTCCCAAAATATTTTTTGGTGTTGCCAGCACTTTTCTGCACAAAACGCAACAAATTCAAATCTTGTGTTAATTGTGGGACACCGTTTATAAGCTTTGTGTAAAAACACTACTTCACATTGATCAGATAACGATTCATTTGTGTTTTTCGATGTATACTCTTCTTTCTGCCGGCACGAAGAGTTAAAGGCGTCAAATTAGTGGATAAACAAGTAAGAAAGTATAGTCGGTCAAGCCCGACCATATGATACCCTACACCACAGTATAATAAAACACATCATGCTTATATGTCCATATAAGTATGCATTTATCTATGTTTATAAACTTCATTAAAATTGGTTTGAAATTTTGTGAGAGGCAGAAATTGCCCCCTACCTCCCCTTGTGGTCCTATTTTTGAAAAACTGTATAGCTTATGTGTCCATATAGATTTGGAAATATCTATGTTTTAAATTTCATTTAAATCGGCTTGAGAGGCAGAAATTGCCCCTATCTCCCCTCGTGGTCCTAAAAATGCATCTATATTATAAATTTCATTAAAATCGGTTTGATAGTTTCTGAGGGAAATTTTCTCCTATCTTCCCTCGTGGTGCTACGATTTGGCTCATTTTCAATAGGCTTGTTCCTTGTGCCAATAAGAGCCTATGTCCCAAATTTTATCAAATTATGTCTTAAATTGCGACCTGTACTTTGCGCACAAGGTTACATGGGCAACCAGCCAGCTAGCCTGCCAGCCGGACGGACATCGATAGTCAGAAAGTAATTCTGAGTCGATCGGTATACTTTAAGGTGGGTCTAGACCAATATTTAAAGGCGTTACACACATAAGCACAAATGCATAATACCCTCTCCACTATTGTGGTATGGGTATAAAAATACCTGAGTTATAGTGGACTAAAACTAAGATTTTATAAAACTATTTACGTTTTTCACCAATTTTAATCGAACCAGCCTTACACTCTAGATAAGCTCTATCTAAGAGAGAAAGCATAAGTCGAAAAACACAAATGAACCTTTAAAGGCTAGATTACACTATCTCACAAGTCTTACGTATTCCATAATACTTTGTGAGATAGAAATCTAATGAGTTTTGTTGCGACTGTCAAAAAATCTAATTTAACATGACAGTTTGTGTTCACATCATCACATAAAGCATAAGCACTCACATATGAAATAAAATGCAACCCTGATCCAATAAAAAGTATTAAGTTAGAAGTGCATAACACGTGTTAGTGCGCTCGCGCTCTGTCGTCTTCTGTCAAAAAAAGTTAAACTAGTGTATTTTCATAGAGCAAGCTACATGCAAAATATTTTGACGCGTTTGCGCCAGAAAGTTGGTTAACATTGAACTTTTTAACGCGTTGTGTATTTTTGACAAGTAATCAGCTGACAATAAAAGCAATAATTTAACAAATTTGTGAATCATGACAGAAAAACTTATTGAAGAGCTTAAAAAACATACAATATTTATATAAAAAGAATAAATTCAATGAAATAACAAAATCTTGATATACTTTCGAACCCGTTTTTAGTGCACAAATAAGTAAACAAATGAAAACCAGCTGACAGGAATGGCTTTTGTAACGCGTGCTGTGTAACTTGCAATTTTTTACGCGCTAAAGTTTTTAAACGCACGATACTCGTCGACGAACTAGCGCGTGTTATGTACTTCCACCTTTATTGTTTAGAAGTTTTTCAAAAAACGATGAAGTCGTATGGGATGTCAAACTTTTTTCATAATACATACTTGTCATTTTCGTGACACATTGCATTAACACTATCACACTTTGTCATATTACTTGAGTTTTTGACATGTATAAATACAAAGTATAATAGTGTAATCAAGCCTTAACTGGTTAATCTGACGTGCTATAAGTCTTATCGATTTCGTTTCCGTTACTTTTACGACCATAACCACAAATTATACTAGGTTGAGAAAAAAACTTGGAAAAAAATCATTCCGCAGACATGGGGGATCGATATTACAATACATCTTTAATTGATATCCAATGCCGTAATTTACCACCTGTGTTATCAAAGAGCTCTTCGATAATTACTTTTTTGTGTTACACACAAACTGATATTCTTGGTGGAGAGTATAAAAAAATTTTAACAAAAAGAGATAAACATGAACACCAAAATGAAGCATAGAACAGATTTACTTATAAATGATCTTCTCACGATCTGCCCAAGGCCAAGAACGCTCCAGTTTGTCCAACTGTAATGAAAAAAAGGAAAACAATAATGATAAGCAAAATAGAAAACTTTTGAAATAAAAAACAAAGAAAAAAAAAATATTTTAAATTATATTATGGGTAGAGGAAGGGTTTTCCCCCTTTTGTTCTATTTTACGAACTATTTGTTGGAATTTCCACAAAATATATATCCTAAAGTTCTTTTATATATAACAGTCTCTGCATGCCAAATTGTAAGAAATCCGATTAATTAGTTAAGAATATACAGGGAGGGCGAATATTTTTACGTCGCCGTGCAATGAAGCCATATGAAATAAAGCCATGGCCTTATTTCCCATTTAAATTTTTTTCTTTTAATATAATTCTAATTTATTTAAAAATTTTTTTGTTGTTTTTTCTCTGGGTGTGTACTTATATTAAAAAAATAACGAAAATACTTTTGGGCGCAAAGATTTTCTCCTCTATGGTATAACAAAAACCGGCTTCGATAACTAAAGCTTCTCTGTATAGCCGGCCTTTGGGCGGGTTCTGTTAGTAAAGCTTCTAAAATCAGCCTCGTTTCCGAACGAAGGCCGACTACGCAGATAAGCTTTAGTTAGAGAAGCCGGTCTTTGTTATACCATAGAGGAGAAAATCATTGCGCCAGGCCGAAGGCCGGTTATGCTTTGCAGTTTGTAAACATGTTATGGCGGGCCCGTCGAACGCGCGTAAAGCAAATCAATGGCGTTATAGTCACATTAGCAAAATTTACTAAGTTCTTTTTAGTTTTCGAATCAAAAATCCATCCAAAGAAAGAATGAATTAAACCATTTCATTTTTTTCAACAACTCTATTCGTAAAAAAATTTGTTTTTGCCGTTAGTATCAGTATCAGTTATGGCCCTATGTTCCAACTGGGAATTTTAAAGGACTAAATATATATCAGTTATGAAATATCTTGTTATTATTTGAACTATTTTTTATACAGAATGCAACTCTCTTTTTTATTTTCCTTATTCACATAACTAAATTATATTCGAATTCGTTAGTATCAGTATCAGTTATGGCCCTATGTTCCAACTGGGAATTTTAAAGGACTAAATATATATCAGTTATGAAATATCTTGTTATTATTTTAACTATTTTTTATACAGAATGCAACTCTCTTTTTTATTTTCCTTATTCACATAACTAAATTATATTCGAATTCGGTTATATGCGTCATAGTGGCATATATGTGAATTAGCCTTATAGTCACATCAGCGATATAGTCCACGTTATGGTTGCAACTAATGGATGTGACTATAAGCGAAAAGTACTGTATAACAACAATTTCTTAATAAATTGTTGACAGCTTTTTTTTAAAAGTGAATAAGATTAAAAAAAAAAATAAACAAAATCATATGTTTTAATAAAAGAAAATGTATAGAAGAAAACCGCTTAAATTGAAAACAAAATTTGCAACCAGTAAATAGTTAACGTTAATAAATAAATAATAAAAAATATTGTAATAAAATTTTAAATATAATTCTAAAAATGATTTAATTTTCTGTATCATATAGTGAATTGTGCCCGGAACTTATTGATTGTGGTAGCAATGTCAATTTGTTAACAAATTTTATGAAACAGGAAAATTCGGTGCTTACTATTGATGAAATTGAAATAGTGAAAAAGGCAGTTCAAAAGAGGTTTTTGGTCATTTTTTAAATCGTTGGGGAGAAGCGCGACTTGGTTAGAAAGTAAATACATCTTTAAAAAATAAATTAATTAAAAATAATTCATTTTGAATATTATGAAATTTTTTTTTCATCGTTTTTCATCGTTTGCTTGAGTCGTCCGATCCATATATTAGTAGCTTTAGACGTCAACCTCATAAGAATATTTTAGAATTGGATGATGTAGTTAAAGATATGATAGTTGATGAATAAAATGCATTTCTTTAATTAAATATTACTAGTATTTTCAATGAGAATTATATTTATACGAAATTTTTTCATTCAGGTTTTATGTAACCGACGACGCATTTCAACCAAAATTGTTAGTTTTTTCTTTTATCAATTAATACGCGTGTGGCAAATTTAATCAAATTCTATAAATTACGTGGAATAATGGGGGTCCATGGCAGGTACCCTAGGAGTCGACGGATTTCAACCAAAATTTGTAGTGCTCTTTTTTAGATGAACTTATGGACATCTGCTAAATTTTATTAAATTCCGTTGCGAATTGCGGCCCATACGTTGAGAAGAAATAAAAGCAAAAAAATGGGGGTACAATACCCTGACATCCTTAAAAATTTTAGTATTAATACAAAATTTGGCGACTATAACCTTATTTGTTTTATCGGGTCCATGATGAGTCCCAAATTAGGTACACCCTCAAATATTTCTCTGTACATTCTGTCGTATAGGTTATTATATGGTCGGAATAAACCGACTTATTAATCACATATAACTTAATTTAACCAAATTTGAAAAAACTATTTTAATGCGATTTTCGAGCGAAACTTAATTCATTGTAACAATTGCCAATGCATCTACTGCGAATACGTCAAAAAACTAAATGTCAAAACTGTCATGTTGTTGGTGTTGCTACAATTAAAAAAAGTTCTTGTTGAAAACCCCGATATAAAACCGAAATTTACTATTTTTGGCATTTAAAGTGATTTTCGGAAGCGCTTCTCTTTGAGCCGAAAAATTATCAAAATGCATATAATTTTAGTACAATAACCACGGTATAATGGCAAATAAAAGAGTTATCTTACAATCTACAGTCTTCATCTTACCTTTTGTTCCCTTTCGGGTGTATCTTCTTTGAAGAGCATTTTCTGGAATAAGTTCTCCTTGCTTTTATTTAAGGATTTTTGTTTTGCAGCATGAAATTTATCATCGTCTTCGCCATCAACCTGGTCCTTGTCTCGTTTCTGTAAATTATCGTTGTCATTATCATCTATATAATTGTTTGGTAGTTTTGGTTTATTCCGTAAGTTCCATGTAAAAGTGGTTGTTAAAAAATTTTCATCATCACTACAGCTTTCGTTTTCATCGCCATTTTCCTCGCCACCATTATACTCTTCCGTAACACTTTTATCGTCGCAATGTACTAAAGGAATTTTCAGTGTAGACAAGTCGAACTCTTCATACATGTCACAGATTTTTCCCGTACCATCATCATCATTATCATTCTCATCACTGGAACTAGGGACTGCAGTATTTTTATTGCATTTGTCATCGGTGATGTCATAATTGTCATCATCATTATCCGTCGACTCTTCTTCTTGGTCTTTGTTGTTGTGATTTTTTACTTTTTGAGGATAATTGCTTTCCGAAGCATAATCAGATTCCGGTGTCACATCCTTTGATTTTCTTTGCCTTGCTGCATAGTGTTTTAGCTGCAAATATGTTTCCTTTACATCGAATTTTTCCTTCTTAACAGCATCTTCATCCGCATCACTCTCGTCATCGCTTAATTCGTAATCATAGACATCTTCGTCATATGACAATTTTCGTTTCTGTTCATTTCCATAGAAATGGGGGCAAAATTCATTTCCGGCTTGGAAGTGATGGCGGCATTGAGTTGTGGTAAGTTTGTCGAAGGTTTGCGAAACAGTTGCCAGGGTGGAAGAGAGTATTTTTGGAATTTCAGCTATTTCCGATAGTTTTCTTTGCAATTCTTGCAGACGTTTTTCAATTGTGGAAACTACAAAAAGGTTTAAGTTTAGTTTTGTGACAAAAAGTGTTTATTTTGTTAACGTTATTTTTATTTTATTCTATAACATTCTCTACTTAACTATATAATTACAAATTTGTGTTCAAAAAAATAAATATGTATGTTTAACAGGTTAATAATTAAACTAACAAAAAAAAAAACAAAAACAAATTTTAAGTAAATTCGAAATTAATTATCTTTGGACGCTGTGGGCAATGCCAGCAACATATCCTCTGTAATGCGAGCTCTTAAATCTTTGTCTTTGACTTCGGCAAAGAAACGTCTGATATTGCGTACGATACGATGATGTGGCAACTCCTTTATAGTTGAAATGCAGGTTGTATTTATATATACAAACAAAAATGATTAATGGGTTAATAATGATTTAAAAAAATAACAAAAACAAAAAAAGTTGTTGGCAATACCTCCTCTTCTTCTTCGGACGACTCATCCTCGCTCAATTCAATTACAACTTCGTTGCCTTCTTCATCTATTTCAGTTTTAGTTTTCTTTTTCTTTGGTTTCGGTGGTGGTGGAGGTTCGGTCCACATAATAGGATGCCAACAACGGGAGCCTAGTAATGGAGTGGGGGCAAATTCTACAAATAAGAATTAATTTTGTGTGTTTTTAATTCTGTTGGTTAGATAAAGCTTTTATACAGTTGAAGGAATAGAGCAGGCAGAAAAAAATAAACTTTTGACATGCATTGAGAGCAAACTACTTAAATAAATATCGCACTAACCTTTAGGCGGCGGAGGTGGTTTTGGAACCCTTAACACAATGGATCTCTCCTCACCGGGTTCGTAACCTTCCATGGGTTCTTCCTCCATACTAGGGAATAGAAATAAAGATTAAGATATTAAACAGAAGTAAAAAAGTAAGTTTTGTATACTTATTAACACTAAAACAAAACAATCCTAAAAAAGTACAAAATTCTTAAACCAAGGAAAAAGAGATAAAACTTATCGGTGGTAGTGACACTTTGAGAGTGAAATTACAAAGTGAGCGTTTTAATCTCATTTAACTTATCAAAGTTTGTTGCAGACACTACAGCAACACCACACACGTATACATAACTATATAATAACTATAGTTAAAAACGATTTGCTTGTGTGTGTGTAGAAACAACAGAACAAGACGAAATAACATTATTTTCATTAAGCTTTTATATTGTATTGCCTCTATTTTCATGTTTAGAAAGTAGAATTGAAACCTCTTGCTTCTCATTTAGTTCATATTTTCAGTTGGTAATGTTCATTAAGTTTTTAAAGTAAAACCCATATCGGGAATGATGCTGTTGATTTAAAATTGAAACTCTGTAAGATATAAAACGGGTAAGTAAATCAAACATAATAAAATCTTCTTCAAGTACGAATTCGGGATTGAATCAACTTTATAATACTTGAATCAAGCGCATTTTGAGATTGTTTCAATCTTAGTTTTACTTAAATCAATCTAATTTTCGGATTTTTTAAGTACGAATTCGCGATTAAATCAACTTTATAATTCTTAAATCAAGCGCATTTTAAGATTATTCTCAATCTTAGTTTTACTTAAATCAATCTCATTTTCGGATTATTTCAAGTTCGAATTCAGGATTAAATATGGATAAGTTAAGTATTTCGCGATTGAATCAATCTTTTCGTACTTGAATCAATCCTTCTGAACTTGATTCAGGAAAATCCGTACTCACCGTTCTATTAATACTGCTTCTGATTGATTTGAATACGAATGGATTGATTTTTCTTTTAAGTGTACCAGTTTAGGGTTTATATAACTACCAAGTCTTAAATTATGTTGTTAAATCTATTCACATCATTGAAATTCGGACCATTTCTTATCAACAAAATCGCGATAGTTCTTATATACGATTCCAAGCTGTAGGCTAGAAAAATCAAACGCATTGACTACATGGGAGGTGCATAATATAATGAATTACCCAATATAAATGCCCACCAAAAATACATTTTTTATACCCTCCACCACAACCAGTTGTGAAGGAGGTATGCAAAGTTTTTATTATATATATTATCCCAGTAAAAACTTCACTTACTTTTTCAAAATGAATTGCTTCTCTCACTCATTATTCAGTAGCTTTCTATTTTAACTGCTTTTATAACAACTTCTATAACTACTATTTCTTTCTGAATGTATGTAGGTAAAAAAATAATGACTTACTTTTAAATGCGTTCACTTTGGGACATCCCTTGTAAAATTCATTGGTTCTTTCAATAGAATTGTAAGTAGTGATTTTAGTTTCTCTGATTACTTAACACATTATTTTGTAGACGAAGTTCTTACTGGGATATTCATCTAAGACCCCATAAAGTATATTTATTCTGGCTGCTTAAGTAATTCTAAGTCGATTTAGCCATGTCCATCTGTCTGTCCGTATGTCTATCTGTTTAATCTGAGAGAAGACAATGTTAGTGCCAAATTGTTTCTAGCACTCCTAAGCAGTCTGGAATTGGTATTGTTTCAGTAGGATACGAGTTACGAATCAAAATGTGGAACAATTACCGTTTAAAATTGATAATATTTCTTACAAAAACGAACATAAATAATGACGGAACGCACATATGTATGAGCTTTTGCACAAAATCGTTTTATATGACAAGATATCATACCACAAAATTTCGTGAAGATCGGTCCATAATTTAAAATACACACAATTTAAAGACCGCTCTCGAAAAACAGTTTAGTACGCGTAAAATCGTAACACATAATGTGGTCTTGTCACTTTAACATGGCGATGCCCTACGAGGGGGTTAATTGAAGAAACATAAATGGACACATTAAATTTCGGTTAAAATAATGCCTGTCGCCGATATTGTCCCGAGTGAACCATAAAGTGCTATAAACAGATAGCACCAGCCCGAACAAAATCCGGTCACATGACAAGCTTACCTTTCCCTTGGAGTAACCACACTTTTTCACAGCGATAAGTCTTGTTTTCACTTATCACAATTCGCTTAATTTTATTATAATATTTCACAGATAATATGAATTTGATGTACTGTAACTTGAAGGCTATTAATTTTAAAACAAAATTTTGTTAGAACAAATTGTTCGTCATGAAGTTTCCAACATATGTTACTTAAACAAGTTTGCTCCTAGTCTCATATTTTAAAACTAAATTGAAAAGAATTAAATAAAACCAGCAACTATGAAAATTTAAAATTAATATTTTTCAGTTTTTGTAAAAATTTTGCCATTATATAATAAATGTTTACGTAATTATAGACTCGAAGGAGATATAAAAGAGCAAATTTTGTTAAAAAATCTTCAAGTTATTAAAATTTCCCCAGGTCATTAACGTGTCTCAGGCCACTTGAACAAGAAATGTAAGAATAAAATTAACATTTTTTCAGAAATATTTCAAAAAGATCTAATTTTAAATTAAAATATACCTGTATTTACTTGTATAGGAGGTTTTGTCTTCATAGAATACCGTTAACTTATTCGCAGGTATGACCAAAAAAAAATATTTTTTAACGGCAGTTTGAAAACTACACTTTAAAATTTTTAAAAATTTGGCTAAACATATTTCCGAATTTTAACATCATCACATTAGGGACGGAGTTTTATTTCGAAAATTTAAATATTTGTGGTCTAAATTTTTGCATATTCGAAGAGTTATGGTAAAAAGGAAATGTTCCGCATACTCAGAAATCCTAAAATCGTCCTTTTATCCTGGTACATATTATCCCAATAAGCATTTTCGGTGGGACATTCGAATAAAAAAAAATATATAAAACAAACAAAAAATAGTTTATTTCAATTAAATTCACGTTTATTTGTATTATTTATTATTTATAAACTGTAATTATAATTACAGTGCCAGCTCGCTAGTCCGAAGGTGTGTAATCCGAATTATCCAGTAATCCGATTTGAATTTATGATGCATTACATACTCTATAGTCCGCATTGATTGCAAGCTCGCTAAACCGAATTTTTAATTTTCTGCTTTTTTATTATTTTAAGAAGCGAATTTCTGTGCGAACTTTGAAAATATGCGGCGAATCCTTATCTGTTACACCTGATCTTGTACCCGATTTTCAAAATAAGCTCTATAATGTTATAGAGACTGAAAATCTGATTTAGGGGCAAATTTACAATACTGATGAATCTGGACTTTTTTGAAAAATGTTTCCAGACAAAACTTGTGTGCATTGTAAAGGAAAGTCTGCTGCGGCTACCAACATGAGCAAAGTGAGAATCACCTTCTTGTGTAGTGCTAATAAATCTAGAACTCTCAAGCTTAACATTGCTGTAGTTGTTAAGTGAAAAAACACAAATATTTTTATCGAATGGTTTTTTAAATCGTAAAGGACTATCAAATTGAAAATAATTATCCCAAAAAAGCTTTATTGTTATTGGATAATACATAATGTCATTGAGAGCCGCTAGTATCTAAATATGGGCAATATAAAACTTTTCCTTTACCCCCAAATTGTAGTGTAAGCTGTTTTACAAAAAAGATCTCTTATGTAAATTGGTAAACTCTGTAGCGTACAATTCAGAAATTGTTGAAACAATTCAATTTAAAGGACGCTTGTGAGTTGCTTAAACGATATTATGTCAGGGTGCTCAATTCTTCTATAATGTCTTGTTGGAAGCATATTCATTCACACAGGTGGGCTTCAGATGATAACATCCCACTGTCATTATTAAAACAAGAATTGCCTGAGAATGTTTGTGTTGAAGAAACAGAAGAATTTCGCACAACAACCAACTTATTTCACCGCAATAATGACGTGCGAATTTCTGAAGATTAAACTTTTAGCTGTATTATTAACTCTGACAATACTTTGTGTAGTAGTTATAGACAGACACAGAAAATGTGGCATCAGAGCCTGTTATTATGAAACACGTTAAAAATCGTGAAGCTGTGCAGGCCCTTAATTCTTCAATAGATTGACCAAAGGAACGATGTATGAAAACAGATTACATACTGAATCTTAATGAATTGCGGAACAAGGGTTCGGAAGCATGTGCACGGAAAGATAACGCATGTTAAAAAAAATAATCAGCCTTATTCCGGTTGTCGTAATCGATCAAGTCGTTTATTGGAACACACAACCAGTGTTCTCTCTCTTTCAAAAAACGACTTGACCGATTACGACAACGACAACCGGAATAAAGTTGAAAATTTAAAAATACGTTTGAAATCGAAATTATTTTTTATGAATACTAAACTTAATTTTTTCATTCTTGATTAATAAAACTCCAATAAATTTGTTTTGAAATCCTGGCTTATGTTTTATTTGCGGATATAGTGAATTATAATACATAATAACAGCACATTCAGTAATCCCAATTTCTCGTTAATCCGAATCAGGGTCTGCAATCATTAATTCGGATTAGCAAGCTGGCACTGTATAAAGTGTAATGCAATCAGGGATTTAATTTGTGGAAGGGTCCAAAACACTTGTAGCACAAAGCGTTGTTGCAGCCTGAGCATATATGCGCATACCAAGTGAAGTGCAGCGGACACAGCGACAACGACTTTCTTGCTCTACTGGCAGGTGGGATCCAACATTCAGGCTATCAGTCTTTGGGCGTTTGGGAGTTCTTCCGCCCCGGAGACGTGGCGTTGCCGCTTGTCTTTTATTTCCTTCGAAAATCATAGCTTCAGCAAGTGGGACCAGAAAGTTTTTCAACGATCATTTTTGTTTCTTACGTTCGGTGTACACAATCCACGAGTTTACCACGCTATCCATCAGCAGTTTGAAGAATACTTTCTTCCACCATTTTTGGGACTTCCGATTGAAATCATAAGCGGTCGTTTTCTGGTCGGCTAAGTCGACTCCTCCCATAATTCTATTGTAATCTTTGATACTTTCAGGGCACTTGACTTTCTTCTTTGAGCCGTTCTTTTGCTTCCTATCAATGTCTACAAGCGATGGCGCATGACAAATAGAAGCTAAAAGGACTTATTTTGAAACCATCCATCGAACTGCCAAAATACCACCAGAGTTAGTTTGAAGTTGGCTTTCTCATCTGTTCAGCTTTCCTATAAAATTAGGAGTATTTTTTCGGTTTTGCATATATGTTCCAAGTGCGGGATATGCAATCGTTTCCAATAAATTTATTGAAGTAAAGAAGCGGTCAAAGGCCAAACATACATCTTTCTCACGAATAGAAGAAACCAATTTTGAAACTACTTTTTCTCCAAGAGTTGCGACCTTAGACTGCGCTGCATTTTCTTCTTTTCCAGCATAAACATTGAAGTCGCAAGTGTACCCAGTCTTTGAGTTACATCGCATCCAAATTTTTATTCGTCGTTTTACTAGTTTCATGGGCATGTATTGCTTCATGCTTGATCTGCCTTTGAACTTGACCATACACTCATCAATAGACTGGAAAGAACTCTCACTACGAGCAGCTGCAAATGTGCATTTTAGACAGCGTACAACATCAGAAATGTAGTAGTCTTTGGAAACGTCCATGGGCTTTTCGCAATCATTAAAATATAACTTCGATTCCAATAATAAAAAGCGATCTCGTGATGTACAGTTTTCTATAACTGAATTACCCATTGATGGATTTTTGCTCCAATAGACTATTTGTGTTTGCTTTAAAATACATTCTCTAAATGGGCAAACGTTTGTTGTTATAACCACCAGTGTGTGTTTATAAAGAAAAAAATTTCTTCCGTCCACGAGCATCATATAATCGGCAAACACAAATGATTACAAAATAATTAAGAAGTTTTTCGGGGAGAAAAAGGCCATGCTACGATGCAAAACTTACAAAATAAATTAGTTTATTGAAACAGGTATGTTATTTATATAAAATTATAATCTTGGAAATTATTTCAATTGCTGTTCCAGAGTGTATTAAAATAGTGGATTTTATAATAGAAAAAAGTAAGTTTGTCTTTACTTTATTTTTACAAGTGCTAAATTGATGTATTTAATGTTATTTTTTAAGATATGTATATACTTTTTATGTATTTGAATTATACATGTGTTTTTAATAAAAAAAAGAAACAAGTAAGAAAGTATAGTCGGTCAAGCCCGACCATATGATACCCTACACCACAGTATTTAAAAACACATCATGCTTATGTGTCCATGTAAATATGGATTTATCTATGTTTATAAACTTCATGAAAATCGGTTTGAAAGTTTGTGAGAGGCAGAAATTGCCCCCTGCCTCCCCTTGTGGTCCTATTTTTTAAAAACTGTATAGCTAATGTGTCCCTATAGATATGAATCTATCTATGTTTAAATTTCATTAAAATCGGTTCGAGAGGCAGAAATCGCCCCTATCTCCCCTCGTGGTCCGATTTTTTTAAAAATGTATAGCTTATGTGTCCATATAGATATGGATCTATCCATGTATTAAATTTCATTAAAATCGGTTTGATAGTTTCTGAGAGGAAGAAATTTCCCCCTATCTTCCCTCGTGGTCCTACGATTCGGCCCATTTTCAATAGGCTTGGTCCTTGTGTCAATGAGAACCTATGACCCAAATTTGATCAAATTATCTCCAAAATTACGACCTGTACTTTGCGCACAAAGTTACATGGACAGCCTGCCAGCCAGCCAGCCAGCCGGACGGACATCGTTAGTTCGACTCAGAAAGTGATTCTGAGTAGATCGGTATACTTTAAGGTGGGTCTGGGACCACTATTTTAAGGCGTTACACACATCAGCACAAATGCATAATACCCTCTCCACTATTGTGGTGTGGGTATAAAAAACCATTTCTGATATTAAATATTTTATTGGTTTTATTGTGACAACCATATAACATGTTAAAATAGACATGTTGCATGGTGTTAGGAAATATAGAAACATGGTTTGAAAAATTGTTTGCGTTTTTCTTCTGAGCATTATAACATTTTTGAGACAATAATTAGCTATAACATTATGTCTGGACATATATTGTTACTTAAGACGTGTTTGACACAATCATAACCACAAACATTAATGATAGTTTGCGATTCTGATTGTATCAACCATGTTTTTTCTTTGCGTGTGACAAAAAAATTCGCCATATACCTAAGGGCCAACCTAATATACATATCGAACCCTAATCGCGAAAATAACGTTCATAACGACATCATTTTTAATTTTCGTTTTTTTAATAAATTACTTTATTCGCAACACTTGCATCAGCTGTCCGTTAACGATTTTGGGTTTCTCAATATACCGACAAAAAACATTGTTTTCAGCTGGCAACGCCACTCAAAATACATGTAAAAGTTGGGAGTCAGCTGATTGAATTTATCTGTACGGCAAATAAAAGGAAAATAAATAATTGGCAGATGAGTGCCGGTTAGCTTTGCGATAAAATCGAAGCAAATGAGACATTGAGAAAACCAAATTTCTTTAATGTGCAGTTTTTCGTTGGGAAAAAAGATAATCGCCTAATGAGAAAATGGCCAATAGTGTCCTAAAATTCAAATGTTGCTATCAAACCTATTATGTTAAGCAACGAAATTTTCAGTAATTGGAAGCGAATTGTGTGATAGTACATGCAACCGACGAAATTCGATTGGCGCCAAATTCGGTTGTGATCACGAATTTGTTTTCTCTGTGCAGACTTTTTTCATTCTCATCCCCACAGTTTGGTGAATTTTAGTAAAAAAAATTATGCTGAAATTGATGTTCTGTTACTTAAAGGCAAATAATTTTACAACAAAATTGTGTAATAGAAAATTGTTCGCCATGAAGTTGCCAACATACCTATGTTACTTGAACAAGTTTACTAATTTAAATATTTTGGGTTTCTTGCTTAAATATTTTTACAAAGTACTAAAAGTAAGGAAAGTGAGTTTTTGATTAGATATATTTAAATCCATGATTGCTGGTCAACGCCAGGCTTAAGCAGCTACTCATGATGAAAAACACAATGTAAATGCTAAATGCGTTATAGATTAGCAAATATTTTTCGTTTGTATAAAAATTTTTTAACGTTAATATTGTTTTCATTAAAATTTTGGCAGAAATTCGATCGAAAACACGGCTGGATGAATATTTTTTTATAAATAGTTTTGTTATAAAATATTTAAATGCTACATGAGTCAAGGCTAGGCAAATATTTTTCGTTTGTAATACAACCATATTTATACTGAGGAGGGTATTATGTGTTTGTGCTGATTCTTGTAACACCTTAAAAGTAGACAGATCGACTTTTTGAACCGTTCACTGTACATGTAAAACTTGTGCACAAAGTTCAGATCGCAGTTTCGGAGAAAATTTGATGAGACTTGGCTCATAGGTCCATAACTCCTCATATTCTTTATACAAGCTTTTTCCGGAATAGCTTCTTTGTGGCCCTAAATCATCTTATTACGTTGGTTTTTGGGTCATAATATAATTTTGTTTTGGCGGGTACATTAATGTTCATGGGTCATAAATTGGGCACTTTCTTAAAATGTGTTTGTAAATACAGTGGTGTAGGGTATCGGTTTCTACTAGGCTGGAATATCAAGTATTTTCCGAAAGCGAGCTTTATAGACGACCTAAGGTTAATTATGGACTGTCCTTTAGGAAATATGATTTCTACTACATGTGTATTATAAAACTAAACTTAATTTAAATTTCATTACAATAACCAATTTGTAAGCGTTTAAGTGGTATGAAAGCAATTTTTCGTTGACGAACAGTCGGTACTTAAAGAATTTGTTAGCGTTAAAACATTGAATCAAGATTTTGGTGATGAAGGGCCAACATTAGGGGGCAAGTAAAAAAAATTACTGGAGTAAAAATTTTGGTTGTTAATAGAAAGTATTGTGTAAACAAGACACGAATAGCCAGTTTTTGGAAGTTTGATCCACATCTGGGTCTATAAATCTATTCCTACTAAAGCGATTGGTCTCCTTCTATTTAGAACTAGAAACAATTATACATCAAAATCATACTTTTCTGTTCAATCGTTGGAAAGCCAGCGTGTTTTTTCCAAACGAACGTTTCTAGTTCAAATAAGACTTGCTTGTTGTTTCACATAGAATGACAAAGTTATTATACTTTTGTTTATCCGCTCGTAGTGGTGGGTTTAACAGAAATAATATAATAAAAATACTTGGATAAAACAAAAAATATTTATTTAACTACAATGCAAGGAGCATTTATTTAAATAACTGTACAAATTTCGAATAACTACAGCGAAAGTATTCTATATAAACAAAGCCGATTAGCAAAGATTTATAGCCCAATTCAAGAGTTTTTCTAATAACATTTTGGAGCTCAGTAGACAACAGAAAGAAAAACAAAAAATGAAAGTTTAAACAATCTATAGTCTTCTCTTAGTAATGGCCATAAGCAAACCAGTGTCCATAGAAGAACGGTGGAATTCATCAGCTGGAAATAGAGGTATAACAAGGTCACTAGGGTGCCAATTATCTATTTGGGAAACACTTTTTGAAGTAATCTGATTCACGCTAAAAAAAATAGTCCCTTGAAAATTTGAGCTCAATCGGGTGAGGTGATAGGGTGCCAATGCCCCCCCCCCCCCCCCCCAATTTGCAAAATACCTGATTTTTGACTTTGATTGTCAATAACTTTGTTAATATTTATTTTACAAATTATTAGTAAAAGCTATAGATCAAACTCAGAGGAACAACTTTTGCTCACAAAATTTTTTTTTATCTCTAATATTAATTTAAAAAAATAATAAACGAAATACCATGGATCTATTCATATGTTTATATAATTGTATGTATGGTATAGATTATGAATAAGCACGAAAAGAACGTAGAATTGAATAACGAAAGGAAAGATAATTGCAAAAAAAGGAGCGATGCATGCGTGAAGCAAAACAAAAGGTTATATCTTTTTCCGAAATTAATTAACATTTCTGCATTATTTTTACTAGAAAGTGTGCCATTATCTTTTTCGTCAGAGAGTGAAAGATCTTTCGCTGCAGATCAGGAGAATAATTATCTCAAATGAAAACTATAGGAAAAGTGGTAGTAATAACAGAAAAACTTGCAGCTGCCCTGGATGCTTGCAAAATAAGTGATCGAAACGCAGTGCATATAATTGCGGCAACAGCTGAATCGTTAGGTCATGATATTGCAAATATTATTTTGAACAAAGAATCCGCACGTGCTGCAAGACAAAAACTACGTTCAAAAAGAGTAGCTGAATTGAAAAATAAATTTAATGCCAAATATTTAGATGTAGTTTGTTTCCATTGGGACGGAAAATTACTGCCTGCCTGAAGGAAAGGAAAAAGTCCACCGTTTTCCAATTCTTATATCAAACGGAAACGTTGAGCAGCTGCTGGAAGTACCTGCTTTGTGGTACTGGAAGAGCACAAGCACTGGCTATTTGCAAATCGCGTTTTGAATGGGGTCTACACGATTATGTAAAAGCTTTGGTTTTCCATACGACAGCAGGTAATACTGGACGATTCAATGGGACTTGTTCTATAATTGAAAATATACTAGAGAGGGATCTGTTGTATTTTGCTTGTAGGCATCACATCTTTGAACTTATTCTTAAAAGCGTTTTTGATATTAAATTTTGCAAGTCAGATGGTCATAATGTTCAAATATTTCAACGATTTCAGAAGTGTTGGCCATCATTAAACATTGAAAATTTCAGGATCGGTATCAAAAATGAGAAAGTTGAAAATGCTATTCGGTTATGTGATGTAGAAAGAATTACAAATTGTCTTAATTAAGTTCTTCAGGAAAAACAATCGCGAGATGACTATAAGGAATTTATCGAACTTGCTCTAATATTTCTCGGAAAAACACCAGCCCGGTCCGGTATATGCATCACGCAAGATGGATGTCAAAGGCAATATACACCTTAAAAATATGTTTATTTAGAGACGAGTTCGATTTAACAGAGGTTGGACTAAATGCTGTTTGCGATAGTTCCATTTTTATTGTCAAAGTGTACGCTGAAGCCTGGTTTCACCTATAACAGCTCGGTATCACGATTTTATGCTTCTAGCAGTCAATATCAAAGTGTTGAAAGAGAAATTGCTACCGTAGCTTTGGAAAAATTGTGCAGTCACCTGTGGTATTTAGGCACAGAAAATGTTGCTTTGGCATTTTTTGATGAAAATGTACCAATCGAAACAAAAAAAAATGGTAAAAGCTTTGAAGAATGAATCTGATATAAACAGCAAGAAGGCCTTAATAGACACTCTGAACGTAGCTGATGTTATCAAAAAAGGCAGCGCAGTTTGTGAATACAAAAACTAAAACATTTTTAAGCCTTTTAGTTTGGGTGAAGAAATTTTAAAAACAACCCCCACAAAGTGGCCGAGTAAAAAAAAGTTTATCAAAGTTAAAAAAAACTCTTTCAGGTTTAAAAGTAGTGAACGATACTGCTGAGAGGAGAGTGAAATTAATATTTTATCAAGAAGCGAAGAACAAAAACAATATATCAAAGTTATTTTTGGGAATACAAATTGTTAAGGATAACCGTTTACGTTTTCCAAATTGCAATAAGGAAACTCTTTTTTAACTATACAAATTAAAACAAAAACCAACGCCATAACAAAAAAAAAAATACTTGCCACAAATAAAATTAAAATATCCACGTATCAATTTTTTTTCTCATGTAACGAGTATACATACATATGAATAAATCCATGATTTTTTGTTTTTTTTTTAATTCAGTAGATATCAGAGATACAAAAAAAAATTGTGTTTGATCTATAACTTATACCAACAATTTTTTTTGTAATAAATATTAACAAAGTTATTGACAATAAAAGTCAAAAATCAGGTATTTTGCAAATTTTGGGGGGGCTATGGGCACCCTATCGACTCATCCGCTTGAGCTAAAATGTTCAAGGGACTATTTTTTTAGCAATTCGAACCACTCTCAGACTTGGCGTGAAACAAATTCCAACTTTGAAAAATAACTGGCAGCCTAATGCACATTTTCAAATTAATGTAAGTACAAGTGTATGAATATGCTATAATACATATTTGTTTATTGTTAATCTGTATTATTATTATCAAATACTAAATTATTTATGTATTTATATTTACAAAAAATACAGTTTTAATACTACTTAGATCACTAGGTACTTTTTCTGCAAAGCGGTCGTCATTTGAACATTTTTAATTCTCGTCAATCTGTGTGTTGCTTTATGTATACTAATGCTTTTATGTTTATGTTTTGGAAAAACGAACTCACAGAACGTTGCGGTACGTTACATTTCATTACATTTACGGTCGGCTTAAGCGGCCTTTAAACCAAGTAAACAAAAATTTAAGTTTTTGTTGATTGGTTGATTACAAAGTGAGCGTTTTAATCTCATATAACTTATATATGGCGAAATACACTTGTCAAATGCTTGTCCAGCTGGCGAATTCAAACGTGTACGTGTGCTGGACGTAATATACACCGTCATATCAAAATTTTTTGATTTTCCATCGAGCATCGTCGGTGTGACACATACAAACACATTTTCACAAATCCTACCCCAATACTTGATGAGTATTTTGTTCAGTGTATTTCAGTATTAAGTCTCAGCAAGTCGAATTCACTAGAAGGTGGGGCCAAGTCAACATATTGTGTTTTTTTGGTGGTCGACTTGTCAAAGCTTGTATGCAAACTAGTTTTGTATGTAAACAAACCTTTTTTTTACTAGCAATCTTTTTGACAATCCGACCACAGAAGCAGTGTTGTTGTAGAGTTGACCTTACCTTCTAGCCAATTCGCCTTGGTTTGTTGTAAACACTACAACAACACCATACAAGAAGGTAAAAACGACTTGCTTGTTTGTTGTACAAACAAAACATTATCAACAGCAAAAGTTCCTTTTTAGTTTATAATTTTATTTAACCCTTCTGCATCCCTTGGATATGTGCCCTTCCTATGATCCTTTGGGTCAATATGACCCAACAATAAAATGTTAACAGCATTTCATATTTAAGTATAACAAAAACAAAAGCGATTCTATTGATTATTTGACCGAAAAAATTATTGATCGATGATTCTGAATGAAGATGAACTCAATTCAATAGAAAACAAATTTTAAAGTGGAAATAAACTTGCAATATCGCTTGTTGGGTCATATTGACCCCAAGGATATTAAATGTGTGTAAATCGTGTTTTTTGGAGGGGGAAGGAAAAACTAAAATTTTATTATTTTCATTTAAATTTATAATTTTTGTCCCTGTAATGGATAAATTGAAGTTTCACGTCCATATCTTATATTTAAAGGAACAAATTTTGCGTTTGAAAACCAAAATTGGGTCAAATTGACCCAAGGAGTGCAGAAGGGTTAAACATGTACATCAAATTGTTAAAGTAGAAGACATGTCGGGCATGATACTGGTATTTTATAATAAAAAACTTATGTAACAGGCGTACCTAAACAAAAGCGGAAGGCGGAACGTTTTATTCCGCTTAGCTTTTACGCTGATATGCCATACCTAAACAAGAGCGTCAACGTTAAGAGCGTAGTGTTAACTTACTTGTTTAATAAAACCCACATAATAGAAATAAATATCGGATTTTTCAATTGTTAAGCGTTGACGCCGCGCTATTTAGGGATGCTTCATACAAATTTTATGGGCATGAGCATTTTTGACAGCTAAAAAACGCTTTCCGCTATTGTTTAGGTATGGCTGTAAGGTGTAAATAGGGTAATTAAATCAAGCATAGTAATATTCTCCTTCTGTCTCTGGTTCTCTAGGATAAATGTTTTGGGTAAGAATCAATCTAAATCAAGGTATATTTATAGCAGGTAGTCTCGGAAAGCCAGCTGGTTATTTTTTATTTGCTTGTTTTGTGATACAAACTGTCAAATGTTCCATAGTAATCAAGTTTTTTGTCTCTTTTCAACCCCTTTGCTGTTTGACAGTTCGTATCACATAACAACAATAAAAAGCCCTGTTGTTTGTTTTATTGTAAAATTGTTGTAATCTCGTGGCTACCTGATATAAATATACCTTGATCTAAAATTTCACTTTCGGGATTAAATCAATATTATAATACTTGAATCAAGCGTTGTACTTAAATCGATGTCATTTTCGGATTATTTCAAATACGAATTCGTGATTTAGTATAGATAAGTAAAGTATATCGCACTTGAAAAATCCGTTATTGAATTAATCTTTGTGTATTTGATTCAATAAAATCCGTACTTATCGTACTACTGATATCGCTTCGGATTGATTTAAGTACGGATGGATTGATTTTTCATTTCAGTGCACTTAAAGGGTGGGCTAGGACCAATATTTTAAAATTTTACAACATCAGCACAAACGCATAATACCCTCTAATTTTTTTTTTTTTGTGGTGTGGGCATAATATATTCACCAGCGTGGCCATTTTGGCATTTTTGCAGCTAGATTTAGCATTTTTTTGTCTGATTTAGCTGCAAATTTTTCATTTAGCAGTTAGCATTTTTTTTTAGCATTTTTCAACTACATATTTAGCATATTTTAGCATTATTTAATTTAAGAATATTCAAGTAATATTTTTTGAAAATCTACCACGCTTTTTTGTTGAATGCACATACAAATCCCTACTCTTTTGCTATAGAAACTGTACAATCTTTTAAAAGACCTTTCATATCAAATTGTTTTAAAATTTGATCAGTTTGAACCATTTAATTCATGTTAAGCGGATTTTTCCCTCAATTACAATTGAAAAAAAAATTTTGGAAACGAAAAAAATACCATAACTTTTGAAATAGATACTTAATGTCAACTTAAACAACGATTGCCAAACAATTTTCATAATTTAACAAATACTAACTTTTTTGTGTAGAAAACAGTTTAAAAACTAATGAATGCAAATTAAGCGAACATTTAAAAGAATAAATGATTGATTTCACTGTAGAAAAAATTACAACTTTGGAACATCAGTGGCAGATACTAAATTCATATGAATTGTTAAATAGGAACGCAACAGTTGATTTCTGGATAAATGTATATGGATATAGAAATGCATTAAATGAAAATCTATTCAGTGAATTAGCTTCTTTTGCAATGAAGTTCTTGGTTTTGCCATTTAGCAACGCGGAAGTTAAAATAGGTTTTTAGTGGTATAAATCTCTTAAAACCGAAAATTCAAAATAGAATGACGTTTAAGTCTGTGAAATCGCTACTTTATATTAGACGTGGTTTAAAATGTTGCGATAGTTTTAAAAAAATGTACGATCTCACATAAAAATTGAATAAGAACATATATTCTAATGATATCTCGATCGATTCTTCAGAAGCTGAAGAAGAATACTCATTTGATGACGTATTTAATTTATATAATGAAATTTTTGATTTAACATGTTATATAATTTTTATTGAAATATTAAATAATAGCCATTTATGGGTCAAGTTCCCTTAACTTTTTGTTATGGCATGGTAACTTTTGTTTGAAAACTTTTTATGTACGTATGTATATTGAGACTGAAATATATTTCTTTACAGAGCTACCTAAACAAGAGCGGCAAGCGTTTTTTTAAACATGCAAATTCTATTGCCAATACATTTTCAATAAAATAAAACGACCCAGCGATCTATCAAATAAGATTTTACAGCCGGGTGGTGTTAAATTCGCGTTCTAAAGGTTTGTTTCGTATAAACTGTATGAAAATGAAAAGTTTTGACATAAAGCAGACGCTTGCCGCTCTTATTTAGGTAGCTCAGTTAATAGTTTTAAGACTTTTTATGTTTTATTTAATTGATATTTTTTAATCAGTTTGTTCTATTGATATAATGTGAGTTTATAGAGAAGAATTATGCAAAGTAAATCATGTATAAAGGTTTATTGACTAAAATAACAAAAAAATAATACAATTTAAATTTTAGCATTATTTTTTGGCAGTTTAGGATTTTTTTTAGCATTTTTAAGCATTATTTTAAAGCCGATTTAGCTGTAAAATATTTTTAGATATGGCCACACTGATATTCACCCTTATCGTGGTTTGCGAATTTAAAATACGCCTGCGACTCTTTGGGAATGGATTACAGAGAACATCAACTTTTTTCCTTAAATCTATTACCAAACAGTCGCAGCCGAATTTTAAATTCGCCGACCACGATAAGGGTGATTAAGAACTAAAGTTTCAATTTTAGTTCCATATGTTTTGACCACAACTGTATAAGAGAAAGAAAACAATTTTCACTCATTTTCTTTAATATTTAAAAACAATTATATTTCCCGCAGAACCCCGGGAGGAGATTTTCGGGGAAAAAAACTCAACATATAAAGCGCAGGCATTTCTTTTTTATAAAAAAATCTTCTTTTAAATTTCAAGTTGGTGTTTCCTCCTACTATTATTTACATTATATGTTATAAATATAAATTGTTTATTTCTTATGAAATTCAATTCCAAATAACTTGTTCGGAATCATTTCGATTATCTTTTTTACTTCACGATTTCTTTAACAATTCTATTCGTTTGTATTTAAATTGATCGTATTTTGTCTTTTATATAAGAATAATGAATGGCTCGGAATCATTTCGGTTATCTTCTGTCTTTAAAAATGCTACTCGTTTGAATTCAAGTTGTTCGTATTTTGCCTTTTATATAAGAGAAATTAAGGGTTCTATGGATAGATATGTATGTATGTATATTTAAATATAACATTCAATGAAATTGACATTACCTTTTCAGCAAAAAATGAATTTTTTTGACGCTGGAGTTTATTTTTTCATGAGCCTGGGACAAAGTCAATTGCGTAGCGTCCTCCTCGTTGATTTCCAATATAATGTCACCCAAACAAATACCACCCTTATCTGCTAAACCATCGGGTGTCACCTGGAAATTTGTTTTTAAAGGCAAACTTTTAATTGTTTTTTCTTGATTTATTTTAAATATTTTTTTTTTTTTAATTTTTATTAATATTAGTTTTCTTGGTTATCTTTTGTTCTATTTTTTGTATTTTCTTGTAAATTGCATGAGTTGAGTTGTGTTTGCTTTAAAAACTAAATTACTACTGTTTGGTCATTCACATCATTTAAGGCACATAATTTTTCAGAACAAAAATCATTGAATTTCAAAATTTATATATTAAAAAGATTTTTACGTTGTAAATATCAAATTGTACATACAAGAAAAAAACAAAAATAAAATAATAAAACATTAAGATTTTGTTAACCTACTTCTAAAATGTTTTATACATTAAAAAAAGTGCACACGTACAAATACTAATGCATGCGCTAATATGTCGAGAAGAATATTAAGGGTATTCATGACTACGTAAAATGTATCGAAAGGAGACAACAAATAATCATTAAAGGATAAACAATTAACAGGCTAGCATTCTTGCAGGAATTGCAGATTAATCGGAAAAAAACTGCACAAATTTTTGATACCGGCAGCATTAAAGTGCCATATACAGAGTTATAAAAAAATGCGTCCAGCGTTTTGACTTGTTCCAGTGCTTTTGCGGCAGACATTTTAACTGCGACGTACTTTATAAATAATGGCATTGATTATACTTTCATTTAAAATGAAACTCATTTCCATAACTAACCAACAGGTTTTTACATTTAAAAAAACATGCGTCGCGACGCAAAATAGCGAAGGTTCGCTCTTGAGCTGGTTTTCACTTCAACATTCAAATTTAATTCAAAAAGATCTTTGTCGAATTCGAAAATATTTAACAAAATCATTTCATCACAGTTAAATGTATTTGTTACCTTTCCATTTCTTCATTTTTTATTTATTCACTTATTAATAACTTGCAACCTGTTTTATTTGTTAGCCTACTTGCAATGAGGTGAAGTTGACAACAAAAGTTTGTATGCTATTAATAATGACAGCCGGGCATTATCTATTTAACAACAGAGTGTCATCAATTTTACAAGAATGGTTTTTTACATCTTTTGTTTAAATTGGACCACGTTTTGATACAAATTTGAAAAACAGATATTGTAGAAATAATTGATTTTTTATAGCTCTTAAAGTTAAAAAAAACACATAAACTTTAGAAAAATGCATTAAATCTTTATTTGAATCGATAGTACGGTCCATATAATTTAATGTTTGAAGATTTATTCATGCAAATGTTGACCGTGACTGCGCCTCAAATGGTCCATCTGCTTAGTTCAATTTTGGCATACTCTTTCCAAAATTTCGGCCGGTATCTCATGAATAAATGCTTCAATGTTGTCTTCCAATGCGTCAATTGAAGCGGGCATGTGTGTATAGACAAGAGCTTTAACATAGCCCCACAAAAAATAGTCTTAAGGCGTTAAATCGCATGAACTAGGCGGCCAATTAACCGGTCCCAAACGTGAAATAAAATGTTCACCGAACTCGCCTCTCAATAAGTCCATTGTTAAGCGTGTTGTGTGGCATGTGGCAGCGTCTTGTTGAAACCACATGCCATGCAAGTCAAGCTCTTGCATTTTGGGCAAAAAAAAGTTGGATATCATCTCACGGTAGCGCTCACCATTCACAGTTACGTTACGATTCTCATCATCTTTGAAGAAGTACGGTCCAATGTTGCCACCAGTCTATAAACTGCACCAAACTGGGACTTTTTCTGGATGCATTGGTAGCTCTTGCAATGCTTCTGGCTGATCTTAACTCCAAAATCGACAATTCTGCTTATTAACGTACCCATTGAGCCAAAAATGAGCTGATCATAAAATGAAAGAAGCGCGCGATGAACTTTCTTAACAGAGCATGCATTTTGATAATAAAACTCAATAATTTGCAAGCGTTGTTCGTTTGTAAGACGATTCATGGTTAAATTATAGACTAAACTGAAGATTTTTGACAGTGAAACAAAACGCGAAACGTGCGTCAGCTGTTTAAACCAGTGTTGCCAAAAGAAAAAAGCTTAAAAATCACCCATTATTATCAAGCTTTCGTTTGCGTTTTAACACTATTGGTTATTAATTTTTTACGTCTTTTTTCGCTTTGTGTAGTCATATGAAACTATGACCCGGGCTGTGGAGTCGGTGTTAAAGAGTAGAAGTTGAGGTTAGCATAGCAGCTATTCGAAATATTTGACAACCGCTTTTTTAAAAAGTCGAAAAATCGATCTCCCTAGTTATTATGCATTATTAATTTTATTTGGTCGCAACAGAATCCATTTTTAAGTCAGTCATTACTAGGGCGTGGAACTACATGCAAATGCATGTTTTTCCTTGATCGTTCTAATTAGGGAGGTAACGATACTCTTTTTTGCCGATACGATACCGATGCCGATATTCAAAAGGCAGTATCGGCTATACTACCGATACGAATATAAAATTTAAATTCAAAGTAAAATTAACAAAACTCAAGTAAATTTATTTTTTTATTATACAAAATTACTGTGTAAGAGATTATTAATATGTAGTTAAAATTGATATTAATATGATTTTCAAACCAACGAATTGTATTTGAATTCATGGTAAAACTACCAAAAGCTTTATTTCTTTTTAAGCAACAAAATTGTATTTAAAAATAATATTAATATTAACAAGTAAGAGTGCTATATTCGGCGGTGCCGAATCTTATGTACCCTTCACCATTGTGCGAGCAGAATACAGAGCAACTAGACAAAAACTAAATAAAACTGGTAAATATTTTTTTTAAAATAAGAGACAACCGGTTTTGAACTTCGCTTTTAATAAGGGCCCAGAATATATATACTTTATAGGGTGTAGGATCAATATTGTAGAAATTACAGTTATATATTAATATACCTTTTTTACCTTCGGTGAAGGGTATAAAAAGAGCAATTTTCGGGAATTCAGGGGTCTAATCACCGCATTCGATACTATCGTATCGAATAAACTATTGAATTTTTTTGCAAACGATAGACACTGGAGTATCGAATGAAAACTCGATAAATGTTATGTCGAGTTACTCGATGTCGAATGCTATTATTTCAAATTCAATACATTTCATTCGATATCGAGTTTCAAGATACCAAAATAAATAATTTCGATGAATTTTGCTCGATATCGAATGCGGTGATTAGACCCCAGTATTTCGGTTATAACTCATACAAATTTCCGACATTTTGGTATATAAGTCATATACATAGCACAGATGGCAGCCCTAAAATTTAGGTTTTTATAAAAATTTTGATGTTTTTTTTTTGTACGGGAGGTACCACGCCCACTTCTCCAATGCCGCCCACATTTTGTAGGATGGTGTGTATTGGCAACCTAAATGTGTGTACCTAATTTGGCTCTTACCGTTCTCAAGATATACAGAAATAAAAAAAATACAACAGCAACAAGGGATTTTTGGAAAAATTTAGAGGTAGTCGTGGTTTTTTGCTCATATCTCCGTCATTTTTGGACCGATCTGGCTGAATTTCAATAGCAAACTTAAACGGAGTATATGTGACATAAATATACATCAACCTAGTCCACATCATTTCTGGGGTTAAAGGAAAACGCATTTCAACATTCACACGGACAGACGGACAACTGGATTTGAACTTCGCTTTTCATAAGGACCCAAAATATATATACTTTACAGGGTGTAGGATCAATATTGTGGAACATACAAACGGAATGACAAAGTTATATATACCCTCTTAGTTTCGGTGAAGGGTATAAAAAGATATTGGCTTTTGTATTTTTCAAATCCGTTCGAAGCAGACCTACATATATATGAGGGGTATAGATGTAAAGGCTGCAATCTCCACTTGTTTCACACACGTAACTAATAATACCTCTAAGTTGTATTTAATGAATGCTTTCGATCAGTGAATATGACATTACCCGATAGATACACTTTTATCCCATAAAAAAGTATTTTCAAAAATTAAGAATCGATGCAAAAACGGCAATGTCCATTGGAGATTGTCGTTTTTGCAATGATCATAGTTTGTTAAGCTCTTTTTCTCTCAACTATTTTCGAAAATGTATGCTATTTTGTTTATTTTGGTTCTTTTTTGCAAAAAAAAACTAAAAAGAAATTAAAAAAATATAACAAATTATTTTTTATATGAAACAGCTAGTTTTATTGTTCATTTTATAATTTTGTCATTAGTCGTAATTATGGAGCTAAGTTGTTATAAAGTTCCCCCAAATCAATCAAGAAAAAACTAAGCCTTGGTTAAGTTTAAGAATTTTATAACTACTGATTTTTTTAAATACTTGCCCATGCTAAAAAGCAGCAATGTCCATTTGATTAGAGCAAACGCAGCAATCTCCAATTTTATTATTATAATTGCCAGCAAACCGCTGTATCGATTTGGTTTAAACTTGCGTCATATCTTTATCATATTCATATTTACTAATTAGTATAACATACAATAAATAACTATGAATATACTTTGAGCTAGAGGTTTTTACTATTTATTACGAAAACTATAAAGATGGAGATTGCAGTCTTTGCATCTACTTAAACCCTTAATATATTCTCTCAGATGCGACAGAACTCAATTCTGCGCCGCGTTCTTAAATTTTGGGTATAACATTTTATTCCGTCAGTAAACAAGTGGAAATGCCTCTTTAAAAAAATAAGAAAATTTAAGGTTACTGTAGACTTCTTCTATAGCTGAACCTCAGCGTAGAATGGACAGAGTATAATCCTTCGGAAATTTTATTATAAGTATAGGTGTAGGGGTGACCGTGTCTTCAGCACTTTCGGAATGCATAGTCATGTTAAGTAGCTCAATAATACACTTTTTTCAATATTTTGCCTTTGAAATTTTCGAGATTTGTGTCATTTGAGTCTCCAATAACTATTCTATATCTCAGTTTATTCATTTATTGTATTTTCTTATAATATTTGAAGACTGTTAACTTGCGGAAATGCACCGTGCAATTACCCTTATCTTGGTTGGCGAATTTAGAATACACCTGCGACTGTTCCGAAACTGTTCGGGGCTTTCTTAGTTCGGGGCTTGGTTATCACTGCTTTAATCTATTACCAAACAGTCTCAGGCGTATTTTATATTCGCCTACCACGATAAGGGTGATTGAACCAGTAGCTTTGCTTATGGATTTAGAGGTCTCTTCGAAGTTACACAAAATTTGCATATGAATACGGTAGTGAATATTTTTTAAGTTATTTTTTAGTATTCGGCCCATGAAATGTTATTTTTTGAAACTTCCTTAGACTTCGTTCACTTACTTTGTTACAAATCTGTATATCTTATTGCCTAGCGCATAAATTTGCTCTTATTTTTGTAAATGTACATTTAGTGCTTGGGTACAAAAATTATCGTCGTCCGAAAGTTTAAGTGCTCTATACGCCATTTTGACGATTTTGAGTTTCGGCTATCTCGTCTGGTGGCTGAGATAAACCGTGTCCATTTAGCTCTATATCCTTCAAAACAAAGTTTTTTTTTGAAATTTTGCACTATATACCATTTGGTGGCGTATAGAGCAAAATTTCAATACAAAACATGGAAATTGATTGCTGATAGACATTTTGCTCTACGTGGAGTTAGTATTGTTTAATGCAAATATTTTTCGGTATATTTTCTCTTAAAAAGAATAATTAAAAATATATTTTCTCTTACTCTTTAAAAAAAAAGAGAGGGAAAAAGTAGAGTAAAAAATTCTTAATTGATCTCCTATATACTTGTATTTAACAGTTAATAATTAAAAATAGTGATACAAATAACTAATGAAAAAAATTGCACCCCGACGAGTGAAGTTATGATGACAATTTTTTTTATTGTGTGTTAAGGTTTAGAATTCATTTAAGAATGTCGTTTGAACAAAAAAAATAAAAAAATAAAAAGGAAAAAGGGATAAAGAAACTGTTGAAGATGTATCATGTGGTAACTAAAAATAATCGGCTTTTCGTTTACATACGTATATTAATTATATTACAAACATTTTATAGATGAAAGTTTTTTTATTGGAAGCTGACAGAAATGGCCAAACAGAAAAATTTTATAGAGATTAATTCAACCACAATTTTAATTTGTCCTTTAAGAAACATAGAAAAGACCAATGAGATCGTTGCGTACAATTTTCAATTAAAGATCCAACGGAGGATGAAATTGAAGAGTTCAATATTCACAGAAATGAAACGAATGGGCTTAAAATAGAATGTGATATAGATCGCCGAAATCAAGACCCTTATTCTGTTATTGTATGTTTTAATTTGCAAAGCATTTTCAACCTTCATATACTATAAGTGAAAAGTAAATGTTAACAATATGACTGCTACAATTATTTTTCCCAATAAGAAAAAAATTACTTAGTTTTGCGTTTGCGACGAGTTTAATAACGGTCGTGGAGGTAATGAAATAACTAGTTATATATACAAAATACAAAATACTTTGATAATAGAACATCCCACTATACGAAATATAGGCCCCTATTACGGTTTTCAACTAAAATCAGTTGAGTTTTAATTTCTTAATTTTTGTATTATGGTTTGCAATTTTGCTATATTGCGGTGAACAAAAACATAACAAAAATTACAACTGATAACAACCAGTTGTCTTAATTACAACTCAACTGAGTTGAGTTGTGAACCGTTATAGGGGCTATAGTTATGTGGAGTAAAAACTCAATATTGCAGCCTAATTTCCAAACAGCAAATATAATAAAAAGAGGTTTCGGAATCAGTTACCAACTGCATATCTTATTAATTTTTATAGCATATTTTAAGTTTGTTAATGCTCATATTTTTCAATAATAAATGCAGTGAACTCCAAGCCCTAGTGGTCTTATGTCTTTTCTATGTACTTAGCTTGCCAAACAATTGTTGTAAATTTTTTCTAATTTGTTTGTCTACTTGTCCTTATGTTAGGGTTTCTACAAGGGAAACAACTTCCGGGGAAAATATATTTGCAATTTTCAAGAATTTTCAGACAAGAAACTATGGGAAATTTGTTAAAAACAGAAAAAAAAATAAGAAGCACAATTTTTTCGATTGAAACTTTGTGTTCATTTATCAAGACAGAGTTTTATTTTCAACAATATTTTAAAAACAAGGGCAAATCATGGAAGAGTTTAAGTTTTTTTCCTACATTTAAGACCTTGTTGGTAAAGTAGGCGGTAGTACTACTACGACAATAGTAAGTAAATGAAAATTAAATATAAATTTCAATCGAAAAACTAAACCTTTATTTGATAAAAGTAAAAATAGTTAAGGAGATGAACTCGACGTTTTGGAACAACTTACCCATTGCTTTAAACAATAAAATAAATTGTGTAGTCATAGTAGCAAAGTTCATTTTGGAGATTAAAATTTTTTTTTTTTTTTTTCAAAAGATTTTGCTATTCGTGCTTAATTCCCAGTTTTTATTCTTGACAAAAACACTTGAAATTTGTTGTTGATGGGATAAGCTATTCCTATGCATTTCACTGGTTGCTTAGGCCAGATCATCAGGAAACTTCATTCATAAAGATTTTAGACAAACTAAAGATATTAAACAAAATAAAACTGTTAAACGTATAAGAATTATAGCAACAGTTCTACTTGTAATAATATCAAAGCTTGAACAAAACACAGTAACAATAAACAACAGTAGGTTTATCTCATCTTACATTCCCCACTACAATTAGTTGAAATTCTCTCAACATTAATTGTAGTTGTAAGTAGGTTAAAGGCTCAGTTAGTCTTTACTTTCTGTTTCTGTTCTGTTCCGTGCCGTTCTGTTATGAAATTGTAATAGTTACTTTTTCCGTAGTAACTTATCAGCCATTTATGATAAATTTATTAGTTATGCACCGTCCATTGCTTTATTTTAATAACTTTTATGCACATAAATATGAAAATATTAAATTTTATGAATTCTTAAAATAAAAAAATTGTTTATTTCAATGTAAATATGTATTTTTTATTATTTATTTTGCTGTCACTTACAAATACTTAACATGTTTTTGATTTTAACAAACTGAACCGCAACAGAACAGAAAAACTAATCAATTTCATAGGTTTTTTAATAACAAAAACAAGTCAGCTGATTCGTAACAGAACAGAAAGTAAAGACTAATTCTGCCTTAAGAAAAACAAAATAAAAACAACAACAACTTACAAAAGATGTTGTCAATTAAGTGTTTTTTAGGCCGTGCACTTGCCTGTTAATTATCAAAAAGTAATTTCAATTTTTGGGAATACAAAATTTTAATTTCAAAAGATTTTGCTATTCGTGCTTAATTCCCAGTTTTTATTCTTGACAAAAACACTTGAAATTTATTGCAAGTGCACGGCCTAAAAAACACTTAATTGACAACATCTTTTGTAAGTTGTTGTTGTTTTTATTTTGTTTTTCTTAACCTAGTCTCAATTTACACTATGGACATTTCTTGCCGGACAGAAAAAGTTTGTTGGCGAGAGAGGCAAGAAGTAAAGAGTGTCAAGCATACAGCGTCGCCCCCTTACCAACAAACTTTTTCTGTCCGGCAAGAAATGTCCATAGTGTAAATTGAGACCTACTTACAACTACAATTAATGTTGAGAGAATTTCAACTAATTGTAGTGGGGAATGTAAGATGAGATAAACCTACTGGTGTTTATTGTTGATGTGTTTTGTTCAAGCTTTGATATTATTACAAGTAGAACTGTTGCTATAATTCTTATACGTTTAACAGTTTTCTTTGGTTTAATATCTTAAGTTTGTCTAAAATCTTTATGGATGAAGTTTCCTGATGATCTGGCCTAAGCAACCAGTGAAATGCATAGGAATAGCTTATTCCAGCAACAATAAATTTCAAGTGTTTTTGTCAAGAATAAAAACTGGGAATTAAGCACGAAAAACAAAATCTTTTGAAATTAATATTTTGTATTCCCAAAAATTTAAATTACTTTTTGATAATTTTTTTTTTTTTAATAAATATTTGGGGGATTCGCAAGGTGTCATTAAGTCATTAGTCTTAAACGATAAGGGCTACAGAAACTAATGCGGCTCGGCTCAGCCGAACAGCGCAGGGCTCTTCTGATTAAATACGACACCACAATAAACATAACAAGCAAAGTCCTCTTACTTTAAAACACTTTTTGTTTACAAAGAAACAACAAGATTTTTAAACCATTAGAACATTATGACAATATAACATGATAGCACACCTTGTGAATACCCCAATTGTATTTGCTATTTAACACGTAGTTTTTTTTTTTTTTTTGTCAAAAAGTGCTATCTATGTACATAAAAAATATTACTTCATATAATAAAATGATAAAAATTGTTATTACAAAGTAGACGTGTTATACATCAAAGGGTTGGGTATTGCGTCTAGAATACAACAACTAATATAATTTTAAAATTCTTTGCAGAAATTTTGCAAATAAACTGCAAAAAATTTGTTTATGAGTTTTTGTCAACAATATAAATTTTAATTTATGCAATAAAATCTTTATTATATAATATTATTTAATGAAATTTAACAAGTTAATACAATTTTTAATGCTTAATACAAACCAGCTAAACTTTAAACTTTTAAAACTTAAGCTTCGTACAGACGGTGGTCACATCTTACAATGTTGCCATTATTCTGACAATGGTGCAATTGTCAGATGTATTTATTTTACACATCTGCCAAATGAAACGAGCTTACAATGTTCACACAGTTGCAACACATTTTTATGCAATTTTAATGACAACATTGTAAGAACTGACCACCGTCTGTACGAAGCTTTACAAAACGAAACCCACAATTTCCAAAAACAGGCGAAAATTTCCAAAAAAAATTGTTTTTAATCCAAATTTATAATATTTTTAATTAGGCTTAAGTTCATGAAATTTAATTTTTATTAAATTATTTGTGACGTCAGCAGTCGTCGATGGCTGCGAGTGTAAGACGGCAAATCCATCTGAGGAGATCGAGTGGTTGCGATCGAAACATGTCATGGTAACCTGCCGGTCAGGGTTCGAGCCCGAGCCACGTCAAGAATGAAAGATTATCAATAACAATTTTAATTGATTTTCATGTTGTAAAATTCCTTTCTTCATAAAAATAATTTAATAAAAATTAAATTTCATGAACTTAAGCCTAATAAAAATATTAAAAATTTGGATTAAAAACCATAAATAGTTCAACAAAATGACCACAATACTAATTATTGTTAAAGCTAAGGCACGAGCTCTATGTGTACATTTGTCCTTCAAGTTGTGCTGAAAAAGGTGAACAGAATAAGAGAAAGACAAAGTGAAAAAACAAAAAAAATGTACTTGGACTTCAAGAAAAATTCTTGACGAAAGTACGAAAAAACAGAAGTAAAGGAAAAAACATGTAAAATTAATTAAAGCGGATGATCATTCAGGAAAGCACATTTCGATCTACCAAATGTTAAAATACAATTTGGTTTAAGGATTGATGTTTGACTAGTGACGTCAGCAGTCGTCGATGGCTGCGAGTGTAAGACGGCAAATCCATCTGAGGAGATCGAGTGGTTGCGATCGAAACATGTCATGGTAACCTGCCGGCCAGGGTTCGAGCCCGAGCCACGTCAAGAATGAAAGATTATCAATAACAATTTTAATTGATTTTCATGTTGTAAAATTCCTTTCTTCATAAAAATAATTTAATAAAAATTAAATTTCATGAACTTAAGCCTAATTAAAAATATTAAAAATTTGGATTAAAAACCATAAATAGTTCAACAAAATAACCACAATACTAATTAAAAATTGTTTTTTTTAGAAATATCGGGTGATTTTTTTAGAGCTTTAGGAAAGTTTAAATAAAATTCAGAAAATTGCATGAAATCTTTATTTGAATCGATAGTACGGTACATATGTATAATTTAATTTGTGAAGATTATTTCATGGAAATGTTGACCGTGACTGCGCCCCAAATGGTCCATCCGCTTAGTCCAATTTTGGCATACTCTTTCCAACATTTCGGCCGGTATCTCATGAATAAATGCTTCAATGTTGTCTTCCAATGCGTCAATTGAAGCGGGCATGTGTGTATAGACATGAGCTTTAACATAGCCCCACAAAAAATAGTCTAAAGGCGTAAAATCGCACGATTTAGGCGGCCAATTGAACGGTCCCGAACGTGAAATAAAATGTTTACTAAACTCGCCTCTCAATAAGTCCACTGTTAAGCGTGCTGTGTGGCATGTGGCACCGTCTTGTTGAAACCACATGTCATACAAGTCAAGCTCTTGCCGCTTAGGCAAAAAAAAGTTGGATATCATCTCACGGTAGCGCTCACCATTCACAGTTACGTTACGATTCGCATCATCTTTAAAGAAGTATGGTCCAATGATGGCACCAGCCCATAAACCGCACCAAACTGTGACTTTTTCTGGATGCATTGGTAGCTCTTGCAATGCTTCTGGCTGATCTTCACTCCAAAATCGACCATTCTGCTTATTAACGTACCCATTGAGCTAAAAATGAGCTTCGTCGCTGAACACAAGAAGCGCGCGATGAACTTTCTTAACAGAGTACGCATTTTGATAATAAAATTCAATTATTTGCAAGCGTTGTTCGTTTGTTAGACGATTCATGGTTAAATTATAGACCAAACTGAAGATGTTTGACAGTGAAACAAAACACGAAACGTGCGTCAGCTGTTTAAACCAGTGTTGCCAAAAAAATAATAGCTAAAAAATCACCCGACATAATGGCTACCAAGCACAGGTCTTAGTATTCCTGTTGCACAGTTATTATAAACATATGGAGTCTTACAAACTCGAACGAGTCGCCCAAAGTGGGACCGTCCGAATGGACCACCTCAGATGAAGTCATGGCCAACATTTACATGATATCATTTTCAAACAGTAAATGCCATAAATTGTCCTCTTGACCGATACTAAAAATTTCATGTTCACTTTCAAATTTATGTGTTTTATTTTACATTATAAATCAAACCTCACGATGAATCTTCCGATACATGAAGAATAGGGATATAACATTTTGCAATTTTTGCAAATATCAAAAATACCACCTAATAGCCGTGTTGGGCATAAAAAAATATTAAAAAATATAGTGTCACTTTTCCTCTATCGTGAAAAAAGTTTCCGCGCCGAAAGCGTTGAAGCTTTGGTTTTTTTATTTATTTTCAACATTAAATCAGTTACTCTTGTCTTAAATAACTTCGTTTTTGTTTAAAATCCTATATAATCTTCAACAATAAACCATTTTTTATAAGTCTAATGCAAAATCAAATCGGTTTTCAATTTTCAAAAATTAAATTCGGATATAACATGGAGATTTAGAAATCGCTTACGGTGCGGAAACTTTTTTCACCGAATCAACCTAAAAAAACAGTTTTCTATTATCAGAACAACATTCCCTACATGGAACTGGAGTGGTACTTTGCACTCACAAAAAGTTTTGACCCTAATGAAGAAGCCTTTCCAAAAAGTATAAATAAATGGGGGACTCAAAAGGTGTGCTATCAAGTCATTTCGTCATAATGTCCTAAATAATATTTTACAATTGTTAAAAAAAAAATATTGTTGTGTTTCAAACAAAATAAAAATTTTAATGTTATGATTATTGATTCGTCATAACTGTAAAGTAGAAACCTAAATTATAAGCGGTTGCCCACAGCAGTCATATATATTTCTTATAATTATTTTAAGACATATGACTTTACAACTTTATGACTACCTTGTGAATCCCCTAAATATCTCTTTTCGTCCTTCTTTAGTACTCATAGGGCTTCAACATGTTGATTTCTCCAACGTAATCTGTCTCGAGCTTCAACTGCGGCATCGTCCCACGTGAAACCATATCGTTCAAGTTCGGTTTTTCACTGATCGTCTCCATGTGTTGTTTGAACGGCCACGTTTTCTAGAACCTTGGGGATTCCATTTTAGTGCCATTCTTGTGATATTTGTGGCATCTTTTCTCAGAGTGTGGCCTATCCACCTCCTTTTTCTTTTTTTTATTTGTTTGCCAATTTCTTCTTCGTTGGTTAGTTGCCAAAGATCTTGGTTGCGTATAGTGGCTGGCCAAAATATTTTTTGAATAATACGAAGACATTTATTTAAACACACTTGAAGTTTCCTGGTATGGATACCAACCAGGTTTCACAACCATAAAGCAAAATGGATTTGACACACACTTTGAACATCCTCAGTTGGTGTCCTTAGATATTTGTGTTGAGCGCCAGAGCGAGTTTAGTCTACCGAATGCTGCTCTTGCTCGGTTGATTCGATTGGCTACGTCGTCTTTTGTTACGCCTGAAGTTGTTATTATGTTACCTAGGTAACAGAATTTGTTGACGTATTCGATGCAATAAAATATGATTTGAGCTATTGTTATTTATTCTCATAGCCTTTGTTTTCGCGACGTTGATTTCTAGGCCAACATTCTTTGCTAGTTCTTGGAGGTGGTATAACTTTGATTGCATATCAATGATCTTATGTGATAACAAACATACATATATTATCCGCAGAGTCCCCTAAATATATATGTCGCTAAACAAATTTTTTATAAAAAAAAAAATACTTTTACAGAAGTTTAAGTTCAAATGCATACTTAATAACTTTTTAAATAAAAAAGATTTATTTTACAATTTGCAATAAATAGATTATTAATTGATATTAACTTAATTTCGAGTTCTGTTAACATGATTACGCGTTTCTTTAAATTTTGCTAATTATTTTAATAAAAATCCGTATAACTTAAATCAAAGTTTCAAATAGTTTTCATTACAGCTCATTTTAATTTTTGTTCAAAGAGTGCTATCTGTGCTCAAATCGATAAAATTTTAATTTGTAAATAGTGCTATCAGACATATAAGCGCGAATATCTGGAATTTAGAAAAAATTAAAATTTTTATGTTTTGGACGTTGTTTTTTTATAACATTGTAATATAAAGTTTAGTTAATACCACAGAATACACAGAACTGTAAAAAGTGACGTGTGAAAAAGGCCCAAATCAGTTGCGAGGGTAGCTTTCGAAGAAAGAGACAGAAAGCTTTTTTTGGTAGTGAAGTGGCAAGGTGTAAAAACAGGCCGCAACAATCAACACAAATGGCGTGATCAAAACAAAAATAACAAAACACAAACCACGTTAAATAAATGCACTAGTTCAACAAACGTTGTTTTTTGTGCAAAAAAAAAATGTATTTAGTAATATTGTTTTGTTTTATAATGTTATTTACTTACTTAAATATTATTTACTCGTGTTGTGGCGAACTTAAAAGTTAATTTTTACAACAGTTTTGTAAATAAATCTTAACTAAATAAATTTGTGTTCATTGTATTGCGGTATAGAAGATGATGAAAAGAGAAATGCAAAAGGGCAGCTTTCTTTGAAAGAGACAAACAAAAACGCAAAATCTTCCGTCTCGTGACAGTTCTGTGTATTCTGTGGTTAATACTCTTAAAGTTACTCTTAAAAAAAATCAGTTTTTTCGCTATCCTGTAAAATTGTAATTTTGCAGATAGCACTATTTGAATAACAACCCTCGATATTCAATAATTAATTAAGTCGTTATACATTTTCATGCTTCGCAAAAAAATCCGGGTAATTCCAGGAATAAACAAGTTAGAGTGCTATATTTGGTTTGCCGAATCTTTGATACCCTCCACCGAAAATCTACTTATTATTAGTGAATCTTTATAAAAACAGACGTCAGCATTAAAATTGGTTGCGGTGTAGACATATATTAAATTATTGACCGACAATCAGAAAGTTGTATGCTTTTTTTTTGGCAATTTTAACTAGCTTGAGTAAAATATCATGATTCTTCACAGTTTAAGTCGATCTTAAATGATTTTCAGGAGGGGATTTTATATTGAAGCAATGGTAAGTTATGAACCAATCATCACAAAATTGTGCAAGTGATTTCTGGTATTAAAAAACATAAATTTGAATAAATTTCAATGCAGCATTGAAATTAGTTCAGGCGCTTTCAGAAGGCTGCTATATATGGGATCTAAGGTAAAGTATCACAAAATTGCACCTACCAAACCGAGGATAACTACAAGCAATTTGACACCAAATTTGTTCATTTCTTCTGAGTTTTTCGAAAGTGAGCGTGTTTTTAACAGACGGACAGACAGGAGGAAATAGCTAAATCGACTTGAAATTACTCAAGGAGCCAAAATATATACACTTTATGGGGTCTGAAAATAAAAAAGATTCACACGGAATAACAAACTTAGTATTCCCTCATGCAGCTCTAGTGGTAATGAAGGGCATGAAAAAATTCTCTGCGCTCCCGTGACTAAAAAAAGTTAGGCGAATTAGAAACCCTGCATCATATAGATATTGCTATGTGTGTGTGCGAAATGTATCTGATATTATTTTGTATTAGTTAGTGACAGATTTTTGGCAACAATTTCCATTTATTTAATATCTAAATTTTGTTTTAAAAATTTAAAACAATTATTATATTTAGCAGACGCGTGCTAGAAAACCACTTTCTCCGCATGAGACGGAAGTTTACAAAAAGCTGAATTACGACATGTACAAACATACAATTAATAAATAAAAAGAAACCAGTAAGAAGCCTTTATCCAGATGTGCTAAATCTTTGATATTCTCTACAGAGAGTAAGAATAATTCAGGAGTGGGCTTTCTATCTAGATATAATAGGGCTATATTAGTAAAGATTTACCTCACACAATCATAGAAAAATGCATATTCATATTGATGATGCCCTAACATCCGAATTGTGACATCAATGTTATCACAAATGGCATTAATGAGACAAAAAGCGACATTAATACAATGACAAAAGTCATCATTTAACGTTTTACCATATTGCGATAAATTGGCAACCACAAACTTAAAGTTGCTGGTAATATTCATAAAAGTAGAGAAGGCGTAAAAACTGATAAGTAAGTATGTATATTTTGTATATTTTTTATAAAATGTTTGAGTTTTTTTAAGTTTATGTAGTTTTTATTTTAGATTTCAAAATGGTAATCAAAATAACTCGAAACGTTAAGAACTTTTAATCCATGAAATAGAAATTAATAGTCAAATTGCTTGTGGTGATCGATCTTTTAGGGAAACAGCAGCCAGCTCAGAAACATCATGGAAGCGTACGCAGAAAAATTGAACAGTTTTGGCAACGAGTGTGAGCACATTTTAAAGAAAAATGTCAGAAAAAAAATTTAGCACAATTAAAATATTTACCGGCGAAAATTCGTCAGAGGAAATAAGTTTAGGCCCGATTGAACAGGATTTAGCCGAGCTCGTACAGAGAGAGCTGGAAGTAAGTCCTAAAGGACATGTCTTGGGCAAACTTATCTTAAGTTTTGGAACAAGAGACTCATCTCTTTTAATGCATACAAAACCGACCAATAATTTTTGGTTTAAGCTGATACTTTAAATGTGTATATGTATGCCAAAAGAAATTGCAAATTATACATAATACTTGTACTTCATGTTAGGTTAGCTCCTGTTTTCGAGATAAGCCGTTATTTCGAAAATGAAGGAGTTTTCACAACATATTAGAGTTTGCTAAAATCCGTAAAAATGTGAAACCGCGGTTTCGGTTTTAAATTGATTAAAACCGTTCGGTTTCGGTTCGGTTTCGGTTTTGAAAATGTCAAGGTTAAACTTCATACATTAATATATTTTTTTATTTGATTCAATGCAGGTACTTTTATTAACCATTGTATACCTGGGCCTGGCCAGGAATTTTTTTGACTTTTTTCCATTTTTTTTTTTTATAAATTTCATTAAGTATATCAAAACGAAAATTTATGTTTTCCTCAATCAAAGTGTTTTTTACAAGAAAATGAGAAAAAAGTGCAAACACCGTGGGCGTCGCAATTGGCCAAATGCAAATTTTGTTTATAAAATCAAAATGAAACGTATCAAAAAGCATCAGTGTTGCCAAAACTTGGTGACCAAAAATGGCTAAATTTACGGGGAAAAATGGCTAAAAATGGGCTAAAAAAAGGCTAAAAGCTTTTTTAAATAAAAACACATTAAAATTCAATAACAAAAAATAATTAAATTATTTAAAGTTGTTCACGATGAAATTGTGAGTTAAGATTAATTTGTTAAAAAATAATAAACGTAAATTAAAATAATAAAATAAGTTTTAAATAATTTAAAGGTAAATCATTATCATGACAACATTTACCCAACCTTTTGAGTCCCGATCTACAATAAAAAACAAGTTAGAAAGTATAGTCGGTTAAACCCGACTTTATGATGCCCTACACCACATTAGAACCTTTGTACGAAATTTTATCAAATAATCTCTAAATTGCGACCTGTACTTTGCGCACAAGCCAGCCAGCCGAACAAACATCGTTAATTCGACTCAGAAAGTGATTCCAAGTCAATCGGTATACGTAAAGGTGGGCTATTTTAATATTTACCATCTCCACTATTGTGGTGGTGGTATAAATATTGTATTGTTATGGTTAAAATATTTACAAATAGAAACTGGGAATTATTTCCTTCCGAAGGTAACTTTATATTATATTCAACATTTTTCATTTTTCGAATTTATTCTATGAGCTAAATTTCAGTTATGTATTTTATAAAGCTTTTTTGTAATAGTTCTATTCCTACAATTTTTCAGAAATGACTTTATACACTACCAGATTATTATATTGTATTTTCTATTTACATTTTACCTTAGCCTTCCGTTGGAAAGCAATGAGGTATATTGAATGTACAGAAAAATTTACAATTATTAGACACCAGCAGAATGTAATGCATTTTCTGGCCCGCTACGGCCGTCGTCAGCATTCTTTGTGTCTCACTGGATAGTGTTACTTTATAAATTGAATGTATTTAACTCAACTATTTTAACAAATAGAAACTGGGAATTATTTCCTTCCGAAGGTAACTTTATATTATATTCAACATTTTTCATTTTTCGAATTTATTCTATGAGCTAAATTTCAGTTATGTATTTTATAAAGCTTTTTTGTAATAGTTCTATTCCTACAATTTTTCAGAAATGACTTTATACACTACCAGACTATTATATTGTATTTTCTATTTACATTTTACCTTAGCCTTCCGTTGGAAAGCAATGAGGTATATTGAATGTACAGAAAAATTTACAATTATTAGACACCAGCAGAATGTAATGCATTTTCTGGCCCGCTACGGCCGTCGTCAGCATTCTTTGTGTCTCACTGGATAGTGTTACTTTATAAATTGAATGTATTTAACTCAACTATTTTAACAAATAGAAACTGGGAATTATTTCCTTCCGAAGGTAACTTTATATTATATTCAACATTTTTCATTTTTCGAATTTATTCTATGAGCTAAATTTCAGTTATGTATTTTATAAAGCTTTTTTGTAATAGTTCTATTCCTACAATTTTTCAGAAATGACTTTATACACTACCAGACTATTATATTGTATTTTCTATTTACATTTTACCTTAGCCTTCCGTTGGAAAGCAATGAGGTATATTGAATGTACAGAAAAATTTACAATTATTAGACACCAGCAGAATGTAATGCATTTTCTGGCCCGCTACGGCCGTCGTCAGCATTCTTTGTGTCTCACTGGATAGTGTTACTTTATAAATTGAATGTATTTAACTCAACTATTTTAACAAATAGAAACTGGGAATTATTTCCTTCCGAAGGTAACTTTATATTATATTCAACATTTTTCATTTTTCGAATTTATTCTATGAGCTAAATTTCAGTTATGTATTTTATAAAGCTTTTTTGTAATAGTTCTATTCCTACAATTTTTCAGAAATGACTTTATACACTACCAGACTATTATATTGTATTTTCTATTTACATTTTACCTTAGCCTTCCGTTGGAAAGCAATGAGGTATATTGAATGTACAGAAAAATTTACAATTATTAGACACCAGCAGAATGTAATGCATTTTCTGGCCCGCTACGGCCGTCGTCAGCATTCTTTGTGTCTCACTGGATAGTGTTACTTTATAAATTGAATGTATTTAACTCAACTATTTTAACAAATAGAAACTGGGAATTATTTCCTTCCGAAGGTAACTTTATATTATATTCAACATTTTTCATTTTTCGAATTTATTCTATGAGCTAAATTTCAGTTATGTATTTTATAAAGCTTTTTTGTAATAGTTCTATTCCTACAATTTTTCAGAAATGACTTTATACACTACCAGACTATTATATTGTATTTTCTATTTACATTTTACCTTAGCCTTCCGTTGGAAAGCAATGAGGTATATTGAATGTACAGAAAAATTTACAATTATTAGACACCAGCAGAATGTAATGCATTTTCTGGCTCGCTACGGCCGTCGTCAGCATTCTTTGTGTCTCACTGGATAGTGTTACTTTATAAATTGAATGTATTTAACTCAACTATTTTAACAAATAGAAACTGGGAATTATTTCCTTCCGAAGGTAACTTTATATTATATTCAACATTTTTCATTTTTCGAATTTATTCTATGAGCTAAATTTCAGTTATGTATTTTATAAAGCTTTTTTGTAATAGTTCTATTCCTACAATTTTTCAGAAATGACTTTATACACTACCAGACTATTATATTGTATTTTCTATTTACATTTTACCTTAGCCTTCCGTTGGAAAGCAATGAGGTATATTGAATGTACAGAAAAATTTACAATTATTAGACACCAGCAGAATGTAATGCATTTTCTGGCCCGCTACGGCCGTCGTCAGCATTCTTTGTGTCTCACTGGATAGTGTTACTTTATAAATTGAATGTATTTAACTCAACTATTTTAACAAATAGAAACTGGGAATTATTTCCTTCCGAAGGTAACTTTATATTATATTCAACATTTTTCATTTTTCGAATTTATTCTATGAGCTAAATTTCAGTTATGTATTTTATAAAGCTTTTTTGTAATAGTTCTATTCCTACAATTTTTCAGAAATGACTTTATACACTACCAGACTATTATATTGTATTTTCTATTTACATTTTACCTTAGCCTTCCGTTGGAAAGCAATGAGGTATATTGAATGTACAGAAAAATTTACAATTATTAGACACCAGCAGAATGTAATGCATTTTCTGGCCCGCTACGGCCGTCGTCAGCATTCTTTGTGTCTCACTGGATAGTGTTACTTTATAAATTGAATGTATTTAACTCAACTATTTTAACAAATAGAAACTGGGAATTATTTCCTTCCGAAGGTAACTTTATATTATATTCAACATTTTTCATTTTTCGAATTTATTCTATGAGCTAAATTTCAGTTATGTATTTTATAAAGCTTTTTTGTAATAGTTCTATTCCTACAATTTTTCAGAAATGACTTTATACACTACCAGACTATTATATTGTATTTTCTATTTACATTTTACCTTAGCCTTCCGTTGGAAAGCAATGAGGTATATTGAATGTACAGAAAAATTTACAATTATTAGACACCAGCAGAATGTAATGCATTTTCTGGCCCGCTACGGCCGTCGTCAGCATTCTTTGTGTCTCACTGGATAGTGTTACTTTATAAATTGAATGTATTTAACTCAACTATTTTAACAAATAGAAACTGGGAATTATTTCCTTCCGAAGGTAACTTTATATTATATTCAACATTTTTCATTTTTCGAATTTATTCTATGAGCTAAATTTCAGTTATGTATTTTATAAAGCTTTTTTGTAATAGTTCTATTCCTACAATTTTTCAGAAATGACTTTATACACTACCAGACTATTATATTGTATTTTCTATTTACATTTTACCTTAGCCTTCCGTTGGAAAGCAATGAGGTATATTGAATGTACAGAAAAATTTACAATTATTAGACACCAGCAGAATGTAATGCATTTTCTGGCCCGCTACGGCCGTCGTCAGCATTCTTTGTGTCTCACTGGATAGTGTTACTTTATAAATTGAATGTATTTAACTCAACTATTTTAACAAATAGAAACTGGGAATTATTTCCTTCCGAAGGTAACTTTATATTATATTCAACATTTTTCATTTTTCGAATTTATTCTATGAGCTAAATTTCAGTTATGTATTTTATAAAGCTTTTTTGTAATAGTTCTATTCCTACAATTTTTCAGAAATGACTTTATACACTACCAGACTATTATATTGTATTTTCTATTTACATTTTACCTTAGCCTTCCGTTGGAAAGCAATGAGGTATATTGAATGTACAGAAAAATTTACAATTATTAGACACCAGCAGAATGTAATGCATTTTCTGGCCCGCTACGGCCGTCGTCAGCATTCTTTGTGTCTCACTGGATAGTGTTACTTTATAAATTGAATGTATTTAACTCAACTATTTTAACAAATAGAAACTGGGAATTATTTCCTTCCGAAGGTAACTTTATATTATATTCAACATTTTTCATTTTTCGAATTTATTCTATGAGCTAAATTTCAGTTATGTATTTTATAAAGCTTTTTTGTAATAGTTCTATTCCTAAAATTTTTCAGAAATGACTTTATACACTACCAGACTATTATATTGTATTTTCTATTTACATTTTACCTTAGCCTTCCGTTGGAAAGCAATGAGGTATATTGAATGTACAGAAAAATTTACAATTATTAGACACCAGCAGAATGTAATGCATTTTCTGGCCCGCTACGGCCGTCGTCAGCATTCTTTGTGTCTCACTGGATAGTGTTACTTTATAAATTGAATGTATTTAACTCAACTATTTTAACAAATAGAAACTGGGAATTATTTCCTTCCGAAGGTAACTTTATATTATATTCAACATTTTTCATTTTTCGAATTTATTCTATGAGCTAAATTTCAGTTATGTATTTTATAAAGCTTTTTTGTAATAGTTCTATTCCTACAATTTTTCAGAAATGACTTTATACACTACCAGACTATTATATTGTATTTTCTATTTACATTTTACCTTAGCCTTCCGTTGGAAAGCAATGAGGTATATTGAATGTACAGAAAAATTTACAATTATTAGACACCAGCAGAATGTAATGCATTTTCTGGCCCGCTACGGCCGTCGTCAGCATTCTTTGTGTCTCACTGGATAGTGTTACTTTATAAATTGAATGTATTTAACTCAACTATTTTAACAAATAGAAACTGGGAATTATTTCCTTCCGAAGGTAACTTTATATTATATTCAACATTTTTCATTTTTCGAATTTATTCTATGAGCTAAATTTCAGTTATGTATTTTATAAAGCTTTTTTGTAATAGTTCTATTCCTACAATTTTTCAGAAATGACTTTATACACTACCAGACTATTATATTGTATTTTCTATTTACATTTTACCTTAGCCTTCCGTTGGAAAGCAATGAGGTATATTGAATGTACAGAAAAATTTACAATTATTAGACACCAGCAGAATGTAATGCATTTTTTGGCCCGCTACGGCCGTCGTCAGCATTCTTTGTGTCTCACTGGATAGTGTTACTTTATAAATTGAATGTATTTAACTCAACTATTTTAACAAATAGAAACTGGGAATTATTTCCTTCCGAAGGTAACTTTATATTATATTCAACATTTTTCATTTTTCGAATTTATTCTATGAGCTAAATTTCAGTTATGTATTTTATAAAGCTTTTTTGTAATAGTTCTATTCCTACAATTTTTCAGAAATGACTTTATACACTACCAGACTATTATATTGTATTTTCTATTTACATTTTACCTTAGCCTTCCGTTGGAAAGCAATGAGGTATATTGAATGTACAGAAAAATTTACAATTATTAGACACCAGCAGAATGTAATGCATTTTCTGGCCCGCTACGGCCGTCGTCAGCATTCTTTGTGTCTCACTGGATAGTGTTACTTTATAAATTGAATGTATTTAACTCAACTATTTTAACAAATAGAAACTGGGAATTATTTCCTTCCGAAGGTAACTTTATATTATATTCAACATTTTTCATTTTTCGAATTTATTCTATGAGCTAAATTTCAGTTATGTATTTTATAAAGCTTTTTTGTAATAGTTCTATTCCTACAATTTTTCAGAAATGACTTTATACACTACCAGACTATTATATTGTATTTTCTATTTACATTTTACCTTAGTCTTCCGTTGGAAAGCAATGAGGTATATTGAATGTACAGAAAAATTTACAATTATTAGACACCAGCAGAATGTAATGCATTTTCTGGCCCGCTACGGCCGTCGTCAGCATTCTTTGTGTCTCACTGGATAGTGTTACTTTATAAATTGAATGTATTTAACTCAACTATTTTAACAAATAGAAACTGGGAATTATTTCCTTCCGAAGGTAACTTTATATTATATTCAACATTTTTCATTTTTCGAATTTATTCTATGAGCTAAATTTCAGTTATGTATTTTATAAAGCTTTTTTGTAATAGTTCTATTCCTACAATTTTTCAGAAATGACTTTATACACTACCAGACTATTATATTGTATTTTCTATTTACATTTTACCTTAGCCTTCCGTTGGAAAGCAATGAGGTATATTGAATGTACAGAAAAATTTACAATTATTAGACACCAGCAGAATGTAATGCATTTTCTGGCCCGCTACGGCCGTCGTCAGCATTCTTTGTGTCTCACTGGATAGTGTTACTTTATAAATTGAATGTATTTAACTCAACTATTTTAACAAATAGAAACTGGGAATTATTTCCTTCCGAAGGTAACTTTATATTATATTCAACATTTTTCATTTTTCGAATTTATTCTATGAGCTAAATTTCAGTTATGTATTTTATAAAGCTTTTTTGTAATAGTTCTATTCCTACAATTTTTCAGAAATGACTTTATACACTACCAGACTATTATATTGTATTTTCTATTTACATTTTACCTTAGCCTTCCGTTGGAAAGCAATGAGGTATATTGAATGTACAGAAAAATTTACAATTATTAGACACCAGCAGTATGTAATGCATTTTCTGGCCCGCTACGGCCGTCGTCAGCATTCTTTGTGTCTCACTGGATAGTGTTACTTTATAAATTGAATGTATTTAACTCAACTATTTTAACAAATAGAAACTGGGAATTATTTCCTTCCGAAGGTAACTTTATATTATATTCAACATTTTTCATTTTTCGAATTTATTCTATGAGCTAAATTTCAGTTATGTATTTTATAAAGCTTTTTTGTAATAGTTCTATTCCTACAATTTTTCAGAAATGACTTTATACACTACCAGACTATTATATTGTATTTTCTATTTACATTTTACCTTAGCCTTCCGTTGGAAAGCAATGAGGTATATTGAATGTACAGAAAAATTTACAATTATTAGACACCAGCAGAATGTAATGCATTTTCTGGCCCGCTACGGCCGTCGTCAGCATTCTTTGTGTCTCACTGGATAGTGTTACTTTATAAATTGAATGTATTTAACTCAACTATTTTAACAAATAGAAACTGGGAATTATTTCCTTCCGAAGGTAACTTTATATTATATTCAACATTTTTCATTTTTCGAATTTATTCTATGAGCTAAATTTCAGTTATGTATTTTATAAAGCTTTTTTGTAATAGTTCTATTCCTACAATTTTTCAGAAATGACTTTATACACTACCAGACTATTATATTGTATTTTCTATTTACATTTTACCTTAGCCTTCCGTTGGAAAGCAATGAGGTATATTGAATGTACAGAAAAATTTACAATTATTAGACACCAGCAGAATGTAATGCATTTTCTGGCCCGCTACGGCCGTCGTCAGCATTCTTTGTGTCTCACTGGATAGTGTTACTTTATAAATTGAATGTATTTAACTCAACTATTTTAACAAATAGAAACTGGGAATTATTTCCTTCCGAAGGTAACTTTATATTATATTCAACATTTTTCATTTTTCGAATTTATTCTATGAGCTAAATTTCAGTTATGTATTTTATAAAGCTTTTTTGTAATAGTTCTATTCCTACAATTTTTCAGAAATGACTTTATACACTACCAGACTATTATATTGTATTTTCTATTTACATTTTACCTTAGCCTTCCGTTGGAAAGCAATGAGGTATATTGAATGTACAGAAAAATTTACAATTATTAGACACCAGCAGAATGTAATGCATTTTCTGGCCCGCTACGGCCGTCGTCAGCTAAGGTAAAATGTAAATAGAAAATACAATATAATAGTCTGGTAGTGTATAAAGTCATTTCTGAAAAATTGTAGGAATAGAACTATTACAAAAAAGCTTTATAAAATACATAACTGAAATTTAGCTCATAGAATAAATTCGAAAAATGAAAAATGTTGAATATAATATAAAGTTACCTTCGGAAGGAAATAATTCCCAGTTTCTATTTGTTAAAATAGTTGAGTTAAATACATTCAATTTATAAAGTAACACTATCCAGTGAGACACAAAGAATGCTGACGACGGCCGTAGCGGGCCAGAAAATGCATTACATTCTGCTGGTGTCTAATAATTGTAAATTTTTCTGTACATTCAATATACCTCATTGCTTTCCAACGGAAGGCTAAGGTAAAATGTAAATAGAAAATACAATATAATAGTCTGGTAGTGTATAAAGTCATTTCTGAAAAATTGTAGGAATAGAACTATTACAAAAAAGCTTTATAAAATACATAACTGAAATTTAGCTCATAGAATAAATTCGAAAAATGAAAAATGTTGAATATAATATAAAGTTACCTTCGGAAGGAAATAATTCCCAGTTTCTATTTGTTAAAATAGTTGAGTTAAATACATTCAATTTATAAAGTAACACTATCCAGTGAGACACAAAGAATGCTGACGACGGCCGTAGCGGGCCAGAAAATGCATTACATTCTGCTGGTGTCTAATAATTGTAAATTTTTCTGTACATTCAATATACCTCATTGCTTTCCAACGGAAGGCTAAGGTAAAATGTAAATAGAAAATACAATATAATAGTCTGGTAGTGTATAAAGTCATTTCTGAAAAATTGTAGGAATAGAACTATTACAAAAAAGCTTTATAAAATACATAACTGAAATTTAGCTCATAGAATAAATTCGAAAAATGAAAAATGTTGAATATAATATAAAGTTACCTTCGGAAGGAAATAATTCCCAGTTTCTATTTGTTAAAATAGTTGAGTTAAATACATTCAATTTATAAAGTAACACTATCCAGTGAGACACAAAGAATGCTGACGACGGCCGTAGCGGGCCAGAAAATGCATTACATTCTGCTGGTGTCTAATAATTGTAAATTTTTCTGTACATTCAATATACCTCATTGCTTTCCAACGGAAGGCTAAGGTAAAATGTAAATAGAAATTACAATATAATAGTCTGGTAGTGTATAAAGTCATTTCTGAAAAATTGTAGGAATAGAACTATTACAAAAAAGCTTTATAAAATACATAACTGAAATTTAGCTCATAGAATAAATTCGAAAAATGAAAAATGTTGAATATAATATAAAGTTACCTTCGGAAGGAAATAATTCCCAGTTTCTATTTGTTAAAATAGTTGAGTTAAATACATTCAATTTATAAAGTAACACTATCCAGTGAGACACAAAGAATGCTGACGACGGCCGTAGCGGGCCAGAAAATGCATTACATTCTGCTGGTGTCTAATAATTGTAAATTTTTCTGTACATTCAATATACCTCATTGCTTTCCAACGGAAGGCTAAGGTAAAATGTAAATAGAAAATACAATATAATAGTCTGGTAGTGTATAAAGTCATTTCTGAAAAATTGTAGGAATAGAACTATTACAAAAAAGCTTTATAAAATACATAACTGAAATTTAGCTCATAGAATAAATTCGAAAAATGAAAAATGTTGAATATAATATAAAGTTACCTTCGGAAGGAAATAATTCCCAGTTTCTATTTGTTAAAATAGTTGAGTTAAATACATTCAATTTATAAAGTAACACTATCCAGTGAGACACAAAGAATGCTGACGACGGCCGTAGCGGGCCAGAAAATGCATTACATTCTGCTGGTGTCTAATAATTGTAAATTTTTCTGTACATTCAATATACCTCATTGCTTTCCAACGGAAGGCTAAGGTAAAATGTAAATAGAAAATACAATATAATAGTCTGGTAGTGTATAAAGTCATTTCTGAAAAATTGTAGGAATAGAACTATTACAAAAAAGCTTTATAAAATACATAACTGAAATTTAGCTCATAGAATAAATTCGAAAAATGAAAAATGTTGAATATAATATAAAGTTACCTTCGGAAGGAAATAATTCCCAGTTTCTATTTGTTAAAATAGTTGAGTTAAATACATTCAATTTATAAAGTAACACTATCCAGTGAGACACAAAGAATGCTGACGACGGCCGTAGCGGGCCAGAAAATGCATTACATTCTGCTGGTGTCTAATAATTGTAAATTTTTCTGTACATTCAATATACCTCATTGCTTTCCAACGGAAGGCTAAGGTAAAATGTAAATAGAAAATACAATATAATAGTCTGGTAGTGTATAAAGTCATTTCTGAAAAATTGTAGGAATAGAACTATTACAAAAAAGCTTTATAAAATACATAACTGAAATTTAGCTCATAGAATAAATTCGAAAAATGAAAAATGTTGAATATAATATAAAGTTACCTTCGGAAGGAAATAATTCCCAGTTTCTATTTGTTAAAATAGTTGAGTTAAATACATTCAATTTATAAAGTAACACTATCCAGTGAGACACAAAGAATGCTGACGACGGCCGTAGCGGGCCAGAAAATGCATTACATTCTGCTGGTGTCTAATAATTGTAAATTTTTCTGTACATTCAATATACCTCATTGCTTTCCAACGGAAGGCTAAGGTAAAATGTAAATAGAAAATACAATATAATAGTCTGGTAGTGTATAAAGTCATTTCTGAAAAATTGTAGGAATAGAACTATTACAAAAAAGCTTTATAAAATACATAACTGAAATTTAGCTCATAGAATAAATTCGAAAAATGAAAAATGTTGAATATAATATAAAGTTACCTTCGGAAGGAAATAATTCCCAGTTTCTATTTGTTAAAATAGTTGAGTTAAATACATTCAATTTATAAAGTAACACTATCCAGTGAGACACAAAGAATGCTGACGACGGCCGTAGCGGGCCAGAAAATGCATTACATTCTGCTGGTGTCTAATAGTTGTAAATTTTTCTGTACATTCAATATACCTCATTGCTTTCCAACGGAAGGCTAAGGTAAAATGTAAATAGAAAATACAATATAATAGTCTGGTAGTGTATAAAGTCATTTCTGAAAAATTGTAGGAATAGAACTATTACAAAAAAGCTTTATAAAATACATAACTGAAATTTAGCTCATAGAATAAATTCAAAAAATGAAAAATGTTGAATATAATATAAAGTTACCTTCGGAAGGAAATAATTCCCAGTTTCTATTTGTTAAAATAGTTGAGTTAAATACATTCAATTTATAAAGTAACACTATCCAGTGAGACACAAAGAATGCTGACGACGGCCGTAGCGGGCCAGAAAATGCATTACATTCTGCTGGTGTCTAATAATTGTAAATTTTTCTGTACATTCAATATACCTCATTGCTTTCCAACGGAAGGCTAAGGTAAAATGTAAATAGAAAATACAATATAATAGTCTGGTAGTGTATAAAGTCATTTCTGAAAAATTGTAGGAATAGAACTATTACAAAAAAGCTTTATAAAATACATAACTGAAATTTAGCTCATAGAATAAATTCGAAAAATGAAAAATGTTGAATATAATATAAAGTTACCTTCGGAAGGAAATAATTCCCAGTTTCTATTTGTTAAAATAGTTGAGTTAAATACATTCAATTTATAAAGTAACACTATCCAGTGAGACACAAAGAATGCTGACGACGGCCGTAGCGGGCCAGAAAATGCATTACATTCTGCTGGTGTCTAATAATTGTAAATTTTTCTGTACATTCAATATACCTCATTGCTTTCCAACGGAAGGCTAAGGTAAAATGTAAATAGAAAATACAATATAATAGTCTGGTAGTGTATAAAGTCATTTCTGAAAAATTGTAGGAATAGAACTATTACAAAAAAGCTTTATAAAATACATAACTGAAATTTAGCTCATAGAATAAATTCGAAAAATGAAAAATGTTGAATATAATATAAAGTTACCTTCGGAAGGAAATAATTCCCAGTTTCTATTTGTTAAAATAGTTGAGTTAAATACATTCAATTTATAAAGTAACACTATCCAGTGAGACACAAAGAATGCTGACGACGGCCGTAGCGGGCCAGAAAATGCATTACATTCTGCTGGTGTCTAATAATTGTAAATTTTTCTGTACATTCAATATACCTCATTGCTTTCCAACGGAAGGCTAAGGTAAAATGTAAATAGAAAATACAATATAATAGTCTGGTAGTGTATAAAGTCATTTCTGAAAAATTGTAGGAATAGAACTATTACAAAAAAGCTTTATAAAATACATAACTGAAATTTAGCTCATAGAATAAATTCGAAAAATGAAAAATGTTGAATATAATATAAAGTTACCTTCGGAAGGAAATAATTCCCAGTTTCTATTTGTTAAAATAGTTGAGTTAAATACATTCAATTTATAAAGTAACACTATCCAGTGAGACACAAAGAATGCTGACGACGGCCGTAGCGGGCCAGAAAATGCATTACATTCTGCTGGTGTCTAATAATTGTAAATTTTTCTGTACATTCAATATACCTCATTGCTTTCCAACGGAAGGCTAAGGTAAAATGTAAATAGAAAATACAATATAATAGTCTGGTAGTGTATAAAGTCATTTCTGAAAAATTGTAGGAATAGAACTATTACAAAAAAGCTTTATAAAATACATAACTGAAATTTAGCTCATAGAATAAATTCGAAAAATGAAAAATGTTGAATATAATATAAAGTTACCTTCGGAAGGAAATAATTCCCAGTTTCTATTTGTTAAAATAGTTGAGTTAAATACATTCAATTTATAAAGTAACACTATCCAGTGAGACACAAAGAATGCTGACGACGGCCGTAGCGGGCCAGAAAATGCATTACATTCTGCTGGTGTCTAATAATTGTAAATTTTTCTGTACATTCAATATACCTCATTGCTTTCCAACGGAAGGCTAAGGTAAAATGTAAATAGAAAATACAATATAATAGTCTGGTAGTGTATAAAGTCATTTCTGAAAAATTGTAGGAATAGAACTATTACAAAAAAGCTTTATAAAATACATAACTGAAATTTAGCTCATAGAATAAATTCGAAAAATGAAAAATGTTAAATATAATATAAAGTTACCTTCGGAAGGAAATAATTCCCAGTTTCTATTTGTTAAAATAGTTGAGTTAAATACATTCAATTTATAAAGTAACACTATCCAGTGAGACACAAAGAATGCTGACGACGGCCGTAGCGGGCCAGAAAATGCATTACATTCTGCTGGTGTCTAATAATTGTAAATTTTTCTGTACATTCAATATACCTCATTGCTTTCCAACGGAAGGCTAAGGTAAAATGTAAATAGAAAATACAATATAATAGTCTGGTAGTGTATAAAGTCATTTCTGAAAAATTGTAGGAATAGAACTATTACAAAAAAGCTTTATAAAATACATAACTGAAATTTAGCTCATAGAATAAATTCGAAAAATGAAAAATGTTGAATATAATATAAAGTTACCTTCGGAAGGAAATAATTCCCAGTTTCTATTTGTTAAAATAGTTGAGTTAAATACATTCAATTTATAAAGTAACACTATCCAGTGAGACACAAAGAATGCTGACGACGGCCGTAGCGGGCCAGAAAATGCATTACATTCTGCTGGTGTCTAATAATTGTAAATTTTTCTGTACATTCAATATACCTCATTGCTTTCCAACGGAAGGCTAAGGTAAAATGTAAATAGAAAATACAATATAATAGTCTGGTAGTGTATAAAGTCATTTCTGAAAAATTGTAGGAATAGAACTATTACAAAAAAGCTTTATAAAATACATAACTGAAATTTAGCTCATAGAATAAATTCGAAAAATGAAAAATGTTGAATATAATATAAAGTTACCTTCGGAAGGAAATAATTCCCAGTTTCTATTTGTTAAAATAGTTGAGTTAAATACATTCAATTTATAAAGTAACACTATCCAGTGAGACACAAAGAATGCTGACGACGGCCGTAGCGGGCCAGAAAATGCATTACATTCTGCTGGTGTCTAATAATTGTAAATTTTTCTGTACATTCAATATACCTCATTGCTTTCCAACGGAAGGCTAAGGTAAAATGTAAATAGAAAATACAATATAATAGTCTGGTAGTGTATAAAGTCATTTCTGAAAAATTGTAGGAATAGAACTATTACAAAAAAGCTTTATAAAATACATAACTGAAATTTAGCTCATAGAATAAATTCGAAAAATAAAAAATGTTGAATATAATATAAAGTTACCTTCGGAAGGAAATAATTCCCAGTTTCTATTTGTTAAAATAGTTGAGTTAAATACATTCAATTTATAAAGTAACACTATCCAGTGAGACACAAAGAATGCTGACGACGGCCGTAGCGGGCCAGAAAATGCATTACATTCTGCTGGTGTCTAATAATTGTAAATTTTTCTGTACATTCAATATACCTCATTGCTTTCCAACGGAAGGCTAAGGTAAAATGTAAATAGAAAATACAATATAATAGTCTGGTAGTGTATAAAGTCATTTCTGAAAAATTGTAGGAATAGAACTATTACAAAAAAGCTTTATAAAATACATAACTGAAATTTAGCTCATAGAATAAATTCGAAAAATGAAAAATGTTGAATATAATATAAAGTTACCTTCGGAAGGAAATAATTCCCAGTTTCTATTTGTTAAAATAGTTGAGTTAAATACATTCAATTTATAAAGTAACACTATCCAGTGAGACACAAAGAATGCTGACGACGGCCGTAGCGGGCCAGAAAATGCATTACATTCTGCTGGTGTCTAATAATTGTAAATTTTTCTGTACATTCAATATACCTCATTGCTTTCCAACGGAAGGCTAAGGTAAAATGTAAATAGAAAATACAATATAATAATCTGGTAGTGTATAAAGTCATTTCTGAAAAATTGTAGGAATAGAACTATTACAAAAAAGCTTTATAAAATACATAACTGAAATTTAGCTCATAGAATAAATTCGAAAAATGAAAAATGTTGAATATAATATAAAGTTACCTTCGGAAGGAAATAATTCCCAGTTTCTATTTGTTAAAATAGTTGAGTTAAATACATTCAATTTATAAAGTAACACTATCCAGTGAGACACAAAGAATGCTGACGACGGCCGTAGCGGGCCAGAAAATGCATTACATTCTGCTGGTGTCTAATAATTGTAAATTTTTCTGTACATTCAATATACCTCATTGCTTTCCAACGGAAGGCTAAGGTAAAATGTAAATAGAAAATACAATATAATAGTCTGGTAGTGTATAAAGTCATTTCTGAAAAATTGTAGGAATAGAACTATTACAAAAAAGCTTTATAAAATACATAACTGAAATTTAGCTCATAGAATAAATTCGAAAAATGAAAAATGTTGAATATAATATAAAGTTACCTTCGGAAGGAAATAATTCCCAGTTTCTATTTGTTAAAATAGTTGAGTTAAATACATTCAATTTATAAAGTAACACTATCCAGTGAGACACAAAGAATGCTGACGACGGCCGTAGCGGGCCAGAAAATGCATTACATTCTGCTGGTGTCTAATAATTGTAAATTTTTCTGTACATTCAATATACCTCATTGCTTTCCAACGGAAGGCTAAGGTAAAATGTAAATAGAAAATACAATATAATAGTCTGGTAGTGTATAAAGTCATTTCTGAAAAATTGTAGGAATAGAACTATTACAAAAAAGCTTTATAAAATACATAACTGAAATTTAGCTCATAGAATAAATTCGAAAAATGAAAAATGTTGAATATAATATAAAGTTACCTTCGGAAGGAAATAATTCCCAGTTTCTATTTGTTAAAATAGTTGAGTTAAATACATTCAATTTATAAAGTAACACTATCCAGTGAGACACAAAGAATGCTGACGACGGCCGTAGCGGGCCAGAAAATGCATTACATTCTGCTGGTGTCTAATAATTGTAAATTTTTCTGTACATTCAATATACCTCATTGCTTTCCAACGGAAGGCTAAGGTAAAATGTAAATAGAAAATACAATATAATAGTCTGGTAGTGTATAAAGTCATTTCTGAAAAATTGTAGGAATAGAACTATTACAAAAAAGCTTTATAAAATACATAACTGAAATTTAGCTCATAGAATAAATTCGAAAAATGAAAAATGTTGAATATAATATAAAGTTACCTTCGGAAGGAAATAATTCCCAGTTTCTATTTGTTAAAATAGTTGAGTTAAATACATTCAATTTATAAAGTAACACTATCCAGTGAGACACAAAGAATGCTGACGACGGCCGTAGCGGGCCAGAAAATGCATTACATTCTGCTGGTGTCTAATAATTGTAAATTTTTCTGTACATTCAATATACCTCATTGCTTTCCAACGGAAGGCTAAGGTAAAATGTAAATAGAAAATACAATATAATAGTCTGGTAGTGTATAAAGTCATTTCTGAAAAATTGTAGGAATAGAACTATTACAAAAAAGCTTTATAAAATACATAACTGAAATTTAGCTCATAGAATAAATTCGAAAAATGAAAAATGTTGAATATAATATAAAGTTACCTTCGGAAGGAAATAATTCCCAGTTTCTATTTGTTAAAATAGTTGAGTTAAATACATTCAATTTATAAAGTAACACTATCCAGTGAGACACAAAGAATGCTGACGACGGCCGTAGCGGGCCAGAAAATGCATTACATTCTGCTGGTGTCTAATAATTGTAAATTTTTCTGTACATTCAATATACCTCATTGCTTTCCAACGGAAGGCTAAGGTAAAATGTAAATAGAAAATACAATATAATAGTCTGGTAGTGTATAAAGTCATTTCTGAAAAATTGTAGGAATAGAACTATTACAAAAAAGCTTTATAAAATACATAACTGAAATTTAGCTCATAGAATAAATTCGAAAAATGAAAAATGTTGAATATAATATAAAGTTACCTTCGGAAGGAAATAATTCCCAGTTTCTATTTGTTAAAATAGTTGAGTTAAATACATTCAATTTATAAAGTAACACTATCCAGTGAGACACAAAGAATGCTGACGACGGCCGTAGCGGGCCAGAAAATGCATTACATTCTGCTGGTGTCTAATAATTGTAAATTTTTCTGTACATTCAATATACCTCATTGCTTTCCAACGGAAGGCTAAGGTAAAATGTAAATAGAAAATACAATATAATAGTCTGGTAGTGTATAAAGTCATTTCTGAAAAATTGTAGGAATAGAACTATTACAAAAAAGCTTTATAAAATACATAACTGAAATTTAGCTCATAGAATAAATTCGAAAAATGAAAAATGTTGAATATAATATAAAGTTACCTTCGGAAGGAAATAATTCCCAGTTTCTATTTGTTAAAATAGTTGAGTTAAATACATTCAATTTATAAAGTAACACTATCCAGTGAGACACAAAGAATGCTGACGACGGCCGTAGCGGGCCAGAAAATGCATTACATTCTGCTGGTGTCTAATAATTGTAAATTTTTCTGTACATTCAATATACCTCATTGCTTTCCAACGGAAGGCTAAGGTAAAATGTAAATAGAAAATACAATATAATAGTCTGGTAGTGTATAAAGTCATTTCTGAAAAATTGTAGGAATAGAACTATTACAAAAAAGCTTTATAAAATACATAACTGAAATTTAGCTCATAGAATAAATTCGAAAAATGAAAAATGTTGAATATAATATAAAGTTACCTTCGGAAGGAAATAATTCCCAGTTTCTATTTGTTAAAATAGTTGAGTTAAATACATTCAATTTATAAAGTAACACTATCCAGTGAGACACAAAGAATGCTGACGACGGCCGTAGCGGGCCAGAAAATGCATTACATTCTGCTGGTGTCTAATAATTGTAAAATTTTTCTGTACATTCAATATACCTCATTGCTTTCCAACGGAAGGCTAAGGTAAAATGTAAATAGAAAATACAATATAATAGTCTGGTAGTGTATAAAGTCATTTCTGAAAAATTGTAGGAATAGAACTATTACAAAAAAGCTTTATAAAATACATAACTGAAATTTAGCTCATAGAATAAATTCGAAAAATGAAAAATGTTGAATATAATATAAAGTTACCTTCGGAAGGAAATAATTCCCAGTTTCTATTTGTTAAAATAGTTGAGTTAAATACATTCAATTTATAAAGTAACACTATCCAGTGAGACACAAAGAATGCTGACGACGGCCGTAGCGGGCCAGAAAATGCATTACATTCTGCTGGTGTCTAATAATTGTAAATTTTTCTGTACATTCAATATACCTCATTGCTTTCCAACGGAAGGCTAAGGTAAAATGTAAATAGAAAATACAATATAATAATCTGGTAGTGTATAAAGTCATTTCTGAAAAATTGTAGGAATAGAACTATTACAAAAAAGCTTTATAAAATACATAACTGAAATTTAGCTCATAGAATAAATTCGAAAAATGAAAAATGTTGAATATAATATAAAGTTACCTTCGGAAGGAAATAATTCCCAGTTTCTATTTGTTAAAATAGTTGAGTTAAATACATTCAATTTATAAAGTAACACTATCCAGTGAGACACAAAGAATGCTGACGACGGCCGTAGCGGGCCAGAAAATGCATTACATTCTGCTGGTGTCTAATAATTGTAAATTTTTCTGTACATTCAATATACCTCATTGCTTTCCAACGGAAGGCTAAGGTAAAATGTAAATAGAAAATACAATATAATAGTCTGGTAGTGTATAAAGTCATTTCTGAAAAATTGTAGGAATAGAACTATTACAAAAAAGCTTTATAAAATACATAACTGAAATTTAGCTCATAGAATAAATTCGAAAAATGAAAAATGTTGAATATAATATAAAGTTACCTTCGGAAGGAAATAATTCCCAGTTTCTATTTGTTAAAATAGTTGAGTTAAATACATTCAATTTATAAAGTAACACTATCCAGTGAGACACAAAGAATGCTGACGACGGCCGTAGCGGGCCAGAAAATGCATTACATTCTGCTGGTGTCTAATAATTGTAAATTTTTCTGTACATTCAATATACCTCATTGCTTTCCAACGGAAGGCTAAGGTAAAATGTAAATAGAAAATACAATATAATAGTCTGGTAGTGTATAAAGTCATTTCTGAAAAATTGTAGGAATAGAACTATTACAAAAAAGCTTTATAAAATACATAACTGAAATTTAGCTCATAGAATAAATTCGAAAAATGAAAAATGTTGAATATAATATAAAGTTACCTTCGGAAGGAAATAATTCCCAGTTTCTATTTGTTAAAATAGTTGAGTTAAATACATTCAATTTATAAAGTAACACTATCCAGTGAGACACAAAGAATGCTGACGACGGCCGTAGCGGGCCAGAAAATGCATTACATTCTGCTGGTGTCTAATAATTGTAAATTTTTCTGTACATTCAATATACCTCATTGCTTTCCAACGGAAGGCTAAGGTAAAATGTAAATAGAAAATACAATATAATAGTCTGGTAGTGTATAAAGTCATTTCTGAAAAAATTGTAGGAATAGAACTATTACAAAAAAGCTTTATAAAATACATAACTGAAATTTAGCTCATAGAATAAATTCGAAAAATGAAAAATGTTGAATATAATATAAAGTTACCTTCGGAAGGAAATAATTCCCAGTTTCTATTTGTTAAAATAGTTGAGTTAAATACATTCAATTTATAAAGTAACACTATCCAGTGAGACACAAAGAATGCTGACGACGGCCGTAGCGGGCCAGAAAATGCATTACATTCTGCTGGTGTCTAATAATTGTAAATTTTTCTGTACATTCAATATACCTCATTGCTTTCCAACGGAAGGCTAAGGTAAAATGTAAATAGAAAATACAATATAATAGTCTGGTAGTGTATAAAGTCATTTCTGAAAAATTGTAGGAATAGAACTATTACAAAAAAGCTTTATAAAATACATAACTGAAATTTAGCTCATAGAATAAATTCGAAAAATGAAAAATGTTGAATATAATATAAAGTTACCTTCGGAAGGAAATAATTCCCAGTTTCTATTTGTTAAAATAGTTGAGTTAAATACATTCAATTTATAAAGTAACACTATCCAGTGAGACACAAAGAATGCTGACGACGGCCGTAGCGGACCAGAAAATGCATTACATTCTGCTGGTGTCTAATAATTGTAAATTTTTCTGTACATTCAATATACCTCATTGCTTTCCAACGGAAGGCTAAGGTAAAATGTAAATAGAAAATACAATATAATAGTCTGGTAGTGTATAAAGTCATTTCTGAAAAATTGTAGGAATAGAACTATTACAAAAAAGCTTTATAAAATACATAACTGAAATTTAGCTCATAGAATAAATTCGAAAAATGAAAAATGTTGAATATAATATAAAGTTACCTTCGGAAGGAAATAATTCCCAGTTTCTATTTGTTAAAATAGTTGAGTTAAATACATTCAATTTATAAAGTAACACTATCCAGTGAGACACAAAGAATGCTGACGACGGCCGTAGCGGGCCAGAAAATGCATTACATTCTGCTGGTGTCTAATAATTGTAAATTTTTCTGTACATTCAATATACCTCATTGCTTTCCAACGGAAGGCTAAGGTAAAATGTAAATAGAAAATACAATATAATAGTCTGGTAGTGTATAAAGTCATTTCTGAAAAATTGTAGGAATAGAACTATTACAAAAAAGCTTTATAAAATACATAACTGAAATTTAGCTCATAGAATAAATTCGAAAAATGAAAAATGTTGAATATAATATAAAGTTACCTTCGGAAGGAAATAATTCCCAGTTTCTATTTGTTAAAATAGTTGAGTTAAATACATTCAATTTATAAAGTAACACTATCCAGTGAGACACAAAGAATGCTGACGACGGCCGTAGCGGGCCAGAAAATGCATTACATTCTGCTGGTGTCTAATAATTGTAAATTTTTCTGTACATTCAATATACCTCATTGCTTTCCAACGGAAGGCTAAGGTAAAATGTAAATAGAAAATACAATATAATAGTCTGGTAGTGTATAAAGTCATTTCTGAAAAATTGTAGGAATAGAACTATTACAAAAAAGCTTTATAAAATACATAACTGAAATTTAGCTCATAGAATAAATTCGAAAAATGAAAAATGTTGAATATAATATAAAGTTACCTTCGGAAGGAAATAATTCCCAGTTTCTATTTGTTAAAATAGTTGAGTTAAATACATTCAATTTATAAAGTAACACTATCCAGTGAGACACAAAGAATGCTGACGACGGCCGTAGCGGGCCAGAAAATGCATTACATTCTGCTGGTGTCTAATAATTGTAAATTTTTCTGTACATTCAATATACCTCATTGCTTTCCAACGGAAGGCTAAGGTAAAATGTAAATAGAAAATACAATATAATAGTCTGGTAGTGTATAAAGTCATTTCTGAAAAATTGTAGGAATAGAACTATTACAAAAAAGCTTTATAAAATACATAACTGAAATTTAGCTCATAGAATAAATTCGAAAAATGAAAAATGTTGAATATAATATAAAGTTACCTTCGGAAGGAAATAATTCCCAGTTTCTATTTGTTAAAATAGTTGAGTTAAATACATTCAATTTATAAAGTAACACTATCCAGTGAGACACAAAGAATGCTGACGACGGCCGTAGCGGGCCAGAAAATGCATTACATTCTGCTGGTGTCTAATAATTGTAAATTTTTTTGTACATTCAATATACCTCATTGCTTTCCAACGGAAGGCTAAGGTAAAATGTAAATAGAAAATACAATATAATAGTCTGGTAGTGTATAAAGTCATTTCTGAAAAATTGTAGGAATAGAACTATTACAAAAAAGCTTTATAAAATACATAACTGAAATTTAGCTCATAGAATAAATTCGAAAAATGAAAAATGTTGAATATAATATAAAGTTACCTTCGGAAGGAAATAATTCCCAGTTTCTATTTGTTAAAATAGTTGAGTTAAATACATTCAATTTATAAAGTAACACTATCCAGTGAGACACAAAGAATGCTGACGACGGCCGTAGCGGGCCAGAAAATGCATTACATTCTGCTGGTGTCTAATAATTGTAAATTTTTCTGTACATTCAATATACCTCATTGCTTTCCAACGGAAGGCTAAGGTAAAATGTAAATAGAAAATACAATATAATAGTCTGGTAGTGTATAAAGTCATTTCTGAAAAATTGTAGGAATAGAACTATTACAAAAAAGCTTTATAAAATACATAACTGAAATTTAGCTCATAGAATAAATTCGAAAAATGAAAAATGTTGAATATAATATAAAGTTACCTTCGGAAGGAAATAATTCCCAGTTTCTATTTGTTAAAATAGTTGAGTTAAATACATTCAATTTATAAAGTAACACTATCCAGTGAGACACAAAGAATGCTGACGACGGCCGTAGCGGGCCAGAAAATGCATTACATTCTGCTGGTGTCTAATAATTGTAAATTTTTCTGTACATTCAATATACCTCATTGCTTTCCAACGGAAGGCTAAGGTAAAATGTAAATAGAAAATACAATATAATAGTCTGGTAGTGTATAAAGTCATTTCTGAAAAATTGTAGGAATAGAACTATTACAAAAAAGCTTTATAAAATACATAACTGAAATTTAGCTCATAGAATAAATTCGAAAAATGAAAAATGTTGAATATAATATAAAGTTACCTTCGGAAGGAAATAATTCCCAGTTTCTATTTGTTAAAATAGTTGAGTTAAATACATTCAATTTATAAAGTAACACTATCCAGTGAGACACAAAGAATGCTGACGACGGCCGTAGCGGGCCAGAAAATGCATTACATTCTGCTGGTGTCTAATAATTGTAAATTTTTCTGTACATTCAATATACCTCATTGCTTTCCAACGGAAGGCTAAGGTAAAATGTAAATAGAAAATACAATATAATAGTCTGGTAGTGTATAAAGTCATTTCTGAAAAATTGTAGGAATAGAACTATTACAAAAAAGCTTTATAAAATACATAACTGAAATTTAGCTCATAGAATAAATTCGAAAAATGAAAAATGTTGAATATAATATAAAGTTACCTTCGGAAGGAAATAATTCCCAGTTTCTATTTGTTAAAATAGTTGAGTTAAATACATTCAATTTATAAAGTAACACTATCCAGTGAGACACAAAGAATGCTGACGACGGCCGTAGCGGGCCAGAAAATGCATTACATTCTGCTGGTGTCTAATAATTGTAAATTTTTCTGTACATTCAATATACCTCATTGCTTTCCAACGGAAGGCTAAGGTAAAATGTAAATAGAAAATACAATATAATAGTCTGGTAGTGTATAAAGTCATTTCTGAAAAATTGTAGGAATAGAACTATTACAAAAAAGCTTTATAAAATACATAACTGAAATTTAGCTCATAGAATAAATTCGAAAAATGAAAAATGTTGAATATAATATAAAGTTACCTTCGGAAGGAAATAATTCCCAGTTTCTATTTGTTAAAATAGTTGAGTTAAATACATTCAATTTATAAAGTAACACTATCCAGTGAGACACAAAGAATGCTGACGACGGCCGTAGCGGGCCAGAAAATGCATTACATTCTGCTGGTGTCTAATAATTGTAAATTTTTCTGTACATTCAATATACCTCATTGCTTTCCAACGGAAGGCTAAGGTAAAATGTAAATAGAAAATACAATATAATAGTCTGGTAGTGTATAAAGTCATTTCTGAAAAATTGTAGGAATAGAACTATTACAAAAAAGCTTTATAAAATACATAACTGAAATTTAGCTCATAGAATAAATTCGAAAAATGAAAAATGTTGAATTAAAATATTTACCTAATTGATAAAATCGAATTAACGGTTGCTTAATGTAACCTATTGCTCAAATTACTTTTAACGATGTTTACTTGGCTAAACCCCTTCTCTACTTCAGCATTACACCATGGAAGTGAGAGCAACTTAATAGTCTATTCTAAAATTTCTAAAACAATTGTTACCGCCTGCATCCATTTATTAAAATACTTGCCACCAGAAAGAAACAGCGATGTTTGTGTTGATCCATTTTATAAATTTAATAGTGGAATACTGTTCCTTTATTTTGAAAGATGTTTCCGCCTCATAGTTTATAGCGATTTTCAACATTTGTAAAAGTTGTGATTTCAATATAAGGCGTTTTAATTGTTCAAAATGTTTATTTTACTTTTATAAATTTTTATAATAAAATAAAAATTATTCTTTTGAAAGAAAAACGACAAAAAAATTGTATGGCTAAACAAGTTGAAAAATGGCTAAAAAAAAAATTACTAATGGCTAAACAGGGTAAAAAATGGCTTAATCTAGCCACTAAATGGCTAAATTGGCAACACTGAAAAGCATACGCAACACATACGAATTCTTTCTTTACTGTCTTTTCGAAGAATTATTCCACTTTCCGACAAAATTTTCCTGCTATAGCCATAAAACCCCATACATATAAAAGTAGTCCCAGCCTTGCCCAGGGGTTCGTTAGTGTGAGTTTTTTCTATAGCCACAAAAACTCCATACAAAATACTATTGGCCCCAGCTAGGTGGTAGTTTGTGCCACACAAATTAGGCGTCTACTTAAGAGTTAAAAAGGTAACATTTGTTCTTCTTAGTACAGGAGGTAAATGGCAAGTATGTTTTGAGAAAATGTTAGGGACAAAAAACTAATTGCGGTTGGTCATGCATTTTATTCCCCTAGTGGCGACTCCTTGGCAGCTATCGGGCTTTTTCTTCATTATAATTCTAGTCTGTATTTAAAATTTTGTATGGGAGCCTCCTTAATAAATAGCAGGTAGGTATGTTAGAAATAAATAATGGAGATGAAAAATAAAGCGAGGTTGGTCATACACTTGACCCATCTCTAGTGCCTAGGAATGAAAATTGGGAATTAAGCACGACAAACAAAATCTTGTTATTTAAGAATTTTGTATTCACAAAAAATTACTTTGATAATAAACTGGCAAGTGCACGGCTAAAAAACTAAACTGGCCGCATGCTTTGTTTTTTTTTCAAGAACAATAAAGCAAGTTCGCCGAAAAGAAAAAGGTATATGCATTTTTTGTCGACTTCAAAGCAGCCTTCGATAAAGTGGCAAGAAAATCATTTATATATAAATTCAATTGGTATTTCTTACAAATTTTTAAAAATATTGGAGGATATTTATACAGATACGAAATCCACTGTATGGAATGGTGAAGAGTTCTCTGAGTATTTTCAAACCAATTCAGGTGTTAAGCAAGGATGTTTACTATCTTCTTCTTTTTTCACTTTATATTAACGATTTACACGAATCCCTAGGTGGTGGAATACTAGTCGAAGATATAAATATCCGGCTACTTATGTATGCGGATGATATAGTCATACTAGCTGATGATATAGGTACTCTTCAAGAGATGATCTTTAAACTGGAAAAATATTGCGATCTATGGAATCTAGAGGTAAACTTAAATAAATCAGAAATAGTTGTATTCAGAAATGGTGGTAGAATTAAATTGCAAGAAAAATGGCACTTCAACGGAAACAATATTAAAATCACCAATGAATTAAGTACCTAGGAGTAATTCTCACACCGAAAATGAAATTTACCAATCATGTGGAAAGTAGAGATACACAGGCAAAAACAGCTATTAATTGTACTTGGAAAAACTTTATATCTAATAGACAAATTCAATTGAGACAAAAGTGGAATCTGTTTTTAGCTGTTTGCAGGTCGATTCAATCATATGCAGCTCAAATTTGGGAGATTGACTTATTTCAAAGATATTTCCTGAAAAAAGTTTTGATGCTGCCAGATTTTACACCTAATTATGCTCTGATGCTTGAAACTGCCGCGGTAAACAACCATTTATATACGCTGGAACTAAATCTGCTGTACTTATTCCGTGTTATGTTTCAATACCCAGCTAATAGGTTACCGTTTCAAATTGCACACATACTTGCCCGAAAATTTGTTTTGCTTTAAAGAATTGCAAAAGGTTGCAGACAATCTAAATATTCCATGGTCCAGTACACAACCCAATAAACAAGAATGGTTCACTCAAAGCAAAGAACTAACAAAAATAATAAAACAACATCAGCTTAATCTGTGGTTACAGAATTAAGCAGCAACCTCGAGAATATATAAAGATTTAGATTTCGAAAGAGGTTCAAATTATTTTATCGACAAATTGAATAAATCCAAAATAGCGTGGGTCTTTAAGGCAAGATGTGGTATCATTAAACTAAATTACAACACATTCGGGGCGACAACTGAGAACAAGATATGCAAGCTTTGTAATATGGGTATAATGGAAACATTTGAACATTTCCTAGGTGTTTGTGCAGTCCTCAGGGAGTTTCGAATTGTTAGTATTGAAAACCCGTATTTACTTTACACTGAACTAATTGATATACTTAATGGTGAAAAGAAAACGGATTGGGAAAGATTGGTTGATTATTGAAAGTCAGCATTACATTATCGAAATTTTTTAACACAAGAATATAATTAGCTAATTTGTTAAATAATTTTAAAGTTTATTTTTTAAGGTTATCGACAGACGTTTTATAAAAACATTGTCGAATATTATTCTCAATTTTCTAATTGTAAACAAAAATTTATTGTAAATAAAGAAAATCTTACTACTACCACTTACTACTACTACTACTACTACTACTACTACTACTACTATCAGTGGAGGTTATAAAAAATTTCGCTCTGCCGAGTATAGCAATCTTACATGTTTTAGGTAGATTAGCCCTGATTGGGTCCCCGCATTGGGTTTGTAGGTCCATTATTGCTCAAAAAGTTTTCTGTAAATACTGTAGTCAAGGGTATAATATGTCTGAACATATTGTATTGTGCGCCTATTCTTTTCTCTAAAACTCTTAAGTTTTACTATTAATGCGATTTCTGTATGACGTGCTAAATTCCCAATTTCAAAAACACTGAAACATTTCACTGGTTGCTTAGGCCAGCTCATCTGGAAACCTTTTCCAAAGATTTTAGAAAAGCCAATATTAAACAAATTAAACCCTAAAGCAAATAAGAATTATTAACGCTCTATGTCTAACTTGTAACAATATCAAAGCTTAAACAAAACACCAACAATAAACAGTGAGTTTATCTTTTCTTACAACCCCCTACAATTGGTTGGGTTCTTTCCGACTCGAATTGTAGTTGTAAGTGGGGTAAAAGAAAAAAGCTTAATACTTAAAATTATGTTTAAGTTCATTAAATTTAGATTTGATAAAATTATATTTATGAAGGAATGCATTTTACAACAAGTAAATTATTAAAATTTTTTGATAATTTTTGTTCTTGACCCAACGTCGCACAGTGGCTGAAAATCGTTTTTCATCGGCCAAAAGGCTGTTACTTGTGCAACTATTGAGTTGAACATTTGATGTTTTTTAGCATACTTGTAGTTTGAAAATACCGTTAAATGATCTTGAGAATTATTGTAATTTTTTTTAATCAAAAAGACGGGATGTGGTGAAGTGCACTGTTTTAAGAACTTTTAATTCTACATAACTGCCAAATTTCACAATGATATCTTTATTCATGTCAGATTTATAGAATGTCAAACCCTAAAATTACTAGTTTTACACATATTGAAAGCACTTTCATTCATTTACACTTAGAAATAATAATTTTAATGTTTGACTGTTTTTGAATCTGACATGGATTCTGGAGTTATTTAGACCGAAAAGATTTTTAAACAGTGGCTGGAAGAAATCATAATTTAGTTCTGAACAAATTTCCAAAAAATTAATTTTTCCTCCTAAAACAACCAAAAAAAAAAAAATATTTGTTTCCAGCAGTATGCCACACCCATAATTACCAATATTTCAATCCAATTTTTTGGATACCTTAGTTGTAATATGTTTGCTATCGAATGGCATTAAAATTTTTGAAATCCGCTAATAGCAAAAAGTTGGTCTTTTCGACGATGAAATTCAAGTTTCAGCCGCAGTGCATTTGCCCGAACTCAGGTCGAATTTACATTTTTGGAGAATAACCAAATTCCGTTTATCAGAATTCTTTGTACAGGGTGGGCCAACTTGGACTGACTGATATGAAATGCTTATAATTTTTGTATTTTTTACTTTTTTTTTTTGCAGATAACACCGAATTTTAGAAAATTTTATAATGTCTTCATACTCAGTGGAAGAACGTGTAAAAATTGTTGAATTTTATTATGTTTCCGGACGATCAATTGTTACAACGCAAAGAAAATACCGTCAGCATTTTAATATTTCTCGCAAACCGTTATCAATAATTGGTCGAAATTTTGTTTGTTATATTAGTGGGATAGTAGTCTTTAAGAAGTGGTTCATTACATTACTGTATCATTTATACCTGATGTGTTATTAAATGTTTCCCCAGGTTCTATATTTTAGTTAAATCCGAATTTTAGAGGAGTAGAACTTGTTAGTCAAAATGGGTTAAAGAGCTCTTTGTACCATCAGAAAGCTGAAAGTGTCCTCTTTAACCCCATATAAACTTGTGCAACTGTTTGGAACTGTCTGTTGAACACTTTTTTTATTTTAATGAAATTACTAGCAACATTTTTTTTTGCTATTTTTATTTAAGCTGCTCATATGACTGAAATATAACACAATGGTTTACGAACGTTTTGTTTTGAAACATTATTTTGCTTCTTATGAACGGCTGAACATATTTGAATGAAATTTTAAACTGTCATGGCCGGGTAGCTTTTGAGTTGAATTGAAAGAACACGGGTCCATGGAGGGTCGGGAAAGTGACTTGCGGACCTCTAAAATTGGTAACCTCGGAAATTCAAACTTTTAAAAAATTTACCAAAAATAAATTTATGGATTGCAAAAAAAAAATTAAGCTGAATTTTAAAAAAATATGCTTAAATCTTTAGGTTATTCTCTTTGCCATTGGAGATATTCGGATAAAACGGATTTTTTTGCTTGATTTTATAACGTTTTTTCTAGTTTTTAAATCGGGTGGATTATGTTTTATGTCAAACTGTTATCAATAGTGGGTTCAAAATTTTTTATATGGGTTGTAAAGCAGTCTTTAAACAATGTTATGTTGTATTACTGTACCGATTATACCTGCTGTGTTATTAAATATTTTTTCATATTTTCTATATTTTAGTCAAATTGAAGTTCAGAAGAATATAATGTATGAGGGTCAAAAGGGGTTAGAGAGATTTTACTAGCTGTAGGAAGGTAAGAGTATCCACTTTAAACCCAAAAGCACTTTTGTACCTGTTTGGAACACAGTATAACGCAAGCTATGTATAAAAGCCAGTGGTATTCGAATAAAATCTTAGTTGTTAAAATATATCTAAGCAATAAGAATCTAATTTGTAAATATCTATGAAAATGGAGAGCTTCAGCTATAAAGAATTATCCGAAGAGTATTCTAAAAATAAAAAGGAGGAAGATGTTTTAAGTTACATTGAAGGAAAACTCAATTTATGTTCCTGCAGCACTGAAATATGATCGGAACTGCAAAATTAAGCAAATTTAACCAAGTCCCGGAAAAATCATTAGATAATACTAATGCATATGAATTTGGATTATCGCCGCTTCATACATGAATACGAATTATGGAGCACATACTAAAAATCAGTTATGATTTGGGTTTTGTACCTACAGGATCAATAAGAAACAATGACACCAACAAGAATTTAAGAAGCATAAAAAAGAAGCATGTTCAGGATGAATTTCGCAAATGTGGGTTGATTATAGACCAACCAAAACAAGGATCAGGCAATACGAATGATGGAAATACAGCAAGAAGGCTCTTTTCTGATCCCAAAAAAGCATCTGAAATAATAGGTGTTGATATAAGTCTTATATAAGATTTACAACAATCATTGATGTACTTGCATGCAATGAACAAATTGATTATAGAAAATTTGGGGATTATGCCAAAGAAACAGCACGAATATATACTACCAATTATTCATGGAGAAATATGTCTGCAACCATTCATAAAATCCTTTATCATGGAGAGGATGTCATTAGGGATCATTTAGTACCACTAGGAGATCTGTCAGAGGAAGCCCAGGAAAAAAGGAATAAAGACTACAGATTTTATAGGGAGCACAATACCAGAAAAATGTCACGAGATTTTACAAATGAAGATCTGTTTAATATACTGTTGGCAACGACAGATCCGCTCATCTCTAGCATTCTAAGTCAATGGAATGTAGAACATCGGGACTTTGATGAAGAAGCAAAAGGGCTGCTACAGGACAGAGGTAATACAAAACCGAGTATGGAATATTTGGAGGCAATTCGAATGAATAGTAGATATAATTAACTTTTATTGTTATTTAAGCAAAAAATATGTTTTTTGTCGTTATTGTTATTTAAGTAAAAACGAAAATAAACATTTAAAAATTTACACGTACATATTAATTTTTTTAATTTAAAAGAATTCTAGTGGAACTGGTTCCAGTTGAACCTGTTGTAGAGTTGATAATGTAGAAACCTATTCACAAAATGATCATAGGTATTATTAAATGCCTCTGCATTTTTTTTAAAGGTATAGTGGTATAGACGAGGCGAATGTATATGCATATAAAGGTAATACGAATACTCATTTGTTCTTACGCTGATAAAAAAATATTTTCTCCAGAAATATATAAAAATGTTTATATTTTTCGAAAGAAAACATTATGAGTATGCTTGTAAAGCAATTTTTAGTCAGTTTGACATTTATACTCCCATATGCCCTATTCCAAATCAAATTTTTCAAACAAAAATAAAAATTAATTTGAGTAAAAAATTCTAATAATTCCACACACCGATTTTTATACAATTAGAACAGTAATGATTTCTAATATCTCCATTATTTTCTAAAAAATTCTGATCAATATCGAGTGGCAAATTGAATTGCCTTTTTTGAAAAAAAAAAAAAAAATTTAAGCCGTTTTCCGGGATTGGGAATTTGGGTATTTCTTAATCAAAAATGCGGTTGTTTTTCAGTCCACTGTTTTATGAACTTTTTAATCTACATAACTGCCAAAATTCATTATGATACCTTAATTTATGTTAGATTTATAGAATATATATATATAACTCCCATTGGAGCATAGGCCGCCAAAAAGCCCTTTTATTCATTTACACTATATAAATAATAATTTTAAGGTTTGACATTCTATAAATCTGACATGAACAAAGATATATTAATGAAATTTGGCAGTTATGTAGATTAAAAAGTTCTTAAAACAGTGGGCTAAAAAACATCCCACTTTTTGAATAAAAAATACTATTATTCTCAATCTCAATCATTAGCATTTTCATACTAAATGCTAAAAAACATCAAGAGTTCAACTTTGACCTTCAATTTCTCAACAACTACTGAACGGATTTTAACAAAATTAAAACTGTAAAAAAGTTTAAGAAGTCTTCTCTTCAAAAAAAAATTGCAAAATTATGTCTATCGGTTCAAAAGTTACAGATTTTTGGCCGATGAAAAACGATTTTCAGCCACTGTGCGGCGGCTGCCAGTCCATAGTCAAACATCAATCTTTTACCCAATGCTATTAGTGGATCGAAATTTTCTGTAATTGTTATATTGTTTAATCAGGCTTAAGTTCATCAAATATAATTTTTCATTAAATTATTTTTATGTAGAATGAAAAATTATCAATAACACCTTTAATTAATTTTCATGTTGTAAAATTTCTTTCTTCATAAAAATAATTTAATGAAAAATTAAATTTGATGAACTTAAGCCTGATTAAAAAATATTAAAATTTGGATTAAAAACCCATTAATAGTTCGAAAAAATCACCACAATACTAATTATTGTTAAAGCTAAGACACGAGCTCTATGTGTAAATTTGTTCTTCAAGTTGTGATGAAAAAGGTCAACAGAAAAAATAAAAACAAAAATGACAAAACAAAAAATGTACTTTGGACTTCAAGAAGAATTCTTGACAAATAGTACGAGAAAACAGAAGTAAGGAGAAAACATGTTAAATCAATTAAAATGGATAATCAGTCAGAAAAAGCTTATTTCGATCTACCAAAGGTTAAAATACAATTTGGTTTAAGGATTTATGTTTGACTATTGACGTCAGCAGTCATCGATGGCTGCGAGTGTAAGACGGCAAATCCATCTGAAGAGATCAAGTGGTTGTGATCGAAACATGTCAGGGTAACCAGCCGCCTGGGTTCGAAATTCAGCCCAGCCGCCTGGGTTCGAATCTCAGGTCAGTCAAGAATAAAAAATAATCAATAACAATTTTCATTAATTTTCATTTTGTAAAATTCCTTTCTTCATAAAAATAATTTAATAAAAAATTAAATTTGATAAACTTAAGTCTGCTTAAAATATATTAAAATTTGGATTAAAAAACCATAAATAGTTCGAAAAAATAACCACAACACAAATTATTTTCTGTAATTGATTATCTATTTTACATTTTTACGTTTTTCTTCTTTACTTCCGTTTTTTCGCACTTACATTTGTCTTTTCTTTCTTTTTTTTATCTTTTTTCATTGACCTTTTATTTTTTCAACTTGAAGAACTTAAATCTACAATGAGAAATATTTTTAAGACAAGTTCATCCTATCGGTTAGATTTAATTAAAGTTTGAATATTAAATAACTTGTTATACGTCCGAAAAAATCCAACCTTTAACTAACGGCAAGTTGTAATAATGGCCCTAAGTCATGAAAATATCGTATTTATTAATAATATTTAAAACAAAATGTATACTTTATTTATGTCTCCCTTTTAATTTGTATAGCAATTTTGTCTAGCCGTAAAATTAGAAATATCAAAGAAGACTTTAAGAGAGTCCAACATAAAAATTTTATTTTAAATCAAGTTACTTTGAAAATATTTTTTTTATGGAATTTTGTTTATTCACTTGGAAAAATTATATTAAAAAGGTTAATTTGTTATTCAACCAGCCTCCTTGTAGTGCAAGCAAAAAATGTCCAATAACAAATGTTTCTTTGAATTTTCTATTGGTAACCTGAAGCGCTTTTACATAAAAGAAATTCGAGAAAAAGCAGTATTGTAAAAAATTAAAAAAAAATTCCAAGAATTTTAATAAATTAATACTCAAACAAAGTTTTTCTTATTGACAGACAATAATCTATAAAAGAAACATATATTTTATTTTTATAGCTACCACCACCCTATGCTCCCCAGAGGAGTAAAAGGAACAAATATATATACCACCACTAGTGGCGAATGAGGGAGGAGTTTGTCATTCCGTGTGAAACTTTTTTATTATTCATCTCAGACCCCATTAAGTTATATTTTGGCTCCTTGAGTAATTTTAAGTCGATGTAGCCATGTCCATCTGTTGAAAACACGCTCACTTTCAAACTTAAAAGAAATGAGCAAACTTGGTATCAAATTGCTTCTAGTTTAGGCCTGCCAAACGTCCTGGTTTTCCAGGATTGTCCTGGTTTTAGACTACTTGTCCTGGTCCAATATTAAATTGTCCTGGTTTTTTGTACAGGTCAAGGCAAACAAATTAGTTTTTTGCTTGTTTTAGTTGTTAACAAAGATTCCTGTTTAAACACTGCTAACATAAGCTAATTGTATAAACAACTTTAATTAAATTCAACCGTTATCTGGTGTAAAGCTGGTAAAAGCTTTCAATAATGTTAGATGATAGTCAATCCTCTTTCAAATTTAGTTTCAACTAGTTGCTGCAAAAAGTTATACCGTGTAAACCACTTTTATAAGTAATCGAAAACCGACAACAAATTGCTTTCTCTAATACTATGTTTCCACTATGAGCAAAACAACTTGTTTTGGGCAAAACGTGTCAAAGTGTTTCCATTATGTAAAACTGGTTTTGGTGTTCGAATTTTCGAATCAATTTGTCATTTATGTTGTAAACAAACATGAAAGCCAAAAAAAATATGTGTTGAAAAAAATATTTTTCTTCAACATAAAAATTCCTTGTTTGTTTTTTAATACACATATATACATATACATATGTACGTATATAAAAGCACACAATTTACTTCCTTTTTATTATATTATTTTATTATTTTTACGCTGCAAACAAATAAATCAGCTGGAGAGCTGCATAAACCTATTTAATAATTCTTGATATTTTGGTAAATATGTCAATTTTTTCGAAATTTTCAATCACCAATAATGGATAACCCAGAGTTGTATTCATGATTTTCGACATGTTTTGGAGCAAAACTAGTTTCTGTTTGAGCTTTTCGAACATAAAAAATGTTGGGAAAACAAGTAGCAAAACACTTGTTTTGCTGCAAAACTAGTTTTGTGGCCCAAAACATGTAAGTGGAAACGTACTATAAGGCAGCCCATACACGTTTTAATTCAATTGTCAACTGAGTCGGTTGTTGTCCAAATCAAAACGTGTATGGCTTTGTCAATTGATAAGTTTGACAGTTATCCAACTCGACAACAGAAAATTCAAAAAATTTGGATTTTTTCAAGTTGGGTACTTAGTCTGCACAATGGACTTAAGAAAGAAACCCATTAAAGACTGAAGCACTGGAGAGTATTATTCAATGTAAGTTTGATTTTATTATGGCATGCTGCCTGTTTTATAAATACATATATCAAAGACCGAAATAAAGTTCTAGAAAAAGTGCAATCTTCTAAAAATTATTTTAGTTTAGAACATTTGAAGCTCAACTTTTTATTCTTCTTCATAATTTTTATGTACATGAAGTACACGTTAATTTTTTTTTTATATATTGTTGGATTTAAAAATAAAAATTCTTAAATTTTCGGGAGAGCAAAAAAACTGTTTATGTAAAAATGAAGTTAAAATTAAAAAAAAAATTAGTTCCCTTATGAAAAAGTGCAATTTGAAGAAAGTTTAGCTATGCCTTTTTAAATTTTGTAAGTAGCTAGAGATGTGAAATGAGAATTAATTTATGAAAAAGAGTCATTTTGAGTTGTGACCCTTTAGTATTTAGGCTGCGATATACTATATACATATGTATTAAAAAAAATTTTTCTGTTGGTGTAATCTTTTATCCATTTTTTCCATGTGTCCTTGTTGATAGACTTCTGACAGCCCTATTCTAGTTGTCCTAAGCAGTAAAAATGTGGAACCAGCACTATGAAAAAATGATAATTTTGTTACAAAAACTAACACAAATGGTGGATTTGATACCAATTCGTTTTATATAACTAGAAATCATACTGTTAAATTTCGTGAAGATCGGTCAATTATTTACCATGGGCCCCATATAAAGCATACCCCCGGAAAACAGTTTTGTACGCCTAAAGCCACCTTAGGTCTCATTTAAGCAGCCTTCGGAAACCCAGTTTAAACTATAAAACACTATAACAAATTTCACTTCTTTTGCGAAATTTGTTCTAATTTAGGGTTTTTAATACCAGAAAACACTCTACAGAATTTTGTGGAGATTGGTCCATAATTAACAATGGATATAATTTCTCCTCCTGAAAATATTTGTTCAAATTAAACTTTATACAAAGAAAGAAAAACACTCGGGATAAATCAAGTTTATGATTACTTTAAGAATGAATCGTACTCAAAATTTCAAGTACGAATAACACTAAAACGTACTCAAACTAATCCTAAATGGTATTACTTTCGAAAATCAATCCCGGAATTTCTTGAAATAAGTATAAAATTCTTAAATCATGTAAAAAACAAGATTAAACTTTTCGTCGTGTTTAACCCTCCGGCTTACGCATGTTTCGATTTTCTATACACATTGAAATAATGTCTAGACAGACTCTTGTGTACCAAAAAGGGTTAAAAAGTAAATTTGAACTCTTGCTTCTTATTTAGTTTATATTTTTAGTTAAATATGTACATATGATTTTAAAAGTAAAAGCCATATCGGGTATGATGTTCGTGTTTTATCATTCTGTTAGGTGAAAAACGGGTAAGTAAATCAATCATTATAATATCCTCTTTCTAAAATCAACTTTATAATAATTGAACCAAGCGCATTTTGAGATTGATTTAATTTAAGTTTTACTCAAATCAATCTCATTTTCGGATTATTTTAAGTACGAATTCGGATTAAATCTATTTTTGAAATTTTGAATCAAGCGCATTCAAACTTAGTTTTACTTAAATCATTCTCATTTTCGGATTATTTCAAGTACGAATTCGGGATTGTATACGGATAATTTAAGTATTATGCGATTGAAAATCCCCACTTGAATCAATCTTTCTGTACTTGATTCAAGAAAATCCGTACTCACCGTACTATTCGCTTCGGATGGATTTGAGTACGGATGGATTGAATTTTATTTTGAGTGTATGATTAGCAGAGAAGACTAAAATGCTTTTGTTGCTTTTTGCTTTTTTTTTAGCTGTTTTTTATAAAACCTGATGTTTTTTGCTTCTTTTACAATGGTGTTGCTTTTTTTGGATTTTTTTTGTTTAAAATTCCCATTTTTGTATTAAAAACATCGTATGTTACTACCAAGGCAAATTTCTCTATAAAAGTGAATTCCTCTATAAAAGTGAATTCGCCTTGGTTACTACCTTTGTGCAACTCTGTTTTCATTTTAAAAACATTCATCTGAAATCATAGTAGGCTGTTAAAAATAGAAATAAATAAAAAAGTTTAAAATATGTCGAAAAAGAAAAGTAATAGAAATTTATTATTAAAAATGGTAAAAACATATGAAGGAGTCTTTAAAAGTGAAGAAAATTGGCTTTTTTGCAATATATGCTGCTGCAAAATAAATTGTTCGAAAAAGTCTAATGTGGATCAACATATAAGATGTGGGAACCACCTATTGGCGTCTTCTTACTAAGCAAGAGAACCATCCACAGAAACTAATTACGGAATATCCAGTGACTCCAACTGCCACAACATTTCAAAAGGATCTTTGTAAAGCATCGTTAAAATCCAATATAGCAATAAAAAAAGTTAGTTCTCCCAGTTTCAAAAATTGCATTGAAAAATATTCTTAAATGTCGGTTCCGTCTGAAACTTGCATTCGCAAGAAATACATACCAGAATTGTATAAGGAATCTATAGAAAAAAAGCGTCAAGCAGCCAAAGACTGTAGATGAAACTACGGACAGCGACCAGAGATATGTTGCAAATTTTATTTTTGGAGTCTTAGAAGAATTGAAAGACAGTAAATCTTATTTATTGAGCATGTAAGTACTTGAAAGGGCAAATGGCGCATCTATTGCAGCATTTTGTAATGATTCGTTACAAATATTGTGGCCAGATGGTAAAGTAGAAAAGACATCGAGTTTAGATTTGATATTAATTAGTGATACATTAAAAAATATTAATCTGTCTTGAGGGACAAGTGTTGCCGCGCCCGCAAGTATTACCGCGGCGGCAAACACAATCTTAGTAAGAAATGATACCATAAACTCAAATACAGACGCAATGGAGAACCCTTTAGTAAAAAGTTGTCAAAAGCCTCAAGTACAAGTTGGTATGTACAGGTGTATAACAGAGCTTAAACGGGGTCGCCGGTCTATCTCTTCAGCAGTTGCTTCGGCCTCAAAAGTACCATCTTTTGATAGAATAAATTCACAAAATCGTTTTGCAATTCTTGAGGACGAATCCTCAGAAGCGCCAAACGTCATAAAATCTTCTAAGCCACCCCCAATATATCTTAGGGAGCAAAACTCAAGTGAGTTAATAAAAAGCGTGATCTCCGTAATAGGTGAAAATTCGTTTTACGTGGTAATAGAAACGAGACAAGAATACAGGATAATCATGAGAATGATTTTCGTAAACTAACAAACAAATTCGAAGCCCTTAAAAAAAGCTATTATACGTATCAGCTGAAGAGCAGCAAATATCTTCAGGTAGTGATCAAGGGCATATACTCGTGCGAGGACCCTGAAGAAATTAAAACCTTTTTGGAAGAGAAAGGCTTTAAAATAAAAAACGTTACAAATATTAAAAAGAGGGAAAAAATCCCCAACCATTATTTCGAGTGGAGCTAGAACCTGGCGACGCACAGAGGGGTGAAATCGTAAAAAATGGATATTAATTGAAAAATGAAAGTTTGTTTTTTTGAAAAATATTTAGTAACCGATTACAGTATATAAAATTCTACATCACTACTGAAAATTTCAATGTCATATGATGTTTACTTGTCAAGCTGCATTGTATTAAAGTTAAGTAATTTTTGAGTTATTCGCGCACAATAGTGTTAATTGAAATTCGGTATATTTCGACGATTAATATATAGTTTTTGCAAGTCAAAAGTAATACTTTTACTATGGAATCTTCAACCTCAGGTATTTTAGCGTTGTTCTAAAAATAATTGTTTTAACAAAAGTTGTGTAGAAGTATTTTTAAAATTTTTTTTAAAATATGTCTCCATTTTGGCTATTTTCAAAATATTCGTGGATATTTAAATATGAATGGTGTAAGTTGGCGTTATAATATTAATTTGTTAAGAAACTACAGTTCCTAGGCTTTTATATTCAGTAATAACATGTTGCGCGTTTTTGCGCGAAATTTTTTAAATTAATTAATTGTGAAAATAGTCACTCAAGCAAAGAACACCAGTTCTATCTTTTGTTTGCTTTGTCTTCGTTTTCGTTGTTATAATTGTTGTTTTTGTATACAATTGGCAACTGTGTGTTACAAAAATTTTGTTAGAAAAATATAGAGTTTTTGTTCACAATATCGAGCGGTATTCAGAAGTATCAGTGGTTAAACATGCCTCCAACCTTGCATAAGTTTTTAATACATGGCCCAGTATCATTTCGCACGCGCTATTATCGATCGGTGAACTGTCTGAGGAAGCCCATGAAGCCCGAAACAAAGATTTTAAAAACTTCAGAGAACATTTTTCTCGCAAATGAAGTCGGTAGGATTGCAATCAAGACATATTAAATAGGTTCCTACTAAGTTCAGATCCAATCCTATCTGGTAAAACACAATTGCCCAAAAAAAAATTCCACCAACTTCCAAAATCTGTAGTAGATCTACTAGTTTCGCCTTCAGTTTTCACGAACGTGGCACCAGAAGGCACAAATTATGATACAGATGACGACGGGCATATTTTTTAAAATAGCAGGTCAAAAACACATGCCTTATAATAAATGTATACAAGCTATCACCAGACACATCCGTACACAATCGAACAATTTAAATATCTGCTTTGAGTCCCGAATTTAGTTACAAATATGATAGAATAATTCCCAATTCGTTTACGTAATTATATTAAAAATAAATTGATTACTATGGAAAAATTTTATTTCTTTTTTTTCAAAAAACAAAAAAAAATCCGACTGAGCCAGAGCTATTTTTAAAAGGGGGCGTGGCACCACCCTATTCCACCTTGGATATAATTCATACTGTTAGATCAACATATAAACCAAATCTTATCTTCATACCTTTGATGGTTCATGAGATATATCCGTTCTAAGTTTCAGGTTATATGGGCGGTGCCACGCCCCTTTATCCAATCATAACCAAGTATATCCAAGAACTATTAGCAGGTCAAAGTTTCATGGCAATCGGTCTATTGCTATGGCAGCTAGAGCGAGTGGCACCGCCCACTTTTCCAAAAGATGTGTAGCATATGTCACTCAGTGGTAACGTAGCATTCAAATAGTGAAAGAATTTTTAAAATTGGATAAGTAGTTTAATTAATCTCCATTTTTTGCGATTTCACCCCTCTGTGCGACGTTAAGGTTAAAAAAAAAATGAAACGCATCCAATTTATAATGTAAAATATATTCTTTACAGAAGAATAACTATAGAGGAGCCGCACAAAAGAAATGGTCCCGTTCAATGTCTCAACTGCCAAGAATTTGGCCATACTAAGGCATACTGCTATTTACCCCCTGCTTGCGTAGTATGTGGTGAGCTACATGGTACAGTGCAGTGCGATAAGTCTAAAAATGACCCCAATGTAAAAAAATGTATCAACTGTGGCGGCAATCACACTGCCAATTATTGAGGATGCCCTGTAAATACTATCGTCAAGCAGTCGGCTGGACCGAAAACTAATCCCCCTCAAATGCAGGTACCAAATCAAGTAAACACTAATGACATTCAGGCTCCGCAACAAAGTAATAACAGAACCTCTTATGCTAACGTCCTAAAATCAAACCATGTGCCAATGCAAGGTGCTTCGTCAAGTAATGATGAAACTCCAGTTTCTAATTTAAGTCGTCTAGAAAAAACCATGGAAACAAAGGTGCAAGCAGTAAATAATTTTACAAACACAATGGGTAATATGATGCAGGAGATCCTTAGAATGCAATCGATGTTATTGCAAGCTGTACTTAACAAACCATGAACTGTTTAAAAATTTGTTTATGGAACGCAAACGGCATCCGCCAACATAAAAATGAATTAGAATACTTTCTTAAAAATAAACAAATTGATGTCATGATGGTTTCTGAAACTCATTTGACCTCAAGAAATACGTTTAAAATCAATGGTTATATACTATATGATACCAAGGACCCTCGAGATAGAGCTTGTGGGGGTCTGCCATTTTGATAAAAACCAGAATCAAACACTACCTAATGTGTGATCATCGTGAATATTATCTCCAAGCAACCAACATTTGTGTTGAAGAGCTGAATCGAAACATAGTAATCTCATCCATATACTCACCACCTAGATTTGCAATATCAGAAAGCCAATATTATAAATATTATAAGTCATTGGGGCCCTGTTTCCTAGCTGCTGGCGATTATAACGCTAATCATACCTTCTGGGGGTCACGACAAATAACACCAAATGGTCGTGTTTTGTATAATACAATCTCTAAAATGAATTTAAATGTTGTCGCGAGCGTACAAGCAACATATTGGCCTGCTGGTCCGCAAAAAATTCCAGATGTCATCGATTTCGGCGTGGTTAAAAACATCCCCACAGAAACGATTCCCGTAAAGGCTTCGTTAGAATTATCCTCTGATAACACACCTTCAATAGTTACTATAACAAACACCAATGGAATTGTATCTCCCTCTGGTTACATAGCGACGTCAGCTACACAAATAAATTGGTTAAAATATAAAAAATATCTCAGTACCCATTGCACAGAAAATATACCGCTTAGCACACCGGAAAATGTGGATCACTCTATTGTCAATTTTGACAGTTATCTTAAACTAGCTGTTCAACATTCCAGCAAAACCCTCAAAAAACCAATTATAATAAAATATATTTTACAGATGTCGAGCGCCTCTTGAATGAAAAAAGGAGAGTGCGAAGAGAATGGCAATTTCACAGATCCCATCATTTTAAAAATGAATTAAAAGAGTGTACGAAAAGGCTAAGAAAATTGCTGCAGACTCAGAAAACGGCTTCCGTAGAAAAATATCTTAAGGACTTGGATGCAACTCCACAATCAGGATACTCATTATGGCATGCAGCTAGAAAACTCAAAAGACCAGTTATCTCGAAACCACCATTATGAAACCCGAATGGAAGTTTGGTAAGAAATGATAATGAAAAAAGAAACCTGTTTGTAAATCATTTGAAAAACGTATTTACCCCAAATATACCTGACGATATAGCGGGCGAGTTGCCGCCTGTTTATGTTAGAGCAGCTATCCCCCTTAGATTTGAGATAAGGGAAATAGAAAGGGCTGTTTGTGAATTAAACACCAAGAAGGCACCTGGGGTCTAATCACCGCATTCGATACTATCGTAACGAATAAACTATCGAATGTTTTTGCATACGACAGACACTGACGTATCGAATGAAAACTCGATAAATGTAATGTCGAGTTACTCGATAACGAATGCTATTATTTCAAATTCCATAATTTTCATTCGATATCGAGTTTCATGATGCCAAAATAAATAATTTCGATCAATTTTGCTCGCGATAATGCGGTGATTAGACCCCTGGTTTTGATAAGATCAGTAACAAAATGCTTTTGGAGCTACCTCGCATAGCAAAGAAAATTATTCTTTATATTTTTAATGCTATTTTGCACCTTGAATACTACCCTCAAGAATGGAAGGTCTGCTTAATAACGATGATACCAAAGCCATGAAAAGATCACACAAAAGTTGAGTCATATAGGCCTATTAGCTTATTATCTAATATATCAAGGCTGTTCGAGAAGCTCTTAGCGTCAAAATTAACCCAAATTTTAAATGACAATGGGTGTATACCTTCAGAAGAGAGCATAGCACAATTGAACAAACCCATGGAATAGTAAACGCTATAAGAAAAGCCTTTGAAGAAAGAAAATATTGCTCCGCTCTTTTCATAAATGTTTCTCAAGCTTTTGACAAAGTCTGTCATGTAGGCTTGTTACATAAATTGAAGCTAAACCTACCGGTTAATACACACAAGCTGTTAGAAAGCTACCTGGTCGGTCGAAAATTTATTATTAAAGAAGGTGATTTTTTAAGTTCTTCTCAGCCAATTGAAGCTGGAGTCCCTCAGGGAAGCATCCTGGGCCAACTTTTTTACCTTATATATACCTCGGACATGCCAACAAACAATTTCACCCTAATCTCAACTTTTGCTGATGATACAGCTTTTCTAAGCGTACACGAGAACAGTCGTGAAGCATCTTTATACCTGCAGGATCATATATTTCAAGTAGAACTGTGGTTTAAACAATGGAGAATAAAGGTCAATGAGCAAAAATGCGTACATCATCTAGATCGGCGTTTAACATGGAAATGCCATATTGAAGAAAATGAACCCAAATGAAACTAAAAGCAGTTCAAATTAACTGGCTTATTGGAAGAAATTCTGTTCTTACTCTCGATTGCAAACTATTACTTTACAACGCTATTTTAAACCCAATATTGTGCTACGGTATTCAACTATGGGGCACTGCCTCGGCCTCAAATATCGAAAAAATTCAAAGGCTCCAAAATAAACTTCTTCGAATAATTACAGCTGCCCCTTGGTATGTTAAAAACTCAAATATCCACAAGGATCTCAATGTGCCACTGGTAAGGACTATTATTACGAAGTATGCGGTAAAATATTTGAAAAGGCTAGAGTTGCAGCCAAATCCACCTGCTCGAAATATTTTAAATGATAGCGGCCACTCTCGCTTAAGAAGAAGAGACACTGCAGCACTTACCCATTAAGATGAGTGATAAACACCTTCATATGTGAACAGAACCCGTGATGAAGAAAGTTTTTGTCTGTCACTGGCAGGACATAAAATAAAGCATTAGGTTAAGATTTGATTAATTATTGTTAGTTCATATAAAATATATGAAGATTCAATAAATAAATAATGAAAAAAAAAAAAATTGGAATAAATATTATCAGCCGTATTCATAACAAAAAGTTAGCCACAGTTTGTACAATACGTACAACGAGCTGCTAACTAGAATGCCAATTAAGCTTAGCAGCTTGTGAGCACAGAGTTAATTCAAAACAAACTTTTGTGCACGTGCCAACTTTTAATTAATCAACTCTGAATTTTAATGATGCCACATTTTTTGTTCAAAAATGCAACACGTTTTTCATTAATCATCGCTGGTTTTGTTATTTAAATTTTTTTCTTCACATATAAACATTTTCAGAAGTTTTTAAAATAAAATTAATTTAAAAAAAAGAAAGCGAACAGACAGTAAATTCAAAAAAACAACAAAATTTTTTGAAGTAAACGGCTGTTTTTCACAAGTTGTTTAACGTTTGGCAGCTCGTTAACAAGAGTTTAGCAAATCGTTAGCCAGTGCTTGGTTGTGTGTTATAAATAAACTTTGTGCCAACTTCATGCCAAATTGTGAATACGGATGTTTATTTTTAAAATTAATAAAACTGAATAAAAGTTTTCAAACATCCCTTCGAAAATCCATCCACAAATTACTGTTGGAATCCCCAACCTCCCTATCTGGGAGCACTGAACATATATGACATGTGTGTGTTTACGAATTGTGTAAAATTGTATAATTGTGTAGTTGCGTTTTGTTGTTAATGAAATATTTACTCACCTGAAATACAGTGAGCGGCATATGAAATTCAGCGCCACCCGTAATGAGGAAACCCCATTTTGAGTCATCTTTAGTAGCATATTGTTCCGAATCAACATCGAATGCCGGAAAGCCATCAGTATCACCGATGCCACATGATAATTTGATGATGGGAGCTTTTTTTGGTGGTTCAGGTGTAATTGAGTAGAGGGACAGATAATTTGATTCAGGCATTCTTTAAGCAGCAAATTTTTTCTTTACAGTTATTTTTTGCTTGTTATCTATTTATTATTATTTTTTTAGATATGCAGCAGATTTAAGTTCTTTGGTTCGAAAGTGTTTAAGAGATTATTTTTTGTTTTTAAGAGCGTGATAATAAAGTGTTGAAATTGAGCGATGTTTTAAATCGCTATTTTTAAAATTAGGAATGCGCTAATTTTGGATATCCTCCACCAAGACTTACATATATAAGTATACATTGATATATCAAGTCATAACCTCAAATAAGCTTTAAGCGACAAAAACAAAATTTTACAGGAGAAGGTTTTTTTTTATTTAATTTCATGTAAATTTTGTATGAAATTTGTCGCTTACGATAAAATTGTTTTTGCAATAAAATCGTAATGGTATCTTACGGGGGGGTGGGACTTTTCGCAGAGGTGGAAAGTTCTGATTTGCCACTCACTTGGGAGTGGCCAGGACGATTCCTTTGTTGAACTGTCCAAGCAGCTAACTACTTCCGGTCTTAGACCAAGTACCCCCCGGGCAATGGCTTTGTAGCATCCGCTTTAAGGCTAGCCAGAGTTAGAAGGCGCCACAACCATGTATCCTGAATGGTCGAAAGGACGTCTCAGGAAAGTAGGCGATAACCGCTGAAACATGGTTGCATCGTAGGATTGGACACGTAGATAGCAGCCCTATCACCAATCTAGGGGACGAGGGTTAGCAGCCCACTTTCCCGAATCACAAATTGCTAACGAATCGCTAATGGCGCCCTATGCTCCAATGGAGTTAGAGGAACACATATATATATCTTACGGTACCATGACATTTAAAAAGATAATGCAAGTGTTGCCAATAAAGTCATTTATTTAGCTTTTTCTTTCATTATGCCTCGATATATAATGTTTTTAATGTATATAACGTAATTAGTGAAATTGCGATCTAATAATTCTCAGCATCCAATCAAAGGATCACTTGAAATAGTAGTCGTGCCACCTCCCATTCAAAACAAACACCGTTTCTACTCTATTTAGAAAACAGTTTAAGTCAATTAGTGGGGGTAGGAACAGAATCATTGTTTAACGAAACAGTGATATAAGAAGAGACACCCTTTATTTTTTTATTGCTACGTATTCTTATAAGCAGGTGCTTTACAGAACCTTGGTCTATGGTTGGTAAAAAAATTGTAGTATATTAAAAGTATTAAGGAAACATTTTATTGTTTTCTTTAATGCATAAATTGTTAATACAGACTTTTTCTTGCACAAAGTTTATATAGAGGCATTACGTATTATATCTGAATCGGACTATTTTTTTTTTTTTTTTTTTTTTTGCCAACGAGCACTTTATACATAAGAGAAGTTTATGCATTTCCCCTTGATGGGGATAATTTTCGTCCGACACTGGGCAACACGGTAATATTTTCCAAACTTTTGTTCAGTATATTGAGTATGCTGTGTGTAACGATGGCATCATTAATTTTGTTCTAGCAGCTCCAGGTTCATAGATTTATTGTCATTTAATATTAGCAAAATTTACACCATTTTTTAAATAAGTCCTTTATTTTTCAGGAACGATCCTTCAAACTTTAGAATTTTTTCTGGATTATTAATCTAGAAAAAAATCCAGCAGGGAGACTTCCTCTGGAAGGTCATTTTACATAAGAACAGTCCGGCTAAAGAACTAATTCTCCCTGTAACAAAAACATACAAGTTTCGGTAACTAGATCTCTAATTTCATCAGAACACATCTCATTGTTGTAACGATTAATCAGCGAAATACAACCCACATTGCTACTGTGTTCAAGATAGTCAATAGAATCAAACAGATTACTTTCACAAATTAAAACCTTCGCCCTCTTCTGCACGCGGTCGAGAAGCTCCAAAATAGTATTAAAGCACCGGCCCACACATGAGTGTTGTATTCCATTCTCGGTCTGATGTAGGTGGAATAAATAGTAATAGGCTCAGTTTGAGTGAAGTATCTCTTACACCGTTTTAGTTGAATGCTTTTTTCAACACCTTGAATATACATACTTTGTCCATCGGACATCACTTTGTATTTTCATGCACAGAACATCAAGATATTCAGATTCCTCAATAACTAAACCCATATTTACAGATGAGGCACCTTGACTCTTTGCGCGCTCATGAATTGGTTCTTTCGGGCATTCAAATCGACCCTCTTTGCACAACCCCATTCCGAAATTATTTCAAGGTCTCGACATAGCACATCATTCATGTTTTGCCTCATAGAACCACGTAGTACCAACATCTGATACACTTGATCTATAATCAAATGAATAGGAATGGCTAAGGTTGCTGTCATCGGCAAAAGAGTAGATAGGGTTGGAAGTTTGACAAAGAAGGTCGCTTAGAATATGAATAATATGAATAAAAAATGAATAATAACTCCTATAGTGCGATCTCTAAGAAAGCTCGATATAAATCAAGAAAAATTACCGCCAACACCAAGTTTTGACAAAGTGCACCATGCCAGACTCTGCCGAACGCCTTGGAGATATCTAAAGCAATTAGAACCATTTTTCTAATAACAGGGCCAGTAAGTCTCCAGTAGGGCGAAAGCTTAGGAAGCCATGATGGCAGTCGCTTAGTAGGTAGTTTGACATTTAAAGGGTGTCTGAACCATATTACCATGGGATACTTGGTGTAAACAGGAAGCAGTGAGCCCTTTTAGGAAATTTAGAACAAAGCAATCTCTTCATTTCTCCCTAAGTAGATAACTGACAGATAGCTTTCCCCACAATAGCACGTCAGTGAAAGACTTTATCTTCTATGATGCCTTCAACGAATAGACGCACATAGCTAGATCGCCTTAGAAACTCACAAGCATCCAACACATTAATTTTGAAGTGTTATGTGTTCTAAAAATCGCTCAAAGGCTACACTTATGTTTTTAAGAGCAGTATTTGAACAAAACCAGCTCTTTACTTAGCTCTCTTAATTCGTTTGGACAGCTCTTTACTAAATCTTTTTTATTAAATGTTATTTTTTTTATTATTGTTTTTATGAAATTATGAGCAAAATATATTTGCACGTTTTTGCTAAATGCCGGTATGTTTATATTTATTTTGGTTTTAAAATAAAATACACCATTTGAACTGTAAAAATGATTTCGAAAAAGGTTTTTGAAAAGTTTTCAAGTTACGTAATATTGCATATTTCACTTAAACTTTTTTCGCTTATAATAATAATTTTATAAATTTAAAGTTTTTCTTATGAAATATTTAACACCTTTTTAACTTAATTTTTATTGAAATTATTCTAATTTTTCTTGAGTGATTTTGAAATATTTTCAATATTTTTTTCCACTTGATCTTTTCCGTTTAAATTTGCTTGACTTTTGCGTTTTCTATTTTACAGTGCAATTTAGCGACTGATTATTTTTAAAGTTACAATTTCTTTCATTTGTAGTCTATTTGAATTTAGATTTGTCCGATAGTTTCTCTCTGAAGATTAAGAAAAAGCTGTTTTTAGTTTTTGTTGCAGTAATAGTTTTTGTTAAGTAGTTTCTTTCGTAAAAAATTTATTTTTGTAAATTTGTTAATTTTTGTTGCGTGTTTTCATCACTCGTTGGCATCCATCTGTTTTTAGCGCGTGTCAAGAAGATGCTATTTTGGGTCAATTTAAGTTATTTTGGGATAGGTCTATTTTATCTTTAATTTTGTTTGTTTATAGTTGGTGAGGAAATTTTGTTGTAAGAATTGTTTGTTTTTGAAGTTGAATAACCAATAGGAAATGAACTGCATTTCTTATTAGCATGAGGAATGAGCTCTTAAATATCTTAAAATAATTTAAAGCTTGTATTTTGTCAATTTATTATATACTACTTTGGAATTAATTGTTTGTTAGGTTTACTTATCCGAAAGAAATATTATTTGCATTGGCGAATTAGTTAAAAACTCCTAAATACTCCGAAGCAAAAAAACAAAACTTAAATATTGTTATTGATTTCCATATTTGTAGCAAAATAAATATTTAATACCAATTCTTTAAAGTTAGTCGAAAGGCCATAAGTCAGAAACAGTAGTTTTTCTCAATATTAAATTGAAATTAACTTATGCGCTTATTTAATTGACTTATTGTCTAAATAGATTACGATTGGAAGCAGTTGTCCAAGACTTAAGTTATGGATACCAAACCGAAGGGAGAAAAAATAGAGTTAATTCCAATAAAAAACTCAAAATGGATAAAAACCAAAATATATTAGTTTTTTACACAAAATGTTCTATTCGAAAAAAATAAATAAAATAAATTACTATTGGGCTTAATGTCTGCTAAATTACGACTATGTTTATACCAGTGTTCGAAAATAAACACAAATGGCCAATTTCATCAATTTATTTTAATATCAATTTAGGGGTAAAATTCGTTTTTCATTTCAAATAAAACAAGTAAGAAATAATAGTCGGTCAAGCCCGACCATATGATACCCTACGCCACAGTACATACTTAAAACACATCATGCTTATATGTCCATATAAATATGGATTTATCTATGTTTATAAGCTCCATTAAAATTGAATTGAAAGTTTGTAAGAGACAGAACCTACCTACCTTCCCTTGTGGTCCTATTTCTGAAAAACTGTATAGATTATGTGTCCATATAGATATGGATCTATTTTTGGTTTAAATTTCATTAAAATCGGTTTGAGAGGCAGAAATTGATCCTATCTCCCCAAGTGGTCCTATTTTTTAAAAAATACATACCCTTTATGGCCATATAGATATGGTTCTATCTATGTTTAAAACTTCATTAAAATCGGTTTGATACTTTCTGAGAGGAAGAAATTTCCCCCTATCTTCACTCGTGGTCCTAGGATTTGGCCTTTTTTCAATAGGCTTGGTCCTTGTGCCAATAAGAACATATGTCCCAAATTTTATCAAATTATCTCCAAATTGCGACCTGTACTTTGCGCACAAGGTTACAT